>LR990652.1:10340333-11642333 GCA_905147715.2 Xestia xanthographa
AGATGGCTGTATTGAGTTATGAGAAACAGGGTGGACAGTTCTTCATCCTCCGTTGAAAAGGAAAGATCTTCTGATCAGACAAGTTTTGTGTCTATGGCTAAGGCATGTTTTGACAGGTGTCTATCTCTATCTCTGTCTATCTCTAATAGGCTAGTTTCCCTCCATCAATAAATTGCGAATCTATTTAGTCCGTCACTTAGAGTATTGGAAAATAATGAACACCTATTTTTCTTTTTGTAAATCAATGAATATTGACAAAGATAAAACGCATCAAAACTCGGGAGTGGGGGCTCGTGACGTCACAACGCACTAAAAATTATAACACGGCGTGACGTATTGAGAATTTTAAAAGCGTTGTATCTTCGTCTATTTTGGTTTACGTAACAAAAGAAAAAATACGTGGCAAATATTTTTTGGTAATCTAACTGACGGACTAATTAGATTTTTTCAGGACACAAGCCTATTAATATGATTTATATGATTTTATATGGATGTAAAATCGGAAATAAAATGATTATTATTATATTATTATTATTTTCCAATACTCTAACTGACGGACTAACATTTTAAAAAGTGGACATCTGACCCGCAGGCCAGTTTTTGAGTGGGCGAAATGTCCCTTAACCCAAATAGATTTGCAATTTACTGATGGTGGAAACTAGCCTATTATTTGTTTCCTCCAGTCGTATTCGCAAGACGCATGTAGCAGTGATCCCTTTTGGTACCATCAAGTGTTTGTTTGCCGACTAAACAAATTCGAAAATAAACCTTACAAGAGAACAATTCAATTAAACTTAGACCTCTCTCATGCTCTCCTAAGAGGTCACCAGTACCACAAATTCTCAATACTCCACCATCAATCGTATAACTTACTTTCAATGTGCGCTTCCAGTGAAAGATGGCATTACCTTGCGCCCTGCTATTTATTATTCAAGGGTTTTCCGACCTCCACTGGCTGTTACGGAGGATATGCGAGTACTTATATGACTTCTAATATATTGCAGTCGCTTTTCTATTTGACGGCAAGGTCTTACAGACGGTAGTCTTCACGTTTGTGGTAAAAAGCCAGCGAAACCTGACCTCATACGCTATTGAAACTCCATACTACACAAGGCCAAAGGGTACTGTTTGACAGACTACATTTGGCTCTATTTTTTTGTCTGTGAAAGGACACTGTTCAGTTAAATGAAGTGAGCCACCCGGAGCGACAAAAGGCGGTGACAAAAAATATGGAAACTGTTAAAGAATGATTCTATTTGATGGGCAAGTGGACTGTATCTAATGGGAAAGGTAGAAGGGACTCACCGAAGCTCGCTGAGGAGGGCCGGCTGCCTCCGAATACCTGATGATTTTATGCTGTGGGGCGCCCCAATTCTTGTTTCTTGATGATTTGGATGAGTATAGGTTGATGGCACACACGATTTGTCTTTGATAACACTTGATTTCAGTGTTTCACGATAATTTTGCGGAGACGTTAAGTTTTGTGGTGAGATATGGCGGGGAACTCGGGGAACTGATTGATGCATGTCAAAAACGTAGGGTGGCGCTGTATGCGCAGGAAATGGTAGGATTGGAAAAGGCGGGAATTCAAATTATGTTGTATGGTGCTTTAACATTATCTTCCCCCCCGCTGGCGAATTGATGAGACTGAGAAGTCTGAAAATGAATATTTGTTCACAACAACCATTGCTTTGATATATGATAGGATAAATATGATAATGCTGATGAATATATAAAACAGAATAGGTAGTTGAAATGTTTTGATCACAATATGAATGTATGAAAAAATAAGACATGACTAGTCAGTCATATCTGGTAATGGGCACAACTTCACAAGTGGCCTTTTGAGCACACCTTGTGCAGTCCTGACCGTAGCAGAACGAGAAACGCCATCGCGTCCTGGGTGTAATTCGACGATTCTACCTAAACGCCATCGTAGTGGGTGAGTAGTCTCGTCTCTGATAATAACGAGCTGGTTGATTTTTGCTGGAGGTGAATCCACAGTCCATTTCAATCGCTGTGACAAATTGGTGAGGTATTCACTATGCCATCTAGTCCAGAAATCCTGGTGCATTTTCTGTAATAGATGCCAACGTGTTAGCCTATTCATTTTTGTGTTGGAATAGTCTGGTGAAGGCACTGATGTTAGGGGTGCTAATGTTAAAAAGTGCCCTGGTGTTAGCGCTGTTAGATCTGATGGATCTGAACTCAATGCTGATATTGGTCGCGAATTTAAAACTGATTCGACCTGTGTCAAGAGTGTGTTTAACTCCTCATATGTTAGGATTTGATCACCTATCACACGATAAAGGTGAGTTTTTACCGACTTCACCCCAGCTTCCCAAAGGCCACCCATGTGTGGTGATCCTGGGACATTAAATTTGAAGTCAATGCGCTCCGATTCACAAGCTGAGCGCATGATTTCTGATAATTGTGACTGCGCACCTTTGAAATTTGTTCCACAATCGCTATGGATGATGTTGCAACGACCGCGTCTAGCAATGAATCTGCGTAGAGCAGCCAAAAAGCAAGAGGATGATAAATCGCTGGCAAGCTCCAAATGAAGAGCTCTTGTTGAAAAACAAACAAAAAGACAAAGGTATGCCTTTGTTGAACGCACACCTCTATAACGTTGAAACGTAATGTTGAAGGGTCCTGCATAATCACAACCCACAACCTGAAATGGTTTGATTTGATTAACGCGAGAATGTGGTAAATCTGCCATTACTGGCTGAAAATTTCGTGGCTTCATACGGAAACAACGATAGCATTTTGAAATGATGTTATTAATGGCTCGCCTTGGCGACAAAATCCAAAAATTTTGAAGTAACAGATACTGCATTGTTTGCAGACCAGGATGTAAATTTTCGTTATGTGTGCACTGGATGATAAGTTGCGTCAAACGATGCTTGCGAGGAAGCAGAGCTGGATGTTTTGTTTCATAATCCAGGTTTGACTGAGAGAGCCTACCCCCCACACGCAACACTTGATTTGAATCTAAAAATGGACTAAGTTTTCTGAATGATTTTGATAATACATGATTTGATCTCAAATGTTTGATTTCTTCACTAAATTCGGACTGTTGGGTGTGTTTCACAAGTACCATGAGACTATGATGAAGTTCTTGTTCTGTTAAATGACCTGTACGCTTGTTCTTGCGCAGGGCGTTGATAAAACGATTGCAATATGTTAAAATACGTTGAATCTTCCTCAATGATGAAAATCTTGTTAATAAATGATCGATTGGATTAGTTTCTACTGCGTTTGACACGTTCAAAACGCAGGCACGTTGCTCACAATTCACCTCTGGATGTTGCGTCATGTTTGAATGTTGGGGCACTTTAGGCCATTGATCTTGATTTGAGGATAGCCAATGGGGGCCAGTCCACCACAGGTTATGATTGATAAGCTCGTCGGGTGATAACCCACGACTTGCGGCATCCGCAGGGTTTTGCTTTCCTGGGACATGATTCCAAATTGCTTCTGGTAATTTACGCTGAATATTGGATATGCGATTGCCAACAAAAGCCTTAAAATTTGATGAATTTGACTGGATCCATGACAAAACTATCATAGAATCAGTCCACGCATGCACACTCTCTATGGGGAGAAGTTTACTGTATATGTTGATAATGTGTCTCATTAGGTCTGCCAGCAAAGAACTGCCACACAACTCAAGCCTTGGTAAAGTTCTGCGTTTTGTTGGGGAGACACGAGACCTCGCACTAACCAGGATGACCTGGTGTTGATGATATTGATTGGTAGCACGAAGATACACAGCAGCTGCATAACCGGCTTCACTTGCGTCTGAAAATCCATGCACCTGATAAGTCACAGCGTCATCGGATGTGATGCGGCGTGGTATCTTAAGCTGGGCTAGGTGAGGCAACTGCTGAACGTACTTTGTCCAAATTTGATTGATGTCGTCGGGAACGGGTTGATCCCATGATGAACCGAGCAACCACAAACGTTGAATTAAATGCTTTGCTAAAAATGTTAATGGTGTTAAAAGACCAATGGGGTCATAAATACGTGCCAGCTCTGAAAGCATGGTACGTTTGGTACACTCACGATTTATTTGATTCACTTGGTAGTTGAATATGTCCTCCTGGGAATTCCAGGCTAAACCGAGAACCTTCACAAAATTACCATCACTATCGAATGTTTGATTTACATTTGGCACTGCTTTATGTTCTTCTGGTATGTTTTGTAATACAGCCGCATGATTGCTGGACCACTTTCTCAGCTCAAAACCTCCAGCCGCCATGATGTTAATCAGCTGCTGCTGAAGAGCGACCGCCTCTTCGATGCTCCGACACCCTGTAACGGCATCGTCGACATAGATGTCTTCTAACAACACCTGAGCTGCAGCTGGAAACGAGCTGCCTTCGTCGCGGGCCAGTTGTTGTAACACACGAATTGCTAAAAATGGTGCTGATGATACACCGAAAGTTACACGATTGAGACGGTATTCCTGTATTGGCTTACTAGGGGAACACCTGAACAGGATTCTCTGAAAATCCAGATGTTCTGCTGCTATACGGATTTGCCGGTACATTTGCCGGATATCCGTACAAAACACAATAGCATGAAGCCTGAAACGCAAAAGAATGTTGGTGATGTCAGTCTGAAGTTTAGCGCCTATAAGAAGAGTGTCATTTAAGGATACACCTCTTTTATCCTTCATCGATGCATCGTAGACCACACGAAGGCTACGATCTGATTTTGATACGGCATGATGCGCCAAGTAAAATGCTGTAGGAGATTGACACTCAACTGCAGGGACCTTCTCCATCTGACCACTTGATAGGTACTCCATAACATGTTGATTGTATTGTTCATGAAAAGCTGGCTTTGCCATGAGGCGTTTTTCCAGCTGCACAAAGCGCCGATGAGCAATTGTGTAAGCACCCTCAAAGGCGACTGATGATTGATCACGGAATGGTAACTGGACAATGTATCGTCCCTCACTGTCACGCTTATGTGTTGATAGGAATATTTCCTCACAATGTATGTCAGCCACCGAGTGAGATTGTTTGTTGTCTTCACACGGAATGCTGTCCAACTCCCACAACTTCTGAACGGCAATATCCAGATTGGCGTCCATTGACACATGATTGATTGATAGAGGAATTGATGATGATGACTTTGATAAAGTTTTTCCCATGAGAATGAATCCAAATATGGTATTGATGGCAGTTGCTGCATGTGGACCACCATCAATTTTCCCTGGTAAAAGAATTTGAGGGAATATCTCTCCACCAATGAGGATATCCACAGGACCAAAAGAATGATATTTCTCATCAGCCAATTTAATATTTGATAAATGTTGAAAATTGTTAATGTCCACTGGATGGGTGGGCATGTCACCACAAATTTTGTCCAAAGTCACCGCTTCTGCTGTAAAAGAGGGCTTTGGTTTCCCAACTGGTCGGATTTCTAAGAAGACCTTGCCCGTGGAAACTGCAGGAACGTTCCCTATACCTGACATAGGAGTTTGAGTTTTATACTGTGCCAACCCTAAACGACGGGCACATACCTTGGTGATGATGTGACTTTGACTACCGGGGTCCAATAAGATACGGACCTTCTGAAAGGAGCCTCGACCGTCCTTGACCTCCACCTCAGCAGTGGCAAGCATCACAAAATGAGTATTTGATGTTGATCCTGCAGTTGTGTTTGATAATGATGTAACGGGTGTGATCACATTTTCCTTGGAATCAGAAGTTGATGCTGGACCTTTCCCTGTATGAGAAACGCCTGGTTGTTTATGTTGAGAGTTGACAGAACTACTTGTCTCTGTCTTTTTTGTAAAGTGTAGAAGGCTGTTGTGCTTTTGTCCACATGATTTGCATGTATGCAATGAATTACAATTGGCTGTGATATGGTTTGACCGTAAACAGTTGAAACACAATTTGTTTTGTCTCACAAGTTGAGACCTCTCATAAGGAGATTCTGATAAAAACTTTGAACATAAGTAGAGAGGGTGATCCTCTTTACACACTACACATGATTGAGAAGGCGCTTGGGCCAAAAGCATTGTAGGCTTTGATTGGTTGTTTGAAACCACACGCTTGTTATTTTGCTGTTGCACAGCTGATGATGATGATTGATTGTTCACATTTAATGTTGAGCGTTCAAGGGCATTACACTTATCTACCAAGAATGTGGATAATTCCTTGAAGCTTGGAAAATCACTACTGGTATTGGCCAGCTCAAAAGCTTCCCGAGATGCCTTATCTAATTTTGTAAGCAACGAGTGAAATAACACAAAATCCCACTGTGTTGTTGGTAGCCCTAATGATGCGAGCATTGATAAGTTCTCATTATAAAGGTCTAACATTGTACGCAAGCTTTGAGCAGAACCGGAGTGCATTGCCTTCAAATTGTTGATCTGTTCCCAACACATGAACGCCAAATACCTCCTGTTGTTATAACGATTCACTAATGCTTTATATGCACTGATGTAGTTACCCTCACACACAGGAAACGCACGAATGATACTGATTGGATCCCCAGATAAGGATGTGATCAAGTATTGAAATTTTTCTACATTTGATAAGTCACTTCTGTTATGCACTAATGTGTTGAAAAGGTCAATGAACCCTGGAAAATCTTTGAATTGCCCTGTGAATAATGGTAGCTTCATAGGTGGTAACTTAGCTGTTTTATTTTTTGACTCACTGGACGAAGAAGAAGTCTCCACCTTTGCTGACAAGTATTTACGCTTGGCCTCTAATGTTTCAAAGAACATATCATCGGCCTGTTCTTGGAACTTAAATTGAGCTTGTTGCACTTCTTTTTCGTCCATACCTGCCTTTTTGTACTCACACATTAATTGAATGTGGGCTTCGTTAAAGGTTTCGAGTATTTGATCTACGCGCGAACACCAAGTTTCTAACCTATTTATTTGATTTGGGTCTGTTTTGCAATTTCGTGCGCAAATTACCGCATCACGAAGGCGCTTAAGCGCCATGTTACGCTTAGATTCATAATGTGCGATCAATGCCTCACTCATTTTGATAATTAATTATACACTTTGTTGAAAGTTTGATACGATTGTGGATTGTTCGATTGGTAAACAAAATCACGAAATGATTGTATTTGAACTGATTTGATCGAATGAGTGAACACTACACACGGAAAACACACTTGATTGTCTAGTGTCACTGTCTGAAGTTACACTAACGTCACTATGATAAATGTCACTTGTCTAAACTGTCAACCACAACAGTTCTGAAACAAGCTTCACAAACACAAAATAATCTATGGTTCGATAAAATGATATGAGAAATGATATTACGTTGGCAATAATTTTGTCTATGGTACCAACCTACCAACCCAACAAACCCAAATGATATGAGAAAATGTAGGTACAATACCTAACTGATATGTGGTTTTGAATAAAACAATGATACACAATGAAATCCTAGTGTTATATGTTGCACCAAGGATTCCAACACAAAAATGATGATTTTAGGCGCTGTATGTTACACCTAAAACACACGATTAAAATGAAAATGACGGTGACAGACTATGTTTGCTGCCGTACTCCGTCCACAAAATGTATGTGATAACACGAATGAGAAACGATGACGAAACAACTCACTCCCGACTGCGGACAAGCGAGCGTTTGGTGGGTACGTTGCTATGATGACTACCTACCACAAAATGATTATGAACACAAAACACTAGCACAATTTGATATGTTTTTGTATGTTTGATCGTATGAGTTCCCGCGATGATGTATGATAACTTCGAAATATGATAAAATACACTTGTTATGTTGTAGAACAATTGGCACTCGTAAATAAAACAAAAGTTATGTTCAAAAGTGAGGTTAAATGATTTTTTGTGAAGCCAGACTTAGTGGAGCAACGAGTTTGTTCTCAAACCGGGCCCTTGCTAATGTAACTTCAACATGTTTAAGTATAAAGGGTGTAAATAAACCCTTAAAGAAGCCGAAAGGCATTTGTTCTCCCCGTCATGGTCATTGCGATAATTAACCGACTTCAAAAAGGAGGAGTTTTTTTGTTCTGGACCATACCATAAGATAGGTACAGATTACAGAGAATACCTAACACTCGAATTTAAAAAAAGAACCCATTGCGTAAATAATGACAAAGACGTTTACCTCATAACATCACGCCTGTAGTCCGAAGTGCTAGGCAGAGGTATACCCAATAGTACACCTAGATTTGGACAATTATGTTTAGGTCCCATGTAATAGGGGACGAGCCTATTACCATCAACCGGGCACAAATCCAGACACCGTGGCTGCTACTGAGAAATTCCTGATGGAAAAACCCAATAACACTTTTGTCCGACCCGGGAATTGAACCTAAGACCTCATGCTCATCTGTCGCGCTTGCAACCATAGACCAACGAAGCAGTTCAAACTTTTAAAACAGCAATTATTTTAAATGGAACAGAAGTAGTCTAAACAGAAATAAAATCCTCGCAAAACTAAGAAACTGCTAACAAAAAGGTTGTGTTAGCTAACAATAAAACTTTGTACAGCAACAAACTTATTTAATTAAAAATTTACAGTAAGTACTTCTACTAATTTTCGTAGTTAAAAAGATCATATTGCTTTAGGCGTACCTGTATGATCTAGACAGCTTGTAGCCTCGACCTTTTCACTCACAGGTTTACGAAATGTTCAAAGTTTACGTCCCTTTCACGACCTCAAACTCAAACTCAAAGCATTTATTTCAATTAGACCATTACGGCACTTTTGAATGTCAAAAAACAAAAAAGAAAATCAAAGCTACAGTCCCAGTCACAAGGCATAATAACTTGAGAAAGTACTGTAGTTGCCCATTCCCTAGCGTAGATCTCTATGGAGAAGAACGGGCAAGAAACTCCATGGACACTCTTTTAAAATAAATATATTGTTACAAAATCTTGGTTACATCATTAATTTTGAGATTATACATATATGTGAGAACGATGTAGAAAGACCTATTAGGTCCCACCACACCACAACGTAACGTAAATACGTCGCTTTTTGAATCGGAAATACAATTTTCAATACACTTTCTCGAAAACGGGTTCTTATCGCACTACGATTAGGTTCAACATGCAATGTATTTCACACGGGTGCGTTTTTTTCATTTACCCACACGGGTGCGGAACTAAAAATTTCCACGGATAGGTAGGTAACTGTACCTATACTTAGTTCAAATTGGTTGAATGCCTATAGTCGGAGATGAATGTTTTTTTTTAATTTCGCCAAACCATTAATGCGTCTTTACGGTGTAAATATTTTTTGCATATTCAAATTATGTTTATAAATAGAATACCATAGATGATTATTTAAAACTAATATTTGCTTTTTTACACAAATTAACATTTTTTTTGTGTTCTAAATTCAAAAATATTAAAAAAAAAACTATTTGTTTTATTATTAGGCTGTTTAGCGGCTTCATACCTTTGCTTTTCCTTCAACCTGGCGAAAGAAAAGCGCGAAAAAAAAGAAAAAGTTATGAATGAATACTTAACATTATGATATTATTATGTGAAACGAGTATTTTTAATTTTAAACTCACGGTTGATACCTTTGACAGGTCTGTCAAATAACAGTGGTCTTTATTCACATTACTATAAGGTTATCGTTCGTTTGCTGTTGTCTGACGTACTTATTCAAACCGTGAATGCACTATGACTCGGGCCTGTGGCTAAGAGGTTACAGTTTCACAGAAATTCAAACCTTTAAAATGTGGTAAGGATAAATTAAGTTAATCATTATAATAATTAATTAATTAAAGACATTGACCCTTAATTCTAGGAATTCTCTAAACTATCCTAATTACATATCAAAAATGTATAAAATGCCTAAACTGGCCGCGTTACCAGAATCATAATAGGATATAATATGAATCACGTTAAAATTCTTAAAATAGTCACAGACACAGTTAATATTATGAATTGCCACTTTGTGTGACCATTTTACGAATTGTAACGTAACTCATATTATTTTTATATTTGATTCTGTTTAGGCTGATGCTCCAGGGTAGCCCGCGAAATTCAAATTTTCTTACGTTTTTGGCAAATTGCAGGCCAGTGCTAGGTTGTATGTTGATTAAAATATTAGACGCGATTGTAAGACGTATGTAGTTACAGAATTATAATCATCAAAACCATCAATACAACCCTCCAAGTTCATAAAGGTCTAGCAATGACTTTGACCTTGAAAAAATCGTTTCTCGACCTTTATTAACTTGGAGGGTTGTATTGATGGTTTTGATGATTATAATTCTGTAACTACATACGTCTTACAATCGCGTCCAATATTTTAATCAACATACAACCTTGCACTGGCTTGCAATTTGCCAAAAACGTAAGAAAATTTGAATTTCGCGGGCTGGTCGAAGCATTCACCTTAAAGCTGCCAGTTTAGGCCCCCAGTTCACTGTATGAAACATAATGTTACGCTTCTATTCCCCGAAGGAGCCGGCAGAGATGTCAATAGATACCTAAACCTACATTTGGCCAGTTATGTTTATCCAAGTCCCATATAAACGTATGTGAGCCTACAGTGCCATTATTGCTAGAACCCAATTACATAGCCAAACATGGTCTAACATCCGAACTACGAGCAAAACAGTCAAGCCTATACGTACTATCGAGGACACTCCCGCCTGACCACCACTAAGCTCATTTTTGCTTGCACTCGCAACCTAAAAACGCTCTCTAGCCCCGCCCCGTTGACTTTGTGTAGAAATAATGAATGAAAAGATACGGAATCGGCCGAGCGCATTGACCACGCACGCCAAACGAGAGTTATTGTTACTTTGCGCGCCAAAGTTGACGCTTTCCTAATAGGCCCAAACTTTAAGCGGGCATGGCTCGGCGCCTCCGCATGATTTAAGCGAAAAAAAAATTAAATGGTCAGGCGGAAAAGACCCCGATAGTACATACTTTGTATAAAGTCAAACTTACAGGTGATTTGTGTTCTCAGTGTCGGGTACTAGAGTTGATTGTGGGGTCAATACCCGTTGAAATGGGTATCTACATGAAATTACAAATTTATATATTATGCATGGAAGCATCAATTCACTATCGGTTAGATTACATTTAATCAGTATTCAGATTACATCAAATTTTTTCATCTGTAATATTAAAATAAATCTGCTGATCCATACATTTTAACACCATTTTTTTTTAAGTTACATTTGAAAACTTTCTATGAGGTCATTTGGTATGATGTATTGAATACATGGTAACCATTTGTGCGTCGATGTGACCCTGTATTATTTTTCTTTTATAAAACAAAGTCCTCAGTCGCATCTGCCTGTCTGTTCGCGATAAACTCAAAAACTACTGAACGGAATTTCATGGGGTTTCCACCAATAGATAGAGTGATTCATGAGGAAGATTTAAGTATATAATTTGTTAAGGTTTTTTGTAAATTGGTTGAAATATGACGATTTATTGAAATGCCGGGAAAAGTCAAGTCGCTTGTGAGCTTTCATCGAAAACGCTGCCTGGACAGACAAAACATTTGTGTTGTATTTTATTTTTGTATTTATCCCCTACAACCCGTACGAAGCCGGGGCGGGTTGCTAGTTAGCAATAAATGGAGTAACGGAAACAAATTTCATTTTACGTTACATTTCAGCCGCGTGGTATCCGGCAGAGTAGAATAGAACCAACCCATTACACTCACGGGTGTCGTATAAGGCGACTAATGTCTGAGGCAGAACACCTTGCGCCTCCGTAGACCAGAGAATGGGCAGCAGCGTTTTCTGTTAGTCTTTCATCACTGCGATCTCCAATCCGCCTGCCAAGCGTGGAGATTACGGCAAATTCCTCCCATCTTGGGACAGGCTTATGTCCAGCAGTGGACGTTATGGGCTGTTGTTGTTGTTACATTTCAGAGTTTATGTGAAATTCTACTCGAACGTTCATCCACAGTTCCATGAATTCTTCCATCCACCCTAATTCTATATCAAACACGAACATTGTTTAAACAAAAGTTAATATTTAGACAATCGAGTTTTACTTTTAGACAATAATATATCTACCACACCAGGGATGTTACGGAGGTGGTTTTATCGGAACCGAAGTCGGACTCGGATTTTTTAATTAGATTTTTCGGAGTCGGAGTCGGAACCGGAATCGGAGCCGGAGAGAGTCGGAGATGGGGGCAGAAGAAAGATGAGTTCAGGCAATAAAAGATAGAACGCGTGCTGTTTCCCAGACGACATGCATAAACCCGTTTGTTCGTACACGTTAGCCGCCGCCGCCCGCCACTATCTGCTATGCTTCGACCTCCGATTTAAAAGTATCGGAACCGAAAGTGTAAGATCAATCGGAAGTTCCGAAATATCGGAGTCGGAGTCGAAGCTTCGTAACATCCCTGTACCCCACACATCTGTACTGACAAACACAGCTGGGCTACTGTTGTTTACAAAATCTATATTTGATACTAAAATATTCAATGTAAATATTAAACGGATGAACAAAAGCGCAAAAGGTTAATGTAAACCGATTTGGGCACAGCATTAATTTATACATTTTTGAGTTGTGGCATTAATCATTTTGGAATTGGCATAAATATTGAATTTAAATATGTCCGGTTCCGAGGTTGGACCTCTATCTATAAAAGGAAAAAAATGCTGATTGAAAAGGTCACAATCGCAAAATTAATATTTGTCACACTGAAATGATACGGACAATTTGCAAATGCGGCTCCGGAAAATAAATAATAAATAAATAAATATCGCTGGACATTACACACAGCGCCATCTAGTGCCACACTAAGCAACGAGGCTTGTGTCGTGGATACCAGATAGTTGATATACTACATAGATACTTTTTGTTTGTAAATACATACTTATTATACATATAAACATCCATGACTAGGAAACAAATGTCCATGCTCATCACACAAACATTTGCTCCTACCGGGATTCGAACCCGGGACCCTAAGAACGTAAGTTAGCCTCGCTACCGCTGCGCCAATCGGGTCGTCAAAAAAAAAGACATCTCCATACAAACATTCACTGAAATATCTGTCAGTTTCCGAGTTCGGAACCGCATCCGGAATATATCCCATCAGTTTGATTATTATATTAGTAACTAGCTGATAGCCGCGGCTTCGCCCGCCCGCAAATTGTATACTAAAACATTCCTCTTGAATCACTATCCATTAAAAAAACCCCCATCAAAATCCGTTGCGTAGTTTTAAAGATCTAAGCATACATAGGGATAGACGCGGCGGGCGACTTTGTTTTATAATTTGTAGTGATAGGTAATGATTTTGTCTAAGACGATGACTTAAAAAAAGTGGACTTTGTATGCTCCAAATAGGGCGAATCGATTGAACCCAAAAAAAATGCCACAATGCCATCTCGCTCCATCATTTGCTTAGCCTTCTCCTAACTATGTTAGGGTCGGCTTCCAGTCTAACTGGATGCAGCTGAATACCAGTATTTTACATCGACTGCCTATTGACCACAACCCAGTTAGTACTGGGTAATACGATACTCCTTGGTAAGACTAGTTGTCAGACTTTCAGGCCACTGACTACCTGTTACGACTGTCAAAGATCTACAAATGACAGCCGGGACCAACGGCTTAACGTGCTTTCCGAAGCACTGAGGAAACTCGGTATGTAATGGGTGACCAAACATCCACGGACAAACTTAGGCAAGCACGGTTAGATCGACCTGAACGGCTGTTATTATGCTATCCACTATAACTGCCATCTCACTATAACTGACAAAAACTCATGCCAATAAAACCAAAGGGTAACACATCTACAATGTGTTGATGTCATCACATCAACCTCAACAAGAAACAAATTATTCATCTTATTTTTGTTTGTCCTCTCGAACAGTTCCGTCTCAACAGTATCTGTTAATCATTATTAAGACAGTTCGTTAATTTATTTTCAGACATCCGCAACTTTTATCCCAGTTTCCAAGTTCGATTACTTTGAAACACAATTTGGGATACTCCTGAGTACTTTATCTTCTTAACATTGTGATAAGGAGATCTGTTGTGCAAATTATGGAGATATTTATCTGAGTAAGGCTGCGTATATAGTAGAGAAAAGCGAAGCAGAGACGTGCTGAGCTAAGAAAACCTAATAATTAGCTTCATATATACTATTACTATATTACTATATCTAAATATATAAAAGAAGAAACTGACTGACTGACTGACTGACTGACTCATCTATCAACGCACAGCCCAAACCGTTGGGTCTACAGATTCTAAATTTGGCAAGTAGGGTCCTTTTGTGGTCTAGGGGTGCACTAAGAAAGGATTTTTCAAAATTCACCCCCTAAGGGGGTTAAACGGGGCTCCAAAGTTTGTATGGGGAAACAAGATTAGTTAGACTATTTTATTCGAAACTTCACAGGAGTGCTCCTATTGATAAATGAGTAGAAACGGGTTTCAGGTTTTTTCAGAATTCAACCCCTAAGAGGGAGAAATGGGGTGGCAAAGTATAAAAATCAATGCACAGCCCAAACCGCTGTGTCTAGAGATTCCAAATTTGGCACATTGGTTCCTTATGTGGTCTAGGGGTGCACTAAGAAATAATTTTTCAAAATTCACCCCCTAAGGGGGTTAAACGGGGCTCCAAAGTTTGTATGGGGAAACAAGATTAGTTAGACTATTTTATTCGAAACTTCACAGGAGTGCTCCTATTGATAAATGAATTAACATTTGTGTTTCAGGTTTTTTCTGAATTCAACCCCTAAAGGGGGAAATGGGGTAACAAAGCCTGAAATTCAACATAGGTATTGTTTTTATGGTGAACTGTGTCGGGTGTATTACAAAAACAACGATTATAAGATTTAATGTGGCGGTCCTGAAATACAATCATTCCCTGTTGGGGTGCGATGGGGTTGAAATGTTTAAAAATCAATATGGGTGTCGATACCGAGATTATCAGGGGCGCTGATTACGAAAATGGCATTTATTTTGAGATCCAGAAGATGGCGGATTCGACTTCTATACAGGGTTATTGTTGATTTATTGTGATGATTGTGATAACGATGACGATGATTGTGATAATGATGCTGATGATTATGATGACGATGATTGTGATTGCTATGATAATGATTGTGATTACGATGATGATTGTGATAATGATAATTGTGATTAAGATGATAATGATTGTGATTACGATGATAATGATTGTGATAACGATGATGGTGATTGTGACAGTGATTTTGATGGTGATTGTGATGGTGATTGTGATAGTGATGGTGATTGTGGTTGTGATAGTGATGGCGATTGTGAATTTGTGATCATGATCATTGTGATTAAGATGAAAATGATTGAGATTACGATGATAATAATTGCGATTACGATGAAAATGATTGTGATGACGAGGATGGAGATTGTGATGACGATGATTGTGTTTACAATGATAATGGTTGTGATTACGATGATAATGATTGTTAAAATGATGATAGTGATTGTGATCATGATGGTGGTGATGGTGATTGTGATGGTGATTATGATGGTGATTGTGATGGTGATTGTGATGGTGATTGTGACGGTGATTGTGATGGTGATTGTGATGGTGATTGTGATGGTGATTGTGATGGTGATTGTGATGGTGATTGTGATGGTGATTGTGATGGTGATTGTGATGGTGATTGTGATGGTGATTGTGATGGTGATTGTGATGGTGATTGTGATTGTGATTGTAGTGTGTGATAGTGATTGTGATAGTGATGGTGATTGTGATAATGATTTTGATTACGATGATAATGATTGTGATAACGATGATGGTGATTATGATAGTGACTTTGATAGTAATTTTGATGGTGATTGTGTTAGTGACGGTGATTGTGATGGTGATAGCGATGGTGATGGAGATTGTGATGGTGATTGTGATGGTGTTTGTGATAATGATTGTGATAATGATGGTGATTGTGATAGTGACGGTGATTGTGATGGTGATAGCGATGGTGTGATTGTGATGGTGATTGTGATAATGATTGTGATAATGATGGTGATTGTGATAATAATTGTGATGATGATGGTGGTTGTGATAGTGATGGTGATTGTGATAATGATTGTGATAGTGATTGTGATAATGATTGTGATAATGATTGTGATAATGATTGTGATAATGAGGGTGGTTGTGATAGTGACTGTGATAATGATGGTGGTTGTGATAGTGATGGTGATAGTGATGATAATAATAAATTGTGATGATTATGAAATTTGGCACATAGATAGTTTATAACCTGGATTAACATGTAGGACACTATTTATCCCTTTAGAATGATTCAGTGGGACAGTTACCGAACTGCACGTGGGCGAAGCCGCGGGCAACAGCTAGTACTATTATAAAGAGGTAACATTTGTTTGTAAGTTTGTATGTAGGGGTTTATCTCCGGAAGTAATGAACCAATTTTAAAAATTGTTTCACTGGTAGAAAGCTACATTATTCGTGAGTGCTATAGGCTATATTTTATTCCCGTACTCCCACGGGAACGGGAACTACGCGGGTGAAACCGCGGGACGTCAGCTAGTATTCTATATTGACGCAGAGTAAGTTCATGCACTGTACATTTAGGTTAGGTAGGGAGTAGGGAGAGCAGCGGTGGTACAGTGGTGGCGGCCCCGACTTACGAACAGTAAGTCGTGGGTTCGAACCCAGGCAGGCGCATTACTTTGTGTAATTTATTTCATCACCACTGCTCTCAAAACGGTGAAGGAAACCGTGAAACCGGCATGTCCTAGAACCAAAAAATTCAAAGACACGTGATATCTACCAATCCGCACTGGGCCCGCGTGGTGTATTATATAGCCCATTCCCTCTCATAGAGAGGCCTGTGTCCCAGCAGTGGGAACAATAATAGGCTGATGATGATGATGATGATGATGACATTTAGGTTGTCTTTAAAACAGAACGCATATAGAATTTCGCAAAATTGTAGTATCGTTCGCTTCAATAGACATGGATGGTATGGAGCAGAGAACTTTAAATAAAATGAAACGGCATTTATTTACGGGCTTAAAATCTACTACTTTTGAACGGCAAATAAACATAAAACAGTCCCACAAAACGACCTGCAGTAATAATTACGTGCGTGTTACGGGGGGTACGTGTGGAGGCGGCACCGCCCGCCCCTGCTCGCTGTGCCTGCAGCCAGGACCAACCTACTGGCGAGAACTCCTCTCACTAGAGCCATACGTGTGGTGAATGAGGGTCACGGAGGGGTTGATGTATTGTGGTGCAACTTGAGTGAATTCGCAAAAGTTACACTATATGTATTATGTTATTTAGATTAAGATATTTTTTTAACTAGGTATAAGGTGTAGATTTAAGATTTAGTTAGTAAGGCCACTCTGTCGCATTGGATCATAGATCTGTAATGATAGTTTAGGTAAGATTGTTATAAATAAATAAATTTCCTTCTAACGTTTTAGCTGAAAAGAAGTCACGCATCAAACTTCCCAGGAACACACCTTTCTGATGTGTCAATCGTAGAATGTATTATGTCTTCTTATTGCATAGAATGCCTTGTCTGCTCCGTCTCAGTGGACAGTGGCATTTAACTACATGTAAACCGGACTGTTTCCTCGCTCTTCTCCACATTACTCGCTCCGCTTCCCTAAGCACATAGCCTTAGTCACAGATCAAAGCCGCAGATAAAAGAGATGCTGGCTCGCGCTGGCGAAGCTTGTCTAATCAAAGTTTTTGTTGGACAAGGTGTAATACCGATACAAATTGCAAATGTCTGATCGATTGATATGTTTGTTTTAATGTAGAGTGCATTATTTATACCGTTAATCGAAGAAGTACCAGTTAAGATCGCAATAGCGGTCATTGCCCTTTCCCTAATCTCTTCCTACGATACAAAACAAATGAACCATGTATCGTTTTTCATTAGAAAAAATGTTGAAGATCACGATGGATGACGATTCAAAAATTGAACAGGCTGAGTTTTGGATTTCAAAGTTAAGAACTTTAATAAATATAGGTGGGTCCATGACCGCTTTTGCGATCTTAAATGGCACCAACTATAACAATACTTCAAACATCTGCTGTCAAATTTCTGTATAGTTTGTTGACAGTGTTCTCGGAGAGTTTTATTGAATAACAAGCTGTGTAACAAGCGATTTCCAATCGACCACTTGTAAGTAGCCCTATAGAGTGAGTTAGCAAAAAATTCTAATAAATAAACCTAACTTTTACTTCTAAACAGAAGTAAAAGGTAGTCTAGGTACCAATTTTCCCGATTCTAACTTTTAAAAATGACGAACTTCCCTACAAGCTTTTATCCCCTATTTAACCGTTTATGGGATTTTCAAAAATTATTCCTTACCATCGTAATATACTTAGGGAACTTTTGTAAAAATAACATAATTCTAGACCCAGCGTTACCTGTCAGTGATTTTGAGTTTTTTTTTCCTAATAATATCAAATCTAGGCACTCACTCACCCATATATCTGTTTTAACTAAAATGAACATCGAAAAAAAAACTAAAAAAAAAACTTAATTTAACAATGAATACAACAATGACATCGCGCTTCAAGACAGTCTACAAAAACTACGACAGTAGGAACAACAGGACAAAAAGTCTGTCTTAATTTTAATTACTAACTTGTCTAGACTAACAGTTAGTCCCAACTATTAATAGGAAAACTGACTTAAAACGAAAGACTGTTATCGACATTAATTAATTGTTCTATCATTGGCTGTTTTTAGCTCACAAAACTGGTAGAATTTTAGAGTAATAATGAAGTGACCAATCTTATCGGAATTTTACATGGAGCGTCTGCCTATCTGACCTTCACAACCCAGTAATTTAGTCCAAGACCAGGACTTAAAAAAAGGGCGAACTTGAACGAGGCTGATGTCCAATAGTAGCCGGAAATAGGCTGAATAGATGGAATAAAAAAAATGCCATCGTGAATTTATACCTAAAATGCCATCTCAATCATCATTTGCCTGGCCTTTCTCTACTATGATAACTATGTTGAGGTCGGCTTCCAGTTTAACCAGATGAATACCAGTATTTTACATGGAGCGACTGCCTATCTGACCACAACCCAGTTAGCACTGGGTAATACGATACCCCTTGTAAGACTGGTTGACTTTCAGGCCACTGACTACCTGTAACGACTGTCAAAGATCTGCAAATGACAGCCGGGACCAGCGGCTTAACGTGCTTGCCGAGGCGCGAAGGAAACTCGGTATTTAATGGGTGGTCCACCCATGAACCAACCTTAGCAAATGCCTTGAAGATCGACCCATAATATGTGATACGTGATCGGTCCAAGCCAATTCCACATCGCTAAGCGTGTTCTTATGATACAATATCCTCATAACATAATAACGGTAATTTTGCAAATAATATAACCATTCCGTGGGTATATAATTTAAGAAGCTGGTAACCTAAGTATACAAAATTATTAAGCATAAAAAGGGTACTGTTTGACCAGTACGATTCGGTAAATCACGTATACGGTGGAGCCACGCAACGAGCGGTAATCAAATATTAAAAAGATTATCACTTTCGAAGGTGGCAAAAAAATATCTCTAGTTGAAGAAAAATGGTCTGTACTTTTTTGTCATACATTTTTAATAGAGATCGCCTATACTGAGACAGCCGATAAATAGTCTGTCAAAACACTGTCTAGATAAATAAAGTTGTTACAATTTCATCATCTTTTATTAAACTGTTTCAGATCTCAGTTAGTGCCTGCTCACAGTGTCTAAGTTTTGTAAGATCAAATTGACATTTTTCAACAATTACGACAAACATTGTTGTGATATGATGACAATCATTGTTGTTGGTGAGGTTCGTCACAAAGGTCACGTGCATAGTACTCGCAATCGGCGCGTGTGTATAACTAGATGTATGAAAGTGCATGAGGCGCAAGAAATACGCAAGGATCGTAGAAGGTGACGTTCTGTAGTTCCTGCCTACCAGTGGCGAAGGGTCCATACAACTCGATTCCTACCGGATTCCATTTGAAAAATGGCACAGTCAGTATTATTTAGACAAATAATATAATCACATTAAATATTATGTACTCCTTACCTCTTACAAAAATTTACCCTTCGCTACTGCTGCCTACCCTCATGGGAAAAGGTGTGCGTTTATTAAAGTATAATCGATTTAGTCGCAATTATGGGTTCAAAATCTTACCAAACTGTCTCAATATTACTCTCCTAAAACCGAGCCTCACTCAACAATCAACGCCTAAAACAAATTTTCGTCTACGTCTACGATTTAATCAACAATATCAGCGGGGTTTAATGGCAAACCGCTGAAATTACAAACACTACATACACACTCAAGTTCGTGGGTCTCGCGCAAGAATGCTAATGTACCTTTACTTGAATGTGGTGTAACCCACAGAACCATTTCACAAACAATCCAATATTGTTTTTGAATGTGAATTGGATGGTTTTAGGAGTTTATTTAATAAGACTTTATTAAAAGGTGTTTTCATTATGATGTTTGTTTATATATTTAGTGTGTAAAACAATTTCATACCCTTATGTTCCCAGCCGTTCCCAAATGGGCACGGTGCATTGTTATTTTAATTGTGTCTGTAATTGCGGGTATTGAAGTGCTACTGATGTCTTGAAACGCATTCTGATCCAGCACCAATAATGATGGAAAATAGTGACAATGAGTTTGTGGGATCTTATTGGTATACAGTAATAAATATTATGACACGTAGAAAATTTACACCAGAAGACACAGATTTTAACAAAAAATATTTAATAACAAAACCAAGATCTTTGAAATCTTCTTATTCCAATTCGCTTACCATTTGTTATCAAAAACCTAGACCAAGCAACTCAAGAGCAAGACTTTTTAAGTTATTAAATTTGATATTTCTAAACTTAATAACGATGCATACTCAAGGTTTTCACTTTTATTAACTTTCGCGTTCCTTTGTACAAGTTGTTAACGGTTAATATTAAAGATCCTTTATGTTCGTTTCTTTCAAGAATAGTTTTCAATTGGAACTAATAAAGCTTCAATGCTTGTTTTAACTTTGAACTTACTTTCGTTTAATACTATACGCTGTATTTACCAATTAAAATTAATTGTCGAAATTAGTTTTGTTAAGAATTTATGATAAATATGATAAACCAGTGTTTTGGAATTAAAACCTTGTTTTAGTATAATAATTTATCGTAATATTCTATTTCTCCAGAATAAATTGGCGATTGGTTTGAACAACTGAAGCTTTTGTTGCCTATCTAGATGTTCAATTTTACAAGCAACTGTAATGTTTCAAAACTAACTTCAGCAATTAATAACTTAGGTTGGCATATACCAACCGCCAATCTTTGAATTTGGATCTTTAAGGTTTCACTGGGTTTCACTGATTTTTATGTAAGCCTATGATAAAATTCTGCGTGTTTACTCGCAAGTTGTGGTTTTCGTAGTTACATCATAGAAATAAGCAGTATTGTTGCGGTTTGTTAGGGGTCGTCCTTTAATCACGTAAGGTTCAAACACCCCGCTGGGGGTCAAAAAAAGTCACGATTGATCACGATGGGGAAAAATTTAATCTATTATTTGACGTATTTTTTTTTTACGAATAATGAATTAAATACCCGAGCAAGCGAATTTGTGAAATAGACGTGATGCTGGAACTGGGACGAGGGGCTATAAAACTGGCCTAAAAACCCTCACGTGATTAAAGGATGGCCCCTTTTTGCGATAATTTTGGCGCTGCAGTTTGGGGTGTTGTTTCTATTATTTTTAGTTTCTTTTTTCTTAGCCTGTCATGTGTCCCACTGCTGGGCAAAGGCTTTCCCTTTCTCCCTCCAAACCTCTCTATGTTTTTTTTTATTTTTTGTTATTCAAAAAAAAAAATACCAATTCTTAACCTCGCTGCCTTCACAGCCCCACCATGAATAATACACCGTGAAGCCACAAGACGATCCGGAACCTCAGTGACCCTTGGTCCTGCCTGGCATTTCCGTTCAATTACCTGAATCTTGTTCGATGCTAATCTCATGATTAATTCTGTTTGTTTAAGGGTGCCCGGACCACTATTACCTCTTTTATCTTCCTTTATTATCAAAATAATGGGTAAGGAAAGCTTTTTCTTTGTGGGGATTCATTTGATTTGATATACAACCTTCGTGTCTTTGTGTTGGCTTGGCTTTAATGAAGGATGGGAAAATTGGCTTTGAAGGGAAAATGTGATAATGACGAACAGTAGGGCTAATAAGAGTTAATGAGACGAGCATGAGTATACGTAATGTAAGATGGTGGAAACCAATGACGAAGTTAGATGTTTTTTTTTACATAGCAAAATATTAAAACTCATACAGGGTGTAAACAAACTCAACACGAAGCCGTCAACCAAGCATTCTGTACATCAAACTATTCGTAAGTAACTTTACGCAAAAGTTATTGCTGGGAAACGAATTTTTTTTTTGGGGTGAAAAATCAAGTTTTGTGGTAGAAGTTAGAACTCAATGTAACACACTCAAAACATTGTGCTGATGGATGGATTGAATAGTGCGGCAGTCGTAGAGGTGTTTAAAGTAAAAATCTAACAATAAAAACTTGTACTTATTAAAAAAAACTTTTCAAAAAGTTGGCACTTTGACCCCCAATATCTCCGTAACTAGAAGGTTTCCAGGTATTTTGTAGAACAAAAAACCGGCCAAGTGCGAGTCGGACTCGCGCACGAAGGGTTCCGTACCATTATCTATACATTAGACAAAACGGCATCACGTTTGTTGTATGGGAGCCCCCCTTAAATATTAATTTTATTCGGTTTTTAGTATTTGTTGTTATAGCGGCAACAGAAATACATCATCTGTGAAAATTTCAACTGTCTAGCTGTCACGGTTCATGAGATACAGCCTGGTGACAGACAGACGGACAGACGGACAGACGGACAGACAGACGGACAGACAGCGAAGTCTTAGTAATAGGGTTCCGTTTTTACCCTTTGGGTACGGAACCCTAAAAACTAGTCATTTATCTGCTCCATTTATTGTACGATTGTACCTATGATTACTTTTTTGACTTAAGGGCTATATATCCCTCAAATGGCTTAGCATGATCCTCCGTTACGCCTAAAATACTGCAACATTAATTTTGAAATAAATATTTGGTAAAGTTGAGGATTAATGCTAAGTCCTATGTGTGACGAAAACACGATTCCATAAACTGTTATCGATAGAAAAAGAATCCAAATCAAAAAGTTACCTCTAAATCGAACAATAAACCGCTGGTATTCAAAAAGTACTTCAAATTAGATCATGAAACTTTGCATACTAACTGCAAAAACAAACACAAAACAGCAAGTCTTATGTGTTTTATTTTTTAGTCCAATCAACAAATTTTTTGTAAATCGCAACAAACCACTAATTTCGCACTATTCGGCCGCAGTGACTGACGTAACAACCGCTTTGTAGTGCAAGCTGATTAGAACTTTATTCTAACAGTATTTTAAACGAAGTTTGAACCACCACAAATAGAGTTGCTAATTTTAAGGTTAGAAGGCCCTTAAGTACTAACATCAAACTTGCGATTTATTTAGACCTACAATCTAACAGAAGATTGTAATAGTTTTTGCACAAAAACAAAGTTACTCCACTAGAGCAGTAAATAATTTGCCGCTAGAAAACCCATTTGCGGCTGATAGGCAATTTTTTCATACATCAACATTTATGGAGACTAATAGTTACAAAGACAATAGAGATTCAGCCTGTTATATTTTATCGAACGTTGAGCAGAATTTTTCATCAAATATCCTAGCAACATTTCACCTACCTTGAAAGTCAAATCCGGCCTAAACAAAGTCCCATTCGATCAGAGAAACGGGTGATCTAAAAGTCATAAATGTAAAGGATTTACTAGCAATTTAGTAACCTAAGAGCGTTGCCACACGAGCTTTGCCCATGCGTTGCGTCGTCGGGTCTAAGGCCCTACTCTCTAACGCTTCGTCCTTATATTCGGATCTATCCGTCTCTCTCGCGCCCGTCTGGAGATGATTGCGTGTGAGAGTGACGGATAGATCCGAATATTTGGTCGAAGCGTTTGGGAGTAGGGCTTCCGCGACGTCTGAGCGGTGACGCTTCGTTATAGTTCTGACACTTCGTCATGTACACGGTGCGTTGAAATCACGTGTGGTGACGAAACGCCTACGCATCGGACAAGGGGCAAGGGAAACGAAGCGGGAGGGGTGCTGCAGTGAGACGACGGAGCGACAAGCGGGCATTGCAGTATTTTTTAGAATATGGAAGATGTTTTAAACGCTGCGAGACGTAGTGGCGTCGCCATTGCGTTACGACTCCTCTAAAGCGTTGCGTTGCTCGTGTGGCGTTGAAATTATAGCGTCGACGCCCGTGTGGCTTTGCTCTAAGTCGATTCTATTGAAAACAGTAGTTTCGGTCGTAGCGTGATGTAAGCTTATGAGTTATGACCCTCGTCAAGAATTTGAATATCAACATTTTCAAACCCGACTGATAGTTTCAAAGATTAGCGCGTTCACACAAATAAACAAACTCTTCAGGTTAATTATTATACTAGTATAGATATGTAACGATTTCAAAACTGTTACTTGTCTAGGGTCTCTGGTTTCTAATGCGAGTTCTGCACATATTTCAACGGGACCTTTACACTCAAAAGTTCTCACAATGGTATTTAATTCATGAAATGCATCAAGACGGTAAGTGGGTCGTTCCAGTAGTTCTCCTGCAACTTGATTGGCGGCGCCACCGTCGCAGCAGAATTCTCCATTCATTATTTAGCTCTGAATCTCATTACGCTTTCAAGGGCTGAAAGTGGTGATATTTCAATATGACTGTCTTACTGTTTTGTTGAAGGAAAAATAATTGTTTTTGTGAATTGTTTTGGTGGAGAATGAAGCTAAATGTTTGAGCCGTTTGGGGTTGAATCACAGGGCCATGGAGTCCGAGTGCCCAGTAAGGGCTTGCCTATTTTTTAGTCAAAGATTTACATTGCCATCCAACGGTTGACATCGATGAGGTCGATTTTTTAGACGCCCTTTAATGCTTTTCTTGCACATATTTTTATTATCATTTCAAGTTAGGTTTTAGATAATTATGAAAATTGGAAAAATAAAAACTTATCATAATTACCATACTCTTCAATTATTTCTGCACATTTTCTTCAATAGTCAGACTTGACCATGTCATCTTTGACACTACCCATGTCATATTTGCTTTAACCAACAACTTTTCCATGTCCACATCATGCAGATAATCTTACAACAAATTTTCATAACGACAAAACAAACAACAAGAAAATATATCAAACATCCAACTCGAGCCCAACAAACAGCAAATTACAAGAAGCCCAAATAGTTGACGTAATAACTTCATCAGCCGCGAACACACAAGAAAAGCTAATAAACATCTAAGATAAGGAAGAACTTCGCCAACTTCTCAGGCAACGAAAATTAATATTCTCCCGGCCCTCCCTTAAGAACGTTATTAAAAAAGTATCAGCCGTTTTCGCGCAATGTGCATGTTAATATACAAACACTACTTATTCTTAAGAACTTTGTCGGTGTGAATTACATTATGCGTAAAGAATTTATCGTCAAGTTTTTTACTTAGCACTCTTTTGATGATTTTAACTTTTGTAATAATTTTGTTACTGGCAACATTAATGGTAATGTCACATTAACTGAAGTTGAGAAGTTGTGAGCTATTTCAGACACCATAAAGTAAATGAGGCAGTAACAGTAACACTACTGATTTCGTCGACAAGCAATTTGGTTGATAGGTAAAAGATACTAAAATTGATGACTTGGACATTACTATTGATTTAATATAAATGACTGATGACGTATTTAAAATAAACATTAAGGGGAAATTGGGAAATGAATTAGGAATAGATAAAAAATCCTTCTATCATATTGCTGGAAGCAAAAATCCTTTTAATGTATTTAAAGTATTCTTGTTAAACTTCATCAAAGTGGTCACAACTTAACAGTTAAGAGGCTTACAATCTGTAAGCAATGGCCAAATACGCCGCAGAGCCTTTGATCTGATAAAAGTTTTAAAACAAGGATTTTTCCAATTTGAAACTCTCAGTAAAAAGTGAAAAGTTCCGATGCTGGCTAGCTTCACTAAAGTTTTAGTTTTTGCATACTAACACGAACGTATAAGGAACAAACAAATAACGTAAATTGGAACGATTTTGAGATTTAAAACACACGTTGCGTTCATAATATTTAACACTGGTGATACTTATTGTGCTTATCGCAAAAAAAAAATGCTAAAGATTCGAATGATTCGATTTTCAATTCAAAAATATTCAAGTTACATCACGTGTTCGTACTGCGGTAGATATCATTGGAGGACGAAACAATAAGATAACCAAATAAGTAGGTAACACAAATAAAACCGATGAATGAAATAAACGCGATATTGCTACTTCAATAGACATTGAAGTATCTGAACTATGAAACGAAACCGACCTACGAAGTCAAATGCTGAAATGACAACTTCCTTCATGATATCAATATTCTTGGAATATTATCGATATTTGTTGCTTGAATTGTCATTGATGTCTTACAGAACTGTTGTTTCTCAAATTCTCAGGAACATGAATAAGAATTCTTCATTTTCATGTGTATTTCCACTCCCTAAAGTTTAACATTGTCTTTCTGTTATCTTGTTCAGCCTATAGGTATTCGAACCTCATTTTATTCACTGTTTACGTTCTCAGGATTCCCCTCTTCGATAAACAAGTGTGTATTACGTTTATCTTTCATGTTTATGTTCTGCAGCCTGATATTTTCTCGATTACAGCCGTACGGCGCACAGCATCTCCATCTCTGTCGTTTATTCTGGTTTTATTTCCTACATAAAACAAAGGTTGTTCTGCGTATATATTTGGTGGAACTCCATGTAATATATCGGCCATTTTCGAATTGTTTGTTCTTGGTACACAGGGACTCACGGAGCGTACGAACCTCCTAGATATTTGTTTGGTAACTACAAACATTTTCGCACCAGTTCATTCGTTAGGGAAAGCTGCGTACAGGTAAGCCTTGGCTTTGATCAGAACATTATATGGCGGGAACTTGTACGTGGCTTTTTAGTGAAGGCGAACCTTTTTTGTTACATTGTTTGAACAGAGAATGTGAGGAAACTTACTATGTTTGCGGAAAACGAAACTCGTTGTTGTAAAAAACTTGATGGTCTTGATACAATCCTGTAACATAACATCACGCCTGTAATCCCCGAAGGGTTAGGCAGAGGTGTATCTAATAATACACTCACATTTCGCTATAGTTATGTTTAAGTCCCATGTAATAGGGGGCGAGCCTATTGCCATCAACTGGACACAACTCCAGACTCTGTGGCTGCTAATGAGACGTTCCGGCTGCAAAAACCCAATAACAATTTGCCTGACCCGGGAATCGAACCCAGGACCATGCTCATCAGTACAGCACCTAGACCGAGTCAGTCCTGTAACTTACACACAATATTTCGTTTCTAGATACCCTTTACATTATAGGAAATGGGCGTGAAGAAAAACTGCAGTGGTTTGAATTTAAATAAACGTTAACTTGTTTATTATTCAAATTTAAAAGACTCACAAGGAAGGTCTGCCTCCTAGCACAGTGTAGGTAGAAGTAAGAGTAACTAAAGGCAACCAACGCTTTTTATAACATTCGTTTAACAGTGACAGTACTCATAGTGTTGCCAGTCTAAAGAAGATTAAAGATTATTTTTTACTTTATTACAATTGACTAAATTCCAACATAAATTACCTAACATATTCCAGATTTAATTCATAAATGCTATCCGATAATACAATACATGATCCCTAATTAATCCAAAATCCAGTTACAACAAACTGTGATCCGTTAAATTAACAGTGGCTCAATATTCAGCTTTGGTTTTAATTAAACCAATAACACCAAATGAAGCAACAAAACAATACAATAGGGTCATTAATCACTAACTAATCAGTGTTGATTGAGAGTTAAGGGAGAAAATATCAAGTAATTTTATGAGAAAATTATCAAAGAAAATTCTTGGAAAGGTCTTTGAAGTCAGCCCTTTTGTCTTGGATTTAATTTAACATTTCTCGGGATTCAATTGTGCTTACAAATCAGTATAATTATTCTACTGTGTTATAATAATGTAATTATATGCTTATAATTAACATGTTTTGACATGCTAATGTCAGATTGTTACGTGATGACGTGTGGTTAATTCGTATACGATTTCACGTTAATTAGTGATATATTATGGCGTTATAAAACGCTAATAGGGATATATGACGTGAAGCACGTCAGCGTTCACTTGTACACTCTTAATTATATCATTACATTTACATTTTATTAGAATAAAGGTATAAAGGTGTGTTATCCGCAGATACATAATATATTCACTCCCCCGCATATACTTACAAAATCAAAGATGGGCACTTCTGAAGTGGAATTTCAATGTCATTTTCATAGTAAATTACCTCTTACAGCACGAAATTACGTTGAAGAAATGAACTTGAAAATCCTTGGTAGGTAGCGGGATTCAAGACAGTAAAATTGTTTAGCTGGGACTTCATCAACCCGGGCCCGGCAGTCTCGACATAGATAACGACAAAATCGCAAACTTTCGATCGCTAATTACATTTTTTTAAATTCGGTTGCAATATGCGAATGCGAACCCATCTTGGATGTAGAGACTTGCGTTTCTCGCACGCATCGTTATTGCAACCGAATTTTTTCGTAAGTAAATAGCGATCGAAAGTTTGAGTTTTTTTTATTTTTGGTTTTTGCCCAATTAAATAGTCTCGACATAGATAACGACGCTGTCGCAAACTATCGATCGCTAAATAACAACGTAAAAACTCGGTTGCAATAACGGTGCTTGCGAGAAACGCATCTTGAATGTAGAGACTTGCGTTTCTCGCAAGCATCGTTATTGCAACCGTGATGTCGAGACTGCGGCGCCCTGGATTGTCTCGGCGCTTTTCTAGTGATCGGCTGTTCGGTTATTCTGGCTTTCAGGAGTTACAGTGGTTTGGGAATAATGTGACGTGCTTTACGTGCTAGTCCCATAACCCTTGGTAGGTGACAAATGATCATTGCATCTCCATTATTATGGCAAGAGGTCTTTAATAAGCTGTTAGCCAAAAACAGGTAAGCATTTTGGTTTCTTATCAAACTAACTTTTGGTCGCGGCTTTGCTCCCGTTTTGTATGGAAATTAACCAACGGGAACTTTTTAAATATAGCCTATGATACTAGGGGATAATGTAGCTTTCCGTTAAGTAGTGAAAAAATATTCAACAGTAGTTCCAAAGATTACCTCCTACATACAAACTCACCAACTGTATAGATTACCAGTTGCATAGACAGCTGAAATGTTTATTCAATAAATATCGCTGGACATTACTTACACACAGCGCAATCTAATGTCACACTAAGTTGAGGGCTTGTGTCGTGAACACCAAATAGTTGATAATATATACTACATACAATGATATATAAACTATAGATACGTTGTCCGCACTCTAAAATGACAACATGAAATGAAGCCAATTGGCCACATCGCGCTTAGTTACGCACCAACCTGTCGCGCGACGCTACGTTTGTTTATAATTTAATAAATCCTGTGACGTGACTGAAGATGTATATTTATCTCCCTCTCGCAACAGGCATCCCGCCGTTCGGTGTCATATTTTCTTTCTCTTTCTTCACGCTTATAAGTAGTTCTAGTATTTTCGCCGTTTTTAAGCGCCGCGATGTTGGTTCATGACGTGTCTATATATAATACGTCATTGACTACATAGATACTTTTTGTTTGTAAATACATACTTATTATACATATAAACATCCATGACTCGGAAAGAAATGTCCATGTTAATCACACAAACATTTGCTCCTACCGGGATTCGAACCCGGGACACTAAGAACGTAAAGCAGCCTCACTACTGCTGCGCAATTTGGGTCGTCCTAAGTAGTCGTTATTGACTGGTATTATCTCCAAAAAAATGTTGTCCATAGCAAATATCGAGCAGAATAAAGTCTAAAATTTATGATAAATAAATTTATTTACAAAACAATTCAACATTCACATCCTACGGAAATCTACATCATATTAAATTAATGACCCCTACACATATTAAGCACATTAAACAATTTTCCGAACTATATGTCGAGAAATTAAAATGGATGGAGCAAATTCATGCCTAATTGGGCAATAAATATAGTATCGGCCGTTATAGATAAAATTTACTGTTTTAGGCCGAATAAATATCTAATGTTAGTAATAAAAAAGAAATAGACGGGTTCGGAGATAATGAATAGCAAGATGTGTTTGTGAATGAACATTAACATCACGCCTATAAATCTCCGAGGAGTAAGACAGAGTTATTCTTCTAGTAAACACACTTTAGCTAATTATATTCAAGTCACATGTAATAAGGAACGAGCCTATTGCCAACAACCGGGCAAAATTCCAGCAGTAATAGGCTAGTTTCCACCATCAATAAATTGCAAATCTATTTAGTCCGTCAGTTAGAGTATTGGGAAATCATGGACACGTATTTTTTGTTTTTGTAAATCAATGAATATTGACAAAGATAAAACGCATCAAAACTCGAGAGTAGGGGCTCGTGACGTCACAACGCACTAAAAATTATAGCACGGCATGACGTATTGAGAATTTTAAAAGCGTCGTATTTTCGTCAATTTTGGTTTAGGTAACAAAAGAAAAAATACGTGTCAAATATTTTTTGATAATCTAACTGACGGACTAATTAGATATTTTCAGGACACAAGCCTATTCCTGATCATTATGATGGAATGATTCCCTGGTCCCAGACAGCATTTCGCTTGCTTCCACACTAGACCAACGGAGCATCTTCTCCACTTATCTTTATTTTGCTGTGTCCGACAGGGTCCACGATTGTTTATTTTGGAAAGATGCAACATACTTAGTTCTTAGTTTATAAATCAATCCCTTGTGCCAAACTTTGTCAAAATCCTGGGCTACATCTAAAAATACAGTAGTATATACTTTCCTATCTTCAAGAGCTTCTTCAATTACTGTTGTTGTTGATGGATATTTGTACCACCTTTTTTTTTTTTTTTCGGATGATAAATCATCAAATAACTCCTCCCGCTCTGGGCGGAGCAGGAGGGAGTGTCAGACTTTTACTGACTAAAACCCATCCATGTTCCTTCATCGCCCTTTGTGTTCCGGGGCCACGGTATCTCTTTCGAATAGTCCCGCAACCCCGGCAGGCATCGGTCCTTACGGACCCCTTCCTTTTTGCTGACTCTCTTTGAGGCGCGCGTGGAACACGAACGCGCCGTCGACACGGCCTGTCGTCATGAAACGGACGGACGGCGAGCTAGCCCATAGCTCACCGTCCACAGGCCCGCGCCTACGGTGGCCGGGGGCCACGTGGTGGTGGCCCCCGACGCCCGGGGCGTCTCCCGCGGCGTCCGGGACGTTGAGAGGTTCTCTCCCTCTCACGTTCCGCCACCTCCTTCTCTAGCATTACTGCTTCGCAGAAGGAGGTGACGGCGTACCATTCCGTCTCGCTCCGGACCATGGCTTGCACCAGGGCCGGACGCGAGAGGTCGCCGCCGCCGATCGCCGTTTCGAAGACACGGCGGTGCTCCGCCCACGCGGGGCACACTTCCACCGTGTGTTCCACCGTGTCCTCCGGTCGATCCTCACAATGGAAGCACCCGGGCGTTTCCTCCCGCCCGATTTGGTGCAGAAACCTCCCGAACACTCCGTGTCCGGTGAGGACCTGCGTCAGGCGGAAGGTGAGGACGCCGTGGCGTCTCTCAAGCCACTCCTCAAAGAGGGGACTTATCGCCACTATCGTGGCGTGCCCTGCGCGGGGTTGCGACAGTCGCTCTCTCCATGTCGCCATGAGATCCCGCCGGAAGTCTGTCCGCTGAGCGACAATTTGTCGCTGCAGTGGAGTTTCCCCCCGGCGTAGCGCCTCCGCGCGCCATTCATGTAGGCGCGCGAAGACTATTGCCTCCAGATCCCACGGCGGCAATCCGGCAAGGAGGCTCGCCGCCTCGCGGGAGATCGTGCGGTAGCCCCGGGCCAGCCTTACGGCTACCACCTTTTGGGGCGCGTTCAGGTAGTGGGCGGCTCGCCGCCTCAATGAACGCGCCCACACCGGGGCCCCGTAAAGGGTCATATTTGTACCACCTAAGCCTACATTGTGGAATGCAAGAAATATTTGAGTTTTGAGTATTGAGGCAGTAAAAAACGGGTCAAGTGCGAGGCGGACTCACGCATGAAGGGTTCCGTACCATCGTAGTAGAGAATCCCCCTTTAATTTTTAATTTATTATTTTTTGTTATAATAGCGGCAACATAAATACACATTCTATGAAAATTTCAACTGTCTACCTATTACAGATCATGAGATACGGCTGTATCTCCTCTGGCAGACAGACGGACGGACGTTGGTTATCCTTCGGGTACTGGGGCCCTACTCTCTAACGTCCGTCCGTCCATCCGTCTCTCTCACTCACACTCATCTGTAGACGTGCGCGAGAGGGACGGATAGAGACGGACAGACAGACGGACGTTAGAGAGTAGGGCCTCTGAAACCTAAACTGGTTGAATAATAATAGATAGACTGATAGACTGGCAACACTGCCCGAGTGACATGTAAATTTTTTGTTCCGTATTTAAAATTTAAATTTAATTAGTAAATAAGTTATATTATGGTGTAATTGTTTGTGTAAACGTATCATAAATGCGTAAATACTCAGGATAATTGTTATCCTGATAATTAATGAAGTTTTTCGGCACTACAACGGTACCGGTAACCTAAAAAAAACAGCTGACGTTCTAACTACGGACATAAACGGATAATTCAGGGGAAGTATTGTTTAGTTTTTATTTAATAACAGCGCACAAACCTCTCTTTATCTCTATTACAAATCCATGCCCATTTCTAGTATAATTTTTCGCGTATTTAGTTCCCTGTACTGGTTCTAAATCTCTTTGTTGACAACCGGTCTTATAACATCAAAACTGAGTAATTCCTTATCTCATCTCTGTTTATTTTTTTTATTTTATTCAAATCAATCTTTTCAATGGAAATGATTAGATATATCGTTTAAGATAATTTATTGTCTTGCATTAATGTAATAGTTTTTTTTTTCTTTTTTTAGCAACATACCCACATAGGAAAAAGTAAATCATTAGGACAATAGAACCAATGAAACTGAATATTTATTCAATTATTTACATTGAATTGGATAATATTTTAAAGCTATAGCAGCCTACCTCATTCCATTTCATTACTTTAACTTTTTTTCTTTCCCTTTCATCGCTAACTTCACTTTATTTGTCTATTCTACTAGTTAACACCGTTTCTTTACTTCTAATTTTCAGTAACCAATCCTGTAACCATGCCTGTGATGACCCGTAAGGCTACTGCTCAAGATATGGAGCTAAAATTGAGAACGGCCCTCCAAGAACTCAAAGAATCCAACCTCCAAGTTCAACTACTGTTGCAGGAAAGAGAAGAGAGTGAGGTGGAAGTCAATAAAGTTAATAGCAAAAACTCCAGCTTAAAACGGGAGCTAGTAGACCTACATCAGCAATACTTGGATGTTGTTGATGAACGGGATCAGCTGAAGGTGGTCACGGATGGTTTTCATAATTGTAGTAACTTGTATGAGGAAGCTTTGTTTAAAATTAGGGATCTGGAAGATGAGTTAATTCATGCCAATAATTGTATAGTTAAGTTACAGAAAGAAAAAGAATGTACTCAGGTTATAGAAACAAATCTCTTATATGATGAATTATTAAAAACTAATTGTAACCCCCCTTCCTTAATAACAATTGATCTAACTGAAGATTCCTTACTAAAACAGAATTTTATAGTTAGCAATAGGAAGATTAAAAAATATGCAAAATTAAACAGAATAATTAAAAAATGTAATCAATTTAGGAAACAACATAAACGCTTTTCCAAATTTATTCCACTAAGGAAAGAGCGTGTTGATTTACTTAATAAGTTAAATAATTACCAAATAAAATTAGAGGACAGTATAAAAATTTATGAAATTGATACTCAGCATTTGCAGTCTGAAATACAGGTACTTCAGGAATCACTAAGTTCCCTTTCTAGTAGGTATAAGATTTCTCAGAAACAAATTAGGGAACATATTTATGCAGCAAATGAGTTGGTAATGGGTCAATGTAGTTGCCAGACAGTTACCAACCATGATACTATCCAGCCTGAGGTAATGGAGGACCCATACCAGGTTGAGAATTTGTCTCAGGACAGCATATCAAACCAACAAACAACTAATATTACATTAGATTATTCACACGTAGTACAGCCTGAGCTGCATGATAGTCTGCCTGTGATTGGTAATTTTGTTTCTCCTATTAGTCGTGACTGTAATCATTCAGTTATGTTCTCTGACAGTATAGGTAGGGGGCTAGGTAAATTAATTAGTAATAACCTGAGTTATTGTACCCAAAACAATTGTATGCCAGGGTCAAACTACAAACAGATTATGGCATCTGTAACTAAGACTGTTTGTGATCCTAGTACCACCATTACTATATGTGTTGGTAATAGTGCAAAGATTAAAAAGGAAGACATCACTGATTGTGTCTCAGAGTTGTTGAAATTAAATTGTAATAAAATAATATTGTGCGCTTTTCCATATTTTGAAAATTTATGTAACAGAAAAAACAATTATATTCACTTCTTAAATAGACATTTACATTTTTTAGCAGGTCACTACAGTGACAAACTTATATTTCTTGATATCAACACTTTTGTTGATAAACTTAGTTCGACCCGGGGTAAAGTGTATCTACCTATTAGTTGTAGACACAAAATAGCTCGGCTATTAGCTTATAATATTCACACAGACATAAGTAGTATGTCTAAGTTTAGTTATATTGTAAATACTGCGACTATTAGTAATAATACTAATGAACAGGTGGTGACCTTAAATAAATATAGCATTAGTGCTATTGATGTTTACAAACATTATACTGAGGAGGATCCATATGTCACCGTGGAAAATTCTCAATTAGGGTATATTAGTGATAGGATCTTGTTGTCTGGCGATGGCACGGGAGTCTCGGGGCTCTCTCCAGATATTAATATTAATTTAAACTAGAAAGTCAGACAACAGAAGGTGCCATTAACAATATTGTTAAACCTACCAACAGCAAGGTATCTTCTTGCACTCAATTAGCTAGTAAAAAAGGGCCTCAGCAGAACACTTTAAAATTATTCCACCAAAATATCCAAGGCATTTCTTCAAAATTATTAGAAATAGAATTGTTTTTAGAAAAAAGTAAGTTTGACATTATTTGTTTTACTGAACATTGGCTTAAGGATTACCAAATGCTTATTAATTATGAGAACTATATGGTGGGTAGCTGCTATAACCGTAAAACTATGCTTCGTGGAGGTTCCTTAATTTTTGTAAAAAATTGTTTAAGATATAAGCAACGTAACGACATAATAGGTCTCTCGGCTGAACATTGCGTCGAACTGTCCTGTGTTGAGCTAGATAAGCATGTTATTGTGTGTGTGTACAGACCCCCAAACTATCAAAACTTTTCCTTATTTGAGTCAATAATGGAAGATGTCCTGGCAAAACTTGCAGCCAGTAATAAATCTATAATTATTTGTGGTGATTTTAACATCAATATTTTAGAAGAAAATTCAAATAGCAGTCGGTTATTAAATCTTTTTAAGTCATTTGACTTGACCAACACTTTTATAGAACCTACTAGAGTCACTCCATCTTCTGCTACTTGTATAGATAATGTTTTCTGTGATTGTGATTACTTAGATAAAGCCATAGTTAATTGTCTGCCGTCTGACCATAGCGGACAAACTGTAACTTTTAGGTGTAATACACCATTGCAAAAAATTCAGATTAAATTTAGACCCATAACTTCTAACAAATTAAATAGGTATAATATTTCTCTACAGAACAAATTAAGTGTTATGAGCCATGACGATATTAATATAAATCAATTTTATGATAATTTCTTTTCAATAGTTCACACTGAATTCAACAAAACTTTTGAAAAGAAGTCAAAAAGTATTTGCCCTAAATTTATATTTAGTGATTGGGCAACTAGAGGTATCAGAAAAAGTAGGGAAACACTATTTGAGCTTCATGGCCTTAAGCCTTATATGAACACTGAAACTTTTAACAAATATGTTGCTAAGTATTCAAAAATTTTTAGAGATACATGCAAGGTTGCCAAAGCCTTGCACATTAGCAACAAGATCAAAACAGCAGAAAATAAAATAAAGACAGTTTGGAAAGTCATAAATAGCGAGACTAACAGGAAGAAAACACGTAATACTAGCTACACATTAGATACAGCATGTGGTCCTAAAAGCTCTAATCAGGAAGTAGCTCAAGAATTTGTAAATTTCTTTACCGATATACCGTTAAAAACTACGGAGGCTCTAAATTCCTCTCCTGAAGTCTCAATTGGTTTACTAAAGGCGAATGTGTCTGGATGCCAGGCTGAATTTAAATTTAAACACATAAACCCGATGATAGTTATTAAAGCTTTTCGGCAAATAAAAATCAAACTGACCGAAGATCTATGGGGAATGTCTATCAAAGTTTGTACATCCATACTTGAGACTATAGCTCCATACTTAGCTTTAATTTTTAATTTGTGCGTAGACCAAGGAGTTTTCCCTGATTTAATGAAATACAGTAAAGTCATACCTCTTTTCAAATCCGGTGATAGTAAAGATACAAATAATTATAGGCCTGTATCCGTGTTGCCAGTTTTTAGTAAGGTGTTCGAAAAGATAATGCTTAATCAAATGGTCAATCATTTTAACACCAATAGAATCTTACACGATCAACAGTATGGTTTCACCAAGGGACGTTGTACAACCGACGCCGGTGTAACCTTAATAAAGCACATATTTACGGCGTGGGAAGAGTCCCAAGACGCTGTAGGAATATTTTGTGATCTCTCCAAAGCATTTGATTGTGTAAATCACGACACATTGCTTTTGAAACTTGAGCATTACGGACTAGGTAAACTTGCACTTAGTTTGTTAAAATCTTATTTGAGTGATAGACAACAATATGTTCAAATAAATGGTGTTAATTCACAGGGTTTAAAAGTAAAAATGGGGGTTCCGCAAGGCTCAATATTGGGTCCTTTCCTCTTTTTAGTATATATAAATGATCTACCCTATTTACTGAAAAACCAACCTCAAAATATGGTGTTATTTGCCGATGACACTTCCCTAATTTTTAAGATCAATAGACGGGCCCAAAATTTAGATGACGTGAATAATGCCCTGCTTCAAGTCCATAATTGGTTCACAGCAAATAATTTAGTACTAAATGAAAAAAAAACGAAATGCATAAGATTTGCTTTACCGAATGTTAAAAGTAGCGATTGTGATATAGTACTGAATAAAGAGAAACTTGAATTCGTAGATAAAACGGTTTTCCTGGGGATTACGCTTGATTCAAGGCTACAATGGGGTTCTCATTTAACATCTCTGGCGGGGCGGCTAAGTTCGGCAGCATATGCTATTAGAAAAATCCGTCAATTTACTGATGTAGATACTGCTAGATTGGTCTATTTTAGTTACTTTCATAGTATAATGTCTTATGGCATTTTGTTATGGGGACGGGCTGCTGACATTGAGTCTATATTTATTCTGCAAAAAAGAGCCATCAGAGCCATATACAATCTTCGTAGGCGCGATTCTTTGAGGGAACTGTTTAAGGAAATAAACATCATGACTGTACATTGTCAATACATCTACGAAAACATAATGTACGTAAGAAAAAATCTACATATTTTTGGTAAAAGAGGTGACAGACACAATTACAGTACTAGAAATAGGGACCAATTAGTTCAGCCAGGCTTCAGACTCGCTAAAGTAGACTCATCTTTCATGGGGTACTGTTTGAGATGCTATAATAAAATTCCACAAAGCATTCTTGAGCTGAATGAAACAAAATTTAAAACATGTATTAAACGCACACTTTGTAAGCAAGCATATTACAAATTGGACGACTATATCGCTGATAAAACTGCTTGGCTCAATGCCGGTCCTGCTCCACAAGGACAGGGGCGCATAAATTGATAGCATTAAATTGTATTGTTGGAGCTGCTGAAGATTGTACAACTATCTTTGCATTGTATAGAATCAATCTCTATATTATTATATAGCCGCATATCGCATATTGTGTGAGTGCTATGTACTAGAATGCTATCAGTCGCTAGAAACCTACGTTTTTCCTTGACTTGAATGTGCCGTGGCGATTAGGAGATATGTCATGCTCACTCAAATGTCTCGCTGATGGTGACGCGTGTGTCGGATCATTTAGTTCCCTTCAAAATGGTTGAGTTGAATGGTGCTGATACATGCGTCATGTTCGTGAACGAGCGCTGTCAGTTGGGACTGGTCAGCTCTTGGTTGCCACGGCTTTTGAATTTAATAATTTTATTTTTTAATTGTTTTTATTTTTTTTTTTACTATGGACACCTTTAACGTGCACATCTTGCTACATTGTTCTCACATAATGTACCATCTCAACATGATATGCTGATGTAGATACTGCTAGATTGGTCTATTTTAGTTACTTTCATAGTATAATGTCTTATGGCATTTTGTTATGGGGACGGGCTGCTGACATTGAGTCTATATTTATTCTGCAAAAAAGAGCCATCAGAGCCATATACAATCTTCGTAGGCGCGATTCTTTGAGGGAACTGTTTAAGGAAATAAACATCATGACTGTACATTGTCAATACATCTACGAAAACATAATGTACGTAAGAAAAAATCTACATATTTTTGGTAAAAGAGGTGACAGACACAATTACAGTACTAGAAATAGGGACCAATTAGTTCAGCCAGGCTTCAGACTCGCTAAAGTAGACTCATCTTTCATGGGGTACTGTTTGAGATGCTATAATAAAATTCCACAAAGCATTCTTGAGCTGAATGAAACAAAATTTAAAACATGTATTAAACGCACACTTTGTAAGCAAGCATATTACAAATTGGACGACTATATCGCTGATAAAACTGCTTGGCTCAATGCCGGTCCTGCTCCACAAGGACAGGGGCGCATAAATTGATAGCATTAAATTGTATTGTTGGAGCTGCTGAAGATTGTACAACTATCTTTGCATTGTATAGAATCAATCTCTATATTATTATATAGCCGCATATCGCATATTGTGTGAGTGCTATGTACTAGAATGCTATCAGTCGCTAGAAACCTACGTTTTTCCTTGACTTGAATGTGCCGTGGCGATTAGGAGATATGTCATGCTCACTCAAATGTCTCGCTGATGGTGACGCGTGTGTCGGATCATTTAGTTCCCTTCAAAATGGTTGAGTTGAATGGTGCTGATACATGCGTCATGTTCGTGAACGAGCGCTGTCAGTTGGGACTGGTCAGCTCTTGGTTGCCACGGCTTTTGAATTTAATAATTTTATTTTTTAATTGTTTTTATTTTTTTTTTTACTATGGACACCTTTAACGTGCACATCTTGCTACATTGTTCTCACATAATGTACCATCTCAACATGAATGATGTAACCAAGATTTTGTAAAAATATTCTGATTTAAAAGAGTGTCCATGGAGTTTCTTGCCCATTCTTCTCCATAGAGATCTACGCTAGGGAATGGGCAACTACAGTACTTTCACAGTTTTTATGTCTTGTGTCTGGGACTGTAGCTACATTTAATTTTCATATTTGTTTCGACAATTCAAAAGTGCCTGTAACTGGCCTACTTGAAATAAATGCTTTGATTTTGATTTTGATTTTGATAAAAATTGTTTGTTATTTAAAAGTAAACACAGACATTTCTTTACGCCAACATTTACACTTTTCAGAGATTTATGGTGTCTTCTAATCCTCACGTTAATCCGTTTAGCGAATCAAGACTGGCAATATTTCTCGTTTTTTTTTTATTCGTTAAGAAATAAATCTTACTGTAAAAATAAATGTTTTATTCAGAAAAGGTAAGTAATTAAAAATAGTCAATTAATTTAGAAGCTGAGTGTAGTGTAGAAGCAATCGAGAGATTATCCTTAATGACTACAGATTCGCGATTTAAAGATTTTAATCTTGGCAATTTAACATGTAGATAGATATTATTGGTAATCCAGGTATGCATAAATCTATAGATGAAGTGTGTATAAACAACATTAGTTACGCGGATGATTTGGTGTTGCTGAGCCCATCTATTGGTGCATTACGTAAACTTTTGCGTACTTGTGAGACTATGCGTAGGCCCATGGGCTCAGTTACAATGCAAAAAAAAGTGAATTTATGATCTTTAAGAGCCTATACTACCTCAAATTAGCAACTCTATTTGTGGTGGTTCAAACTTCGTTTGAAATACTGTTAGAATAAAGTTCTAATCAGCTTGCACTACAAAGTGGTTGTTAAGTCAGTCACTGCGGGCCGAATAGTGCGAAACGAGTAGTTTTTTGCGATTTACAAAAAATCTATTGATTGGACTAAAAAAATAAATAACATAAGACCTGCTTTATATAGTTAGTTCAGTTAGTATAAAAAGTTTCATGATCTAATTTGAAGTATCTTATGATTGCCAGCGGTTTATTGTTCAGTTTAGAGGTAACTTTGGGATTTTTTTTCTATCGAGAAAATTTTATGGAATCGTGTTTTCGCCAAACATAAGACTTGGATCATGCTAAGCCATTTGAGGTAGTATAGGCCCTAAAGCCGGTACCAAATGTTACTCATCTGTACCTCCTGTCACTCTTTGCGGCATTCCTTTAAAAAGAGAGCAGCATTTCAAGTACCTGGGCCACTGGGTCTCTGAAGACTTGTGTGACAATCTGGACATTGAGAGGGAGCGCAGGGCGCTGTCTGTCCGGTGTAATATGTTGGCTCGCAGGTTTGCGCGATGTACTAGACCTGTGAAGGTGACTTTATTTAAGGCATATTGTCAGTCGTTCTACACGTGCAGCCTGACCAACTTTACGCAGCGGGCGTACAGCGCACTGCGCGTGCAGTACAACAATGCTTTCAGGATACTGTTAGGCTACATACGCACTATGCGGTTAGCCGCAATGCGGCCAGCCGTCCGGATGACCGGAATCAAAAATTTGTACGAGAAAGTAGTTTTTATACGCACTGCGATGCGACTGCCGACCGACCGCTCCGGTCGTTCTGAGCGCTGCGGCCCGAGTGATGGCCAGCCGCACGGTTGCCATACACACTACGCGGATGGTGCTAGTTTGCGGTTCCCCGCCATTGACAGTTTGCGTGTTCACCGACGCTCGCGCATTTTATCGATAATTAACTATGGATTTCGATAAATAAAAGTTATTTTTCTTTATATAACGCGAGTAAATGTAGTAAATAGCTGCGACTTCTTCGACGTCCATCTTGGAAATGAGTCGATCCAACCGCAAACCACGACGGTTTCTTAACCGCACGTTCCGGTTGCGGTTGCGGCTAATCGCCACCCGGCTTACCGCAAGCGCAACCGCATCCTGCGGTCTACCGGACGGCTGACCGTATTGCGGCTAGCCGCATAGTGCGTATGTAGCCTGGCTTCTGCGGTTTTTTAGTGCTTCGACTATGTTTGCTGAGGCGCGGAACAATGATTTTTTCGCTACGCATCTGAATGCGGCTCTGAATGTGTCGGCTTCCAGTTTAACCGGATGTAGCTGACTACATCCGGTTAAACTGGAAGCCGACCCCAACATAGTTGGGAAAAGGCTAAGCAGACGATGAATCTCTAAACTGGCTATTTAAAAAATCAACATTTTATTTCACATAGGCTTAGATGGGCAGTTGGGCACTTAATAAAACGATTTTAGAATATAGGTCAGTACTTAGGTAGATAGATTTGTTAATGGTACCTATTACCCGTTAATATTTTCAATATCGCTTACCTACACCATATATCCTAAAAATAAATATTATTATAAGTGTCTGATTGTATTTAAAAAACAGACATAAATATACGGTACTTATGTTAATTTTTTTTTGTCTGTCTGTCTGTTTGTTTCGGCTTATCTCCGAAACGGCGAGACCAATTTTGATGGGACATTTACTGGCAGCTAACTGATTTTATTAGGAGTAATTTAGGCTACTTTAAGTCTAGAAAACGGATTTAAACAATTAAAACCCTTGAAATTGTTAACAAAATCCGATTCAACTATGGAAGTAAACCTCTCAGTCTCTAGTGTATCGAAAACAGTACACCTCGTACCAAGCTAACCTAAACCTTATTTTAACGTAAAATATGGCTCTAAATCCTGTGTTTCCAACCTATGGTAGTTCTCGAATCGAAGGTACCGGGGAACAGCTAGTACAAGAGTTGTAGTAGTTGTAGTATAAGAGTAGTTTCTCATAAATGTGATGTAATGTAATCAATAAAAACACGACCTTTTAAACTTTAATCCGTCGCCTCAAGCTTTTTACAAACCATGTTGTTGCTGTCTATAATTAAAATAATTTACCATTTTATTTCCTAACAATCCAAATACATCTTAAAAGTTAATTTGGTAAGGTATTACATAATATTCTTAACATCACGCTTGTAATACCAGTAGGGTTAGGCAGAGATGTACCTAACAGTACACCCCCATTTTTGCCAGTAGTTATATTTGAGGCAGATGTAATAGGGGACGAGCCTATTGCCATTCATCATCATCATCATCAGCCTATTAATGTTCCCACTGCTGGGCCTCCTCTCTATGAGAGGGAATGGGCTATAATCCACCACGCCGGCCCAGTGCGGATTGGTAGATTGGTAGATGTCTTCGAATTTTTGGTTTTAGGACATGCCGGTTTCCTCACAATGTTTTCCTTTACCGTTTTGAGAGCAGTGGTGATGAAATAAATTACACAAAGTAATGCGCCTGTCTGCGTTCGAACCCACGACTTACTGTTCGTAAGTTGGGGCCGCCACCACTGGGCCACCGCTGGGAACGAATCCAGTCTCCGTAGCTGCTACGAAGAAATTCCTGATGGAAAACCCCAATAACAGTGTGCCCGACCTGGAAATCGAACCCAAGACCTTATGCTCAGCAGTGGCGCTTGTGACTAGACCAACGAGGCTGACTGCCTACACACATAATACACACAAATACAAAATATTCACAAAGTGAATATGTTGTAAAGAAAATAACAGGATATTTTTTAAATGGGTTTTAAAAATAATGCCTCCTCGCGGTATTTATGTAATCTGAGAAACCTGCCATAATTTGCGTTCTTATACCACATCAAACTTGTTATGGAATTCGATGATAATAATCAACGATCTTTTCCATTTTAAGGCAGTGCGGACACTAAAAGGAAAACAGTTTTGTTTATAATAGATGGTTTTACCTTCACATAAAATATACCGAAAAACTTGATATTTTTTCACATGAACTTAAACAGGATGTAAAATACCTCATCACGAAGCCGTCAACCAATCATTCCGTACATCAGACTAAGTAACTTTACGCAAAAATTATTGCTGGGAAACGACTTTTTTTTTTGGGGTGAAAAATCATGTTTTGTGGTAGAACTCAATGTAACGCACTCAAAACATTGTGCTGATGGATGGATTGAATAGTACGGGGGTCGTGGAGGTGTTTAAAGTAAAAAGATTACATTAAAAACTTGTATTTAAAAAAAAAATTGACAAAAAGTTGGAACTTCGACCCCCAATATCTCCGTAACTAGAAGGTTCCCAGGTATGGTGTAGAACAAAAAAATGATTGCAATGACGAGTAGAACAAGTGGAATCCTTTTTGGCTTAGGAGGTGTTTTACACCCTTTATTATGGGCACTTACTAAATGTCAAGAGATAGGAGCACGCAGAGGCGGCCAAAATGCCGTCATCAGAGGGGCGCCAAAAATGCCCGAAATCTTCTTCAGCTTAGATTGGCAGGATAATTACATAAACTTATATTGTCACTTACGGGATATCCTCCGTGTTTGTTTGACAATATAAGTTTAGTTTTAAACCGTGAAAGCTTAAAACAGTGTAGGATAATAACATTCCCGAATGTACAGGAGAATGAAGTTTCAGTAAATTGAAACTAATAAAATCATACTTACGCTCGACCATGTGCCCAAATGATTATAATCATCTGATTATTCACTTCCATCCTAACGAATCGTAATTATTCTGGTTCTTTTAATACCATCTGCTTCATAAAAATAGAGCTTAAACAATATAATATAATAACCGAGGCGGGGTGGAAAGTATACGAGCTCGCTTCGCTCGCTCTCGACAAAATTACGGAGCGGCAAATCTTAAAAACACCACTTCAAAGTTGAGTTACAGATTATGGTGAGTTTGCAACGGTTCGTATTTTGTTTTGGGGGATTCACCTCTAGGGGCACTTTTCAAATTGGTTATTTCCCTTGAAGAAGGACCAAATCAAATCAAATCAAATCATCTTTATTTTTGAACACAGGTATTGTAATAAAGGTCTTATTCATACACTAGCTGACCCGTGCAACTTCGTCTGCGTCACATGAGAGAGAGGGTTAGAGAGAGTATGACTCAACCTTAAAAGATAGACATTATGCTATCGCGTATATTTTTTTTTTACTTTATAAGAGGTACAATTCCATCATACATGATTGTTGCGTAACTTTAACCGTTTATACATCGCTCGCAACGGAATCTCTCAAAAGAAATAATTTTTCCCCGTTTATGCAACATTTATCATATCCTATTAGTTGTAGCGTGATGTTAGACAACCTTATAGCCTTCCTCGATAAATGAACTATCCAACACTAAACTTTTTTTTTTAATTCGAACCAGTAGTTTCTGAAATTAGCGCATTCAACCAACCAACCAAACAAACAAACAAACTCTTGAGCTTCATTATTCACATTATTCAGTCAGTGCAGTGCGATGCGCGCTCGAACACGGACGTGTTTCCACTGTGCATGGCACGAATTTTATTCGCGTGTTGCGCGGCCATAGCCGCTGCCCGTAATAACTATGAGTTCGAAACAACTTATAGTAAATGAATTGCTGGCATTCCTAGTCCATGCCATCGACTACATGGACGAGGTGAGCATCCTGCAGATATCCAATTTCAAGGAGGACGACATCAGCAGCGGAAAGCTCCTGCTGTTCCAGTCTCTTGGAAAACTGGACCAGATGCCCTCTCGGCGCAGAGATGGAACCGAGAAGAGTCTTCAGGATATCTTCGATATGTTGAAGAAGACTGAAGGAGCTAGGAAAACTACCCCCCGTCACTTTCGATCACGTCGACGTTACACGGCTGCTAAAGGACATCACTTCCTTGAAAGCGGAGATGACCAAGATGCAGTCCAGAATGGAGGTATCAGAAAAAACCAATACCGAACTACGTGCGGAAATAGCATTATTGCGCAACGTCGGTTCGGAAATTGGGTCACCTGAGGCCTCAAAGGTGAACACTCGTCGAGGGGCGCAAAATGCAACCGTCGGCAGTTTTGGATCGGCGAACACAAGTGCGTCACCAGCTGCCGTTAGCGCTGAGCAAGCGCCGCTCGCCGCCGTCGTCGCCCGCGCCACAACACCGGCTGCGGCTACGTCACGCCTAGGTACGTCGATCCCAAAACGTGCCTATGCTGCTATCGTCACCAGCGGTAAATCTGATGCGTCGCAGCGTAAGCGACAAACCAGAAAAGGGGAAAAATTGAATAAGGGTGCTCAACCTGCCCTGGCTGCGGTCCGTAGCTCCGTGCCAAGGATGAGCCAAGTTGATGAGGAGGGCTTCACTAAAGTGGAAAGAAAGAAAAAGAAGAAGCCCTGTTTTCGTAACCTGTGCGGTACCGCACCGAGTGGACCCAACATGCTGCTGCGTCCTGCTGTGCCTACGACGCAGCTGTATATTTCACGTCTGCATCACTCCACTACAACTGAGGAAGTGGTGCAGTATTTGAAAGTGAAGACCAGCTGGACTCTGAGGGTCGAAAGGTTGGAATCGCGCCACAACATCAACTTTAGGTCATTCGTGGTACGAGTTCCAACCCACCATCTAGAGACCTGCATGAAGGAGGACTTTTGGCCGAAGGACCGGTGTCGTATATCGTCGTTTCCGAGGGCGATTACGCGACACCACGCAGCGAAACACGACGCCGACAACGTTGCGTGATGTATAGTTATAGTCTCATAACTCATAAGGTTTAAAATATGTATTAGTTTATTATTGTTGTTAAATGTATTTTGTGTATTTTATCTATGGGCCTAGTTGCCTGATAATAAAATGATTATTATTATTATATTAGTATAGATCCAAGTCTGTAACAATTTATTATCTCCGATATATTTGCATTAATTGCTAAATTAATCTACTTATGTTTTTCCAAATAAGGGTTTGCCTCGGCAGCCTTATGTCTTCATCCTTAGACAATCGATGACAGTCATACTCCAGCTAAGTCGAAAGTTCTCCGATAGGTGCATGAAATAAGCAGGGTCACGGTAAAGCTGCTGTAAACTGTTGCGGAACTCTTGCAACTACCTTCTGTCTTCACCGTTAGACCTTCGATGACAGTCATACTCTAGCTAGGTTTAAAGTTCTCATTCAAAGGTGCAGGAAATGAGCCCAAATACGATTTTTCAATTTTAAATGGGACCAACTTTGAGATATACCTATTACCGACGCTTTTAAAAAAAAAAAGGCTCATGCTTAACGGATTTCTCTCGTGGTCATAGGTGCATAAAAAATATACGGGTCGGATTGAGAACTTCCTCCTGTCGTTTCGTCGGTTAAAAAAACCAAACTTGAGGAGTTGGGGCAACTGACACAGAAAATGGAGTGGAATGAACAACGCCATCTATCGACCAAGATATTAAGCTGCTAAAATATAATGCACGGAAATGCTATGTAAATCTTCAAACCAGCGTCATGTAGACTAATCTAGTGTACCTTATGCTATAATAACTTTTTCAATACACTTCCTCGAAAACTGGTCCATAACGCACTACGATTAGGTACAACATGCAATGTATTTCACACGCGTGTGATTATTTCTATTTTCCCGCACGTGTGCGGGAATGAAAATTGCCACAGATACCTGTACTTAGTCCAAAGTGGTTCAATGCCTATAGTCTGAGGTGAATGTTTTTTTTCTAATTTCGGCAAAGTACCACGCGTCTTGACGGCATACATATTTTTTGAATATTCAAATTGTGTTTATAAATAGAATATCATAGATAAACATGATTATTAAAAACTAATACTTACTTTTATACACAAAGTAACATTTATTTGTGTTCTGAATTCAAAAATATAAAATAAATCTATTTTTTATATTAGGCTGTTTAGCGGCTTCATACCGTTGCCTCTCCATCAACCTGGCGAAATCAAAGCGCGAAAAGAAAAAAAAGCATAGTTTCTTAATTCGTGACAAAAATATTTTACGTTATTTTATTTTATTTCTTCAAAAGTGTATTGAAAAACGTCGTTTGATACACGTGGACATTTGTTATTGCAATTCTCGGCTCAAAAACACCCTCGCCTACGGCTCGTGTATTATAATTCCGCCTCGAATGCAATAACAAACTTTCTCCACTTGTATCAAAATGTACTATTTTTGAACCCTGTAAGTCGATTTAAAAGTTATCTGGTGAGCATATTTTTAGTCATTCGTACCATTCTAATGCAATAGATGTCGTTGCATCTTACATTTGATGATTAGTTTTTCTTGAACACTTTAAATTCATTTATCTTTTGATAGAATTAACCGATTACGATGAAACAAAGACTAAATTATACCTCAAGATACGCACAATTTGTATGTATAAAAGTTATCTATATTGGTTTCGTATATTTTACGTGATGCTTGATCATCGAAACAGACCAACAGACAAACAGATAAAAATTCCAAAAATGCTGGAAATGGGTTCTGTTGGTTATCCTTTAACACCCTGGCAATTTTTTTTCCAAATATTTTCGATGTACAAAAACGATTTTTCTACAGATTTATTATATGTATATAGATATTAGTTCGCTCTATGTCCTACCAATGAAATTGGTGTAGAAATATTGTTTTTATTTTAAGTAGGTAATAAGTCTGGATTTATACAATACAAAGTCAGGTTCGAGTAAATAATGAGAATTCAATGTATTATTAATCATTAATGAATCAATTATAATTTATTTTTCATGCATGTCAACGGTATAATTATTATTTAGAAAGCTATTAATGTCAAATTTTGTAAAATTTAAAATAATGTCAATTAGATGTACATAATAATAATAAATAAATTAGTATAATAAGGGCTGGTAATGTCATATTTTATCATTTAAAAATTCTTCGACCAAACCAGACTCATTCTACACACAGCCTTAGATTTATAGTTCACCGCATTTTACGGCTACTGAACCTACTGAACGATTGATCCGTCAAAATGATTTAGGGACATTTCATAAGGTCAACTGTCGTCTCTATATAAATGAGAATTTCCAAACAAACCGCAAATAAGTACATTATTATGATGATTGATGAGTTTGTGGCTTTTATAATCTGACAAATTATACGTACGTTAGTTTTTAATTTAAAATCAAATTAGTGTGAAGTAAATCATGTAGGTAAAAACCATTTTAAAAGTTGACTATGGGGAAGTGTAGATGTAGCTTAAAAACCATTTTAAGACTTGGTACGTACGTTGGTAATTAAGTAGGTATTTCCGAAAACCTAAAAACTTTTGACTAATAAAATTCTTTTAGAACGATTCGTTCGGTGATCCATTCCCTAATTTATCAAAAACAGTATTTCAAAGCTTACTTTTTTCCGGATGGGAAATCATCAAATGACCCCTCCCGCTCTGGGCGGAGTGAAAGGGAGTGTCAGACTTTTACTGACTAAAACCCATCCATGTTCCTTCTTAGCCCTTTATGTTCCAGGGCCACGGTATCTCTTTAGAAAAGTCCCGCAGCTCTGGCAGGAAGCTACCTTCTTAATCGTTGTTTGCTTGTTTGCATAGCCACTTAGTATAGACTACTTTTTGCAAACAATTAACATTATTGTTATACTTATGTTAATTGTTATTTGAATTGAATTTATCAGTGTTCCAAAATCCTTGACCAAAATTAACCTCAACTGTCAAACGAAAATCGGTTGTAAACCGATTCAAAATTAGAAATTCTCTTTTAAGTTTTCAAATAATCAAATCAGAGCACTCTTTTTAAGTGGCACTATTCCGATCCATTTGTTTACGTTTTCATCAGATACTTTTTGAAGATATCATAGTTCAGAGTGTAGTAGAGACGCGCACGGTAGGTATAAGATTCGATAACCTGAGCGATTGTTAATTTGTTGTTCTGCCGATTTTGACAGTTTTATGATCTATGTAGGTAAATCTATTATGTTTATCTGTCACAAATTATCAAATCATAATCATGTTTTACAACAATGAACTGCCAAAAGAGTTAAAACAAGCTCCAAAAAGATTTTATTGCTTCAATTCATTAGATACTAGCTGACGTCCTGCGGTTTCACCCGCGTTGTTCTTGTTCCCGTGGGAGTACGGGAATAAAATATAGCCTATAGCACTCACGAATAATGTAGCTTTCTAAGTTTCTACCAGTGAAACAATTTTAAAATTGGTTCATTACCTACGGAGATTACCCCCTACATAAAAACTTACAAACAAATGTTACATCTTTATAATATTAGTATAGATTAAATAGGTAGGTACTTACCTACCATGGGCGCCGGCAGGGGGGTGCCAGGGGGTGCACCCCTTGGGAATCTGGGGATCAACAGGAATTATTGAAATAAAAAGCCGTCTGTTGGAAATCATTTTTTTATTCACAATAATTCCCACCAACTTAGAATTTTTAAATTTCGATCGTCGTGAACAAATAGGTGTGAGCCGTGACGACTGGGTACCTACCTTAAATTCATAATGAATAGTCACAAATTTGTAAATGTCTCGAATATTCAGACTAAAATTTCATCTTTTTATTAACAATCATATACCTACGACAAAGATTGTAAGAAAACTAAAATCTGCACCACCTGGAAATTATTTCTACCGGCGCCCATGTTACCTACCTTTGTTTGAAATATTGGAAAACCCAAACGGATGAACTCAACGGGTTTTAGTACAAAAACCTGTATAATGTACTAGGAATTCTAATACACACTCTATTTTATGGGCGAATCGAAATATCTCGACATTTCCATAAAGAATGAGCAAAATATTATGAACAACTTTTATGACTCACAGAAAATTAAATCTTAAAAGCCTTCGTTAAGAGTTGAATATTGAAGTTACAGTCGTCCAAATGAAGATTATAGGATTAGACTAAAAGGATTAACATTTCCAGCATCAGTTAAAGTTAAAAATAACCAGAAACCGCAAATGTTGATGATGTTATTATTAAAGAAGGACACAGCAATTTTATTCATTGACATTGTTCGTTCCGTCGTAATTAATTATCATCAATCTTATTTAATTTGAATACATGACAGGGACAACACTTGGACAAATAAACCACAACAAAAATTAAAGTATATAGTCATCTCCTATACGTTTAACTATGATTTTTACTTCTATAATAATATTATAAAGAGGAAAAATGTGTTTGTAAGTTTATACGTAGGTTTCTCTCTGGAAAAAATGATCCAATTCTAGAAATTTTTCACTAATAGATGATACATTATTCGTGGGTGCTCTAAGCTATAAACTATATTTATATCATGCGTATTAGCCGAGCTATCACCATTTTTGCGAACGAAGTCGCGGGCGAAGTGCTAGTTCCTATACATAATATCAAGAACGTCCTCGTATTGACAGGTTACGCAAAAAAACCTGATTGTGAAAACTGTAGGTAGTTATTATTCTATTATTGAAACTGACATAAAGCACTTTGTTTGAAGTGTTACGTAGTTCCTATGTTAAAAATAAATCATTATCGACCGCCCACACTTCACCTTGATTTAACGCCGATTAATACTAGTGTTGTAAAACTTTAGCTTAAGTATCTACACAAGCCGAGTGGTCGCATGAGAGCCAGGCTTCGATTACCAGGTACAGCAAATTGCTATTAGGTATTGTGAGTGAGAATTTCGCAGAAGCAGCCACGGAGTCTGGTTTCATCCATTACTATACGAGACCAGGCCCGGACTGGGACCCGAAACCGGCCCGGGCATTTTAAAGACGGTCTAACGAGACTCATGTTTTACTGGCGAAATATGTGTGTATACTATAGTGGCGAAGGTTCCATACAACTCCATTCCTATCGGCTTCCCATTGAAAAATGGCACAGTCAGTATTCTATAGACACGACCCGCTCCAGCTTCGCACGGGTGGAATCTACATTCCACAGATAGATACTTAGAATGATTCAAGAGGAAGGTTTATATCTACACATAAACCTTCTTCTTGAATCACTCTATCTATTGCTGAAAATTGCAAAATCCGTTGCGTAATTTAAAAGTTCTAAGCGTACAAACAGCGGGAGCCATCTTTGTTTTTAACCGACTTCCAAAAAGAGGAGGTTCCAATTCGATTGTTTTTTTTTTATGTAGGTATGTACACTGATTACGCTGACATTTATGATCCGATTTACGTGATTCTCTTTTAGTTTGATGCGGAATATTTGCCATTTGGTCTCATAAAAATTTAACATAGTTTGGCCAAGCAGTTTTCATTTTATGAACATTTTTACTTCAGTTGTGTGGCATAATTTCATGTATGTTCACCGATTTCTCCTCCATTTGTGGAGCGATTCTCAAAATTCTTTTTTTATTTGAAAGAATTTACTCCTGAGATGGTTGCATTTAAATTTGGTGAAGATTTGATGCTGATCTTCGGAGATATACAATGGAACTCTTCAAAACTAGATGGTAAATCGGTCGTGATTGCTGCAATCGCTTGGATGTTTATTGTTTATACAACATCATGACGTAACATCAGGCCTGTATGCTCTGAGAGGTACGCAGATGTGTACAATACACCCACATTTCGACAATTTAGGTATGTTAAGTTCCATTTATTAAGCCTATTACCATGACATGTATTGTTCAATGTAAAATAAATGCATAGCAAATATTTGTATAGGATATTACAACTAAAAATGGAAAAATAAAAAAACTTTTTTGCAACAAAAATAAAACCGACTTCAAAAAATTCAAAAAAGTGAAAAATAACTTTAGCTTCAGAAGTCGGTGACAAAAAAAAACCTAAATGAATCAAACAAAGGTCACTGACTTCTGAAGCTAAAGTTATTTTTTATATACTACCTATGTAAACATACTCTAGTTTACCTCTTACAAAATTTTACCCCTCGCTACTGGTGTACGCTTCTGCCTACACATTGCGGGATTACAAGCGTGATGCTATGTTGTAAAACCAAAGCTTAAGAACCATTCACACCACATCATTGAGCGATTCTATACGTCGAAAGCCCGTAATGACTCAGTTTAGTTCGCCTGTTCGACTGATGACCATCCATTTATCTTGTTGACTGTAAAATATCCGCTTGATGAGCTCACAACAAACGGTAATGAAGTGTGGCAACCCTGACGTTTGACAATTAGCGTCGTTAGACCCGCAGCGGTGTTGCTACATGCAAATTTGTGGAGTTAGCAGTGGGAATCAGTGATTGATCATGTTGGGTTTAAAATTGTAGCCAGATTGAAAATTGTATGGCGGGAGAATTTTTGGTTCAATGGAGGCTATCGCGTGTGAATTTTCCGCTAGAGGCGCTTGTGTAGACTAAGGTCCTCCAAAATGTCAGATGTCATAGTGTTCGCGCGTTGTGTGCTTTTTTATCACGTGTTTTAAATACTAATACTCACGATTGTGTTCTAGATTGAGCCATTCCTGATTAATTATGAGTTGAAGATTTTAAGTAGCAACTTAGGATCATAATATTGTTAGTACTTGGAGGTAGAATGATTTTTAAATGTTTCATGCTTGCTAATTTTAGGAAGAATATTGTAAATATATATCTAAAGCGATAAGTTTGATGAGATGACGAAAAATAGAGAAGTATGGAAGAAGAAGACATGCTGCGCCGACCACAAATGAATTGGGATAAGGGCAAGAGAATGATGATGATATCTAAAGCTTACACTACGTTGTAATACGTAATAAAATAAACATTTTTATCTACACCCATGCTATAAATCCTCTATAGAGGTATCTGAAACAGTTAGCTTATGGCCAACATTAAAACAGCCAGTGTCATAATAACCATTATAACACCCAAACGGGTGTTATAATGTTGTACTGAATTTCATTATGCAACTCGTTTTAAAAAAAGAACATCGAATGTGGTGGTGAATCGAACGTCGAGCACGTGCGAATCACTACCACAGCGCCGTAATTTAAAAAAAAACTTATGGGTTAATTCGAATTCACGTCGTATCCCGCCATTTTTGTTCGACATTTGGATATTAGTATTGCATTATGTACTTTGTTGTTTACAAAAATGAGTGATACAAGCTTTGTGAATTTTGATAATTGAACAATCCAAAATGTAAATAATTATATTACTACCTATACACGGTTTGTTTGTATTAAATACAAGCAATTAAACTTTTCATGAATTTACATAGACTTCTTAGAACACTGCAACACCCTATGGTTTCAGAACCTTTTATGGAGGATTCATATCATGGATGTAGATAAAGTCTTGTATGCAACTGTACATAATTAGGTATTAAAACACTCATGTGATACTATTATCACACTCGGCTTCGCCTCGTGTGATAAACCCACATTCGTGTTTTAATACCCCTCATTATACAACAGTTGCATAAATAACTATTATGAAGTTATTGGTGCTTTATAGCATTGAATAGAATTACTGACAGGACCTTACTCGACAGTGCGCCATCTGGTGAGCTCTAAAACGATAGCCCCAATGAGAGGTTTTCCTTTTGACGTTTTAAAAAAAAACTTAGTTTCCAAGAACTCTATAGATGGCGTTGAACTTACAGTTATAGTTAGGGATGCCAGATGTCCGGTTTTCGACCGGACAATCCGGTTTTCTTTATGCTTGTCCGGTTACAAAATTCTTGGTAAACCGGACAACAGATTGTCCGGTAAGATAAAAATCGTTAATTATTTCTAGCGAACAGCGCGAGCGTGTCGTAGGACCGCGACACGCCGCCGCTTCTCGCTGCCAGCTACAGTATGTATGTAGTATTCCCATTTCTAATGCTTTTGTGGAACGAATCTTCAGCGTCATGGGAAATGTATGTACCGATGAAAGAAACCGTCTCGCCGTACATACTGTAAAAAGTGAATTGTGCGTTTTCTTTAATATAAATGTTAGTTGCACTGAATTTAAAGATGCCATCTCAGGCAATAAGACTTTATTAAAAGCAGTCAGGTTGAGTTCTAAATATGAAAAGTAGAAAGGCGTTTAGTAAGTAAGTTTCCAGTACACAAAGTACATTTATCTATTAAGAAATAAAAAAAATTAAAACTTGTCCGGTTTTTTCTTTGAACACATCTGGCATCCCTAGTTATAGTTGGTGCCAAAGCCAAAACGCTTGAAAAAAAAACATTGTGTCATGTTACATACTCTCGTTGACTGACACTTTCATTCGCTTAACCTTCCGAATATAACCTACATTTCTCGCGCTTTGTTAAAATCAGTTTTTTAGGTTACGTTCCTTGCATTATCATACTTACTACTAGCGCCATCTATCCAGCGACTAGGGAAGAGCTAAAAAGAAAACCTCTCATTGTCAGTGATGTCTCTTCAGTTACTTTGTTAACATAATATAACATCACGCCTGTAATCCCCGAAGAGGTGTACCAATACAACCATATTTCGCCAGTTATGTTTTCAACTCACATGTTCTAGGGAGCGAACAGTTCTCCGTGGCTGGTACTGAGAAATTCCTGATAAAAAACCCCAATAACACTTTACCCGACCCGGGAATCGAACCCGGGACCTCATGCTCAGACCAACGAGAGAGTTCCAGATATTCCCAGATGCTTGTTAACTTTTGTTATTTTCTTGTTTTACGTTCTTTGTATAGTAAGCAACGACCTATCGTCGGGCCTACGCTGTCCCCCCTTACTTAAGGCTGATGCTCCAGGGTAGCCCGTGAAATTCAAATTTTCTTACGTTTTTGGCAAATTGCAGGCCAGTGTCTCTGTAACTACATACGTATTACAATCGCGTCCAATATTTTAATCAACATACAACCTTGCACTGGCTTGCAATTTGCCAAAAACGTTAGAAAATTTGAATTTCGCGGGCTGGTCGAAGCATTCACCTTAAGTTCTATTTGCTGTAACAAAATAATATTGTAATACCAAATGATTTGAAAAGAGTAACCATGGAGTTTCTTCCCGGTTCTTCTCCATTGAAACGACCAACCCGGACCGCGCACCTTTTCGACGTTTTATAAGTGCCCATTATTTAAGGTCCTTCTAACCCTAAAATCAGCAACTTTATTTGTGGTGGTTCAAACTTTGTTTGAAATACTTTTAGAATAAAGTTCTAATCAGCTTGCACTACAAAGCGGTTGTTACGTCAGTCACTGCGGCCGAATGGTGCGATATGAGTGGTTTTTTGCGATTTACAAAAAATCTATTGATTGGACTAAAAAAATAAAACACATTAAACCTGCTTTATAGTTAGTTCAGTTAGTATGCAAAGTTTCATTCATTTCATTTAATTTGAAGTACTTTTTAAATACCAGCGGTTTATTGTTCGATTTGGAGGTAACTTTGGATTTTTTTTCTATCGAGAAAAGTTTATGTAATCGTGTTTTCGTCATACACAGTACCTAGCATTAATCCTCAACTTTGCCATATATTTATTTCAAAATGAATGCTGCAGTACTTTAGGCGTAACGGAGGATCATGCTAAGTCATTTGAGGCATGTTAGGCCCTTAAGTAGACCTATGTGAAATAAAATATTTTGATTTATTTGATTGACTCCATTATAATACTATTTAGAAAAACCATGTACCTACACGTGTTTCGAATGATCATTGTGAACCTTTTAAAACTTTTCTACTCATAGTTTCACCGGATATGTTAAAGCCCGAGGCTAGACCCGAAAATAGTTTCCAATTTCCTGCGAGTGTAGGTAAATATCCAAATCAAATATAATGTATTCTACCTCTTTTACAAAATTTAATTTAAATTCCCACACTCGTGCCGCTATGACGTGACCTACAATTGTTTTTTTACATAATCACTTTTCTGAATGACATTCATTTTTATGAAAACGTACGGCTCAACGCGAGGATAATTTGAGCACCCCGACCTCGGTGTAAAGAGCTCATGAATAAAGGTTCCGTAGGAGTCCGTATTAGGGTTCTTCCATAAATATACGGGTTCTCAGTACAGACAAGTCGAAACGTGGGCACATAAAGATATAGATGCATATTATGCCGCCCCGTTTCTTAACGTGCGAGTGCGTTTTACCCGTGTACAACAACAACAGCCCATAACATCCACTGCTGGACATAAGCCTCTCCTATGATGGGAGGAATTTGCCGTAATCTCTACGCTTGGCAGGCGGATTGGAGATCGCAGTGATGAAAGACTAACAGAAAACGCTGCTGCCCATTCTCTGGTCTACGGAGGCGCAAGGTGTTCTGCCTCAGGCATTAGTCGCCTTATACGACACCCGTGAGTGTAATGGGTTGGTTCTATTCTACTCTGCCGGATACCACACGGCTACCCGTGTACTGTATTATTTATAACATTTCATTTACATAACATTGCAGTTTGGTGGGTGTTTAATTTGTAAAAAAAAATTGGTCCAGAAAAAATGATTTATTCATTTATATTTATTATCTGGCAACTGGCCCATAGATAGCTTACCGACCTATAACGTAAAATACAAATCGTGTTAGTAAGTAGAACCAACTATGTTAGTAACACTTCACTTGTGCACTATGTGACGCTGTGCGTTCATGTGTTCCATGGTGTTCCGGAACAACTGAACTCCCGCGGAAAAAACTCCGCTTCCAAGACGAGGTGCAGAAAACCCATTAAGACCCTTCTAACCCTAAAATTAGCAACTCTATTTGCGTTGGTTCAAACTTCGTTTGAAATACTGCTAGAATAAACTTCTAATTAGCTTGCACTACAAAGTGGTTGTTACGTCAGTCTCTGCAGCCGAATAGTGCGAAATGAGTGGTTTTTTGCAATTTACAAAAAATCTATTGATTGGATTAAAAAAATAAAACACATAAGACCTGGTTTTATAGTTGTTCAGTTAATATGCAAAGTTTAATGATATAATTTGAAGTACTTTTTGAATACCAGCGGTTTATTGTTCCATTTGGAGGTAACTGTTGATTTTTTTTCTATCAAGAAAAGTTTATGGAATCGTGTTTTCATCACACATAAAACTTAGCATTAATCCTCAACTTTACCATATATTTATTTCAAAATTAATGCTGCAGTAATTTAGGCGTAACGGAGGATCATGCTAAGCCATTTGAGGGATATATAGCCCTTAACATTCGCACCACAAACGCATGAAAGTTAATATTTTCGAAGTGCCTTTAGGGCAGGTATCCACGACATACACGTGGCGCGAACTTGTACGCTCCAGTGACCCTTCAAGTGGGATCTACCAATCTGGTGTACATTTACATGGATATTACTTAGGGCAATCCGTATTGGCAGGCAATACATATTTCTGGAACTTACCTTATCAATATTATTTTTTCTGCCGGGCGATATGGCTTCAACACACCTTTTTTTCCGCTAAAAATAGAAACCTTCGTTCGTCAATCTATCTGATCTTTAAGATAAACTAGATCTTATCCAAGATGCAGAAATAAAAGATTAATAATTATAATTAGTCCTCAACATCAGAGGAGCTCGTGGCTAAATAATAACAGCCGCTCAGGTCGATCTTTAGGTTAAGCCGTGCTTGCCTAGATTTACCCATTACATACCGAGTTTCCTCCGTGCCTCGGAAAGCACGTTAAGCAGTTGGTCCCGGCTGTCATTTGTCATCTTTGACAGTCGTTACAGGTAGTCAGTTGCCCAAAAAGTTTAACAACCAGTCTTACCAAGGGGTATCGTTGCTTACCAAGGGGTATCGTTGCTTACCAAGGGGTATCGTTGGCTTGCAATTTTAGTTATTTATTTATTTATTTTAAGTCGGTATTTATGCACCTCCTAGCCTGAAACACAGGTTCCACCTAGTTCAGGCAATAAGCAACAGTGCTCTATTTTATTTGCAAAGATATTTAATTGTAAATGTGCCCCTTTTTATAAAATAAACGATTTTTATTATTATTGTATTATCCAGTACTAACTGGGTTGTGGAGGCAAGATAGGCACCGCAGTTGCTCTGTGTAAAATACTGGTATTCAGCTGCACCCGGTTAGACTGGAAGCCGACCCCAACATAGTTGGGAAAAGGTTAGGCAGGTGATGATGAGTCATCATCATCATTCTCTTCCCCATAACGAAATTCATTTGGAGCCGGTGCAGCATGTCTCCTTCTTCCATACTTCTCTATACTCGTAATCACATCAAGCATCTTTTTTTTTCGGATAGGAAATCATCAAATGACTCCTCCCGCTATGGGCGGAGCAGGAGGGAGTGTCAGACTTTTACTGACTAAAACCCATCCATGTTCCTTCATCGCCCTTTGTGTTCCGGGGCCACGGTATCTCTTTCGAATAGTCCCGCAGCCTCGGCATCTCATCAGGCATCTCACCACACCTTTTAATCATCATCATCATTTCAGCCGAAAGACGTCCACTGCTGGACATAGGCCTCCCCCAAGTGTCGCCACATTGACCGGTCCCGTGCGACTCGCATCCAGCGGATTCCCGCAACCTTCACCAGGTCATCGGTCCACCTAGTGGGAGGCCTTCCAACGCAACGTCTTTCGGTTCGCGTTCGCCACAACACCAATTTAATGATTATAAATAATTAATAACTGTCTAAAACCATCGAAACAGTTTCGAAGAGCAAAAAAATGTTGGAACTCTTCTTAATTTTAGGAAAAGAGGCATATCATTGGGTATTACTCTCTAAACAACAAGAGTAGCACCACTGGTATGCCTCTTAGCCTAAAATTAAGAAGAATTCTAACATCTTATTGTTCACCATTTGGTCCAGACCCAATGAACATACTTAATAGGGGACCAGCTGATTGCTATTTATTGGAACTGTTCCAATTTCGAACAATAGATATTCGACTGTTTTTATTTTAGGATTCTTATTCACGTTTTTGTGAGCTTTCCAGTAACAAAGGACTAATCTAGACTTTACGAGTAGCGATGTTTCAGTGTACGAGTATCGACCATTGCTTTACCAAATTGGACAACAATTCTTAGAAAACAGAAGTTTCATTAAGGTTGAAAGTATATAATAGTCACATTGGCAAATAGATTGTGTCAAAGGAACTTTCAACGTTATGGTAAAGTGATTACGAGCTTGACCATACGTCTTTCGTACCCTGCAGGCCTAGCCAAGTTACAAACGTTTCGTATCAATTCTCTTTCTACAATCGTAAACACCTCGGCGTAAGCGATTGCAGAAAGCGCTAAATTGGTAGCCAAGTTGACACGACTGAGTCGAGCTTGACCATACGTCTTTCGTACCCTGCAGGCCTAGCCAAGTTACAAACGTTTCGTATCAATTCTCTTTCTACAATCGTAAACACCTCGGCGTAAGCGATTGCAGAAAGCGCTAAATTGGTAGCCAAGTTGACACGACTGAGTCCAGCTTGACCATACGTCTTTCGTACCCTGCAGGCCTAGCCAAGTTACAAACGTTTCGTATCAATTCTCTTTCTACAATCGTAAACACCTCGGCGTAAGCGATTGCAGAAAGCGCTAAATTGGTAGCCAAGTTGACACGACTGAGTCGAGCATGACCATACGTCTTTCGTACCCTGCAGGCCTAGCCAAGTTACAACCGTTTCGTATCAATTCTCTTTCTACAATCGTAAACACCTCGGCGTAAGCGATTGCAGAAAGCGCTAAATTGGTAGCCAAGTTGACACGAACGGTCGATCGCTCATTCTCTAATGTCTGTAGATAAAACCTACACTTTAGTCTATGGTGAGCGTTCCTACCAAAGAGTATAGCGATCAACATTGTAGAAACGATAACATTCTATTCTATCATTTTGAACGATGTAAACTTGTCTACGAATTTTCTATTCGTAATCAACAGATCACGTTATTTAACGTTGAGATGATGTCATTCCCATACATTTGATTAGTTTTCTACTAGCGTTAACGATTGTAGATTGTCAACTTGGCTAAGCCTGCTGGGAAGTCAGCTAGTAACTACCTCTCCGACTGACTTACATGATGATTCACCTCCTTCACTGCCAGATACTTTGTCTGGTGAAAAACATCCGCCAAACACTTTTTATTGTAAGTGAACTTACGTTATTGTATTGAATCTAAATTATACATTACGTTCTCCCTCTATGGCTGCCATCAGACAGACTGCATCGCAGCAACTGTCGCGCGCAGTCAATATATTATTTAATTGCATGTAGTTTTTTTTCGACTTCGTTCAGTCATGATATCAACTTCACGCGGTCGGCTGCAGTCATGTGCAGCAACCGCATACCTACAGTATGTGTGTATTCCAACTGTATGCGGTTAGCGATGGACAGCCTGCATGCGTCGACACTACACGACTGTAGCCGACCGCGTAAAGGCAAACCCTTTGGGTGGCGCAAAATACGGCGCAAATTTTCCGATTAATTTTACGCCACCTTGTACTTAACTTTGAACACCGCCATGACCCCTGGACTGTTTGTTGCTTACATCTATAAACGCAATGCTTTGTGCGCGTTAAATTGCGCGCTTCCGAAAAAAAGTGATTTAGCACTCTGAAAATAAAAGTCGTTTCTCAGCAATAATGTATGCTCAATGTCACTAGGCTTTTTGTACAGAATGCTTAGATGACGGGTAGATGATGTGTATTTTTATTTTACACCCTGTAATTTCAAGGCATGAGCTATTCCTGTACGGTGTACATATTTTATGTCTATACGAGAGCAGACAAAGGACGTTAACAGACGAGCTACGAAGATAATTAATTTTCGACCAATTATCCGACCCATTTTGGAGTGCATGTGTCGCTTGTCTGTTAACACTCTTTGTCGTTACTCATTAGAGAAAATCGTCACCTACCCGAATTAGGGACTTATTTTGAGAGTACTAAATCGAAGAATAAAAGACCGCTGGCCCAAGGTGGAGACGAGTAGCTCAGGACAGACCGCAGTGGAAATTGTTAGAGGAGGCCTATGCCAAGAGGTACGCAGAGAATAAGGACATTTATAAGTTGTGAAGATTTGTTGTCTGTATAGCATACAGGGAAGGGCAGTATACAGGGAAGGGACGTCGTCGTGTAAAAAATAACAATTAGCTAGTCTGCAAGATTGAAGCTCTATCGACGCGCAAACTACGCCCAAATACTTACTTATCATTGAGTATCAGCACTTGTGCACTTGTGTGTCTTTGTTTGTGTTTCTCTAAATGCGTTGTATGTCTATTGTTTGTTTTTCCTAATACCTGTTGTTTGCACGTCATGTCCTTGCGACGAAAAAAAAATTTTTTTTCTTTCTTTCACTTGTGGACACAGCAGCTTTTATAGCGTCATCATCATCATTATCATCAGCCTATTAATGTTCCCACTGCTGGGACACAGGCCTCTTCTCTATGAGAGGGAATGGGCTATCATCCACTACGCGGGCCCAGTGCGGGTTGGTAAATGTCACATGTCTTAGCCTTTTTTTTAATAGCGTTTCTGGAAGCAATAATGTCCCGAACTGTTATAAAGTAGACTTAGCTCCATTTCCCTATAAATTGCAACTTAAGTTCCATGTCTCTTGAACGAAATACTTTTCATTCACTCACAAGGAAGTTCAAATATCAATAAAATTGTAGCCCTTAATAAGTTTATATCAAACATCTAACAAGGTAAACTTTCCTTCTGTGATAATAAACATACTAACATGTTACAAATTGCCTCCATACTTAACATAACAGAACTTCACAACAAAGGGCTCCACTCAGATTCCGATACACTTTACATCAAGATACGCCATCCATTGTATGCAGAAATTAAAAATTTGAAGTGATAAGCTCGTAAATATGGCCGACCGTATCTAAATCTATCTGATTATGTTAATGTATTGTTTTACAAACAATAATAAGTTCGTGACTTTACTATCTAGTATAATCTTGACTGTAAGATATCTGTAATTGTATTAACGTGTGGTGTAATGAACAATATCTCATATTTAGGTGATTAATGTCCCGATTTACGACCACCGGATAAGCCCTGGGTCATTTCTGTAGTAGATAGTGCCTATCCGAAATCCGAACGCAGTAAAACAAGCCTATTGAAACTGAATTAACGGGTGTTTAGTATTAGATATGTGACTTAGGGCCAAGTTCACCGAAAAGATAACAGTCTGATTATCTAAAAACAGCTGTTTAAAACATATTTTTGTACATGAAAATGTGTTTTAAACAGCTGTTTTTAGATAATCAGATTGTTACCTTTTCGATGAACTTGGCCCTTATTGAATGCGAATCGAGTAATTTTGTAATTTCGGGTTCATTGATTTCAATCAACTCACCAATGCCAATTAGTACACCCATATTTCACCAGTTATGTTTTAATCCCACGTAATACCCCTATCCCATGAGCCTATTACCATCAACTGATCTAAAATCCAGACTCCGTGGCTTCTACTGAGAAATTCCTGATGGAAAAACCCAACAAAACTTTGCCCGACCTGGGAATCAAATCCAGGACCTCAGGCTTAGCTACAGCTTTTAAGTAAATAAAATAATATAAAAATAGCCTTTATTCTACCACAATTTAACAGTTATTTAACAAAACTCTCAAAAATAATCACATTAATTGATATTTAGTATAATGTTTGAATTTAAGTTTTTAAATTAATATCATTACCTATATAACAAAAATTATAAATTACCTTTTTCATGCATAAATTATTATCATTATTGATAAAAAAATATAAATTATCATTTTCGTGCATTAAGAATTATAATTATTATTGTTTATTTTTTCTTATAAACAGCAGCAGCTTTTAAGTAAAGAGTTTATTTTGAAATTAATTCATTCTCAAATTATGTAGAGTAACGTGAGTAAGGTTCAAAGCCACGACACACTACTACATTAATTATGTCACATTAATTTACAAAGTACGCCACAGCTTCGTAAAGTAGGCGAGCCCGCTAACGTGGTCGCAACAAGTTTATTATACTACACATAAGTTTAACACCCAGTTGTGACACTTTCAGAGCATACCCGGTTGGTTACTGGGTAGCCGGTTATAAACTCAGTGTGAGCTTTTGCTATGGGATTTACGTCGAAGTTTAGATCTGCATAGGTTTAGTTTTATTTTATAAACAAGTCTCGAATCCAAAGCGATTTCACAGTGGATTGCCTCTCCAACTCATAAACTAGTTAAAAATATAACTGGACTCCGAAATGGAGTAGAATTGGGAATCAAACGAGCTTACCTGTTAAGCGAAGTCTTGATTCTAATTTTATGAGTGGCAATCTGAAAAATAATTATTATAACTTGGTAGTATTTCTAATATCTACACGTTACTTACCGCGGTTTTTAGAGAATTAAAAAATAATATTTTTTAAGAATTGCAACATTCGTATGCTGTCTCTGTGACAGCACGTCAACGTCATCCACTTATTTTAGAGATCATATCATTGGAACAATCTCTGTTTTATGTACAGAGTAGTTCCAAATACCTACATTCACTATGTTTTCCTGAAAGGTTAAAATTGAATTAGGTAGACTAATTATTGCAGCTTTGGGGCTGTTAGTGTTAGCTATATTATAGTGGCGGGTGGGTAATTATTTTTCAGATTGCCACTCATAAAATTAGAATCAAGACTTCGCTTAACAGGTAAGCTCGTTTGATTCCCAATTTTACTTCGTGGCAATCTTTCAAATAATTATTATAACTTGGTAGATGAATGATATATATATATATGATATATATATGATATATATATGATGAATATATTGTTACTAACACTATGAGTCTTGTTGCTCAAAATAAATATATTATTATTATTAAAAACACATTATATGGGTTTAACATGCTGTTAGTATCTCGTGGATGTGTGGTCCTGACAAATGTATGTCAGCCAGCCAGCAACTTTACTCGCTGATGGGAATCCAGGCAAGGAATGGTTCCACATTCACTGCGAGAGTATAATGCATTTGCAAGGTTATAACACACACGGGATGTGCTAAGTTAAGCAGGGTCGTCTTACGACCTGCATGGTCATGGATATATAGCACAATTTTGTAATTACCTGAACAAGGTCATGAAAATGGGACATACCTGTCCTTTTGCCCGGCAATTTGGCTACGATGTCAATTAGATTTTCAGTGCTAGCATTGTTCAATAAATTTAGCTGGACACCACGTGTCGTTTACCATGCAGCTAGTAACATGAGGTGTTACTGGTCTTGAAAATGGCACTTACCTGTTGCTGGACCTGCCATTAGATTTTCAGTGTTAGCATCGTTCAAAGACTCGGCTAAAGGATATCTCGTATCTCCACTGATAGCTTACCATCCAGCTAGTAACCAGTAGTAGTGTTACTGGGGTATCGCGTACCCACTGGAGGAAAAAAGCTTTAACGAGCTTACAACCCCCTTAGTGCTTCAATGAGCACTGTGGATATCGCGTATCCGGGGGTCATTTAAAGTCGGGCATCCAAGTTGTTGTCAGGAATACACTTTTCCTGCTTCATCTCTGATGTCTTCTGATAAATAATGTCCTTCCAATTTACGTCCCGGTAGCGAGCGTTATTTGTAAATGCTCGGATTTCTGTTTCGGGTTTACGATTTTCACTAAAGATGCACCTAGTACACTTCCTGTCACTCGACATTTTGTTATTTTGGTAAAATGTAATGTAAACTTAGTTATAAATGAATAATTTGACGAGAAAGATTTTTTCTTGCAGTGTCATAACGCGCGAAAAAGAAAAGTGGATGACGTTGACGTGCTGTCACAGAGACAGCATACGAATGTTGCAATTCTTAAAAAATATTATTTTTTAATTCTCTAAAAACCGCGGTAAGTAACGTGTAGATATTAGAAATACTACCAAGTTATAATAATTATTTGAAAGATTGCCACGAAGTAAAATACGGAATCTCGACGCACAAAATTGCGACGCACGTTACTGCGACAGACCGTTTCTACGAAGCCACTACACTGCGATGCACGTTACCGCGATAGATCTTCACTGCGAACAACTTGACTTCGATGCACGTTACCGCGAATGATTTCTAAATTCTACGGAGCCGCAGGCAAAAGCATAACATATTAGTAGTTAGCTATATATATAAATATACATATATGTATATATATATGTTACCGGAAATGTATGAAATCTAGGAATGTACTACTTAGATATTACCTCTGACTACCTTTTAGGGAAATACAAGCATTGTGCCAGTGGCCTGCCCAGGGGCCAACAAGCAAGCCCATAAGGCAAGCCGGCTGTTCAGAAACCCTACCCTGAGAACCGGTTCTCCCGGTTCTTATTACTGAACCAGAACCGGTTCTGCACGCCCTAATTGAGTTCCTTCATCACAAGCCTTAGCAATAAAATAAACACTCCGTACTACCTTGTTCGGTCGACCAAACTATTTGGTTTACATTTACAATGTAATTTGCATGTTAAACCAAATAGCTTGGTCGACCGTACTATGATGTATTCTGTGATATTAGTTACAAAACAATCATTGGGTCATCGACCGCAATTTTTGGCGCGTCGAAAACTTCGCCTATGCGCCTATGACCGACCACGCCTAAACCAGTTTTAGTAATTTACATCAATTAATATGTCCAATCGACCCCGCCAATTTGGCACCTATTGAGATTTATCTATCCATACTAATATTTTAAAGGCGAAAGTAACTCTGTTTGTTACCTTGTCACGACTAAGCGGCTTAGTGGATCGTTATAAAATTTGGCAAGGAGATAGATTATATTCTGAGGAAGGGCAGATGTTCGCGCAACATAACAGAATAACTTCAATAATATTTGAGCCAAATCTACTTTATTGTAAGCACAACACATAACACTAATAACTTTACAATTGTTCGGTAATTAAAGATGTTCAGTAATTAAAGATGGCTGTTTTGTCGGTCGAATACTTTGACATGACGCGTGCGCTGCGCAACGCGATCCTTGTTGTACAAGACGGCAAGACCGGAAGCCCGGATATCAGTCGCTCTCGGCGACGCGTGCTAGTGACGCGCCACACAAATACTGTTGTTGCAAGTAGTAATAATTGCTTGAACAACAGACACTACTTTCTCTCTGAAAAACACAACAAAATTTCCACGAGAACAAACCGGAAGCCTGGAAATCAGTTTGCTCTTGGCGACGCGTGCTAGTAATGCGCCACGCGAATAGTGTTGTTGCAAATAGTAATAATTCATGAACAACAGACACTACTTTCTCTCTGAAAAACACAACAAAATTTCCACGAGAACAAACCGGAAGCCTGGAAATCAGTTTGCTCTTGGCGACGCGTGCTAGTAATGCGTCACGCGAATAGTGTTGTTGCAAATACACACATCAAAAGTATCTAGGGATCAACATATATTTTTGCAATAACTTTTCTCCTGATTGATATTAATTAAAATTTTCTTTAAGGATTCATCAAATAAAGTGTTTTCGTTTGTCACAGTAACGATAAACCAAGTCACCTTTGCATTAATAAAGAAATTTGCCATTTTCCTAATAAAGGGATTTTTGACATTTGAACCACTAACATTAAAGTTCGAAAAAATGACTGAAAACACAGTTTTCTTTAAAATTTTATTGGGTAACTTAAACAATTAATAATCCGTGTTTCTACCGCGAACACTAACAACACAAGAACATCGGTTTGGCATACTCAAAATGAGTTCATCCAAATCACGCTGTGGAATGGCCGCCCATGTTCGTTGCAACAACAAAAAAAGGTCTTCTTGCGACTGGATACCCTCCATATTCGGCAGAGCTCTTCTCTGTAGCATATCCCATGCATGCTCAATCGGGTTCAAGTCTGGCGACTGAGCAGGCCAGGGCAGGACATTGATGTTAGCTGCGGCGAGAGTCTGTCTTACAACTCTTGCGGTGTGCGGTCGTGCATTATCATGCATTAACTGAAATAAGGGACCGATTTGCACTTGTAGAGGAACGATGACGTCTGATACAATCGTCTCAGCATAAATTTGAGCGTTGAGGTTGCCTCTGATCCAAATCAACTCAGTTCTTCCGCCGATCCAAATACCCGCCCATACCATGATGGTTCCACCACTATAAGGATGGACTTCCTGGCAGGATTTTAATCGCTGTTGGCGTCCAGGGGTTCTCCAGTGTCATATACGTCTTGTATCCGGTCTCATACCAAAACGAGACTCATCAGAAAAGCACACGAAACGCCATTGTTCTTCTGCCCAATTTCTGTGTTCAAGAGCCCATTGATATCGAATCCTACGATTGTGCATTGCTATAGGTGGTACCCGTAGCGGTCTTCGGGAATGAAGGTTCACTTCATGCAAGCGGTTTCTGACTGTTTGGTCGCTAATTAAGTTCCCTGAAGAGTGATGAAGCCTCACGGCTAACATCATGGCGGTTATTGTTGGAGCTCTTCGAGTTAAGATTTGAATGTATCGGTCTTGTCTCCGTGTGGTGCAGCGATACCGTCCTCCATGGCGCTCAGCCACGGTACCAGTGCTTCGGTAACGTGTCCAAAGTCGACTGATAACACTCTGACTTGTATTCAGAGCTAAAGCTACAGTACGTTGCCGGGAACCAGCTTCTATCATTCCCACGGCTCTGAGCATTTCTTCCCTGCTTAAATGACGTCGCCGCTCCATAATAACGTTGGTTTTAATCAGTAGTAGGGAAACAGTAGCACTAATAATGTCTTCAATGTGTTGTATGTTTTTATAGGGAAAATATTGACAGCTTATTTTCATCTTTTACTCGAATTTGATTGAGAGTTCCTGATTCAAATTATGAAATGCACCAAAAAGGATCCATATAAATTTATAAAATCATAAATTTATTACAAAGCCACATCTCAATCTCAAGAAATCCGCATAAAAATGCTTGATCCCTAGACACTTTTGATGTGTGTAGTAATAATTGCATGAACAACAGACACTACTTTCTCTCTGAAAAACACAACAAAATTTCCACGAGAACAAACCGGAAGCCTGGAAATCAGTTTGCTCTCGGCGACGCGTGCTAGTGACGCGCCACGCGAATAGTGTTGTTGCAAATAGTAATAATTGCATGAACAACAGACGCTACTTTCTATCTCTGAAAAACACAACAAAATTTCCACGAGAACAATGTCGCGGGCAGCAGCTAGTTAACTATAATCTACGCATTAGAAAATTAACATCGTTAGGTACCTGTTCTTATATAATTTTATGTGATATTACCTATCGGAGATTTATTTTATGTAAGGCTTTAGGCGCGGGTTTGGTTTAACTTTGAGGTTTTAATTTTTAGGGTTCCGTACCCAAAGGGTAAAAACGGAACCCTATTACTAAGACTTCGCTGTCTGTCCGTCTGTCCGTCTGTCCGTCTGTCCGTCTGTCTGTCACCAGGCTGTATCTCATGAACCGTGACAGCTAGACAGTTGAAATTTTCACAGATGATGTATTTCTGTTGCCGCTATACCAACAAATACTAAAAACAGAATAAAATTAATATTTAAGGGGGGCTCCCATACAACAAACGTGATTTTTTTATAATAATTGGTACGGAACCCTTCGTGCGCGAGTCCGACTCGGCCGGTTTTGTATAGCTACCAAATTAGGTTTCTCTTAAACATTAACTTTTAATAACTGGCGAATTATGGGTGTAGTAATAGTATGGTAAGGTACCATGAGCTCGGACAAAATCTGCTCTTTTTTAAAACAAAATCCCGTGCACACGATCTCCACATCTGTTTACCCCACCCTTAACGAATCATCGACACGAAGAAGAAGAAGACTATTATTTTTCTTTTTTTTTTTTGAAGAGCTTACTTCTTTAGGCGCGTTGAGCACTTTTTGGGTGAAGGAAAAACATTGAACTCATCGTCACGTAACGTAACGTGCGGTCACGCTTCGTAGCCATCCGTAGAACTCGTAGCATCCGCTACGGCGTAGCACCACATAGCCATTCGCGGGGCATAACCAGTGCTACGACTGGGGCGGGGCCTGTGTACTTTTTGTTTTCACTTCTATCGGCAGTCCCCAAAGGCTGCTCTGATTTTTTTTTATTATTAATACTTTTTCTTTCGACCCTTTTTTTCATTAACAAATACAAGGGATCCGATTTTTTTAATACATCGTTATCTGCCTAGCCTTTTCCCAACTACTTAGGTTAGGGTCGGCCTTCAGTCTAACTGGATGCAGCTGCTTTTTTTTAAACATACCTCACTTACATTATAATTTTTAAATTTTATATTTTTAAATTTATGTTTTTTATTTTTGAATTATACTGTAATTTAATTTAATTTAATTTAACTACTTGACATTTTAAATTCAATGTAAACTCTGTAAATTTTAATTTTTGTTATAATATATTTCCATTTCCATTCAATTTTTATTATTGATCACCGCAAAGCTGTTGAAATATAATCTAATTAATGTAAATGATTTAGTGAATAAGTCGTTGGTGTGTCAATGAATAAATAAATAAATATCTTAAAATCCGAAAAGAAACCAGCCGGTGTTATCTTAAGATACCAAAAATATTCTTAATATTCTTTAACGCCTTCAGAAGGATTCCTTAGCTAATGCATACAGCAACACCCAGTAAAATATCTGGAAATATCCACCGCCTTCCAAAACGGAACATGTCAACATGTGTGTGCCTCCAGGCAACAATTCTTTTTTACATCCTGAAACAATATTCTCGTATAGCAAAACAAAAGCTTTAAACGTAGCACTCGGCTTTATTGGCAGATACATATAAAACGATTCTAAAAATACATGTAAAGGGACAACAGTTTTTAGAACTGATCGTTTGAACCAATATTTTGAGGTCAGACCAGTTGTCAGAATTTCGAGCATTGACGGTTGTCATAGAAATTCTGACTACAATTGCCTTTTTTTCAGACTTCCTGTTTGAGGTACACAGGTGTTTATAGTATCGCCCATCCTTGCAATGGCCACAAAAACGCAGCTTAAGGCCCTTCTAACCCTAAAATTAGCAACTCTATTTGTGGTGGTTCAAACTTAGTTTGAAATACTGTTAGAATAAAGTTTTAATCATCTTGAACTACAAAGTGGTTGTTACGTCAGTCACTGCGGCCGAATAGTGCGAAATGGGTGTTTTCTTGCGATTTACAAAAAAACTATTGATTGGACTAAAAAATAAAACACATAAGACCTGCTTTATAGTTAGTTCAGTTAGTATGCAAAGTTTCATGATCTAATTTGAAGTACTTTTTGAACACCAGCGGTTTATTGTTCGATTTGGAGGTAACTTTGGATTTTTTTTCTATCGAGAAAAGGATTTGGAATCATGTTTTCGTCACACATAGGACTTAGAATTAATCCTCAACTTTACCATATATTTAATTCAAAATTAAAGCTGCAGTATTTTAGGCGTAACGGAGAATTATGCTGAGCCATTTGAGGGATATATAGCCCTTAACCCTACAGTTTAATTGATTCAATTCCTCTTCTGAATAAAATTCCATCGCAAATATCAACCACAATGAATATTTGTTTCGACGACGCGACGCGTAATATTAATGTCAATAACAATTAATACGCTTTTCACTGTGGTCCATTATTATATCATACAAAAGCACAAATTACGTCCAATTTTATTTAAATACAGTTTTCGGTAATGAAGCCTCTGCGGCTTGACGATAGCTACCAACAACAACAACAACAGCCCATAACGTCCACTGCTGGACATAAGCCTCTCCCATGATGGGAGGAATTTGCAGTAATCTCCACGCTTGGCAGGCGGATTGGAGATTGCAGTGATGAAAGACTAATAGAAAACGCTGCTGCCCATTCTCTGGTCTACGGAGGCGCAAGGTGTTCTGCCTCAGACATTAGTCGCCATACGACACCCGTGAGTGTAATGGGTTGGTTCTATTCTACTCTGCCGGATACCACACGGCTAATGATAGCTACCAATCACCATTATTCTCCTGCCTTTATTTATACCTATTTATAGAGTAGCTGCATGTCTTCTTAAGGCGGCTCCCCGAGCAAATGACCTTGAGCGAGCAGTTTTTTGGAGCCTGCTCCTCTTTATCCAAAAGAAATACCAACTAATAAAAAATATATTAAATTACTACATATTCTTGACTCCAAAATCGTCGTTCCATTTTTTTTTTTAAGTTGCTTAATGTTTAATAAATCCCCTCACAACGAAACCACAGAAATGAGAAATAATAGTGCCGATTCCCTTGTTTACAAATTAAACCAAATTTAAGTTCAGTGCATCTTTTTCTTTCTATTTCATTAAGAAAAGGACAGAAGATAAATTTTAGTTATGTTCTGTCAAATTAAAAGTTGACTACTAAAATTATCTCAAATTACGTCAGGTGCTGACTAATTTGACAGGATTAAACTAATATTTATCTTCTGTCCTTTTCATAATGAAATAGAAAGAAAAAGATGCATTCAACTTAAATTTACTTAAGTTTGTGAACAAGGGAATCGGCACCAATGATTTATAAAATGCTACTCCTCGTAAAGTAACCATTATTTTGATTTGCTACTTATACTAATGGATAGGCAATTTAATAATGAACATAATTGTCGTTTTATTTTTTCCAAAAGACGTAAATTTGATTTTATAAAGAATAAAAACCACTCATTTCGCACAATTTGGCTGACGTAACAACCACTTCGTAGTGCAACTGATTAGAACTTTATTCTAACAGTATTTCAAACGAATTTTGAACCACCACAAATAGAGTTGCTAATTTTACTCGGGGAACCACCTTAAATTCTTCCATACTTCTCTATTACCCGTCACCTCAGCAGTCACCTCCTCTCTAGCCATATCATCCTTAAGGAGACTACAGGAGCTAAACGTGAGTTTTATAATGCAAAAAAGCACATGATTCACTGCAATAAACAAAACCAGAAAATATATGATACTAGCGGACGTCCCGCGGTTTCACCCGCGTAGTTCCCGTTCCCGTGGGATTACGGGGATAAAATATAGCCTATAGCACTCACGAATAATGTAGCTTTCTAATGGTGAAAGATTTTTTGAAATCGGTTCATTAATTCCGGAGATTACCCCCTACATACAAACTTACAAACATACAAACTTACAAACAAATGTTACCTCTTTATAATATTAGTATAGATATAGATTATATTATTAAGTATAAATCTATACTTAATAATACACTTAACACTAAACTTCAGGATATATGCTAGTACGATAGTGTTTTGAAAACATAATACAACTAATTATACCTGATAAAAAAATCACGAACTTATATCTAAAAAAATATTTTAACGATTAAAAACCACACTAACATACATGCAATCATTCTGATTTTTTGTCAAATAATTCTACAAACAACATATTTGATAGTGTTTTATTTTTGTAGTCCAAGCAATAGATTTTTTGTAAATCGCAAAAGAACACTCATTTCGCACTATTCGGCCCGCAATGACCGACGTATCAAATCAACCACTTTGTAGTGCAAGCTGATTAGAACTTTATTCTAATAGGATTTCAAACGAAGTTCGAACCACTACAATAGAGTTGCTAATTTAGCTCCTGTAGTCGCCTTTAAACAGTCCATCCGTCGTTTCTTAGGTATTGCTCTACTCTTAGGGCCAAGTTCACCGAAAAGATAACAGTCTCAGATCAGTCAGTCAGTGATTTTCTAAAAAACAGCTGTTTAAAACACATTTTCATGTACAAAAATGTTTTTAGATAATCAGACTGTTATCTTTTCGGTGAACTTGGCCCTTAGTCATCCACATTCATACTCTAAACGTGATTTCCACATTCCTTCGCATCACCGAAACACTTTCGGTAATCAAAGCGTAGAATAATAGCTAGCTACCGATCGTCGTGTAAATCAATTACACATAATTTGACATATTAATTTGAGTGTGACATCCTCTATTGCCAGTGAATGCTAATTATTGGCTTTGATGACTTCCTGTTGTTTAATTAAGCACACTTATGTAGCTTTCGTTCTGTCAGTATCACAGTTGATATTAATTGCCTTCACACAATTCATTACGCAGTTACGTTGTGCTGGTATATTTTTATTGCGTCCGATAAAAACATTGTTTATAATAATAATAAACCGTTTATTTCAGGTAACAAAGACCCATACATAAATACCTTAGCCTGAAGATACATACTAATAACAATTTTTGTTAGTATAAGCAACTTAAAAAACTATGTTAGTAGTAGGACTTCGTGTTACACTGCGCGGTGTCACGTAGCCTGCCGTGAAAGCGTCGGTAGACTACACCCTTTGGCCAAAACTCTTCCTTGAGAAACTTGTCGAGATGTTGTGTCGGAACTCGCACCACAATCGACTTGAAGTTAGTGTTGTGACGCGGCTCCAACTTCTCGATCCTCAAGGTCCAGCTGGTCTTCACCTTCATGTACTCTACGATCTCCTCAACCTTCGTGGACTGATGCAGTCGGGACACATAAGTTATTACTTATGTGTCCCAACGTTGATTCGTTGGTATCGCTGGACGCAGCAGCATATTTGGTCCTGACAGTCCAATACCGCATTGATTGCGACAAGTTCTTCTATAAATCACCATGTACACTATAACCGCTATTTATGTTCACTATGTTTTTGTGAACTTTACAGAATAACCCAACAATATAATTAAAGCTAGTTGCTATTCTGTTTGAGTTCACTTCAGACCTCACTCAAGCACGCAATCCAAAATCGAACTCATTTGTTTCTCAAGTAAATAATCGCGGGTTTGACCACCACCGTTTGAAATTCGAAGTGATGTTTTGAGAAACAATGGATGGACTGTGTGAACGATGATATGTCAAGAATGGAGGTGTCTGATGTGACGAGTAAATTAATTAAATTGTGATGTTTTGAGAATAATACTAGGTACAGATCAGATGTTATTACTCTTGATTAAGTTAATTAGTATCAAACCGCACTACGTAAGCGTGGTTAAGGGGGCTTCACACATGTACGTGTGGTCGGCATGACTCGGCACAGCTAGACGGCAAAAAAAAGAGAAAAGAAGAAAATAGAGGATGTGGAGACTGGAGATATAGAGATAAAGATATATATCTCCAGTCTGCACACGCTCTTTTTTGCGGGAACGGGTTTGCCCGAATTGTGCCTAGCAAGATTCAGCGATGGTAGATACAAAACGAAGTTTCCGATCGACAAGAGACAAACGTAAGCCAAAAATATGCGACTGTTCGGCTTTCGTTCGTCTCTTGTTTTTGCTTCAATTTTGATATTCTACAAGTACTGCTGAATCGAACATTGTGGGTAGGGTGGCACCCCTAGCTCTACTAATTAACTTCATTATGGCAAAACCACACTGTGTTAGCGTGGTGGTTAATGATTGTTCAATTTCTTTAGAAAAGCCTCCTTTGTCCAATATTTCCACAAATACTGGCTGAAAATGAAAGCAGCAAAAGTACTGGCTGTTTTTCACTCCGTCATTACCAAACTATGACGAAACAAAGTTCATTAAAAAAAGAAGCCCAAAGCTATGACCCGCGGCAGCCACATACGGTTTACGAACAAACTTACTCGAGCACATATAACTATGCTTTTATGAATGCTGTCATATGAATGTCACCTTTTCAGTTTCAGCTTGTTTCAAAACAAACTTTTGCATTTCAAACGAACTGAAATACGAGTGTCCACTGTTTTTGTGGAAAATAACTAGGGACGACACCATTTACTTTTATGCTGTCGGTTAATTATAACATCATTTACCTTCTAGGTTTATTTGGCCGTAAAAAAGTTTTAACTTGTGACGTAATTGGGAAAGAAAACTTATAAAAAGTTTTGTTTATTTCATAGCTTGTGGTCCTGAGATTCTCACCTCATTTTAATTATACATACATAATATGTTATCGTGGTAGTAAAAGAACTTGAGAACTTACTTAAATACCTATAACTTTAACTGGGCAAAACAAGTATATACGACCATGTAATGGCTTTATCACCATTAAGTATCTTGCACGTCATAAAACGAAAAGACACTTGTTTAGGACAGTTTAACTTAAGTGAAGTTTAAATTGAAACCTTACTAAGCACAACACGCTGAAACAAATTCGCTTTGTTGTTGGGTTGCATTTCATGTTGCATTGAAATAATGCCCTACTTCAGGTTCAAAATTGGTTCACAGCAAACAATTTGGTATTAAATGAAAAAAAAACCAAATGCATAAGATTTGCTTTACCGAATGTTAAAAGTTGTGATTGTGATATAATATTGAATAAAGAGAAACTTGAATTCGTAGATAAAACGGTTTTCCAGGGGAATACGCTTGATTCAAGGCTACAATGGGGTTCTCATTTGACATCTCTTGCGGGGCGGCTAAGTTCAGCAGCCTATGCCATTAGAAAAATCCGTCAGTATACTGATGTAGATACCGCTAGACTGGTTTATTTTAGTTACTTTCATAGTATAATGTCTTATGGCATTTTGCTGTGGGGACGGGCTGCAGATATTGAGTCTATATTTATTCTGCAGAAAAGAGCCATCAGAGCCGTATATAATCTTCGTAGGCGCGATTCTCTAAGGAACTGTTTAAGGATATTGGCATCATGACGGTACATTGTCAATACATCTACGAAAACATAATGTACGTCAGAAAAAAACTGCACCTTTTTGGTAAAAGGGGTGGCAGACATAATTACAGTACTAGAAATAGGGACCAACTAGTTCAGCCAGGTTTCAGACTCGCTAAAGTAGACTCATCTTTCATGGGGTACTGTTTGAGATGCTATAATAAAATTCCACAAAGTATTCTTGAACTGAATGAGACGAAATTTAAAACATGCATTAAACGCACACTATGTAAGCAAGCATATTACAAGTTGAGCGATTATATCGCTGATAAAAATGCTTGGCTCAATGCTGGTCCTGCTCCACATGGACAGGGGCGCATAAATTGATAGCATTAAATTGTATTGTTGGAGCTGCTGAAGATTGTACAACTATCTTTGCATTGTATAGAATCAATCTCTTTAGTATTATATAAATGCATAGCCCATATTGTGTGAGTATGTACTAGAAAGCTATCATTCACTGGAAACCTACGTCTTTTCTTGACTTGAATGTGCCCTGGCGGTTTGGAGTATGTCATGCTCACTCAATTGTCTCGCCGATGGTGGCGCATGTGTCGGATCATTTAGTTCCCTTCAAAATGGTTGAGTTGAATGGTGCTGATCCATGCGTCATGTCCGTGAACGGGCGCTGTCAGTTGTGACTGGTCATCTCTTGGTTGCCATGGCTTATTTGAATGAATTATTTTGAATTGTATTTTTTTTTTGTTTGTGTGTTTTGCTGTGGACACTTTTACCGTGCACATCTTGCTACATTGTTCTCACATAATATACCATCTCAACGTGAATGATGTAACCAAGATTTTGTAACAATATTCTGATTTAAAAGAGTGTCCATGGAGTTTCTTGCTTAATTGACTAAATGCTTTGATAAAATTGACTAAATACCAACACATAAGTTGGAAGTGGACGGCTCATTCGTGTTACGTTACGTTACACCAATGTGTCACCAGCTTTGGAGTTTGGAAAATGCTAGGTTTCACCAATCGCAGTTGGTAAATGTTGGTTTTGGGAATGATGATGATGATGTCATCTAGCCGATTTCGACCACAGCGACTGCATTCGATGGCATTCTAGTGTAGTTGTAGAGAGCTTTGGTGTGCTGCTCTTTCATGTGCTCTCAAGTGGCTAGCATATCCAACTTTGGGCGAAAAACTCCGAGCACAAATCGGACATGGCATCTCGGCCTCCTCGTCACTACTTTCGTTTAGCATGCCCATCAGGGACACAGCCCGTACGTCTCTTCTCTATCTCCAAATAAAGGCTTTTACAGTAACATAGATAACGAAGTCGTCTATATACCTACATAAATATATATCATCTTAACTCATATTATTTTCATCTTTTTCAGATATCCCCTTCAAATACCATGAACGTAAGTCGGTCGCACAGATGATGTGGCGCAAGTCGTGACGAATGCGCGACACCAGCGCTTGGCTCGACCAATGAGAGCGCAGCGCGGGAGCATGGATGGGCCGTAGAATGCGCCTCACTCCGGCGCCGATATACGTATTCCTTCTCATCTGTACCGGTGGCTATGCTTTTATACCTGGAGTTGACGGTAAGTTGTCAAAATATTACAAGAGATATTTAGATACTAATTCAAACTGTTTCAGTCCCTTCCAGAGGCACCAGCACAAACGTGCGGTATAAACGTAACGTAAAAACGTCGACTTTTTAATCGAAAATACAACTATCCTTTAACATTTTAGTTAAATTGTTTGCAACAAGAAGCACAATAGTAAGATCCATAGATCAGATGTGAAAAACATCGCGGAGAGACAATTAACAATTACTGCTGTAGATAATTACTACGGTAATACATCTTCTGATATTGCACAGACTACTTATTGCTACTAAATTAAGTACCTAACAATACACACCAAAAATAAAACAATAAAATGTCTTAGTACGAACCCAACAACAAACTAAAAAAAATATGCCATTAAACAATTTCTCCACATCGCTGTCGACTGGTAATGTAGCCAAGAAACTGGCAACATTGCCACGTTGTATCGCTCTTGGGTCACGGGAAGTGTCAACTAACCGTTTCCAGATTTCTTTGAAGGGACTGTGAGCACTCGGGGCCCACGACCCGAGGGTTTCGCCGACCCTTTTTTTAGATGTCCCTTTGGTCATTAAGCGCTCATAAATAATATCGGTAACAATACTATCGAATCGAATAGAATGCGATCTTAGGGGCCCATTTCCAGCAGGGGGCCAACATCTCTATATTGAGCTATATTTACTCATTCTGAGTTATATTTAACTATAAGGTCAACAACAGTAGGTACATACCCAGTCCTTAAAAGAAAAACGAGAAAACATTTTTAAAAAGATCGAGAGCTCGCCGTACATCCCTCCCTCCCTTAATTTCCAAGTCAAGTTTTCGAGTCCCATTTGGGAGCCCTTATCGGATGACAGCTAAGAACCGCAAACGTCAGATAAAACAACAATAGAAAATTCTGTCTGGTTCAAAATAAATCTTTAACAATTCAAACTGTAGTCTAGCAGATTTATTGGGTAATATATCTTCTGTGTGTCAACACAATTCAGGTTGTAATGTCTGATGCTTACTTAGATTTATTAGGCAAGCCCGAAATTTACGGTTGTCTGCTAAAATTACAGTGTCTAAATTCAATATTATATTATTATTCCAAAAATATTGTAATACAATTTTGTGACTTGCCAAGGACTGCGGGCCTAAAAAGGCCACTTTAGCAGAATCATAGAGTATTTCACTTTAAAAAAATTAAATCTTTAAAACGGACTTTATAGGGAACGTGCACAACGACGGTGCTGCCAACTGGCGTCGCCAATCCGAATCTTGTGCTTTATTAATGCTTGACATAGACTTTTCTAACAAGTAAACAGAATTAATTTTATAGTGAAAATTAATTAACTAATCATAATGCATTGTTGCATTTCTGGATGTAGGTACCAATACATCCACAAAAATGAAAATAAATCAATTAGCGTAAAATTCTATTACTTTCCAAAGAATACTACTATCATACCATGTTTTGGTGAAAAACGCAAAAAATGGATAAACGCAGTAAAGAAAAATATTTGAAAACAACTTGTTTTTGTTACACTCTGCATTGAAAAGGCCCTCAAAATCAACCGTCCATGCAAACATACCAGAACCATTTAGACTTCACCATACACGTGTTCTACTAGACCGCACTAAAGTTCACACCGAATATCCCTCAACAGTTAATCAAAGACTCCACATGTACTCAGAATATAAACATGGTTATACCCACAATAATGTTTTCAATACACTTCCTCGAAAACTGGTCCATAACGCACTACGATTAGGTACAACATGCAATGTATTTCACACGTATGCGATTTTTTCCACTTTCCCGCACTTGTGCGGGAATGAAAATTGCCACAGATAACATACCTATACTTAGTCCAAATTGGTTCAATGTATATAGTCTGAGGTGAATGTTTTTTTTTTAATTTCGGCAAAGCACTACGCGTCTCTACGGCATAAATATTTTTTGAATATTCAAATTGTGTTTATAAATAGAATATCATAGATAAACATGATTATTAAAAACTAATAGTTACTTTTACACACAAATTAACATTTATTTGTGTTCTGAATTCAAAAAAATAAAATAAATCTATTTTTTATATTAGGCTGTTTAACGGATTCATACCTTTGCTTCTCCTTCAACCTGGCGAAACCAAAGCGCGAAAATAAAATTAAAAACAAAAATGTTCGTGACAAAAATATTTTTCGTAATTTTATTTTATTTCTTCAAAAGTGTAGTGAAAAACGTCGTTTGATACACGTGGACATTTGTTATTGCAATTCTCGGCTCAAAAACACCCTCGCCTACGGCTCGGGTGTTATAATTCCGCCTCGAATGCAATAACAAACTTTCTCCACTTGTATCAAAATGTACTATTTTAGTTGGCTGCACTCCTTTGGTTTTAAGTTTTGTATCTAAATGCTACGGACTGCATTTTATTGATTGCTTCATCAAATGATTGTGAACTAATTGATTTATTAGAGCCTGGAGATACTGTTCTCGCTGATAAAGGATTCCCTTCCATTATAACATGTGTTGAAAATAAGAAAGCTATCTTAGTTATGCCAGCCACCATGTCTTCATACACCACAGTTTTCATCAGATAGTAAACGAAAGATATAAAATTCATATTATTAAACATTTATATTACGCTGACGATCGTTATTGATAAACCAGAACTCATATTTTATACCTTTTAGCATATTCAAAAATAATATAATTGAAGAGACAATTTTGTCTAAGTAAATTGAAAGCACGATGAGAAGTGATAAGTTTCCTTTTCTGTCCGCATAGTGTCTCTTTTGTCGATTAGTGCTGCCACCTATAGTTCCTGCACGTTCCCTATGATCATGATCATAAAGTCCATTATAAGAATTTACATTTAGCAGAATCATAATTTAATTCACTAAAAAATGAAATCCTTAAAACGGACTTTATGAGTATGACTATAAAGTCCATTTTAAGAATTTACGTTTCTTAACGTGATTCCTAATAGGATTCTGATAAAGCGGCCATTTTAGACCCCCTGGTCATCCTCATCAGCAACAATGCTAATGAATTGGTGTTTTCTTGTTCTAGTGGATAGTCATATTTTTAGGATTCCATAAAATTATTCTTTAAAATACTCATGATAATGATAATATATATAGATAATGATAAGGGTGAAAAAAGAGCCTTAACAAAGCCGAAAGGCAATGGGGAATTTTCCAGTACTTTTCATAAACGAATTAGATGGCGCTGATCAACCTTGGGAATAATAAAATGGCTTGTTTTTATGTTCACAAAGCCATAACTGAAGTACGGAGGAACCTAAGCTCGACTCGATGCCTCAGGAGTTTAGACGTAACGCTAAAACACTCAACAAACCATGCAAAAACTTGTAGTTCAGTTCAGTGATGCAAAAGTAGACTTTTTAGGTTAAAAATGTTTGACAGAAAATAAGGTTCTTTACAGTTCTCACTTTTTATACAACAATGAATAATAAATAAATTTTACTATACACGAGTTTGACGGTTCCCTATCCATTTGCATAAAATTTTAAGACCTAATATAACTTGGCATACTTTTGTTACTACTAATTATATTTTTGCATAACATTTTTACGCATAACAGCTTACGCATATTTTTTTTAAGCATAATTGATCTAATCATAATAATGATTAAGCATAACATTGTTAGGCATAAATTGATTTACGCATAATGATACTAAAACATATTTTTTATAGGCATAACAAAGAAGCATAATCCTAAAATGTTAGACATACCCTAATTGGATATACTAATTTATTTTGACGATTGGAATAAAACCATCTCTCCGAAGCAGGTAATACATAACATATTTGTTTTGAACATAGTTGATTGTGAACATATGTGAGTTTTTACCTGTAAGAAGCATGCAAACAAGCATACACCATGCATGCAGCAAACATGCAGCTTGCAAACATTTAAACAAGCATGCAGCAAGCATAAAGCAAGCATGCGTGCAGCAAGCATGCAGCAATCATGCAGCAATCATGCAGCAAGCATGCAGCAAGCATGCATTCAGCAATCATGCAGCATGCAAGCAAGCATGCAGCATGCAAGCAAGCATGCAGCATGCAAGCAAGCATGCAGCATGCAAGCAAGCATGCAGTATGCAACATGCAGCAGGCAAGGTTTCTGTCACGGCTCCGGCGCTGCGGGGCTCCGGCGGTCCCAAGCGAGCTTATCGTCGCCGATGTGTTTAACGCTCACCACCGCAGCTTCGGCTTGCTGGCCGGCTTCGCCGGCCAGCCTCAGCAGCGGCGGCAAGTGTTACAACCACCTGCTCCTCAACTCGCGGGCCGCCTCGCCCCTCCGCGCCTACGCGATTTTAAATTACTCTCTAGGGGTAGGGCAGACAAGACTACGTGGAGTCGGTTTTGCAGCGATTCGTTTCTGTCACTAACTTTTGTAGTACAACTTAATGAATTTTTTAATTCAAAATAAATACGTAAAAATAACTCAAATTTTATTCTGGTATTTATATTATTTGTATGCCTAAATACTATTATGCTAATAGTCATTATGCCTAGTAACATTATGCAAAATTCAATTTATGCCAAAACAAATTAGCCTGCAAGATGATTATGCCAACATAAACAGTATGCCAAAAAAAAAATTGCCAAAGTATTATTATGTCAAAACAAATTATGCCAAAACAGTTATGCCAAAGTATATTAGGAAAAAGAAGATTATGCAAAAAAAGGGATCCCGAGTTTGACATGTGTCTAGGAGAGTTTTTTTTGCCCTGCTAAAAGATTTTACAATTGACCTATAATATAATAGGTACGTAGTCAATTCTTTTTTCATTGGATTTTACTAGAACGCTGCTTAAAAAAATATTCCCAGCGCTGATCAGCGCCATCTATTGACTAATACTGAAGCATTGTGACAAACGTCAGTGAAAAATTCCTCATTGTTCTCTCCGTCACTGCGATATTTTTTTTTCTGGACCATTCCTGGGACCTTTTAGTTACGGAGATTTTGGAGGTCAAAGTTACAACATTTTCACAAGCTCCTTTTTTAAAAACAAGTTTTTAATGTTATAACTCTACTTAAAATATCTACATGGTTACTGTACTATTCAATCCATCCATCAGCACAATGTTTTGAGTGCGTTACATTGAGTCCTACCGTAAAATGATATTTCACCTCAAAAGAAGTCGTTTTTAGTAATAATTTTTGCGTAGACTTACTTATTTTGATGTACAGAAAGGGTCCGTTTACATCTTGTATTATGGAGATGGTCTCGTGGAATTCTAACCACAAATAAATAAAATATAAACCTAATTGAGAGTGGGGCATTTTGAAAGCGAATCGCCTAGTGCCCTAGGCGCTCAGGTCGAGCCAAGTGTCATCTACTAGGACTTTTCCATTAGGTACTCAGTAGCAACCATCTCTTACCTACATGCATACAACTTTTATTATTATTGAAGCTGTGGCCCGCGACCTATGTCCGAGCGAAATTATTAAAAATATATCTTTTCCTATTTGGGATAAATATTTCATATTTTTTGGGTTTTAATTTTTTGGCACGGAACCCTAATCTTTTTTCTAAAATAAAAGCTGCAGTTACTTCTTATAACATCAGGCTATCTGGCCAGTAAAAGTCTCGTCAAATCGGTCCAGCCGTTTCTGAGATTAGCCGAAACAGACTGACAGAAAAAATATAAAATATTGTTTTTTTGTTACATTTACGGATAAGTAAGATGGTAATATGTTTTCATATGCATTCAATAAAAAGCTGTTATGGTGGAATTACAAATAAACACTTTAATTTTATTTTTTGCATAGCTATGAAAATGATTATTTTACACGATAGTCTTTCTCAACAGGGAAACACATGTTTGATTGTATTTTCTAGTTTATTTTTTCGACTTTTATTAAAGGTGGCCTTATTTGCCAGGTCCCGTGTCCAACGTGGAGGCTCTGGAGGGCGGCGACGTTACCTTGCTCTGCGACTCGACCCCCGACTCCTCTGACGACGAGTTCATGATCCTTGTGTGGTACAAGAATAATATGCCCATTTACAGGTAAGATTTCAATATCATTGCTTGATTTTCTATTTACTGCGCATTCAACTTAAGGTCTTATTACATTACACGATTTATCGGGCCCTGTCGATCGTGTGCCCTGCCTATCAGGAAGGGCGCCGCTTATTATTTAGGGACCCTGACTCCCTGTTTCATATTACACTTCCTTGTCCCTGCGGGCAGGGCCCGATAAATCGTGTAATGTAATAAGGCATTTACGGGCCGCGATCTGTAACACATTAACGGGTCTCAATCGACTTTTTTCCTTCCTGCGCGGAAGACCGCCATTTTAATAATAATAATAATAAACTGGCAACTCTCGATGACATGTACGTCGTTTCATAAATCACGCAATTTATTCCGTATATTTTGTGAAAAACCACTGTTTTTTTTTGGATTTACTTCTGTGTCCGAAGGAAATATGAAATCATATGATTTATTTAACAAATTAAAACCTCCACAATCTCAATAAGTTTATAAAAATACGAAGAAGAACATAATGACAATGAATGACAGATGTCATAAAAGAAAAAATGCAATTGTTGTACAAATAAATTGTTAGATGATTAACGACGACCAGATATGTTGTGTATGTGAATGTTAACGAGAGCAGCAGCACGACGCGCACGCCTACCATCCCCGGAATCGTCGCTCAGCTCCGCCTCGCCGCCGCCGGACCCCGGATCACCAGTGTCACCGGTTGCGGCAGTTGCGTCGAGCTCGAGCGACGAATATTTCTCTCCGCCGACGTTGCCACCACCTGTACGTCGTGCGGGGAGAGGCCGGCCACCGACGAGCTTGGGGCTTAGGGGCCAACAGGCCCCGAGCCGGGTCCCTGCCACCGGTGGTTGTGTGCAGCGCATGAAATGGACTCAATCCATTAACGAGAACGTCATGCGCGCATACTACGGGTCTACAGAGGGGGGAACTAACCTCACTGCGTACCGTGTTAGGATGCTGTCTCTGTTCCAGGATCTTGAACCAACCGTCAACGTCTCAGCCCAACGACTGTCGGATCAGGTGCGGGTCATCCAACGCAACCACAGGTTGGACGACGCCGCGCTTGATAGGCTGCGCTCAGAAGTACTAAGCAACCTTATCATCCTAACTCCGACACAAACCGCGGTGCATACGTCAGTTAATAACGTAACCCTACCGCGGTCGAACCCTGATGTTGTAGAGGAGGATGATAGGGTTGCCACGGTAAGTAGCCAGTGCAACTACCGATTGAGGAGCGCTCTGGAGGATGCATTTCGTGAATATCGGTCCACTCCTACCGAACTTAGACCCCGATTACCACGGTTACCCATGCATAAGAAAAATAGGGCGCTGGTGTGTGCCTTGGACTCGCAACTCAAGAATATATTCGAGAGTAGCGAGAACCTCGTTGATACACACTCGATCCTGTTCTGTGGGGCTGTTGCGGCATGTCGTTTAGCTAATGTCAAGTTCCCGAATTGTGACGTAGCTACTCGACCAAAACCAGCCGTACCAGCCTGGCAGTGCAGGATCGAGCGCCGTATCGACGAGGCCAGGGTACTCATCGGCAAACTATACTGCTTCAGGGAGGGCAATACACGACCACGAGTGATGCGCTTTGTGAGGCGGGCATTCTCGGGGACTGAAATCAGTCCTCAAGAATACATGTCCCGTGTCACAGAGCGCATCGACTTCCTGAAGCAAAAAGTTTATGCATGGGCGAACCGTATTCGGTGGTATAAGCGGCGGGTTGATCGGTATTCACAGAATCGCATGTTCCAGAGCGACGAGAGGTGGGTATACAGAGCTTGGGAGCGACCCGAGCAAAATATGACAGACGTGTGTCGCCCGGATGATGCCGCCACGAGTTCTTTCTGGCGCAGCATCTGGTCGGTACCCGTTTGTCATACTGAGTCTGACTGGATGCGTGATGTCGAGCGAGTGTGTGAACCTATCCCAGAAATGGAGCCAATTTTAATAACACCTTTAGATATAGCCAAAGCAGTTCGTCCGTTACCGAATTGGAAATCACCGGGACCGGACGGACTGCACAACTTCTGGCTCAAATGGTTTAGTAGTTCACACACTTGCCTGGCATCGCAATTCCAGTCATCCTTAGAATCCGGGTCTCTACCACAGTTTTTAACAACAGGCGTTACCCACCTGCTCCATAAGTCAGGTAGTCCCGCGGATCCCAAGAATTATAGACCGATCACGTGTTTGTCGACGATCTACAAGCTTCTTACATCCATTTTGAGAGTGAAAATTAATACACACATTGACAAAAACTCCATCATGTCTGCCTCTCAGAATGGATGTAGGAATGGGTCCCGCGGTACTAAGGAGCTACTCCTCATTGACATGGCCATTAGCCAACAGGTTCGTCGATCCCGCAAGGATCTGTCGACTTGTTGGATAGATTATAAGAAGGCCTATGACTCGGTGCCACATACGTGGCTCATGAGGGTGCTGGAGTTGTACAAAATAGATACAACTCTACGCGCCTTCCTTGAGTCATGTATGGGGCAATGGAAGACGGCCCTTCGATATCCAGGATGTCGACAGATCCAGGGGAGCGATGAGCCTGTATGGATTAAGCGGGGAATATTCCAGGGCGACAGTCTGAGTCCACTTTGGTTCTGTTTAGCCCTGAATCCTCTAAGCATATTGCTGGAGAATTCAGGCCTAGGCTACCGGTTGAGGAAGGATAGTCAGGTTATATCTCACCTACTTTACATGGATGATCTGAAACTCTTTGCCCCCAACAAATTGCGACTGATGGAGCTACTTAAAGTAACTGAAACTTTTAGTAGCGCCATCAGGATGGAATTTGGTGTGGACAAATGTGCAGTCATGTATGTAAAGCGAGGGGAGATTATGGAATCCGAGGGACTTCAGCTCTCGGACTCCATACACCTAAGATCTCTTTCCTCATCCGAAACCTATAAGTATTTGGGTATGTCGGAAGCGTTAGGCATTAACGTAACTGACATGAAGCAATCGTTGAAGGAGCGCTTCTTCGGTCGCCTGAGAAAGGTATTAAATAGCCTTCTTTCAGGCGGGAACAAGGTGCGCGCCTTCAATGGTTGGGTCATGCCGGTTTTAATGTACTCTTTCGGCATACTCAAATGGACTCAGACTGAACTCGACGCCCTGGACAGAAGAGTTCGTACACTGCTGACCGAAACCCGGATGCATCACCCACGATCATCGGTGATGAGACTGTACATCCCGCGGAAGAGCGGAGGTCGAGGCTTTTTAAACGCGAAGACCCTCCACAACCGCGAGGTGTGCAGTCTCAGAGAATATTTTTTAAAAGCCGAGGTGGGTATGCACCGAGATGTGGTCGCAGTGGACAAGGGACTCACCCCGCTGTCCATGGCTAAAGAGAACTGGCACAAACCTGAAGTACTTACCACCGATGACCGTAAGGAAGTATGGCAAGGCAAAGAGCTTCACGGGCGCTTCTACCGTGCTCTTCATGGGCCCGATGTAGATTTTCTAGCGTCCGTGTTCTGGTTACGTTTCGGCGACCTCTTTGGGGAAACTGAAGGTTTTGTCTGTGCGATTATGGACGAAGTTATGTTGACGAACAACTATCGGAAATATATTATGAAGGACGGGACGGTTGACGTGTGTCGGGCATGCCACCTTCCGGGTAAGTCCATCAGACATATTATTTCTGGTTGTTCTCGTCTGGCTAACGGCGAGTACTTGCACAGGCACAACCAAGTAGCCAGGATTATACACCAGCAACTTGCCTTGAAATATAAACTTGTGGAATCTGAGGTACCGTACTACAAGTATGTGCCCGACCCAGTTCTCGAAAAAGACCATGTCACGTTGTACTGGGATCGGTCTATCATTACTGACAGGACTATTGTTGCCAATAAGCCTGACATAGTGATGATAGACCGATCAGCGCGCCGCGTAATGATAATCGATGTTACCATTCCGCATGACGAGAACCTCGTGAAAGCCGAGAAAGAGAAACAAATAAAATATCTCGACTTGGCACACGAGGTTCGCGACATGTGGAATATGAACTCGGTTATCATTGTGCCGATTGTCGTGACGGCCAATGGCCTTATAGCCAAGAGCTTCGATGACCACATATCGAAGCTCTCTTTAGGCGGTTGGATCAAGGGCCTGATCCAGAAGGCAGTACTCCTCGATACGGCTCGCATTGTGAGGAGGTTCTTGTCTCTGCAGCCCTAACCACCGGTGGCTTGGACCCTGCTCCCGACACCGGCGGACCACTATTTTTTATATTTTTGAATGTATTTTTTAATATATATATATTTTTTAAGGTACATTTAAAAATATGTAAAATAAGGAGATAAGATGAATAAAGGAAATAATAATAAAATAATTTAATTCGAGTATCATAGACTCATAACAGAAATCATACAAAATCATAGTCACATTACATTATACACAATAATATGATCAATTTGTAACAATGACATTTACTAAATTCAATAAAATTAATAAAAAATAAAAACACCAATAAAAATAATTATAATTAAGAAATTTACATAATAAAATCAGGTCTGTTAGTCGCATCAGCCTGCCACATGTCGCATGCAACAGTGGGAGATGACGAAACAATCAAGCCTTCCCGCGAGCGTGGCCAGCATTCTGTTAGCGCTCCCCCGCACTCGCCGCACCAGCGACGTGCCTCTCTTGCGCACAGTGGCGTGGAAGCAATCCACGCGCGCTTCTGCAAACAGTCGATGCGCTGCAGAAGCGGGGGAGCGCCAACATCATCCTGAACGCGTTGTTGAACTGGACACGAAGGGCGCTGTATGACTTTTGCGTATAGTCAGTCCACAAGCTGCACGTGTACAGTGTAGTGCAGTAGGCTCTAAAAAGCGTTAATTTAACATCTTTAGAGCAACGTGCAAACCTGCGGATAACCATGTTCGCTCTGACCGACAGCGCCCTTCGCTCCCGCTCAATGTCCGCATCATCTTTCAAGGGAGTCACGAAATGTCCTAAGTACTTAAAAATGTCCACCTTTCCAAGGGTGAGCCATTCAGCTTAATGGGTGGCATTTCTCGAACTTTCCTAGACCCACCTTGAAAAACCATGAACTGACTTCTTCACATTATAACGCAGCCCGTGATCAGCTGCGTAATCCTCGCATATCTCATCAGCCTCCTGAGTCCACAGACCGGGGACCAACTTACGTGTCGCGATCTGTTCTCGACTAAATTCATTCAGTTTTGACTTTTATTTCTGTCTCTGTAACATTATGATATTTTGCTTCGCACATACGCATGACGTACCCTCCAATATCAAAGCGATCGCTCGTGGGAAGACGCGCATGTCGTTCATATGTCACTATGTCACTCATGTTTACGGAAAAAGAAAAGGTCAATGCCGGCGACCACGCGTTTAGTTTGTCGGAACAAAATTAACGTTTCGCTTTGGTTAGAATAGGGTAGATGACAAAAAAATATTAATTAGTCCGTCAGTTAGATTATGAAAAAATATTTGGCCCGTATTTTTTCTTTTGTTACGTAAACCAAAATTGGCGAAGATACGACGCTTTTAAAATTTCTCGATACGTCACGCTGTCTTCGATCAGAAGCACGCCGCGCGCCGTGGTATAATTTTTAGTGCGTTCTGACGTCACGAGCCCCCACCCCTGAGTTTTGATGCGTTTTATCGTTGTCATCATCATCATCATCTGTGTTGTCAATATTAATTAATTTACAAAAACAAAAAAAAATACGTGTCGATTATTTTCCAATTATCTATCTGACGGACTAAATAGATTTGCAATTTATTGATGGTGGAAACTAGCCTATTACAACGCGGAAAGAATCAAAAGAAACGAACGACAAGTGACAGATTTTAGATTTATACGGTGCGATGTCATTAATGAAGGAAAAAGATCACTTCGCTATCTGACAGTAGAAATGGTCTTACTACAAGTGGTTTAACATGATATCGCAAAAACATGGATTGTGAGACTTTTTTCAATATCCTTGATAATTTTGACATGACACTGGCAGGCAAACGATATGTACCTATTAGGCTTATTCTTAAATTAAAACTTTGAAATTCATCGGCATATCGTTATGATACGACAGTCGAGCTGAAGTATTATGGCAACACTGGCTGTCACTTCGTTACAACAGCTCCGTATTTAAATAATAATTAAAAAAAGTTTCTGTACAAATAAAGTGCTCTGAAGTGGTTAATTAGTGAAAGTGGACTACAATCCTCAAACGGAAACGTTATATAGTGAAAACATTCACAAACAATAAAGTTATTATCGACTAAAATCCAGACGCTGTAAACTTAAAAGAAGAGTGATATTCATAGAATCCAACCACTGTAGCCATACAGTGGTTGGATTCTATGACAACACTACGCTAGAAGGCGCGAGTTCGAAACTCAGATACTGCATGTCTTTTTCCATTTTTATCAGAATTCAATAATATTTAATTTCAATAGACAATGAACTTCTTTGACAACATTACGTTCAGAAAAACAAAGACACGTTCTTTACAAATGTCCGAAGAAAATAGCCTTGATAGTTCAAAGTTAGATGGCAGCACAAGTAGCTTACCAAACTTATCAAGTGACGAAAACAATATACAAGTACATGAACTGCAAAATCAAATTGCACAACTTACTTCTCAACTTAACTCGGCACACGAAGAGATACAGAACTTAAACATAGAAAATGCTCAGCTCAAAAAAACAGTGAGTTAATTAACAAGTAAAAATGATGTATTAAAAAAGGCTACAAAAGAATTAACGACTAAAGTGGAAACTCCTAATAAAAACTCACTTACATCTACTCCGCGCCCAAACTCTCAAAAAAAGTCGCACAAGAAGACAAGAAAGACACAACTATTTTTGGAAAAACAAGATACGGCTAATGCTTCAACAGTAGGACTAGATAATACAACAACACAGAAGGAAGAAAGTGATGACCATTCTTCAATCCCCATAAAAAGAAAACTGTGCATTGTTAGTGCGAATAAAAATAACAAAGTCTTATTCACAGCTCAAGAGATATTTAAAAACTTTCAAGTATGTCATTACGTCACGCCGAATTGTGGCACACTTAGACTTATCAAAGACTTACATAAAAAACTAATTGATTACTCTATGGATGACTATTGTGTTGTTTTAATTGGAGAAGAAGACTTTTTACATACTGAAAATTATGTTAATATCATCATGAAACTAAGGGAGACATTAATGACAATACAGAATACGAATATAATCTTATGTGCTCCTACTTTTAAATTAAGTGACTACTCGACAATGTTTAATTGGCGTATAGAGACGTTTAATAATTTATTACATCTAGACTTACAAACATATAATTATGCAACTGCGTTTGATTCTAATTTAAATCTTTTATATGACTTTACTATGTTCTCTAAATTAAATAGAAAAATTAATGACTGCGGTATGCGTAATATTTTTAAAAATGTATTGTTAACCATAACAGAGATATCATCGACCCAATGTGAAGCTTCTGCAAATGAAACATTTTGTGAACAAGAAAACTTTTTTCGTGTATAAAAATATTAATATTCTGCATCAAAATATAAATGGTCTCTTGAACAAATGTCATATGTTTACTGTCGCACTTAAAGAACTATTCAATTCAGAAAAAATAATTGATGTGCTGTGTTTTTCGGAGCACAATATGATATTATCTGATGTTAACTTGTTACATATTCCTAATTTTACACTTGCTACATATTTCACTCGGAAATCCCGACATGGAGGTACATGTATTATGATACGAAACGGAATTAAGTATAGAGCTTTGGAGTCGGTGGAAAAGTACTGTGTTTCTAATATAATTGAATGTTGTGCAGTAGAACTTACTGACCACAACATCATTGTGATGTGTGTCTATAGGAGTCCACACAATAGGGACATAAAAAGTAAACTTGATATATTTTTCAATAACCTGAATATTCTCTTAAAGTCTTTTTCATTACACAGTAATAAAAAACTTATTCTGTGCGGTGATTTCAACATTGATCTTTTAAAAAAGACCACATGTTTAGAGCAATTCAAATATCTTATTACGGGATACAATCTCAAATTTGAAATAAAGGTTCCAACAAGATTAAGCAGTGGGACTTGCATAGATAACATAATTCACAATGTACGAGGATCAAAAGGAGAAGTCTTAGAGCTGGCGGTATCCGATCATACGGCACAACTGTTACGATGTCCAGTTAGACGAACATGCATCTTAAATTACTGGTTTTCAACTAAACGAGATTACTCAAAAGAAAATGTTCAGAAATTCATAGACAACATCAAAGCAATCACTTTTGCTGACGTATACGAGGAAACGGATCCCGCTAAGGCATTCAAATTATTCTATGACCTGTTTAAGTTGTTATATGATTTATGCTTTCCACATATAAAAATACGGATATCGACTAAAGAAAAAGCAACATGGATTAGTCGTGGCATTAGGATTTGCAGTAAGAGAAAAAGAGAATTGCTGTGGAAATACCGGTTAGTACCAAATAAGCAAAATAAAACAAACTTTAAAAGCTTTCAAATCGGCTGAAGTAAGTTATAAACCTCACACAGAGAGCCCATAATAATCGTTATATACGTTCAGCTCAGAATATATGTAAAGCAACATGGAAAGTTATAAATAAAAATAATAATAAACATAATTTGCCACGCGAAACCATAACAAAAATCAAATCAAATGACAAAATCATAACTAATCCTCTTGAAATAGCACAAGCTTTTAACGATCACTTTGTAGATCAAGTGAAAACAGTTACTAGTTTAGACAATAATAATAAACATAAAATAAACAGTAGCATTACTTCCATGTTTATGTCACCTACACTACCACAAGAAATTCACCAAATTATTATGTCACTAAAGAATACGTCTAGCACTGGGTATGACGATATATGTACAAACATTGTTAAATCCACAATAATTGCTCCTGTGTTGAGTCATCTTATCAATATGTGCATATACCATGGCTACTTTCCAGAAGAATTAAAAATAACAATTATAAAACCTCTCTTCAAGAAGGACAACAGAGAAGATATGTCCTGCTACAGACCTGTAGCGTTAGTACCGATTTTTTCAAAAATATTCGAGAAAGCAATATATTATCAACTTAATTCATACTTTGAGAAAAATTGCCTTTTCGTTGAAAACCAAAAAGGTTTTAGGAAAAACAGATCTATTGACATGGCCATATACGATTTCTTACATATGGTTACCAGTAGAGTGGATAAGAGGCTACCAACTCTAGCGCTTTATATGGACATGTCAAAAGCTTTTGATCGCGTAGACCATAAATTACTAATAAATAAACTTAATGCATACGGAATAAGAGGAAATATATCAAAGTTAATAGAATCTTATCTGTGTGATAGGCAACAAATAACTTACATTAGTAGAATTTCTAAAAAAAACGAAATAACATATAAATCCAGTCAGAGAACGGTAAATTATGGAGTACCACAAGGTAGTGTACTCGGACCCCCCTTATTTATTGTTTATATTAATGACTTTCCGACAGCATCACCGTATCCTATGACAATGTTTGCAGATGACAGCACTTTACTGTTCAATAGTGACGAGGTAAGTACACTGGAGGCCGAGATTAACTCTACTTTACTATCAGTTGTGAATTGGCTGCATAATAATAATTTGATTATAAATCTTGATAAAACAGTATTAATGAAATTTCAACAAAGAATAAATTACAATTTGGACCTAAATATTAAATGCAATGACAAAACTATTAATGAAGTGAAAGTGACTAAATTCCTTGGACTAAATATAGAAAACACTTTAAAATGGAATTCCCATATTGACAAAGTATGCAGTAAGCTAAACCAACATTCCTATGCTTTACACATGTTAAGTAAAACGGCCAATCGAGCAACAGTCCTAACAGCGTATCATGGTCTAGTAGCTTCAACATTGAGATACGGAATTATATTTTGAGGCAATGCCACAGGTAAAGATATGGTATTTAAGTGCCAAAAAAGGTGTATAAGAGCTATTTATAATTTGCAGACAACAGACAGCTGCAAACCGTTTTTTAAAAATACAAAAATATTAACTATGCCGTCGTTGTACATCTATGAAACGTCTATGTTCGTAAAAAATAATTTACATAAATTTGCTCGAGTAACTAGTCAGTGCCGTTGTGATCGGTTACAAACAGTCGGATCTAGTACTGCACTGTACAGAAACAGTATTTTTGTAATGGCTCCAAAGGTCTATAATAAATTACCAAAATGTATAAGGAGTGAAGCTAATGTCCGCAAATTCAAAAGTAAATTGCATTAATTTCTAATAGAAAAGACGTATTACTCTATCGAAGAATTTTTAAATGATAAAATATGACATTACCAGCCCTTATTATAATTTATTTATTAGTAATAGGTACATCTAGTGGACATTATTTTCAATTTTACAAAATTTGACATTAATAGCTTTCTAAATAATAATTATATCGTTGACATGCATGAAAAATAAATTATAATTGATTCATTAATGATTAATAATACATTGAATTCTCATTATTTACTCGAACCTGACTTTGTATTGTATAAATCCAGACTTATTACTTAAAATAAAAATAATATTTGTACACCAATTTCATTGGTAGGACAGAGCGAACTAAAATTTTATGAATAAGACCTTTATTACAATACCTGTGTTCACAAATAAAGATGATTTGATTTTGATTTGATTTGATTTGTATTTTTTTAAATATTACATTGATATTCACGGTGAGGCCCAAAAAGTCTGACAACCAGTCTTACCAAGGGGTATCGTATATCCGGTACTAAATAGGTTGTGGAGGTCAGGTAGGCAGTCGCTCCATGTAAAATACTGGTATTCAGCTGCATCCGGTAAAACTGGAAGCGGACCCCAACATAGTTGGGAAAAGGCTAAGCAGATGATGATTGAAATTCATCAGTGATTCTGAGACGGTCTTGAATAAAAAAACAAATGAATTCGCTTTCAAATAGTATGCGGTCACAATCAATTTCAATTATCACAAACATCAACAGCCCGACTTTATCTTTCCAAGCTAACTTCATCCTGATTTTACCTTTGATGGCAGCAAATGCAACAACTTCTTGTATTTCTTTATCCATTCCTTAGACCAGCCTTTCCCAAAGTGGGCGATAACGTCCCCTTGTGGGCGCTGCAGGGCTAAAAGGGGGCCCTAAGAAACCCAGAAAAAAATAGGGGCGTTGTGTAGAGGCTTAGGGGGTGATTTGTAATTTTATCTAGGAGGACTCTTAGACACCGACTGAGCTCTCGACTCTCGACTACAACTTGTGAACATCAACTAATATTAATTAAGAGATAGAGAAAAATCGATTATGTTTGTTTTTTTTTTTTTAATGAAAGATACTCTGTCTGAATACTATAAAGTTGCGTTTCAATAACATTCTCATTGGCAGGTGTAGCCCGTAATAGTTAACTTGAGACCTGAGTGCCGTTGTGTACTACCTACTGCGCTCAGGTCTCAACTCTTGCGGGTTATAGTAAAAGTCTCGTTTAGAAGAATTTTTAATCTCCGCTAATATAGCTCACAATAATTAGAAGTGAGTGATTTTTAAGTAGGTGAAAAAATGGGGGCGCTAAAAAATAATTTATTTTCAAACTGGGCCAGTTGACAAAATAAGTTTGGGAACCCCTGCCTTAGACGCAACTCGGTCACAGCTTAATCCCACCTGCCATGACCTCGCCTTTCTAGATGTCCTGCTCAACTCTATTACAGTTCTAGGAAGGCATTAAATACGCTGCAATAAATCACACGACAGCAACGGAAAGCTCCTTGAATGGAGTTCAAAGTGAACTTCATGGAATTGTACTAAGCGTAATGCTATTGATTCAAATCGTGGAATAGAAGAACTTAGTCAATCATTAGCCATACAATCTACCTACACAAATCCATACAAGTCTAATTCAGCAGCTTTACAACACTTAGGCGTGTATCTCCAAATTCGCCACTCGTCAACACCTTATTGATCATTCAACAGCATAAATTAAAACCAAACCATCGGATCAATGAACTCACACCCACCGTTTAAATCCCACAAACAATCTATTCAAAATGTAGTATTATTTATTCTGCGCCGAGACTAAGCAGAAACGCTAACAAAAATACGGAATGGGAACAGACGAAACAAAAATAGGAACCGAACGAGTCCTGATTTGCACGAACACTTTTTTTTTAACGTTACAAAAAAGTTCCGACGAATTGAAAACCAACTCCTTTTTTGAAGTCGCTTAAAATCGAGGATATCGAAAGACTTGCGGTGAAAACTAGCACGCGCGAATCTTAGTCAGTTGCGAGATTTATTCCCTTTTTCACTACACTAAGCTACACGAAAACCTATTAAAGCGCAGTGTTGGATTTCAAATGTTCGATTCCTAGGGTTGAAATTCCATCAGTTCAAAAGGCATTGTTTGTTTGCCAAAATACATCAGATGTATAGTATTGGCCAAACTATACAAAACAGTTTTCCGGAAATGAGTTCTAATAACTTAATATAAGCTTATGTATGAATCAGTAACTCACCTTAGCTTTGGACAGAAGCTTTACTACCTAATTCAAAAGCAGCATTGAAATGTGCAATGTCGTTTAGTAAAACCAAACTGCCTACAACGAGATGTGCTTCTATCCTCAAGCTAGGTACACAAGTGCCTTAGAAATAACACCGTTTTGGGACTTGAGTAAAGGCACAAACGCGTTCATACGCGGGTAGCCATCTGCTCAACTCTGTTTGTACGCGGAAAAAGCACTCATGTGAACGGTCTGACAGCATTCAATCTTGCGAAAAAGTAACCCTCGTGGTGGGAACTCCATGTATAGAATAACAGCTATTTTTAATTAGAGACATTCGAGGTATTTGACGTTTCACTAATCAGAGTCAAACTAGACAATATATAGATAGACTAATATAGTAGTGGTTCTACCGAAGTGAAAAACCGTGGAGGTGCAGAATAATCGACCCCATCTTGAATTCTCGATCACAATGTTAGTGTGAAACCCCGAAACAGGTCTATATGCCTCACCTTCTCTCTGGCTCGTCGTGCATAACTCCCTGCACCTTCCAGGTCTTACCAATTTAACCTTGGGTACGATGGTGGATCCGCGAACTAAAATACAGTTATCTGAAAAAAAAAACCCGTGAGCTCGTTTTGTCGTGAATCTGCGTTCCAACAGTTTGACGCGGAAGTCGGAGTCGGAGTGGAATTGCGCGGATCCACGTTCCCAATTCAATCCCAAAGGTTAATTAGAGCAAATAACAGCTGTGTTTTTATTGGTTTTGATTTATTGTCTTTTGTTTCGCCTTGACATGGCCGTCATAGAGTACAGTCACATTCAAAACGAAACACGGCTATACATTTAATTATTAAATAGCTCATTCGTTGATACGTATTTAAAAAAAAATATATTTTTATTTCAGACATTGGTCCATAATGTGTGCTATTGTTAGTACGGCTTTAAAAACTATGTTACATACTAAAAAATCATTTAAAAAATTAAAAATTACTATTCCATATAAAAAATAAATATTTAATAATACATTGATGACCCAGCATAAAGTACTAGGCTAGCATAAGTTCAAAGAGTGCCTAACATTCTGATTTTCCCACAGCTTCGAGATCCCAGACAAGCAATGGTCGGAGCCATCGTTCAACACCAGCTCCCGGCTTCGCGCCTACATCCACTCGCAGCCGACCTCAGTCACCATATCCTCACTGTCGGAGGAAGACCAGGCCATGTACCACTGCCGGGTCGACTTCCGACTGTCCCCCACCAGGAATGTTGGCATCAATGTTACTGTTGTTGGTAAGTTTTAAAGACTTTGTTTTTGACTTACACTATTTATGGAACGACTTAAAGTTAACAAGTTGTCGAGCGCTTGTTGCTGTAATTTGTTGGCTGAATTGCCCACAACCAATCAGCCAATTTTAGTAACAAATTTTCTGTTGTAAATTGAAGGGTTTTGAAAAAATCCATTGCTGGTATTCCTAAATAATTATATCTGCACTATTAACAGAAAAAGGTTAAGTTTGTATGTTTAGATGTAGGGAGCAATCTTTGAAACTACTGATCCGATTCCGAAAATTGTTTCACTAAAGGAAAGCTACATTATCCCTGACTGTCATAACCATAATCTACATCTCGAAAACTTCTGTGGGATAATTTCCGATATAAGTTAAGCCACGGGCAGAAGTTAGTTTTTCCTACCGAAAGGCGATTTTGCACACTACATTTTAGTCAAAATGTAAATATTTTTTGTTGCTTGTGTGGTTCTAAGTTAGACAGAAGTGTGGACCTCGGTGTAAATTTTGTATAGTGTGGAAAAAAATAAGTGAAAAAAGGCATGGATTGAAAGTACGTTACATATATGTCTTTCCCTAGATTTGTTATTTTATTGATTCTATTTTATTTGTTCATAGTGTACTTTCTAGCTGCTTAGTTTAGTTTAGTTTTTTTCTTGAGTTCTTACTTCTTGTTCATGGTTAACAAAAGTCAAAGTTTAAGATATTGAACTTCTACCTACACTGAAGCTCTATCCAATACATAACAAATATTTTTCAATACACTTCCTCGAAAACTGGTCCATAACGCACTACGATTAGGTACAAAATGCAAAGCATTTCACACCCGTGCGTTTTTTTCCATTTTCCCGCACGTGTGCGGGAATGAAAATTGCCACAGATAACTATACCCATACTTAGTCCAAATTGGTTCAATGCCTATAGTCTGAGGTGAATGTTTTTTTTTTAATTTCGGCAAAGCACTATGCGTCTTTACGGCATAAATATTTTTTGAATATTAAAATTGTGTTTATAAATAGAATATCATAGATAAACATGATTATTAAAAACTAATAGTTATTGCTATACACAAATTAACATGTATTTGTGTTCTGAATTCAAAAATATAAAATAAACTAGTATTTGCGTGGGTGCGCGAACTGCGCGCAGCTCGCGTGTTGCCGTGTTCTTGAGAAGTATTCCTTACCATCATAAAATTTTGAGAATCCATAGAAATCCTTGAAATAATTGGAAAATCCGTTACAACTACCCCTATGTCAGTATGAAAACCCTTAAGAACCCCTAAAACATTATACAATTATTATTTTTTTAAAAACCTAATAATATAAAAGTAAAAAACCTTACTTAAAAACTGAGGACCCATTAAAAAAAACATAACCCTAAAGTTGCTTGTCGTCGCCCCTGAGTTACGCTTCACCCACTCGACCTTCGTTACGCTACGGAGGTCGCCGGCTCGCTTCGCTCGCCACCTCCCCGCTTCTCTCCACTCGGTCTCGCAAGTTCGCTCCACTCAGAACCTACGTACCTACCACCAGACAGGTTTCGACGCCTACTATAATATTTGTTCAAACACATAATGGCTATCTCTGACCGTTACGAAGTTATAGCCCTTTTATTTTTAGGGGAGGTTGGGGAGTGAAGGATACCCTCCGTATACAAATTTAAACGCTCCTCAATAATATTTTTGGTAAAAATTAAAAAGCCACTATGTGTCCTAGATTCCGAGATACGATAGGGAGAGGGGTGAAGGGGGGGAGAGTGGGGAGTTTTGAAAAATGATTTTGACTAACTCTAGGCCCCTTCTTACGAATCTGAAAAAAAAGTTGTTCCAAGTCTCTCAACTTCCGAGATCCACCTCAAGGGGGGAGAAGGGGGAAAACGGGGTCAATTTTGAAAACTGCTTCTTACTTTTTCGAGCCTCTTCTATACGAATCTAAAAAAAAAGTTCCAAGTCTCTTAACTTCCGAGATCCGCCTTAAGGGGGTGAAAAGGGGGGCAAGGGGGGCAACTTTGAAAACTGGTTTTTACTTTCCCAGGCCTCCTCTATACGAATCTGAAAAAAAAAATGTTCCAAGTCTCTTAACTTCCGAGATCCGCCTAAAGGGGGGAGAAGGGGGAAAAAAGGGTCAATTTCGAAAACTGGTTTTTACATTCTCGAGCCTCCTCTATACGAATCCGTAAAAAACGAAAAATACGTGTCTCTTTGTTTCCGAGATACGATAGGGAGGGGAAGGAAGGGGGGCGAAAAGGGGAGGTTTGGCACTTTTCCCATACTCGCGGGAGTTACTTGTTTACGAATCTGTCAAAATATACCCACCTCCCCATCCACCATCTGGGAGAACAATTATGTCAGTGAGTCAGTCAGTCAGTCAGTGAGTGGTAATCGAGCTTTATATAGTATAATAACTAGTATTTGCGTGGGTGCGCGAGCTGCGCGCAGCTCGCGTGTTGTCGTGTTCTTGAGAAGTATTCCTTACCATCATAAAATTTTGAGAATCCATAGGAATCCTTAAAATAATTGGAAAATCCGTTACAACTACCCCTATATCAGTATGAAAACCCTTAAACACATTCTAAAAACCAATTTAATAAAAAATACCTATAAAAACCTAATTTAATAAAAGTAAAAAACCTTGACCTGAGACCCATTAAAAAAAACATAACCTTAAAGTTCCTTGTCGTCGCCCCTGAGTTACGCTTCACCCACTCGACCTTCGTTACGCTACGGAGGTCGCCGGCTCGCTTCGCTCGCCACCTCCCCCCTTCTCTCCACTCGGTCTCGCAGATTCGCTACACTCAGAACCTACCTACCACCAGACAGGTTTCGACGCCTGCTATAATATTTGTTCAAACACATAATGACTATCCCTGACCGTTACGAAGTTATAGCCATTTTATTTTTAGGGGAGGTTGGGGAGGGGAGGATACCCTCCGTTTACAAATTTAAATGCTCCTCATTAATAATTTATAGTAAAAATCAAAAAGCCGCTACGTGTCCTAGTTTCCGAGATACGATGGGAAGAGGGGTGAAGGGGGGGAGAGTGGGGAGTTTTGAAAAATGATTTTGACCAACTCTGGGCCCCCTTAAATGAATCTGAAAAAAAAAATGTTCCAAGTCTCATAACCTCTGAGATCCGCCTAAAAGGGGTGAAAAGGGGGGCAAGGGGGGCAACTTTAAAAACTGGTTATTACTTTCCCGAGCCTCCTCTATACGAATCCGTAAAAAAATATACTACGGGTCTCTTTGTTTCCGAGATACGATAGGGAGGGGGAGGAAGGGGGGCGAAAAGGGGAGGTTTGGCACTTTTCCCATACTCGCGGGAGTTACTTGTTTACGAATCTGTCAAAATATACCCACCTCCCCATCCACCATCTGGGAGAACAATTATGTCAGTGAGTCAGTCAGTCAGTCAGTGAGTGGTAATCGAGCTTTATATAGTATAATTATTTTTTATATTAGGCTGTTTAACGGCTTCATACCTTTGCCTCTCCTTCAACCTGGCGAAAGCAGAGCGCGAAAAAAAAGAAAATTAAAATCATAGTTTATTAGTTCGTAACAAAAATATTTTTCGTTATATTTTATTTTATTTCTTCAAAAGTGTATTGAAAAACGTCGTTTGATACACGTGGACATTTGTGATTGCAGTTCTCGGCTCAAAAACACGTTATAATTCCGCCTTGAATGCAATGACAAACTTTCTCCACTTGTATCAAAATGTTACTATTGTAAGGTTTTACTTAAGTATGACCGATTTTAGAAAGAACATTTCTTGCTCGATATTTTTACCACCTATAATTACATTACTGATCCGTATTACAAATTCAATTAAGTACATAATATTATAGTAGAAAAGTTTCTTTAACTTCGTGTGGGTCACGGTATTAGGTCATGTACACACAGACACGAACCTGCGCCCACTAAAACATTTAAATAATCCAAGGTTACACTGATGGCTAAGAAATTAATTATCGTCGTAGACAAAAATAACAATAAAAAACGTCCATCTTTAGGTTTCCGTACGCGAAGGGTAACCAACAGTACCCGAAGGGTAACCAACGGTACCCTATTACTAAGCTTCCGTTGTCTGTCCCTCTGTCTGTCAGTCTGTCACCGAGCTGTATCTCAGGATTGACGACCCGATTGGTGCAGCGGTAGTGAGGCTGCCTTACGTTCTTAGGGTCCCGGTTTCGAATCCCGGTAGGAGCAAATGTTTGTGTGATGAGCATGGACATTTGTTTCCTATGTTTATATGTATAATAAGTATGTATTTAGAAACAAAAAGTATCTATGTAGCAGGTATATCAACTATCTGGTGTCCACGACACAAGCTTCGTTGCTTAGTGTGGCACTAGATGGCGCTGTGTATAATGTCCAGCTATATTTATTTATTTATTGTCAAACAGTTGAAATTTTCACAAGATGTGTAAGTATTTCTTTTGCCGCTATAACAACAAATAATAAAAAAATAAAGAAGGCTCCCCTAATATGATGGGACGGAACCCTGCATGTGCGAGTCCGACTCGCACTTGGCTGGTTTTTTTTATTAATAGCCATTTATATTCATCAAAGAATAGACAGAGAAAAGATTGATTTTAAAAAACACCACTATAAAAAATGTTGTATATACAAATTGCAAATATTGCCATCAGTAAAAAATAAAATCCGTGTGAGAAACTCGAACATGAACGTCGATATTTTTTTTTATCTAAAATCATTTCCATAAATTATCATCAAGAAATCGAATAGCTACCAAATAAAAATTATAGTTCAATAAAAACTACGTAAAAATGCTAGTAAAAAAATATATAGCGGTTCTGAATCATAATTTGGCTTACAACTTGCCGAATTCCGACTACTAAAGTTAAGTGGAATAAAAAGTAAGTAAATAAAAGTGGTCCGAACGTAGGAATGAATAACTCCTAATGACCCACGGTTTGACCACCTGTGCCAAATAGTTTCCACTTCACACCACTGAGTTAGTGGGTGGAAAACATCGAGTTTCATTACTACTATAGCGCTATATATCTTGTGGATATAGCATGCTTTTTTATTTAGTTTTCCAAGAGCTTAATTTAGAAACACATGAAGATTGCAATTCGGGAAAAAATATACACACATAAAAAAAAGTTTGCAATCACTTTGAAAAATGGAATTCTTTTTTGTTACGGTAGATTATATTATGATTTCTTCTTGTTATTATTTATTATTGTGCTTATTTATTTTTTATTTCTAACAGGGTATTTCTTTTTAAAGAAAACACAACAAAGAATTTTTCTGGACATAGTTCAATTTAAAAAATTATATCATCTTATGCTAATGATCACAAACTTGTTTTTGATGTGTGTACATTTAGAATAACTACGCATTCAAAACATCACGCCTGTAATGCCTAAAAGGTATGGCAGAGGTGTACCTAACAGTACACCCACATTTCGCCAGTTATGTTTAAGTTCCATGTAATAGGGGGCGATCCTATTGCCATCAACCGGGCACAAATCCAGACTCCGTGACTGCTACTGTAAAATTCCTGATGGAAAAACACAATAACACTTTGCCCGACACGGGAATCGAACCTATTATAGGACCTCATGCTTAACACGCGGAGGAACACTTTTGGCCGCAGGACGTGGTGTTCCGACGCTTCCGCGGACAAGTTCCACTGTGTCCAGTGGAACTTGTCCGCGCTGGCTGTCGCCAACACAAGTGAAGTGTGACTAAGTGAAGTGCTACTAACATAGTTTTAAGTCTTATTTATTAACACAAATCTTGTATTTACTTTATATTTATGTTAGTTTATTAGGTACTAGCGGACGTCCCGCGGTTTCACCCACGTAGTTCCCGTTCCCGTGGGAGTACGGGAATAAAATATAGCCTATGTTACTCAGGGTTAATGTAGCTTTCTAATGGTGAAAGAATTTTTGAAATCGGTTCATTACTTCCGGAGATTACCCCCTACATACAAACTTACAAACATACAAACTTACCTTAACTTAGTTGGGACCTACATTGTTCCTTATCTACGTTAATGAACTCTGTAGCATTAATATTGCAAACGCACAAGTATTCTGTTACGCGGATGATACTGCTGTAGTCTTCACAGGGGATACTTGGCAGAATGTTAGGCTTAGTGCTGAGACAGGCTTGGCAAAAATTGCCAAGTGGTTAACAATTAATTTGCTTACATTGAACGTAACAAAAACAAATTACATTTGCTTCAGTGTCGACCAACGTACACAACCAGGTAAAGATTTTAATGTAAGAATTCATAATTGTAATAACGGCAATAGCAAAAGTTGTGACTGCTCAACAATCAACAAAGTACCTCATATTAAGTACCTAGGTGTTATTTTGGATCAGAGACTATCATGGTACCCGCACATTGAGCAGGTTGCCAATAGAATCAGGAAATTGAGCTGGATGTTCAGGACTCTTAGATACGTCGTTCCAAGGACTACCGGTAATCATTCAGGCCATCAAAAAGATTACCTTAAAATGATTTATGTTGCGCTAGTCCAGTCAGTACTGTCCTATTGCATCCCTGTCTGGGGTGGTGCAGCCAAAACAAAATTTCTAACGCTAGAAAGGGCACAACGCGCTCTTATCAAGTGCATGTATTTTAAAAAAAAGAGATATCCTACTGAAGACCTATTTCGACTTAGTGATTTGCTCTCAGTCAGGAAACTGTATATAACACAAATTACCTTGAAAAAACATAAGTCTCTTTCCTATGATGCTGGCATACTGTCAAAAAGAAGGAAAGACATGATATTAAATGTCCCTAGGACAAGGACTTTATTTGCCAGTATGCAATTTAGCAAACGATCTGCAGCGCTATATAATAAAATCAATAAATACATTTACATCTATCCCAAAAACTACTATGACAGTAAAAAAATAATAATGGAATGGATAAAAACGCTTACCTACAATGATACCGAAACACTTCTGAAACCTTGACACATACACATAGGTACACACACTCACGCTCACCCTCTCTCTCACTCACATACACTCACTCACAAACTTACACCCACTCATACACACATTTTATTTGTAAGTTAATCTTAATCCTAATTAGTCTTAGTATAATAATAATACGCTGTGCTTTTTGTATAATACGACCTGCTATGGAAGAGCGGACTCTCCTAACACAGGCACTGTCTGCCTAAAAGGAGGATCCAATCACAAAATTTTGTTAAAACCTAAACTTGTCCTACCAATAAACTATTTTTATTTATTTATTTATATTTACAAACAAATGTTACCTCTTTATAATATTAGTATAGATGTATACATAAATGGGCCATTGTAGCCTGAAATAAATTGATGTTGTTGTTGTTAACAGCAGTAACTACGCATTCATTCATAAAACATCACGTAGTAGACATAAATTAGCTATAAATATGTACTAAACAAACCTACTACGAGTAGATTGAGGCATCATAAGAAAGTTTTATAATTCCTAATCGCAACCAATTGTTAAATCAAGTTTAGCAACCGCCTATTTCCGTGCGAATGACGTTGATGGTTCTGCACTTCTTAATTACGAACCAATTTGACATTTGTGTAATTAGATTCCAACTTCAGATATAAAGGGTGTAAGAGACCTCATCACGAAGCCGTCAACCAAGCATTCTGTACATCAAACTAAGTAACTTTACGCAAAAATTATTGCTGGGAAACGACTTTTTTTTGGGGTGAATAATCATGTTTTGTGGTAGAACTCAATGTAACGCACTCAAAACATTATGCTGATGGTTGGATTGAATAGTACGGGGGTCGTGAAGGTGTTTAAAGTAAAAATCTTACATTAAAAACTTGTATTAAAAAAAAAAACTTGTGAAACAGTTGGAAGTTTGACCCCCAATATCTCCGTAACTAGAAGGTTCCCAGGTATGATGTAGGTACAACAAAAAAATGATCGCAATGACGTGGAGAACAAGTGCCTTTCGGCTTCGTTAAGATGTGGTTTACACCCTTTATGTTTTGAGTTGGGCAATTAAGAGTTACAGCTTAATATATGATAAGATATACAAAATTCCTAAGTTAAACTGCTTTCGTAACTTGATTTCCAAACATGTAAACAAATACAAGGTTTGTAAAAATAAATAATAAAAAAAAAAGTAATAACTCAGATTGACTCAGTTGTCAGAGTTTTTATGCCGCCCTTTTGCCTTGGACTTGGCTTTACATTTCGTCGAAAAATATCTCTCAGGCATGCTGGTTTCCTCACGATGTTTTCCTTCACCGAAGAAAGTGATGATTACACAATACGCACATGAATCCGAAAAATCAGAGATGCGTGTCTTGTGTTCAAGTAAAATTAGCAGCAAATAGAAACAATAATTTCAATAGACCATAGCACATCAAGTTACCCGAAACTGTCATTTTTTTCCAAACAACCTTGAACCTAATGCTTAAGCGATAAAGTTGAAAAACTATCAAAGAAAGGAGATCCCATTATGGGCCTAGTCGTTACACGAATCAAATATGTACCAAAATAATCTACTCATCATAGCCTTTTCCCAACTATGTTGGGGTCGGCTTCCAGTCTAACCAGATGCAGCTGAATACCAGTGTTTTACATGGAGCGACTGCCTATCTGACTTCCACAACCCAGTTAGTACTCGGTAATACGAAACCCCTTGCTAAGACTGGTTATCAGACTTTTTGGGCCTCTGACTACCTAACGACTGTCAAAGATCTACAAATGACAGCTGGGACCAACGTCTTAACGTGCTTTCCGAGGCACGGAGGAAACTCGGTATGTAAGGGTGGTCACCCATCCACGGACCAACCTAGGCAAGCACGGCTTAACCTAACCTCGAATCTAATCGACCCGAGCTGCTGTTATTATTTAACCACGAGCTCCTCACCAAAATAATCTTGTAATATAAAAAAAATAATCTTCAAAATAGTAAACCAAAATAATCTACTATTTTGCTTAATTAACCCATTTAAATCTTAGCCTCAATTACAATGGCCAAGCAGAGGCGTCTCTAGCCCATGTAGCGCCCGTGTGCAAACATTGCCCAAGCGTCCCCAAGTAAGCGCGCGGTCAAAATGGAATGGGTACAAAGTACAAGTAACCACAAACTGTCAAATTTCCCCAATAGATAATAAATTCTATTGTTTGGAGATGAAGAAGAAATTTGTCGGTTTTGGATACGATGATGTGTTTTTGACTGTATTTAGAATTATACAGGGTGTTCTGATGTTTACCCTTACAAGCCAAAATCTACCCATGTTAACATGTTCCTATAATAGATAGACAGAGACATCATCAATGTCCAAATTTTGAAATTTCTTCATTTTATTCACCTCATATAATATACAAAGTTCAATATCAATTGTAAACATTTGACAAATTTGGGAAGGAAATCTCACTGCGAGCGAGGCTCACTGTACACGGGTAAAAATATTTTTGGGAAGGCGCCGTGTGGGGCTCCGTAGCGAGCAGTGCTCGGCGCCCCCTAGGACCGCTGCGCCCGTGTGCAACGCACACCCTGCACACTAGGTAAAGACGGCCCTGTGGCCAAGTGTAGAAAATAAGCAGTTTCAAACTTAGGATCGGGCTGTGACGGGGCCCCCTCAGATGATCGATTGTCAACAGCAACACTTCTGCAAATTCTTAAAACTACCTAAGGTACTCTACTGGGTAAAGCTAGAAGGTCTGTCAACAATCGGAGCCAATAAAAATTACAATGAAATAAAAAATCCTAAAACATTATGATGTTTTAAAAATCTATTCTGGATGAAACATTTTACAATTTTTTGTATATTTCTTAAACCAATGAAGTTGAATGTGAATCCTTTTGTGCTATTGGTTTTAAATACAGACCTACCTTTAGGCACCAATTTCGTTAAAATATCTCTATTAATTAAAAATGACATTTTCAAACTATACTAACGAGATCAATTTTCTTTGTAAATTCCTTTAAATTAACATAAATCAGTCTTGTAATGATAATAAAAGTTTAAATAAATTTAAATCAGTTTTGTAATGGCTCTAATAAGAAAACCAACTATTAGTAACTCTTTTAATAGCTAATTAGAAACTGTAACACAATAACTGAAATAGTAAAATAACCTAAAATGTAAACAATGGTGCCGATTCCCTTGTTCACAAACTAAACTAAATTTAAGTTGAATGCATCTTTTTCTTTCTATTTCATTATGAAAAGGACAGAAGATAAATATTAGTTTAATCCTGTCAAATTAGTCAGCACCTGACGTAATTTGATGTAATTTTAGTAGTCAACTTTTAATCGCGTCTAAAACTTGTATGGCGCTGATTAATTTGACAGAACATAACTAAAATTTATCTTCTGTCCTTTTCTTAATGAAATAGAAAGAAAAAGATGCACTGAACTTAAATTTGGTTTAGTTTGTAAACAAGGGAATCGGCACCATTGTCTGATTTTACTAATTTGGCCATTGCTGGGAGACGTGAAAATTAGGCTCGTGAAACCTTCCCAAACCAATGCTCTATTAATTTATGGCAAAATCTAGCCCTGTAACGCCAGGCCCAAGTTTCTATGGAGTTTGGAACCTCCTTAGACAGATTGTAATAGCTTGATGTACTGACGTCTGAACGTCTATATCTATAGTCTGTATATAACGTCTATATCTATAATAGCCCTCCTAATTTTTATGTTGTTATGCCTGACAGGGCCCACAATGCTCCAAAACGAATTTATGTCTTTATGTACCTACCACCTAAGTTCACGTTGTGGAATGCAATAAACGTATTGAGTATTGAATATCATGTTAAATCCAAATAAACTAAATAAAGCCACACAAAGCCCTCCAACTTCGAGCCAAGTGTTGACATCAAAATCTGACCAATTAAGTTTCATTAACGCTTGTATCAACATTCAAGGTCAAACAAATTAATTGCGTTGTTGTACCAACATATTATTATACTCATTAAGTATTTTCTTGACCCTTTGATGTGTCGGGCAGATGTTTCCTGTAAGTAATTAATTTATCTTTTTATTTATTTTTACAAATTACTCCTAATAAGTTCATTAAGTTCCCACTGCTGGGATCTTTGACGACCTGAATGGCGCAGTGGTAGCGAGACTGCCTTACGTTCTTAGGGTCCCCGGGTTCGAATCCCGGTAGGAGCAAATGTTTGTGTGATGAGCATGGACATTTGTTTCCGAGTCGTGGATGTTTATAATAATGTATAATAAGTATTTAATTACAAACATAAAGTATCTATGTAGTATATCAACTATCTGGTGTCCACTACGACACAAGCCTCGTTGCTTAGTGTGGCACTAGATGGCGCTGTGTGTAATGTCCAACGATATTTATTTATTATCTGCAGGCCTAGTCTTTGTGAGCCGTAATCCAACACAGCCTAGTGAAAGTGTAAAGGTGCAAGTTGGCAGCGGGCGACACAAAGCCGCCGCAGACGACGTGTCGTCGCTTCATGTCGCCGCGACACGTGGCCGCCTCATGTCGTTGCAGTCTTGATTTGGAACCCGGCATTTCGGCGTCAGCGACACTACTGATGTGCGGTCGGGCGACACTTGCGTCTGCCGCTCGACGACGCGTCGCTAGCTTCATGTCGCTTACTTCGGACGGAATTTTATAGAAATACATAGAAACTAGTAGTGTCGCTGCGACACGTCGTCTGCGACGGCTTCGTGTCGCCCGCTGCCAACTTGCACCTTAAGTTTCAATTTTTGGTTCAAGGACATGGCAGATTCCTCATGTTTTCCTTCACCGGTTTGAGAGCAGTGGTGATGGTTTTTTTTATTAGCCTGTATTGTCCCACTGCTGGGCAAAGACCTCCCCCATAGGCTTCCACTTTTCTCTCCATGCAGTTTTCTGCAGAGCTACTGGTCCATGAAGTCGCTAATGAAAGGTGACTTACCTTTATCCCTGAAGTGCAAACTCATCGACATGTACATCCTACCTATCCTAACGTCACAGTCGCAAAAGTCCTCTAACTCAAGGTTTGCCAAAGGGCGATGGACGTAGCGTATTGTGTATTAAGCTCAGCGACAGAGTACGCAATACCACAATACGCTCAAAAATGGGATTCTCTGATGTGAGCAACAAGACTGCTGTGTTGAAGTGGAACTGGGCGGTCCATGTCTGTCGAATGCATCAGGACCGATGGGCCAGAGTTGTCACGCAGTGGGTGCCAGGAGATGGGCGTCGTCGCCGAGGTAGACCTAGAAAACGCTGACGTGACGACCTAGATTCGTTTGTGCAAGATTGCTGGAAATAAATTACTCGATGTAAAATGAAAACTTAAGTTAACTGACTTGACTGACTCGTAAGTTGGTGGTGATACCCCTGGACCACAATCAGCTTACTTATTCGAAGCTTAATATAATTTAACAATCAGAATCTGATCAGAAAATCAAAACAAAATCCTGCCTTAATTTATTACCAAACTCAGATTGAATTTTAAAGAAAACAGCTTTGTATTAATCTTCCGTTCCAGTTTTAATCAATCTATAAGGGATCCAATAAGGATCGCGGTTTTATCTTCCTGCCACACACTTACGATAAAAAATTACTTTAAAAGTAAAGCAATCATTTATCTGGTGACGTGTGTTCGCGAGTGTTGCCACGTTATTGAATACATGAGGGCTTTTTGTTTTCACCGTGGCAACCCTGCATTACTTTTTTATTGTGAAAGAGATTTATTTTTACTTTTCTTTTGTGCTGTATTCTGCTACGATGTGTGCAAATGAATCGTGCTTAAAAACATGTTTTTCAGATTTAAAATGGCTGGCTAGAATGCAACTAAAACGAATTGAATGTAGCTATTTGGTATACATTTTACAATGTAATTTGTGGGTTAAACTGTAAACCAAATACCTTGTTCGACCGTACTCAGCAGCGTGTAGGTTATCTAAAGGGTGATTTTAGAGATGAAGTTAAGTAACTTTGGACTTTGTAAAATGCTGAACGCGAACGCGAAGGTGAAATATTACGTGATCCGCCGGGTAATTGTGTTATGCACAATTCATTCAATTCAATTCACAATCTGAATGCGTTATTTAAGTTGTCGAATAGACGAATATTTCAAAATTAAGAGGCAATTGTTTGTGAATTTTCTTCGAAATTATTCCGATTGTGATAAACAGTAGGCGCGCATTTAGATTGACGAACATAATTATTTATATCAACGTCCAAGAATACAATTAAGATTAACAGAGAAAGAATGCATTATTTATAAACCCAATGTTAGGCAAACATGTTGAAAATATCACAGGCGGACATGTTTATTTTGACGCATGCGTACTACAGACAAACGATGAATGAATGTTTCTCAAAGCATTAGCAAAGGAAAAAACTTCGCCTTGTAACTTTAATCGGCGTGAACGAATACATTATGTAGGGACCCCATCCGTCTAGATCTTCCCGGATTTATCTCAGACTTCAAAAGTTTTGAAGTCGTTACGAAAAATTATTTACGACTAAAGTTTATACAAATTTACGATTGGTGAACAACGAATTAATATTTGGATATTCATGAATATTCATTTCTAGCGCGGTATAAAATACAAGTTATTTTGACACACATTGTAAACGGTTTCGTAATTGACTTGAATTGTTAATTTTGTTATTCATTCATACTTGATTTGTAAATGTAAATTCAAGTTATATTAAGTCCGGTCTAGTTGTTTACAAACAAAATTTAGATAAGAATATTGATCAATTTGGAGATCGTAGTTTAAATTCTAAAATAGCTGAATGATTTGCTGCACGTTGATTATTTTTTTATCTTTCAATATATAAGGACAAATGTTATGAATAGTTTTAGTTAAGTATAAGAGTAGGTACAATGCGTACCTATTATATAAGCATGCTTACCTCATCATCTGCCTATATAGCCTTTTCCTATCTATGTTGGGGTCGGCTTCCAGTCTTACCCCCACAACCCAGTTTGTACCAGGTAATACTATACTCCTTGGTAAGACTGGTTGTTAGACTTTCGGGCTACTGATTCCTGTAACGACTGTTAAAGATCTATAAATGACAGCCGGGACTAACGGCTTAATGTGCTTTCCGAGGCATGGTGGAAACTCGAGGTGTAATGGACCCATCCACAGACCAAACCAACCAGCTATTATTACATAAAGCAATAGATGTTGACAGCTTTTAAAAATATACTGTTAATACGGAAAATATTACAAAAAAAAATCCTAAAGCCTCGTTGGTCTAGTGAACTCTAGTGGTTGCAATCGGTAGGTCGACTGTTGAGCATGATCTCCTGGATTCGATACCCGGGTCGGATTATTTATTTATTTAACACTTCAAGTACAAAGTACAGAGGCGTACTTAATGCCATAGGCATTTTCTACCAGTCAACCTTTGGGTGATGCAGAGACAAGCAGTCGTAAGTGTCACTTCTGAAAATGAGAGAATACTTTTATTTAATTCTGATTTATTGGATTATTGGTTATTGGATTTTTCCGCCGCTTAGGAGCTCGTGGCTAAATAATAACAGCCGCTCGGGTCGATCGTTAGGTTAAGCCGTGCTTGCCTAGGTTGGTCTGTGGATGGGTGACCACCCATTGCATACCGAGTTTCCTCCGTGCCTCGGAAAGCACGTTTAGCCGTTGGTCCCGGCTGTCATTTGTAGATCTTTGACAGTCGTTAGGTAGTCAGAGGCCCAATAAGTCTGACAACCTGTCTTACCAAGGGGTATCGTATTACCCGGTACTAACTGGGTTGTGGAGGTCAGATAGGCAGTCGCTCCATGTAAAATACTGGTATTTCAGCTGCATCCGGTAAAACTGGAAGCCGACCCCAATATAGTTGGGAAAAGGCTAGGCAGATGATGATAGGTGTTGACAGCTTTTAAAAAAAATATAAGTACTGTTTACGAAAATATTACAAAAAAATATTTATACTTCTACTGCCTAACGAGGCAGAGATAGAGACCAACGGGCCGCTCCTGCAAACATGTCCGCTATTTATATGGTGATCAACCCTTCTAGAAAGATCCACGACTTACTCGAATTAAGTATTCTAGACAATTACATAGTCGGTCATTGTCCCTTCACAACTTATACAAAATAAAGAAGTAGGAACGTTATGCCCTCGGCGTACGGTCGAAATTACAATGACAATTCCTATACCTACATCATTCGAGACTCGTCCTTCGTACCTACCTACTACTATCTACCTACCTTTTTGCAATTGTAGGTACGAGTATGACGTAACAATACTTTTATTTAATACTAATTTATTGGATTATTGGTTATTGGATTTTTCCATCAGAAATTTGTTAGTAACAGCCACGGAGTAGTTATGTGCCCGCTTGATGACAATAGGCTCGCCCCTATTACATGGGACTTAAACATAACTGACGAACTGTGGGTGTTCTTTTAGGTACCTACACCTCTTCTTAACACTTCGGGGATTACAATTACAGGCGTGTATACCAACACCCACAATATTTCTTAGATCACAAAAAAATATTCTTTACCCCTTTCCAAATATTACTTTATCCCGGATCAAAAGTTAATCGGGTTACCCTACAGAATAGAACAATGAGATACATTAGTCCTGTTTATAAAAAAGCTTTCAAAGTTATCCTCTGTTCTGTATGAACAAAGAAAAAGGAATAAACCATCAAATGACAGGATAAACCTGTGTTTCCGGAGAGCGTAGGTGTACAGGATTATGTCATATTGGATGTTAATAATAAATGCTTGTATTGTGACAAGAAACTAAAAGCCGAGAAAAGGGAAGCTAAGTAACTCTACGCAAAAATTGTTTCTTGGAAAAGACTTTTTTTTTTCAGGTGAAGAGTCACGTTTTAGGGCAGGACTCAATGTAACACACTCTCACACCAAATAAAAAGCCAAACCAATAAAAATACTTTTTTATTTGGTCTTAGAACACACTCAAAACATTGTGCTGCTGCTGGATTACTATTTACTAGCGGAAGTCACACAGTTTCACCCGCGTAGTTCCCGTTCCCGTAGGAGTACAGGGATAAAATATTGCCTATGATACTCAGTAAAGACGTGGCTTTCTAATGCTGAAAGAATTTTTGAAATCGGTGCAGGAGTTTTTGTGTTTATTCATTACAAACATACAACAAATCTTTCCTCTTTATAATAATTATTATTAGTGTAGATTAGTGTAGATTTGACCATTATTGATTTGGCTCGCGAGTTTGACATGTGTGATGTGAACTCAGCGATCATTGTGGCAATAGTCGTTTCAGCCAATGGCAATTGCCAAGAACCTTGACCAATACCAAAGGAGGCTCTCATTAAGCAGCTGGATCAAGGGTTTGATTCAGGAAGTGGTACTCCTGGACACGGCTCAGATTGTTGGTATATAGGTACTTGTTGGCCCGGAAGTAAGATACTCTTACCAAAGGGTACCGTATACCCGGTACTAACTGGATTGTGGAGGTCAGATAGGCAGTCGCTCCATGTAAAATACTAGTATTCAGCTGCATCCGGTAAAACTGGAAGCCGACCCCAACATAGTTGGGAAAAGGCTAGGCAGATGATGTTACTAACTTATCGCAAACTTTTTTTGATGTGTGTATGTATTATACACACATCAAAAAAAGTTTGCGGTCACTTTGAAAAATCGAAATCTTTTTTGTTTCGTTTTTATACAAAATAAAAAATTGTTTTATTTTTAATTTCAAACAGGGTATTTCTATTTAAAGAAAACACAACAAAGAATTTTTCTTGATAAAGTTCAATTTAAAAAAATTGTCAGCTTATGCTAGTGATCACAAACTTTTTTTGATGTGTGTAGGTACCCAAATCTATATTGCTAGATTATCTTTACATATAATAAAACAGTAACGAAAGAAAAACTGTACATTGAGAATTTTCGAGAAAAAAATAAGTGGCTTTTGTTAGAAAAACGTAACTGATGACAAAAAGTGACTTTTTAGAATTTTTGTCTGTTTGTCTGTGTGTATGGTACGGCTTCACGCCAAAACTACTGGATAGATTGAATTGAAATTCAGCAAGGATGTTCTTTGTAAACCAAGAAAGGCTTTAGGCTACATATTATCACACCGTATGTTATAATTGAGCTAAGCAATATTGATTTTAAAAGGTTTCAGTTCGTAATTGAATGCATAAAATAATTGAATGCACAAAATGACATGTTATAAGCTATATTATGTGACGCAGACGAAATTGCGCGGGTCAGCTAGTTAATTTTAATGCCAAAATATTGTTACAATTCTCATAACAAAATGCAAAAACGTAAATACTTCGTTGCTAAACATAAAATAATAAAACACTTGAGATACGAAAATGGTAATTATATATGCCAAGAGCTGCACATCCGGAGTGCAAATTAAGATCTGCAAATTCAGAGGTAGCTCCATTTCAGAGGTCAGAAACACGATACTTAAAGTAGCTGAAATTATTCTAAAGCTAAATTAATGTGCTAGACAAGTCAAAGATGTCATAGTTTTACGTAAGTCTTGTACTTATACAAGGTGTAGTTTTGCATCCTTGTCAAAATTCAGGAGCTTGTCACAAAAGACGTAAATAATCTAAATATCATGATACCCGGTCAAATAATTATTAAAGCTGCAATTTTAAATTGTTTAAATTTGACAGTATTTCTGAATAACACGAAAGTAATAGAATAATCACTCATCGCGCGATTTGTCTCTGTGTGCGTTTATTTGTGTGTGTGAAGGCGGGGTTATAAGGCCCGTTACAGACCGATTTCTGTAAATAAGAAAAAAAAACCTACACATTTTATTATAGATTCAGGTCGAGATCGAGAATCTTTAGCATAGATACCTCCTTGAATTTTACCAACTCCTCTACCATGAGTTTACACCGCCAAAACTCGCTAGCGTCTCCGTAAATTATTTGTATGAAATGTTGTACAGCGCCCCTAGCGGTCACAGAAAGAATCAAAATTCGTACCATGTGCGCTATAGATTACGATAGGTGAAAAACCTAACGTATCAATTCGATAGTCGCTAACGTTTTTCAGCTGTCACCATACAAAACGGTACCATGACTGCCTAATTTCATTGACGCTATCGAATAATACGCTTACGATAGTAGTTACGTAGCTCACTAGCATTTTGACGTGTGAAACATGTGTTTACATTAAAATTATTCACGTTTTTGAGTCTAATACAGTCAAAATAATGTCTGCAAGAGCTTATTTAGCATAGAGTATGTTAGTGGCGGCTGAATTTGAAGACCAACGACGAGAACAACGTGATTTTTAAGCCAAAATGAGAATTCATGTATAGGATACCAATCGGAAAATATAAGTGAAAGAAAGTTTATTAATCTATACTGATTCTTTTTAGTAAGTTTATGTAATATTAGAAAACGTAATTTATTAAAAGGTAAACTATTAATTAAAATTAATTACCTATTATCAATCCAAACAACAAATTGAATAGAAAGTTGGAACATACATTTCCATGAACTCCACCAACAATTGAAACTGTGAGACACTGGTCCTCATTGTATTCAATAATCTGTTTGAATCTATTATTGTAAACTTTTAAACCACACAACACAGTACACAGCTCCTGTGACAACGCCACCAATCCAAACAAAATTGAAAATTGAATAGACGACCTTGACATATTATATGGAATAAAAATTCAAAAACCACTAAATAACATAAGTAGTCCACTAACCTATCAACTTTTCTATTTAGTCGGTTTATTTGTGATATTGACTGTCCTAACATTTTTAGCATAGCGATAACAGTACATTTTGAGCTTAAGAGCCGTTCTCTCTTCTTATTAGTGGGAAAGAAAGAAACAAAACATAAGTAGCAGTGAGTGGAGTGAAGTTAGAGCTAGACGACACGATCTATCGAGCTTACCTTAGCGCCTGCGTAAGACTCCGTAAATCTCATGGTGCAAGCATTATCGAAATCTATTTGATCCGCGTTAGCACGCTAGCGACTTCAACGCTAGCGAGTAAGTTTTCGATGACAACTCATGGTAGAGGCACTGGATGCAAAGCGACACCTTGTATAGGGTGACTGGTATGGGACACCTTGTATAGGGTGACTGGTATGGTAATTACGTAGTGATAGTGACCGATACTTAAGCTACTTTAGGTATCGGTCACTAAATACCAGTCGGTCTATATTTCGCAGTAGCAGACACGGAGTCTGGATTTGTGCCCGGTTGATGGCAATAGGCTCGCCTTCTATTACACTGGCGAAATTTGGGTGTACTATTCATATCGGTACACCTCTGCCCAACCCTTCGGGGATTGCAGGCGTGATGTTATGTTATGTTACTATCAGGGAATTTACTTGTCAACAACACTACATCAATTGCAAATCTATCGTCGAAGAAAGTGGAGGCCTATTGGAGTTGGGGAAGACCAAAGACACGATGAACGGACTGTCTGCAAGATGATGTCGCTGAAAGGGGGTGATTACTGAGTTGTTAACTAATAAAGAAGAACAGAGCCGTCTCTAGCCCATGTAGCGCCCGTGTGCAAACATTACCCAAGCGCCCCCTAGTAAGCGCGCGGTCAAAATGGAATGGGTACAAAGTTAGTAACAGCACATCAAGTTACCACAAACTGTCAAATTTCCCCAATGGATATTAAGACTCTATTGTTTGGAAATTAAATTTGAAGAAGAAATTTGTAGGTTTTGGATACCATGATGTGCTGTTGTTTGTGTTTAGAATTATACAGGGTGTTCTGGTGTTTACCCTAATAAGTCAAAACGTAGCCATGTTAACATGCCTTGCTTTGCTGTAATTCTACAAATATAAGACGAGCTCCTAATGCTATAGAAAATGTATGCAAAGCGGAGCTCTTCTTCTCTTTTTCGGTGGTCATTGAAAGTGCCGCGGCCGACCAACGCGCGCGCGTAAGTGGGGCTCCGTAGCAAGCGGCGCTCGGCGCCCAATAGGACCGCTGCGCCCGTGTGCAACGCACACCCTGCACACTCGTTAAAGACGGCCCTGGAGAAGAAGAAGACATGCTGCGACTCTGACACCAAATAAAACGGGAAAGGGCAGGATGGGCAGAGGAATAATGAGTCAATTTGGCGAACAAATAATTTTCCCGACTTTACATACAAAGTAAGGTTACAGTCTAAATAGTACCTGTTCTAGTGGGACTAAGCCCTAAATTATTAGGTATCCCAAAATTCTCCATAGTTTCCCAAAGTTTGCAGATAATATGTTCAATTGATGACATTAAGGTCAGGCTCTTATTAAACGATAGGGGCTGAATATCGCCATACCTGCGAAATATTTGAATAGATAAAATAGCAAAAGGTTGCTTCACTGTGCCTAGGCAATAGGCGATATTTCTACTTAGATATAAAAGTAAAAAGACTCTAAACAAAGCTGAAAGGTACATGTTGTCCCCGTCATTGCGATCATTTTTTTGTTCTAGACCATACCTGGGAATCTTCTGGTTATGGAGATTTGGGGGTCAAAGATTCAACTTTTTCACAAGTTTTACTTTAAGTACAAGTATTTTGATGTTAACATCTTCACGACCCCCATGCTATTCAATCCATCCATCAGCACAATGTTTGAAGTGCATTGAGTCTTACCGAAAAACGTAATTTTTCACCCCAAAAAAAATTTTGCGTAGTTTGATGTACGGTCGAACAAACCAAATAGCTTGTTCGACCGTTCATCAAGATTGGTTGATGGCTTCGTGAAGAGTCTGTTTACACCCTGTATTTGTGGACTGCCTCGTTAGTCTAGTGGTCGCAATCGCTACTGCTGAGCGCGACGTCCGTCGATTCGTTGATTCGATTCCCTGATTTAGTTTTATTAAGGTTCTCCATTAGAAATTCTCTGTAGCAGTACGGAATCTGAATTGTTCTCGCCCCTTATATGAGTTTTTATACCGTCGACGTAAAGAATAGCACCATCCCATATCTTCCCGTGGGTGTCGTAAGAAGCGACTAAGGGACTTACCAGAGAATGGGCAGCAGCGTTCTCTGTGCTTTTGTAACAACCGTACTGCGATCGCCAACCCTCCTGCCAAGCGTGGCGATTATTGCAAAACCCCCCCTTGGGGGAGGCCTATGTCCAGCAGTGGTCGTCTTTCGGCTGAAATTATGATGATTTGATGATGCTGGTTTTCTCACGATGTTTGTTTCTTATTATCATCATCATCTACTACTACTACTACATCAGCCCATAACGTCCACTGCTGGACATAAACCTCTCCCATGATGGGAGGAATTTGCCGTAATCTCCACGCTTGGCAGGCGGATTGGAGATCGCAGTGATGACAGACTAATATAAAACGCTGTTGCCCATTCTCTGGTCTACGGAGGCGCAAGGTGTTTGGCCTCAGACATTGGTCGCCTTATACGACACCCGTGAGTGTAATGGGTTGGTTCTATTCTACTCTGCCGGATACCACACGGCTTGGGGTCGGCTTCCAGTCTAACCGAATGCAGCTGAATACCGGTATTTTACACAAAGCGACTGACCTCCACAACCCAGTTAGTACCGGGTAATACGATGTCCCTTGGTAAGACTGGTTGTCAGACTTTTTGGGCCTCTGACTACCTATATAACGACTGTCAAAGATCTACAAATGACAGCCGGGACCAACGGCTTAACGTGCTTTCCGAGGCACGGAGGAAACTCGGTATGAAATGGGTGGTCACCCATCCACAGACCAACCTAGGCAAACACGGCTTAACCTAACGATTGACCCGAGCGGCTGTTATTATTTAGCCACGAGCTCTTCCCTTATTTTATGGAACTTTAATATTACTGGCCGGGGCTGTCTCTATCTCTGCGTAATGTTTTGTTACATTACCTACCAACTTCTTTCAAATCATCCGCCAGACAAGTTTATATCGTTGTTCGTTTGTCGGAGGCAGCAAATACCATTAGCCTACATTTGACGTGTTAAAAAATTACTATAGAAATTACCCTTAATCTTAATACACAAGGGTATGAAGATGGAGATGTGTTTCCGAAAACAGAAGGAATGGATCCATTCCATTGGTTCCCATGGGTGTCGTCAGCTTCAGCCGCGAGGGTAATACAAAAAATTACTCATTCCTGTTTTTGACTTGGGCTACGTTCACGGCCTCGGGTGATAAGACTTGACTCGCGCACTAGTCAACTTTGTGTATCCGCCGCAACTCGCGTCTCGATGACTCGTAGCATGCTGTAGGGATGGTTTCAGACGTATTTTCAGCATATATAAGCTCGCTTTTAGAAGGGCGTGTAGGCGCGTATACGCTCGCTTTTTGCCATACGCGCAACTTGTACGAGCGATGACGCGCGTATCAGCGAGACCCGCGAGAGACTCGTTTCTGTTCGGCCACTGTGCCCGCGCCATCACACAGAAACAAGCAGTTTTTTTATGTGCAATATGAAACGCGCGTAAGCCGATACGAGCTTATGCGTGCAGAAAAATAGGTACTTACGCTAATGTTTGTGTTTTCCGTAGTTTCTGTTGGATGATGAGTGTCGCTGGACTGAGTAAATTGTGGCCAAGGGGTTAGAATTGTAAATGACTATATTTGGCTGCCATGTCTTGAAATAAACTTCAATTACATACGTCTACAGAGTTTATTGTTATGACGTGTTTCTTGTTTCATACGTACCTTACAAAATAAAAACTCTCTTTGATAACAAATGTCGTATGAAAGCAGAATGTATCACATGCCAGTTCATTTCCCATAATGAACCTACAGCTGGATATTTAATACTTATTGTGTTTTTCCAGCCCTGATCTTGAGCTTGAACTGGATAAACACCGTAATAACCAAAGAATTTCCTCATCCGAAGACACTTGACAATCATTGTAAAATATTTTGTTTATGTTCCAGTGCTCCCAAGCCCGCCGTTCTTCATGGACGAGATGAGCAACAAGGTGGTGGGCAGAGTGGGGCCCTACCATGATGGAGACACCCTGGTGTTGCGCTGTCTCGTCATAGGAGGTAAGGAAACACTTCACCAAACTCATAACATATGTACGAGTATGTATATATCAACTCAATGGGATATCATCAAATGACTCCTCCCGCTCTGGGCGGAGCAGGAGGGAGTGTCAGACTTTTACTGACTAAAACCCATCCATGTTCCTTCATCGCCCTTTATGTTCCGGGGCCACGGTCTTTCGATCAGTCCCGCAACCCCAGCAGGAGCCAACATTGACTCAAATATTGGCCGGACAACTTACCAGGACCGAAGATACCTAAGTAGCCGATTCCTCCTGGTTTCCCTTCGTAGTGTCTATTAACTTACCTTTATAACTCTATTCTGAAGACAGATACGACTCGCCTATATTTGGGGCTATTGTTCGTAGATGCATTACGAACAACAAGCTTGTGTCAAAATAAATAATAAGCTGTAACTAACATAGTTTATAAGTTATTTTTACTAACCTCCTATGGATGTTGCTTGTCCGAAATAAAAGTTATTTTATTTTGTTTTATTTATAAGAGCCATACATAACATATCAGGCCAATTGGGCTACGTTGTTACGATTGGAGTTGCTACGTACAAAAAAGGTCCTACTAAAGATAGGTTCAATGGTTGTGGTAACAAAAACATGAATCTGAGAGATATAATATCCAGACTGAAAAAGATGGTTGAAGGACACTAGCATAATTATCTAACTGAATGTTAGGAAAAGGAAATCTGAAAAGATTTCGAACGAGTGACACAAAAAGGTTGAAAAAAATGTGTGGTTTTCGTTCCTTTCATAGCGATCATTTGCGACAAATGAGCAACGACACTAACACAATGATATGAATGGAAGACCATCATATGCCTAGCCTTTTCCCAACTATATAGGAGTCAGATTCAGAGAAGTTCGTGGCTAAATAATAACAGCCGCTCAGGTCGATCTTTAGGTTAAGCCGGGCTTGCCTAGGTTGGTCTGTGGATGGGTGACGACCCTTACATACCGAGATTCCTCCGTGCCTCGGAACGCACGTTATGCTGTTGGTCCCGGCTGTCATTTGTAGATCTCTGACAGTCGAGTCAGTGATCCAAAAAGTCCGACAACCAGTCTTACCAAGGGGTATCGTATTACCCAGTACTAACTGGGTTGTGGAAGTCAGATAGGCAGTCGCTCCATGTAAAATACTGATATTCAGCTGCATCCGGTTAGACTGGACGCCGACCCCAACATAGTTGGGTAAATGCTATGCAGATGATGATAGGGGTCAGATTCCATTCTAAGTGAGTGGAGCTGAACTGGGGACCACTGTCAATCTGACCGCCATTTACTGGGTTCGGGCTTTGGCTCTTCGGGCTTCTGACGTCAAACAATAAATGTCAAAGAACTACGAATGACAGTTAAGACCGATGCACGAAGGGGTCTCAGTATGTTAGAAGTGGTCACTCATCCACGGATTGACCTCAACAAACGTAACTTAACCTTAAGGCTACGGTTCCACTGAGGCGGAGCGAAGCAGAGCGAAGACGAGCTATGCCGCGATTCACTAGTCGGACAACTAAGATTATTTGTTCCCAACTACTTGTTTACCTACAATCTGTCCGTATCTCTAACGTGTGCAAATGCCCGTGAGCTATGGAGGAACTAATCAAAGTGTGGGCTTAATTAGTGCTAGTCTTTGAACTCTAGCTCAAAGCTAGCATTTACCCACCAGGCAGGAGCCTCCGCGTTATTTCAATACATCAAACGACGCGAATTTGCTGCCATTTTTCCGCATGTCTCATCATAAAATTTACATTTTGTGACTAATCACGACATTTATCACTTTTTAAATTGCACTGTCTTCATTATTCATTAAACAATTACTAAAGCTTGAATAGCTGTATACTGTTCTAACATGTAAATTCTTCCTTTTAATGTGTCGAAGGGAAAGAAGTGCCCTGGAGGTGTAAAAGTCTTACCGAAGCCGAAAGGCACTTGTTCTATTATATACAGTGATAGGAATAGGTAGTGCTTATTAGCCTAAACTTCGAAGAACAGAGACAAGAATCGGAGACTTCCTTAGACTATATTTTTTTCCGGGACATCACGTAAGTACATCAAAAATTAATGTTATTTGGAATAAGTAATTGGTCTATGTTTACCTAAAGTTTGCGACTAGACATAACATAACACAGTCGTTACAACCATCAAAATTTCTGAAAGTTTTCTTTTTAAGAACATTTTGGAAACGACTTCTTCATCATAAAACTATGATACGCTCTCTTAGGTACGCACTCTTAGAATTTACAAAAAAACTCGCCGTGGTCGCATAATAAAATATAGTCTAAGGAAGTCTCCGATTCTTTTCTCTGTTCTTCTTCGAAGTTTAGGCTAATAAGCACTACCTATTCCTATCACTGATTATATATACAGGGCTAGTTTTCAATGACCGGAGGGATTTTCTTTTTAGCTCTTCCCTAGTCGCTGGATAGATAGCGCTAGGAGTTAGTATGATAATGCACGGAACGGAACCTAAAAAAACTTATTTTAACAAAGCGCTAATAAACTAGGTTATATTCGGCAGGTTAGGCAAATGAAAGTGTCAGTCAACGAGAGTATGTGACGTGACACAATGTTTTTTTTTTCAAGCGTTTTGGCTTTGGCACAAACTATCACAGTAAGTTCAACGCCATCTATAGAGTTCTTGGAAACTAAGTTTTTTTTTAATACCTCAAAAAGAAAACCTCTCATTGATAATATTTTCGATAATGAAAAAAAAAAACAACATTTTTTTAAATAAAATTTCATTCCTGTCCACCACTAAAAAGTGAACGTGTGCATATTGCAACAGCACAATTCAGTTCAACAATCTAGATAGGTAGCAGTTGGCACACATAAATTTAGCGGTGCATGCACGCACACAAGTGCATTGATTCCCACTAGGTTTATGATTTAGGAAATTTTTAGGACATTTTCAAATGAATGCTTTTATTTTATATTTTTCGACAATAATATTTAAAATGCACTTTTGTTTTGATATTAGATCTTAATTTTAAATTTTGGCTGCTCATTGCCAACCATTGCCATTCCATTGTCATTGCTTTTGCCTAACCTTGCAGGTATAATTCGTCGTCGTTGCGATCATTTTTTTTGTTCTAGACCATACCTGGGAATCTAGTTACGGAGATATTGGGGATCAAAGTTCCAACTTGTCACAAGTTTTTGATTGCGTTATATTGAGTTTTCTCGTACCACGTGATCTGTCACCCCAAAAAAAAATCACCTCAACATTCTCATCTCCGCTGCATGCATTTTTTTTTTATCCATCTTCTTCACAGCCCAGCATTCCGATCCATACAGTACGACAGGTCTAATCACGGACTTGTATATTTTCCCCTTTAACTTGAGGGGCATCCGTGGGTCGCAAGTTGTATATTAGGAGCAGCACAGCTGCAGGTGAGCAGGTTCTGTAATTTCGCCATACCCTAATGGGGAAAAGGCTCATGTATGTTCCCATGTATATACATCACCACTATCAATAGCTTCCATGAATTCCTCCATGCAGGTAATAGGGACAGGACATGACATTAAGTGTCCCATTGATTGCGAAACCACACGACATTTGCACTCCAGTTCGAAACCTCATGCCAACTGATTTGATCAGCAAATACAAGCAAAATCCGTCCTTCATTAGCACACGGGTAAATTCAATTTCAATTATATTATGTACCTTCTACCTTACCGTTATAATTATTAATGTCATAATCATACGGCAGCGAATGTCAAGCAAAATTAAGTCAATTCGCTAATTGATATTAAGGATTAATATGCACGTACATATTTCGACTAATTAGCTCAATTTATTAGTAGTACCTAAGAGAGTAAGTGCTTACTTAGAAGACTTAGAGAAAATGACTAGAATGAATAGAGACATTTAAGTGTAATTAAATTTGCTATTAGAACTCCACAGACTTGTTGGATATCTAAAAAAATACAAATACATTTAGTGATTTCTTTGGGATCTTTGACCGCACAATCATATTCTAGTTACTTTAAGTGTGAGTATGAGTTTAGAATGTTCTAATAGGTAGGTACTTACTGGCCGTGTGGTATCCGGCAGAGTAGAATAGAACCAACCCATTACACTCACGGGTGTCGTATAAGGCGACTAATGTCTGAGGCAGAACACCTTGCGCCTCCGTAGACCAGAGAATGGGCAGCAGCGTTTTCTGTTAGTCTTTCATCACTGCGATCTCCAATCCGCCTGCCAAGCGTGGAGATTACGGCAAATTCCTCCTATCATGGGAGAGGCTTATGTCCAGCAGTGGACGTTATGGGCTGTTGTAGTAGTGAGTTTTTTGGGGTCTTTGATCGCACAATCATATTCTAGTTACTTTAAGTGTGAGTAGGTAGATATAAGTTAAGAATTTTCTATTAGGTACTTACCACAAAAAGGCGATTTTTTTCAAACTGTTTCATCTCAACGCCGCACGGCACGGCCGTTATTTTTTTTAAATAATGGCACACCGTTTTTTTTAAATCACAGATTGGATTGGAGTCACAGATTTGTCACAGATTGGACATTACAATGTTGATTTTTTTAAATAGATTTTTAAGTACTTAGAAGTACTTATGTAAAAAAATAACATGTACAATGTCTCTGGCAATATATTATGGCCTGCGCAATACCTATAGTACCTACTTATTCTGCCATTTTAATTTAGGTACAGGGTACGAGGAAACGTATTCGTTTTCTCTTGTAAAATTCGTGTTCTTCTCATTAATTCCAAGTACCAAGTATACTTTTAATTAATTGCAAATAACGACATCCGATTCTTAATTAACAACGTTCTTGTACTAAGCAATGCGAGGACATGCTAGCAATGTATTACCGAGTCACTGACGTTCGACCACTTTCAACCTTATTGCTTAGAGCATAAGAGTGAAAAGTAGACCTTCAGTGCATTCGGTATTATTTCAGAACAATTTCTAAAAGTTCGACGTTCCAGAGAACCACGGCAAAAAGATCAATTAAATACAACTATTTCACTTACATTTTACTTGCTTTAAACTTGTTCAGAAGTATTTCTTTTAAAACTGTCATTAGAACCAGCTGGCTTCGTGGGTTACTTTAGTTTCTTTTGCAGATTGAGAATTCCTTTTTAGTAAATAAGTTGGCTGAATTTAAACCGTCGTCGGTACGCAATAGAGCCAGAGATTTTGAAGACTGCAATTGGACAGTCTGTCGGAGAAATTAATTGATAAATAAACGTGTTAAAGCTTTACATACACAGAATGATAGTATGATTTCAATAAACGGACAATTTAAGTTTGCAAGCTTAACAGTATTTTTCTTGTCTTTCCATACCCGGTAGAACCTTATGTTAAAAGAGTTAAAAGATTCCAAACGCACAGATTAGTCTTTTTTGTAGAAGTATCACAACAACAACAGCCAATAACGTCCACTGCTGTACTGCCTCTCCCATGATGGGAGGAAATTGCCGTAATCTCCACGCTTGGCAGGCGGATTGGAGATCGCAGTGATGAAAGACTAACAGAAAACGCTGCTGCCCATTCTCATGGTCTACGGAGGCGCAAGGTGTTCTGCCTCAGACATTAGTCGCCTTATACGACACCCGTCAGTGTAATGGGTTGGTTCTATTCTACTCTGCCGGATACCACACGGCTAAGTATCACGCCTGTAGGTAAAGACTAGGTAGTGTACCTAATATTAGACACACATTTCGCTAGTTATATTTATGTCCCATGTAATAGGGGGCGAGCCTATTGCCATCAACCGGGCGCAAACCCAGACCCCTTGGCTGCTGCTGAGAAATTCCTGATGGAAAAACCCAATAACACATTGCCCGACCCGGGAATCGAACCCAGGTCTTCATGCTCAGCCATCGTGCTTGCCAACATTAGACCAACGAGGAAATAGTTTTAGTAATGGTTAATTAATACCAGATTATCATTTAGCTGTAATCATCGAGCCTTTTTGGCCTCGCATTGGTCCTTTTATTATTTAGTTTTAGATTCTTTTTTATTGTTATTATTTTTGTAGTTCCTGTGCTTGTCCCAAATAAATATTTTTCTTTCTTTTCTTTAATCGAATGCTATTTTCAAATACCCCTAACATTTCATCCTCTAACAGCTCAGCCACCCCAGACCTTGAAACGTCCACACATCAACTGTGCGTTCATTACCAACATTCCTTCTCTGTTCTACCAAATAAATAAGTTTATGTAGGGGTCGGGTCGTCACTATAATTCAGAGAGTAAGTCGAACTAACTTCGCCAGCACCCACATTCCAACATTTCCAACTGCTAGAAGGCCGCTGGCCGGTTATCGCTTCATTTTTGCGAACTACCCTCGTTTCTGCGGCGTTCGCTCTGGAATAAATGTTTGAATGAGTTGGGGAGAGATAGTTTGTTTGTTGGATGTTAGTTTGTGCTTTTTCCGAAATTCTATTCAGAACACAGGTATTCTGATTGGTGGCGAGCCGTGTTTCCGGGGGTTAATCACTACATTAATATCTTTGCAACGAAATAAGGATATAGTTATACTGACTGTGTAGGCAGTACGGAAATCTGTACTAATATCATAATGAAGGACTTAGGTGACTACTCATCCGCAAAATATTTCATCCGCGGATGAAACGTTACCCTTTTAAAATTGTAAGGCGACGAATCATCGGAAAGTTCGGATGATTCGTCGCCTTTTCCCATTTCGACAACGAAACAAAAGACGTTCAAAACATGTGAAAGAGTGTGCCAACTCGTAAATATTTTAATCGTCATACATTTAATCCCATTTCGTCAACCATAAATTTCAACTGTTTTTTGTACAGTACAGTCAGCTCCCAAAGTTACAAGGAAACCTTTTGTTGATGTTGCTATTTTTTGTCTCTCTCTGGCACATTAAGGTTAGTTACGAGAGAACTGATCTTTAGAATTTCAACAGAAAATACTAGGAGAACAGAATCAAGAAGATGTTGCATTCAGTAAAAAAGCTGTTATTTGAATTTAGAAACGGACACTTCAATATTATTTATTTTTACAGATTTGTTTTGATTCCACTTTTGCAAACTTATAGCCATGACCAGCATTTAAAGACCTTATTCATAACACTTGGATCCAAAGCACTATGTTGTTTTTTATCTACAGGTCGCCCACCACCCCGCATAAGCTGGTACTCCGGCGACACGCTGGTGGATGCTTCAGACGGGGACAGCGAGATCCCAGCAGTGCGGGAGAACGAGCTGTACCTGCCTCTGACGAGGGACAACGCTGCAGCACTGTCCTGTAGAGCTTCGAACACACACCTGCATCCGCCTATAGTCGCCAGTTTGGGGATTGAGTTGTATTGTAAGTATTTTGAGATATTGTTTTTTTTGCGGAATGGTATCTCGCAGTTCAACCTAGAGAGGTTGTCGTCTGCTTAACCGTGAGATATTGGTGTCGATTCTGTTGTGCTCAAACTAAACTTAATTTAGGCTATTGCTATCATTTTCTTTCTAATAAACCGACAAAGAGACGGACGTAATTTAGAGTTGTCAAATTCAGTTGGAACTAATATTTCCATACAAATGAAGGATGCACGTAAAAACATGTCGACTAAAAACATAGTGAAGCACAAGGCATAAACTAGTTTGACATCTCTAACTTAGTTCATATCTATAGCCGTCCTTTTCTCGCTCTGCCTTTTAGTAAAGAAAGCAATAGCCTAAATAAGTTCAGTTTGTGCACAACAGAATCGACTCCATTGATACTGTTAGCGGGGCAACTGAGAAAAGAACTTCAGTTCAGAAAAAAATGGAAATCTTGGAGAGAACCTTACGCCAATATAATGGGCATTTAAAAATAAAACATAAGTTGTTTAATTGTCTCGCTAGCGCTATTGCTGGGCATGAGGTCCTGCTGGGTTCGATTTCCAAATAGGGCAAAGCTTAATTGGGTTTTTCCATCTGCGACTTCTCAGTATCAGTCCGGAGTCTGAATTAGTGTCCAGTTAATAGGAATAACCGTCCCAAAACAATACAAGCTGTCCCTTCGTGTATTTAGCATCATCATCATCAGCCTATTAATGTTCCCACTGCCGGGCCCCAGGCCTCCTCTCAATGAGAGGGAATGGGTTATATCCACCACGCGGGCCCAGTGCGGATTGGTAGATGTCACATGTCTTCGATTTTTTTGGTTCTAGGACATGCCGGTTTCCTCACGATGTTTTCCTTCACCGTTTTGAGAGCATTAGCTCCGTGTATTAGGCGTCTCTAAATATCCCTTTATGGATTCAATATTGTCTTAAACTAAACGTTAGCTGTAAACTCTTCATTAGTCCAGATTAAATTATCTATGATTTGGCATTCTTCCACTCTTATATCTTTGACCTCTCAAGTCTATCTCATTTAATAACCTTTGCCCTTCCTGCTTACCCGAAATGTCAAAATGCACCGCGCGAAGTCGTAGGACGCGATATCGAGTCTTCGGGACGCAGATAACATTTTTTGGCCGGCCGCGATATCACGTCAGCGGGACGGCAAAAGTTAAGGATGCACCATTTAATCGATGCAATAATAGGAACAGTAAATCAGTTTCATATGTAGACCACAAAAAGATACTTCTTGTTGTCAGTACCCGCATACAACGTGTCGATCCACTGGGTACGCGGCACGGTGGGAGACGCCCTGCGCGCAGGCGGCGTTGCGCTGGCGCAGTGCACGGCGCGCGGCTCCTACCCGCAGCCCGAGCTGTCCTGGTGGCTCGACCATAAACACCTTACGCATCATAGTAACCAGGTATATCACTAACATCTTTGTAATTTTCTCTTACCATCTCTAAAAGTATGGACGTGGTGGTGTCGCGGGATTTGTAAGTAAACTATGTTATTATAAATAAATAAATCAATCTTTGGCAGTTCTCGACCTACTGTCTAACGGCCGTTTTTTAAAACTTACTTACGTATAACGGTTAGTTAATATGCCTATCTCTCGTAAGTATCGGTGTTTCTCTAAACAAAGTTAGCTTGAAATATCCTATCCGCGTCACCTATTTGTCACGCGTTGAAAAACAAAGAAAACTTTTCTGAAACGTTTTGTTTCTAACTGTCCGTAAGCTTAATGTCAAACAGTTAGAGATATCAATCTTCCGTTACCTGTCAGTAAGTTATTTAAAATGGCCGTAAGTAGTGCATAAACGAGACGACTTAACAGCTGACATATCGATACCATAGCGATGCACTTCAATCCTAAAGTATGCATTTATGTTATGCTAGTTTAGCATTATAATTTGACTCACTGACAAAATTATTCAGCCTAACTAATTTAATAGATATCAAAGTATATCTACTCCTCCCTCGTAACTAGAAACACAAAACTAAGTAACTCCAATTTCTGTTAAAGTGGAGTCACAGTGTTTTCAGTTACGAGAGCTACTTACATTAAACTTTTTCTACATTGGAAACAACTATCACTAAAAATAACCGTTACAAGTCAAAGTTACACTATTGAAATCCCGTGACACGAACAAAAAGAAGTTAAGAGTCCTATTACATTTTTTCGCAATTTTTTGATTTTTCCTTCCTGGATCAAATTAATTCGATCGGCGTACACGAGTCGATAATAATAGTGATCTCCGGACGATTGTCGCTTGTTATTACGAAAATTAGAGACGAGCCTGACATAAGACTGAGGAGCGAGCTGAATTGACGCAGAATTTTAGTACTTCAATTTTATTTGTTGTAATTGTGTCTTATTATATTGACAAACGAAAACTAACGAAACGTATTCATTGTCAATCGAAGTTTTATTATCATATTAATTTATTTGATAAAATTGAGTTTATTTGAAATATAATCGACGCTGGCATTTATGGCTTAAATTACGCTTTCTTTACGAAGTTTTCCGTGAAAACTCAAGGAATTTAAAGAAATTCTAGAACTCCAATAAACAAGTAAAATATTCAACTTATCTTTTAGTAATTTTAGCTTTTATAACAATGGAATGTAACAATGTGAATTTGAGCGTCAAAGTTCCATCACCTACGGTTTTTCTTGCAAACTGAGTTCGTAAAATATTTATAGTAAATTACACGAAAAGAAATATGAAAATTTGTAACTCTAACTTACTAGAAAGAGAATAGCACTATCGTTATTCATAAGCAAATAATTAAAATATCTTACTGCTGCTGAAAATTACTGCGTCAAAAATCATGAATTTGCGTAAAAAATGTAATAGGACTCTTAAAAACGTTTCGCTCTTTCAGTTGGACGATCGGGTCGAAATCGAATTTACTCTACAAAAGAAGATCATTTTTATCTTTTCTCATTTCAAGAAATTAGACCAAAACACAACCCTATTATAAAAACAGCAACCCAATCTTAATGAAGCGATTCACGATTCGTCCATTATGACTTACAAAAAATTGCAATCGCCGGAAGCGAAGAGAGAGGAAATCAATTAACTAACGAGGGGGAACCAGGTAATTATCTCGCGTCAATCATCGAAAACGTTGAGCTGGCTACAAACTACGAAGGTGCTCGTTCGACAAAATTATGATTTGTGTCGTGTACATAGACGTAGGTAACCGCATAAAGGGTCCTTGGAGACGAGGGTAGTTGGCATCTGTTGTGTACGCAAATATTGTTATTAAGCGGGTAGTTGGATCTAAAAGGTTTTTTGGCAGTGTCAGTTTGGTCAGAATTGTGTTTTAATTTATGCAGATAAAGAAAGTAAATACGAAGACAGGACTATGTCCTCGTCCTGTGCACAATAAGTATTAGGTACTTATTAATTAAAAATAATCCGGCCAAGTGCGAGTCCATCCAGTTCCGTACCATTATAGTAGGGGAACCCCCTTTAATTTTAAATTGTTTTTATTATTAGTTGTTAAAGCAGCAACAGAAATACACATTCTGTGAAAATTTCAACTGTCTACCTATTACAGACGGAGGCTGAGTCATAGGGTCCCGTTGGTTACCCTTTGGCTACGGAACCCTATACAGGGTGTAAAAGACCTCATCACGAAGCCGTCAACCAAGCATTCTGTACATCAAACTAAGTACTTAACAATTACGCGAAAATTGTTGCAGGGAAACGACTTTTTTTTGGAATGAAAAATCATGTTTTGTGGTAGAACTCAATGTAACGCTCTCAAAACATTGTGCTGATGGATGGATTGAATAGTAAGGGGGTCGTGCAGGTGTTTAAAGTAAAAATCTTACATTAAAAACGTGTATTTAAAAAAAAACTTGTCAAAAAGTTGGAACTTTGACCCCCAATATATCCGTAACTAGAAGGTTCCCAGGTATGGTGTAGAACAAAAAAATGATCGCAATGACGAGGAAAACAAGTGCCTTTCGGCTTTGTTAAGAGGTGTTTTACACACTTTATACATCAACACGTACTTATGAAACGTCAGAAGATAGGTACACGTTTCGATTAGTCATAGAAAAGAACGGACAAGAAACTGCATGATTGTTTTACTTGTATCTAAACTATCATCTTATAATTGAATTTACTTATTATTTTATCTTCAAGTTAGAAGCAATATGTATATGCATTGTAAAACCCAAAAGTAATCCAATCTTCTTTTCAATTATAAAACTAATCTCGCTATGTTCGCTGAGCAAAATATCATTCGTTTTGTCAACTAAACTTGTAATTTTATTTTGCCTTGAGTTCAAGGGAATTTTCCTAAACCTTACGCAAAGAAAGTCCCTAAGTAATTATATGAAATGGCTTGATAATCGACGGTCAAATTATGTGATTACATTTTCTACCCATATACATGTTATTAAATAAATTATGTTTGTTCGAGTACTACCTGTATAGAGTAATTTCAGAATATTACTTAATTTAAGTGGTTGGAAAATTCATTACAATAGGGAATATGCAGGAAATACAACTCTTTTTATTTATTATAAATGCCTTGTATTGGCGCATAAAAGCTTTGTGGTACACTTGTTTAAGTTTCTAAAACATCACTTAATTTACAATTTATTGTTTTATGTTGCATGTTTTTGGTGAAGCAGAACGCACTCTCAAAACACGTCGTCCTCGGTAACGGCGTTAGTGACGTCAAAGTCTATGTGTCAAAGAACACTTTTATTTGAAAAGTAGTTAAAGTTTCACTAAAATTTGATTATAATATCGTTATCGCAATTTTAGCTTGGATAAAGCACATACAATTAATAAAATTACTTTATTAAGGCCAAAAAATTTGATGTACGTCGTCATCGTAAGTGACGTCACATCATGGCCGCAACAGTCACGGACGTTTGAACTGTTGTAGAAAATTGCAGGAGTTTAATATTACTTTTGAGCGACAAGCAGTAGTTGAACTTAACTTTTAATACTTTTCTTGGGTTGATAATAGTGTATTTTATTGACTTGAGTGAAGAAAATATACATGCATATTCCCTATTACATAAATCTGTGTGGGGCTTGATAATATTTAAATATTCCTTCCTTTTTTAATTATTTTCTTGTTTTACAGACATGGTTCAACTCATCCCTCACGGCGATTTCATACTTAGAGCTAAGTCCCGCGGTTGGTGACAATGGCGCAACTCTGGCTTGTGTAGCTACCAACCCAGTAATGGCGCCCAACAGGGGCTCCAAAGCTGATGTCATAACGCTAAATGTAACATGTGAGTAATTATACCTGTGTGTTAAGTAGAACTTAGTAGTGTTGTAGAGATCAAAAATAAGATTTTTAACTTCCAAGGAATCAAATAGCTGATGGCGCCCAACAGATGTCCCAACTGGGTGCCATTAAAATAGGGTAGATAACAAAAAAAAAACGAATTAGTTCGTCAGATAGATTTCCAAAAAATATTGGACACATATTTTTTCTTTTTTCACGTAAACAAAAAATTAAGACGATACAGTGCGTCGAAAACTCGTGTGACGTCACATTTGAGTACATTTTTTACTCAAATGTGACGTCACAAGCCCCCACTCATGATCTTTAACACGTTTAATCTTCGTCAATTTTGATTAATTTGATAGAACAAAAAACACGTATCCAATATTTTTCGATACTCTAACTGACGGACTAAACAGAATCATATTTTTTAAGTCAGTCAACATCCCTATTGACGTCTTAAACTGAAATGTAAGAATAGTAAAATTTTAACTGGACTTGACTTGTGAGTTCTCTTAGCTGCCAAGGTTCATTTTAATTACTTTATTCATAAATTTTTGATTTAATCTTTTACTCTGGATGCTCTTAGTGTGCACGTCTTTCTACATCGTTCTCACATATATGTATAATGTCAAAATTAATGATGTAACCAAGATTTTGTAACAGTATTTTGATTTTAAAAGAATGTCCATGGAGTTTCTTGCCCGTTCTGCTCCATAGAGATCTACGCTAGGGAATGGGCAACTACAGTACTTTCTCAAGTTATTATGCCTTGTGACTGGGACTGTAGCTTTGATTTTCTTTTTTGTATTTTTGACTTTCAAAAGTGCCGTAATGGTCTAATTGAAATAAATGCTTTGAGTTTGAGTTTGAGTACTGAAGATGACAAAACAAAGATTTAACCTCCCTTTTAGAGTTATATGCACGCCAAGTGCCAAAATTTTCTACTGCAGACCCGAATTCATAAAGCTTAATGTAATATGTGACATATTCTAACGATGTCCTAAATGTGACAGCCTACAAAAATTCAAATTTTATCTGAGTTGTAACCTAACTTGTAATGGCGCCCAACAGATGTCCCATTCGGGCACCATTAGCGAGTGTGTTTTTAATTTAAATGTAATTAATTCATCACCAAAATGTCTTACCATAAACAACACTCAACTCTGTGTTTAATTGTACAGATTACCGCACACTGGTATAAGTACCGCCAGTAGCAATTTAGCGTTACACTCAATAATGAAGTTTTTTTGTTATTACAAGTTCTGCACTTTTTTTAGGTAGGGACTCAAAATAGATTTACAAAATGCTTTAGGAAAGTTGAAATAGAGAATGTTTCGTAATGGCGCCCAACATAAATTTCGGAGATAATACCATTAATGCCTTAATATTACCGGCTGTTAGGTACCAAAGCGACAACAAAACTGTGGCAATTTAGTGGCACTAAATTGAGGTTTCAAGTCCCAACGTAACTATACAATTACATTACATTCAATTTTGCTCAAAATGTGTCATATCTAGAACTAAGTCTCGCAATAACACGATTTTGCGTTACTACACACTCGGTACTGGCGCCCAACAGGGACTCCAAGGTTAATATCATTACGTTTGCCATTACATGAAAGTTATCTAAATAGTTCATCTAGTAATTGGGAGTACTGTATTTAAGGTTTAATTTTCTAAGTACTTTTTGTAAATTAGTTTTATCCAATTCTCTGGGGAAATTTGTTTTGTTACCAAAATAATTCTGTGCTCTTTTCCTATGAAACAATTGAATTGGAGATTTTAATTAGTGTAATCTTACGCAGTGCCCTTTAGTGAAATCCGAGTACCAATTTGAGCAGTGATTAGATTGGTAAACATTTAGAATATTAGCATATTCTGGAATTTGTATTTCCAAAATAATTATACCATTAGATGTTCAAATTGAAACCTTTGCTGTGCCCACCAGAGACCAGAGTGATCATAACTAAGAATAAGAATAATTTATTAAAAAAGTATTACAAAAATGTACATTTAGGTACAGTAGTGTTATTTCTAAAACAATGGTATAATTAGTAGTTGTCTTTGTTATGCTACCACCTAAGTGCAAATTGTGGAAAGCAATACAATAGTATAAAATTGTTTTGAGATATTTCTCTTTATGTTTCCAGATAGTCCAATGGTGGACGTGTTAAAACTGGGCGACGGCAATCTGAACGATGTGGTCGAGTTAGACTCACTGCAGTTAGAATGTGACGTCAGAGCCAACCCGCCCGTTGAGCAGTTCTTGTGGTACTTCAATGTAAGTAACCATAACGTGAAGTTTAATAACAGTTTCAGTGTTAACATTGACTTTGTGTAAACAGAATAAGTTCTACTGTTTCTTGTCGTTTTAAAGTAGAACGTCTACTGTGTTAAGATTTCCCCGAAACCATTTTCAGTGTAAATAAGAAATAATGTAATCTAGATTTGTTGAAAACCACTTTCCTGGCGAAAAATATTTAAAGACTAACTAGCTTTACTTACATATCTACCAACTCATATTACAGGATATAGAAATAAGACCCGGTGGCATCTGGGGCGACGCGACGTCCTCGCACCAGCTGCTTGTGGAGGAGGCGACGCGTGCTCACGCTGGGCGGTATGCGTGCGCCGCTGTTAATGCGATAGGCGAGACAAGATCAGATACTATTGTCATTACTGTTTTTTGTAAGTACTTCGATGCTACCTCCCATACTAGTTTTTCTTCAGTAGCAATTTCCCCACACTACTATCATGTTGGCATGTTTAATCAACATTCAAATCAAAGTATTTATTTCATGTACACTTTTGAATTGTCGAAACAAAGATAAAAATTAAATAAAGCCACAGTCCCAGTCACAAGACATAAAAACTGTGAAAGTACTGTAGTTGCCCATTCCCTAGCGTAGATCTCTATGGAGAAGAACAGGTAAGAAACTCCATGGACACTCTTTTAAATCAGAATATTGTTACAAAATCACACGTTATTTTGTGTAGAGTAACATAAATAGGTACCTTTGGCCTCTGATAGAACACATTTGTTGTCTGCAAAAACGACAGTTCTAAACAGAATAGCAATCACTAGATCAGGCAGTGTTTTAAAGCTGGATATACAAAATGATAGTTGAAACATTGCTTCAGAAATTAACTTTCTCTTACCTTCATTTCAGACCCACCCGAATGCACAGGCTACGGCATCAGACTCGTCAAGGAGACAATACACTGCGTCGTCAAAGCCCTACCAGCTCCCGACACCTACTTCTGGCATCTCCAGACTGCTGGCTTCGAAATCCAACATCTAACAACAGGGTCCCCGCTATTACCGCTGGATCAAATCACAGGACCTTTAGCGGAGACCTTGAAAGCTAGCTGTGAGGCCAGCAATGGAGTTGCGTCGCAAGAGGAGCCCTGTGATAGGCTGTTCACCTTTGAGCATCTGAGGCCGCCGCAGCCACAACAGTGCGATATTGCGTATGAGTTTGGGGAGTTCCAGATGAGATGTATACCAGGTAATATAAAAGTATACTTACTATAGTTGGTGCCAGTTAAGACGAAAATAGCGGTCATTGACCCACCTACATTTATTAAACTTCTTAACTTTGAAAACCAAAAATAAGCCTGTTCAAGTCTTGAATCGTCATCTATCGCGATCTTCAACATTTTTTCTAATAAAAAACGATACATGGTTTATTTGTTTTGGTTCGTACGGGGAGATATTAGGGAAAGGGCAATGACCGCTATTCTCATCTTAACTGGCACCAACTATAGGCTTCAAATGCTTGTTAATAAAACATTAGATTGAAAAAATTGTCTGTTGAAAACGGTACATAAAATAATGATCATATCTTTTTTTTATTTCTAACTTTGTTAACGTAACTATAATTGCTGCCAGTTAAGATCGCAATAGCGGTCATTGCCCATTCCCTAATATCTCTTAGTACGAACCAAAACAAATGAAACATTTATCGTTTCTCATTAAAAAAAAATTAAGGATCACGATAGATGACGATTCAAAACTTGAACAGGCTTATTTTTGGATTTCAAAGTTAAGAACTTTAATAAATGTAGGTGGGTCAATGACCGCTATCGCTATCTTAACTTGCACTTACTATAGTTCCATACCATAAAAAAAAACACGCTCACAACTAACCTAATAATAAGCATAGTTAGCACTCAACTGAAAATTAACCTAATACTTTACTTTTTTCTAGTGGAAAACGCAACATACTACGAAGTATCAGTCTGGCGAATGTCAGAGAGCAACTCCACTTTAGTCCTGGAACGTCGCGCCAGCATGGGGTTCGGTAGCGGCCGGGCCCTCGCCGCCGCCGGGCCGGGCGCCGCCGGGCCCGGGCCCGCCGGCCTGGCCGTGCGGGCCGCACTCGGGCCCGTGCGGAGAGGAGACGAGGCCGGCGCTAGAGCTTGTAACAGATATGGATGCTCCACGCCGCTACTGCTGAGGCCAACAGATACGTTACTACATGCTGCGGATCCGCCGTGGTGGTATTGTGAGTACCAGTCTTTATTATTTCATCAAAACTGTTTTAGTTACAAAAAAGGTTGACAAAACATGATAACTAACGGCTGTTTTCTATAACATACTTACGTATAACTGTTAGGTAGTTAATAGCCTGCCTCGTAGCTATCGGTGTTTCCAAAGGGTGTAAAACACCTGTTAACGAAGCTGAAAGGCACTTGTTCTCCCCATCATTGAGATCATTTTTTTGTTCTACACCATACCTGGGAACCTTCTAGTTACAGAGATATTGGGGGTCAAAGTTCAAACTTTTTGACAAGTTTTTTTTTTAAACAAGTTTTTAATGTAAGATTTTTTCTTTAAACACCTCCACGACCCCTGAACTATTCAATCCATCCATCAGCACAATGTTTTGAGTGCGTTACATTGAGTTCTACCACAAAACATGGTTTTTTACCCCGAAAAAAAGTCGTTTCCCAGATTTTTGCGTAAAGTTACTTAGTTTGATGTACAGAATGCTTGGTGCTAGGCTTCGTGATGTCAAAAATCAAAATCATAGCATTTATTTCAAGTAAGCCAGTTACAGGCACTTTTGAATTGTCGAAACAAAGATCAAAATTAAATGTAGCTACAGTCCCAGTCACAAGACATAAAAACTGTGAAAGTACCGTAGTTGCCCATTCTCCATGAGGTTGTTTACACCCTGTTTAAACAGAGTTAGATTGAAATATACACTTGATACAAATAGAAAAATTAAAGAAAGCTTTTCTATGACGTTTGGTTACTAACGGTCCGCAAGCTAAATGTCAAACAGACAGATATAGGAACCTTCCGTTACCTGTTAGTAAGTTATTGAAAATGGCTGTAAATGTTTTCAGTACCTTATCTCAACAACTAGCGACACCTAGTGGGTTTCATAAACACTAAAATGTAAATACTGTGAAACTCAGAACCACACACAAAAAAGCTACGTAAAGTTCACCTCTTGCTAGCCTGCGACATCTAGCGGGTGGCGCGATAACTACTTTCAATTTGAAGTAACTAACTTTCTCGATTGGTAGCAAAGATGGCGTAAAAAACATCTTCTTTAAGAAAGGTTCCATTTTCAACTGAGACGTTTCTTTTTTTTTTATCCAATGTATAAAATAGAGGACCTTGTTTGCACTTTTTGAATCAGCCAGTTAACATTTCAAAATGAGTGTTTATTGTGCTAAGTTAAATCAAATAAGGAATTTTCCACTGACGTTTGTCACAACGCTTCAGTATATATCAATAGATGGCGCTGATCAGCTTTGGGAATATTTTTTTAAGCAGCGTTCTAGTTAAATCAAATAAAAAAAGAATTTACTACGTATTATATTAAATATAATATTATATTATATTATTTTTATATATTTTTCGTTTTATAGGTCAATGGTAAAATCTTTTAGCAGGGCAAAAAAAAAATCTCCTAGATACATGTCAAACTCGTTGCATATTAAAATTTCTTTATTATTTATTGTTGTATTAGAGTGAGAACTGTAAAGAACCTTTCTTCTGTCAAACATGTTTAACCTAAAAAGTCTACTGTTCTTTTACATCACTGAACTGAACTACAAGTTTTTGCATGGTTTTTGCTATTGTTCTTCTGAGTGTTTTTGCGTTAAGTCTAAACTCCTGGTGCGTCGAGTCGAGCTTAGGTTCCTCCGTACTTCAGTTATGGCTTTGTGGACATAAAAGCGAGCCATTTTATTATTTCCAAAGTTGATCAGCGCCATCTAGTTGGTTCATAAAAAGCACTGGAAAATTCCCCATTGTTACAGCCAGCCTCATTAGTGCTCTATGACTAGCTTAATAAAAAAAAACTATTTTGTTACTGTTTTCAGTTTTCCTAGAAAGAGACGTGGGCATATCAATAGGAGCCGTAGTACTGGTGGCGGTGTTCATCATATCGTCAGTACTCCTCGTCCGACTAGCCAGGAGGCCGCGCTCCAAGCCGCAGCCTGTCATACAGGTCCTACAGCTTGATGATGTGGCGAGAAACTATTTGGATAATATTGGTGGTAAGTTTGCGTTTATTTTGTTTCTAACCTGGGGCCTAAAATGGCTGCTATATCAGAATCGTAATACCCATTCGAGTCCATTTTAAGAATTTAAAAATTTTAACGTGATTCATATTATAGGGTATATCATAGGGTTTTGTCCGAGCGGTGGGACCTGTCCCTGATACAGAGGTGGATGCAGCTTCATGTTAGCACCTCTCCTCGTGACTTTATATAATTGTGTATGTTTAATTTTGTATTTATTGATTGTTTTAATGTGTACCTACTATTAATTTATATTTTTCTTTTTTATTGATTATTTTAATGTATTTTACTTTTATGTTTTTAAATTTTCATATTTGGAACTATGGACTTTGTCTGAAATAAATGAATTTATTATATTATGATTTTGCTAAAGCGGCCATTTTAGGCCTGCTGTGCACTGCTGCATTGCAATCTTGGTTGAAAATCTAAAAAAACTCACCCATCCACAGACCAACCTAGGCAAGTTCGGCTTAACCTAACGATCGACCCGAGTGGCTGTTATTATTTAACCACGAGCTCCTCCGATGCTTTAGCATTTGAACCATCTTTCTCTTTCCAGAGCACAAAGTGCACGCGTCGTGCAGCCTGCGCTCGTGCAGTAGCGGCTACTCGGACGCGTCGGGGGACTCCGCCCCCTCCGCCCCCGCCCTGCGCCGCAAGCCGCCCCCCGCCTGGGAGCGCTGGGAGCCCCCGCCACCTGACGTCACGCTCACGCTACATAGAGAGAGTGCTGTTTAGACTACGACTGATTTTCAGATATGGCTTTTTGTTAACCCTTGGGAGCCTGCCACCGCAGAAGTATTATGTTGTCTTGCTTCAGTGGGGGAAAGAGATGGAGCTATACAGGGTGTAAGGGATAGCACTCCGCAGACTGATGGGTTGAATCAGTATGAGCATTTTACTAAGAGGACCGGTATGAGAAATTATTTCAGGAACCTTATGGGAATCCAACGATTTGTTTTAATTTCTCATACGCAATGTATCGTTACCATGGCAAAACGCACGTAGGGAACTGCAAGCGCGACGACGAGTGCGATGAACTCTGTAGGCAAGAAGTAAACAACTGGTTTCACGTGTCGTTCGTTAAAGTATTTAAACATCCAATGTTGAATTTAAGATTTTAGGTGTATTACTGAAAAACGATAACAAAAATTAAAATTGTAATAGGCTGTCCCTTACCCCCTGTATATCCTGCATAGCTGTCTCTTTCCGACACTGACTTTTATAAAAGATAGGCCCCAAACATATAGGCTGAACCTTAACAGTTCAGTGAAATTGAATTACCGGTCTGAACAGCCCTTACAATTATGAAGACACTATTACATAGCTGTAAATAAGGTTACTTTATTATTATTTCAATTTGTTGTTCGACTGATTCTAGATATTTCATATTTTTGTTTTAAAAAAACTGACCTTTCAAATAAAATAGTATGATCAAGGCAAGACACAACTAAGACAAATTTTTGGAGACGTCAGTTGACAGTTTTACAGAATTTAGGATCTGTCTGGTCTTATTTTGATTCAATGAAAGTCCGTGAATTCGGATTACTGTCGGTAAATACAAATGTAACTATCAGGTTATGGGGCTTAAAATGGCCGCTCTAGCAGAAACTTGATAGGATAATAACATTAATAAATAATTATTACAATCTCTTTGTGACCATTGTAATGTATTTGATTTAATTTGTTACGTTTTGATTCTATTTAATTTAATTTTAGTTGATTGAGTCTGATTTTATTTTATTTTATTGTAATGATGTTTTTATCTTTTATTAATTTTTATTTGGCAATGGGTGATAATTACCTGAAATAAATGAATTTTATGTATTTATTATCCCATTAAGATTCTGCTAAAGCGGCTATTTAGACCCCCAGCTGTTATAAAGGTTCCAAGCGTAAAACTCAAGTCTTGCGTTAAAGCCTATTTCTATACATACAGCTGAAGAATTATTTCCAACCCTCTTGGCCGTTAGCAAATTATGAACACTAAATGATTTTTCAGCAGAAAATGAATCGTTTAAACAAAGTCTATACTGCATTCGAAACCGGCCTACTAAAATAATATTTTTAGACTTAACACCTCTCATAATTATGGTCTCTCAGACCACGAAAATGAACAACTTTTGTTCTACAAGTTCTTGAAAATCGCAAAACAATGAACTTTCTTTAGGAACTGATGCAATCAGTTGATTAACATGTATGGTAAAACTATAAAAAAGTTATGAATTTCCAAAACAAAAGTTGTTTCATGGTCTGAGACACCACACGTCTTGCTTTTATTATGTTACATTCAATAAAGAACCATACAGAAAAATAAAGAATTAGGTACGTCGATGGCAAGAGATTGCTATAGACAAATATGTAAAACAAATAAATTGACGGATTATCTGGTAAGAGGACAAAAAAAATTGAAATAAATTTAATAATACATAGATAAATCAAAATACACTGCCATATTGTACAGTTTTAAAATAAATCATGAGATTAAATCTACAAAGTCTAGAATAGAATAAAAGTTACTGTTGCGCGTCTATTGTTCGATTTTCAGAACCCTTACAGTTATTGTTAAAAATTTATGACTTTTTAAAAGTGTCTGTTATAATTGACTGAAAGATTTAAATGGCATTATAAATATTATTGAGATTTCAAATAATATCTGTAAAACTGATTTTGGAATGTGACAAAAACACACTATTAACAAACCACTGGCAACTGGTATGTAAATTCTAACGTATAGTATGACCACTTTAAGTGTACAGTTCAAGGTCGCATTGCTTGTCATGACAATAAGGAATTTTCCACTGACGTTTGTCACAAGGCTTTAGTAATATCAATAGATGGCTCTGATCAACTTTTGGGAATATTTTTTTAAGCGGTGTTCTAGTAATATCCAATGAAAAAAGAATTTACTACGTGTATAATAAAGGCCAATGATCAAAATCTTTTAGCAGGGCAAAAAAAACTCTCCTAGACACAAATGTCAAACTCATTGTATAGTAAACAACAACAACAACAGCCCATAACCTCCACTGCTGGACATAAGCCTCTCCCATGATGGGAGGATTTGCCGTAATCTCCACGCTTGGCAGGCGGATTGGAGATCGCTGTGATGAAAGACTAACAGAAAACGTTGCTGCCCATTCTCTGGTCTACGGAGGCAAAGTGTACCTATAGTAAAATTTCTTTATTATTCATTGTTTTATATAAAGTGGGAACTGTAAAGAACCTTTTTTCTGTCAAACATTTTAACCTATAAAGTCTACTGTTCTTTTGCATCACTGAACTGAACTACAAGTTTTTGCATGGTTTTTGCTATTGTTCTTCTGAGTGTTTTTTCGTTACGTCTAAATTCCTGGTGCATCGAGTCGAGCTTAGGTTCCTCCGTACTTCAGTTAGGGCTTTGTGGACATTTGACGAAAAAAATATTGATGACCCGAATAGCGCAGCGATAGTGAGGCTGCCTTTCGTTCTTGGGGTCTTGGGTTCGAATCCCAGTAGGAGCAAATGTTTGTGTGATGAGCATGGACATTTGTTCCGAGTCATGGATGTTTATAAAAAGTATACATGTAGTATATCAACTATCTGGTGTCCACGACACAAGCCTCGTTGCTTAGTGTGGCACTAGACGGCGCTGTGAGTAATGTCCAGGAATATTTATTTATTTACATAAAAACGAGCCATTTTATTATTCCCAAGGTTAATCAGCGCCATCTTGTTCGTTCATAAAAAGCACTGGAAAATTCCCCATTCTCATCGACATGTCAAACTTGGTACAAAGTTTGGTACATTTATTATAGTTCTGTGTTTTTTTCAGTCTGCATGTATGCAGGCTGAAACTGAAACTGGCCCCTGCTACAATTCAACAAACTTATGTAATTTTGTTGAATTGTAGCAGAGGCCAGTTTTCATTGTTTTGTTGAACGCTAAATGTAATATTGAGTTCACTAACGGTCGACTACTTTTCAACCGTCATAAGGGTAAAAAGGGGGAGAGACTTATTATTTTGTTGAGAACTCCTGCAGCAGCACCTATATGAATCATGGAAAACATTTGAATAATGCGTCCAAAACAAAGGTACTTAACAGTGCAAAAAAACTCAATATTAATAATTATGAGTACCTCCTACCTACTTTACCAATTTCATGTGATTTCAATTGCATCTGATGCAAAATTATTTTAAAAATCTATTCTTCAGCCTTGTTAAAAGCAAAAAGTGTCTTTATAAATAGTTTAAAAATGCATTTATTAATTTATGGATTAGGTACGCTACATCTTATCGTTGAACCATCCATATCACTTTATATCTGTGCCATGACCCCTGAAAGGTTCCAACGAAAAAAAACAGGCTTTAAATTATTAAATATATTTGTTTATTACAAGCTTATATTATATTAGAAATATTATATCATTAAGTAAGTCTAATATTAAATAAATATTTAAAACTATTTACGTCTATTTTTGACCTGGAATATCTCCTCTACCTTTGTTATTGTCTTTTACATTCACCAAGACGCCATGTTTATTACCGTTGACATTTAAAAAAGATCCATCAGCATTCTTCTGTTGATAAGCATAGCTCTTAGCCTCTTTTGCAATTATTTGTTTGTTTATAGGAGAGGTTTGTATATACTCTCTCAATGAACTAATTTTGGGAGCATTTACGCTACTTATTACCACAGGCTTTCTAATAGTTTGAGGTTTAGCTGTTACTTTATTAGTGTAAACTATATTTTTTACTTGAACATTATCCTTTTTTGCGGCTACAGCAGGCGCCATAGCTGTTCGGTTAGTATTTGTTTTCACATTAGTCCTTAGAACGCTATTTTCTTTTAACGTTTTCCCTGTATTAGGATTAACCTGTAATCTATAAACATTACTAGGTATCTTTGCATTGGAAACATTATCTTTCGAACCTAGAATTGGAACAGCTTTCATTTCTTTCATCTTATCTTTTGATACTGCGATCTCTCCCTTATTGTTCACATGTTTGATATATTGAGGTGGAATAGGTCCCAAAGTCTTAGCGATGTTAACTTTTTCACCTAAATTAGTAAAAGCTTGCACTTTCTTAGTCTCAGAATTGTCTTTAACATTGTCTTTCGTGGCAGTTCTATCTTCCTCGAAATGGAGAGATTTGTGCGAATGTAAAGGTATTGGACGAGGATTAAAAGCTTTAGTCTTCGTTGGTCTTAAATTATAACGTACAGGCCTATCTTGGAACGATGGTCTGAACTTTTGCGGCTCCAATCCAAAACCAGAAACAGTGTCAAACTCTTCTGTTAAAACCTCCCCACGAAATGAATTCTGTTCGTAGAAATTGGCATCAACTCTTGGGTAAGAGAAGTCAAAAACTGGAGGATTCTGATATTGCACCACTTCTTGTACGGGAGCGAATCGACTCGGGTCAGCACCCAACACTATAGCTTCATCAACCCTTTTTTTGATACACATCGGCAGTTCAGTCTTCGTCATAATAGTTTCTAGTACTTCTACTCCAGGATTAGTGTGAGCTGTATACGTCATCACAGGCTCATTGTTCATCATTTGTTTGTACGAATATGTTGGTTCAAATGGTTTTATTAGTTCCACTCTTTCTTCAACTGGTCTGACTACCTCTGTAAGAACTGGTCTGCTGTTAATCAGCTCTTTAAAACGTGGTCTGGTTTCAATTACCTCTGAAACAACTGGTATAGGTCTAGTTTCTATTGCTTCTTTAATAACTGGTCTAGTTTCTTCAACAACTTCTGTAAAAACCGGTCTTGGTTGAGTCATTTCTTGAAATAACGGCCTAGATTCAATCACCTCTGTAAAAGCTGGTCTATTTTCAACAACTTCTTTAAAACTCGGTCTCGATTGAGTCATCTCTTGAAATAACGGTCTAGATTCAATCACCTCTGTAAAAGATGGTCTATTTTCAACAACTTCTGTAAAACTCGGTCTCGATTGAGTCATCTCTTGAAATAACGGTCTAGATTCAATCACCTCTGAAAAGGCTGGTCTATTTTCAACAACTTCTATAAAACTCGGTCTCCATTGAGTCATCTCTTGAAATAACGGTCTAGATTCAATCACATCTGTAAAAGCTGGTCTATTTTCAACAACTTCTTTAAAACTTGGTCTCGATTGAGTCATATCTTGAAATAACGGTCTAGATTCAATCACCTCTGTAAAAGCTGGTCTATTTTCAACAACTTCTGTAAAACTCGGTCTCGATTGAGTCATCTCTTGAAATAACGGTCTAGATTCAATCACATCTGTAAAAGCTGGTCTATTTTTAACAACTTCTGTAAAACTCGGTCTCGATTGAGCCATCTCTTGAAAAACTGGTCTAGATTCAATCACCTCTGTAAAAGCTGGTCTATTTTCAACAACTTCTGTAAAACTCGGTCTCGATTGAGTCATCTCTTGAAATAACGGTCTAGATTCAATCACCTCTGTAAAAGCTGGTCTATTTTCAACAACTTCTGTAAAACTCGGTCTCGATTGAGCCATCTCTTGAAAAACTGGCCTAGATTCAATCACCTCTGTAAAATCTGGTCTATTTTCAATTAACTCTGTAAGTGCAGGTCTTGTTTCAATTACTGGAGCAGCCCTGATCTTTTCTTCGACCACATAATTAGCAGAGTTTATAGAAGGAAACATCGGTATGATATTTTCTTTCATCACATTGTCATGTCCGCCATACAAAATTCCCGTTGAAAACAAATTGTCCACTCCTTGAACGGCGACAAGAGTATCATCTTTAGACTTTGTGCCCACAACTGTTCCAAAAGCATTAAGGTTTACGTTCTCTACTACTGGAGGATACACGAATTCTTCAACTACAGGTTTCTTAGGTGTAACTTTAATCATAACGTCTTCATACCCTGGTAGTCGAAAGAGCTTGTATCCAACTTCTTCTTGAGTAATCGTTGATGGCAGGATGTTAATTTGGCTTCGTCCAAAAAAGGCAGATGATATCAAATTCTTTAGGTGCGCTAGGTCTCTTTTGTGACGTCCATTTGGTAATGCTGCGGCGACACTTGCCAGTAGCAAGCACTGAAAGGTGAAGGAGAACTTGGTAAGCCTCTGGAGGGATACATTTGTATAATTGTGAGGATAAATAGAACACAAAGGAACTAAGGATTAAAATGGGCAGCAGAATAAGATATTGGTTTTACTTCTGTTGTGCACAAACTAAACTTAATTTACGCTATTGCTATCTTTTACTAAAAGGTTGTGCGAGAAAAGGACGGCTATAGCAATGAACTAAGTTAGATAATATATGTCAAACTAGTTTATGCCTTGCGCTCACTGACGTATAAATCCTGGACTTGGGATACCTACAAGAAAAACGTGGACATACCTACATTAAAGAGAGAAAATAAAATGGCGGCTAATAGGGTATTCCATATCGATATTTCTCTACAATAACATCGATAAAAGATTGTGAGAATGTTTTCACGTTGTCACGGTCCAATATCAACGGGTAAGTATTTTTAACACACTTTTCTTAGCTTCACTTGTTTAGAACTAACAAAATAACTATGTAAGCAAATCTTAAAAGTTATTTTTGACCCACTTCCCGGTTTTTGACTTTTGCATGTTTAGTTTGGATGATATTGCTGCCGATTCTCTGGTTCAGTAACTAATCTAAAATTAGAGAATCGCCATTTTTTAATAAAAGGGCAGTGTATGTGTTTATGCCTTGCGCTTCATCGTGTTTTTAGTCGACATCGACAATATTAGTTCAATTAAATGTGACAGCTCTAATTTACGTCCGTCTCTTTCCCGTTTTATTAGAGAGAAAAAGATAGCAATAGCCAAACAGCGGGAAAATAAAATGGCGACCCGGCCGCAAACAGGTATTTCAATGACGCTAGGAATGAAGGTTTGCTATTATAGTAACTGTCAAAAACACTGTTATCCTTTCTCACATATGCAAAATTCTAAAAGTTAAAAAGAGATAACAGTATTTTTATGATTTCGGTGTTGTTATGCCTCATATTTGTATAAATGTATTTTCTATAGTCAAACATTTCAAGTCCATATGATTTATACGTCAGTGCTTGCGCTTCACCGTGTTTTTAGTCGACATGTTTTTACGTGCTTCCTTCATTTGTATGGAAATATTAGTTCGAAATAAATTTGACAGGTCTAAATTACGTCCGTCTCTTTCTCGTTGTATTAGAGAGAAAAAGATATCAATAGCCTGAATTAAGTTTAGTTTGTGCACAACAGAATCGACACCATAGGCAAGTTATTTTAAACAAACTAAAGCTTAGCTACATGTGACTGTTCCTAAATTACCCTAGGCTAATAAAATTTTCGTTTTTCCTAATTCATGCTAATATTAGTATTTTGGTCAGTATCCCCCGAAGGGGAAAAGGTCGCGCCCCGCCATCCGCACGACCCTGTAGGCTTCGTCCCTGACTGGTCGGCCTCCCACTGACAAGAGGACTGATTCCCAATTTGGGGCTGCCCTGTTCCGAGAGTGAAAACATGAAAAGTTGCTTGAAGGAGAAACTATGAGTAAACGAGCAAATAGACGAGCATCCAAAAGTAACAAAGTTTTCAACAGTTGCAATATTATAGGAGGATCGTTTCACAAGAAGACAAAGTAGTGACAATATCATACTCACATTAAAAACAAACAGACGCATGTTTAAAACTCACTTCACTGTCAGTAAACTTCACTTACACACTCCAATTTAAAACTGAATCAAAAATCGCCCTGTCCCTTATTTATATACTTCGCCATCTATTGAGAAAGTCCTCATTATAGGATATGAGTCAACTAAGAAGTGATTAGTTGAAATATTCGGAGAAATATGCAGCCCTAATGAATGGGCACAGCAGGTAGTTTCCTTTTCTTACTACAAGTGCACCTTTTGTACTAAAAGGGTCAATTACATAATGAGTTGCATTAGGGATTAACTTTATGGTGACCAGTTTGGCATTTCATGCTAATTAATAGAAAGGAAACTAAAATAACGAAATTCTAGGAAAGAGTAAATCAGCACCAAACCGTGACATTCCATCTACACTAATATTATAAAGAGGAATGATTTGTATTTTTGTGTGTGTGTATGTTTGTAATGAATAAACTCAAAAACTACTGCGCCTATTTCAAAAACTCTTTCATCATTGGAAATCCACGTCTTTACTGAGTAACATAGGCTATATTTTATCCCCGTACTCCTACGAGAACGGGAACTACGCGAGTGAAACCGCGTGACGTCCGCTAGTCAGCGATAAAGGTAGTCTGTGACCGAAAATCATTTATGTCAATCCTATTTAAAATCATTGTAGAATTATTAGTCACTTGGAGAATGATTGCTACTTGTCTAGGCTCGGTCTGAAATCAACTGTAACATAACAATAAAAGGTTCATCTTAAAAAAATCGTTATTTACAAACCCAACTCAAGTCAACATTCTCACTTGCAGCGCAAGTTTAGGTATTTCTGAGAACGGCTAGACTAATGAACTAATACAGTTGCATTTACAGTTGGTAAGATAATAAAACCAACACTCATATTAATATAATGTTTATTAATAATACTAATGGAAGACAAGAGTTACATCACTTGAGACCACCGAGAGCCGCATGATCATATCCACTTTCAATACCTTTTTTTCCTTATTATTGCTAGGTGATACAACTTTAAACATACACGGTGTAAACGGACGTATTGAATAGTACCGGGGTCTTGGAGGCACCGGTTTTTAAAGTAAAGTTATAGGTAACATAAAAAACTTGTTTCTAAAATAAACTCGTGAAATAAGTAGTTGGAACTTTGACTCTCAAATCTCCGTAACTCTAAGGGATGCTATAGAACAAAAGAAAATATTGCAATGATGGGGAGAACAAGTGCGGCTTTGTTAAGATTACTATTACACCTATTATAATGACGATATACTTATAAAAGTTTCATTCGAAAAAGGTTTTAATGACCAATATTATTATGTTCGTGATTTTTGTTTGACTAGAATAATTTTGAGCTTAGCGTAAGAAACATTGTTGACACCGAAAACAATAATTGCGAAGAGCCTATCTAAAAGTACAAGTAACTAATAACCAGGAAAGGTAAAGAAACTAATAACTTTCGATAAGTGCATATCTAAAAATAAATACCTACTACAAACCGTAATGTAATAGATAAGGTTATGTTCCTAGCTTATAATTATTTTGTCATTGGATGTGAATACGGAATGAAAGAGGATGAATATTTTGACTCTTTGGCCAATGCCAAAACACCACCTAAATAAAATATTATGAAAAATCATCGTGGAAGTTCTAACACCACGCAAATCAATTTTTGTCGGTTTTGACCTTTTTATTTTTGATGCCGTTTGCAAGAGAATCGGAATACGCGTTGTTTTAGCCAATCACAGATTAAAGCAGCGTCTCTATTTGAAGTGAACACAAATCATAAAATGGTATTGTACCATTACCTAGATATAATTATGCAGTTTTTTCACTGTACTGTATAAAATTGTTATTTTTAACTTAAGTGTTCGATTTCGTCGTTGAAGTTCTGACACAGAACTTCAACGACGAAATCGAGCTTTTGAAGTAGTGTCACAGACATCACTCTATAAAACCGAACATTTTACAAAACTTGATGAGCCATATTAACGGCTGTGTCCTGTTGAAGTATTTCTAGTACCAAAACTAACTGCAAAGAGTAAAGACTTAGAATAAGAATAAATTATGAGATCCCTCGTTTATATTAAAATCGGGTTGAAATCCTACTAAATATATCCATATTTCCGAAAACCTTCTGGAACTTTTTGAAACCTTCCATCTACGCGCACCAGGGCACCTCAGCATCGAACACGTGTCTCGGAGGATGGATGGCGTGCGGCGCGTGATGGGGCTGTGGGGAGCCATGGAGCAGCTCGCACATGAAGCTGATGTAGGTGATGGCCAGCCTCAGGGTCTCGATGCGGGAGAGACGCTTCTCGTAGGCGAAAGTCGGGACCTGGGGGATTTTGAGTTGGTTAGAAATTACACAGTTACTCTTGTTTTAGTGTTTTCACTGAGGGATGTAAGGACCAAGGGGGCAATGATTATAGAAACAATTTTGCATTGCCCCTAGTAAGTGGGAACACGGACAAGCGGAAAAAGAATCATCAGTTCAATTCGTGTTTGACGTGTGATGACCATAATAAAAATATATAAACGATTAGATGGAGTTTTCTTATGGCTTTTGTTGTCTCTGCTGGATTTTGCCCATTAAAACTTTTGGGAAGGGTTAGTAGACCACAAATAAACATTTACGATACCTTGTAATCCGGATAGATGTTGCTGCACTTATTTACAATTTTACATTCGAAATGTTTCGCGTCTGAAGAAACATTTGTAGACCATGCCGCCGATGCATGGATAAACAGGCCCTTTCTTTAGGTAGGTAGAGCATTCTTGGTCTCGCTACTGGTGTACGTTATTGCTACTTTTATTTTACGCTTTAGCAAAAATGGTGAACCTTTGCTAGAAGACTTGTACTTCTAGCAAAGGTTTCCCAGTTAAAGTGTACTTGTACTTGTACGTGTCTAAATGTACTTTGCAAACCACATCATACTTATCACTCGTGTATGTTCAGGGAACATCGTTGTAGAGATAACCGTCACCTCCCGAAGCTGAGGTGTTGATGCTAACATGACTTGAAATATGAATCAAATACGAACCTTCATGCAGGTTTTCGAAAGCGTCACGCAAAATCAGCAATATGGCGTAACGCCACAGCGGCAACGCCTTACCAAACTTTGTTGTTACTGGAGATGCACCTAACAATGATTTAAAGTAAACATCAAGAACAAACCTTCCTCCGCAACCTATCGAAGCCCTCATTAAGGTTGAAGGTGCGTCGCTGCTCGCGAATGTTGGCCGCGCGACGTTGCGCGACGGAGGCGACGCGATGCCTCGACTTCTTGCCACCTGGCGACGGACACGCATGGTTTTAGCTTAAGTACTCAATACCAACCTTCCTACGCAACTTATCGAAGGCTTCATTGAGATTGAACATGCGGCGTCGCTCACGAATGTTGGCGGCGCGACGTTGCGCGACCGACGCGACGCGGCGCCGCGGCTTCTTGCCCCCGGACGGGACGCGAGCGCCGGCACGGCCGCCGCAACCCGCCGCCGACCACACTGGTCAGGCCAATTTGTTATATAATAGGAATATAAAGGGCCTGATGATCACGATCCCCTAGCGAACTTTACTGCGGTCTTATTGGCTCTCCGGTAAAGCTCTTTGGTGGATTATTTCAAGACCGCCGTCGTTACTGGACAAAACCGCAACAATCATCACCGAAAGGAAAGCGCTTTCTTCAGACCTTTAAATGCAGTGTATCATCCACTTCTACTCATTGACTAATTGAGTTGTAGTGGTTTCGAAGTCAATATTCAATTCGGATGGTAGTCCATTGATACCATGATAGTATTTTCTTATGTTTGTAAATGTACAGAAAATACTATCTACAGCTAATCAATCAAATAATTAATAGGTTAGTACCCAGGTCGGCCGGCGGGAACGCCAGGATGTCGGGGTAAGGCACAGGTGCCGGCGGCGCGTCCCACAGCGGCCCGTACGGAGACACCTCGCTGCCCTGCACAACAGACAATCTATCAAGCTGAGCCTCTTTTAGACAATAATGTTCTTATACCAGGCTGCGTTTGAACTAGCACAATATTCTTAGACAGCTTAGGGTTAGATCCAGCGCCTCGTCCATCTCCGGTCGTGTCAGATTGCTTGATTGCTGGAACTGCGGTCTCCTGCAGTTCCATCGGACATGAGAATTGGATGAGTGAGTGAAGGATGGATTGAATGAGTAAAGGAAGAGACATTAGGCCTGTGTTAGTCCAAACACTTGTGCACTATGATTTATTATAATAAATCTGCTCTGTCGATGGCTGTTTATGTTCTCCAAAAAAGAACGACTAAGTTATTGCTACCACGATTTTGCAAATCCGTTTTTCCAACACTTTTAGATCTTACATCATGTCACCTTTTTTTAAAACTAGAGGCCGGTGTTTCGTCTCTGTCTACTCTGAGAGAGAAGAAACAGCCGAAACAATCTCAGAGGTCATACCTAGACTTAGTATAGACAATTTGTTATATAATATTACTATAGACTCATCATAACCTTGGTCAATTCACAAGAGGGCGATGCAGGTAAGTATTTGAGATGGTATTTTGAAGAAAGAACCACACAGGTTTGAGTAGACCTGTCCAGCAAGGATTTGTCAGTTATGGCTGTAGACTATGGAAACCAAGGGATTCGTTAGGACTGTACTCACTGCAGTACTGAGTTGCTTATCAGATTACCTGGATCTTTGTCAGTAGCAGGTAAGCTTCCTTCCAAACTTTCGACAATTTTTCAGTGTCATATAAGATTACAATGGGCGTACCGAAATTATAACACAGTTGAGCCGCAAAAGTTCTAGGAAAATTGCTGGAGTTTTGTCGGGGTCACTTTAGCTATATTTATTACACGTGGTGACTGCTGAGAACATCATCTGCCTAGCCTTTTCCCAAGTTTTATTGGGGTCGGCTTCCAGTCTAACCGGATGCAGCTGAATACCGGTATTTTACATGGAGCGACTGCCTATCTGACCTCCACAACCCAGTTAGTACTGGGTTATACGATACCCCTTGGTAAGACTGGTTTTCAGACTTTTTGGGCCACTGAATACCTGTAACGACTGTCAAAGATCATAAATGACAGCCGGGACCAACTGCTTAACGTGCTTTCCGAGGCACGGAGGAAACTCGGTATGTAATGGGTGTTCACCCATCCACAGACCAACCTAGGCAAGCACGGCTTAACCTAAAGATCGACCCGAGCGGCTTTTATTATTTAGCCACGAGCTCATCTTGGTGACTGCTGAGATGGCGAGTATATATAGAGACGAATGGAAGAAGAAGATATACTGCGCCGACCACAAATAAGTTGGGTTAAGGCGATTACAGGAGCTAAATTAGCAACTCTATTTGTGGTGGTTCAAACTTCGTTTGAAATACTGTTAGAATAAGGTTCTAATCAGCTTGCACTACAAAGTGGTTGTTACGTCAGTCGCTGCGGGCCGAATAGTGCGAAATGAGTGGTTTTTTGGGATTTACAAAAAATCTATTGATTAGACTAAAAAAGTAAAACACTATGATGCTAATATGTTGCTTGTAGAATTATTTGCAAAAAACTCAGAATGATCGCATGTATTTTAGTATGGTTTTTACTCGTTAAAATAATTTTTTAGAGATAAGTTCGTGATTTTCTTTTGTCGAATAAAATTAGTTGTATTATGTTTTCAAAACACTATCGTACTAGCATATATCCTGAAGAATATCATATATTTTTCTGGTTTTATTTATTGCAGTGAAACATATGCTTTTTTGGATAATAAAACTCGCGTTTTGCTCCTGTAATCGCCTTACGGGCAAGAGAAGAGAATGATAAATAATGATGACACGTCCCGAAACCACTAACAGAAAAGTCAGTATTACTTTTTGATGGAACACCAGTTAACACCACAGATTTTCTTATGATTCTGTGTCCATCTTGGTGGAAAAAACGAAAAATAAACAGTACCTATAAAAAGTTTTGTCACTACGATTAACGAATATTTAAGTCCTTGCTCTGATAGGCTAAATGATCCAAATGATAGAGCAAAATATGTATTAATGAGTGAAATATTAAAAAATATAAGTCCAGGTTACATACTGCTGAGCTGCTCCAGACGTGCGGCGTCTCGCTGCCGTATGACATCAGCGGGAAATGAATCTTGATACCTTTGCACAGACTCCCGGACGAAACTGACACCACCACCACTCACTGAGCTCAAGGAACCAACGCACTGACAATCAGAGACCGACCAGGAGCTCCCAAGCATCAAAATGGACTAAATCAAATTATATCTTCACGCTATACCCGAGAGCTTCATAGTTTTATTAATTTTACTTGCTATACAAAAACCAACCCAAATATTTCGTTGCTAAAGTTGATATTGCATCTGCATAGTCTCAAATTCACCCCTAACCATGGTAACGTCAGTCTTCTGGCTCCTGATTGGCTGAATGGAGGGTGAGACAAGGGTGGTGGTCTGTGATTGGTCGCAGCAGGCGCAGAAGGCGGACTGTATCGACCTCTTACTCCTGAATTTTGCTGTAAAACTGTTAAACCATGAAAAATTAGTTAACCTTAACTTGTACGAAGTGAATTTAACGTCGATTATTTTAATTTACAATCATGTAGTTAGTGTGTTGTGAGTAGATAATACATTTGTATTTGAACAAAACATGTGGGTGCTAATTTTCCATAATTAAAAACCATGTTTTCTTTGATCTGATGAACGAATTCAAAATCACCACAAACATAGGTACCTAGGTACTTTTGACGGACGACTTTGGAATGTTCTACAAGAGATTTTTCTTTTTCCGTTTAGTTATTTATACATTTTTCCATGGAATCTGTATCCTTCCTTCATTCTTAATTTATTAAGTACTTTCGCTATCTTATAAAAGGAATCCCGCATTTATTTGCTGTTGATGAATATGGGGACCTCCACAAAAGGTGGATTCATGAGATGGGACAGGATCTTTACACTAATAAATACTAAACTGCACCCATTGGTACCTTAAAAGTGATATTGGTGTCGATTCTGTTGTGCACAAACTAAACTTAATTTAGGCTATTGGTATCTTTTTTTCTCTAATAAAACGAAAAGAGACGGACGTAATTTAGAGCTGTCAAATTTAATTGGCACTAATATGTCCATACAAATGAAGGGTGCAAGTAAAAACATGTCGACTAAAAACACGGTGATGCGCAAGCATTGCGCAAGGCATAAACTAATTTGACATCTCTAACTTAGTTCATAGCTATAGCCTTCCTTTTCTCGCACTCCCTTTTAGTAAAAAGATAGCAATAGCCTAAATTAAGTTTAGTTTGTGCACAACAGAATGAATGACAACAACAACACAACAGATGAATTCAAGGACCCCTTGTGTTTTTGAGTATTTCAGTTACATCATATTTAAGAAAACCTTCTATTTTGCTGTAAGTAGGTATAATAACTAACTAAAGCAATAGGAAATTAATAGTATTGGTATAGGATATTAATAGGATTGGTGCACTATGAAGACGGACAAAACAGTCCATTATTTGATGTAAAACATCATTAAATATTCTAATCTAGCTAGTATTCATATACTTAATCATGTTTTCTACTTACACTGATACACCAACCCAACTTGTCGCAAAGTCGCAATGCACCTGCACCCAGTAAAACCAATTCGAACCACATCAGCTAATCTGTTATTGATCATAACGCATTACCCAGATAGGCGTGACCCAGGACAGATGGCAGATTGGTCACGCATGCATTGTCCAATATAGAATACTGACAGAATTGAGGGATATTTGTCAAATCTGACGCGAAATTAGTGCGGATAGGGTAAAGTAGGGCAAAGCTGTATTCATGCTTTCATCGAGGGACTATATTGAAATGTTAATTTTGGTAATTTTGGGTTGACAACTGTGTGGTAGTGTTCGCCCGTGGTTAATTAGATTTTCGTTTTACGAAACGGCGCAGATCCCAAAGGTCTGCCTGCTCGCGTCGGGTATGGGCGTAGCCACGGTGGGGCAGGGTGGGGCGATTGCCCCAGCCTAGGTCTAGACCTGTAAGGTACCTAACCAATTCTGAAAAAATAAATTATCTAGGTACTAACTACAATTAATATCCCTAAGAAAGTTAAAACTCGACAGTCGACACAAAAAAAATACGATCAAACCAAAATACGCTGATGGTGGACACAAGATAACCAGCCCGCTTAGCATGAACGCCGTAGACACGAAAGAGAAACGACAAATTTTTGTTCATATGTCTTTGAATCGACAAAATGACAGATGAACAAAAGATTTGTCGATTCTCTTTCGTGTCTACGGTGTTTATGCTAAGCGGGCAGATAGATATAAACCTCTAAATTGACTGATTAACAAATTGGCATAACTACGCCTACGCCCAGAGCCCAAACGGCTGAAGTTAGAGACTCATTTTTAACCGACTTCAAAAAAGGCGGAGGTTATATGTTCGTGTGTATGTATTTTTTTTTTGGATGGAAGATTTCGTGGTGTAGGTAGGTGAGCAATAAGAAAGTGTTTTGGATAATACGAATTATATAAAAATATAGGGTGGAACCTTTTTGTATGAAAAAATTAACCGGGGTAAGACCGCGGGTATAGTTTGCTGGTTACATGACATATTATTTTAGACTGCTGCCCCACCCTGAGCTCGTGGTGTAGGTAGGTGAGCAATAAGAAAAGGTTTTGGATAATTCGAATTATATACAAATATAGGGTGTAACCTTTTTGTATGAAAAAAATTACCGGGGTAAGACCGCGGGTATAGCTTACTAGTTACATGACATATTATTTTAGACTGCTGCCCCACCTTGAGCTCGTGGTGTAGGTAGGTGAGCAATAAGAAAGTGTTTTGGATAATTTGAATTATATACAAATATAGGGTGTAACCTTTTTGTATGAAAAAATTAACCGGGGTAAGACCGCGGGTATACTTTGCTGGTTACATGACATATTATTTTAGACTGCTGCCCCACCCTGAGCTCGTGGTGTAGGTAGGTGAGCAATAAGAAAGTGTTTTGGATAATTCGAATTATATATCTACAAATATAGGGTGTAACCTTTTTGTATGAAAAAATTAACCGGGGTAAGACCGCGGGTACAGTTTGCTAGTTACATGACATATTATTTTAGACTGCTGCCCCACCCTGAGCTCGTGGTGTAGGTAGGTGAGCAATAAGAAAGTGTTTTGGATAATTCGAATTATATACAAATATAGGGTGTAACCTTTTTGTATGAAAAAATTAACCGGGGTAAGACCGCGGGTACAGTTTGCTAGTTACATGACATATTATTTTAGACTGCTGCCCCACCCTGAGCCCATGGCTGGCTACGCCCATGCCGTCGGGAGATCAACTATAGTGCCACCTATTGATTACCCAATCTATGAGCTTCTTCCGAGAACATAACTCACTTGGAGGAATGTCTGAAGTGTCCAGGCATGTCAAATTTTGAGGACCTAATTTACGCCACTGATGCTAGTGACGAGGTCACTGTGTGGTCCCTAGTCACTAGCCCCAATTACACAGTGTTCAGCACTGGGAACTAATTGGGAGTACCTACGTGTATGGTGTATCGTGGATGCGTATAGAGGAGAGTAATTAGACTGGTTTTAATGTTGGTATCGACTCAAGACGGCTTGCACAGCCGTCACGCTGCCGACCCTCAGACTAACAAGAAGGAACAGCTATCTATTTTATTGTTGTTAGACAATTTAGTAATTATTTCGGTTATTTCGGTGAAGTGCTAAAGTATTTTATACTAAATTTATTTTTCTCTTTTTATATTCGATCTCTTAGCTTAGATTTTTTCCATCTAGGTGGTCTTGTCCAGGCTTAAGGCCTGGACTGCACCAAAGCGGAGACGAGCGGAGATGTTCGAACCGGAGATGAGGAGAGACGCGTCTAGGTTGTATCTACCGAGAGATATGCAGCACACGCCGGTCACCACACACACCAAGCCGCATTCAACACATCGCTTACGGTGTATCGGTACACCGTTGTGGGCACGATGGACATGCCCACAACCCTAATTGAGGTCGATAATCTGATGTTCTACACAAGGCATTAATAGTAGATTGTATGACAAGGGAGCAAAATAGTATTTTTACGGCGAGGGCGCTATTTTGATTCCAGAGCGAAGCGAAGGATTCTAAAATAGAATCCTGAGCGTAGCGAGGGATTCAAAGTACATCGCCTGAGGGAAAAATATGTTTGCTCTCGAGTCATATACTCTACTTTTCATCTCGTTCTATGAGAAAATAAATAAGAGACACTTTTAAGTAATTAATGAATAAGTTTAATTAAAAAAATGACATGAATGTAAAAAAGGTCAATTACAAATTTATATCTAATAGATATAAATATAAATGGCACCGGCAAAATTTTGAAAATTTATTGTAACTGTGTGTATTTTGTTTGGGATTGATATAGTTGTGGATTTATTTATACATTTTTTGTTTTTTTAATTAGGTACTATTTCTTTGTTTTAATATGAAAAAATTACTTGAAATTTGTAGCGTTTTTTGATGATGGATCAATTCTTTTCTAAACTGTGGAAATAGAAAAACAAAACTAGTTATGCTTTAAGCTTCTACTCCATTCACCGAATATACCCATTTTTTTGGAAAGTGATAAAAAGTCATCCAGTATTTTGAGTGTTTGTAATCTCAGTATCTGGCTGGTGCTCAGGAAAAGGTTCCTTTGATGTAGAAGAGCGCGGTGACAACGGTATGGGCGAACTATCTGCAACTTTTAATTTAATATTTTCTACAATGCGGGTGCTGACCCCCGCACCGTACAGCAAACACTTACAGCCAGTAATTTATACGATTTTCGTTCGATTTCAATGAACGATTCATGTTCTAAATTCAAATCTCATTACTGCCCGCCAAAAAGTCTAGTGGAGAAAAGAGCTACTTTGCTCCCGCTAAACGGGGAACAAAACGACACTTTTCGAATAGAAGGGATGAAATAGTACATTGTTACCCTAGGGGTGAAAGTAACTTATTTAGTCCCGAGACGGGGTTTGGTGCCCGAGTGTAAGCGAGGGCGCTAATAGTTCGAGGGACTAAATAAGTCTTTAACCCGAGGTAAACACTGTGCTTTTCATTACGAATACAAGGAAAGTAAAAAAAAAACATACAACTCGAAAAAACAAATGAAGATCGGAATTCGGATTGCCGCTTTCCCGCCTATTTTGCTTTTTTTTCTGTGGCCGGCCAGCTATTCAGCCATTACCTATTTTTCATTTTCATCATCGAAAAATGGTAAATATTTGTCCCAAGACTAGGTATGTTATTTTAAAGAAATAGTTGAAACTTAATTAATATTATAATAAAGTTATTAAAAAAATATATATTCTTTAATTAATACTTAACTTTGTGTTATTTCAATTTTACATCGTGGCTGTATAGAAAGTTGGAACATGGTTCAATGGAAAAGTGAACCACTTTTTTTTATAATTTGACAGCTGTCAGTTGAAAACGATTCTCCCTAGGGCTGAAAAGTATTACTTTCAACCCGCTCCTCAGGCAACTTCAGACCTACTTTCAGAGTATGAGTAATGAAATAGTACATTGTTACCCTAGGGGTGAAAGTAACTTATTTAGTCCCGAGACGGGGTTTGGTGCCCGAGCGAAGCGAGGGCGCTAATAGTTCGAGGGATTAAATAAGTCTTTAACCCGAGGTAAACACTGTGCTTTTCATTACGAATACAAGGAAAATAAAAATAAAAACATTCAATCAACAAATGAAGATCGGACCACGGAAGACCGCTTTCCCGCCTAGTTTGCTTTTTTTGTCTGTGGCCGGCCAGCTATTCAGCCATTACCTATTTTTCATTTTCATCATCGAAAAAATGGTAAATATTTTGCCCAAATCTATGTTATTTTAAAGAAATAGTTGAAACTTAATTATAATAAAGTTATTTAAAAAATATATATTCTCTAATTAATATTTATTTCAATTTTACATCGTGGCTGTATAGACAGTTGGAACATGGTTCAATAGAAAAATGGACTATTTTTTTTTAATAATTTGACAGCTGTCAGTTGAAAACGATTCTCCCTAGGGCTGAAAAGTATTACTTTCAACCCGCTCCTCAGGCAACTTTAGACCTACTTTCCGAGTATGAGTAATGAAAAAATATATAAAACGCTAGTTTACCCTAGCATTCAAATTTTCGGAGAGCGGAGAGATCATTTTCATTATTGATTCACCAAAATGGGTGGAATAGTTTAGAGTTTAAATGACTATGCATCCAAACAAACACACTTATGTAATTTTCGTGATGAAGCAGGCAAACGTTTTAAGGCTTCTTTTAATTTATTAGTGTAGTACATCTCACTGCGTGGATACCTATACACTGTAGATACAAGCAATGGTGTTTTTATTTCCCTTGGGCGTATGAAAGCTATGACCTGGGGCGGCGAGAACTGCCGTAACTTGTTGATAAAAGAACTATTTATTTTCTAGCCTGCCGCCTCATATTTTAGTAGCTTCTCTTATTGGATTGATTAATTGTCAAAACAAAACCTGACTTATCCGAAGTGGGCTACTCTAATAAGGCCTCATTCACGAAGTCAGCGGCCGCGCTGTAGTATTCACGAAGTCAGCGGGCAGATCGCGCGGCGCTAGAGCGGCGTAGTGTTGTGTTACGAGAAATTAATATCTTTAATCGCGAACGAAATGTCTAAACAGCGACGACAACTTCTTTTTGATTCTAATTCCTTTCTAAAGTTGGATTTATTGTGGGCCAAAAAAAATATAAATTCCTACAACCAAGCAAAAAGGCGAGTTTCATCGGAGTTACGAAGAACAGACAAAATCCCGATTAATTCTTTGACTATACTAGAATGAGTACAGAAACATTTGATTATTTTCTTGAAGCTGTCAAAGTGCGATTTAGAATCTATCATTACAATTTTTTTACAAATCCAAAATCATACATATTACAACACGTCGTCGGCGGGCATTATGAAATTTTGGTTGATAATTTATTCTGCACAACACTACGTCAATGCAGTCTCGAGGGCACCGCTCGTTTGCCGCTCGCCGCTCGTACGCCGCTCGATGCCCGCTACCCGCGCCGCCGCCACGCCGGCGCCGCTGACTTCGTGAACAGCTCCATTTAAATGTATGCATTGGAACGCCCCGCGCCCGCGCCGCTCCCGCGCCGCCGCCGCCGCCGCACCGCCACCGCTGACTTCGTGAATGAGGCCTACACGCTACTCTACATCCTTCTCTTAAATTATTCAGTAAAAATGGACTGCTTAGTTTTTCAAGCTCGTTGTCGCTCTTACATTCTGGAGTCCAATTAACTTACCTATTCATTCTGAAACTGTTATGCATAAGTCGGCAAAGTGCAAAATAATTTCGAGCTCGCTTCGCTCGCTTGCCTCTTTAGGTCTTTATGTTTCTTTCAAGTCAGCAAAATCATTTCAATAACATTCGTAACACTTTATATAAATGAATGGTATTATAGATAAAGTGTTACGAATCGGAGGAGAGCTGCTAAAATTTTAGAGCTCGCTGCGCTCGCTCCTGAATTCTAAACTGTTGATTATTCTGAAAATCTAATAACATATCAGAGGCCGGTGCAAAAAACGAGCTCGCTGCACTCGCTATTGCATATTATTTTAGTTTCTTCTTGTAAAATTCATCGTTAAACTACTACCACTCTACGAGGACTTTTCTCTTTTTTTTTATTCGACGTCACTTTACGTTCACAACCTATTTTGGGGCCGTCCCCACAACCTATTTTGAGGGCTGGATCCGCGCCTGCTTACAGCACATCGCACGTGCTCGCAGCATACCGCTCGTTTCCGAAGTGCGCTTGGCCGCCTGGGAGACTTGACTTGACTTGACTGCCTGCCCTGGGCAGGCAGTCTCGACATAGATAGCGACAAATACGATAACTTTTGATTGCTAATTACTAACGAATTAATTTGGTTGCAATAATGATGCTTGCCAGTAACGCAAGTCTTTACATCCAAGATGCGATTTTCACAAAAATCATTATTGCAACCGATTTTATTCGTTAGTAATCAGCGATTGAAAGTTAACTATTGTGTCGTTATCCCTGTCGAGACTGCCGGCCCTGGTGCGGAAGCTAGCCTAAACTATTACGACACATCTCCTCTCCTCTTGTCTTGACTCCGCTTCGGGGAGTACGACCCTTAAATGAAAAAAAATCCAAATCCTCAAAACTCAATCCTAACAAGAGTATCTTTATCCGTGTCAAATTATGAGATTTAGCAAAAACATGTCAACGAATTACACGCTTCAATTACGTTTACAATAGAAAAGGGGGCTGATATTAAAAGTCAGGGGCGTCGGCCGCACGTGGCATCGGGGGACAAAATATGTTTTGATATGATAACTAATGCTGCGTATTGTGATCTAATTGTTTAGGGGGCATGCCTTGTTGTTACGCAAGTGTTCTGTTTTATAGTGGTTTGTGATTTGAATTTGATTTGTATTATTTTTAATTTAGCATTGCAATTACGCAATACGCGTATGATTTGAATTTCGAATTTTATTCTTTTTTTTTCGCAGAAATAAATAAAAATAAAAACTAAGTTTGCCATTTGCTTCTACTCCGTTCACCTAAGTATTATACCCATTTTTTTGGAAAGTGATAAAAGTCATCCTGTATAAAGGGTGTAAAACACCTCTTAACGAAGCCAAAAGGCACTTGTTCTCCTTGTCATTGCGATCATTTTTTTGTTCTACACTATAGTGTGGGGGGGGTGGTGTAGGTATGCCTGGGAACCTTCTAATTTCCGAGATATTGGAGGTAAAAGTTCCAACTTTTTGACAAGTTTTTTTTGAAATACTAGTTTTGAATGTAAGATTTTTACTTTAAACACCTGCACGACCCCCGTACTATTCAATCCATCCATCAGCACAATGTTTTGAGTGCGTTACATTGAGTTCTACCACAAAACATGATTCTTCACCCCAAAAAAAAATATCGTTTCCCAGCAATAATTTTTGCGTAAAGTTACTTAGTTTGATGTGCAGAATGCTTGGTTGACGGCTTCGTGATGAGGTCTTTTACACTCTGTATAATAAAACAAAGTCCTCCGCCGCGCTGTCTGTTCGCGATAAACTCAAAAACTACTGCACCGATTTTCATGCTGTTTTCACCAATGGTTAGAGTGGTTCTCGAGGAAGGTTTTAGTACCTATATAATTTGTCAAGCGGGTGGGCGAAGCCGCGGGCATCAGCTAGTGTATTAATAAAATGTACTAATGATGTTGATTTGTTATTTTATATACTCGAACATTCCATTGCGTGGCGTAGGTCGATTTTCTTTACTAGTGAAAACACGAGGACCGAATCAAAAATATGTTTTAAATTCTATAATGTAATCGCCACACGAGCGTACAATCGCCTTTTCTACGCAAATGCTCTAATATGTTTTTAATAAGTTGGAACCGAAGATAATTTAATACAGCGTTTGGACACACTTTCACACAATGCGGGGATGACGCAGGGTGACTTCGTGAAGGGTAGCGACAACTTAGGGGATGATATTTTCAATATTCGGTCGTTTTTGTTATTTTCTTTTATAAACAAATTAATCGACTTTCGTTACTGACTGTACTTATTCACGAATTTTGGTTTGGCTTTCAAGCATGGCAGTGGTCCGGTTTAATGTTTAAAAGCTAATTTTAAATTAAATAAAAGTTTAAATAGAAATTATGAAAACAAAATGGGTCCTACCTGCTTCCAACTTTTATTATTCCAATTTTTCGTGTCGAAAAGTAAGTGTACCCACCCACACTTATCGACACGAAATCAAAATAAGCTTTATGTCATACAATAATACCGCCGCGGGGATACGTGTGGTAAATGTCGTAATGTTGATTGTTGAGTCGTTATTTCACAGCGCGCCCGAATCTTATACTATTTGGGTCGAGCTTATCGCACAGATCAACGAGATAATCATCGATACGCAAGAAGAGATGATTCAAGTGATTTTGGACCAGAAGGGTTCACGGGCGTAGGCAGGCCCGGACTGGGACCCGAAACCGGCCCGGGCATTTGAGAGACGGTCGGCCCTCTACTCTCAAGACAAATGAAAACCACTAATGTAAATTTGAATCAACTGTAGAAAACATCATAAATAGAACCTTGGGCTGAAATGCTAGGCTGCGACTTTGATAAAGACGAGGCTCGAAACTAAAAGAATATCGACGCTGTCGAACAAGCTTTTGAACCACAGGGGGGGGGGGGGGGGTGCAGAAAAGTAAGAGTAAAAACGGATTTGTAAGGGTTAACTTTACTAGTTACAGATGCAGCTGAACTTCTTCTAAGAATCTAAATACTTGATTAAATAGAAGTTAAAGTCTAGGAACTAAAAAAAAATGAGCTATTCTTTAGTCCTTTTATTCAGAAATAGACGTTACTTAATCGACTTAGAAAGACAATGAATTATTAAAACATAAAGAGGTAAGGTAAGGCTTCAAGAGCGAAATTTTAACGCCCTACCTTGGACAGGTTAAAATTGTTTCGACCCTTTATACAAGACTTACTTGGTCGACTTGCAGTTAAAGCCAAGAATCGATAGGTTTGTGGCGTGCAGGAGCGAGCGTAGCGAGCTTGAAATTTTTTTGTCAAAAGGTTGCACCAAAGTTGTAACCTGTTTAAGGCAAATGGTATGGTAGGCAAATGGTGGTATGGTAATGGCGCTGCGTACTATGATCCTTTGCATTCGGATAATACAAATACCTATTTTAAAATAAATAATTTTGTGTCAATTATGTCTTTGGAGCTTTTTGCAGTGTCAGAAGCACTTACTTATATTATATCCATTGAAAATAACAGAAAGATATTAATTTGTGTAGATAGCAAAAGTGCACTACAACATATAGCTCGATGCGCCTCTGGTTACAGAGGTGCACCGATAGCTTATGAAATTCTTTCTAAAATACACAATCTATCTAAAAGAGATATAGATCTGAAATTGCAATGGGTTCCTTCACATATAGGTTTAAGTGGTAATGAGGAGGCTGATCGTTTAGCAAAGTTGGGTATTGTCGGGGGAAGAGAAAAAAACATTGGAACTAATTACATAGAAATATTGCCTAGGTATAAAAATAAATGTCATGAAGTTTGGAAAGAATATTTTAATCAAAGATCTAAAGAAAAAGGGATATGGTATAGGTCATTGGTTTCGGAGCCTCCTCATGTACCGTGGTTTTGTAACACTAGGCTTAGCAGAAAACTTATAGTGACAGCTCACAGACTGAGATCTGGACACATGCCGCTCAATAATTTTGGATTTTTAATGAAAAAAATTGATTCACCTAATTGTGAGGTGTGTGGCACACCGGAAGATGTTATACATCTATTGACGGAATGTGTCAGATTTCAGTCTGCAAGAGAGGATCTTCTTAGAGAGCTTGAGATAAATATGTACGATGTTTGTATGTTTCATCATATTTTGTCGACACCTAACTCCGGAGCTGCATATAGTTTAATTAAGTTTGTATTATTACGTTTTACGTTATAAGGTCCGATGGGACTGGCATATACAACTGTATAAAAGTCCCTTATAATAAATAAAGAGAAAAAAAAAAAAAAAAAAACCTGTTTAAGGCCTTTGCCTTAAACAGGTTACAACTTTGGTTCGACCTATTGGTGTTACTTGGTCGATTTATAATCGACAATGTAAAGATCAAAGAGAAAGTAGGTTGTATTTTTTACGTCTTGCCTCGAAATTCAGTAATAATATGTAATTTCAGATCAAAATGTTTACATGCTCCATTTTTGGCAACCTTGTGTATGCATGCCAGAATTGCCAATAGGCCTCGGGGCAAGGGACTCCTCATTTTTTCAGCCTGTCTGTACCGGTCAACAACGCGAAAAACCAAAAGGAGTGCCAGTCCGGAGGCAGAAAAAAGGAGTCTTAATGTTAAAAGATTTTTCGCAGGGTTCTTCTAAGCACAAACCGCGCGCGGTGATTAAAAGAGAATGGGTAAGTTTCTAGCGGTAGTACGAGTTCTCAGAGGCTCATTTTTATCCATAAATTATTTTCGTTTTAGAGTGATCCTACAGTACCTAAGCTAAAATTTATTACATCTTACTAATTCTGTGGGATCAGGCAGGAAATCAAAAACTTTTAAAAATCCTGAGCCTCTACTATTAGGTACTACTACTGTACTATTACTACAGATAGTCTAGAGAAATTTGAATTAGGTCCTCGACTTGATGGTAGAGGACATTTTTGAGATATGTTTTTTTTAAATAACAAAAGTAAGTCGATCACCAATCGGCCACACGGCCCACCGGGCATCTGGCCCATCGGGCATTTGCCCGATTTGCCCGTATGGCCAGTCCGGGCCCGGCCGTAGGAAATAGTACATTAGGTACTGCAGCGGCCAACAACAGGCATTGATGGACGAATGTGTGGCACACATACGTAAGTCCATCACTGGTGTCGATTCTGTTGTGCACAAACTAAACTTAATTTAGGCTATTGCTATCTTTACTAAAAGGCAGTGCAAGAAAAGGACGGCTATAGCTATGAACTAAGTTAGAGATGTCAAACTAGTTTATGCCTTGCGCTTCACCGTGTTTTTAGTCGACATGTTTTTACGTGCACCCTTCATTTGTATAGAAATATTAGTTCCAACTAAATTTGACAGCTCTAAATTACGTCCGTCTCTTTCTCGTTTTATTAGAGAGAAAAATATAGCAACAGCCTAAATTAAGTTCGGTTTGTGCACAACAGAATCGACACCAATGCCTAGTTGTGGCCAAGGCTTGTATAGTTATATATCTAGCCTGTATTGTCCCACTGCTGGGCAAAGGCCTCCCTCCATTCCTTCCAACGGTCACGATTCTGTGCTATGTCTTTCCAATTCTCAAGGAAGACATCCAGTTCATCCCGCTATAAACTTCGTGGTCTGCCGCGACCCCGTGTCAATGTTTCAGGGCACCATTCCTGAGCCTTACGGGCCCACAGTTCGTTCGGCATGCGACAGACATGTCCTGTCCAGTCCTATTTAAGTTGAGCAGCCTTTTGAGCCACGTCAACGATTTGCGTTTTGGAGCGCAGTGTAGTGTTACGAATACGATCTGTTAATTTGCCACCTAAGATGCTGCGCTCCATAGCACGTTGGAAAACCTTGAGTTTGGACTTTTGCATGTTAGTTAAAGACCAAGTTTGCGCACCGTAGATCAAGATGGGGAGAATACAAATGATGCGTTTATGTAGAGCGAGAGAGAGAGCGACTTGTTTAGTAAACGTCATCGTTGTTAGGTACGTTCCTTTGGTGTTTTTTTTTTAAAAGAAACTGAATGCATGAAGTCTACGACAACTCATGTTACACAAGCGAAAACTAGTGTGTTGGTTAAAGAGTTGACATCGAATGATTAGAGTGTTCTGTCTTAGGCATAACTTAGATGCCAAACTTTAATGGAACTCCCAAGTAGATCCTGTTAGAAAAAATCGTGATTTAGAGTTTACTTTATATATATATGTCACAGTCAAAACTACTTTTGATCGGTGAAAACTAGTCAAAACTACTTTTGACCGGTGAAAACTTTTTTAATAATACTTAACTAACAGTTTACTCACAAACCTATAATGTTTTTTTTTGACCCTTTGAAAAACGTCATGTAATTCTAGGACTAAGTAATTACAACCGATGCGTTCTAAAACAACATATTTTTAATGTAGAAAACGCATTTTAACTTCATAAGGATTTTGACTGTGTGACGCCAGTAAAAAGTGGTTTTGACCGATTTACAGTTTTGACTTTAACATACAGGGTGTAAACAACCTCATCACGAAGCCGTCAACCAAGAATTCTGTACATCAAACTAAGTACTTTACGCAAAAATTATTGCTGGGAAAGGACTTTTTGTTTTGGGGTGAAAAATCATGTTTTGTGGTAGAACTCAATGTAACGCACTCAAAACATTGTGCTGATGGATGTATTTATTTATTTATTTATTTATTGGTCTATCTACAATTGTTACACTTTTTAATCTAATAATACAATCTAAGATACACACCAAGTGTACAATATGATGCGATAGACACAGCATGCATGAATAACTAAAAATTAATTACAGTAGTTGTACAGTTAAATACGAGTGTCTAGACTAGTAACAAAAAATATATAGGTTGAAAGTAACATAGTTAGTTGTGTTGATTATTTATTTTTAGTGGACTTGGCGCTTGAACTTCTGTACCGATGTGCAAAAAATATCTACAACATCATCACAATTATTGAGAAGCCTGCAAAGTCTTGGGATTGGGGAGTTAGACCCTGAAGCAGTTTTGCGGAAGGGGGGACGTAATAGTTTGATAGCGTGACGCGGGTAGCTATGTGGCAGGTTAAAACTAAACTTAGTCAAGAGCTGGGGGCAATCTATTTTGCTGTGAAGAATTTTATACAGGAAAATTAGGTCGTTTTTATCTCTGCGTTTTTCGAGTGAAGTCATATTAAATTTTTCTAGACGTTTTACATAGCTTGGAACTTTTTTGGCTATTCCCCCCGAGTAAGCAAGATGGTTTAAAAATCTTTTTTGAATGCGCTCCAACCTAAGACGTGCATAGGGCGTGCATAGTGGGGACGCCACACAACCGAGCAGTACTCCAATATGGTACGAACGAGGTAATTGTATAGATACATTTTAGTTTGAGGCTTGCGAAAACATTTTGCATTCCGAAGTACAAAACCAAGTGTCTTCGAAGCTTTTTTTATAATAGTGTCCATGTGGGGAATAAATGTTAGTTTACGGTCAAGGAAGACCCCGAGGTCTCTGATCACATCAACTTTGCTTAGGCACGTACCATACCTAGTATAACTGTAATCAAAGAAAATTGGCTTCCGGGTAAACGTTATTTGAGAGCACTTTTTAATATTTAAATGCATTTTGTTATCCTCGCACCATTTGATAAGTCTATTCAGGTCATCTTGAAGTAAAATTGAATCGACTTAAGAATGTATTACACGAGCTATTTTCAAATCGTCTGCGAATAAGAATGGGGTGGAATTAGTGAAGTGATATGGAAGGTCGTTTACAAAAATAACAAATATAACAGGACCCAAGTGAGAACCCTGAGGAACCCCAGAGGTTATAATTAGGGTTTCGGATTTATAGCCATTGGCAACGACATAGAATGATCTGTCTGTTAAATATGAATGAAGCCACTTAAGAAAAGAACCAGCAAAGCCGTAGGCAGCAAGCTTTTGACTGAGCACCACGTGGGACACTTTGTCGAAAGCCTTGCTAAAATCCGTGTAGATGGCGTCGACCTGCTGGTTAGAGTCAAGTGAAGCAATTTTTTCAACAAATGTTTACTACAGGTCGATCTTGCAACAGTAAAGCCATGCTGGTGATCAGAAAGGTACTTCTTAAAGTAGTTTTGGATGTCTGGGCATACTACTGCTTCAAAAACCTTTGCAAACGTCGGAAGGATAGAGATAGGACGATAGTTACTAACTACATTCTCAGCGCCCGATTTATAGATCGGAACCACTTTGGCCACCTTCCATTTTTAAGGGAAAATTCCAACGCTGAGTGATTTGTTAAAAATCAAGTAAAGTGGGGTTGCCAGTTGATCAGCGCAAGTTGCGATGAAGCAAGGGGGAATTTCATCACTGCCAGGACCTTTGGATATGTCTAATTTTTTTAAGTGTTTGACTATTTTATTTTTTGGTATTTGGAGCAAGGAAAAACTGTCGGAGTTGTTAACTTGGTTTTCAAAGAATGGAGATGATAAGGCTTCATTACTCGGATGATCAACCGGACTGTACACTGAAGAAAAGTAGGTTCCAAACATGTTGCACATATCGTAACCATTACAAGTTTGGCTAACGCCATTTGACATTTTAGCCGGGTACGTTTTTTACGGGTACCTATTGAATAGTACGGGGTCGTGGAGGTGTTCAAAGTTAAAATCTCACACTTTGACCCCCAATATATCCGTAACTAGAAGGTTCCCAGGTATGGTGTAGAACAAAAAACCGGCCAAGTGCGAGTCGGAGTCGCGCACGAAGGGTTCCGTACCATTATATATAACCTTAGACGGCAAAAAAAAAAAAAGGGCAAAAAAATCACGTTTGTTGTATGGGAGCCCCCCTTAAATATTAATTTTATTCTGTTTTTAGTATTTGTTGTTATAGCGGCAACATAAATACATCATCTGTGAAAATTTCAACTGTCTAGCTGTCACGGTTCATGAGATACAGCCTGGTGACAGACAGACGGACAGACAGCGAAGTCTTATAGGGTTCCGTTTTTAGGGTTCCGTTTTTAGGGTTCCGTACCCAAAGGGTAAAAACGGAACCCTATTACTAAGACTTCGCTGTCTGTCCGTCTGTCCGTCTGTCCATCTGTCCGTCTGTCCGTCTGTCCGTCTGTCCGTCTGTCCGTCTGTCTGTCACCAGGCTGTATCTCATGAACCGTGACAGCTAGACAGTTGAAATTTTCACAGATGATGTATTTCTGTTGCCGCTATAACAACAAATACTAAAAACAGAATAAAATTAATATTTAAGGGGGGCTCCCATGGGGTGCGATGTCAGAAGTCCTCCACGTGTGTCTGGCGGCTGCTGGTCCCTCTCGATACGTCTGGAGGGAAGAGCAGCTGCTGGGCCGGTGCACCCTGGACGCGGCGGTATCCTTCTCCGGGGAATGAGAGGAAATGAGAGTTTCCTTTTATCCCCCGGGGAATGTGACCGCCGCGGCTAATGAATCTGACAAAGGTAGGGTCCTTTCAGGACCAACGGTGCGTTCCTCTGCGTGACCCTCTGTAAAGCAGAGGGCACAGCTGAGGAATGAGGGCGGGCTTGGTGTGCACTCACCCTGCCTCCGAGCAGACAGAGAAGGATCCGTCCTCCTCTGTCACCGTCAATCTCGTAATCTGGCTATCGAAGCGCTGTGGATCACGTCTCGCGGTTTCGATAGGGGACCGAGGGTCTTGGCTTAACCGCCCGGACCGCGAGGTAGAAAACCTCTATAAAAAGTTACCCCGAATCCCAAGTGGCGACGCACCGCGAGGGGATGTATGGCTGACGGGTGTTCCATGGAACAAATCAGTCGCTAGTGCACTCCTCGCCAGGGTACCTGCAGACCCCCATGGCGAGTAATAAATGCTAAAATCTGCTTATCTAGGGTAAAGGGGTCTCTGCCCAGATGGACTTTTAAATCCCCCAGACTCGTGGGAACAATATGGAAAATTCTAAAAAACCCAACACCGCCGGCAACGGCAAAGGAGAGGAGAGGAGGGATGCGGCGTCGGAGTCCGACATCGCATCCAGTGACGTGAGCGCGGGAGGCTCAGAGAGCTCCCGCCGCGTGAGGGCCGGGACGCCCGCGGAGAACAGTAAGTTCTTCCGCAAGCGACCCAGGCGGGATGGCGACCGGAGGTCGTCATCCGGAGAAGAAGAGGCCTCGGCCAGAAAGATTCCCACGAATAAGCGTGGTGGGATCAGAGGCAGGGGGAGGGGGATATCTGCCCCCGAGAGGTCGGTGAGTCTCGCCGAAGAAGGGCGCCAACCGGGCACATCTGCTCGAGGGTCTGGCGAAGAGGCAGGTGCACCTGGCGGCTCCGATGCGGAGCGTAAGGCCAGGTTCGCAAAGGCGGTGGAAGCCGCGATAAGGGGAGTGGCCTATAAAGTGAAGACGTCGTCGAAACTTAAGGCCATACCCGCGGCTTCCGCCTCCATCTTGGCGGCAGCGGAGGCCAACTTTGCGGGGCCTCCTCCTCCTCCTTCGTCAGAGGGAGATGTGGCCAAACTGCGGGAGGAGGTGGCCCGCCTGACGGCCGCCACGGAGCTACTCCAACAGGAGAATGCCAAGCTCCAAGCGGACCTGGCCAGCCTGCGGGGGCGCGGCTCTCAAACTGGGGGCCAGACCCAGCGGCCTACCCAGCCCGAACCGGCGGAGAACCAGATCCTGAATCTGGTACGGAAGGAGCTGGCTGCCTTCGAACAGCGGTTCTCCGTCCTGGAGGGAAGGGTCCTGCGCCCCCCCCTGGATGCAAACAGGGCAGCCGCGGGCCCGAGCACGGTGTCGTACGCGGCTGCCGCTGCGACTGTGGCACCCGCACCCGGACCGGGGCTGGCGAGCCAGCCCTCCGGCAGGGCTGTGGCGGCCACCCCCGAAAAGCCGGCTCCGGCGAAACCGGCACCGGTAAAGAAGGCGCCCAAGAGGAGGAAGGGCAAGGCAGCTGCACAGGCGGTGACTGTGCCGGCGCCAGTGCCAGCGGCGAGTGGGCCAGTGCCTGCGGCAGGCCAGCTGCCGCCGCCACCACCGCCCTCCCAGCCCCCGACACCTGCGGCTGAAGCCGGATGGCAAGTGGTCGGGGAGAAGAAAAAGGGGAGGAAGGCGGCCAAAAAGGCCCGAAATGTGGAGCGGCAGCGCCAGCACAGGGCGCGAAAGATCGCGGCTAGGCTCCGCGCCCCGAAGACCGCGGCTGTAGTGATTACACTACAGCCGGACGCGGAAAAGAGGGGCGTGTCCTACCGCGACCTTCTGGCGAAGGCGAAAGAAGCGGTGAACCTCGGTGAGCTTAGGATCACCGGGGGCCTCCGGCTTAAAGTCACCGCGACAGGGGCTCGATTGCTCGAGATCCCCGGCGAAACCAGCGGCTCGTCCGCCGACGCTCTGGCTGAAAAGCTCAGAGCGTCCCTAAACGCGGACGAGGCCCGAGTGTCCAGGCCCGTCAGATGCGCAGACCTGCGCATCCTGGGTCTGGACGACTCGGTGACCGCGGAGGAGGTGGTGGCCGCCGTCGCCAGGTCCGGAGGGTGCCCTGCCGATCAGGTCAGGGCAGGCGCCCTTCGCCCGGGCTCCACGGGTATGCATACCGTTACGGTATGCTGCCCGGTGACGGCGGCTAAAACCATAGTGGAGGGCCGAAGGCTACTGGTGGGCTGGGTTTCAGCGCAGGTAAAGCTGCTGGAGCCCAGACCTCTGAGGTGCTATCGCTGCCACGTGGGACACCACGTGTCAGTGCAGTGCGCCTCGGAGGTTGACCGCAGCGGACTCTGTTTCCGCTGCAGTCAGCCCGGTCACGTGTCCGCAGCTTGCTGCGCCACGCCGCACTGTGGTGCATGTGCGGCGGCCGGTAAGCCGGCCGATCACCGGGCTGGGAGCAAGGCCTGCGCTCCGCCCACCAAGGCCATTAGAGGCAAGGGAAGGCCCTCCGCCACCACCACCACCACCGTCGCCACCGCCGCAGCCGCAACTGCTGCCTCTGCCGCTGTCACCGCCACAGAGGGGCCCTTGCAGGGGGCTAGGGAGGAAGCGGTAATGGAGTGCCAATAACGGCCCCATTACGCTTCCTCCAAGCGAACATCAACCACTGCGCCTGCGCTCAGGATCTGTTGCTCCAGAGCATGGCGCAGTGGTTGATTAACATTGCTGTGGTCGCTGAGCCGTATTTTGTCCTCCCCAGGGAAGACTGGGTGGCGGACCTTAGCGGCTCAGTGACCATAGTGTCGTCGGCCGCCGCCGGTACCCCGACCCTTGAAGGTGTCAGGAGGGGTCGGGGGTGCGTAGCAGCCCGGTTTGGGGAGATCGTAGTAGTGGGAGTCTACTTCTCCCCGAGCCGAACTCTCGCCGAGTTCCACAACTCTCTCGCAGAGTTGAGTGTTGTCGTCGGAAACCATTCCCTCCCTGTAGTTGTCCTCGGGGACTTCAATGCCAAGAATTTGGCTTGGGGTTCTCGTTGTACAGACGTGCGGGGAAGGATGGTGGAAGACTGGGCTCTGGAGAAGGGCCTGGTCGTCCTAAATCGGGGTTCTGTCCCCACGTGTGTGCGGATGCGGGGCGAGTCGGTGGTGGACATTTCGTTCGCTAGCCCCGCTCTGTCGCCGCGTGTCGTTGACTGGCGTGTCATGGAGGGGGTGGAGACCTATTCCGACCACCGGTACATCCGGTTCGACGTCTCCACCCAGACCTCAAGCGCGCCGGTCCAACAGGCCCCGAGTGGTCCGCGCTGGGCGCTGAAGCAGCTGGACCGGGAGCTCCTCCTGGAAGCCTCAATCGTGCAGGCCTGGGTGACATCACCGGACAGGCCTGCCGACGTTAACAACGAGGCAGGGTGGTTCCAGGAGGCCATGTCTGACATTTGCGACGTGGCAATGCCCCGCGTTCGGCCAAGAAGCGCCCGGCGTCAGGTGTACTGGTGGTCGCGAGAGCTGACATCTCTGCGCGAGGCGTGCGTAGCTGCGCGACACCTGTACGCCAGGCATCGCAGGCTCCGCATCCGCCCACCCGATGCGGCAGCCATTGAGGCGGAGCTTTATGAGGGGTACAGAGCGGCGAAGACCACCCTCCGCGAGGCTGTCCTGCGGGCCAGAGACCTGGCCCGCGAGGAGATGCCGGGGACTCTCGACAGAGATCGGTGGGGGCGCCCTTACAAAATGGTGCGGGATAAACTCCGCCCCTGGGCCCCCCCACTGACGCAGAGTCTCCGGCCTGAGCTCGTGGAGGACGTGGTGAGCACTCTGTTCCCTTCGCGAGGGGAACATCCACCCCCGCCTATGGCTCCGCCACCTGCGATGCTGGAAGCGGACCAACAGGACGACGACGACAACGCTTCAGAAGTGACTGGGGTAGACCTGAGAGTGGCGGTACGCAGGCTCAGTGCCAAAAATACCGCCCCGGGACCCGACGGCTTGCCTGGCAAAGCCTGGGTCCTGGCTTCGGAGGCTCTCGGGCCCCGACTGGAGGGGCTCCTTAGCGCATGCTTGGAGAGAGGCCAGTTCCCGCTTCGTTGGAAGACGGGGAAGCTGGTCCTCATCCGGAAGCCGGGGCGCCCTGCGGACTCTCCGTCCGCATACCGGCCCGTGGTGCTGCTCGACGAGGTGGGCAAGCTCTTTGAAAGAGTCATTGCAAACCGCCTCGCCGAGCACCTTGCGGGGACTGGGCCGGACCTTGCGGAACACCAGTATGGTTTCCGCAAGGGGCGCTCTACGGTGGATGCCATCATGCGCGTGAGAGCCCTCACGACGGGGGATGCGGTGTCTAGGGGGGGGGTTGTCTTGGCGGTGTCTCTCGACATCGCCAACGCCTTCAACTCCATGCCCTGGAGCTGCATTAGGGAGGCACTCCGGTATCACCGGGTGCCGACCTACCTCCGTCGAGTGGTCGGGGACTATCTGACGGACAGAGCCGTCATCTACCCCGGTCGCAGCGGAGAATGGAACCGGCGAGAGATGTCGTGCGGTGTTCCGCAGGGTTCGGTCCTAGGGCCGTCCTTGTGGAACATCGGTTACGACTGGGTGCTGCGCGCCGACCTCCCTAGTGGTGTCAGCGTAGTTTGCTACGCCGACGACACGCTGGTGCTGGCCCAGGGGAGGTCGCACGAGGCGGCGGCCGAAGCGATGACACGCGGGGTTGCGACAGTCGTTGAGAGGATCCGGCAACTGGGTCTCGAGGTGGCTTTGCACAAGTCCGAGGCCATGTGCTTTCATGGGCCTCGGAATGCGCCACCTCCGGGATCCTTACTCACGGTAGGAGGGGTATCCATCGGTGTCGAGTCGACTTTGAAGTACCTAGGACTCGTCCTCGACAGCCGGTGGAACTTCGTGGAGCACTTCCGACGTTTGGCCCCCAAACTGGAACGGACTGGGGCTGCCTTCAGGCGGCTCCTGCCCAACCTGGGGGGGCCGAACGCCTCCTGCCGGAGGCTCTACGCGGGAGTCGTGCGGTCCATGGCCCTTTACGGGGCCCCGGTGTGGGCGCGTTCTTTGAAGCGGCGTGCCGCCCACTACCTGAACGCGCCCCAAAAGGTGGTAGCCGTAAGGCTGGCCCGGGCGTACCGCACAATCTCCCGCGAGGCAGCGAGCCTCCTTGCCGGATTGCCGCCATGGGATCTGGAGGCAATAGTCCTCGCGCGCCTACATGAATGGCGCGCGGAGGCGCTACGCCGGGGGGAAACTCCGCTGCCGCGGCAAATTGTCGCTCAGCGGACAGACTTCCGGCGGGATCTCATGGCGACATGGAGAGAGCGACTGTCGCAACCCCGTGCAGGGCACGCCACGACAGTGGCGATAAGTCCCCTCTTTGAGGAGTGGCTTGAGCGACGCCACGGCGTCCTCACCTTCCGCCTGGCGCAGGTCCTCACCGGGCACGGTGTGTTCGGGAGGTTCCTGCACCGAATCGGGCGGGAGGAAACGTCCGGGTGCTTCCACTGTGAGGATCGACCGGAGGACACGGTGCAGCACACGGTGGAGGTGTGCCCCGCGTGGGCAGAGCACCGCCGTGTCCTCGAAGCGGCGATTGGCGGCGGCGACCTCTCGCGTCCGGCCCTGGTGCAAGCCATGGTCCGGAGCGAGACGGAATGGGACGCCGTCACCTCCTTCTGCGAAGCAGTAATGCTAGAGAAGGAGGTGGCGGAACGTGAGAGGGAGCGAACCTCTCAACGTCCCGGCCGCCGCGGGAGACACCCCGGGCGTCGGGGGCCACCACCACGTGGCCCCCGGCCACCGTAGGCGCGGGCCTGTGGACGGTGAGCTATGGGCTAGCTCGCCGTCCGTCCGTCTCATGACGACAGGCCGTGTCGACGGCGCGTTCGTGTTCCACGCGCGCCTCAAAGAGAGTCAGCAAAAAGGAAGGGGTCCGCAAGGACCGATGCCTGCCGGGGTTGCGGGACTATTCGAAAGAGATACCGTGGCCCCGGAACACAAAGGGCGATGAAGGAACATGGATGGGTTTTAGTCAGTAAAAGTCTGACACTCCCTCCTGCTCCGCCCAGAGCGGGAGGGGTTATTTGATGATTTCCCATCCGAAAAAAAAAAAAAAAAGGGGGGCTCCCATACAACAAACGTGATTTTTTTGCCGTTTTGTCTAATGTATAGATAATGGTACGGAACCCTTCGTGCGCGAGTCCGACTCGCACTTGGCCGGTTTTTTACCCTTTGGGTACGGAACCCTAAAAAAAGATCGCAATGACGAGGAGAACAAGTGCCTTTCGGCTTCTTTAAGAGGTTTTTTGCACCCTTTAAAGTTTAAATACCTACTTTATTTTCACAGTGTGGTGACGTAGTACAATATTCTCTTGTGGAGTAATGCCGCCGATATTCAGTCAATTTTTATATTGCAAAAAAGAGTAATTCGTTCAATTTATAAAGTTCCAAATTGTATATGACTGTGCTTTCTCAGTTTATTTATGAAAATCTACCTTATGATAATAAAATATTATTCGGTTATCAAAACACAGTGATAAAAATATTTGAGATAATGAAAAGTTACGCAATTAAATGTTTATCATTTGAGTGTTTTCATAATTAAACTGCAGTAGTTGCAATCTTCTTCCTTAAAATTAGATAAATTAACTTAAACTTAACTAACTCTAACCTGAGTTTTCATCGCCATATTATGTCGTAATAAAATAAAATAAAAACATTTATTTGACACCATAAAAATACATGTTACAAGCCAGTCATAATAAGAAAGCACACGAGTGTATTTCCACAAATGTGATCCTAACCCCCAAACTAGGCCTGGACCTGTATTTTAGGGGTCAGCGTTCAGCCATGGATTCTCCTAACAGCATTCAGAGTGTCGCTTCAAAGTTAACAGGCAAGGTTATTGCCGTTTGGTAACACATATTACTTAGTGAAAAGAAAAAATAACTAAAGGAATTACAATTATGATAATAAGTAATAAAATAAAAGCAAAGTTAAAAATAAAAACAAAGTTTTAATGTTATGGGGTTACTTGTGTTTGTATGTCTGTGTGTGAAAGTGTGTGAGTTGATGAGTGTTTGAGTGTAAGTGTGCATGTGGTGGAAGTCATTAGAAATACAACAATAGGTGTGTAGACATATTTGAAACGAATTTCATCGTTCAGTATTGAGATTGTGGCCATAATAAATACAAATTCCTCATAGATATCATTTACTTGGTTTTCAGCTGGTTATAGGGTGCCCCGTAGAGCCAAAATTGATTAAGAGAGAGATAAGGCGAAACAAAACGTCTGTCTGTCTGTCACAGCCAATTTCTCCAAGACTCCAAATCTACTCTAACAAATCAGGTGAAATTTGATACGATGGTGTAATCCTATGACCCAAACACAAATGTGCAAAGTAATTTAAAAAAAAAGGGTTATTTTCGGGGGATATATTAGGAAATTAAAAAAATAAGTTTTGCAAACCTTACTGTGTCATATATCAAATAAAAGGGTTAGTTATGAGGATCTTAAATATAGTTTTGTTATTATTTTAAAATAAATAATTTTGATTTTATTCATGAAAGACGGCGAAAGTTGACCATTGCCCACCCTGATCTCCGAAACTGCTGAGCCTAAAATTAAAAAAAAAAAAAAACAATTTGCTTCAATATTGCTTGTAGATTACAGGAAACCCTACAAGAATGCTATCAATTTAAAATAAGGGTAATTTTCGGGGGTCAAATTGAATTCTATCAATTGAAATTAAAATGGTAAACTCAATAAAATACGTTCACTTACGGAAAATTTGACTTTGGCATTGTACGGAACCCTTTCCATGCGAGTTCAACTCGCACTTGCCCGGTTTTTAATACGATCTCAGGACTTTAACTGTTAACATGCTTGCTTATGTCTTATTTTGCTCTCGGACGAATTTTCTCCCATCGGTACCTTCCCGCCTAATCATCTTCAACATGATGCCCTGGTCTTTAGGTTGCGTCAGTATGGTTCTGGGGTCTAAGGTCAGGGTCTCCGGCATGCCATCAGCCAGTTCCACTCTGTAATTCTTCAGGATAGTGATGATACCCGATATTACTTGCATCTTTGCGAAACGCATTCCTGAAAAAGAAATAGATCTCGTTAGTATGACTTATAATACGGATACTTGCGGTATATTAAGAGAACACAGAACATGTGGTGGCGGGAGACACCTACTAACTCACTAACACATTAGTCATAGTTTACACGATGACCCTTAAGATTATGTAGCATATCAGCCTATAATGTTCCCACTGTTGGGACACAGGCCTGCTCTCTGTGAGAGAGAATAGGCTATAATCCATCATGTGGGCCCAGTGCGGGTTGTTTGATGTCACATGTCTTCGAATTTTTGGTTCTAAGACATGTCAGTTTCCTGTTCTTCCTTCACCATTTTGAGAGCTGCAGCAGTGGTGATGGAATAAATTACACAAAGTAATGCGCCTACCGAGGTTCAAGAACCCACAACTGCCCCTAAGTCGGGGCCCTCACCACTGCGCCACCACTGTTCACTTTGATTATATAAGAAATTATAATTACCTATGCACAGCCTGGGACCCGTTCCGAACGGGAAGAAAGTGTAAGGTTCAATATCGTCTTTATTTTCAGGAAGGAAACGTTCCGGTTTGTACTTCTCTGGCTCCGGGAAGTAATCTGGATTGTGGTGCAGGTGGTAGACTGGTAGATGGATGCGGACACCTACGTCCAGCTTCAAGCCCGTAGGGAGGATGTAGTCATCCATGACTTCTCGGGTAAGGTTCCCCAGAACAGGGTACTTCCGAAGGGCCTCCGTCATGCAGGCTTCCAAGTAAGACATCTCATGCACACACTCGTAGTTCAGTTTGTTCCCATGACGTCGCAGGAACTCGTCCACCTCCTCGGCCGCTCGTTGCTGCGCCTCCGGGTGCTTCGCCAGCTCAAACAGAGTGAAGCCCATGGTAGATGCAGACGTCTCGAAACCCGCTGCAAAGAACTGAATGCACTGCGCCACTAATAATTCATCATCCACCTTTAAATGTACCTTGTTCTCAGCTCCAGCCTTTGCATTGTTTATACTGTCCCCAGTTATATGATCCTCATTTTTTAAAGTCAGAACCAGGTCCACGAAATCGTTCCTCGGTGATGGCTTGTAGTTTCGGCTTTGAAACACTCCTTTCAACAATTTTAAGAAAAAGTCGTCTATCGTTGGCGGAAAAACTCGAAGACCCAATCGATAGAAAATTGCAGGCCAAATAGCCCTGCAAATAATTTTGAAACCACGATAGTTTGAAGCCTCGAATATTTCATTTCCCATGAAATTGAACGGGTTATTTTCTTCTTGTGTTGGACTCCACTCCAAAGGCAGCGGAGCATATGCAGTCCATGGTGTACCTCGCACTGATGTGTCTTATTTCGATGACGTCAGACATACCAACTTCATAGTCCAGCATATCTTCGAAGACGATGCTACACTTCTCTATCAAATGGAACATGTTCTTCATCTTTGCGGAAGAGAAGAGGGGTCAGATTTTGTCGGATTATTTTCCATCTGTCAACAGAGCTGAAGAATAGAGTTTTTGTGACCATTTCACATTCGGAGTGTTTAGATGATTCCCTGCCGTTGACGTAGTAAGAATCTTTAGTTAACACCTGTTTGATGATCTCGGGGCTGAGCACCACGAGAACAGGCTCCGTGCCGTAGAAAGCTCCGAAGTAAGGTTGATCGATGAACTTTTGACAAAGTTTTTGTATCACGTGACCAGGATATTCTCGTTGCAAAATATATCTTCCGTAGTTGCCCAGAAAGGCCACTGGTTCAATGTAAGGCACATTCTTCTTTTTCCAATAATCGAACTTCCTTTTAGATAGTAAATAAAACAAATAAAATATTATTAACAATAAAGACACGAGAACAAAAAGAGCGTTCATGATTTCAAACGTGTTTCTGTCGACTGCACGGAGTGATAACTTATAATGACAAAATGGCATAAACATATAGTACAGTACTTCAATGTCCACAACACTCAAAGTAATGTTAATAGCACTTGCACCCGAACTGACTGGAATACTGATTATGTAAGTAGTATTGAGATAATAAATTATAAATGTCGAGTGCACTTTACTAAAACATCACACGTTCCTTTGATTATTTTACGTTTTACAACGCTGTGATCATTATGAGTACCTACAGTAGACCACAGTATTTCAAGTAGGAACAAATTGTCGAAATTGCCATTCTAAGCAGCAATATTGGTATATCCTCTGCTTCAAATCTCGCTATCGAAATAAGGTTTGCTGTAAGAAAACCCAATTCTGGGTTGAGCTAGTCATTACTCTACCTATATTAGCTTACGTAAGCCATATTATTGCAATTTGTATGAATATTCTTTATTTTGTATGCCTCAGATTAAAGAAATAGACAGATAGAACATGCGCGACAAACAAGGTGGCTCCGGTTTTTATTTATGTGTGCGCGGCAGACAAGAGGCGCCGTGTAGGGACACGCGCGTCTGTGTGCGTTTACGGTTGCCAGATATTGAGAAATACTCCCATATTTTTGTTCAGTTAAATTGTTCCCAAATATTGTACTACTATTTTTTTAAATTGGAAACGCGATTTTGCTTTATGGTTATACCCAGATAGCAAAAGCGTGTAGTATTTGAACAGAACAATAATAAGAGCATAAAAATTAAATATGCGTAATTATTAACTATTTAATTAATTTATATCAGACAACATAGCACTTTATATCGCTTTTTGGTATTTTTTTGTTCAATAAACTATTTATGCAAATGTATTTTAATTAAAAAAGATAAACAATTTGTTATAACAATCAACATATTTATTACAATAATAATTATTTTACACACATTAAACCTTAACAGCCTTTGTTCTGCACCAATTATTGTACTACTATTTTTTTAAATTGGAAACGTGATTTTACTTTACGGACCGGAAAATACGAATACAGCCCCACGCGCGGGGGTGCCCTCCCGAGACCCGAAGTCTTTACGACCCGGACGGAACTAATGACCTCGTGTCATTACGACTGCGCAGGTGTATTGACGCATTTCATCGATTTGTCCCGTGACGTGATCGGCGCTCGCGCCACTCGTAGTGATAATTTGGATCGCAGTGTTAGTGGACTGTTACTGTGATGTAGTATGTGTAAGTCAGCTGTTGTGAGGTTTTAAATACTGCATACTAATATGCATTAATAATTTAATAATGTTTTTGAGTTGCGTAGTACAATTAGTATCGTTAGTAATGCCGGAGGTTAAAATATTCGTCATGAAATTAAATGCACCCTTTAGATACAATATTTCCTTATACGCAATTACGTATCATGTATAAATTAATCGATATTTTTTATGCACACTAATGTGTATTGTGCATAAAAAATATCGATTTTTTTTTTCCCTAATTCAGGGTAATTTTCCCGTCATAAACTAGCAACACAGACGACTTACTGTTGAGGTTTTGTGTTTCAAGTGAGCCGAAAATATTTGATGGAAAATAAATACCAAAACAATAAAAATAACAAGAGTTACCTGTGGAAAGATATTCCATCTTGTTTTCTTAGTTTTTGTGAACAACTTTTGCAGTGTTTAAACACACAAGACGGCATGTTTTGACCTAAAATGACAAATCACTAGTGACGTGTGAGCGAGACGATGCGTAGCTTGGTACTGTCGCGAGTTTGTATTTGCTTTTGATTTTGTATTTGTTTTGGTGGAACCAGTCGCGTGTTCTAAGCGTTCCATCTGCCTATTTCTTTAATCTGAGTTGTGTGCAATAAAAATAAGAATAAGCATGCGTCAGGCAATGATATACCTATAAACTATAGATACGTTGTCCGCACTCTAAAATGACAACATGAAATGAAGCCAATTGGCCACATCGCGCTTAGTTACGCACCAACCTGTCGCGCGACGCTACGTTTGTTTATAATTTAATAAATCCTGTGACGTGACTGAAGATGTATATTTATCTCCCTCTCGCAACAGGCATCCCGCCGTTCGGTGTCATATTTTCTTTCTCTTCCTTCACGCTTATAAGTAGATAGTTCTAGTATTTTCGCCGTTTTTAAGCGCCGCGATGTTGGTTCATGACGTGTCTATAAATAAATCATTGGCGTCAGGTAACAGATTACTAGTGAGGTAGTCGGGCCTGCCTGTCCCATCGACACGTGATGTTTAATGTATGGGAAAAGATTATTGCGATTTCTGACTTTTTGAGTACTCCAACCTGGGTTGGGCCCATAGAAATTTTGGATCAGTATTAGAATCGATTGGCATCAATAAAATGATTTGTGTATAATAAATATATAGGTACCTACACATAAATTGCAACCAACATTTGATTTGCTACTAACAAAGTATTTGTGTCTACTGAATGAAGACTTTGGGGACCCGAAGTCTTAAGTCATTAGATTTGCTACTAACAAACTATTTGTGTCTACTGAATGAAGACTTCGGGGACCCGAAGTCTTCATTACACATTTAAAAGATAACAGTGTCGTTAGCAAGAAAATCATACTTAAGTTATTCAATTACCTAAATACTTTTTTAACACCCTTGCTCGTAAAGCTGATGTAATTCCACCGGTTTTAAATATGTAAAGCGGGTCATAAAAAACGCGTGTGTTACCAAAGCAAATAGTTAAGTTATAGTCCATACAAATTCCATAACAGTATTATTTGCCATTTCAAATATGGAACTGATCGCCGCCGCACGACTCCAGCTAGTGAGCAGCGCGCTGTGCTATTCAAATTTCGAACTAATTGCCGCGTGGCGCCAGTCAGTAGGCAGCGCAAGCGCGCTGTTAAAATGGCGGGAAAGCAACAGTGTGCATTCACAGATTGAGTTTATTTAAAATAAAAATAAAAACAGTTTATTCGGTAATTTAAAAACTTGGCTGCATGCTCTAGCGTCTTTGCCAACATTTTCACGCAGCCACGGCAGAAAATAATCCTCGCACCATTTTACTCAAATTTTCTTTTCTTTGTACGTATTGTGAAATGTTTTTTTTTTCTGTTTCCTCGCAAATGTGTTAAAAAACGTCGTACGATATACGTGCGTATTGGTTATAACATGCTCGGCTCAATTACGCCCTCGCCTTCGGCTCGGGCTGAAATTCCGCCTCGCATGTTATAACCATCTTAACGCACTAATATCGTAATGTACTATTTTAACACCCTTGCTCGTAAAGCTGATGTAATTCCACCGGTTTTAAATATGTAAAGCGGGTCATAAAAAACGCGTGTGTTACCAAAGCAAATAGTTAAGTTATAGTCCATACAAATTCCATAACAGTATTATTTGCCATTTCAAATATGGAACTGATCGCCGCCGCACGACTCCAGCTAGTGAGCAGCGCGCTGTTCTGCTATTCAAATTTCGAACTAATCGCCGCGCAGCGCCAGAAGCAACAGGGTGCATTCACAGATTGAGTTTATTAAAAAAAAAAAAACAGTTTATTCGGTAATTTAAAAACTTGGCTGCATGCTCTAACGTCTTTGCCAACATTTTCACGCAGCCACGGCAGAAAATAATCCTCGCGCCATTTTTCTCAAATTTTCTTTTCTTTCTTGTATTGTGAATATCTTTTTTTTTCTGTTTCCTCGCAAATGTGTTAAAAAACGTCGTACGATATACGTGCGTATTGGTTATAACATGCTTTACGCACTAATATCGTAATGTACTATTATCTACACCCATGCTATAAATCCGCTATGAAAGTATCTGAAACAGTTAGCTTATGGCCAACATTAAACCAGCCAGTGTCATAATAACCATTATAACACTCAAACGGGTGTTATAATGTTGTACTGAATTTCATTATGCAACTCGTTTTAAAAAAAGAACATTGTCTAGCACGTGCGATTCTCTACCACAGCGCCGCGCCGTAATTAAAAAAAAACTTAAGTTAATTCGAATTCACGTCGTATCCCGCCATTTTTGTTCGATATTTGGATATTAGTACTGCATTATATGTACTTTGTTGTTTACAAAAATGAGTGATACAAGCTTTGTGCATTTTAATAATAGTACAATCCAACATGTAAATAATTATATTATTACCTATACATGGTTTCTTTGTAATAAATACTCAGCAATTAAACTTTCCATGAATTTACATAGAGTTCTTAGCTTCTTACAACACTACAAAAGGTTTCAGAACCTTTTATGGAGGATTCATTTCATGGATGTAGATAAAGTCTTGTATGCAACTGTACATAATTAGGTATTAAAACACTCATGTGATACTATTATCACACTCGGCTTTGCCTCGTGTGATAACCCACATTCGTGTTTTAATACCCCTCATTATACAACAGTTGCATAAATAACTATTTTAATGGTTGGTTCTTTATAATAACATTGGGTTGGTTGCCCGATGATCATTCTGCACTAGCCACGATCAAAGTGAGTTACATCATGTTCAGATTATATCCCTAGCGAGGCTTGGAGTATATTATCTGTGCTTGGAGTAAATGTTGCGATGAAGTTGTATCGATTTCTGTCATGAATTCGTTTGTAATCCATAGTTCACACGAAATGTTTATTTCTCTTTTGTTTATAATATTTACTGCCGTTATAAATATTCCCCAGTCCTTCACACATCGTTAAATATTTTTTATTAATATCTGAATATTTCAACAAATTAGTAATAAGTACTACTTACCTACGAGTGGAACGTAATGGATTGGCTCCCAGAACATAAAATAAGCAAGTAAAAAGTCATCCGCAAAACACTTTATGGACAGGCTAACGAATCAAACACAAAGGTAGAATGTGAAGACCGTCTCCAAAGCTTTAATTTTGTTATGCAATACTTATTGTATAGCTTTCCGCACGAACGAACGTCCTACCTTCCCAGTCTTCAGGTTCTTAGGTAGTATCAGTATGTTTCTTGCGTCAAACGTAATGAATTCTAGCATTCCATTAGCTAGTTCAACTCTGTACTTCTTCAGGACCGTGATGAGACCTGACATTATTTGCATTTTGGCGAAACGCATTCCTGTAATACGAACAGAATGTTATAGCAATATAAAAGACCGCATTAATAATGGCATTGCTGGAACACAAGCCAAAACCATGATTCACAGATACACACACAGATAAAAATAATTGATTCCTTATGGCATACACATGTCCATCAGCTTTCGCTTCAAAGACATGAGCGACATCATTGATGATGATGAGAGACATGATTTTTAAGGGCACTTTGCCCTTAAAAAATCCCTTCATGGACCAGTAACTCTTCCAGGCATTTTCCGTTCGTCTAGCAATTTCCTTATGCAAGGCAATTGCCTGGAAAGAGATTACTTGGCCCAAGTAGATATATTCCTGGACATACTGTATATTCTCCCCGCCTACGTGTGTGCTCCTCTTAGAGCTGTTGGTCATGAGTTTTGTCTTCGACATGTTCATCTTCAGTCCAACCTCAAGGCTTGCATCGCTAAGGTCCTGTAGCATCTGCTCCAGACCTGTGGCTGTGGGGGAGAAAAGGACAATGTCATCAGCGAAACGCAGATTATTCAACCTTGTTTCAACGACGACAAGCCCTTTCTCTTCCTATTTGACTGCCAGCGTCTGAAAGACTTCTTCCAGGGTGAACAGTTTTGGACACAGCGGGTCGCCCTGTTTGACTCCCTTGAGAATGGCAAACTTTGGACCTATACTCTCTAACTTAATAGCAGCTGTACTGTGGGTGTATATATTCCGCAAAAGATGTATGTAAGTTGGTTCTATGTCTTGTTTAGCAAGGGCATTAAATATTGCAGAATGTGTGATGCTGCCAAAAGGCTTTAGAATAGTCGACAAATGCAAGATACAGAGGAGTTTTATATTCTTCTCTTGGTATCATTCACAACACACTACCTTACATAACACTGAACACACACCTGCAAGCAAGATTTTCTTTAGTTTGAAATTAAATCGTAACTTCTTGTAATATTATCATACTTCTGTACCTATTGTTTTTTTTTTATTTTTTTGTAAATTCCCAGTTTTAGCAAAATTTTGTATGAATTTGTATAGCTTTGCTATGAAAGAGCGAGGCTTCCCAACACAGGCATTACTTGCTAAAGGGAAGCTTCAAACACTAAACTTTTTGTAAACTTATGAAGCAATAAACTATTTTGTATTTTTGTATTTGTATCTCTTGACTATTTGATTAACGGTGTGTAAGTGGTCTGTGGTGGAAAGTCCTCGACGGAAGCCTGCTTGCTTCCGTCGATCTGATATCTAACTGGCCAGCTATACGTTTTTCAATGACTTATAAAAAGGTTTTATAAAAATGAGAAATGAGACTGATTGGACCATAGTGATGTCGGACTTATTGCCTTTCTTATGGAGAAGTATAATATTGGAATGGCAAAAGTTTGATGGTAGATTACCAGTACGAAGAATGTCGTTGAACAGTTTTGTAAGGTTAAAGAGGAGCGATGGTTCACCCAATCTTAGGGCTTCGGTGCTGACACCATCTTCGCCGCAGGATCGGTTATATTTTAATGTGCCTAGTGCATCTCGGGTGAGCGTCAAAATGAAGGGACCAAATCTCCAATGCCTGTCATAGAAATATAAAAAAATAATACCATTAATCTACTATTTCCTACCTTTGCTATAATTTTAGCTACCTCATCACTTAAATAATGTTTTAACAAAATGCTTGGTCCCTCCATCATGACGTCAAGATGGAGGGACCAAACTTATGGACTACTCCCTGGAATGTTTTACCTACTTAGTGTTATAATACCTTTATTCTACCTTAATATTATTGAGTTTGGCTGCTCGCAACATTTATCGTTTTAAAGATATCGCTTATATAAGGTGGTCCCTCCATCTTGACGATTCAATTGATTAGTGCAACAGGTAAATGGGCGGTATAATGTCGATCTTAGAAAGATACATATGTAATACCTATTTACTACCTTCAAATCATGCAAAATTTCTTACGTTGAAGTTTATTTTTACTAGCCAAATAATATTAAAGAAATAAGTACAAATTATTTCATAGTAGTATTAATAAAGGTGTATAATTTAAAATAAGAATAGCACAAAACTATCTAGCTAATATAAAATGTACCTATCATTTTGAAATATTACTATTTTGTTACTGTTTTGTTGTTTTGTTGAGGCTTATGTCCAGCAGTGGACGTTATGGGCTGATGTAGTTTAGTTACTATTTTGTTGGTTTATTTTATTTAATTCTCGTTTAAACTTACTCAATGTAGGAAATCACAGTAAAAATATTGAAGGTAGTTCTAACATTGTCTTGAAGCTGTATGATATAAAAAAAAAGTTAACCCTTCCTTGGCAATCGGGTAAAAAAAGGGCAAGAGAATGATAAATATAAATGGGAACATGTCATGTGAATGGTATTATTGGAAATTGTATTATTATTCCAGTTTTATTTATTGCAATTAACAAAATTACACATAAATACTTAATCTACATAAATTATAATTAGCTGACGTCTACTAAGAAATGATTTCACGCGAAGGAAATCGCAGGCGGCCGCTAGTATGGGTTCCCTATCCATTTGCATAAAATTTTAAGACCTAATATAACTTGGCATACTTTTGTTACTACTAATTATATTTTCGCATAACAGCTTACGCATATTTTTCTTAAGCATAATTTATCTAATCATAATAATGATTAAGCATAACATTGTTAGGCATAAATTGATTTACGCATAATGATACTAAAACATATTTTTTATAGGCATAACAAAGAAGCATAATCCTAAAATGTTAGACATACCCTGATTGGATATACCAATTTATTTTGACGATTGGAAAAAAAACATCTCTCCGAAGCAGGTAATACATAACATATTTGTTTTGAACATAATTGATTGTGAACATACGTGAGTTTTTTCCCTGTAAGAAGCATGCAAACAAGCATACACCATGCATGCAGCAAACATGGAGCTTGCAAACATTTAACCAAGCATACACCATGCATGCAGCAAGCATGCGTGCACCAAGCATGCAGCAAACATGCGTTCAGCAAGAACGCAGCATGCAAGCAAGCATGCAGTATGTAACATGCAGCAGGCAAGTTTTCTGTCACGGCTCCGGCGCTGCGGGGCTCCGGCGGTCCCACGCGAGCTTATCGTCGCAGATGTGTTTTACGCTCACCAGCCTCAGCGGCGGCGGCGGGCGTTAAATCCACCTGCTCCTCAACTCGCAGGCCGCCTCGCCCCTCCGCGCCTACGCGGGTTTAGATTACACTCTAGGGGTAGGGCAGACAAGACTACGTGGAGTCGGTTTTGCAGCGATTCGTTTCTGTCACTAACTTTTGTAGCACAACCTAATGAATTTTTAATTCAAAATAAATACGTCAAAATAACTCAAATTTGATTCCGGTATTTATATTATTTGTATGCCTAAATACTATTATGCTAATAGTCATTATGCCTAATAACATTATGCAAAATTCAATTTATGCCAAAACAAATTAGCCTTCAAGATGATTATGCCAACATAAACAGTATGCCAAAAAAAAATTTGGCAAAGTATTATTATGGCAAAACAAATTATGCCAAAACAGTTATGCCAAAGTATATTAGGAAAAAGAAGATTATGCAAAAAAAAGGGATCCCGCTAGTATGATGTACAATTATTTTAAAGCGTAAATTAAACAATGTGGTACATAACAAACGTCTGACTTTTGAAGACTCTACTTTTCATATCATCATAACAGTTCCATTTCCCAAGAACTCTTGGACAATTTGCCCTATAGTGGCCAACATCTCCGCATATTGGCGGGATAAAATCAATGACTGAAAGAATTCTGTAATATTTATCTCCTAATTTTAACTGATTGGGAATTTCGTATAGGTTGATTTTTTCATCAGAAGACAGCTCAAAAAATATTGTGTTGGTAAGAGAGTAAATCTCTGTTTTTATACCATTGCAACCGGTTATTCTACAAGGAGCCAAATTATCACTCAAAATAGTTTCAGCAGAAAAATTTAACGCTCCAATGCCTTGTTTCTGAATGATGTTTAAATCCAAAGGAATAAACCCACATGCCCTTCTAATATTATTATTAGGACAATCACAGTTCGTGCAAGACCTGACTATCTCTGCACTGTAAAATACATCATTGACAACATTTTCTAATATTTAAGCAATATTGCATTCGCACTGTATTTGTTCGTGGTTTCCCACAGTCGTTAATCTGAAATGTTTCTTGAGTATGGCATTACGCATTTTATAAATATCATCACATTTGGTATCGGTACTTACAAGTTTTTTAATAAAATCAAAGAACGGAATATTATCATCGATATTTACATTGAGCTGAAATCCATCTACTAATCCAATAGCTATTGATTGGGAAAAAGCATCGAAGGCACATGTGTTAACAGATGATAAGCCATCTACAGCTTTTACTAATGACCCATTAATCAAAATGGGTATTTTTCTGAAAGTGTGTTTAATTGTAGTTTTTTTAGTATTGCCTTTGCCACGCCAATTCTCAACAAATGATGGATTATCAGCAAAAATTGAATCAATTTCATTGTCTTTTTGTATCTTATGTTTTTTTTGTAATTTGGGCCTAATTCGTTTCTTAGCAAGAATATTGTTGTCCGACTCCGAATGTAAGTTGCTAAGAGCCAACTTAGTTTCTCCTGAGAGGTATTGATTATGTTGTATTATAAAATCATCAACCCTCAATCTATGAGATTTAGTTTTCATGTTACATAAAAGTGTTTTTACGTTCTTAAAATAACTTTCAACATTTGAAGAGGTAGCACTAACTACATCACTGCGATAATTGTTTTTCATAACGTTAGACCACATAGGCAGTTGATTAATAAGCCTCAATAAGGTATTAATTAAAATAGGAAAAAAAAAATATCTGTATCATTGATTTCATCAATCAAATCATTAATAAGCCTCTCTTTAGCAATGTGCTCTGTGAGCCATTTAATTCTTTCTTCGCCAGCATTTGTTCCTTCTTTTTTATTTTTTTCTACTTCCTGATCATTAAATAAAAAAGAAAAATCCGTGGACGCTTTGCAATCAACTTCAGAACATTTATTAACATCACCTGTTAACACCTCTTGAGAAGTAATTTTTTCTTTTAATCTTTGTTTAGCTTCTTCGCTACTTGTTAATATCCCGTCTTCTCCATATCCAGAAAATTTTGCTAAGCATAATGTGACCATATCTTTAGCTATCTCTTGAACTATTTCGTAATTTTCACTTTCTTTCATTTCTTGGAAGCATTTAATATAAAAGAATTTTACTCTTTGATCAACGTTTTTAAAGCATGACAAATTATACAATATTTTTACAAAATGACTTGTATCAATCCTCATATAAGTTTTCAGATTTGTATCAGATTTTCTGTAATTTAAAATTTCAAAAGATGTATCAAGGTATTCCTTGGTTGATACAACCAGTAAAGGCTTTAACTGACGCTCCTATAAGTGCAGAAGAATCATCGGAGATAACCTCATTTGGAGGTAGATTATTTTGGGACCAGGTTTCAAGCCATTTGACAATAGTATCCATGGTCTGACTTTCTGAGATCATGTGAAATAGAGGTACGCTGCTCTGACCGGGGAATGTCTGCATAACGCAAACGTATAGGAATAGATGTTTGTTTATCTTACTATCTGGAGAAGGCCCAAGATCTCTAAATATACTTCCGGTTGCATCAAAACTCACTACAGTCTTATGATTCTTTTGATATTCTTTGTAGTACTGTTCCTGATTAGATAACCAATAATGAATAACGATGTAGTGAGGATGCAAACAAATAAACCTCAAAAGATCATTATAGGGTGCACTTTGAGCCATTAACCAAAGGGCCATCACAGGATTTTTGACAAAGAAATGCGATGCCTTCTCTTCATATTTTATCTGGCGCAGCGTCCCTAATTTCGGTAGATGAGTTGGCTCACTATCATTAGTGTCCATTGACGAATCTATTAAAGAGTTCCTTACAGATACCGCAGAAGAATTTTTCAAGATATTACCAAGCTCTTTACGTTCTAGTGGAGATAACTTTAATTTCCTTGATTTTTTGTGTATGAAGTCAATCTTTTGATCTTTAATTGTGCAAGAACAATTAATTACTTTTTCTGTTGGCCAATTTATAAAAACTTCTATAGTAGCACCACAATCTTTACAAGAACCGTAACACGACACAGATTCGTCCGGTTTTACATGCGTTGAGTTAAAACGCCAAGTGCAGGGTTTTTTAGTTTTCTTCCATAATTCTTTTCTTAATAATTCAGCCCATTGGTAACTTGATAACGTCCACTTTTTCCGGTATTTTGATCTTGAGCCTGGGTCATTTCTCTTTATATACTTTTGAATAGGTTGTATTTTTTTCCAAGAGTGTATATCTAAGTAAAACTGTATTTTTTCCTGACTTTCTGAATCTTCTACGTAATTATTATCGCTATTAGTTTTAAAACTTTCAACATATTCAACAATTTCTTCTATACTATCCGGCTCAGAATCTTCGATATTTTCATTAAAAAAGTAATAATAGTTAGTTTTTAAAGATATATACAAACTTTTTACAGACATTTTATAGTCTAATTCCTTGCTGATATCGGCAAATATTTGATCACATGGTGATGGTAATTCACTGTTTTGATATGCGTTACTGTACTTTAAAAACACAGTTTTCTGATTATCTAGGGAAATCGCGCTCTTCCTTCCCCTCTTCATGATAAATGGTTAACTATTGTTACTATATACGGAAAAAATATAATTAAATCACTGAAAATACTCTTTTAGCCAGGACGCAGTTCCTTTTTTTGAACAAAATTTTTTTTTTTTTAATCTCTTAGAGATTCACCACAATGCAATCAAATTTATTATGCCAATATGTGAAAATGTTGGCCACTACAGGGCAAATTGTCCAAGACTCCTTGGGAAATGTATGATGATATGAAAATAGTATGTATAATAGATAGGTAGTGGGTAGGTAGTGGGTAGGCAGAAGGTAGGCAGTTAGTAGGTAGGTAGTATTCTATTCTATTCTATTCTAGTAGGTAGGCAGTAGGTAGGCAGTAGCTACCTACTGCCTACCTACTACCCACGCAGTAGGTAGGCGGTAGGTAGGCAGTAGGTAGTCAGTAGGTAGGCAGCAGGTAGTACATCCTACTAGCGGCTGCCTGCAATTTCGTTCGCGTGAAATAATTTCTTAGTTGACGTCAGCTAATTATAATCTATGTAGATTAAGTATTTATGTGTAATTTTGTTAATTTCAATAAATAAAACTGGAATAATAATACAAATTTATTTCATTACGACCATTCACATGACATGTTCCATTTATATTTATCATTCTCTTGCCCTTTTTTTACCCGATTGCCAAGGAAGGGTTAACTTTTTTTTATATCATACAGCTTCACTACAATGTTAGAACTACCTTCAATTTTTAGGGTTCCGTACCCAAAGGGTAAAAACGGAACCCTATTACTAAGACTTCGCTGTCTGTCCGTCTGTCCATCTGTCCGTCTGTCCATCTGTCCGTCTGTCTGTCACCAGGCTGTATCTCATTTATTTATTTATTTATTTATTGACACACCAACGACTTATTCACTAAATCATTTACATTAATTAGATTATATTTCAACAGCTTTGCGGTGAATTCATCACTTATAGGTGTGCACAGCACTTGTATAATCAATAATAAAAATTGAATGGAAATGGAAATATGATTACAACAAAATTAAAATTTAAGTACAGAGTTTACATTGAATTTAAAATGTCAAGTAGTTAGATTAAATTAAATTAAATTACAGTATAATTCAAAAATAAAAATAAAATAAAAAAACATAAATTAAATTGAATAGAAACACAATTATAAATTAAAAACTATAAATATAACAAATAAATTAGGGCATGATTATTACATTAATTATAATTAAAAGAATAGAATGTATTAAAATTCGAGTTCAAAAATTAAATTAAATTAAATTGTACAATATTGAACACATTAATAGAGTCACAAAAATACACAAATTAACATTTTGTAAAAGAAATAAACGAACAAATCAATCAAGAACTGAGGACGTATCGTCTGAATTCATTCAGACTGTTTGAAAATATGTCCAAGTTGTTAGTACGCGTACTCAGCTTATTGTAGCTAGACAAAAACCGGTATAAAGGAGCTGAACGACCAAGATTAGTTCTATTTTTAGGCATTTGAAATGTTTCTGTTTTAAAATAGGATCTGTATGAGGTACGGCGGGACACATTTAGACTAATTTCCGAAACCAACTCCGGTACGTTCGCCAAATTGTGGAGGGTCTTATAAAGGAATATTAAATCTGAGCAACTTCTTCGTTGCTCCAAGGAGCTCATCTTGAAATGACAGAGCCTTTGAGGATAATCAGCTTCGCGATCACAAGTCTGTGATCTGTAGCGGAGGAATCTCGTAAACTTTTTTTGGATGCACTCTATTCTGTCAATGTGAACACGATACACGGGATTCCATACAGGGGATGCATATTCCAGTATACTCCTCACCAGAGAGTTATATAGAACCTTAAGGGTGCCACTTGACCGAAATTCCTTGCAAGTTCTTTTTACAAATCCCGACATTTTATTTGCTTTGGCGACAATAATGTCTAAGTGATTTATAAAGGATAGTTGACTGTCAAGTTGGACTCCCAAATCTCGAATGGTATCGACTTTCTGAAGAGTTATGCCGTTTAGGTGATATGCAGAAGGCTGAATCAACTTTTTCCGTGTAAATGTTATATGATAACATTTTTCAGCATTGAGAGTCATCATGTTACTATGACACCACTCAAGAATTGCGGTCAAGTCTTTCTGAAGCAAAGCAATGTCGGTATTTGATTTAATTTCCTTGTATAGTTTTAGATCATCCGCAAACATAGAGCATTTTGAGTTTTTAATGGAGTGTTCTCATGAACCGTGACAGCTAGACAGTTGAAATTTTCACAGATGATGTATTTCTGTTGCCGCTATAACAACAAATACTAAAAACAGAATAAAATTAATATTTAAGGGAGGCTCCCATCGGGGGCCATCACCACGTGGCCCCCGGCCACCGTAGGCGGCGGGCCTGTGGACGGTGGGCTATGGGCTAGCTCGCCGTCCGTCCGTCTCATGACGACAGGCCGTGTCGACGGCGCGTTCGTGTTCCACGCGCGCCTCAAAGAGAGTCAGCAAAAAGGGAGGGGTCCGTAAGGACCGATGCCTGCCGTGGTTGCGGGACTGTTCGAAAGAGATACCGTGGCCCCGGAACACAAAGGGCGATGAAGGAACATGGATGGGTTTTAGTCAGTAAAAGTCTGACACTCCCTCCTGCTCCGCCCAGAGCGGGAGGAGTTATTTGATGATTTCCCATCCGAAAAAAAAAAAAAAAAAAGGGAGGCTCCCATACAACAAACGTGATTTTTTTGCCCTCTTTTGATAATAATGGTACGGAACCCTTCGTGTGCGAGTCCGACTCGCACTTGGCCGGTTTTTTTTTGTGTTTTCCTACATTGAGTAAGTTTAAACGAGAATTAAATAAAAATAAACCAACAAATTGTTTTATTTCAAAACTAAAGATAGGTACATTTTATATTAGCTAGATAGTTTTGTGCTATTCTTATTTTAAATTATACACCTTTATTAATACTACTATGAAATAATTTGTACTTATTTCTTTAATATTATTTGGCTAGTAAAAATAAACTTCAACGTAAGAAATTTTGCATGATTTGAAGGTAGTAAATAGGTATTACATATGTATCTTTCTAAGATCGACATTATACCGCCCATTTACCTGTTGCACTAATCAATTGAATCGTCAAGATGGAGGGACCACCTTATATAAGCGATATCTTTAAAACGATAAATGTTGCGAGCAGCCAAACTCAATAATATTAAGGTAGAATAAAGGTATTATAACACTAAGTAGGTAAAACATTCCAGGGAGTAGTCCATAAGTTTGGTCCCTCCATCTTGACGTCATGATGGAGGGACCAAGCATTTTGTTAAAACATTATTTAAGTGATGAGGTAGCTAAAATTATAGCAAAGGTAGGAAATAGTAGATTAATGGTATTATTTTTTTATATTTCTATGACAGGCATTGGAGATTTGGTCCCTTCATTTTGACGCTCACCATCTCGGACCTCTACTTCTGATATGGGTGGTATATTTTCGGAACTGAATAAGCTAGATATGGGTTGTTTTTAATTAATCGGAATAGATTCTTATAGAATGTTGTACAAATCTCAGGAACCTTATCTCTATTAAATTGTCTAACACCTCGGTTGTCTGTTAGACATGCTTGTCTATTACTTTTCTCACATAATGCGAGGAAATTAAAACTCTCGCGTTGAAGAGTTCATTTGTTTTTTTTTTTCAACAAACCGCTTTCTATTTGCAAGCCAATTCGAAATTTAAATAAAACCTTTGATAAGTTACCTCCTTGGTTGCCATGTTTCAGAGTAAACTAACGTTCCATTTTTAAATAACACGACAGATATGAGTTTACTATGTAGGTAATTTATTTGGCCGCTAAACACGACAGATATGGATTTTCATACAACTTTTGCCAGCCGCTGGCCGCATGCATCTGGCCACTACAGCAATTTGGATTCTCGAAGAAGGTTGTCAAAATAATTCCAAGGATGTTTGAGAAAATATATTTAAAACACCAGTTTAATCAAATACATTTATTAGTCTATCTTACATATATTATAGCTCTTATCTATTCCCTAGTCGTGGAGTCAAGAACAGTAGAGTGTTCGGAGTGTAGCCCCGCGTCCCTCTGTCAGGAGCCCTCCTTGGCGGACACTTTGCCGTTCTCCGTCGCTTTGGTTGTGATGCGCTCCATCACCTCGTGGTTGTAGGTTGAGTGTAGCATAAGGCCTAGGACTCCAGCCCTATAGAGAGAAAATTGATTATTTAGAAGGTGGATTTATAAAACGGGAGTTGTTATTGAGAGATTTAGTTTTAAAGACTGGACAGGTCCACTCAAATCTGTATGGTTCTTTCTTCAAAAGACCATCTCAGGCACTAATCTGCATAGTCCTCATGTGAATTGAGCAAGATTATGTCTGGACTTCAAAAGAGACTATGACCTCTTGAGTTTTTTTCGGCTGTTTCTTCTCAGAGTAGTCAGGTACGAAACACCGGCCCCATCTAGTTTAAAAAAACCGGCCAAGTGCGAGTCGGACTCGCGCACGAAGGGTTCCGTACCAATTATTATAAAAAAATCACGTTTGTTGTATGGGAGCCCCCCTTAAATATTATTTTTATTCTGTTTTTAGTATTTGTTGTTATAGCGGCAACAGAAATACATCATCTGTGAAAATTTCAACTGTCTAGCTGTCACGGTTCATGAGATACAGCCTGGTGACAGACAGACGGACAGACGGACAGACAGCGAAGTCTTAGTAATAGGGTTCCGTTTTTACCCTTTGGGTACGGAACCCTAAAAATGACGTGTAAAAGTGTTTGTAAAAACCTACTTGCAAAATAAACATTATTTATCATTTAATAGTCTGACGAAATTTTAGGATATCGGTGCTTGTAAGTCATTAGGTTTTGGATATCAGGCAATCGTTACCAGTATCACCATCTATTTCGACAGCTTGAGTGAGTCAACATCTGCCTAGCCTTTTCCCAACTATGTCGGAGACGGCTTCAAGTTAACCGGAAGCAGCTGAAAACCAGTATTTTGAGTGAGTATATCTGAAATATAGACTACATCAGCCCATAACGTCCACTGCTGCACATAAGCCTCTCCCATGATGGGAGGAATTTGCCGTAATCTCCACGCTTGGCAGGCGGATTGGAGATCGCAGTGATGAAAGACTAATAGAAAACGCTGCTGCCCATTCTCTGGTCTACGGAGGCGCAAGGTGTTCTGCCTCAGACATTAGTCGCCTTATACGACAACCGACTGACAACAATATTGCCTGAAAGTTCTATTAATTTCTGATTCCAGTAATTAATGCAAATCACGACGAATTGACGCGCACAGATGATACTAGTTCATTTCTCCATTGGGCACTCAGCTGCCTGTAGACGACTTTTTTTTTTCGTAGAAGTTTTAAAGTTCGATTTCTTACACGGCACCACATCAAACTATATAAATTCCAGTATAACATGGCCTCGCTTTTTACAGATTTCCCGTACAAAGAGATCTGCATAAACTGGTTAAGTATGGCTTGATTGGTCGCAGAGTATTCAAGTGGTTTCCTTACCTAGAAGCCATAGCCAGTCTGATACTCCTCTCCTGTTCAACCAGCTCATCCAACTTCAGCAACTGCCGGACCCTCTCCATGTCGATCTCAGCTCGCCTCAGCTTCTCCCACTGGTAGTGCTTCAAGCACGCCTTCTTGGGGGCTCGGCAGAACTCTCCTGTCGGCTTGAACACGTTGCGGACGAGGGGGCACCCACAGACGTCGTGGTCGCCCACTTTAGGGTCTTTGAAGTGCTCTGGGCACATTACCTGCAGAGGAAATGGTGAATTAGATATTGGAAGAATCATTTTAGAGCAATAGGACTTGACAAATTACAGGTAGTATAAGGTGGACCGAAATTCTGATAACCAGTCTTACTTACCAAGGGGTATTGCATTACCCAGTACTAACTGGGTTGTGGAAGTCAAATAAGCAGCCGCTCCATGTAAAATACTGGTATTCAGCTGCATCCGGTTAGACCGGAAGCCGACCTCAAAATAGTTGGGAAAAGGCTAGGCAAATGATGATGAAGACTTGATAATTAAGATTGAACTATCATAGACTCTAAATTCTAAATACGATATCCAATGTACAAAGACCTCATTGCAACACTGGGGAGACACACTGTGGAACTAATGGCGCTAGCATAGCTGGTTCCCAACATCGTCATTGGTTGAAAATGTGGTAATGTCATTTTATATTTCAAAATAGCTTAACCTCATAGGTCAAAATTGAGACCAGCTATGGTGGCGCCATCTTAGATTATCTTTGCTTCCTATTGGAGTTTTCAGCAAGAAACTCCATGACAGATGAATGAAACTAACAAACAGCGCCATCTATGCAGAACTGATTTGGCAGTTTTTTTAAAAATAACGGTCAAAAATGCTTATGAAATACGACCTACCCTCAATCTCTTACAATAGGTAGCGTTGATCGGGTTGTTTCAAAATACCTTAACCCCATAGGTCAAAATTGAGACCAGCTATGGTGGCGCCATCTTAGATTATCTTTGCTTTCTATTGGAGTTTTCAGCAAGAAACTCCATGACAGTTGAATGAAAGTAACAAACAGCGCCATCTATGCAGAACTGATTTGGCAGTTTTTAAAAAATAACGGTCAAAAATTCTTATGAAATACGACCTACCCTCAATCTCTTACAATAGGTAGCGTTGATCGGGTTGTAGTAGTCGCAGAACATGCTCTGTCCGTCGATGCGCGTGCGATGCCGGCTGCCGAACGACGCCTGCGCCTCGTACTTCACGAAGCACTTCTCCATGTGCTTCACTGCGGTGCGCGAGTGGATCTCGTGGCCGCATGTTATGCAGTACATTGAGGTTTCGTCGTCTGCGTCCTAAGGAAAAATAATAAAAATAAATTAAATTAAATTCATTTAATTCGGGCAAGATACATTTTTCACAAATTTTCAAAATTAACATAAATCCAGAAATACGAATTAAATGAGAATGAAGTAAATTTACATTATTGTTATCCATTAATTTTATAAAAATAAGTTAAACACATTTAATAATTACAATTGTATTTAAAATCATTAAAAATAAAATAAATAAATAACCTGAGACCACGCATATGTCGGATATGGTCATGAGTACGGACGGGCGAACGTATCGAAAGCGCGCCAGTGATGACATCACGCGACCTACTTACCAGTCTACCCCACCATGGCGGCTTCTACAGAGTCCTGATGTTAACAACACGCGGAGAGGCGGACATTCTATGTCTGATCGCAGCGGAGTTAAGAAGTCTTGAAACTGTACCCGAATCATTGTGCCCAGTGTTAATGTGTCAAAGTGTAATGTCAAGTAATTTGTTAGACTCTACTATCTGTTTCAAAAGAGTAACCATGGAGTTTCTTGCCGGTTCTTCTCCATGGAAACTACCACGCCGAACCGTGCAATGTGAAATAAAATAGTGTATCGCATCCAGTGTGTTTTCATTAGCACGAAACCCGTCTACAGCCCACATAAGCTCGAGCCTAGTGAAATAAATTCCTGACCATCCCGACATCAGAAGTGGGATAAAATCGTGCTAATGAAATCAATCATACGCGGGGACAGTCTCAATAACAATCAGTGTCAACTGTGTAAAAACCGAAAAAGTGCCGAAAAAGTTCGCGTAAAAAAAACGGACAAGAAAGAGGATAGACCGATTAGTGTGGTCATAGTCACATACCCGCAATAATTTTGGTTTATCCGTGATCATGGTGCTTGCAACAGCGCCGAAATAAAGCAGACAGTTAACAAGTGTTATTTACCGTGTGAAAAAACGGGATACACGTCGATTTTTAGTGTTAATGACAATCAGTGACGGTTACTTTTTAAAATGCAGAACAAAGTGAATAGCAAGATAGTGTTGTGGACCCGTTTAAAGAATTGTTCAGTGCCAAATTCGTGTACGTCGTACGTCATTTACGTGAGTAGTGACAAACAAGCGGATTTTCGGACGACTGCCATTAAGAAGCTGTTGCCTGTGCCGGCTGCTACAGGCATTGGGCAGCGACCGCAGGCCAGCAGCAGCTCACTGGTGTGCTTCAAGTGTGGCACGCCGGGCCACATCGCCAGTCACTGCACTGCATAGCAGGCCAGCGCTGGTCCAGTGCTGCTGTACTGGTGGAAAAGCGAGTCGACCTTTTCATCGTCAAGCCGGAATATGAAAGTACTTTGGTGAGTCGTTTTCATTTTGTTATGACTCTGGAGCAGAGTGCCAATTCTGTTTAGTCTGTCTAAGAGTGAGCATATTCATCCAATCGTTACTATAACTGGTGTAGTTCAAGGTTCAGTAAATGGTAATTCAAAGATTTTAGCCTGTGTGAGAAAGATCCCCGATCACAAAGTTCCTCAGGAATTAGATGTCATAGTTGATGACAGTGATAGTGAAACCCAATCTGATTAAGAAAGGCTTGTACACTCATACTCAAAACTGTTAGACCGCACCTCATGAGTAACATGATGGTGATGGGTCTGTTATGAGTTAGACCGCACCTCGTGAGTAACACGTGGCGATGGGTCTGTTAGACCGCACCTCATGAGTAACATGATGGCGATGGGTCTGTAGGGAATCGTTGGTGCGATTTCTGTCTGTGATGGTGCACAGAGCGCTTATGAAAGTTTTATGAGTTGAGTTTGCATTGCCAAGAGTTATGGTAAAGAGAACCAGAATGTATTGTTAGAATTCCTGTGTTGTAACTTTTTGATCGGACCTTTTCTAATGTTGATCGGACCTTTTGCAATGAGAGAGCAGGCATCGCGCAATATAGTTGAAAGTTCCAATTATGACGGACTGCGAAAAGTAACTGACGTTGACATGCACGTAGGTGACAATGACGAGACTAGCCATGACGAAAATGATAACGCTGACGAGACTAGTTAAGTATCAAGTAGTCCACTTAACATTTTGAGTACCAGCAAAGTAAGAGTTTTCTTACAATCTCATTTTCTAAACTAAACTAACTATGATGATTTTAATTGTTTTGATTTTAATGGATTCACTGTTTACAAGTACAATGCTTTCGATGGACTGAAAGCATACCCGATGAATTGGGTATTGTTGTGGCCGCATCAGAAGCGCCGGAGCATGTAAGAGGTGCACGTTGACTGCTTTTTATGTGCAGTATACTCTTTGCGAGGAGTAGCACTTACGCGGCTGAGATGGTTAGCTTCTGACGATGGGTTCACATTTAACGTTATGACTTGCCGATGGACTGGCAATTGAGTTTTGCTCGTGTAGAGACACGCGTAGAGACTCGCGTAGAGACACGCGTAGTGACGCGTAGTGACGCGTAGTGACGCGTAGTGACGCGTAGTGACGCGTAGTGACGCGTAGTGACACGTAGTGACGCGTAGTGACGCGTAGTGACGCGTAGCGACGTGAAGCGACGTGAAGCGACGTGAAGCGACGTGTAGCGACGTGTAGTGACGTGTAGATTGACGTGTAGAGTGACAGTCTAATTTTCTGACGAGTTTATTATTCGAACGTCAGATACACTTTCCTATCATTAAATTGTGATTGCCAGTATGAGTATGCTCACGAACTCACGAATCACGTTCAATTGAAGAAAATACCGGTAGGGAAGTGCTTCCACACATTTTGATAACGATCATCTTTAAAAACTGAAAGCTTTGAATTATTAGAGTGCCTAAAAATATGCACAGGGTAGGCTAAGAAAGATGCCAGTGGGTCTCGTACCAGTCTATGTTGATAAGGATTTTGATGATGTTGAGCAAGCTTATGCGGTAGCAGCCTGTGTGGCAACCTGAGCCTATATGGCACTTGTAAGCCTGTGTGGCACCTGTAGGGCGGGGAGCTTTAATGGTGTGCATACGTAGTGTAAACGTAGTGCATACGTAGTGTAAACGTAGTGCATACGTAGTGCGTGCGCAGTGGATGCGTAGTGTAGACGTAGTGCATACGTAGTGCGTGCGTAGTGGATGCGTAGTGTATGAGATACATACGTAGTCCATGCGTAGCTTGCGTAGTGTGTGCGTTGCATACGTAGTCCATGCGTAGCTTGCGTAGTGTAAGCGTTACATGCGTAGTGTGTGCGTTACATGCGTAGTGTGTGCGTTACATACGTTGTGTACCACTGTTTTAGTACCATTGTCGCGACGTGCAGTTCGCGAAGTAAACAGGTAACAGAGTCAAATTAATATTGTTGAAGCGAAACGTGTAACAAACTAGTCATATGTAATTGCATAAGGTGATCTGCTGCTGGCAACATTGAACTCACAAAGAGATCACCACAGATAAAGAGTATTTATAGTTCATGGTTATGACGTTAAGTAGTCTGTGGCGTTTGCCGGTACTTTGGGACTACCTACACCAAATTTGAAGTATTTAATTCAATAAGTATTTACTATTTAGTGCAAAGTAAAGTGATTGGTGTTATGATGGAGGCGTCCAGCACGGTGGCATCTCATCTGAGAGAAATATGAGCTAAGTGGTAGCACTAAGACAATAGTGTAGTGGTTCCCCACATAAATGCCTAGATTCTAAATTTCCTATCCTTTCCAAAGGTTTCTGATGCTCTTGGAAGTCGGTTACATTAGGAGGTTAATGGCAGACTTGGGCTGTGCGATTCCTCCTCAATACCCAAGCGTATTGTTGTAAAGTGTTGTATGTAATATGAGAGTCTATAGTACATACAACAGAGTTAAATTATGAGAAATGGATCTGTGATAGAAACGGATATAGCAAGAGGTTAATAGCAGGCTTGGCTGCGGTTTCCTCGTTTATTAAGAGATGGATCTGTGATAGAAACGGATATGGCAAGAGGTTGATTTAGCAGACTTGGCTGCGGTCTCCTCTTTATACCCAACATACTACGGTGACTAGGATCTCGTAGAGCATGTAACTGAATTTATCCTAGCAAGATATGTACGTTGTATAACATATTCTGTGCTATGGACTCACACCTAAGACACCAGAAACATTTATGTATTTATATTACAATGTATAGAATGGTGGGAATCAATTTAATTTTCAACTACAGATGGCGAGCTGAATCATGGTGCGACCTAGTAAGAACTAAAAGCTGATTAATGCGAAGCAAACCTCCCAACATATTGAAGATTCTTCTCGGAACAAGCCCCAGGTACAAATAATACCACCAACATAAATCTATCTATCCACAACAACAATTCTCCCCAAAAAGGGGGTTAAAAAACTCTCTTTCGCGTCGCGTCGCTGCGTTGCGCCGTCTGGGAACGGGATGGTGAGCCTGGCCAGCTCGTGCGTCCCGGGTTCCGCGGACGGCGCGGCGGGGCGACGCGGCGACATGGTGGAGATGCCGGGGATCCGAGAGGAAAAATCAATATCAAAATTATTTATACAAGATTAAACTGGATAAAATAAAATTCTCGAGTTCTTACTGGTGCTGCCATCTGTGAAAGCTCTGTGTAAAACTTATTGCATCAAAGGTTGATGAATATGCTAAAATGTTGAATAGGTTTGATACACGTTTCGCTGATATTGACTCTGATAATATTGAATATTACCCAATGTAATTATCTCAAGATTAACTATCACAGGTAAAAAAGTAAGTGTCGCTGAACATCTGAGGTGATAGATCGGTGTGATAAATAACCTAGATGGCGTTACTCGTTGTTGAAATGAAATACAAGTTGATAAGTTTATTTCTTTGTTTTGTGAAATAAACTAGGTGATGTTGTTTATATAATCGTGTTATGATTTATGTAAGGGATTCGATCATTTGTATTCATTAACTTGCAAAGATACGACTCCACAAGTCCTAATACGTATTTATTATGAGGCGGAAGTTGAAAACGATTTGTCAAAGTTTGCAACTTTGAAGCACAAACCGGAAGTGGAGCAAATTTGACAGAGACAATAAATTCTTGTCGCCATGTTTGCACGAAAGTTTTCGTACCTGCGTTTTCAAAAGTTTTATGTTGCAAGTGTTTGTGAGAACGAAATATCTACGGCTTATTGATTTACCCCACGTCGGGAATAAAATAAGAGTGCTTGAAAGAACAAAAAGGTCAGTACAGTTTAGATGTGTGTTGATTACAATTTCGAATTTGTATTCTCAGCTCGTATGATACTATGTGTGAAATTGGTAAATACTCCGTTATCTACCTAGATTTACATGTATCAGTAAATCTCCCTTCTCTCTCAGCGATATCCCTTCATATTTTGGCGGTCATGACCCACGCTTGCGCGAGTATGTAATGCCTGTCTGTGGGACCGCGCCATTTCGGGCTTCGACGCATCTAAATTAAAAATAAGCACAGATTGTGCTAGTACCTTCGAGGGTTCACTGTATAACCGCCTACATACATACAACAATAGCAAAATTAAATAAATTGTTTAAAGAAATAAGTAGGTAGGCTTGGCACCTACGTGATAAAACCTGTACACTTATCTTTCCACCCACTTCCAACAGGACCGGAATTGTTAGTCATTGGAGGTAATTGTCACCGAAAAAAAAAAGAGAATATATAACTGCCTACAGCTAAAGAAATAGCTAGTAAAGTCAAGTTAATCTGAAGACAACATTGGAAGTGAGTAATAGTTTATAATCCTATACCTTGACATTGGATGAGTATCCTTATCTGTCTGGCTACCTTATTCACATTATATAAATGCTTGAGTGGACATCTTGGTCCTAGACTGACTAAGCCGGTACTAAGGATTTCGGTAGTCAATACATACTGTGAATGAGTACTTCAGGTACACAAACATTTGTCTAGGATGGGGCTCCGGGCTCAATCCCACATACCCAAGTTATGCGAACAGAGGCACTGCTGACTAGGCAGCGGTGTCATCAATACATACAAATAAATGATATAAGAGAGATTATGGTTTGTACTCTGTAAGTACATAGTAGTGTGTTAGCTGAAGACACACTGTATAACAAGAGTGATGTTTCCTTACAGTGCCCATTATCTATTCTATGCTTGATTATGTGCACTTGGTGATTGAGTATTTTTGTTATGAGCATTCTAAAATATTAAGTGGTATTTACTTACCTGTGCTGGGTGACCCATAACACCTAAATAAATCTGAAAGGAGATGATTATTTCCAAGATAGTAAATAAGTTTTCCTGAAAGGGAAGTTGAATTTCTGAAATTCCATTTTCAAGAAAGTAATGAAATTTTTTAAATACCTACCCTGTATGTATGATGTGTGATCTATTACAATTAAATTATGAGTTTTTGCTATTAAATAAGCAATCAGAATTTTTTCAGTAAATAATACAAACATCAATTTGTTATTCCTTGTTTTAAGAAATAGGTGGTTTTAATCAAAACATGTTACATTATGATTAAATTTGTATAAAAATTTACAGCTGTACCTAGATAGTGTAATATTATATTACAGGACGTCAATATGGAGGAAGCCATGCTCCTTATTCTTCGAGGCCTGTGTGATAAAATTAAAACTCTGTCCGAATGTGCTCGAAATACTAATAGTAAACTCACTAGTGAAATAAATGACTTAACCTTGCATGAAGGAAGAGTGGTATCCTCTAAACTTCACACCTGTCTCCAACGATTGGAGAGGGAACTAAACAATTATTTTCGACTCGTTAGCGAACCACAAGTGGACGAGATCTCTGCCATCTCTGCAATACAGCTGGAAGCTGAAGAAAACTGCTGTGAACTTAAAGTAAAAATTGAAGAATGTGAAAATTCAACGACAAATAACAAGAACAAAGAACATTTATTATCGGGAAAACTACCAAAATTGGAGTTACCACAGTTTGAAGGTAACATTCTTGAATGGCACCAATTTTGGGACCAATTTAGTTCCAATATTCACAATCGGAATTTGCCAGACGTTGACAAGTTATTATATCTGAAGAATTCTTTAAAGGGAGAAGCTAAGGGAGTGATAGACGGGTTAGATATTACAAATAAAAATTATTCCATAGCCATACAATCTTTGAAAGATAGATATGGGAAACAAACTCAAGTGGTTGATGCACACTATTCCTCACTCTACAGAATAAAACCAGCAGAGAAAACCGTATCAGATTGCCGAAGAGTTTTAACTGAAATTGAAAAACATTTGAGAGTTTTGGATTCAATGGGTGAAAATATTAACCATAACCACTTGAGGTTTATGGTAATGGAGAAATTTCCAGAAGATATAATATATGAAATGAAATTGAAAATAAAGCAAGAATCGATTGAAGAGATAAGGAAGTATTTGGAAATTATCATTTCAGCACGTGAAGATGCAAATAGACTGACACAAGAGAAAAACCTAAATGAGAAAGAATATTACACTTTAAAGACACTCCACGCTACAGGAAAGGGTGACCATACAAATCAGAAGAGAAAGGAGGACCAAAGAAGACAACAGAAAAATAACTATGAAAATAAACAGGAAAAGGCTCGATACCACCCAAAACAGAATAAGAGAAATGCTTCCCAGAGGAACAATGGGAACAAGCAAAATTATGCAAGTTATGCTGGAAAAAACCAGGGAAAGGAGGGGCCACCCAGGAAGAAGTCTAAACTTCAGTGTATCTTCTGTAAAGAGTCACACTACAACGACGAATGTACTAAATTCAAGGAACTAAAGGAAAGAAAATCCCTATTAAAAAATAGATGCTACAGTTGTCTAAGAATAGGACATTCTCGTGTGGAATGTAGAAATAAAAGGGAATGCTTTCATTGCAACAAATTAGGTCATAATCGTGCTTTATGTCCTGTTAAATTCTCAAGTTTAGACCAGGATAAGTCAACGACAACCAATGTCCTGTACACAAGAGATAAGGGAGTCACCGTTCTACAAACAGCAGTAGTTACTGCCAATAAAGTAGGAGATTTTTCTAAGGAGCTTCCATGCAGAGTTCTATTAGATTCCGGAAGCCAAAGAACATACATCACGCAGAAATCTGCAAGAAATCTTAATCTAAAATTTGAGGAAGAAAGCACACTGTATTTACATTTGGATCAAATACTCCTCAAGAAATAGACAGTCCCGTGGTTGAGGTGCAGTTGAGGACAAGAGCCGATAGGACTATCACTCTATTTGCTAATGTGGTACCAGTGATATCACATAGTGTCCCATATCCTCATCAGGACCTAAGCCACTGGAAGGATAAATCAGAACTAGCAGACGATGGTTCTCTACAAGACCAAGTGGACATTCTGATTGGTAATGATTATTACTTTTCACTTATCTCAGAACATAAAATTAAACTAAAGGAGAACTTGTATATGGTACAGTCTGACCTCGGATGGATACTAAGTGGGAAAATGGATTCCAGTCCTATTCAGGAACTATCGGTGGTGACATACTTCCAGTCTAATGTGGACATGTTATTCAACGAACCTGACTTGCCACTGATCGAGACTAACATGAAGAGCTTATGGGAACTTGAATCCATTGGCATAACCGATTCCCCGAGGGAAAATCGAGAAGATGAGGCTGTAAAGAGGTTCAATGAAACTACTGAATATGTAGACAACAGGTACTCAGTATCCTGGCCCTGGATTGAGTACCCTCCTGCTCTGCATATGAATTTTGGATTGGCTTATGGTCGTCTCGTCAACTTGTTGAAGAGGCTAGATACGTCCACGTTATTGGCATATGAAGACACATTAAAGGATCAAATGATGAAAGGAATAATTGAAGTTGCACCTGATCTGAGAGATCAAACAGTAGGACATCCTGTTCATTACCTTCCACACCATGGGGTGAAAGTACCTGGCAAGCCTATGAGAATTGTCTATGACGCTTCATCCAAAACAAAAGACAACAAAAGTTTAAATCAATGCTTGTATTGTGGACCCATGATGCTGGAGGATTTGACTGGATTACTTATAAAGTTCAGATGTCAACCAATAGGTATATGTGCAGACGTCGAGAAGGCTTTCTTACAGATTGCACTCAACAAACCGGATCGCGATGTAACTCGATTCCTATGGTTAAAGGATACAAAGAAAACCGCTACAGAAGATAATCTGCTTCACTTAAGATTTACAAGAGTTCCATTTGGCGTTATATCAAGCCCATTTTTGCTTAATGCAACAATCAGATTACACTTACAAAGTTCGGACAATGAACAGATTAAGAAATTAACTAAAGACATATACGTTGATAACGTCGTTACTGGAACAAAAACAATGAAAGACTTCGACTTCAACTTTATAAGAATTCTAAAGAGATATTCAACCAACTATCCATGAATCTTAGAGATTGGAGTTCCAACTCTGAAGAATTTATAAAACAAGTGCCTGAATCTTGCAAAGAAGATAAGATCAAGGTTCTTGGACTAAACTGGAAACTAAAGGAAGACACACTTCAACTAAAAGATAAGGTTATTAGTGAACCGAAATTTACAAAAAGAGGTGTCTTAAAGGTTATAGCGTCAATCTATGATCCGTGTGGATTTGCTGTACCGTCACTGTTGTCTAGCAAACTGTTCATACAAAATCTTTGGAAGGAAAAGGTAAAATGGGATTCACCATTTTCTGAGACATTAAAAACCGATTGGTCAAAGATATGTGAAGAATTAGATGAGGTTCGGGACATATCTTTGCCCAGATGTTACTTCAGTGATGCTACTACAAGTACTTGTCAAATTCACTGCTTCACAGACTCTTCTTCGAAAGCCTATGCAGCTGTAATCTACATAGTTAACGGCAAGGAAGTAAAGTTTGTTCTAGGAAAATCAAGGCTAGTTCCTTTGAAAGATCAAGACAATCTGAAAATACCGCGGTTGGAGTTACTAGGCGTATTAATTGGAACTAGGCTGATCAAATATGTATCCCAATTTTTACAGTTTAACATCACAAGTCAAACGTTATGGACTGATAGTCAAATTGTTATCGACTGGTGCAAGTCGGACAAACTCCTCACACCGTTCGTTGCCAGAAGAGTCGAAGAAATTAAAAGGAATAAAAACCTTATAATACATGTTCCATCGGATCTAAATCCAGCGGATGTTGCCACAAGACCATTCAGCTCTAAAGAAGATAGAGTAAAATGGCTGACTGGCCCTCAGTTTATATTACAACATCCAGATTCTTGGCCGTCAGGAATCAGAGAAGTTTCTTCTCTTTGTGCGGGGGAGGGTCTCCCGAAAGAGTCACAAGAATATAAAATGGATACAGAAAATACACTCGGTGTGGAAAATCAAGAAGACCGTACAAGTAACCAAACTAAGATAGATGTAGACATAAGTGAAGAAAAGGGTGACAAAATTAAGCAGCTCAAGAAGCTACAAGCCGAACACTTTCCAAGAGAACTAGAAGGGAAAGAAACAAGCTTAAAAATTAATCTTGGACTATTTCTGGACGTAGACGGACTTTTACGTTGCAAAGGACGTTTAAAAAATACGGATTGGTCGTATGACCAACGTTATCCAATACTTATTCCAAAAGATTGTGATTACACTAACAAAATTATCACCCAGACTCATAGCGACAATCATCATGTAGGTGTTAACCATACCCTCGCTATAATTCGTCAAGCCTTTTGGATTCCACACGGAAAACGCCAAGTCCAGAAGGTTATAAGGAAATGTTCTAGATGTCAGAAACACGGAGGGGGACCGTTCAAGCTACCACCAACCCCTGCGTTACCCACTGAAAGAGTAAATTACACTTCACCGTTTACATTTACAGGCCTGGACTACATGGGCCCTGTACTAATTAAACATGGAAACGAAACAAGTAAACGTTGGATAGCACTTTTCACTTGCCTAGCAGTCAGGGCGGTGCATTTAGAGGTTGTTCAAGATCTCACAGCAGAAGAAGGACTTCATGCTTTGAGAAGAATGATATCGACAAGAGGTGTACCACAAATAATCACATTAAACACGAAATTCGTTGGAGGTTCATACCCCAACTAGCTCCCTGGTTCGGGGGATTTTATGAAAGATTAATTGCAATAGTGAAGAATTGTATGAGAAGAACATTGGAAAAGCACATGCTGACAGATAGTCAATTAGTTACATTAGTGAAAGAAATTGAAGCAACAGTTAATACAAGACCATTAACTTGTGTCGATTCTGAATTGGTTCATATTTTAAAACCGTCTGATTTCTTAACTATGGGAAAATGCATAACGATGGAAGGTTCAACCGAAGACTTTCTAGTACAAGGTACTACAACAAAATCCGACCTTATCAAGGCTTGGAAAAGAGGTTTAGTTATCTTCAATGAATTTAAGGACATGTTCACAAATCGATATTTACAAAGTCTGCGTGAACGATATGGACATTCTGTCAAAGAACCTAGAATCACGGCAAAATTAATCCCGAAGGTAGGACAAATTGTTCAGATAAAAGGAGATAGTAAAAATCGAGAAGAATGGAAAGTTGGAAAAATTACTTCATTGGTCAAAAGTTCTGACGGACTTTGCAGAGTTGCGAAGGTCGAAGTTGGAAATAAGGAGTTTGTAAGATCTTTAACTCATTTATATCCATTGGAAATGGAGGACAATGAAGAAATAGAATACAATGCCAACGCATCAGAAAGAGAAAGCGAGATACCACGGAATATAACGGTAAACGAATTGATACCATTGGAAGTGAAAGTCATAAATTCAAAAGATACATCTGATAGTTCAGAAAACGAGAAAGAAAACAGAGAGTCGATAATACCAACGGAAGAGAGTATGTTGGAAGACTTTGATAAAGTATCAGAGAGCACGGACAGAGATAAAATATTGAGTCAGAAAGAGGATGAACCTGAGAAGAGAGTTCAAGTAAACAACGAGGTTAAACAAAGAAGAGGCGCGGCCACCAGAGCTCTGGAGAAAATTGCAGAGTGGACGCGTAACTTACTAACCCTGCTCTGAGAATATTCGGGCGGGAGTGTCGCGACGTGCAGTTCGCGAAGTAAACAGGTAACAGAGTCAAATTAATATTGTTGAAGCGAAACGTGTAACAAACTAGTCATATGTAATTGCATAAGGTGATCTGCTGCTGGCAACATTGAACTCACAAAGAGATCACCACAGATAAAGAGTATTTATAGTTCATGGTTATGACGTTAAGTAGTCTGTGGCGTTTGCCGGTACTTTGGGACTACCTACACCAAATTTGAAGTATTTAATTCAATAAGTATTTACTATTTAGTGCAAAGTAAAGTGATTGGTGTTATGATGGAGGCGTCCAGCACGGTGGCATCTCATCTGAGAGAAATATGAGCTAAGTGGTAGCACTAAGACAATAGTGTAGTGGTTCCCCACATAAATGCCTAGATTCTAAATTTCCTATCCTTTCCAAAGGTTTCTGATGCTCTTGGAAGTCGGTTACATTAGGAGGTTAATGGCAGACTTGGGCTGTGCGATTCCTCCTCAATACCCAAGCGTATTGTTGTAAAGTGTTGTATGTAATATGAGAGTCTATAGTACATACAACAGAGTTAAATTATGAGAAATGGATCTGTGATAGAAACGGATATAGCAAGAGGTTAATAGCAGGCTTGGCTGCGGTTTCCTCGTTTATTAAGAGATGGATCTGTGATAGAAACGGATATGGCAAGAGGTTGATTTAGCAGACTTGGCTGCGGTCTCCTCTTTATACCCAACATACTACGGTGACTAGGATCTCGTAGAGCATGTAACTGAATTTATCCTAGCAAGATATGTACGTTGTATAACATATTCTGTGCTATGGACTCACACCTAAGACACCAGAAACATTTATGTATTTATATTACAATGTATAGAATGGTGGGAATCAATTTAATTTTCAACTACAGATGGCGAGCTGAATCATGGTGCGACCTAGTAAGAACTAAAAGCTGATTAATGCGAAGCAAACCTCCCAACATATTGAAGATTCTTCTCGGAACAAGCCCCAGGTACAAATAATACCACCAACATAAATCTATCTATCCACAACAACAATTCTCCCCAAAAAGGGGGCGTAAAAGCACTCTCTCTTTCGCGCCGCGTCGCTGCGTTGCGCCGTCTGGGAACGGGATGGTGAGCCTGGCCAGCCCGTGCGTCCCGGGTTCCGCGGATGGCGCGGCGGGGCGACGCGGCGACAACCCTTTCGGTTATAGTAGTGTGAATGACCGTACTAGTAGTTATTACGTAGTCGTGATCCGTGGGGCGCGATGCGTGTTTAGCTCTGGCGGAGGTCGGGGTCTGGAAAGACCGTAGTGTGTAGTCACTGGGTGATGCACATGGCAGATCCATTTGATGGATGTGAGAGCAATGCGATTGCTGGTCGGCTGGAGTGCCGTGGCGTTAGAGGATTTACTTGGAAGGTTTCTGTAAGCTTGGCAGTTTTTAAAGCAGTAGAGTTTTAAAGGTTGATTCGAACGACTATGGTACATGGCCCATGGGTTGATCTTGTAGGGTCAGGAGTTGACCGGACCAAGAAAACTGAAAGCTAAAGGAACGATACTTGTTCGGCCTAGCTAAGTCCGGACCAGTTTAACTGAAGGGACACACCTGAAGGGCAAAAAAAAGAATTGCCGGACCAGGGGGTTGATCTTGTAGGGTCAGAAGTTGACCGGACCAAGAAAATTGAAAGCTAAAGGAACGATACTTGTTCGGCCTAGCTAAGTTCGGTCCAGTTTATCTGAAGGGACACACCTGAAGGGCAAAAAGAGAATTGCCGGACCAGGGGGTGATCTATTTTAGAGTATTCCCAATTTAACCGTGTTTGAATTAGTCGACTGTCTCGTTGGTCTGGTGGTCGCAAGTGTGTCTGAAGGTTCTGGGTTCGATTCCCGGGTCTGGCAAAGTGTTATTGGGTTTTTCCATCGGGAATTTCTCAGTAACAGCCATGGAGTTTGGATTTGCGCCCAGTTGAGGGCAATAGGCTGAGACCCGATAAATCTAGAGTTTGGTCAGGAGTGACCGAGTGGAACAAAATTCTGTCGTGGACTATTTGTTTGCAGGGTTACCATCACACGAGGACGTGTGAAGGCAGGATGGCCGTGTCGGATATGGTCATGAGTACGGACGGGCGAACGTATCGAAAGCGCGCCAGTGATGACATCACGCGACCTACTTACCAGTCTACCCCACCATGGCGGCTTCTACAGAGTCCTGATGTTAACAACACGCGGAGAGGCGGACATTCTATGTCTGATCGCAGCGGAGTTAAGAAGTCTTGAAACTGTACCCGAATCATTGTGCCCAGTGTTAATGTGTCAAAGTGTAATGTCAAGTAATTTGTTAGACTCAGTATATCTGTTTCAAAAGAGTAACCATGGAGTTTCTTGCCGGTTCTTCTCCATGGAAACTACCACGCCGAACCGTGCAATGTGAAATAAAATAGTGTATCGCATCCAGTGTGTTTTCATTAGCACGAAACCCGTCTACAGCCCACATAAGCTCGAGCCTAGTGAAATAAATTCCTGACCATCCCGACACATACCTCGTTTGTCCATGCATAACAAAAATAGGGCGCTGGTGGCTGTTCTGGATTCGCAGTTATCTTATTATTACCTCACCGATGTTCACTCAATCCTGTATTGTGCAGCTGTAGCGGCATGTCGTGTAGCTCATGTCAAATTTCCTTCTGACAGAGCTACACGACCAAAACCAGCCGTACCGGCATGGCAGTACAGGATTGAGCGATGTATTGGTGGGGCCAGAGCACTCATCAGCAAACTGGTCTGCTTCAGGGAGGGCAATACTCGCCCTAGAGTGACGCGTTTTGTGAGGCAGGCGTTCTCGGGGACTGATATCAGTCCTCGAGACTACATGTCCCATGTCACAGAATGCATCAACTTCCTGAAGCAGAAAGTGTATGCATGGGCAAACCGTATTCGTAGGTATAAACGGGGCGGGTGGACCGATATACTCATAATCGCACATTCCAAAAAGATGAAAGGTGGGTTTATAGGGCTTGGGAGCGACCAGACCAAGGTGTGGCTGACACGCACCTGCCGGATGATGATGCAATGTGTTCGTTCTGACGCAGCATCTGGTCGGTGCCTGTCAGCCATGCCGAGGGTGAATGGACTCGGGTGATTGAGCGAGCGTGCGATCCAGTATCAGAAATGGGGGCAATTACGTAGCTCGTGCAGTCCGTCCGTTGCCTAACTGGAAATCTCCAGGGCCGGATGAGCTGCACAACTTCTGGATAAAATGGTTCACCAGGTCGCACGCTCGCTTGGCGACCCTGTTTCAGTCAGCCTTAGAGTCTGGGTCGCTGCCAGAGTTCCTGACAACAGGTATAACCCACCTGCTCCATAAATCGGGTAGTACTGCGGAACCCAAAAATTATAGAGCTGTCTCCCGACAGTCTATAAAGTTCTTACATCCATTTTGAGAACTAAAATTAGCAAACACGTAGATGACAATTCAGTAATGTCCGCTTCTCAGAATGGATGTAGGAACGGGTCCCGTGGTACTAAGGAGCTACTCCTCATTGATATGGCCATTAGTCACCAGGTTCGCCGTTCCCGAAAGGATCTGTCGACATGCTGGATAGACTATAAGAAGGCCTATGACTCGGTGCCACAAACATGGCTCATGAGGGTGCTAGAGTTGTATAAATTTGATGCAACTCTGCGCACCTTCCTGATGTCGTGTATGGGGCAATGGAGGACAGTCCATCGCTATCCAGGATGTCAGCAGATTCAGAGGAATAGCGAGCCGATAAGGATAGAGCGAGGTATATTTCAGGGCGATAGTTTGAGTCCACTTTGGTTCTGCTTAGCCTTGAATCCTCTTAGCACTCTGCTGGAGGATTCAGGTTTAGGCCATCGGTTGCGGAAAGATGGTCAGGTTATATCTCACCTCCTTTACATGGATGACCTAAAACTGTTTGCCCCCAGGATTATCCATCAGCAACTTGCTCTAAAATACAACCTTGTGGAATCGGAAGTGCCTTACTATAGGTATGTGCCCAACCCAGTTCTCGATAATGGCTGTATCACATTGTTCTGGGATCAATCCATCATCACTGACAGGACTATTGTAGCCAATAAGCCTGATATAGTGGTGGTGGACCGATCAGAGCGGCGCGCAATGATTGTTGACATAACGGTCCCGCATGATGAGAACCTCGTGAAAACCGAGAAAGATAAACAAATCAAGTATCTTGACTTGGCTCGCGACGTTGTTGACATGTGGGAAGTGGACTCAGCAATCATTGTGCCGATAGTCGTTTCAGCCACTGGGTTAATTGCCAAGAGCCTCGATCAATACCTGAGGAGGCTCTCGTTAGGCAGCTGGATCTTGATCCAGCCCTTGGGCTTGATTCAGAAAGCGGTACTCCTGGACACGGCTCGTATTGTTAGGAGGTTCCTCTCTCTGTAGCCCTGACCGTAGCTTGGACCCCGTTCCCGATACCGGCTACAATTTTTTATATTTTTATATATTTTTTTAATTAATATTTTTAAAATGTAACAAATTTGTTTTCAGATGAATAAAGGAAAATAAAAAAATATATTAATTAAGATTGTTAGCAGGAATATTAACAGCCATATACAAAGCAATAATTAGCTTCATATATGGCTCTCAATATTCCATTGTCAGAATCATGTACACGGCTTTTCTTAATAAGGCATAGAAATCATCTACTCTGTTCCCCGCAAACATGCCGGACGCACTACACCTCCACGGTAGCCCAAATATACATATAAATAATACTTTTCAGTTACTACCAACCATAATTATGTAGTTTGATATTAACAGGGCCTTTTTGTCGTAGCAGTAAGGGTGGTTTTCGTAGTTCAACGTACACTAGTGATGTGTGGTTTACTATGCGAGAATTTAACAGAATCATTCTCGTGTAGAGCAAAAAAAAACCGGCCAAGTGCGAGTCGGACTCGCACACGAAGGGTTCCGTACCATTGACTATATTTAGTATTTATTGTTATAGCGGCAACAGAAGTACATCATCTGTGAAAATTTCAACTGTCTAGCTGTCACGGTTCATGAGATACAGCCTGGTGACAGACAGACGGACAGACGGACAGACAGACAGACAGACGGACAGACAGCGAAGTCTTAGTAATAGGGTTCCGTTTTTACCCTTTGGGTACGGAACCCTAATAACATATTACTAAAACCAAGCTAATGTATCTCTCAGATCAGCAGTTAATTAGTTTCTTTGTTTTTTTCGAGTAGACCAAAACTTTCAACTAAAATGGCTGTAATAATTGATCCTTAGAAGTGGATACCCAGTCTTTGTTACTTTTGGCCTGTTTTATCCCATTTCTGAGCAAAACTTTCAGTTCTATTTATAGTTTATCATATACCCAGAACTAATATTAAACATCAATAGGTAATATGCACGTAATTTTTCCTTCACTTAAATCCATAAAATACTGTAATAACAACCCAAGAAAAGTATTAAAAGTTAAGTCCAACTACTGCTTGTCGCACAAAAATAATATTAAACTCCTGCAATTTTATACGACAGTTCAAACGTCCGTAGTTGTCACGGCCATGCTGTGACGTCATTATCCACAATCTGCCTTGTTTACATCTAATTTTTTTTTTGCCTTAATAAAATAATTTTACTAATTGTATATGCTTTATTCAAGTAAAAATTGCATTAACAATATTATAATAAAAATGTTGTGAAACTTTAAGCACTTTTCAAATAAAAGTGTTTTTTGACACAATGAACTTTGACGTCGGCGTTATCGAGGACGATGCGTTTTGACAGTGCGTTCCGTTTCACCAAAAACATGCTACATAAAACAGTAAATTGTAAAATAAGTGATGTATTATAACCTTAAACAAGTATGCCACAATATTTTTATGCGCCAATACAGGTCATTTTTCATAAATAAAAGGAGTTTTGTATTTCATGCATATTCCCTACTGTCTATTTTCATTAAAAATCAAACCATTTATTTCAATATATAAGGCCATTAAATGACACTTAGGAACATCAAAATTAACAAGGTATATTGATTGATCCTATTCTATATTCCTTACCTTATCATCCGTATAAACAATGGTAGCGTTCTTAGCCCTGGCCACGATGGCGTCTAGATCAGAATGCTGCGTGTCCAACGCCCTGAGCGCGGCCTGCGCACGCGCCAGTCCGCCGCGCACCACCTCCAGCGCCTTGCGGTTCTTCTGTTCCGCCACACAGGAGGACAGGGACCACTCTTGGATGCGTTGGGGTAGCACCTGGAAGAGTTTAGTCATTAGTAGAGGAATACAGGGTTTAAACCACCTCTTCACGAAGCCGTCAACCAAGCATTCTGTACATCAAACTAAGTAACTTTACGCAAAAATGATTACTGAGAAACAATTATTTTTTTGGGGTGAAAAAACATGTTTTGTGGTAGAACTCAATGTAACGCACTCAAAATATTGTGCTGATGGATGGATTGAATAGTACGGGGGTCGTGGAGGTGTTTAAAGTAAAAATCTTACATGAAAACTTGTGTTTAAAAAAAACTTGTCAACAAGTTGTCTTTCCAGTCCAAAGTCTTGAGGCTAATTACAAAGGCCCCCTGGTACGTTACAAACAATATCCTGCACAGAGATCTCCAAGTCACTACAATCGAAGAAGAGGCGTTTAGACAAACCAAGAGATATCAGCACAGACTAACCAAGCATCCTAACAACCTAGCAAGACTGCTTATGGCCAGGAAACCTCATGTGAGGCGATTGAAGAGAAGGATACCACAGGACACAATAACATCAAGTTAAACCAAAGAGAGGGTGCATCACTGGATGCATACCCAGCAAGTCCAACTGCGAGAAAATCCAAAGTACAGCTGATTGTCCTCAATCTAGGACAGATTGCAGTAGAAAAAGGGGTTATAAAAAAAAAAAAAAAAAAACTTGTTGGACCTTTGACCCCCAATATCTCCGTAACTAGAAGGTTACAGGTGGAAGGAACAAAAAAATGATCGCAATGACTAGGAAAACAAGTGCCTTTCGGCTTCGTTAAGAGGTGTTTTACACCCTTTAGTTTGATGAGCAGGGCCTCCTGCTGTGTCTGACGGGATTCCCGATGAACATTAATTCTCTATTAGCCCATTCAGGAGATGAATTTTCAAAAATCCTTCCCTTTTGCTCACCTTCGTTAAAAGGAACTTAATTCTTGCATCAAACCAATTATTGTAAAGTCTACAGACAGCAGTCGCCAGACTGAGACATTTTCAGCTAATTTTCCAAAACAGAAAAAAAATTGTCGTCGCGCATTATTTTCAACGTACTGCTTAGGACTTGAAAATCAAACAGTGCACTTTTTTGATGCCTCGGCCTCAGTTCCAAACGAGGTGGAAAACCAGTGTACGATAGAATAGGGTAGATGACACCATCTGCCTAGCCTTTTCCCAACTATGTTGGGGTCGGCTTCCAGTCTAACCAGATGCAGCTGAATACCAGTATTTTACATGGAGCGACTGCCTATCTGACCTCCACAACCCAGTTAGTACTGGGTAATACTATACCCCTTAATGAGACTGGTTGTCAGACTTTTTGGGCCACTGACTACCTGTAAAGACTGTCAAAGATCTACAAATGACAGCCAGGACCAACAGCTTAACGTGCTTTCCGAGGCACGGGGGAAACTCGGTATGTAAGGGTGGTCACCCATCCACATACCAACCTAGGCAAGCACGGCTTAACCTAAAGATCGACCCGAGCGACTGTTATAATTTAGCCACGAGCTCCTTTCTTATAAATAGTTGAGTAATTGAGTTGAATAAACAGTGACGTCACGGTTTGCTATTGCCATAAAAATCTATGAGAGAACCGCGTTTTGACAGCTCTTAAAAAGTATCTAATTGATTGGTGTGTCATCTACCCTATTAGTTTGTACAAACTTGCCTGATATATCTTCGTCTTACAAGCAATTTTAATAAGAATTTCAGTAATTTGGATCTGTTTGCTTTACCGCATGGAAAGTTTAGACTGATGTTACTTAAAATATTGAAAAATTTGTGTTACACTGTTGTTGTTCCACTTTTGCGGCACTATTGGCAGTTATGTTATGTATTGTTGTTACTTTACTATTAATCTTTTTTAAAATCTTTTTTATTGTTTACAACGGTAATTTTAAAATTTACCAAATTGTCTCATTGTGTATCTGTGGAGAACGTCGTTGATTTCACATTTGTATCTTTTTTGTATCTTATTTTTTTGGTATTTTTAATGTGTAATTGTTTGTTTTCCCAAATAAATAAATAAAATAAAAACAAAATAAAATATCCTAGCCATGGTGAGCCTCATGCCGCACGGCGCTGAACAGTACTTGGAGCCATACTGGGCCGGGCGAGTACACTGTGGGCCATAGCACTGGCGGGGGTCTGTCGTGTGTAGATAGTCCAGTCTCTCATACTTCACACAAACTGACACTTACCTGATATATCCTAGCCGTGGCGAGCCTCATGCCGCACGGCGCTGAACAGTACTTGGAGCCATACTGGGCCGGGCGAGTACACTGTGGGCCATAGCACTGGCGGGGGTCTGTCGTTTGTAGATAGTCCAGTCTCTCATACTTCACACAAACTGACACTTACCTGATATATCCTAGCCGTGGCGAGCCTCATGCCGCACGGCGCTGAACAGTACTTGGAGCCATACTGGGCCGGGCGAGTACACTGTGGGCCATAGCACTGGCGCGGGTCTGTCGTTTGTAGACAGTCCAGTCTCTCATACTTCACACAAACTGACACTTGCCTGATATATCCTAGCCGTGGCGAGCCTCATGCCGCACGGCGCTGAACAGTACTTGGAGCCATACTGGGCCGGGCGAGTACACTGTGGGCCATAGCACTGGCGGGGGTCTGTCGTTTGTAGATGGGATATGGACTCTTCTGGCTCGTGCTGTTCTCGTTCATGGTGCTTCTTCTTTATTCTGTTACTGCTACTATGAATAACAATCTTGGGAGTTTATATTGGATTTTTTTATTTAAAAAAAGCATGTAAAAAGATGCTTTCGAAAGCAAAAAATCCAACTTTTTTTAATGTGATGAGAAGTCATCATCATCATCATTAGCCTATTTATGTTCCCACTGCTGGGACACAGGCCTCGTCTCTGTGAGAGGGAATGGGCTATAATTCACCACGCGGGCCCAGTGCGGATTGGTAGATGTCACATGTCTTCGAATTTCATTGGTTCTAGGACATGCCGGTTTCCTCACGATGTTTTTCCTTGACCGTTTGAGAAGACATTTTTTTCGTAAATCAGGCCATGAAAGATATTTTTTTACAAAATACTCATTATTATAAATATTGACTCCCCACTTCAACTTTAAAAACAAGAAAATCACAGAAACCGTTCCGTCAGACACTACATCAAAACTGTATTGGCAATATCAGGGTGTCATGTCCAGGTTTCTTTCATTGATTAATTCATAAAAACCAGAAATAAGTTTTTATTAGGTTAATAAATTAGCACAAAAGCCTGTAAAACTGAAGATTCCAGAAAGCTAAATATTTAAATTGTAAAGATACCTTGATTGTCTTGAAGGCTTTTTACTACTACCGCTATTCTTGATACACAACCGCATTTTGCACTTGAGCTTCAACTTGTTACTGCTTCCATACTTGTACATATCCTCACAGGCATCGCAGCTGAAAGACAATATTTCTTTAATATCTGTTCAGAACAAAAGTATTGTAGTAAACTATTAATAATATTATGTGAGCTAACTAAATATTTATGATACGAGCAGGAAAGGATAATTTAATGATTCTGATTGTTTTGAGTATTTGAGAATCAACATTCATAAGGGAATTCTTCTTGATTATTAGAGTTTATGAAGAGGCCTTTGCCCAGCAGTGGGGCAGTAATCATCATCATCATCATCACCAGCCTATTAATGTTCCCACAGCTGGGACACAGGCCTCCTCTCTATGAGAAAGAATGGGCTATAATCCACCACGCGGGCCCAGTGCGGATTGGTAGATGTCACGTCTTCGAATTTTTGGTTCTAGGACATGCCGGTTTCCTCACGATGTTTTCCTTCACCGTTTTGAGAGCAGTAGTGATGAAATAAATTACACAAAGTAATGCGCCTGTCTGGGTTCGAACCCACGACTTACTGTTCGTAAGTCGGGGCCGCCACCACTGGGCCACCGCTGCTCCTCAGTAGCAGCATCTGGGGCAGTAATAGGCTGGTATTATTATTTCCTCTTTACAAATTTTATTCATTTTTAAATATAATTAAAAAGTATGTAAGTATAAAAAATTTAAAACGAATTATAAACTTGTGCTGACAGCCAATTTTATCACCTGATATCTAAAAATTGGCCTTCGGCACAAGTTAGCAGGTATGCATACGTTCACAGTACACACTAACACTACGTGATGCCACACATTTTGTTCATGACAAAATAAGTAAGGTCTGGCGGCCCTGGGATCTTGCTTTATTAGTATAAATTGACTATGCATGATACTCACTGCCCACAGTCATTCATCTGCAGACATCCCGGACAGTCCCCACATCCATCCTTAGTGCTCGGTCTCTTTGAAGACTTGTTCTCAGAATGATCTTTTTCTTTGCGCTTCTTTTTTCTATCATCACGGGGTGCTAAAATATTTATTTATAAATGTAGTAACAAGATAACTTAACCTGGTATAGTGCAGGGTATTCTTTGTGGTTGTTGATTTTTAATTACATATTGTAGAAAACATCATTCTGACCTCCATAACCCACATTCTAAAATGATAATTGTGTTATCTCTGGTACTGAGACTTTAAAACAGTAACAATGGAGTTTCTTGCCCAATCTTCTCCATACGATACTACCTGCTACCTTACAAGTAGACCTACCTACGATACATATAAATACCTATATATATATGTATCTTATATAAATTCTTTATTTTTTTTCTTTCCTAACTTATATTTATTTTATATTGTACCTTTGTGATTGAGCAACAGATTAAATCAATTAAATTAAATTCTAGTTCAAAATCGCTTTCCAATGGCCTAGGTAATTAAATAAAATAGTTTGACTTCAACTGTTTTTTGCCGATACTAGAAAAGTTGAAAAAAATGGTTACATACCAACATCACCATCATTCTCTCTTTTTTGTGGTCTAAACCTGGTCTTAAGGGTAGGATCTTCTTCTCTGCAGCGGTCACAAAAATAGTTTTTAATGTACTTTGCTTCTCTCTCTGATATGTTGATGCAATCTCCATGATACCACTCCTCACACGAGTCGCAAGCTCTGTAATCAATAAAAAGTACAAACTAACTTTAATCTAACAACAGAAATTCTGGGAGTTCAAATCATACAAATTTGCAGTTTTAGTCAAGTCCATGTTTGGTCTTTTTTATATTTTACACATCTTTGATTAAATTGGCAATTAAACAGTAGTAATATGCACTTCTGTCGTGTATTTTGTGAGTGTGATTAAACACGTAAGAAAAGCATTATAAAAAAACAGGTTCAAGTTCCTCACATCATAAAACGGGAACTGTCGGACGATCGGCATATGCAGTACGCTTGGCCAGCCTGATTTAGCAAGGTCGTGATTTTAGACTGCCGTTCAGGCAAGTTAAATTGCTTCGCTATTTCTGCTTTCTGCAAAAAAAAATATTGTGTGATCCACAAATGTTACGAAACTACTTCGTGTTATTACTTGTTACTACACTTGTAACTTACACTCTGCTTATATTTCTTGTCACCCATCTTGTTTAAATTTTTTATTTACATCAATTTAGTCATTTAATTTTGCTTTTTGTAGATATTGAGACAATATTGGAAATAAAAACAATCTCACAATCTTTTCTCTTCACGATATTAACATTAGTGTTGCCAACTTTATTTTTTAGAAGATCGTACGTACCACGGACTAGAAAATATCGTATTTTGCCAACATTTCAAGGAAAAAAATTGTACTTAAGGCGCTGTACTTAGTCAAAATAGGCTTCACAAAACAGTTTTTTAGCCAAATGTATACATTTTAGAGCAGCTAAAAAAATATATGTTAATCTTGATCATATTTATGGGTGGACCATTGTGTTCAAAACACGTTTTCGGTAAATTTTCTCGATAAAAAAAACCATAAAATAACCATTTATATTGAAATTGTAGCAATTGTAACTGTATTATTTATAAACAAATCTTGATAATATTAATAACAGTGATGTAATATATAATAATAAAGGGAACTGTTGTTTTTATTTATTCTTTTTATTTATCACTTGTGGCACTACCAGCCCGCGTCGCCGCATCGCACGCGCACCCGTATGCCTACTCCCTCGCACCGTGCCCCACTACGGCACCACCACCGCCGCCGGCCGCGGCTGGAGAGTATAAAAGACGCCGCACGCCATTAATTTAGTTAGTTCGGCTCGCACGGACACGCTTCCTTCGGAACGGGTTACGGGCAGTCTAACGCTCTCCGGCTTGCACGGTCGGCTTCCAACACGGAACCGACATCGGGCGGTCTTAACTTTTCGGTTGCCATCTTTTAGTGTATAGTTGATATAGTGCCTAATTTCGAACTGTTAAAGTGTTAAGAACTTAGAACAATAAATACTCCTTTGTTAATATAACTGGTTTACGAGTGGTTTCATTGAAGAACACCCCCTACAACTGGCGCACAACGTGGAGGCCGAAGATAAGAAATATTTAAGGCCACGGCCCACTCGTAGACCAGTCCGATTCGGAAGCCCGAGTCCTCCTGAAGAAATGGCTGTGAACATGTCAGATAGTCAATTTAAGGAGCTCATCCTCGCCATAACCACCAGCACACGAGGAAGGAGTACCTTCGCACAGTGCCCAGCAAAGTTTGGAGGATCAAAGGCGGAAGTAGAGGCGTTTTTGGCTGCAGTGACGGTGTTCAAGGAGGTAGAAAAAATATCCGACGCGAACGCGCTTGAAGGCCTACCATTGGTTCTTGTCGGTGATGCAGCTATTTGGTGGCAGGGTGTGAAAAGCAGTGTGAAGTCATGGCCACTCTTTATGGAACGTCTGCGCCACACCTTTGCCCCAAAGAAACTAGACTACGTCATCTACCAGGAGGTAGTTGGTGTTAAACAGGATGACCGGACCCCTACAGAAATTTTCGTAGCCAAGAAACGGGCGCTTCTAGCCGAAATGTCGGAGCCACATACTGAGCGGCAGGAGATAAACCTCATTTTTGGCCAGATCAGATTCGCCGTGAGGGAAAAGATTTGTAGGGAGTCGATCAAAACGTTTGACGAACTACTACAAAGGGCAAGGGACATTGAAAGAACTCTAGTAGAGAAAAATAATCAAAAGGAGGGATCAGAGCACACACACGATAAAGATACAACAACACAACCTAAAACTAATAAAAAACAAAATAAGGTACGTTGTGGTTACTGTCGTCTTCCCGGTCATGCAGCCGAGGTATGTAGAAAGAAGGCACGAGAGGATGCAGAAAAACAAAATGTTGTTGTTAAGGCGGAAACCACCTCGAGTACTCAAAATGAGGACAAACCGAAGTTTGCCTGTTATGGTTGTGGGGAGCCAGGTGTAATACGCAGTCGCTGTCCAAAATGTAAAAACAAGGAGTCGCTAACGGCTGTCGACTTTTGTTTCTGCTCAGCAAACATGACAGCAGATGTACGACCACGTCCCACGGTACCTGTTACCATCGAAGGAATGAGTGGGACGGCGTATATTGATACGTGTGCTAAATCAAGTATCGCCTCCTATCAACTTTATCAACGGCTGGAACAAAAAGGCGTTGATTTAGAGAAGGAAGTTATGTACATAACCCTAGCCGACGGAGTACCAAAGAGGCAGGACGTACTAACAGCTAAGACGATCGTCAACCTTTATGGCCGAGATGTGGTCACTTCATTTGTGATCTTCCCTGAAGCCCGAGAAAACAGGACACTACTTGGGGTAGGATTTATAGAAGATGCTATGTTAGTTCTAGACCTACCCCAGCGAACCTGTAATTTCACTGACGACCCACATAACATCTACGATCTGAATCCAGAGAGTCCGGAAGAGCCCAAGGATATTGCGGGTATTTTATCCAGTGTGTGCTTGCCTGCAGTGGAATCACCAATGATGGAAACACCCAGTCCGGTACTATCACCTGTTGATGTAATAAAAGTCACCCCGCAACAGTATCAGGAGCCGACTGCCCACGTTATGATGACGCCTCCACGCTCCCCACAGAAAAGTGGCTTTGTTATGCTTGGGGCAACGGAGCAAGCCTTGGAGCGACCATACGGACCCCTGATACCCATAGGTTTCTCGACTCCACCAAAGAGACCACGAACAGTCCTATTCGATGGGTACTCACCAGTTATTGATGCCCTGTACGAAGACGCACGTAGAAGTATTGAGAACGCGGATGTCGAGTTGTCACCAGACGCTGCTAATTTATTCTCAGGAACCGAGATCTCTTCTGTTTCTGTGTGCAGCTCCGAGTGCCTGCTGACGGAAGAAGAGACCAAGCGCCTAAAACATTTCCTTGAGAGAAATGAAGCGGTGTTCATATCCAATGGCAAGCCAACAACGGAAACTGAGCACATCATTGATACAGGATCACACAAACCTGTCTCCGTTCCCCCATATAGGCTGTCACCCATTAAGACGCAGACCCTGAAGGTGGAAATACAGAAGATGTGTGAGCAAGGAGTAATTGTACCATGTTCCTCACCTTGGGCGGCCCCTGTCGTACTTGTTCCAAAGAAAGACGGAAGTACTCGAGTGTGTGTCGACTATCGTCAGTTGAATGCAATTACGACGGCAGATGTCTACCCCCTTCCACGCATCGACGATGTCCTACATAGTGCCAAACCCACGCGCTACATGAGCACTATTGACCTCCGCGCCGGTTACTGGCAGATTCCCGTTAGAAAGGAAGACCAGGCAAAGACAGCCTTCATCACACCATTTGGTATGTATAAATTTTTAAGAATGCCATTTGGTTTACGTAACGCACCAGCTACATTTCAGCGGCTCATGGATAGATTTCGCGTAACCCTTAGTCACATCAAACTTCTTATATACCTAGATGACCTAATTGTCATGTCTGCCAGTCTAGATGATCATTTCAAAGACCTACAAGACGTCTTCAATCGGCTGAATGAATACAATCTCACGGCCAACAAGGAAAAATGTGTTTTCTTCTGTTCTAAGGTCAAATACCTAGGTCATTATATAACGCCTGATGGCTTTCAAGTGGACCCAGACAAAATTTCTTCCATAGTGGACATGGCTGCACCAGCAAATTTAAAGCATCTGATCCCATTTCTGCAGATGTGTTCATGGTATAGACGCTTCATCCCTAATTTCGCAAAGATCACCGAACCACTTTCTCGTTTGACGAAGAAGAATTCAGTTTGGTCCTGGGGAGATGATCAGAAAACGGCATTTGACGAGTTGCGGAAACTATTAGTCAAGGCGCCCGTGTTGATCCAAGCAGATCATACCAAACCTTTTACAATAAAGTCAGACGCGAGTAACTACGCGATTGGAGCTGTTTTGGTGCAGGGGGAGGGGGAAACTGAGCATCCAGTTGAGTACGCTAGTCGCCTCCTCACTCCTGCTGAGAGAAATTATTCAACCACAGAACGAGAAGCACTAGCTGTAATCTGGGCGGTGAACAAATTCCGTGGTCACATCGAGGGTACGGATGTTACTGTACTAACCGATCATCAAGCCCTGAAGTGGCTTATGTCATTAAAGTCCCCAACAGGTCGACTAGCACGATGGGCCCTGCAACTGCAACCCTATAACCTGACGATAAAATACATAAAAGGAAGAACAAATGTTGTCGCCGACACCTTATCACGTCCTAATTGTGATCCTACGACTGAACAAGAGTGTGGAGTATGCAGTTTAATAATCGACATGCCAAGGAAGAGATCGAAAGAAATCAGAGAGGAACAGTTAAAAGATAAAGATATAGAGAAAATAATTAATGAACTAGAAGGAAATCAACATGAAAACGGAAGATACTGGAGTACAAAAGGTTATCTCATGAATCAGGGACTACTCTACAGGTACAAGTCCGAAAATGATGATGATGTCGCTCAACTAGTTGTTCCCAACCATGAGCAAGAAAAAGTCATCAGTACGTATCATGATGAAGCCTCCGCTGGTCATTATGGAGTGGAGAAAACCATTGAACGCATTGCTAAACGATATTTTTGGAAAGGGATGAGGACCCAAATAGAAAATTATATCCGGAACTGTATCCAATGTCAGCGGTACAAACCAAGCAATCTCAAACCAGCGGGCCTGCTCCAAACAACGGCTCTCAACCAACGATTTGAAGTCATATCCTTCGATTTGTTCGGACCTTTACCCAAAACAGCTAAAGAAGAAACATGTATCTTCATTGTAGAAGACATGGCTAGCCGATGGGTTGAGTTATTCGCGTTAAAACAAGCAACCGCAGAGGAATGTGCTAGAGTAATATTGGATGAGATCATTCTACGGTACGGCACACCAAGACGGTTCATTAGTGATAACGGATCTCAATTTGTCAGTAATGTGATGCAACAACTGACATTCTGTCTGGACATCGAACATGGTTTTACCCCTGTCTACCATCCTGAAACAAATCCAGTTGAAAGGCGCAACAGAGATTTAAAAACACTGTTGGCCATACTAGTGGGAGATAATCATAATAGATGGGCCGAACATTTACCCAGCATACGTTTCGCCATGAACACAGCTGTTTGTTCGTCTACAGGGTACACGCCAGCCTACTTAACTTTTGGCCGAGACCTTCGCACGATCGACGACGTAAATCATGATCTGCGACAAATAGTACAAAATGAAAATTTCGTTCCCGAGATAACCCCAAAGTTATTGATGATGGCCTCTACATTGAAAAGAGCCCACGAAATACAGGAGATGAAAGAGGAGAAGCGAAAAGAATACGCTGATAAGAGACGCCAACCATGTCCTAACTATCAGCCTGGGGACCAAGTTATGGTTGATGTTCACGCCTTAAGCAAATCGTCACAAGGTTTCAGTGCTAAACTAGCACCTCGCCGAGATGGCCCATACATCATCAAAACCATTCATGGACCATCCTCTTTTCAGATTGCTGATCCTGCTACCCCAAACCAGACTGCGGGGCTGTACCATGCCTCAGCCCTGCGTCCGTATCGAGGGTCGACATCAGCCGCCCTGCCCGAGCCGGTCTTGCCCTTACGCCGGCGGGGTCGCCCACGGAAGAACAAGCCAACTCCACCTGAGGCCCCGGCAACCACTGCCAGGCCTCGACCCCGCGGAAGACCACCCAAGAAGCAACAGCCTACTTAAGTCCTGTCTACCTCATCGGGTCGTCATCGGAGACAGAGGGGGAGACTGTGGCACTACCAGCCCGCGTCGCCGCATCGCACGCGCACCCGTATGCCTACTCCCTCGCACCGTGCCCCACTACGGCACCACCACCGCCGCCGGCCGCGGCTGGAGAGTATAAAAGACGCCGCACGCCATTAATTTAGTTAGTTCGGCTCGCACGGACACGCTTCCTTCGGAACGGGTTACGGGCAGTCTAACGCTCTCCGGCTTGCACGGTCGGCTTCCAACACGGAACCGACATCGGGCGGTCTTAACTTTTCGGTTGCCATCTTTTAGTGTATAGTTGATATAGTGCCTAATTTCGAACTGTTAAAGTGTTAAGAACTTAGAACAATAAATACTCCTTTGTTAATATAACTGGTTTACGAGTGGTTTCATTGAAGAACACCCCCTACACACTTTTGTTTATTTCAATATTTATTCATTATTTTCTTCTAAAACCTGGCCGCCCAGTAATAGTGACGTCTCATTTACTCCCATACAAATAGACAGTGTGCGCGATTTAGGTGTTCACAGCGCCTTAATAAAATTTCAAAAAAACAACGTAAATAATTTAAAAACGGAATTTAATGGGGAAGGCTGGTCAAAGCTGATTGTAGATGGCGCGTCTATAGCTTAGACGCTTAGACCCAATCTGACCAATGAGGTCAAACTATTTTGAAATATGAAATGACATTGACAGATTTTCAACCAATGACGATGTTTGGTTCATGCGATGCTAGCGCCATTAGTTCCACAAGTTGCCCGTCCCATTATAATTTTGAATCAATATTTATCAGTAAGGAACATGAATAAACATTTATCATTATGATTCAAAACTGAATTTTTATATTTTTAGTTATGAGAAAAGTGACGCTTATTCTAAAACTAAGATGAAACCATGAAGGGTAATTTCCAAAGATACAGATTTAAAATCTTGAATTTGTATACGGATAAAAGTTGTATTCTATCTTGAATAGGTAAGCTCTGATGCTAACAATAGGGTACTTATAAGCATGATTTTTTTATCACTCTAAACAAAGCGTAAATATTTTTTTTAATATCTGTAAAAAATACTAAGCTTTATGCATTTGAAACTGCTGATTAGACAGAGAGATCTGATACAGCGAATGACGTCATTTTCTGCTTATATGTACAGTATCCATACTAAATTCCGTTTATCGAGAAAGAAATAGAAACAAAAGTTTAATGGTTATAATTGTGTTGTTTGGCCGATTTAAGTCTTGTTTTCGCTTGTAACATTCCGTATCGAAATAAAAAAAATATGTGTATTCCATAGTCTCGATTTCAGTTGATTGAAATCGTAACTTTTGCGATTAGGTATGTACAATTTGAAAGATGGATTAAAAATTATTCGATGCATTCATAAAAATACAAAAAAGTTTAGCTCGTTCATTTGACATGTCTTCTACTTGTTTTTTTTTATATACGATTTCAATTGTATGGTTGGCAACACTGATTACCATAGATAAACGGCGACGGCGTACGTCAGGGCTGCCAGACGCTGTATGTTTTTCCCAAGGAACTTGTATATAAGTTCCTTGGTTTTTCCTCGTACCAGGATTGCCAAATATCTCGTAATTTCAGAACTGAAACAAAGAGTGTAAAACAACTATAACACGAAGTAGTTTCGTAACATTTGTGGATCACACATTTTTTTTTTTTGCAGAAACCAGAAATAGCGAAGCAATTTAACTTGCCCGAACGGCAGTCTAAAAGCGTACTGCATTATGCCGATCGTCCGACAGTTCCCGTTTAATGATGTAGGTATTTTTTACACCAATCTAGCATTATATTGAAGTAGTTGTGTTGGCAACACTGTAAGCAGCGGCCGTACTACCTACGTGAAATATCGTCGTATCACTTGCTCAAAAAAGTGACATTCTATGCCACAAAAAAGCGAACATAACAATAGTCATTTTTAATCTGTTAAAAACAGGGAAAGAAAATCCTTTAAGGGGAGAATGTGATTTAAATTTGGAATAAGTACTTACCGAAATTTATACTGAACTACATCTGTGTTTACACCATTGAGTTTGTATAATTATAAAGCATTATACATCTTTTTGAAAAAGGAATAGGGAACGTGCACAACGACGGTGGTGCCGACTGGCGTCACCAATCCGAATCTTGTACCCTATTAATACTTGACATTGACATGTAAAACAAGTAAACAGAATTAATTTTATTATTGAAAATTATTATTCTAGCTAATCATAATCCATTGTTGCATTTCTGAATGTACCAATACATCCACAAAAATGAAAATTAATCAAATAGCGTAAAATAATAAAATTCTATTACTTTCCAAAGAATAGTACTCTCATACCATGTTTTAAAGTGAAAAACGCAAAAAATGGAAAAATGCAGTAAGAAAAATATTTGAACACAATTTGTTTTTGTTACACTCTGCATTGAAAAAGTTCAATAGCCTTCAAAATCAACCGTCCAAGCTAACATTAAATGGTACTGGCGTACCATTTATACTTCAGCGAACACACATATTAGACTGCACTGAAGTTCACACCGAATATTCCTCAACAGTTGAACAAAGAGTCCACATGTGCTCAGATTATAAACATTGGTACACAATAAAGTTTTTAGTTGACTGCACTCCTTGTGGTTTCATAAGTTTTGTATCTAAATGCTACGGAGGGCGTTCCAGACTGCACTGAAGTTCACACGAATATTCCTCAACAGTCTCCACATGAACTCAGATTATAAACATAGTTACACAATAAAGTTTTTAATTGGCTGCACTCCTTGTGGTTTCCTAAGTTTTGTATCTAAATGCTACGGAGGGCGTTATAGTGATTGCTTATAACAATTGATTGTGGATTGATTTGTTATAGCCTGGAGATACTGTTCTCGCTGATAAAGGATTCCCTTCCATTAAAACATGTGTTGAAAATAAGAAAGTTGTTTATGCCACCGTTTCTTCACGCACCACAATTTTCATCAGAGAAAATAAACAAAACATACAAAATTCATATTGGTCAACATTCATGTTACGCTGACGAACATTATTGATAGACCGGAACCCATGTTTTATACCTTTTATCATAATCAAAAATAATACTTTTGAAGAGATTTGCGTGACAGGTGACAGCATAAGTTTCCTTTACTGTCCGCCTAGTGTCTCTTTTGTCGTTTAGTGCTGCCACCTATAGTTCCTGCACGTTCCCTATACGCATTTATCATGCAGCTATGATTATTAAATAAAATTACGAAAACCGACGAGGCCGTATGAGCTTGATGCCTTTGCTTTTCCGGTGAATGCTACAGGGTAGCCCGCGAAATTCAAATTTCTTACGCTTTTTGCAATTTGCAGGCCAGTGCTAGGTTGTATGTTGATTAAAATATTGTTTGCGACTGTAAGACGTATGTAGTTACAGAATTATATTCATCAAAATCATCAATACAACCCTCGAAGTTCATATAGGTGGAAAAATTACTTTTTAAAGGTCAAAATCATTCTTGCACCTTTATGAACTTATGAACCTAGCACTGGCCTGCAAATTGAAAAAAATGTAAGAAAATTTGAATTTCACGGGCTACCCTGGAGCATCAGCCATAAGCAGTCAAATTAACAAAAAATATAAAACTTAATCCATCAGAGCCACAACCATCAACTTCCATCATCTTATCTTCGTCCGTAACTCACGATGCACCACCATCACTATCTCCGACGTATACTATCTACAATGAACCGCAAGTTCCTCAGACGCAAGAACAGAGAAATACTCAAATCAACTCATCAACAATAAATGTACCAAACAGAAATGTAACTCTCTCTATCAATAATTGGGCCAATGTTTCGAATGTTAACTTTTACTTTTAATTGTCATTATTTTATTATATGCATTTCTCATATTATTATTGTGTTAATTTTTTCGCAAATGGTACGAAACGTAGAGTATTTTCCTGGGTGATAAAGCTGTCTTAGTCTTGGGTAAACTTAAATCCCTCGCTACACACAGGACTCGTCTTAAATCCCTCGCTTCGCTCGTGATTTAAGTTTTTTACACCCTCGCTCGAGGTTTACTCCCGAGCGTAGCGACGCTCGGGAGTAAACCTTGAGTCCTTCGTTACGCTCGCGATTTAAATCGTCACCCGCGACAGAAGACACTGTTTTATCCCCTTGGTTAATAATGTACTAATATACATTAGGTACTTGTTCAGTCACTTAGCGACGAAGTTAGGAAGTGGTTGTGGAGTAATGTATTTATTGCAAAAATAGTTTTACAGTCGCTGTGATATTTGAAAACAAAAAAGCAAGAAATATTTTACGATTTGTTGTTATTCATGATTATAAAAAGACAAATAATAGTAAAATATTCGTAAGTACATAAATATGTTAAGTAATTCCATGATCAACAAAGTTTAGGTTTATGCTTCAGTTTTTACAAAAAACCCCTGAACAACACGGAATAGCTATAATTTGTCACGATCGCAGTCGGCCATTTGCCTATGACATGGCCGACTGGGCATGTCGCGCGGACACCAACACGCCCCCTTACTACTTCTCCTATTTTTTACATTTCTGTGCGGCCAATAGATAAAAATTCTAATATAAACATCGACAGCACGACATCTCCTTCACAACTTCACGCGGCGGACATCATAACAGCTGAGAAGATGATACTCCAACGAGCTCAGAGAGACAGCTTCCCCGATGAGTTGAAAGCAGTCTAATCTTCACACCCCGTGCCCAAAAACAGCCGAATAGCAAAACTCGCGCTAACTTTTGGCCAGGATGGCTTGCTGCGATTGGGCTCACGGACATAAAATGCGCCAGGAGAGAGTGAGAGAGCCATATCTCCTGCAATTTTGGATGGTCGCCATCTAGTCACACGACTCCTCATCCTTCACGAACATATTCACGTCGCAGTAGTGGGCACAGATTCAGTTTCAGTGAGGGAGACGTGGTGCTGATCGCCGGCTCTACCCTTCCCCGTGGCTTATGGCCGTTAGGAAGAATATAGTGTCGATCTACACGGGGCCACACGGAGCGGCCCGCGTGGCAGACGTCCGCACTAGGGGCGGCATACTGCGCCGACCGGCCCGTAAGCTCGTTTTAATGGAAGCTTTTGGTGCACAGGCCTGGCACCGATGAGGAACCCGTGGGGATTCGAACCTTTACAGCAGTATGGTGATAGCTTGAGAAATGAAACCAGCCAGCACTATACACGACGTATATTCTATCGATACTTGATGCATATTACTACAATGGATTACTTTGATAATATAAAATCCAATCAACATTAATCAATCGTCGGCCTATTGCAGGAAGTCATTGTTGTCGATTCTGTTGTGCACAAACTAAATTTAATTTAGGCTATTGATATATTATCTTTTTCTCTCTAATAAAACGATAAAGAGACGGACGTAATTTAGAGCTGTCAAATTTAGTTGGAACTAATATTTCTATACAAATGAAGGGTTCACACGTCAAACTAACTAACAAACACTCGGCTTCAAGCGCCACGACAATTGCTCGCTTCAAAGAGGCGGAAGCAGCTCGCAAGATGCAGCTTGCAGAAATTGCAAAGCGGGAGGCGACCGCCGTAGCCGCTGCTGAACGTGAAGCTGCGGAAGCTACCTTTGAGGTGAAAATCGCGGCGCTCGAAGTGGAGGAAGCCTTGAGCTCCAGGAGCAGTCGAACTGCAGACTGGGTTCAGAAAACTATCTTCGCAGAAATGGCAGACGACGTGGCAGCTAAGTTTAGACTCGCTCGATCACGAAACGCACAGGTCGAGTGTCACTTATATAGTTTTGTGGATGTAATAATGACTCATTACAGTTCTAGCAGCGAAGGAGAATGCATTAAAAATTGTTTCATCATTCATCATCATTTCAGCCGAAAGACGTCCACTGAACATAGGCCTACCCCAAGTATAGCCACATTGACTGGAATTCCGACGAGATATATATGCTTTCTTGCGACCCACCAGGCGAGCATTCTTCCACTTTCGGTACACACGTCCGTATCGCTTCCCAGTACGCTTCCAAACCACTAACAAACAAAAGACGGTTTTTCAATGCATCATCCATGGTATCATCTAACTCATTAGAAACGAAAATAATTGGACCATGAAAAGCTATTATCATATCACTTTCACACTTAACGGGATACGCATACTTCCGACCTTCCAATAATCTCTTCAACATATTAGGAACACTAAATTTATAAGAAAATTCTTCAAATAATATTACTTTATGATATCCTTCCCGAAACCCTTGCATAAAAAACTTACCCACCCCAGGATAAAAAACATACTTCATATTCACACGCCCTATCACGGACTCAATATAAGAAGATTTTCCAACATTAGAAGGTCCATACAAATACAACTGCTTACGCTTAAAACCAACTGACTTCAAAAAATCATTCCACCACATACATACCTCCATGGTCCAATTACCATAACATTCATAAATAGGTCGCAAGCGCACATCAACAACAGGTTCTTTAATATCCGCAAATACTTTTTGCAAAAAACGATAACAAAATCGATGCTCAATCACAAAAGGGTCATCAAAACGGAACCTCGAAGTCCAATCTGCCACCAGTCCCGTGCAACTCCCATCCAGCTAATCCCCGCAAACTTCACCAGTTCATCGGTTCACCTAGTGGGAGGCCTTGCAAGTCTTGCAAACGTGGTTCTCTTGTGGATGTCCTCATTTCTGATTTGATCACGCAAGCAAATTCCAAGCATAGCCCTCTCCATTGCCCCTTGCATGACTTTAAGCCTTCTGATGAGACCCATAGATTTGAGAACGACCACGTTGGGGCCGATATGTAATCACGGGCAACACATATTGGTCATAGTCTTCCGTCTTGAGACACTGCGGTAAGTTGGCCGAGAAGATACCGGGTTCCTTCTATCTGGCAGAATCTTGATGCTCCGAAATTTATTTGGCATAACACACTTGGCATAATCTTCTTTTATACGAATATTTTTAAGGCATAAAAAATATTTAATATAGTTATTGTTTGGCCGAATGTTTGTATTTCCGAATTTACAATGGCATACTTTTAAGATGGCAGAATTTTATTTGGCATAATTACACACGTGCGATTTTTTCCACTTTCGTCGAAAGTGGAAAAAATCGCACGTGTGTGAAATACATTGCATGTTGTACCTAATCGTAGTGCGTTATGGACCAGTTTTCAAGGAAGTGTATTGAAAAATAATTTACTATTACTTTAATACATATAACAAATTGACTTAGTTTTAGATTACTTTTGAATGGATAACATTATTAATCATGTTAAATTCCCTTATGGGTGCCGTGTTTGTCATCCTCTGCGGCAAATTGTTCCACTGATCTGTGTGGCGTATTTTGTACTTCGCATCACCGTTGAAATAAAGAAGTCCTGGGACAAACGGTCCAGTTGGGTAGGTCTAAATCCGAGAAAAAGGTCGTCGAATCCGACTCGGCTGGGCAGCGTTTGGGAAGTTGCGTCAGTTGCGTTTGCGTGGTGGTATCTTCGGGTCCACCCTTTATAGCAGAACTTTTTATGTCATAATATTACTTTGCATAACAGCGGGTAGCATTAACTTCATTTCGCAGAAAATCGTTTGGCAGACACTCATTTATCATACATTCAAAACTCATAATTTTGTAAGTCGGAATCATCTTTAGGCATAAATTTCATATGCATAAGAATTATAAGTAGAACCATCTTAGCGCACAAAGTTCACAGCCAGAATCCTATTTTGGCATAAATTTTATATCGATAGTCACTAAAAACAGAACTATCATATCTCAGAAAGTTTACAGTTCAAAATCATCTTTTGGCATACATTTCTTATGCTTAACAATGAAAAGACTCATCTATTACATCCACATCACAGAAAATTCATTAAAACAGTTGATTGTGAACATGTGGTTTTTATTTTCCTGTAAGCAGGAGGCAAACATGCAAAAAAGCATACATCTTGCATGCAGAAAGCATGCAGTATGCAAACAAGCATGCAGTATGCAAACCAGCATACAATATGCAAACATGCAAACCAGCATACACCATTCATGCAGCAAGCATACACCATTCATGCAAGCAAGCATGCAGCATGCAAGCAAGCATGCAACATGCAGCAGGCATGGTTTATGTCACGGCTCCGGCACTGCGGGGCTCCAGCGGTCCCACGCGAGCTTATCGTCGCAGATGTGTTTAACGCTCACCACCGCAGCTTCGGCTTGCTGGCCGGCTTCGCCGGCCAGCCTCAGCAGCGGCGGCGAGTGTTACAACAACCTGCTCCTCAACTCGCGGGCCGCCTCGCCCCTCCGCGCCTACGCAATTTTAAATTACACTCTAAGGGTAGGGCAGACAAGACTACGTAAAGTCGGTTTTGGAGCGATTCGTTTCTGTCACTAACTGTTGTAGTCCATCATATTGACTTTTTGAGACAATATTTAAATGTTTGGTTAATAATGCTATTTTATAGAAATGGCAATAATGTCAAATAAAATTATTCCAAATGAAATTCTGCCATCTTCGTAATATGCCAAGTGAAATTGTTCGAAATTTGAACATTGCCAAAGGTAATTATGCCAAATAAAATTCTGCCATCTTAAAAGTATGCCATTGTAAATTCGGAAATACAAACATTCGGCCAAACAATAACTATATTAAATATTTTTTATGCCTTAAAAATATTCGTATAAAGAAGATTATGCCAAGTGTGTTATGCCAAATAAATTTCGGAGCATCAAGATTCTGCCAGATAGAAGGAACCCGGTATCTTCTCGGCCAACTTACCGCAGTGTCTCAAGACGGAAGACTATGACCAATATGTGTTGCCCGTGATTACATATCGGCCCCAACGTGGTCGTTCTCAAATCTATGGGTCTCATCAGAAGGCTTAAAGTCATGCAAGGGGCAATGGAGAGGGCTATGCTTGGAATTTGCTTGCGTGATCAAATCAGAAATGAGGACATCCACAAGAGAACCACGTTTGCAAGACTTGCAAGGCCTCCCACTAGGTGAACCGATGAACTGGTGAAGTTTGCGGGGATTAGCTGGATGGGAGTTGCACGGGACTGGTGGCAGATTGGACTTCGAGGTTCCGTTTTGATGACCCTTTTGTGATTGAGCATCGATTTTGTTATCGTTTTTTGCAAAAAGTATTTGCGGATATTAAAGAACCTGTTGTTGATGTGCGCTTGCGACCTATTTATGAATGTTATGGTAATTGGACCATGGAGGTATGTATGTGGTGGAATGATTTTTTGAAGTCAGTTGGTTTTAAGCGTAAGCAGTTGTATTTGTATGGACCTTCTAATGTTGGAAAATCTTCTTATATTGAGTCCGTGATAGGGCGTGTGAATATGAAGTATGTTTTTTATCCTGGGGTGGGTAAGTTTTTTATGCAAGGGTTTCGGGAAGGATATCATAAAGTAATATTATTTGAAGAATTTTCTTATAAATTTAGTGTTCCTAATATGTTGAAGAGATTATTGGAAGGTCGGAAGTATGCGTATCCCGTTAAGTGTGAAAGTGATATGATAATAGCTTTTCATGGTCCAATTATTTTCGTTTCTAATGAGTTAGATGATACCATGGATGATGCATTGAAAAACCGTCTTTTGTTTGTTAGTGGTTTGGAAGCGTACTGGGAAGCGATACGGACGTGTGTACCGAAAGTGGAAGAATGCTCGCCTGGTGGGTCGCAAGAAAGCATATATATCTCGTCTAAATTCGAGTCAATGTGGCTATACTTGGGGTAGGCCTATGTTCAGTGGACGTCTTTCGGCTGAAATGATGATGAATGATGAAACAATTTTTAATGCATTCTCCTTCGCTGCTAGAACTGTAATGAGTCATTATTACATCCACAAAACTATATAAGTGACACTCGACCTGTGCGTTTCGTGATCGAGCGAGTCTAAACTTAGCTGCCACGTCGTCTGCCATTTCTGCGAAGATAGTTTTCTGAACCCAGTCTGCAGTTCGACTGCTCCTGGAGCTCAAGGCTTCCTCCACTTCGAGCGCCGCGATTTTCGCCTCAAAGGTAGCTTCCGCAGCTTCACGTTCAGCAGCGGCTACGGCGGTCGCCTCCCGCTTTGCAATTTCTGCAAGCTGCATCTTGCGAGCTGCTTCCGCCTCTTTGAAGCGAGCAATTGTCGTGGCGCTTGAAGCCGAGTGTTTGTTAGTTAGTTTGACGTGTGAACCCTTCATTTGTATAGAAATATTAGTTCCAACTAAATTTGACAGCTCTAAATTACGTCCGTCTCTTTATCGTTTTATTAGAGAGAAAAAGATAATATATCAATAGCCTAAATTAAATTTAGTTTGTGCACAACAGAATCGACAACAATGACTTCCTGCAATAGGCCGACGATTGATTAATGTTGATTGGATTTTATATTATCAAAGTAATCCATTGTAGTAATAAGCATCAAGTATCGATAGAATATACGTCGTGTATAGTGCTGGCTGGTTTCATTTCTCAAGCTATCACCATACTGCTGTAAAGGTTCGAATCCCCACGGGTTCCTCATCGGTGCCAGGCCTGTGCACCAAAAGCTTCCATTAAAACGAGCTTACGGGCCGGTCGGCGCAGTATGCCGCCCCTAGTGCGGACGTCTGCCACGCGGGCCGCTCCGTGTGGCCCCGTGTAGATCGACACTATATTCTTCCTAACGGCCATAAGCCACGGGGAAGGGTAGAGCCGGCGATCAGCACCACGTCTCCCTCACTGAAACTGAATCTGTGCCCACTACTGCGACGTGAATATGTTCGTGAAGGATGAGGAGTCGTGTGACTAGATGGCGACCATCCAAAATTGCAGGAGATATGGCTCTCTCACTCTCTCCTGGCGCATTTTATGTCCGTGAGCCCAATCGCAGCAAGCCATCCTGGCCAAAAGTTAGCGCGAGTTTTGCTATTCGGCTGTTTTTGGGCACGGGGTGTGAAGATTAGACTGCTTTCAACTCATCGGGGAAGCTGTCTCTCTGAGCTCGTTGGAGTATCATCTTCTCAGCTGTTATGATGTCCGCCGCGTGAAGTTGTGAAGGAGATGTCGTGCTGTCGATGTTTATATTAGAATTTTTATCTATTGGCCGCACAGAAATGTAAAAAATAGGAGAAGTGGTAAGGGGGCGTGTTGGTGTCCGCGCGACATGCCCAGTCGGCCATGTCATAGGCAAATGGCCGACTGCGATCGTGACAAATTATAGCTATTCCGTGTTGTTCAGGGGTTTTTTGTAAAAACTGAAGCATAAACCTAAACTTTGTTGATCATGGAATTACTTAACATATTTATGTACTTACGAATATTTTACTATTATTTGTCTTTTTATAATCATGAATAACAACAAATCGTAAAATATTTCTTGCTTTTTTGTTTTCAAATATCACAGCGACTGTAAAACTATTTTTGCAATAAATACATTACTCCACAACCACTTCCTAACTTCGTCGCTAAGTGACTGAACAAGTACCTAATGTATATTAGTACATTATTAACCAAGGGGATAAAACAGTGTCTTCTGTCGCTTGGTGAAGCCATACTGTTGATCATGTAAGATTCTGTTGGTGTTAAAATGATAGAGCATTTGATTAAGCATTACTTTTTCAAAAACCTTGCTAAAAACTGGTAACACGGATACAGGTCTATAATTACATTAACCCTATGATTGTTATTAAAACTTTCCGGCAAATAAAAATCAAACTAACCGAAGATCTATGGGGAATGTCTGTCAAAGTTTGTACATCCATACTTGAGACTATAGCCCCTTACTTAGCTTTAATTTTTAATTTATGTATAGACCAAGGAGTTTTCCCTGATTTAATGAAATACAGTAAAGTCATACCTCTTTTCAAATCCGGGGACAGTAAAGATACTAATAATTAAATTTAAATTCAACCAGGCAGCCAGACACATTCGCCTTTAATAACCCAATTGAGAGTTCAGGTGAGGAAATAAGAGCCTCCGTTGTTTTTTGTGGTATATCGGTAAAGAACTTTACAAATTCTTGAGCTACTTCCTGATTAGAGCTTTTAGGACCACATGCTGTATCTAATGTGTAGCTAGTGTTACGTATTTTCTTCCTGTTAGTCTCGTTATTTATAACTTTCCAAACTGTCTTTATTTTATTTTCTGCTGTTTTGATCTTGTTGCTAATGTGCAGTGCTTTAGCAACCTTGCATGTATTTCTAAAAATGTTTGAATACTTAGCAACATACTTGTTAAAAGTTTCAGTGTTTATAAAAGGCTTAAGGCCATAAAGCTCAAATAGTCTTTCCCTACTTTTTCTGATACCTCTAGTTGCCCAATCACTAAATATGAATTTAGGGCAAATACTTTTTGTCTTCTTTTCAAAAGTTTTATTGAATTCCGTGTGAACTATTGAAAAGAAACGATCATACAATTGATCTATATTAATATCATCAAGGCCCATAACGCTTAACTCGTTCTGTAGCAAAATATTATACCTATTTAATCTGCTAGAAGTTATAGGTCTAAATTTAATTTGAACTTTTTGCGATGGGGGTGTATTACACCTGAAGGTTACAGTTTGTCCGCTATGGTCAGAGGGTAGACAATTTACTATTGCTTTATCTAAGTAATCACAATCGCAGAAAATATTATCTATACAAGTAGCAGAAGATGGAGTGACTCTAGTAGGTTCTGTAAAAGTGTTGGTCAAGTCAAATGACTTAAAAAGATTTAATAAGCGACTGCTATTTGCACATTCTTCTAAAATATTGATATTAAAATCACCACAAATAATTGTAGATTTATTACTGACTGCAAGCTTTGCCATCACATCTTCCATTATTGATTCAAATAAAGAAAAGTTTTGATAGTTTGGGGGTCTGTACACACACACAATTACATGCTTATCTAGCTCAACACAGGACAGTTCAACGCAATGTTCAACCGAGAGACCTACTATACCTTGCTTATATTTAAAACAATTTCTTATTAATATAAGGGAACCTCCACGAAGCATACTTTTACGGTTAAAGCAGCTACCCACCATATAGTTCTCATAATTGATAAGCATTTGGTAATCCTTAAGCCAATGTTCAGTAAAACAAATAATGTCAAACTTACTATTTTCTAAAAACAATTCAATTTCTAATAATTTGGAAGAAATGCCTTGGATATTTTGGTGGAATAATTTCAAAGTGTTCTGCTGAGGCCCTTTTTTACTAACTAATTGAGTGCAAGAAGATACGTTGGTAGGATTAACAATATTGTTAATCGTACCTCCTGTTGTCTCATTTCCTAGTTTAAATTAATTTTTGGAGTGAGGCTGGAGACACCCATACCATCCTCAGACAACAAGACCCTATCACTAATACTAATATACCCTAATTGAGAATTCTCCACGGTGACACATGGATCCACCTCAGTACAATGTTTGTAAACATTTATAACACTAGTGCTATATTCACTTAAAGTCACCTGTATATTAGTATTACTACTAATAGTCGCAGTGTTAATAATAGAACTAAACTTCTTCCTTTTTAATCTTAGAACTATTACCTACACATATAGTAATGGTGGTACTAGGATCACAAACAGTCTTTGTTACTGATGCCATAATCTGTTTGTAGGTTGATCCTGGCATGCAATAATTTTGGGTACAATAACTCAGGTTATTACTGATTAATTTCCCTAACCCTCTACCTATACTATCAGAGAATATAACTGAAAGATTAGAACCAAGACTATTAGGTGAGACCAAATTACCTAAGTCAGGTATTGTATCTTGGGTGGAAATACAGTCCTGAGTACTCACAGCTAGGGACGGGTCCTCCGTTGCCTCAAGCTGGAGGGCATCATTGCTGGATTCCCTCTGACAAGTACACTGAGTGTTGCTGAGAGTCAGCGAGTCCACTTTGTCTACCAATGCATGTAGCAAGAATATGCTCTTTAATTTGATTTTCCGAGCATTCATATTTATTACATAAAGATTTCAGTGACTTATTAAGAGCCTGTATTTCTGATTGTAAGCGCTGAGTGTCAATTTCATAAATATTTATACTATCTTCCAATTTAATCTGATAGTTATTTAATTTATTAACTAGAGAAACACGTTCTTTCCTTAATTGAATATTTTTGGAAAGGTGTTTTTGTTGTTTCTTGTATTTATTACATTTTTTAATTATTCTATTCAATCGTGCATATTTCTTAATTTTATTTTTACTAATTTTGTGGCTGTAGTTATGCTTTAGTAAGGAGTCCTCTGTAAGGTCTATTGTTATAATGGAATGAGGGTTGCAATTTGTATTAACTAATTCATTATACAAATGTTCAGTTTCCATAGCCTGAGTATGATCCTTTTCCTTTTTCAAATTTAAAAGTTTGACATTTGCATGGAGTAATTCATCCTCTAGGTCCCTAATTTTACATAAAGCCTCCTCATACAAGTTGCTACAAGAGTTGAACCCATCCGTGACCGCCCTTAGTTGATCCCGTTCATTGACAACATTCAAGAATTCCTGATGAAGGTCTACTAGCTCCCGTTTTAAGCTCGAGTTTTTGCTATTTACGTTAATGACCTCCTCCTCACTGTCCTCTCTCTCTTGCAACAGCTGCTGGCATTGGAGTTTAGAGTCCTCAAGTTCGCTCGTGGCTAAATAAAACAGCCGCTCGGGTCGATCGTTAGGTTAAGCCGTGCTTGCCTAGGTTGGTCTGTAGATGGGTGACCACCCATTGCATACCGAGTTTCCTCCGTGCCTCGGAAAGCACGTTAAGGTGAATGCTTCGACCAGCCCGCGAAATTCAAATTTTCTTACGTTTTTGGCAAATTGCAAGCCAGTGCAAGGTTGTATGTTGATTAAAATATTGGACGCGATTATAAGACGTATGTAGTTACAGAATTATAATCATCAAAACCATCAATACAACCCTCCAAGTTCATAAAGGTCTAGCAATCTTTGACCTTGAAAAAATTGTTTCTCGACCTTTATGAACTTGGAGGGTTGTATTGATGGTATTCGGCTGCATCCGGTAAAACTGGAGGCCGACCCCAACATGGTTGGGAAAAGGCTAGGCAGATATCGCTTTTTTTTTAAGTAAACGTCAGACTTTGGAGCCAGAAGTAATTAACTTTTGTTTTTTGATTTTAAAAAATACATAACTATATAGGACTAGCAACTCACACTTGTTGATTACCTAGTACTTATACTTGCTAATCGAAAATACCTATTTAATTTTTCATCACCGTTATTATATTTAGGATAATATGGCCAAATCAACATAACAACAACTAACCAATTCGAACTAAAATACCGTTTATCTCAGAATCTATATCTATATCTATATTCTATATACATATAATAAAACAGTAAAAAAACTGTGTCTGTACATTGAATATATTAAAAAAGAAATAATTGAGGGGGGTTTAGAAACAGCAATAGAGCACGAATCCAAAAAAAAAAATCTGTCTGTTTGTCTGTTTGTCTGTGGGTCTGTTTGTTTGTACACGCTAATCTTCGGAACTACTGGACGGATTTGAATGATTTTTTTGTTGTTGTATAGGTATTAAGTCTGGGCAAGATATAGGCTATAATTTATGTTGGAAACTTGAACACCTGATGCAGAACCACATCAGACCAGCTGAACTATAAGAGATACAAAAATGGTACCATAGCAAAAATTGTTCCACGTGATGGGCATTTTCTGCTGAGAGAATAAATTTGAAGATCTGGAACACCTGATGTGGAACTCCAAGAGCCCAGCTACACCATAACACATATAGGAATGACGTCTTAGCAAAAGTTGTTCAATCTGATGAGCACTCTCTGTTGACTTATAAAAATCGAAGATCTGGAACACCTGATGTGGAATTCCAAGAGCCCAGCTACACTAACATATACAGGGTGGAATTTTGTAATGCCACCTGGAGGGAAAGTACTCTTAATACCGGAGATAGCAAATTTTACTCAAAGGAAACATTCCTTCATTTTTAAAAAGAAATTAATCTGCATTCAAAGATTTAGAAAATCCGCGTGCCACACTCGGGAATCGAACCGTCTAAATTCCAAAAAAATAACAGCCTGTACTTTTATGGCACCAATCGATATGGTAAATCATAAGGATCAAATCCCTCTAACAAATACGATAAATTAAATGAAAGGGAAAGTATGAAATCTTAATTTATAAATTCAATGGGATATGATAAAGCACTTTTAGTCAAAGGTCCATCCAATTACGAACATAGAAAACAATTCTCTTTTGACGACATTTATTAATTTATATGTATAGATTAAAATGACGAAGAACTATTTACATAGGAATATTGCAATTTGCACAAACAAACACATGCAAATTGCAATCTTCTTCTGCAATCTTATTCTCTTCAATTGTAAAGGTCCATCATTTTATTAAAGTGCTTTATCTACACCCATGCTATAAATCCTCTATAAAGGTATCTGAAACAGTTAGCTTATGGCCAACATTAAAACAGCCAGTGTCATAATAACCATTATAACACCCAAACGGGTGTTATAATGTTGTACTGAATTTCATTATGCAACTCGTTTTAAAAAAAGAACATCGAATGTGGTAGTGAATCGAACGTGTAGCACGTGCGATCCACTACCACAGCGCCGTAATTAAAAAAAAACTTATAGGTTAATTCGAATTCACGTCGTATCCCGCCATTTTTGTTCGACATTTGGATATTAGTATTGTATTACGTACTTTGTTGTTTACAAAAATGAGTGACACAAGCTTTGTGAATTTTGATAATTGAACAATCCAAAATGTAAATAATTATATTACTACCTATACACGGTTTGTTTGTATTAAATACAAGCAATTAAACTTTCCATGAATTTACATAGACTTCTTAGAACACTGCAACACCCTATGGTTTCAGAACCTTTTATGGAGGATTCATATCATGGATGTAGATAAAGTATTGTATGCAACTGTACATAATTAGGTATTAAAACACTCATGTGATACTATTATCACACTCGGCTTCGCCTCGTGTGATAAACCCACATTCGTGTTTTAATACCCCTCATTATACAACAGTTGCATAAATAACTATTATCGTACCTATTGAATTTATCCCATTGAATTTATAACTTAAGATTTCATGGTTTTCCTTTCATTTAATTTATCATATTTGTTAGAGGGATTTGATCCTTATGATTGACCCTATCGATTGGTGCCATAAAAAGTACAGGGTGTTATTTTTTTGGAATTTAGACGGTTCGATTCCCGAGTGTGGCACGCGAATTTTCAAAATTTTTGAATGCAGATTAATTTCTTTTTAAAAATGAAGGAATGTTACCTTTGAGTAAAATTTGCTATCTCCGGTATTAAGAGTACTTTCCTTCCAGGTGGCATTACAAAATTCCACCCTGTATATATAGGAATGACGTATTAGCAACAGTTGTTCGGTCTGATGGGCATTTCCTGTTGACTTTTATCTTGGAAACAAACACCTGATGCAGAACCGCAACAGACCAGCTGAACTATAAGAGATACAAAAATGGTACCATAGCAAAAATTGTTCCACGTGATGAGCATTTTCTGTTGAAGATCTGGAACACCTGATGTGAACTTTAAGAGCCCAGCTACACTATAACATATACCTATACAGGAATGAAGTTTTAGCAAAAGTTGTTCAATCTGATGAGCACTCTCTGTTGACTTATAAAAATTGAAGATCTGGAACACCTGTTGTTGAACTCCAAGAGCCCAGCTACACCATAACACATAGGAATGACGTCTTAGCAAGTGTTGTTTGGTCTGATAGGCATTTCCTGTTGACTTTTATCTTAGAAACAAATACCTGATGCAGAACCGCAACAGACCAGCTGAACTATAAGAGATACAAAAATGGTACCATAGCAAAAATTGTTCCACGTGATGAGCATTTTCTACTGAAGATCTGGCACACCTTATGTGGAACTCCAAGAGCCCAGCTACACTATAACATATATATAGGAATGAAGTTTTAGCAAAAGTTGTTCAATTTGATGAGCACTCTCTGTTGACTTATAAAAATCTAAGATCTGGAACACCTGTTGTGGAACTCCAAGAGCCCAGCTACACCATAACACATAGGAATGACGTCTCAGCAAGTGTTGTTTGGTCTGATGGGCATTTCCTGTTGACTTACAAAAATGAAAGATCTGGAACGTCTCGAATCGTCTCGCGCATCCCGTTGTATTCCCGTCCCCGGGCTCTTAAAATTCGACATCAGACGTTTCAGGTCTTCGACTTTGACGACCCCGTTGTCGCTGGCCTTATGCCAGCGACAACGGGGTCGTCAACAGGATCCGCGTACGAAGTCGCGGGCAGAAGCTAGTAGTGAATATGTCAGTTAATGACTTCCCAATAAGCCGACGAAATTATGTGTGTATACGTTCACAGGTAAAAGGAAGGAAGTGACAGATGACATAGACAAATAAAGTAGACTACACACAAACCGATGAGATTTAAAGGCATAGACAATAATTACTATTGCGCTATTGCTCTAATAGAAGCTGCTTCCCAGCCAGTAGCCACCGGTTGTTAGTGTTCTTATGTTCTAATGGGGGTCCGGTATATTGGCGACTGGCTGGGATGCCACCTTACACCAAAATCGCGCACACTGTCTATTTGTATGGGAGAAAACGAGACGTCACTATTACTGGGCGGCCAGGTTTTAGAAGAAAATAATGAATAAATATTGATATACTTACTTAAAAAAAAGTATGGATTATTTGTGAAATATGACTCGTTAGCGGTTTAGGTATGAATATGTTGACTTCATGTTTTTAATTGCAGACCCATACGTCAAAAAAATAAAGACATAGGGCCGTTAATAATGATTTTAAGACCAATCTTTGCAATTATTTTCTATCGAGCCGATTTTGTCGAAATATGTATCGAGTCCGTCCATGGTCTTTGAAATATGATCTGATCAATATTAACATATATTTTTTTTTTGCCGTGCTAGAACAAATCGTTTTTCTTAAAAAACTGCTTAAATAACATCAATTTCAACAAAGTAGGTGTTGTCAGACCCTAAAGAGCTATATTTTTGTAAGTAAGTAATGACTTTTGGAACAGAAGAAATGTTTTGTTTAGTTAGTTGTCAAATGTTAGTGATCCCTATTGCCTTGTAAGTACCTACGTATACATAGTTTTGTCCCGCTTTTGTGTTATTAATAGCAATTTACTCATACTTACAATGTTTCCATCATCCTCCAAATACCTACAGTCCATCTATCATACCGATGTTTACATGAGTGCAACAAGGACAACAACAAAGAAATACATTGAGCGGGAATTCCCCGACCAAAGACTACAGAGATAAGCTAATGAATCTAGTGATATGTGTAAGTAATACGATGTTTATTGTTAACTTTTTAATAATATTTTGATTTGGATACATGGTACCTACCGTCACGGGAAGTTAGACAATCCTGCCTTGTTTAAGGTGAATGCTCCAACCAGTCCGCGAAATTCAAATTTTCTTACGTTTTTTGCAATTTTCAGGCCAGTGTTAAGAGGGCTATTACAAATTTTCTTGTTTTTGAGTGTTTTAAGAGTCTAGCACTCAAATATAAGAAAAATTTTGATTTTTATTTTGAGCGCTCCCTAGAGAATTAATCAAACTTTCTCGGGCATATATCTTTTTTAATTTTGTGGCCATATCTAAACCATAATCACACATCAAAAATCTCAGTTTAGAAGTGTGATTATGGTTTAAATATGGCCACAAAATTAAATAAAAAAATATGCCCGAGAAAGTTTGATTAATTCTCTAGGGAGCGCTCAAAATAAAAATCAAAATTTTTCTTATATTTGAGTGCTAGACTCTTAAAACACTCAAAAACAAGAAAATTTGTAATAGCCCTCTTAAGTTGTATGTTAATTAAAATATTGTTCGCGGTTATAAGACGTATATAGTTACAGAATTATAATCATCAAAATCATCAAAACAACCCTCTAAGTTCATATAAGTCGAGGAACGATTTTTTCAAGGTCAAAGTCATTGCTAGACCTTTATGAACTTGGAGGGTTGTATTGATGATTTTGATGATTATAATTCTGTAACTACATACGTCTTACAATCGCGAACAATATTTTAATCAACATACAACCTAGCACTGGTCGGCAAATTGCAAAAAACTGGCCAAGTGCGATTCGGACTCGCGCACGAAGAGTTCCGTACCATTATTTAAAAACATTAGACAAAACTGCAAAAAAATCACGTTTGTTGTATGGGAGCCCCCCTTAAATATTGATTTAATTCTGTTTTTAGTATTTGTTGTTATAGCGGCAACAGAAATACATCATCTGTGAAAATTTCAACTGTCTAGCTGTCACGGTTCATGAGATACAGCCTGGTGACAGACAGACGGACAGACGGACAGACGGACAGACGGACAGACGGACAGACGGACAGACGGACAGACGGACAGACAGCGAAGTCTTAGTAATAGGGTTCCGTTTTTACCCTTTGGGTACGGAACCCTAAAAACGTAAGAAAATTTGTATTTCGCGGGCTACCCTGACGCTTTCACCTTAAGGGGGTTCCTTTGCTCATCCCGCCGCCGTTTTTTCAATAGATGGCGTTGTAGTCTCGCATTTGGGTATTATTTATGTTTACGCCTAACTTAAATAACTAAGATAGACAATATTCTAATTGCGCGAACTAGCCTTTTGTCTTGATTTTTCCACATAAACAGTTTACTTGTTAACTCTTCTCAAACGGAGATTTGGTGTCAAATCCACCAGCCGTCTCCACTTTAAATCTGTACACACCATGCACACACACAAGCACACGTTATGGGATATGTTTATGTGTACCAGACATCGCCGGTATAAAAGAGAAATAAGGTAGGTACTAGTAGGTAGGTATTTCATCTATGTATTTATTTTTTACGCTAACACCACAGTAAAATTAACACTGACGACACACTGTAAATTCCAGGGACGCGGCGCGTGCGACAACCAGTCAACCAGTCTGGGGCCCAATTCTGTAAAATTACCAACTTGTCAATAGTGTGTCGGTAGTGTGTAAGTAGTGTCTCAATAGGCTAATCTTTGACATTTGGTATTCTACAAATTATCTATGGTCATTGACTTACCACTGTAGTGCCATTGAAACGCCATAGAAGACTATTGTAATAATTGGTATTCTGCTCCACTATAATGTGTCAATGTCATCATGATGGCCAAAGTTACGGTAGTCTGTAAATATTTTAAATGTATTTGAAAGTTGTGTCTATCGCGTTTGAAAAGTGTTTTGGCCATCGAACCGCCATTGTGAAGCCATCGAACAACGAAAACACTAAATTAATATTGTACCGCCACACTATCGACACACTACTGAGACACCACTGAAACGATATTGAAGTTTTTGCAGAATACCAAATTCGCAACAGTGGCAACATAATGTCTGTAGTGTGTCGATAGAGTGTCAATGGCATGTTGCTTAACACAAAGAATACAGAATTGGGCCCCTGTTCCTGTGGTCTGTTTGCAACTTGAAGTATCCTTCCTTACGGGCGGGGGAAGGGGCGCACGGTAAATTACGTCAGCGTTTCGGGTGTTTCTTTGAAGCCGACCTACTCGTCATCTTTATACTGTGTCGCGACGGTGTTCGGTAACCTCCGGAAGTAACGAATATTTCCGAAAGAAACTAAATTTTCAGAAATGAATAACATAATAATGCGTTGACGTAAATTGTTTCAATTTTTTCATTAGGTAAAGAATAACAGTTAACACGTTGACGAATGAACAGTCGTTAAAAAAACCGTTTATTGCAGTGTTGGCAGATGTACGAGAAATCTCGTACACCGTCGTCACAAAATCATGCCTGTAATCACCGTGTGATTAGGCAGAAGTGTACTTATTTAAAAGAAGGTACTCCAACATTTTGCTAGAACTTAAGTTTTAGTTCCAAGTACTTAAAGGGGCGAACCTATTATTATTGCGAAATTAAGTATTAATCGTGATTTTTTTCCGCAATTATGACTATTTTGTAAATATTTAACAAAATAATTACCTAGGTCTTCAAAATATCGCTTATAGCGATAAGACCGCCTATTTTATCACCCTGTGTGAAATGTTCTCTTGTATGAATGTTACTTAAATGGTGTACATAATTAAGAATATTGTATTTTATTCCAGATACATGAAACTATTCTAAAATATAATATGTACATCTTATGTACATACAATACAAAAAATAATATAAATCAGTAGGTATTAAATGAATACTGTTTAATTCCTTTCAACAATTGGTTATTAGGTTTGTTATATTGCTACTTATACATATATAAGCTGAGGGATGTGCAGCAAGCTTATTCCCAGGAGCTCCAAATCTATTGTTCTCCAAACAATTTCTCTCCATACATTGATTCCCAACAGCTCCATAATCTTATTAGTTAAATAATAAAATACAAAAAAAATCCTAGCGGCTCCAAACCAAATTGCGTAAGGTCAACAAAACAAAAATTGCTACCACAGTACATAGGCAGTCACAAATCAATCTTATCTATACATATAATAAATCTGTAGAAAAATCATTTTTGTACATCGAATATATTTCGAAAAAAAATTGCCAGGGTGTGAAAGGATAACCAACAGAACTCATTTCCAGCATTTTTTAATTTTTTGTCTGTTTGTCTGTTTATCTGTTTGTCTGTTTATCTGTTTGTCTGTTTATCTGTTTGTCTGTTTATCTGTTTGTCTGTTTATCTGTTTGTCTGTTTATCTGTTTGTCTGTTTATCTGTTTGTCTGTTTCGATGATCAAGCACTACGTAAAATATACGAAACCAATAAAGATAACTTTTATACATAAATATTTTGCATATCTTGAGGTATTATTTAGTTTCTGTTTCATAGTAATCGGTTAATTCTATTAGAAGATATACGAATTAACGTGTTCAAGAAGAACTAGTCATCAAATGTAAGATGCAGCGACATCTATTGTACTAGAATGTTACTAATGACTAAAAATGTACTCGCCTGATAACTTATAAATCGACTGACCGGCTTTATAAAAGTTATTACTACATTAGTCTACATGACGCTGCTTTGATAATTTACATCATCACGCTACTACTAATAGGAGCGAAACATCAATGATAAATGTTGCAAAAACGGAGAAAATTTATTTCTTTTGAGAACTACCGTTGCGAGCGCTGCATAAACAGTTAAAGTTACGCAACAATCGTGTATGAGTGAATTGTTCCTCTTATAATGTTTAAAAAAAAAATCCGAGATATCATGTACTTTTAAAAGGTTGAGTCACACTCCCTCTAACCTTCTCTCTCTCATGTGATGCAGACGAAATTGCGCAGGTCAGCTAGTCTTAGCTAAGTATGTACTTACTCTGGCACAAAATCACAAATTAATTTTATTGTAAATATACATGTAATTTTTTGTGCAATCTGTACTTGAAAATTTTTGGAGCTCATGGGAAAGACTTTATTTATTATATTGTTTTTTTAATTTAGAGCCGCCGGGAATAAAATTATGGAGCGCCTGGGAATAAGCCGTGCAGCATGGATCGATGAACTGAGTAATTGGTGCCGATTCTCTTGTCACAAATATCTCTAAACTAGACTAAAAATCACTAAAATTTAGTTTGTTCCTGTCAAACGACGTTTCCCATTCTGAAATTGATTATAGTGACATGACTTAAACAGATTATAGTTTGACAGCACTAAGTTATTCAATTTGGTGAAAATGGCTATTCTGCTATTCTGAAATTGACGTTTTTCACCTAAAATTAAGATTGTCAAACTAAATCAGACTATTTTTAATCGCGATTAAAAAGGTGTGGAATAAAATTAGTTGTCATGAACTAAAATTTTCAAAGTACATTTCTCTCGTATTTCTTGAGAGTTTGGATAATTTTGAGGTCAATAAGGAAGCACAACGTGATTGCAGTTGTTGTCGATTCGGTAGAAAGGTAAATGTAGTGTTATTTTATTATATAGGATACAAACAAAATTTATGAAAATTTACCAAGGGATTTTTGTACTGAACATGTATTGCACTTGTTATTAGTTGGAAAAGAAGTAGATAAATTCATTTCTCATACACAAAGCCACTTCCAGGTTCTGTGTGAAATAACATTTTTTTTGAAACTTTCAAGAAAGAATTAAAATAGATTTTTTTTTGTGTTCTTTGATATTTATCTTTTTTTAATTAGATTAAAAGCGTATGATCGAAACCAGAACTTTGGTGCAAACTGCGACGTCCAAGACGACATCATATACCAGTGTCCACCCTGTGATACATTCAGTGATATAAATGCGGATTCTTCACTTCCCATCATAACCAGACGGGCCATCCAGGAATATTTTGATAGGTACATGAATACATTTATTGGTCAAATTTTTAGAAAGCTCTCCATACTATCAGTGAGTAAATAGAAAATACTGTTTCATTTGATCACAGTATCTGAATATAATTTTTTGTTATTTGTTTGCAGCTGTAACACTCAGCCTAAAGGACAGCATTTATATGAATATCGCCATCTTTTGACCACCCACTTTACCTCCAATGGCATTTACACTTATTCACGAGACCAGTGTAAAGCAATCAACAAGGACAGCTATATTGCTCCCGCAGATAATACTGTAATTTTGTCATGTATACTTCTAAGGAAAGGAAAAATTACAAAAGGACACAAAGGCGAGATGATTCATATTTTAATGAAATGTTAACTCATTTAATTAACTTTTATGTACATAATTTAGAACCTGCAATTCTAAATAAATATATGTATAAGCACTATTTGAAAATAGTAAAAAGGCAGAATTAAAAATACTCATTTATTTAATATTTTTCTACACTCTCCACAATTAGATTCTCCATTACACTTAAGAGTTGAGTAAACTAACTGATTTTTTTTATAGGATTCGAAACCTGTGTCAAACTTTATGGATTTATCATCCTCTTTGAATCTATTAATAGACCCGTAGACATACTCGTGGTCAATTTGAATACTTTAAGATAAAAACTTAGGTGCACTGTATACATTCTTCTACACTGTTGTTTAATGTGTTTACTTCTTCTTCGAGACCTTTTCTAATGCTGTTGTATACGTGGAAGTAAAACTACTGGTTGAAGGTTGCGGTTCTATTTCAAAACTTTCCTGAAATAAGTAGTTTTTGCTGCCTTCTTTTCTCATAACGATGATGCTGTCGTTCGAGGGCGGCTGGATTTTCTGGTTTAGTTTCAGTGAAACAGAATACCGATGGTACCGCTGTCTTTATACAGAACTTGGCTTCTGAAATGATTATGAAACCACTTAGGTTAACTTTTTGTTACTTACCAAGAATGACACAAATTAGTAAGTAATGCATAAAAGGGTGTTATGTTACTGTATTAACTCACCTGTTTATTATGAAGGACACTCCACGCAAACGTGCGGTAAAAACTTTAATTGAATTTTTTTATTGCCTAAGGCAGACTCTCATTGTTTTTTGAGTTTGCTCTCCATATGAAACGAATGAACTCCCCTATTTTTACAATTTAACTCGCTACATTGGCATTATTATAATAATATAAACAAAAACGATTGAAAAAATCCATACGATTTGACAGCTCTTATTTCAAAGTAAGTTATGGTCGTAGAAAGTCCCCATGGCAGAGGAGTTTAGTTTTTTATTATTTTTTTAAAACCTATCGGTTGATTGATTAATTATTTATAAATTTGGGTTGATTTTTTGTTTGTTTGAGGTTTCAAGCAAACAAAAATTCAATCCAAAGGACATGATGTCCAAAAATGGTTATATACCTATACCTAATCAAAAATTAACCAGGATAATATAATTATGTGGATAGACAAAAACGAACTGTTCTAATTATAAAATACATTTTTAAAGACCTCCAATTTTGAGAAAAATCGTTTTTTATTTGTGTGAATTTACACTTAAAATGAACAAACCTTTTCCAAACATCAATGTTAATAAAGCGAACACACCGAAAACAGTAAACCTAAACTTGACAATGTCACTGTCAGATATTGACGGAATGTCAGTCATTAGTGTCATTACTCAGGCTTTTTTTTTGCAATTCAGATCATTTTCGTTCACTTTCATTCATTTTCGTTTAAGCTCTAGTGCAATCTTAGTCTATGGTTTATTCAACTTGGTGAATGTCAAACTCAAATTTAAATGTGTCAAAACTTTATCTAAGTTTAGAGAATCTTGTTTTCAGAATAACTTAACGAAACCAACTAACTAAAAATAAGAAATTTTAGTTATAGTTTAGGTTAGTTCGGTGTACAAGAGAATCGGCACCGTTTCATGTTTCGTTCATGTTTAATCATTTTATTAAAGCGACTTCAATTAATTTAAACTTCATGTTTAATCATTTTATTGAAGCGACTTCAATTAATTTAAACTTCATGTTTAATCATTTTTATTGAAGCGTGTTCGAAATTAAACTTCATGTTCCGGTAATAGTCAGTTACCGGCGGCACGTGTAATGCCGCTGCTGCATGGTTGACATTCGGTACGTAGAACGATACCGTGTTGGTAGGAGCGGCCAGCTGTGAATGTTGTTCTTGGGGGTTGCCCAAGGTGACAGTCGGTGCCTTACCATGTTCGCGTTAGTTACTGTGGTCATGTTCTGCTCGTGAACCCACGTCGCAGTGCGTTTTGCGGAATGACAATTAGACAAACGTGAACAATGGGATTGAATGGGTGAACAGCGGTGGCCCAGTGGTGGCGGCCCCGACTTACGAACAGTAAGTAGTGGGTTCGAACACAGACAGGCGTATTACTTTGTGTAATTTATTTCATCACCACTGCTCTCAAAAAGGTGAAGGAAAACATCGTGAGGAAACCAGCATGTTCTAGAACCAAAAACTTCGAAGACGTGTGACATTTACCAACCCGCACTGGGCCCGCGTGGTGGATTATAGCCCATTCCCTCTCATAGAGAGGGAGCCTGTGTCCCAGCTGTGGAAACATTAATAGGCTGATGATGATATTGAAATCGTTGCCCGCGCAACAATTTTCAGTTTAAACTACTGTTCCCTCAAAGTACGTTTACTCCTGATTGGGCATCACTTTAAAAATGCCAATGGTCTTTATTGCCGTTTGGGTAAGGTTGCTTTTGGTTACAGCCGCTGGCAATTCTGTTCAGCAACAGTGATCTTTATTCTGAATACGTTAGGGTTGTTATTGGGTTGCTGTCAGACGTTGTCAGACGTAAACCCATTGTGTGATTGAACATTTACAATAAATCTTGCTAGCCACTTGTTGTCTGTGGTAAATTTTACTTTTTATTGTGATTTTCCACTTTTGTTGCACTTTGAATAAAAACAGTGTGTTCGTGTAGCCAACTTAATCAGTAAGTTTTATAATATTTACAACAGCACTTTTCTTTCCAACATACTGTCAGGTGAATCTTATAGACTTTTTATTTTGTTATTTTTGCCAAAATTGCCATTATTGTACAAATTTTGGCTCTTTTATTAAAAGTAAATTTTGAACTTCTCGAGTGGTCTAAATGTTTCGATTGCTTCGAATGTATTTTTCAAGTGGTTTGATGCCTGATAGTAAAATCTCAGAAACTTATAGTTTTTGAATTTATGTAATAAAATCTGTTTTCGTGTGGCAAAACATTTTATTTCATCTTTTTGATGATTTAAAACCATTTAATTAATGTCGAAATACAGAGATAAATCAAAATGTCGTAACTTCGTTCCGACATTCAGTTCTGTTTACGAATATTAATGAGGGTGCCGATTCTCTTGTACACCGAACTAACCTAAACTATAGGTTCTCTATTGTATTACCTAACTTTTTTACACATAATTTAAAGTGCCATAACTTTTTTTGTCCTAATCATCATTTGTCCGAATGATAACTTACCCGAACTTAATATCACATAATATCACATGCCATAAAATTGAAATCCCTAAATACAATATGCTCTAAACCCGTTTGTCATAAATATTACAATCAATAATATACAAAACACTTAAAATCGTTTTCAATAATAGTTAAAAATCCTAAATAAAAAAAAATGTTTAGATCTTAATAATATTTTTAAAACAAACCGGTATGTTCCCGGACGTTCCCAAAAGGGAACAGAACATTGTTATTTTAATTGTGTCTGTAATTACGGGTACCTACAGTAAAGTAAGTATTACTTAGCTTTTGCTATGCTATGAACTTCTCTCAACACAACACATTTTTATACAATATTGCTCTTATGAAATTTGTAAGAATTAAAAAGTAGAACCATCATATCGCAGAAAGTTCATAGTTAGAATCTTCTTTTGTTTTGGCATACATTTCATGTAAGTAGTCACTAAAAGGCAGAAAATAAATCAATCAAACCGTCAGTTATTATAAAACAGTTGAGTGTGAACATAATTATGTGGATTTTATTTTTCCCTGTAATAAGTATGCAAACATTCAAACAAACATGCAGCAAGCATGCAGCAAGCATGCAAGCACGCATACAGTATGCAAGCAACCATGCAAGCGAGCAAGCAGCATGCAGCAAGCATGCAACAAGCTTGCAGCAACCATGCAAGCACGCATACAGTATGCAAGCAAGCATGCAGCATGCAAGCGAGCAAGCAACATGCAGCAGGCATGGTTTCTGTCACGGCTCCGGCGCTGCGGAGCTCCGGCGGTCCCACGCGAGTTTATCGTCGCAGATGTGTTTAACGCTCACCACCGCAGCTTCGGCTTGCTGGCCGGCTTCGCCGGCCAGCCTCAGCAGCGGCGGCGAGTGTTACAACCACCTGCTCCTCAACTCGCGGGCCGCCTCGCCCCTCCGCGCCTACGCGATTTTAAATTACACTCTCGGGGTAGGGCAGACAAGACTACGTGGGGTCGGATTTACAGCGATTCGTTTCTGTCACTAAAACCTAATTTTTAGCAAATGTTTTAGGACCAAAAAATTTATTACACTTATATGGACATTAGGAATAATACATATTATATAATATAATACTTAGGATATTTGACTTTATGGCATATACAATTAGAAGATTCAATTATTATAGTATTTGATATTATGACAGAACAGTTTTAGAAATAAAGATAATTATGTAAAACAAAATTTCGGGATTTTGAACATTATGGTAACTGAAGTTTATAGCAAACGTTTTATGGATAATGATTTTCGGACAAAAATTTTTAGGAGATATAAGGGAGTACCAAACTATAACTAAAATTTCTTATTTTTAGTTAGTTGGTTTCGTTAAGTTATTCTGAAAACAAGATTCTCTAAACTTAGATAAAGTTTTGACACATTTAAATTTGAGTTTGACATTCACCAAGTTGAATAAACCATAGACTAAAATGAATGAAAGTGAACGAAAATGATCTGAATTGCAAAAAAAAAAGCCTGAGTAATGACACTAATGACTGACATTCCGTCAATATCTGACAGTGACATTGTCAAGTTTAGGTTTACTTTTTTCGGTGTGTTCGCTTTATTAACATTGATGTTTGGAAAAGGTTTGTTCATTTTAAGTGTAAATTCACACAAATAAAAAAAACGATTTTTCTCAAAATTGGAGGTCTTTAAAAATGTATTTTATAATTAGAACAGTTCGTTTTTGTCTATCCACATAATTATATTATCCTGGTTAATTTTTGATTAGGTATAGGTATATAACCATTTTTGGACATCATGTCCTTTGGATTGAATTTTTGTTTGCTTGAAACCTCAAACAAACAAAAAATCAATCCAAATTTATAAATAATTAATCAATCAACCGACAGGTTTTTAAAAAATAATAAAAAACTAAACTCCTCTGCCATGGGGACTTTCTACGACCATAACTTACTTTGAAATAAGAGCTGTCAAATCGTATGGATTTTTTCAATCGTTTTTGTTTATATTATTATAATAATACCAATGTAGCGAGTTAAATTGTAAAAATAGGGGAGTTCATTAGTTTCATATGGAAAGCAAACTCAAAAAACAATGGGAGTCTGCCTTAGGCAATAAAAACATTCAAGTAAAGTTTTTACCGCACGTTTGTGTGGAGTGTCCTTCATAATAAACAGGTGAGTTAATACAGTAACATAACACCCTTTTATGCATTACTTACTAATTTGTGTCATTCTTGGTAAGTAACAAAAAGTTAACCTAAGTGGTTTCATAATCATTTCAGAAGCCAAGTTCTGTATAAAGACAGCGGTACCATCGGTATTCTGTTTCACTGAAACTAAACCAGAAAATCCAGCCGCCCTCGAACGACAGCATCATCGTTATGAGAAAAGAAGGCAGCAAAAACTACTTATTTCAGGAAAGTTTTGAAATAGAACCGCAACCTTCAACCAGTAGTTTTACTTCCACGTATACAACAGCATTAGAAAAGGTCTCGAAGAAGAAGTAAACACATTAAACAACAGTGTAGAAGAATGTATACAGTGCACCTAAGTTTTTATCTAAAAGTATTCAAATTGACCACGAGTATGTCTACGGGTCTATTAATAGATTCAAAGAGGATGATAAATCCATAAAGTTTGACACAGGTTTCGAATCCTATAAAAAAATTCAGTTAGTTTACTCAACTCTAAGTGTAATGGAGAATCTAATTGTGGAGAGTGTAGAAAAATATTAAATAAAAGAGTATTTTTAATTCTGCCTTTTTACTATTTTCAAATAGTGCTTATACATATATTTATTTAGAATAGCTGTTGCCCGCGGCTTCGCTCGCGTGCAGTTCGGTAACTGTCCCACTGAATCATACTAAAGGGATAAATAGTGTCCTACATGTGAATCCAGGTTATAAACTGTCTATGTGCCAAATTTCATAATCATCACAATATATTATTATCATCACAATCACCATCATTCATCATTGTCTGTATGGTGTCGGACGTAAAGAATAGCACCATCCCAAATCTTCCCGTGGGTGTCGTAAGAGGCGACTTAAGGGACTTACCAGAGAGTGGGCAGCAGCGTTCCCTGTGCTTTTGTAACAACCGTACTGCGATCGCCAACCCACCTGCCAAGCGTGGCGATTATGGCAAAACCCCCCTTGGGGGAGGCCTATGTCCAGCTGTGGACGTGTTTCGGCTGAAATGATGATGATCATGAATTACCATCACTATCACAACCACCATCACTATCACAACCACCATCATTATCACAATAACCATCACAATCAAAACCACCATCATCATCACAATCACCATCACTATCACCATGACCATCACAATCACCATCACTATCACAATCACCATCACTATCACAATCACCATCGCTATCACCATCACAATCACCGTGACTATCAAATCACCATCACTATCACAATCACCATCACCATTACTATCACTATCACAATCACTATCACCATCACAATCATTATGAAAATCACTAACCTCGTTATCACAATCATTAATATCGTAATCACAATCACGATCACCATCGCTATCACCCTCACAATCACCGTCACTATCACAATCACCATCACCATCACAATCACCATCAAAATCACTATCACAATCACCATCATCGTTATCACAATCATTGTCATCATAATCGCAATCATTATCATCTTAATCATAATCGTCATTATCACAATCTCCATCCTCGTTATTGCAACCATCGCTATTACTATCAGAATCACCGTCACAATCACCATCACAATCACCATCACTATCACCGTCACTATCACAATAACCATTACTATCACAATCACTATCACAATCACCATCATCGTTATCAAACACATCATCATCGTAATCAAAATCATCATCATGATCATTACCACAATCATCATCATCGTAATCACAATCATCATCACAATCATCATCATCATTTCAACAATCATCATCATCGTATCACAATCATCACAATAAATCAACAATAACCCTGTATAGAAGTCGAATCCGCCATCTTCTGGATCTCAAAATAAATGCCATCACAATTACCATCAAAATAACTATCACAATCACCATCATTGTTATCACAAATATTATCATCGTAATCACAGTCATTATCACAATCACCATCACTAACACAATCACCATCACTATCTCAATCACCGTCACAATCACCATCACCATCATAATCACCATCGCAATCACCATCACAATCACCATTGCTATCACCATCACAATCACCGCCACTCTCACAATAACTATCACAATCACCATCACCATCACAATTGCCATCATAATCACTATCACAAACACCATCATCGTTATCACAATCATTGTCATCGTAATCACAATCGCTATCATCATTATCACAATCATAATCATCGTAATCACAACCATTATCATCGTAATCACAATCATCTGCATCACACTCTCCATCTTCGTCATTACAATCATTATAATCGTAACCACAATCGTTACTATCGTAATCACATTCACTATCATCTTAATCACAATCATCATGATCACAATCGCGATCACTATCACAACCACAATCATTGTCACAATCACCATCATTATCACAATTACCAACACTATAACAATCACAATCACAATCGCCATCACAATCACTATCCTCGCACAATCATTATCATCGTAATCACAATCATTATCATCTTAATCACAATCATCATCATCGTAATCACAATAATTATCATCGTAATCAAAATCATCATCATCACAATTATCGTCATCATTATCACAATCATTATCATCGTAATCACAATCATTATCATCTGGATCTCAAAATAAATGCCATTTTCGTAATCAGCACCCCTGATAATCTTGGTATCGACACCCATATTGATTTTTAGACATTTGAACCCCATCGCACCCCAACAGGGAATGGTAGTATTTCAGGTCTGCCACATTAAATCCTAAAATCGTTGTTTTTGTAATACACCCGACCCAATTCACCATAAAAACAATACCTATGTTGGATTGCAGGCTTTGTTACCCCATTTTCCTCTTTAGGGGTTGAATTCTGAAAAAACCTGAAACACAAATGTTAACTCATTTATCGATAGGAGTACTCCCGTTAAGTTTCGAATAAAGTAGTCTAATTAATCCTATTTCCCCATGTAATCTTTGGACCCCCGTTTCAACACCTTAGGGGGTGAATTTTGAAAAATCCTTCCTTAAAGCACCCTTAAACTTCATAAAGAATCTATATGCCAAATTTGGAATCTCTAGACTCAGCGGTTTGGGCTGTGCATTAATTTTTATACTTTTCCACCCCATTTTCTCCTCCTAGGGGTTGAATTCTGAAAAAACCTGAAACCCGCTTCTACTCATTTATCCATAGGAGCACTCCCGGTGAAGTTTCGAATAAAATAGTCTAACTAATCTTGTTTCCCCATTCAAACTTTGGATACCCGTTTAACCCCCTTGTGGGGTGAATTTTGGAAAATCCTTTCTTAGTGCACTTTTAGAGCATATGAGGAACCAAAGTGCTAAATTTGGAATCTCTAGGCTCAGCGGTTTGGGCTGTGCATTGATTTTCAGACTTTTCCACCCATTTCCCCCTCTTAGGGGTTGAATTCTGAAAAAACCTGAAAACCCGTTTCTACTCATTTATTAATAGGAGCACTTCTGTGAAGTTTCGAATACAATAGTCTATACAATAGTCTAACTAATCTTGTTTCCCCATACAAACTTTGGGGCCCCGTTTAACCCCCTTAGGGGGTGAATTTTGAAAAATCCCTTCTTAGGGCACCCCTAGACCACATAAGGAACCTACTTGCCAAATTTGGAATCTGTAGACCCAGCGGTTTGGGCTGTGCGTTGATAGATGAGTCAGTCAGTCAGTCAGTCAGTTTCTTCTTTTATATATTTAGACTAGCTGTTGCCCGCGGCTTCGCCCGCGTGCAGTTCGGTAACTGTCTCACTGGATCATACTAAAGGGATAATAGTGTCCTCCATGTTAATCCAGGTTATAAACTATCTGTGTGCCACATTTCATAATCATCACAATTATTATTATCACAATCACCATCACTATCACAACCGCCATCATTATCACAGTCACCATCATTATCACCAATTATCATCATTAACACATCCACCATAATTACAACAATCATTATCACAATCACCATCACAATCACCATCACAATCACCATAACAATCACAATCACTATCACAATCACAATCACCATCAAAATAACTATCACTATCACCATCACAATCACAATCACTATCACAATCACCATCACAATCACCATCACAATCACCATCAAAATAACTATCACAATCACCATCATCGTTATCACAATAATTATCATCGTAATCACAGTCATTATCGCACTCACCATCACCATCACTATCTCAATCACCATCACAATCACCATCACTATCACCATCGCTATCACCATCACAATCATTATCATCGTAATCACAATCGCTATCATCATTTTCACAATCACTATCATCGTAATCACAACCATTATCATCGTATTCACAATCATTATAATCGTAATCACAATCATTATCATCGTAATCACAATCACTATCATCTTAATCACAATCATCATGATCACTATCGCCATCACTATCTCAACCACAATCATTATCACAATCACCATCATTATCACAATCGCCAACACTATCACAATCAAAATCACAATCACCATCACCATCACAATCACCATCACCATCACAATCACCATCACTATCACAATAACCATCACAATCACTACCCTCATTATCACAATCATTATCATAGTAATCACAATAATCTACATCATTATTACAATCACCATCACTGTCACAATCACAATTGCAATCACCATCACCATCACAATCACTGCCACTTTCACAATCACCATCACAATCACCATCACCATCACAATCACCATCAAAAACACTATCACAATCACCATCATCGTTATCACAATCATTATCATCGTAATCACAATCATTATCATCTTAATCACAATCATCATCATCACAATCTCCGTCCTCGTTATCACAACCATCGCTATCACCATCAAAATCACCGACACTATCACAAACACCGTCACTGTCACAATCACAATTACAATCACAATCACTATCACAATCACCATCATCCTTATCACACTTATTATCATTGTAATCACAATCATTATCATCGTTATCACAATCATCATCGTCGTAATCACAATCATTATCATCGTAATCAAAATCATCATCATCACAATCATCGTCGTCATTATCACAATCATCATCATCGTAATCACAATCATTATCATCTGGATCTCAAAATAAATGCCATTTTCGTAATCAGCACCCCTGATAATCTCGGTATCGACACCCATATTGATTTTTAGACATTTCAACCCCATCGCACCCCAACAGGGAATGGTAGTATTTCAGGTCTGCCACATTAAATCTTAAAATCGTTGTTTTTGTAATACACCCGACCCAATTCACCATAAAAACAATACCTATGTTGAATTTCAGGCTTTGTTACCCCATTTCCCCCTTTAGGGGTTGAATTCTGAAAAAAAACTGAAACACAAACGTTAACTCATTTATCGATAGGAGTACTCCTGTTAAGTTTCGAATAAAGTAGTCTAACTAATCTTATTTCCCCACGTAATCTTTGGACTCCCGTTCCAACCCCTAAGGGGGTGAATTTTGAAAAATCCTTTCTTAATGCACCCCTAAACCTCATAAAGAACCTTTGTGCCAAATTTGGAATCTCTAGACTCAGCGGTTTGGGCTGTACATTGATTTTTATACTTTGCCACCCCATTTCCCCCTCTTAGGGGTTGAATTTTGAAAAATCCTTTCTTAGTGCACCCCTAGACCACATAAGGAACCTACTTGTCAAATTTGGAATTTCTAGACTCAGCGGTTTCGGCTGTGCATTGATTTTTATACTTTGCCACCCCATTTCCCCCTCTTAGGGGTTGAATTCTGAAAAAACCTGAAACCCGTTTCTACTCATTTATCAATAGGAGCACTCCTGTGAAGTTTCGAATAAAATAGTCTAACTATTCTTGTTTTCCCAGACAAACTTTGGAGCCCCATTTAACCCCTTTAGGGGATGAATTTTGAAAAATCCTTTGTTAGTGCACCCCTAGACCACATAAGGAACCTACTTGCCAAATTTGGAATCTGTAGACCCAGCGGTTTGGGCTGTGCGTTGATAGATGAGTCAGTCAGTCAGTCAGTCAGTCAGTCAATCAGTCAGTCAGTCAGTCAGTTTCTTCTTTTATATATTTAGATTGCAGGTTCTAAATGATGTACATAAAAGTTAATTAAATGAGTTAACATTTCATTAAAATATGAATCATCTCGCCTTTGTGTCCTTTTGTAATTTTTCCTTTCCTTAGAAGTATACATGACAAAATTACAGTATTATTTGCGGGAGCAATATAGCTGTCCTTGTTGATTGCTTTACACTGGTCTCGTGAATAAGTGTAAATGCCATTGGAGGTAAAGTGGGTGGTCAAAAGATGGCGATATTCATATAAATGCTGTCCTTTAGGCTGAGTGTTACAGCTGCAAACAAATAACAAAAAATTATATTCAGATACTGTGATCAAATGAAACAGTATTTTCTATTTACTCACTGATAGTATGGAGAGCTTTCTAAAAATTTGACCAATAAATGTATTCATGTACCTATCAAAATATTCCTGGATGGCCCGTCTGGTTATGATGGGAAGTGAAGAATCCGCATTTATATCACTGAATGTATCACAGGGTGGACACTGGTATATGATGTCGTCTTGGACGTCGCAGTTGGCACCAAAGTTCTGGTTTCGATCATACGCTTCTAATCTAATTAAAAAAAGATAAATATCAAAGAACACAAAAAAAAATCTATTTTAATTCTTTCTTGAAAGTTTCAAAAAAATTGTTATTTCACACAGAACCTGGAAGTGGCTTTGTGTATGAGAAATGAATTTATCTACTTCTTTTCCAACTAATAACAAGTGCAATACATGTTCAGTACAAAAATCCCTTGGTAAATTTTCATAAATTTTGTTTGTATCCTATATAATAAAATAACACTACATTTACCTTTCTACCGAATCGACAACAACTGCAATCACGTTGTGCTTCCTTATTGACCTCAAAATTATCCAAACTCTCAAGAAATACGAGAGAAATGTACTTTGAAAATTTTAGTTCATGACAACTAATTTTATTCCACACCTTTTTAATCGCGATTAAAAATAGTCTGATTTAGTTTGACAATCTTAATTTTAGGTGAAAAACGTCAAAATAGATAGCAAAATAGCCATTTTCACCAAATTGAATAACTTAGTGCTGTCAAACTATAATCTGTTTAAGTCATGTCACTATAATAGAATGGGAAACGTCGTTTGACAGGAACAAACTAAATTTTAGTGATTTTTAGTCTAGTTTAGAGATATTTGTGACAAGAGAATCGGCACCGAAGGCTGGACTACATACAATGGCTTACAAACACTTAGATTTTTGGATCCACTGCCAAGTGAAGATTATCTTTTCGTGATTATCAACTATTACAGTCGGAACAAAGAGATTGAAATCTAAATCATTCTTTATCTCTACATAAACAGGACACGGTGAAGGTATTAAGCAATCTTTCCTTAACCGAAGTCCTGTATAATCTGAGTTTGACAGACAATTTTGTAGTCTACAGAGTTCGAGACATTCTGTATCGAAAAGGAATAAACAGGGTCCTTTACCAGCCAAAGAGTACCTACTTACTCACCAAAGAGCTAAGATGGAAAACACAACAGAGATATCCTTTAATTAAGAATTCAGCAATGCAAAAATCAGCCTGAAACGATGATATGTATGTATAGTATTATGTTATTAATAGTACACCTCAACTACACAGAAAAAAAACCACCATCAGGGCTTTTTTATGGGAGACCGTTCAGAGGTGAAGTGGAGATAAAAAAAAAACATAAACAGATCTCGAAGTTGACAACCATTCAAAAGTTAGACAGAAAAGTTACTCATTGAGAATGTGGATTGGAGAAAAAGTACATGTAAATTTAAATTTATTTATTTAATTACAACGGTATACACCAGTAACAGTAATTAATTAATTTCTTATGTATTATACAAGCTACAATTTCATCTCGATAGGTACAGCATGAATATACATTAAAAAAAAAGAGAATACATTTTGGTTACAAATTATTAGGATAGGTATACTGGATATACAATTATTCAAATAACTATTAATGTCTTTCACAAAATCTCGAGCACAATAACATAATTTGGTTGAATTTGTCATTCAACACGTCACAATCGGGAAGGTCAAAAATAAGGGCATTGATTGAGCTGCGAATGCGACACAGTGGGGAATGTGCACGGGACACCGTGCGGCCCTGTGCAGTCGCGAATAGTCTGTGCCGGCGGTTGGACCGGTGGCGTAGGTAATTGTCAGGGACATAAAATGAGCATAGTATGTTGTGCAATTCTGGGGAGTCAATTACGTTCCGTAAAATTTTCAGTGCAGTGATGATCTGCGTTCGAGACCGGGTGACAGCTAGGAAGTTATATCCTAGAATACCTAACAAAAAATCCGTGGGATACATAAATGGATAGTACCCGTGGTTTCTCTTATATAAGTAGCGTAGGAAGGCCTTTTGAATTTTTTCAATTATTAGGATGTATGTTGATTCATATGGACTCCAAACGCAAGCTGCGAATTCTAATTTACTTTTGACAAGGGTATTATACAATTTTTTTAAAGATGTTAGGGTTACGGAAGTCACGTGCATTACGCAAGACGAAGCCCAGTCGTCAGTATGACTCGGCGGCCACCAAAGAGATATGCTCGTGAAATGTCAGGCGGCAATCGAATGTCACACCAAGATCACGAATGTTGAATACGCGGGTTACCTCTGTATCACCTAATGTGTATACGGCTTGACTAGGTCGTGATTTACGGCTGAACGTCATAACATAACACTTACCGGTGTTAAAATACAATTTATTAGTTTGGCTCCACTGTAACTCGGTCAATATCGCTTTGAAGATCCTCACAAGCGCAATTATCGGTAATTTCGAGTACTCATTTTAAATCGTCCGCATATATCAGACATTTTGCATGTTGTACCACACTGATGAGATCATTGATCATTAAAAGAAAGAGTAATGGGCCAAGAACTGATCCTTGACTCACCCCAGATCGCGTATGGTAAGATCCCGAAAGAAAGCACCCATGAGCAACAAATTGTTTCCGGTTCAAGAGATAATAAGCGAAAAAATGCAGAAGCTTTGGTGTGAAACTTAAAAAAATATTTGCTCAGTAAAATGTCGTTGTCCACTGCACCGAATGCCTTTCTGAAGTCAAAATAGAGAACCACTCACCCACCACCACCACCATCCCACTCCACTCACACCCACCACTCCACTACACCACCACTCCACTCACCATCACCCCAAAGCCATCTATGGACCGAAGACTTTTGATGTACTGCCAGAATTGAAGTGGGTTACTCCTGATGCAATTTTCAATTGATGCAGTGTAAATTTTGTATGCACAATCAATACGCTCCTTTCGCTCAGATCGAATTCTACTAAAGGCAAAATACACATTAGGGTCAGGGCAACGTTTCCATTGTCTGTGAAGCTTAACTTTATGATTCAAATATCTAATAATATCAGATTGGAACCAAACAGGATAGCGTTTTCTATTAGATATTGCTCTCTTTTTTTTTGGTACACAAATATCGAATAGCCTATAAAGCATTCTGTAAAACTCACCAGTAGCTGATGGTATATCCGTGGCATTAGTGACACAGCTCCAGTCAGTCTGTGATATATGTTCATACAGTAAGAAAAAGTTAGCTTTAGAAAAATTCCAGTCAGTCGCCGAATCGAGATTACTAGGGCAGGTCTTCTTCTCGCTAAACGTCGCCGTCGTAAGAAGTCTCGCTTCGATGTCTAGGGGAGGATGATATGAGTCAACATTCACAATGCCACCAGCCTCAGCGGCTTGGACTTGCACAGCGCAATCAGTAATCAGTATCCCTTGAAAGGACGACATCCAACTTGCCGCCAAAAACATTATACTTAAACATTATTATTCTCAATCATTGAACAAAATGAAAGGAAATACGCAAAATAGCTATTTACAGATTTCGATGCACTGTTGAGGTTGATATCACCAATGATAAATGTATTGCTTTTCAAATCATTTATAAAGGATTCCACTTTGCGGAACCATTCAAAATACACAGAATCCACAGCACTTGGAGGAATATACACGGCACAGATATATACACTAATTCCTCTAATGCAAAACTTAACCCAGAGATCTTCTCCATCGGCAGTTTCCAACTCATTAGTTCGAACAGGCACGATCCCCGGCTTAGCAGCTATTAGAACGCCACCTCCTAGTCTGTTTCTATCTCGGCGTACTACATTCCAGCCAGTGGACACAACCTCAGAGCTCTCCACCGACGAATTCAGGAAAGTCTCAGTAGCAACAATAATGCCATAATCCAGAAGTGACATATTGATTTTCCATTAATATGCAACTTGGTTTTAATACCACGAACATTTTGATACAAATGTTAAGCGTAGTTATTGCTCTCGTGCGAGTAGAGCGATTCTTTACGACAGGCATAGGATTATTCGGTATGTGGAAATCGGTTATCCTGATCATTGGTGCGAAATCGACAAAAGGCAATCCACGGCTTAATCCGAGCATTTTCTGGCCAAATCTCCGACGAAAGAATGTGATCATAGTAGGCTATCGGGTACCACCAGTTTGTATGACCAATAATTGCCTTTTGTTTTTACTTTATCGACGACACATTTCGCTTGAGGGTACAGTTTTTGTAGGTATTCTGCAACTTCGTCGGGACCGGACTCCATATTCCACAAGTGTATGCGAGAGAGAAGTAATATTAGGCCCAGCAGTACAACGAATAGAATTTTGTTGACTTTTTATTGCTGAGCAGTCCATCAGTAGGAGCAGCACAAACCTGCGTTCCATCAGAGGTTCTCACAATCTGTTCCCTCATGGAATACCGGTGATTCTTGCTTTTGAGTGGGCAGAGTCTAGGGAAGCATCTATTGCTACTGTAGTGTGGTGTGGTGGAGAGACAGTTACGACTGGGGCTGCAGCACCGACGAGTTGGTAAGATCCAAATCCCTAGCTGGCTCCGTGTCGACGTAAACAGAATCGTTCTTATTGACTTGTGGTTCATCGGTTGGGTGAGCTGAACTTACGACGTCCCAGTCTCTAACTGTAGGATGGTTACTAGTGATGATTCGGGCCTTGTCGAGACTTGGTAAAAAATCTGACCGTGTCTTACTTGTGGGCTTAGACTGCGAACTTTTAGACGCAGACTGCGAGTTTTTAGACGCCGACTGCGAATTTTCAGACACAAACTGCGAATTTTTAGGACGCCTTGTGATAGGTATTCGTCTTCGGCACTTCTGGCCCCTCAGGATTAGATATAGAGGCAATTGGATCTGCCTGTTTCGAATACTGTTGATAACTGACGATATTAGCTTCTATAGATTTAAATTTTCCGCTAAGACTAATCAGGTTATCTTTGCATTCTTCTATATTTTTATGGCAGCGATGCATATAGGTGAATATTTCAGTTACCTTAAGACTCATTTCCAAAACTCGTTCCTTCAAATCCTTCATCTCCAGCACAATGTTGCTCAATTCCCCGGGGAAGTCACTCTTATAGATGATACTGATTCGTAGATGATACTTTCCTGATGGTTATATTTCAGTCGCGGGCAGACTGTGGGGTGCCAACAGCAATCTCTGAGTTGTTGCCACCCTTTTTTTAAGGCACAACGGCATTCAGGTCAGGTCCAGACAGCTCTTTCTTCTAATGACAATTTTTGGTTGTTGCAAAGGTAGTGATATAGCCTACTACACTGCTCAATCATACACTGAAGATATTGTTCTCCAGGATTAAATTCATTGCTACGTGCAGAACACTTCATTTTGGAACGATTTGCTTGTTAACACTTGCAGAAATAGTCCACAAAATATCTTTGCCTCCCAGAGGCAACGCTTCTTAGGTAAAAATAGCTGCGCTGGTACGTCACGGGGTACGAGCGCACTCCAAACTACTCCTTACGCCGCGCCGACCGCGCAACCGTGCGTGTGGCGTGCACTGCGCGCTAATTGATTTTTCATGCAAGCCACCGGTCACACACTCGTGGCTTAGATATCACTTAGTTTTTCAAAAAATTTTGATAGTTTAACACTTTAATTGATAAGTTTAGATCCGTGGTCGTCAAACTGCGGCCCGCGGGCCGCATGCGGCCCGTGGGCGTTATTTGTGCGGCCCGCGGCAAAGTAAATTGCATTAATAGTCAACTATACCATTACCGATATGTCATAACCAAAAACAAAATCAAATCCGATACGATAGTCTCCCGCACACACTCGTCGCGTCGCTCATATATACCTACGGGGCTGACCCGCGCTCCCCGCTCGAAGCCCGCGCTGGTACACCGATACACCGTACGCGCACAAACCGCGCGATGCGCGATCTATTTCATTTGTTATAACGCACTAGACTAGACTGGACGTTTCTTTCTTTATCGAATGCGCTCGCGATATTCTATGTACCTATTATAATGGCGGGAGCATCATCTAAATGTGCTACTAAAAGGAAGATAACTGACGAAAATAGAAGTTTTCAAGAAAAATGGGAGGAAGAATTTTGTTTTATAAGTGGATATAAGGAAGGTACTGCTATTTGTTTAATATGCCGGGAAACTGTAGTCGGAATTAAACGATACAATTTATTTCGCCACTACACAACTAAGCATAATTCATTTTCCGAAGCCTTCCCTCTAGAAACAACTGAAAGAAAGAACAAAATTAATCATTTGAAATCGTCAATTCATCGTCAACAAAACCTAATGACGACAGCAGTTGGGCAGAATGAGGCTATTACAAAAGCATCATACCAAGTGTGTAACATTCTTGCAAAACGAATGAAACCCTTTACTGATGCTGAATTGATGAAAGAGTGTATGATAATTGTTTCTCAAACGTTATTTCAAAAATTTTCAAATAGTAAACAAATAATGGCACAAGTAAACAAGCTTACACTTTCTGAATCAACCTGTCGCCGCCGTGTTGAAGATATTTCAAAAAATTTGTTTGAGGCAGTAATTGACAAACTGCAAAACTGTAAATACTTTAGTCTTGCTTGCGATTCCAGTACGGATATAACTTCTATGTCTCAGTGCTCATTATTTGTTAGGTACTGCACAGTGGACGGAATCATAGAAGAAGATTTCTTAGCAGTGATTACCATGAAGGGTCATACGAGAGGTTGTGATTTTATGGAAGTTCTAAAAGAATTTGTAGAAAAACACGGAATACCTGTTAATAAGTTGATATCAGTGTGTACCGATGGTTGTCCGTCAATGGTGGGTGCAAATAATGGTTTGATTGCTTTAATGAAGAAGGAATGGAATTTACCTAATTTATTGCCCATTCATTGCTTGCTGCATCAAGAAACTTTGGCTTGTAAGATTTCGAATAACATATTAAAGGACGTGATGAATACGATTGTAAACATTATAAATTTTATTCGCGCGCGCGAACTTAACCATCGAAAATTCAAAGACCTTGAAGAATTGCAAGCTAATTATGCCGATGTCATCTTACATACAGCTGTCAGATGGTTAAGCAAGGGAAGAGTATTAGAACGGTTCTTTCATTTGAAACACGAAATAATACTTTTTTTGCAACAAAGTGGCAAAGAATACCCCCAACTACAGCAAAATGACTGGTGGACACTTGCGGCTTTTTTGACCGATATCACTATGAAATACAATAGTCTTAATTTAGAGATGCAAGGACCTAACAAAATAATTGGGCAAATGACAAATAAAGTTTTTGCATTTGAAGACAAACTGCGATTATATATAAACGAACTCGAAGCAGGAGATTTTTCAAATTTTCCAACTGTTGCTGCTCTGCAATCCGAAGTTTCTATTCCCGATACTATTCATCAAGATTTGATATCCTATATGAAACAATATTTGAGAGAAATACAAAATAGATTTGACGACGTGCGAGAGATTAAGAACTGCTTTATACTTGTGGAAAATCCTTGGCACGTTCAAAACGAAGATATGAAATTATTTTGCCAGTTTGGATTTTCTAAAACACAGTTAATGAATGAAATCATTGAACTAAAGCACGACACGCAGCTAAAAGCTAGTTTCATTGAGCACCGTGAAAAGCAGGAGTACAATGAATTTTGGAAGAATGCTCCTAGCAAGTATAAATCTTTACAAGACTGCGCACAATTCATTTTAACCATATTTTCTTCAACATATCTCTGTGAAGCTTCATTTTCGAAAATGAGCTTCTTAAAAAATAAATACCGTAATCGTCTTTCCACTCATTTAGAAGACACAATGAGGATTGCATGTAGTCCAAAAGATGCCAATATACAAGAAATTATTAAAAAAATTCAACATCATAATTCCTAATTTTACAACATTTATTTTTTAATACGACGTGGAACTTTTTATTAAATAATTCCTTACTTACCTATGTTTATAAATGAATACCTTTTTCTAATAAATATTGTAATGAATAATAATATACGAGTACTTTTTTCGACATCAACTCTCTCATGAATAACGTCGCGCCGCGCCGGGGGCACAGCTAGTGCGAAGTGAATAATTAAATAAGCTGAATACATATTATGTACCTAATAGTTATTCCCGAGATTAAACTTATCCTATATCCTTCCCCGGAATTCAAACTTTCTTCATATCAAATTTCATGTAAATCGGTTTACTGGTTTAAGCGTAGAGACGTAACACACATACAGACAAACGCTTTCGCATTTATAAGATTTGTATGGATAAGTGTGCAAATAGGCTCTTGAAGCGCCTTCAGCTACTCTGCGGCCCGGCTCTGGCACTCACATTGTCATGTGTGGCCCTTGGCAAGTAAAGTGTGACGACCGCTGGTTTAGATAGTCACTTATTTGCACAAAAGTATATGTGAGATGTTTCATTCACTGTTATTTTGAAGGAAAAGGGCCGAAAACACTTAAAATTTTATAGATTATACCAAGATCAACGACAAACGAGTGTTATCCGCACAAGCACTTGGACAAAGATGTAGATAACATGATGTACGAAAATAAAACAGTCACTGTGAACTTAGCATCTCAAGTATTAGCATCTCAACAAATAACTTGAGTTCTGCTTGCATCCAGCATAGTTCCACAGTTCCTGATAGTTTATAACGAATGTTCAATTCATTTGTCCTGAAAAATCCAATTTTGAAAATGAGATGCCAACTTCACATATGACATCGCAGCATCTCATCATATTAAAGGTTTTTCAGAATCGAGGAGTTGTTTTAAACATAGTTCTATACCTCCTGATTGATTGTAACAATAGTTCTGTTTCTTTACTGACAAAATAGCAATTTTAAAAATGAGATGCTAACTTCTTATATGACGTCATAGCATCTCACAGTATTTTCAGTGTTTTAACACCGAGGAGTTATATTAAGCATAGTTCTATACACCTTGATTGATTTTAAGCATAGTTCCGTCAATTTGCCGCCAAGGTCGCGACCCCACCGCGATTTCAAACGTATAAATATATGGTTACCGTAAACTGATAGTTCTGTCCAGCATCTCAGCTGTTTTCATTACAAATGCCAAAAATACGCCTACTACTGCTGTAGGACACACCACACTACATGTTTTAGCGAAAAACAAAAAGCCAAGAAAATATATGGTGACCGTTTACTCACAGTTCTGACCAGCATCTCAGCCGTTTTTCAAAACACTGTCACACTACAAGTTTAAGCGAAAAATAAACAAAAAAAGTTATGGTGACCGTTTACTGAGAGTTCTGACCAGCATCTCAGAAGTTTTCATTACCAACGCTATTAATACATCCAATACTCTGCAGTATGTTACTTTCAAAACACACCACATTACAAGTTTTAACGAAAAATAAAAAAAAATATGGTGACCGTTTACTGACAGTTCTGATCAGCATCTCAACCGTTTTCATTAGGAAAACTATTGATACGTCCAATACTAAAATATTTCACTTTTAAAACACAACACACTACAAGTTTTAGTGAAAAAAATATATATATATATGGTGACCGTTTACTGTGAGTTCTGACCAGCATCTCAGCCATTTTCGTTACCAACTCTATAAATACGTACAATACTGTCGTATGCAACTTTCAAAACACACCACACTACAAGTTTTAGCAAAATTAAAAAATATATATATGTATGGTGACCGTTTACTGAGAGTTCTGCCCAGCATCTCAGCCATTTTCGTTACCAACGCTATTAATACGTCCAATAATGCAGTATTCCACTTTCAAAACGCAACACACGACAAGTTTTAACGAAATAAAAAATAATAATTTTAAAAAAATATAGTGACCGTTTACTGAGAGTTTTGCCCAGCATCTCAGCCGTTTACGTTACCTACGCTATTAATACGTCCAATACTACAGTATCCCACTTTCAAAACACCACACACGACAAGTTTTAGTGAAAAAAAAAAAAAACAAAAAAATATGGTGACCGTTTACTGAGAGTTCTGCCCAGCATCTCAGCCGTTTGCTATACCAACGCTATTAATACGTCCAACACTGCAGTATTCCACTTTCAAAACACCACACACGATAAGTTTTAGCGAAATACAAAAAAAAATAATAAAAAAAATATGGTGACCGTTTACTGAGAGTTCTGCCCAGCATCTCAGCCGTATACGTTATCAGCGCTATTAATACGTCCAACACTGCAGTATTCCACTTTCAAAAACCACACACTACAAGTTTTAGTGAAAAAAAAAGTGGAATACTGCAGTATTGGATGTATGAATAGCGTTGGTATAGCAAACGGCTGAGATGCTGGGCAGAACTCTCAGTAAACGGTCACCATATTTTTTTTAAATTATTTTTTGTATTTCGTTAAAACTTGTCGTGTGTTGTATTTTGAAAGTGGAATACTGCATTATTGGACGTATTAATAGCGTTGGTAACGTAAACGGCTGAGATGCTGGGCAGAATTCTCAGTAAACAGTCACCATATTTTTTTTTTTATTTTTTTTTTATTTCGCTAAAACTTGTCGTGTGAGGTGTTTTGAAAGTGGAATACTGCAGTTATGGACGTATTGATAGCGTTGGTATAGCAAACGGCTGAGATGCTGGGCAGAACTCTCAGTAAACGGTCACCATATTTTTTTTTAATTATTTTTTGTATTTCGTTAAAACTTGTCGTGTGTTGTATTTTGAAAGTGGAATACTGCATTATTAGACGTATTAATAGCATTGGTAACGTAAACGGCTGAGATGCTGGGCAGAATTCTCAGTAAACAGTCACCATATTTTTTTTTTAATTTTTTTTTGTATTTCGTTAAAACTTGTCGTGTGTTGTGTTTTGAAAGTGGAATACTGCAGTATTGGACGTATTAATAGCGTTGGTAACGTAAACGGCTGAGATGCTGGGCAGAACTTTCAGTAAACGGTCACCATAATTTTTGTTTTTTTTTTTTTACTAAAACTTGTAGTGTGTTGTGTTTTGAAAGTGGAATACTGCAGTATTGGACGTATTAATAGCGTTGGTAACGTAAACGGCTGAGATGCTGGGCAGAACTTTCAGTAAACGGTCACCATAATTTTTGTTTTTTTTTTTTTACTAAAACTTGTAGTGTGTTGTGTTTTGAAAGTGGGATACTGCAGTTTTGGACGAATTAATAGCGTTGGTAACGAAAACGGCTGAGATGCTGGGCAGAACTCTCAGTAAACGGTCACCATATTTTTTTGTTTTTTTTTTCACTAAAACTTGTCGTGTGTTGCGTTTTGAAAATGGGATACAGCAGTATTGGACGTATTAGTAGCGTTGGTAACGTAAACGGCTGAGATGCTAGGCAAAACTCTCAGTAAACGGTCACCATATTTTTTTTTAAATTATTTTTTGTATTTCGTTAAAACTTGTCGTGTGTTGCGTTTTGAAAGTGGAATACTGCATCATTGGACGTATGTATAGCGTTGGTAACGAAAATGGCTGAGATGCTGGGCAGAACTCTCAGTAAACGGTCACCATATTTTTTTTTTTTTTTTTTTTTTCGCTAAAACTTGTCGTCTGTGGTGTTTTAAAAGTGGAATACTGCAGTATTGGACGTATTTATAGCATTGGTAACGTAAACGGCTGAGATGCTGGGCAGAACTCTCAGTAAACGGTCACCAAATTTTTTTTAAAATTATTTTTTGTATTTCGTTAAAACTTGTCGTGTGTTGTGTTTTGAAAGTGGAATACTACATTATTGGACGTATTTATAGCGTTGGTAACGAAAATGGCTGAGATGCTGGGCAGAACTCTCAGTAAACGGTCACCATATTTTTTTTATTTATTTTTTTTATTTTCGCTAAAACTTGTCGTCTGTGGTGTTTTAAAAGTGGAATACTGCAGTATTGAACGTATTTATAGCGTTGGTAACGTAAACGGCTGAGATGCTGGGCAGAACTCTCAGTAAACGGTCACCATATTTTTTTGGTTTTTTTTTTCACTAAAACTTGTCGTGTGTGGTGTTTTGAAAGTGGGATACTGCAGTATTGGACGTATTTATAGCGTTGGTAACGTAAACGGCTGAGATGCTGGGCAAAACTCTCAGTAAACGGTGACCATATTTTTTTGTTTTTTTTTTTTTACTAAAACTTGTCGTGTTGTTTTTGAAAGTGGAATATTGCAGTATTGGACGTATGAATAGCGTTGGTAAAGTAAACGGCTGAGATGCTGGGCACAACTCTCAGTAAACGGTCACCATATTTTTTTTTTAATTATTTTTTGTATTTCGTTAAAACTTGTCGTGTGTTTTGTTTTGAAAGTGGAATACTGCAGCATTGGCCGTATATATAGCGTTAGTAACGAAAATGGCTGAGATGCTGATCAGAACTCTCAGTAAACGGTCACCATATTTTTTTTTTTTTTTTTTTTCGCTAAAACTTGTCGTCTGTGGTGTTTTAAAAGTGGAATACTGCAGTGTTGGACGTATTAATAGCGTTGGTATCGTAAACGGCTGAGATGCTGGGCAGAACTCTCAGTAAACGGTCACCATATTTTTTTTATTATTTTATTTTGTATTTCGCTAAAACTTGTCGTCTGTGGTGTTTTAAAAGTGGAATACTGCAGTATTGGACGTACTAATAGCGTTGGTAACGTCAACGGCTGAGATGCTGGGCAGAACTCTCAGTAAACGGGCACCATATATTTTTTTTTTTTTTGTATTTCGCTAAAACTTGTCGTGTGTGGTGTTTTGAAAGTGGAATACTGCAGTGTTGGACGTATTAATAGCGTTGGTAATGAAAACGGCTGAGATGCTGGGCAGAACTCTCAGTAAACGGTCACCATATTTTTTTTTAAATTATTTTTTGTATTTCGTTAAAACTTGTCGTGTGTTGTGTTTTGAAAGTGGAATACTACATTATTGGACGTATTTATAGCGTTGGTAACGAAAATGGCTGAGATGCTGGGCAGAACTCTCAGTAAACGGTCACCATATTTTTTTATTTTTTTTATTTTCGCTAAAACTTGTCGTCTGTGGTGTTTTAAAAGTGGAATACTGCAGTATTGGACGTATTAATAGCGTTGGTAACGTAAACGGCTGAGATGCTGGGCAGAACTCTCAGTAAACGGTCAACATTTTTTTTTTTTTTTTGTATTTCGCTAAAACTTGTCGTGTGTGGTGTTTTGAAAGTGGAATACTGCAGTATTGGACGTATTAATAGCGTTGGTATAGTAAACGGCTGAGATGCTGGTCAGAACTCTCAGTAAACGGTCACCATAACTTTTTTGTTTATTTTTCGCTAAAACTTGTAGTGTGTTGTGTTTTGAAAAACGGCTGAGATGCTGGTCAGAACTGTGAGTAAACGGTCACCATTATTTTCTTGGCTTTTTGTTTTTCGCAAAAACATGTAGTGTGGTGTGTCCTACAGCAGTAGTAGGCGTATTTTTGGCATTTGTAATGAAAATAGCTGAGATGCTGGACAGAACTATCAGTTTACGGTAACCATATATTTATACGTTTGAAATCGCGGTGGGGTCGCGACCTTGGCGGCAAATTGACGGAACTATGCTTAAAATCAATCAAGGTGTATAGAACTATGCTTAATATAACTCCTCGGTGTTAAAACACTGAAAATACTGTGAGATGCTATGACGTCATATAAGAAGTTAGCATCTCATTTTTAAAATTGCTATTTTGTCAGTAAAGAAACAGAACTATTGTTACAATCAATCAGGAGGTATAGAACTATGTTTAAAACAACTTCTCGATTCTGAAAAACCTTTAATATGATGAGATGCTGCGATGTCATATGTGAAGTTGGCATCTCATTTTCAAAATTGGATTTTTCAGGACAAATGAATTGGACATTCGTTATAAACTATCAGGAACTGTGGAACTATGCTGGATGCAAGCAGAACTCAAGTTATTTGTTGAGATGCTAATACTTGAGATGCTAAGTTCACAGTGACAATAAAACACCTCCGTAAATTAATCCACACCACAGCGTACTGAAACATAATGTATGACGAAACTGTCAAGACTACACGTGACGAACATCATGTAACAAACACCCAAAGATGGTACAAATAAGACTAATGAAAACTGATCAATTGAAATTTATCGATTACAAAACGTAAGATCAAAGTTACGTAACGTATGGTATGCAATAAAGTAAGTTTAATGCTAAATAGTATTCAAGTATAGTGCAGGTACTCTATGTAGGTACTCTATGTACCTAAAATATAATTAAATTCTAAACGAAAATATTGTCATTGTACTGTCTATGAATGAAAGACTGAATTTCTAAATGCGAAATATTGTAACTATTGTACTTAAAACTACTTTTATTATAAAATTAAAGAAGAAATGCCTACAATATTTGCACCTGGATTTTGTCTATTAGCATGATTAATATTTCTGTCATTGTTTAAATTTTAATATTGTGTACTTATGTTAACATAGTTTGTAGTAGAAATATGCGAATATAGTTATAGCTAACTAATTGTATTCCAGATATAATATATAAACTTAATAATAACTATTACCTACATTAATTAGTATAAGTATCTACTTATTTTTTTAAACATTTTAAAACAGTAAGTATGGAGTTTCTTCCCCATTCTTCTCCATATAAACTACCTTAGCGAATGCGAAAGACTTTAAATAAATATTTCATACAAAAAGGACACAGATAAATAAATAAAATAAAATAAATAAATATTGCTGGACATTACACACACACACACACACACACACACACATTACATTTTCATTCCTGAGCTTTAAGGATCCGTGTCGACCAGTCCACACTTATCCCGGGTAGCGGGTGCGCGTACCCTTGAAGTGGTTTATCTACTTACTGATAATTAGGTGGTTTTATTCTAAACCCTTAGTAGTGTTTCTAGTTACCACCACATCTTTAAACAAGGAAAGATTGTTAAACTTTCCCCTGACTGCACCAATTAGGGCAAGCATTCCAAAATTCCGTAACATTTTTTCTGATATTGCAATTCCGGAATTGAGAGGAGTAATTCCGATAAGTATTCATATTTTTTTAATTTTTGATCATAATATTATATGAACGAAACCATAATTGTATGTGGAACTTTCCACAAGTCGCTAGCCGGCCGGGCTTATAATGTTTCATGCTATGTCACTTCTATAATGAAAATTTTAGACTAGAAGGAGACTATGTAGTAAGTAATGTACTTACGTGAAACGCGATACATACTACGATTCAAAGATCATATGTTTTTTTTTTCATATTACCTGCTAATGTTTAATTCTACTGTGTGATAAATAAGCCTTGTTGATTTTACAGTTTAAAATGTTTAATTAGAGCGATAGGGGAGAAAGTTATCAAATATGTTTAATTTGTTACTACAAGTACCTAACCTTTAATTAAAAGTATCAAAAAACCTGACTATAAATTGTATTTTGTACCTATATACAGGCTGATTGGTAACTGGGGCAGTCCTTGAAATGAGTGATAGACCTAGACCTTATTTGCAGCAATTTTGACCCGATAACTTGGGGTCCAAACTAAATGGTTTTGAGAAATCGAACTTTTAAAGGTTTTTTGAAATTTTCCACCTCTCCACCATATAGTGCTGATTGTGAAAAATCTACGCGGGTCAGGATGTTAATTAACGATACGAGGAACATACGAGATAGTAAAGAAATTTAAAAAGAAACATACAAAATACGCGCGAAAAACATAACCCTTCATTGGCACTATCTACTCCTAAACTAAATCCACTTACTTACGCACGCTTACACAGCCACAAGCTCGCGGACCTACACTCACACACACAGACAAACCCACACACACACTCACACGCACACACATCACACACGCAACATGCACACTCATACACAAACGTGCTCGCGCACCAATATCTGTAGTATTGTAAAAAGTCAAATTTAAACTTTTTTTTTTTTTTGCTGTAAAAATAAATAAAATTGTAGTAATACAATTTGGGGGGATCGGCACTGTTACTTCTTAATACAGGCTATTTCATAGCCTAGCAAGGAGAACAGCACGTCACCCACTTGATTGCCAGTGATTTAATACTACCCACTTTGTAACATCTTTTAAATGTACTACAATCTGTTTTTATATAAATAAAGATTATTATTATTATTACTATTGGCAGTCGGGTTAAAAATATTAAAAGATTGATTATAATTATAATCTTGTTTGATTTGAAACAAATTTTAAATGTTACCAGTTCCGGAACCAGTTCCAGAATTCCGGAATCGGATCTCCAATATTGGAACTCAGTTCCAGAATTGAGACCCTTGGGATATTGCATGCCTTAAGCACCATGTATCAAAATCAAAACTAGGTATTATTAAAAAAATACAATAAACATCGTAATAAACGATCGACTCACTCAGCACATCACTAGATTCATTATCTCGTCTCTGTAGTCTTCGGCCGGGGAATTCCCGCTCAATGTATTTCTTTGTTGTTGTCCTTGTTGCATATGTAAATATCGGATTCTTATCTCCCTTGCTCTAACCAAACTCAGTAGTAGTTAGGGTTGCCACCCGTACTACAATATTTAATATCGTACTATATTTCAGTCAATTGTATAAAGAACAATAATATAGTACGAAAAGTACTGTATTTTTATCCCCAATTCAACTGTCGCGCTTTTTTATATTAGCTGTGACTGGAAGTCTGGAACGTACCCGCAGCGCTGTACGGAGAATTTCAGAGCGAAAGTAGCGAAACGCATTCGCAGCAACAAAACGTCAAACTGTCGATGAATGCCGCCCGATTTTAATTTATGAACTTGGATAGTGATGATGGTTTTTGCACGCCACCCAAGAAATAGCAAAAAAAAAAGGATAAAAGGGTTCAAAAATATAAAAGCGATTGGGAGTTCGACCAATGGTGCAGAGAAGATGTTAATTGACAAATAAGTACTTAAATGGAAAGAAAAAAGAAATAAACCATCTAATTAATATAATTAAAAATGAATGGTTAGTTTATTTTAATATGAATCTAAATTGTTTGATTCCTATAACTAATTATTTTAGATGCAATAGATCATTGATGGCCAAAGCGAAGAGCAAGAACCCGAAAAAAACCTCAAAACCTCTACGCAAAAATAAATAATGTATCAAAATAAATATGTGTATTGTTTTTTTCCTGTATTTCCCAAAAGTACTATATTTTTGCAGCTTTTTTGGGAAAAATACTAGGGTGTAAAAAACCTACTAACGAAGCCAAAAGGCACTTGTTCTCCCTGTCATTGCGATCATTTTTTTTTTTGTTTTACTCCATACCTGGGAACCTTCTAGCTGTAGAGTGGTGAAGATATTGACGATCATAGTTCTAACTTTTTGGCGAGTTTTTTTTTCTAATAATTTTTGCGTAATAGTAGATTATGCACCGAGGGGCTAAAGTTGTGTCTTATGTCACGGGCGGTTGAATCTCAAGCGCAATGAAGGATTCGGAATTTAACTCACGAGCAAAGCGAGGGAGTTAAGAATTTAACTCACGAGCGAAGCGAGGGAGTTAATACAAGAATCCTGAATGCAGCGAGGGATTCAAGCTAGCCCAAGGCAAAGACACCTTTATCCCAGAGGAGGATACTCTACTTTTTACACCTACTGTGAGAAAATAATAGCCATAGTACGAAAAACAAAGTATTTATTAAAAAAACAAACAGTAAGAATAATTAACTAATGTTACACTACAGCCAATTACTATTACGGTATTACGGCGCGGTACGGTATTTGTTATTATTAATGCCAGTTTTAATGTTATTCCATTCCTTTTAAAAAATGGTTCGTAGTTATCTAATTATTCTTACAATATTATGTCTCCGAAAACATGGCAACGATGTGAAGAAGCAGTCGTTATGATTTTGTAGGAAATCGAGAATATCATCCACGCGTAGTAAGGATATCGAGAATAGCTTTCCTCTTTCTGGCACCAAAGGGTGTTTGTTAGTACTATACTGCCAATTTAGCTGAGCATGTGAGATTCCAAATTCAAATCACATTATTGACCAGCGGGTCATAATGAAATCCAGTACAACATTATTGACCGGCTGTGCCCCCGGCCACTAATGACTCACTTTAGGTTAAGGTTGCTGGACATATAATTTGACATTTTCGAGCAGGTGGTGTGAAAAGTTACTTAGTTTGCTGTATGTACAGTACAGCATGCTTGGTTGACGGCGGCGGCGTCGTGATGAGATTGTTTACACCCTAGAGTAGTAGTTGAAGTTTGTTAAGTTCCAGTGCATTTTGATGTGTCTTCCGAATTATTTAGTGATTAATTTAAAATAATGAGATGACATTTTTATTTTTTTTACTTTAAAGATATTGTTACGTCGTACTCGTACCTACAATTAAAAGTAGGTAGGTAGATAGTAGTAGGTAGGTACGTAGGACGAGTCTCGAAGATGTAGGTATAGGAATGGTCATTGTAATTTCGACCGTACGCCGATGGCATAAAGTTCCTACTTCTTTATTTTGTACAAAGGCCAATGACCGACTGTAATTGTCTAGAAATTCAAGTAAGTTGTGGATGTTTCTAGAAGGGTTGGTCACCATATAAATAGCAGACATATTTGCGGGAGCGGCAGTCTTATTTTGGCTACAGTACCAAGCGAATCGAAGTGAACTAGAAGTGCGATATCTAAGTGAATAGTGATGAGAACTGTATAAGTGATTGTGTTTTAAGTGTTTTGTGATTAATTAAAGTTATCCAAGTGTATAATCGGTAGTAATTAATTTATCCCGTACCCAGCTCGTAACAATTTGGTGTCAGAAGTGAGGGATAAATTATGCCAATTCTACCAAAAGACGACACGGACGGTATCCGTACTAGGAGTCAGCGACAGCAGGAAATGGACCAAAGGCGGTTTGGCGATTCTCCGACACAGACACTGGGTGGTGTCCAGCCTACGTCAGTGCCAGTCGCTGGTCCATCCGGAGTTTCTCCAGCATCAGTAGCGCCAGACTTGTCAGCTTTAATGGCGCTGCTGTAGGAGCAGGCTCGCCGTCAAGAGGAGCAGGCTCGCCGGTTGGAAGAGCAGTTGCAACGAGATAAGGAGGAGCAGGCTCGCCGTCAAGAGGAGCAGGCTCGCCGGTTGGAAGAGCAGTTGCAACAAGATAAGGAGGAGCAGGCTCGCCGTCAAGAGGAGCAGGCTCGCTGGTTGGAAGAGCAGTTGCAACGAGATAAGGAGGAGCAGGCTCGTCGTCAAGAAGAACAGATGATCCTCATAAAGGATCTTCATTCAACTTTCGGCAAAGAGCTGAAGGTAATGAAGGATCAGGTTCACCAGCACGAGAATCGCATCTCAGAGGCCGAAGTGCAGATCGCTGCGATGAAGAAGGCTTTGGGAGAACTGAAGACTGGAGACGTGACTGTGGCTTCAGTAGTTCCTGCACCTTCAGCGCGGGGCTTTAAGGTGCCTCCATTCGATGGAACATCTTCGTGGTCGGCGTATAAAATTCAATTTGAGGCCGTTATGAAGGCGAATGGATGGACAAAATCTCAAACCATGACCGCGCTCACCTTGGGCCTCCGAGACCAGGCCCTCAACATTCTTGAAGCGCTTGGCAAGGATGTGACCTACGAACAGCTGCTGGAGGCGTTAGAGTCCAGATACGGTGACGCGCACCTGGAGCACGTATTTCGTGCTAAGTTGATTGATGGGAATCTGGTACAAGCGTTCGTTGATGGAATACGTGACTTGGAAGTTAGAGCCGCCGTGAGACTTGGGCATCATGAGACACTGAAAGGGGCGTTGGCCCATGCCTTGGAAGTAGAGGCAGCGAGGCAAGACCATCGAACACACTACGTCAGGGAGGTTGTGGCATCACCCGTACGCGACCGTGCGCAAGGGTACAGCCCTAGGTGCTACACTGGTAGAGAAAGAGATCATCTTCGGTCAAGCTCTCCAAAGCAAGTTGTAGCAGCACCTGTACGCAAGCGTGCGCAACGGTACAGCCCTAGATGTTACACTTGTGGAGAAAGAGGTCACCTTCGGTTAAACTGTAAAAAGCGAAGCACACCGAGAGAAGACCAATCCCTGCAGAGAAAAGCGGCTGGAATGACTGCCCAGCAACAGTGGAGAAACCACAGCAAAACAGATGAACCGTCAAGAAGACCTTTGCCTGAAGATTGGTAGCGCAGTTCCAGGCAAGAGACTAAGGAAGTAGTGCCCGTGAGGATGCTTAGAATGGATCTCAGCGATGAATGAAAAGGAACCCTACAGCAGGCTCAGCAAAATGACTCGGACATCAAACCGATCTTCGAGTGGATCAAAGCTGGTGCTCCTAAACCCAAGTGGAGTGAGGTGGCTGCGATGAGTTCCATCACGAAGAGTTATTGGGCGCAATGGAACAGCTTGGTGATCCAGGATGGAGTCTTGTGCCGTAAATGGGAAAATGCTCGAGGGGACAGCTGTCATCTACAAATGGTTGTCCCTAAAGCTAAGGTACCGGATGTTTTACGGCTGTACCATGATGGATGTTCGGGAGGACATATGGGGGTAAAAAGGACTTTACTAAAAATTCGAGAACGCTTTTACTGGATCCACTGTCGAGATGATGTGGAGGACTGGTGTCGCAAATGTACCAGTTGTGCGGCCGTGAAAGGACCCCAAACCCGCAGTAGAGGAGCATTAAAAGTGTACAACGTAGGAGCCCCTTGGGAACGGATAGCACTAGACGTTGCGGGACCATTTCCAGAAAGTGAGAGCGGAAAAAAGTACTTCTTGGTGGTCATGGATTACTTCACAAAGTGGCCAGAAGTCTTCGCCATTCCTAATCAAGAAGCTACAACTGTCGCTGATAAATTGGTTCAGGAAGTCTTCTGTCGTTTTGGAGTACCCTTAGAAATACACAGCGATCAAGGAAGGAATTTCGAATCGCAAGTATTTCAGGAGACTTGTCGATTGATGGGTACCCACAAAACCAGAACCACCTCTTACCACCCACAATCTGATGGAATGGTGGAACGATTCAACCAAACGTTGGAAAGATATCTGGCAAAAGTGGTGGAAAGCAGACAAAGGGATTGGGACAAGCACATACAGCTATTTCTTCTGTCCTACCGCAGCGCAGTCCACGAAAGTACGACTGTGACGCCAGCTTTCGCGATTTTTGGAAGGGAATTACGGTTGCCTGCAGATTTAATCACTGGAACTCCCCCCGATGCCCCACGTAGTGTAACAGATTATGCGAATGATTTGCGTAACAAGTTGAATGATGTTTATGAGCATATCAGACAATCCGGCCAACAGATGTCTGAGAAGATGAAGACCCGTTATGACCTGAAGGCAAATAGTAGGGGTTTCGATGAGAGCTCACTGGTGTGGTTGCATAACCCAGTACGGAGCAAAGGGAAGTCTCCGAAATTGCAAGCAAACTGGGATGAACCATATCGAGTCGTGACTAGGATCAACGATGTCACCTACCGAATACAGAAGGGTCCACGACTACGAGGTGCGCCTAAGATTGTCCATGTAGACCGATTGGCGCGATACTACGGGGCTAATGATGCTCGGGACGAGCATGTCTAAGGAGGGGGCAGTGTTACGTCGTACTCGTGCCTACAATTAAAAGTAGGTAGGTAGATAGTAGTAGGTAGGTACGTAGGACGAGTCTCGAAGATGTAGGTATAGGAATGGTTATTGTAATTTCGACCGTACGCCGAGGGCATAAAGTTCCTACTTCTTTATTTTGTACAAAGGCCAATGACCGACTGTAATTGTCTAGAAATTCAAGTAAGTTGTGGATGTTTCTAGAAGGGTTGGTCACCATATAAATAGCAGACATATTTGCGGGAGCGGCAGTCTTATTTTGGCTACAGTACCAAGCGAATCGAAGTGAACTAGAAGTGCGATATCTAAGTGAATAGTGATCAGTACTGTATAAGTGATTGTTTTTTAAGAGTTTTGTGATTAATTAAAGTTATCCAAGTGTTTAATCGGTAGTAATTAATTTATCCCGTACCCAGCTCGTAGCAATATTATGTTCTGAAATTACGAGATATTTGGCAACCCTGGTACGAGGAAAAACATCCAACGTCTGGCAAACTTTATTGATTCAACGCCCCCCACACCTCTATCACGGTAATATTATAATACAGTACTCCAACTTCATACAAACGGACGAAACGCGAGCTATACCTACGCGCCTCGATCTCGGGGTGGCTCGGGGCGCAGACAGTCACGGCTGTACCGCAGTGTCGAACGGACGGTGTGTTGTTTTTTTAACAATAACCGCGCGATTTTTTCTCTAAAAATCAGTTAATATGACGAGTAGGAAATATTGTGCTGTTTTTGGTTGTATGAATTCGTCAATAACGCATCCAGACATGAGTTTTTTTTTAATTACCTGGAAACTCTGAAAGGTAAGACTATAATAGTAGATTATGCACCGAGGGGCTAAAGTGGTGTCTTATGTCACGGGCGTCATATTGAATCTCGAGCGCAATTATGAAGGATTCGGGATTTAACTCCCGAGTGCAGCGAGGGAGTTAAGAGTTTAACTCACGAGCGAAGCGAGGGAGTTAATACAAGAATCCTGAATGCAGCGAGGGATTCAAGCTAGCCCAAGGCAAAGACACCTTTAGCCCAGAGGAGGATACTCTACTTTTTACACCTACTGTGAGAAAATAATAGCCATAGTATGAAAAACAAAGTATTTATTAAATAAACAAACAGAATAATTAACTAATGTTACACTACAGCCAATTACTATTACGGCGCAGTACGGTATTTGTTATTATTAATGCCAGTTTTAATGTTATTCCATTCCTTTTAAAAAATGGTTCGTAGTTATCTAATTATTCTTACAATATTATGTCTCCGAAAACATGGCAACGATGTGAAGAAGCAGTCGTTATGATTTTGTAGGAAATCGAGAATATCATCCACGCGTAGTAAGGGTATCGAAAATAGCTTTCCTCTGTCTGGCACCAAAGGGTGTTTGTTAGTAATAAACTGCCAATTTAGCTGAGCATGTGAGATTCCAAATTCAAATCACATTATTGACCAGCGGGTCATAATGAAATCCAGTACAACATTATTGACCGGCTGTGCCCCCGGCCACTAATGACTCACTTTAGGTTAAGGTTGCTTGACATATAATTTGACATTTTCGAGCAGGTGGTGTGAAAAATATTTTTTCACACCACCTGCTCACACAATCTTAACCTAAAGTGAGTCATTAGTGGCCGGGGGCACAGCCGGTCAATAATGTTGTACTGCATTTCATTATGACCCGCTGGTCAATAATGTGATTTGAATTTGGAATCTCACGTGCTCAGCTAAATTGGCAGTATAGTACTAACAAACACCCTTTGGTGCCGGAAAGAGGAAAGCTATTCTCGATAACCTTACTACGCGTGGATGATATTATTCTCGATTTCCTACAAAATCATAACGACTGCTTCTTCATATCGTTGCCATGTTTTCGAAGACATAATATTGTTATAAGAATAATTAGATAACTACGAACATTTTTTTAAAAGGAATGGAATAACATTAAAACTGGCATTAATAATAACAAATACCGTACGCGCCGTAATACCGTAATAGTAATTGGCTGTAACATTAGTTAATTATTGTTACTGTTTGTTTATTTAATAAATACTTTGTTTTTCGTACTATGGCTATTATTTTCTAACGGTAGGTGTAAAAAGTAGAGTATCCTCCTCTGGGCTAAAGGTGTCTTTGCCTTGGGCTAGCTTGAATCCCTCGCTGCATTCAGGATTCTTGTATTAACTCCCTCGCTTCGCTCGTGAGTTAAACTCTTAACTCCCTCGCAGCGCTCGGGAGTTAAGTCACGAATCCTTCATTGCACTCGAGATTCAAAATGACGCCCGTGACATAAGACACAACTTTAGCCCCTCCTCACCTTGACCCCAAGGTCAAGGTCAAATTAAAAAGTCGAAGACATGGGGTACGCTCGAGGTCAATGACCTTGACCCCAAGGTCAAATTAACAAAGACGCAGACACGGGGTACGCTAGTGGTCAGTGACCTTGACTTAAGGTCAGATTCATAAAAACACCCCTTTCAACCTAACCTGTCCACAACTTAGTCCAAGAGCGAGCGAAGCGAGCTCGAGACTTGGGGCACTCCGACTTGGACAGGTTAGGTTAGAAGGGGATGGCGAACGAATGTATGGGAGAGGTTGGACATTGACATCTCCGAAAAAAAAGAGTTAAATTATGCTAAACGAATGATGCCATCTTATTTGATTACCTAATGCCTTCAAAACTTGTTCTGATCAATTTCTTCATAACTCTCATATTTCGGGAGTAATTTGAGAAAATGTGATATTTTACTATGAAAATGAGTGTATCGAGCTCTCTCTCTCTCCTGATTCCGGCCTTGTTTCAAGTAGCGGTCTCTAATATCATAATGCTTATACTAAAAGCTATATTTAATACTAAGACACATGGTGCGCCAAATGTGCACTTTCTGGGATAAAAGGAAATGAAAATTAAAAAAAAGAAATGTTTTTTCCCCATTTGTATTTACTTTAATCTGCAGACAGACGTATTTAGAGGTCATATATGAATATATTAAAAATGTATATATATTGTTTTTTAGGGTTCCGTAGTTAACTAGGAACCCTTATAGTTTCGCCATGTCTGTCCGTCCGTCCTCGCTTAATCTCTGTGACCGTTAGCACTAGAAAGCTGAAATGTGGTACCAATATGTATATCAATCACGCCGACAAAGTGGTAAAATAAAAATTGGAAAAAAATGTTTTATTAGGGTGCCCCCCTATATGTAAAGTGGGAAGTGATTTTTTTTTTAATTTCAACCCTAACGTGTGATATATTGTTGGAAAGGTATTTAAAAATGAATAGGGGTTTTCTAAAATCATTTTTTGATAATGTCAATAATTTCGGAAATAATCGCTCCATAAGTAAAAACAATGTGTGTGTCCCCCCTCTAACTTTTGAACCATAAGTTTAGAAAATATGAAAAAAATCTGAAAAGTAGAACTTTATAAGGACTTTCTAGGAAAATCATTTTGAACTTGATGGAAACAACAGTTTTTGTACAAAAAAGACAAAAAGTTGTACAAAATAATTTCTGGACTAAGTTTGTAGTATATTCGTATATGCAAGCATTTTTACATAATGGATACCCACCTTTAAACTCATAAGTGGGAACACTTATTGTGACGGATGGGAAACTACGGAACCCTACACTGAGCGTGGCCCGACACGCTCTTGTTTTTAAATCTTGTGTATTATTTACAAAAGAACAGATGAGAGTATGACTTTTTTCACATAATATTTTATTTAATATGTTTTACAATAACGATAAAAACACTGTATTTTAGATATAAGTTGATAAGAAAATAATAAATTACCTAGTTTAATTAATAGTACAATAAATAATTAAGATGTAAGCTCTAATTTACTAAGTTACACATTTTAAAACAATATCAACATTTAATTATCATCGACATCATCATCATCATCATTAAGTAATTCCAATTCAGAATCGATATCCGCTAAATCATTTATGTTAACAAATTCGACATCACTTTTCTCAGAATCCGTAAGCTCATAAAATTCCTTAAAAGAAGATTTTTTTACAAACTTACCTATTTACTTTTGGACGAATGCTTGTAACAAGTGGATCAGAAGACAGTAAAAGATTGTGCATAATATCTTCATCGCATGAGATACTGCTATGCTTTCGAGAATGCCCCTCTCTGTATTTTCGAAAATCTTTATTTCTAGCCTGAAATGCCTCTTCGGATAGAAAACCAATGGGTACAATTGACAAGTTCTGAACTATGTCTGGCCCATGCATTAAAATTTTATGAAGTGAAGAAGGCATATAATACCATGGGTATAACTCCACGTACAGCTTAGCAGTATCAAAGCAGAACTCTCGGAATTTAGTTACGTTGATTATCTCTCCTGATGAAATACATTGCAAGATCACACAGATTTTTCTTATAAGCATAGCGTCTATTCCGGTCAGTTCAGCAGATTTAGTGTAGTTTTCAAAAAATCTCCCTAATTCTAGAATTTTTTTTTAATTTTTTTAATTAATTTCGAAAATACAGAGAGGGGCATTCTCGAAAGCATAGCAGTATCTCATGCAATGAAGATATTATGCACAATCTTTTACTGTCTTCTGATCCACTTGTTACAAGCATTCGTCCAAAAGTAAATAAGTTTGTAAAAAAATCTTCTTTTAAGGAATTTTATGAGCTTACGGATTCTGAGAAAAGTGATATCGAATTTGTTAACATAAATGATTTAGCGGATATCGATTCTGAATTGGAATTAATTGATGATGATGATGATATATAAATAAAATATTATGTGAAAAAAGTCATACTCTCATCTGTTCTTTTGTAAATAATACACAAGATTTAAAAAAAACAATACATATACATATTTAATATATATATATATGACCTCTAAATACGTCTGTCTGCAGTTTAAAGTAAATACAAATGGGGAAAAATCTTTTTTTTTTTTTTTTTTTTTTTCATTTCCTTTTATCCCAGAAAGTGCACATTTGGCGCACCATGTGTCTTAGTATTAAATATAGCTTTTAGTATTAGCATTATGATATTAGAGACCGCTACTTGAAACAAGGCCGGAATCAGGAGAGAGAGAGCTCGATACACTCATTTTCATAGTAAAATATCACATTTTCTCAAATTACTCCCGAAATATGAGAGTTATGAAGAAATTGATCAGAACAAGTTTTGAAGGCATTATGTAATCGAATAAGATGGCATCATTCGTTTGGCATAATTTAACTCTTTTTTTTCAGAGATGTCAATGTCCAACCTCTCCCATACATTCGTTCCACTGTGATGGCGGGGTCCAGTGAGCGAGCAAAGCGAGCGAACAGACCCCGCCATCCCCTTCGCGGTTATTTTTTTTAATGACTATTAAGCCCCGCGAAGCCGGGCTCTGACTTTGCCCTTTAAGCAACTTAGTCCAAGAGCGAGTGAAGCGAGCTCGAGACTTGGGGCACTCCGACTTGGACAGGTTAGGTTAGGTTAGGTTAGGTTACAACAGACCCCGCCATCCCTTTCGTGGTTATTTTTTTATGACCATTAAGCCCCGCGAAGCGTGGCTCCGACTTTGCCCCCACTTTGCCTCCGACTTTGCCCACTTTGACCTCGAGCGTACCCCGTGTCAGCGTCTTTTTTAAATTTGACCTTGACCTTGGGGTCAAGGTCACTGACCTTGGCGTCAAGGTCACTGACCTCGAGCATACCCCGTGTCTGCGTCTTTTTTAAATTTGACCAGGTCACTGATCTCGAGCGTACCCCGTGTCTGCGTCTTTTTTAATTTAACCTTGACCTTGGGGTCAAGGTCACTGACCTTGGCGTCAAGGTCACTGACCTCAAAGCATACCCCGTGTCTGCGTCTTTTTTAATTTTAACTTGACCTTGGCGTCAAGGTCATTGACCTTAAGGTCGTCCCCCTGTGTAAATGTATGTAAATATCCTTTTTATATATAAAAAGGATATTTACAATCACAAAACTAAATAGAAACAGAAAGTAGGCAAATGTAATTAAAATGCTAGAGATGGGCAGCCCTAACGCATGTTTACGACGTTTACGTACCGCGCGGCTGTAGGCATTTATTTCTATCATGCGGCCGAGTTACACTACTGTATCATAATATTACCGTGCCTCTATTATCTCTCGACTGAAGGTGACTCATCGACTTCTGTCGGGTTGTGGACACTCTCGTCCTCCCATATTATTATTACCTATACTCTTTGCTCTCGTCTCGACGCCTTAGTACCTACATCTTAATCGGAGAGAGTGCGAAGTTGCGAACGAAACGAATAATTCATTTTAATAAACTAAAAATGCAACCGTTAATATTCTGCGGTGTTATTTGGCTATCAGCAATATCAATATATACCGTGGAGTGCAAATCATACGTTTTTACCGATGTTTGGAAGAATGAAGTTAAAAAGTGTGCAAGTGGCGGTGAGGGATATCATACGTACACTTTCAACGTGGGAAATTTTAACACTGTGGGCCTGAAATATGAAGATTTGAACGAGCAAACCGAGGTCATATCTTTTGGTGAACTTACCGGCCATACAGGAGCGTCAGATCACAACATTCCATATCTAATACTTCAAAAATACAAAGACGGTGACAGTTATAAAAAATACTATGCTGATTGGGGATTCACATCTACGGCCGGATGGGCTACACAAATAGTACAGATACAGCTGACGGTGAAGTTTATGAATACTGGCAAAGTGGAGCTCACTAATTACGTATATGCCTACGCTATGATGTCCGTGACATGTGCAGAAACAAAAGCTTATGTGAATAAAATAACAGTTAACACGGGAGAAGCCAAAATATAAAAAAAAAAAATGAAATTAAATCAGTTTGAAATATCCGCTCCGCTATAGTAATAATAACATGTCAATAATATATATCTAAGTGCAATGATATTTAATTAAACAGATATGTTATGAGCGCGCAATCGTAAAGACTCGAAAACGTGTCAATTGGCCTGTTTTTCCTTTGTTCTGCGTCACTGCGTGTATGTGAGCTGGCTCTCCCCCGCGGCACACTTTTTTCGGTGGTTTTGTAGGTGTATAACATATCTGTTTGTTAAAATATCATTGTCTAAGTGTATATTTTTTTTGTTTTTTGGCTTAAAAAAATATAAATTAATCATAAAGTAGGTATATCGCATATAAACAACGTTAATGAATGCTTTTAATTGAATAGGTCTACGAATTAAAGATACTTTGTAATCATATAATTTTTAATTTTAATTTCTTATAGGCTAACACTTTTTTTGTGAATGCTGGTTAACCTGTTATTGGCGAAAGTGTAAGTCCAAGAATATAAAACCTATGTATAATACCTACCTAAATGATATACTTACACAGAAACTGTTGGTGAACCTATTAATAAATAAATATAGGTACTTTATAAAATGTCTGAAAAAATGGAAATAAAATAATCATTTTTTATTTTATAATGTATATTTCTAATGTGAATAATCTCCAAAATAATACTATTTAGTAATCCAATTGCTTTTCGTTAATTCTGTATGCAAAAATAAATTTAAATTTAAATTGCTCCGATGAAACCGAATTAAATAATGATGCGTAAGCAAATTGGGCGATGCTATTACAGGTGTATTTGTATTTCATTAACATTATGACAAATATACACAACAATTACAATACACAACACAACACAACAACAACAATACAACACACACATACACACAACAATTCACACACAAAACACAATACGCGTACCACACACACACAATACAACACACACACAACAGACACAGCACAACAACAACACATTACAATTTCCATTTATAACATACAATGATTTTTCTTCTTGACAATGCTTTTGATTAATAATTGTAGCATTAAATGTGTTCAATATTTTCCATAAAAACCCAAGTAAAACTAGAAATATTGGTAAGGTGCATTGGGGCAATTCCGATAGAAATTTCTGCGAGATGACTAAAGGTGAACATTTCAGTCGATTATTCGGGAATGCTCTATTTTACGAATCTTACTGTTTAAGACCTGCATAGATATTGAAAAGCCTTTGTTAAACATAAATTAGATTTTTAAATATATCATTGGATTTGCTAAAGAAAGTATTTTATATACTGAACCATATTTTTGGGTCATATGGATAATTGCGAACTATCGCGGGGTAATTCTGGAAGAGCTCAAAAGTCGCTTTTATTGCATTTCAGCCAGAGTTTACATTTCTGTTTCCATCATAATTACCCCATAGATTTTGATATTGTAAGTTTTTTAAATAATAACCGTTAATTTGAATTCCTATAACTTTGTATTACGGAATTACCCCAGAAAAACCTTGATGTTCAAACATAACATGTGACAGTGCTTCTCAACATATCTTTTGAGTTTTTAGGGAATTTAAAACTACACAATGGATAAACAATGTTATGTTTACATAACAAAGTTTTGTTACTTATTTTCTTAACGTCTTTTATGATAATGCGAAACAATCATATCGAAATAAACCCGGTGGGGTAAATCAGAAAAAAATAAAAAAACACAGTTGGAACCATAGACTTCTATTATAATTAAGCACAAAACAAAAACCTATCATAAAAACAAACAACCATTGAAATAACTTATCAGGATTCCGAGAAAACTATCTTGGGGTTATTAAGAATCACCAAAATTCAGCGCGAAATCACTTCTTTTGAATAATTTGACAACACTTCCGTGACGTTAGCGGGAGAGACTTACGACGTCTGTCGCCACAAGTAAATCTAAGATGGCGCTTTTAAAATAATGAAGGTTTGTGTTGTGAAATGGTGTAGAAATCACACTAAAAAAAAGGAATGTGCCACTATATATCATTTCACGAGTAAGTATTCAATAAACTTATGTACCTAAACAAAAAGTATAATTTGACATTACTGTCACGCCATATTTGTTGAGTGTTGCCAGGGGCATTATTTTTTTTACCCATTATTTTTAACTTTTAAAAATCTTTTCAGAACGAGAAATTACAAAAGAGTTTTATTTACTTAAACGATGTTTTTTTTTTACAAATGTAAAAGCTTTGGCTCAATTACTGAATTCGAAACGCTTTGTCCATTGCCTCAGTCTCATTTAGAGACAGAGTCAGATTAAGAGTCAAACTAACTAATGCCGGGTCCAGACTGGTGTAACGCGAATGTAACGATCACGTTTAATTCATGTCAACAATGTGGACGGCACACGAACTCAAAGCGAATTGAAAACGCGAATACTGCGTGCGCCTTTGTGTTCGCGCAAAAACCGACAGCCGATGGATCAACCGCGAGCGTTACATGTAATACTCGCGGTGCCAACTAGAATTCGCGTTACATTACACGGTGGATTCGCGTTACATTACGCTAGTCTGGACCCGGCTTAACGGTCGGACTCGGTCAGGTTCGGTCAGACTCGATCAGATTCGGTCAGACACGTTCAGAATCAGTCGGACTCGGTCAGACACGTTCAGACTCAGTCAGATTCGTTTGGACACGTTCAGGCTTGGTCAGATTCGGTCTAACGCGTTCAGACTCAGTCTAATTCGGTAGAACTGGGTCAGCCTCTGTCAGACTCAGTCAGAATCGGTCAGACACGTTCAGACTTGGTGAGATTCAGTCAGACTTACAAGCTAACATCATAAAAAGTCGTAAGATAATAATTTCTGATAAAGTCGCACATGACAAATTAAACAAATTAAAGAAATAACGTTGAAAATCACCAACCGCAATGATAAAAAATCATGTCATTATGTTACTGTTGATGTCAGTATTTTACGCTGAACGTAAAATACTGAAAATATCCCACATTTATGGGTAAGTCTCCGCCACTGGTATTACACGCACATTGCACACAAACGCAAATCCGATACGTAATACACTCCCGAGCGCGGCGCTCACTCACACATTTATAAAAAAGTGGCTTGTTTCAAACACGGAATCTGGACATTTTTTAATCTAAGGGAAAGGGATTACCCCGAAATTGGTCCCATATGAATATTGTCATGATATCATGGACTTTGGAGTAAGGGAACGGAACTCTTCAATCTCTTCTCTTTTTGTGAATAGTATCATTGTTGTCGGAAATATAGTAACACCATTACAATAGATAAAGGCAAAGAAGCACTTGAAACACCAAAATGAATTTCTTAGAAAATATTACCTTTCGCCGTAAAAGAACAAACTCCGAATCGAACCTAAACAACAGTGATGAGACGACACATAATTTAAATAATACAGTCACTAGTGTACCTGATATGTCAGACGATGAGGATGACGAACTAAAAAAGGTACGAGAACAAGTTATAAAACTTAGGACAGAGCTTCAAAGTGCCCACTCAGAAATTGAAAAATTAGCATTAGAGAACAATGAACTCAAAAAATTAAACGACATTCTGACAAAAAGAAATGATCTACTCAAGACAGTAACAAACAGTCCAGCAAAACTAAGGCCATCTAGTGCCAAAAAACAGAAAAACAAACGATTAACTATAACTAGCAATAAACAAATCCAACTAGAAACATCAGATAACAAAAAAAGTCACGAGACTGCAGTAGTAAACAAAAACAGTCCTAATATAAAAAATAACCTATTCGCAAGTCCTAACCCTAATACTAAGAAAAGATGCAAAATATGTATTTTGAGTACAGATAACAGTAATAAAATTCTGAGCATTGCAGAAGATTCCCTTAATGGATCGGAAATCTATCACCACATAACACCTCATGGGAATGTAACCGTATTGCTTAGAGGATTAAAAGACAAAGTATCAGACTTTACGTTAGAAGACTATTGCATAATCATGTTAGGGGAAGAAGATTTCAGAACAACTAATAGCTACTTTGACATTATTATACATAACAGACAAGTACTACAGGAAATCAACCATACAAACTTTATTTTGTGCGCTCCAACATATAAATGTGAGAATTACACTAATTTATACAATTCAAGAGTGGAGACATTTAATAACTTACTTTTCTTGGACATACTGACGCACGAATACGAATATCTAATAGACAGCAATAAAAATCTCACCTACGACTACACTGAGTATAACAGACGGACTGGCACAATGAATAATACTGGAATAAAAATAATTTTTAAGGATATAATTAATTTAATTGACGACATAAAATATAATAACCGGATGATATCGACCGACATGAACTGTAGTACGGATAATCTGTCACGTGGTGAACTTTTTCGTCACTAAACATCTCCATGTAATGCACCAGAACATAGCAGGTCTCTTGAACAAGGCAGATGCGTTTACCGTTTGTCTGACTGAACTTGAAGAAAAAATATACAAGTGGATGTAGTATGCGTTACAGAACATTTTATGATGGAAGGCTATGAAAACCAGCTGAAGTTCCAAACTATTGCTTAGCAGCTCATTACAGTAGGAAAGATGTTAAGAGAGGTGGAACTTGTATCCTAGTTAGAAATGGACACGAATGGAAAGAGCAAGTAAAAATCTCAAACATGTCAATAACAGGGACATTTGAATGCTGTGCCATTGAGCTCACCAAGTACAAGACTGCCGTTGTATGTGTGTTCTTTAATCAATTAGAAATAGTCTTACATGAATTATCAAAGAATGCCTATAAAAATATTGTCATAGCAGGCGATTTCAATATAGACATATTAAAAAGGAATTACCAGGCGATGGAATTTGAGTGTCTTCTACTTAGCTTCAACCTAAAACTAGCAATAAATCAACCAACTCGAATGGAAAGTCAGACATGTATCGATAATTTTGCGCATAATTATAACAAACGGTGTAAATCGGAAGTCTTAGAGTTTGCTCTTTCAGACCACACAGCCCAAATTTTAAAATGTCCGGTAAATAAAACATTACAATCGATAAATACAGTGTTTTTAGACTTAACTACAGCATTGAAAATATATCAAAATTTAAATATTGTACATATTAGCAAAATGTATTTCTCCGAAATATATGAGACGGATGACCCGAACATTGCGTACAACAAATTTCATGACATATTCTCTTTCTTCTACAACCTCTGTTTTCCTAAGACTAGGGTTACAATAAATGTAATTACAAAGCCAAGGTGGATATCTAAAGGTATTATTAGATCTTGTAGTAAGAAAAAACGGCAACTTCTGTGGACCTACAGATTAAAATCAAATGAATTAAATAGAACTCGCTTTAAAGAATACTCTAAGCTTTTCAGAAAAATCATGACTCTGACACAGCGTTCACAAAATAACTATAAAATCAAAACATCACACAACAAATGTAAAACCGCCTGGCAAATAATAAATCAAAGAAAATTTAATGTGCCTAAAAATTATATTTTGAAAATTAAAATCAATAACGATACAATTACGGATGCGAAACAAATTGCTAATCAATTTAATGACTTTTTTATTAACAAAATACAAGCCAACCAGTCAAGTTATAAAACTCCACGGCCTATCTTAAACAACAAAAACTCGATGTTTATGGCACCCTGCACACCACAACAGATGCAGACAATCATTATGGCCTTAAAAAACACAAATAGTGTAGGGTATGATGGCATATCAACCAAGGTAATAAAAGCTGTAGCACCTAAAATATGCGACCATCTGTCTCATATGATAAATATGTGTATCGTAGCCGGCACGTATCCTGATGCACTAAAGATAGCGATAATTAAGCCATTATTTAAAAAAGAAGATAGGGAGCAAATGGAATTCTACAGGCCTATTTCTCTGATTCCCATCTTCTCGAAAATATTTGAGAAATTCATTCAAACGGAATTAAATGGTTACATTGAAAAAAATAATATATTATGTAACGAGCAAAAGGGATTTCGCGAAAAAAAGACTATAAATATGGCGATCTACGACTTTTTATACATCGTATTGACAAAAATGGACAAAATAACACCTGTAAGCTCTATATTCTGCGATATGACTCAAGCATTTGACTACGTAAATCATGACATTTTAATAAGAAAACTTGAAGCCTATGGTATACGAGGTAATGTTCTTATGACTAATAGAAAACAAAAGACAGAAATCACGAGAATTAATACAACCACTAAAAAGGAAGAGATATACCTATCAGAGGAACGTCAAACAACTTTTGGTGTTCCACAAGGTCGTGTATTGGAACCTCCACTTTTTATACTATATATTAATGACTTGCCAAAATCAATTACACATCCTATGACTTTATTTGCAGATGCAATGACATGATCCAATATAAATTTGACATTCACAATACCTTGACATCTATAATAGAATGGTTAAACAATAATAATTTAAAGATTAATTTAGATAAAACAAATATCATACATTTTAGCCAACGACTGACTATGGAAAATATGGACATAAATATAGATGAAAAAATTGTTGAAAGTGTAAATACTGCTAAATTCCTTGGACTAATAATTGACAAAAGGCTTGACTGGAAATCTCAAATCGAGAACCTTTGTAAAAAAATCGGTAGTTCTGCATTTGCACTGCACTCTCTAGCTGCAGTTGTAAATGTAGATACCTTGCTTGCGGCTTACCATGGCTTAGCTGCGTCTCACCTAAGATACGGCATCATATTCTGGGGAAATTCTACCGACGCCAACACGGCATTTAAGGCCCAAAAGAGATGCATTAGATCTATGTTTGGGTTAAAAACGATTGATACATGTAAGCCGTATTTTAAAAAGTACAAGTTATTGACTCTTCCTTGTCTGTATATCTTCGAAACTGCAATGTTCGTTAAAACAAACACCAAACTATTTCCAAGTTTACAGGACGTGGTACCGCGTAACAGACGGGATATGACCATTCTTCGAGTCTATCCCGCAAAAACGGCACTCATGCGCAAAAGTATCGTCTGTATGGCGCCTACTATATTTATCAAATTGCCTAAATGCTGGAAGGAGCTGAATGGTAAGGCATTCAAACGCCTATTAAAAATGTTTCTTTCGCAAAAGGCGTATTATAGTATCTCCGAATTTCTAGCCGAAAAAGATTTTTCTGTTTGACTTAATATAATTATAATTTTATCGTTTCTTGACACTAATACTAAATTTATATGAATATGGAATTTTGACATTATCACATTAGAATTGTTTTATTTTTTATTTATAAGATAGTTAAATTATAAACTTTGCATGTGCCTATTCTAAGTAATTTTTAAATCATTTCTTATTGTTAATTTTTTTTTTTTTTCTTTCAATGTTATGGAAATATTTGTACGCCGTTACTTACGGCTAAACATTCTGGACTAAACCAATGTAACATCTTGCATGCTCTTGTATGTAAACAATGTTTAAACAAATAAAGATAAAGATAAGATAAAGATAAAGATAACTTTATTTTGCAAATATGGGTAATCTCAAACGCTGACAAAAAACATAATAATAGTACAGCCATATTTTACCACGTAGGCATGCAAAAAACTTAAGAATAACAACTTATAACTAAATGAAATTTTATAATTTTTACACACTAAATACAATTTTAAAATATTGTTCTTAATTAAACATAACTATGCACTAGCTTAAAAACTCTTTCTCAATTAGGAACTCCTTAATATTATAATACGCTTTCGCCACTAAAAAGCTTCGGAGTCTCTTTTTAAATAATGAAAGTGGAAGCTCTTTCCATGTCTTCGGCAATTTGTTATAAATGACTGGTGCCATGCAGTAGACACTTTTGCGCATAAGTGCAGTCTTGGCTGGCTCCAGACATAGCACACTATTATCGCGTCTATTGCGGGGTACTACATCTGATAGTCGTCTAAATCGACTCGGATTTGTCTTTACAAACACAGCTACTTCAAATAAGTACAGACACGGCAATGTTAATATTTTGTAATTTCTAAAGTACGGTTCACAACTGTCAGTGGGTTTAAGTTTAAACATCGCTCTAACACATCTTTTTTGTGCCTTGAAAGCAGTCTCTCTTTCAGTAGAGTTTCCCCAAAATATAATCCCATACCGTAAATGTGATTCTGCTATCCCATAATAGGCAGTCAGAAGAGCATCCGTATTTAATATTGGTGATAATGAGTGTAGAGCGTATGCAGTCTTACTCATTTTCTTGCATAAAGTAACAACGTGTGATTTCCAATTTAGTTTTTTATCTATTTCGAGGCCCAGGAATTTTGTAGTTTCAACTTCTTCTATGGTATCATTATTATAGTGTATATTTAAGTTAATACTAGAGGTCTGTTGTCTAAAGTGGATCACTTTAGTTTTACACAAATTTATTTTTAAATTGTTTGCGTCTAGCCAGTTTACCATCTGTTTTAAACTATTATTAATTTCACTCTCATACGTATCTATATTTTTACAAGCTATTGTGATCGTACTATCGTCCGCAAATAGTGTTATAGGTCGTTCAATAGATTTCGGTAGGTCATTTATGTATAAAATAAATGCAAAGGGACCTACACCACTCCCCTGCGGTACCCCAAATAATACTTTATGCTCCGAAGACCTGAATATCTCTTCACATTTACTTACCATATTAATTTTACTGACTTCAGTTATTTGTTTTCTGTTTTGTAGGTACGAATTAAATAAATTAAGGACATTGCCCCTAATCCCGTAGGCTTCGAGTTTATTTAAAAGAGTAGCATGATGCACATAGTCGAACGCCTGGGTCATATCGCAAAAGATACCACAAACAGGATTCCGTTGATCGACATTTTTGATGACATCGTATATAAAATCATATATAGCCATATTAATAGTCCTATGTATCCGAAATCCTTTCTGTTCCTCACACAGAATGTCATGTTTATCTATGAATTTATACAGTTCCCTATAAATGTACTTTTCAAAAATTTTGGAAATAACTGGAATTAATGATATTGGTCGGTAATACTCCATTAGTTCTCTATTTTCTTTTTTGAAAAGAGGCTTAATTATTGATATTTTTAACGCATCAGGGTATATCCCTGCGCCAATGCTTAGGTTAATAATGTGACTTAAATGACCGCTTATTTCCCTTGACACATGTTTCAGAATTTTTGTAGCAATCCCGTCATAACCTACACTATTTGAATTGTTTAATGAGTTGATGATTCTCTCTATATCTCGTGGTATACTAGGGGCCATGAACATTGTTTTATTATTCGTGTCAATTTTGTTACATTTAGGTTTGCTAGTTACATCAAGTTTCCCTTGTACTTTATTGATAAAATAATTGTTAAATGCTTCAGCAATGTCATTGGGATTTGAAAGAGTACTATTATTATTTATAATTTTAGTAATACTAGGTTTTGGTGTGTTATATTTTGCACGATTAATAATTTGCCACGTGATTTTAGACTTATTTTTCGAAGATTTTATTTTATGATTATTTTGCGCCTTTTGTGTTAAGTGTATAATTTTTTTGTGTAAACGAGAGTAGGTTGTGAAGGTGTACTTATTATTTTTGTTTGGGTGTAATCGATATTGCCACAGAAGTTTTCTTTTTTTTTGACTACCTAGCTTGATTCCTTTCGACAACCATTTAGGTCTTTTTAAAACATCTATTTTGATCCTTTTAATTGGAAAACACAGGTCGTATATTAATTTAAATAGCTCAAGAAATTTGTTATAGGCTTCATTCGGATCGGCTGTGTCATAAATCTCTGCAAAAGATAGATTTTTTATATGATTTTTAAACTTAGAAATATTATCAAGGCTGTAGTCTCTTTTAGCCGTGTACCAATAATTTATGAGACATTTGGTTTGAACTGGACAGTGAAGCAGCTGTGCCGTATGATCTGACAATGCCAATTCTAATACATCAGTTTTACACACTTTACTAAAATTGTGAGCAAAGTTGTCTATGCATGTCATACTGGCCATGCGAGTCGGTTGCTTTAATGCTAGTTTTAAGTTATAACTCATTAGAAGACATTCAAAAGCATTTGAATGGCTATTAGGTTTAAGCATGTCTATGTTAAAGTCCCCAGCTATTACAATGTTGTTGTGCCGTGTGCGTGATATTTCACGCAGAAGCGTTTCCATTTTATCAAAGCAGTGATTGAGATTATTTATATTTGGTACTCTGTAAATACAGACAACAATTATCTTAAAGTAGATAAGCTCAATTGCACAACATTCGAATATGCCTGATGAAGATAATTTCGAAATTTTTGGTAGTTCCTTATATTGAAGACCGTTTTTCACGAGAATACAAGCCCCTCCTCTTTTTCTCCCTTCTCTACAGAAACAGGCAGCTAGGCTGTAATTAGGTACATACAATTGATGTTGGTAACCCTCCATAATGAAATGTTCCGTTATGCACAGAACATCAACATCTATCTTTTTTTCGGACAATTCATTCAAACATACAGTAAGGATATTTGATTTATTTACTAAACCAGCAATATTTTGGTGTAGCATTTTAATATACTTATTAGAGAAAAAAATCAATCGTGTTGTCTTTTGTGCATGCTGGAGAAGTAGGGGGAGACTTACCATCATCCCGATCAATTAAGGGAAAATCTTCGCAACTACTGATCTCATCAAGCATTAAATTAATATTTTTAAATATGTTTACTAAGCCATTATTATTCACAGATCCATTTCTTGGTGAAAACATTTTAAAGTCATAAGACAAATAATAGTTAGTATCAAACAAATATGCATATTGATGGGTACAAGCGTCTAAGTATAAGAGACTGTTAAATGTTTCTATTCTTCCATTAAACATCATGGAGTAGTTATTCAATTTAAATGTAGGGGCACATATTATAATATTAGTATAATCAAATTTTAAAAGTGTTTCACGTAACGTAATGATCAGATCAACATAGTTGTGAGTTCGGCGAAAGTCTGCCTCACCGATGAAGATCAGGCAGTAATCATCCATAGTGTAGTTCTTCAATTTCAGATCCATGTTCTTAATAAGCTTCTCTATACCACAGCCCGGTGTGATCGAAAGAAATCTTATCTATCTTATCTTCAATCTTCTTCGGACAGCAAGTCTGTCGTAAGTCTCGTGACTACTGCAACCGCTTGGATATTTATTTTTTACACTACACCATAACATAACATTACGCCTTTAAGCTCTGAGGGGGTACGACAGTTCGGTACCTACCCATGTTAAATTCCATTTTATTGGGGATAAGCCTATTACCATGACATGTAGTTATTTTTAACAATAAATGGTATATTTGTTTAATATTATAAAAAGCTTGATTCGTGCCATTCATTATGCCCTAGAAAAAAAATAAAAATATCGACCTTACTGTGGCATTATAAAAATACGTGGCAGACAATATATAAGCTCTGTGATTACCGACCCATGGCTTTTGAACTGTTCGGAACCTGTAAGGTGAACGCAGACTAAAGGTGAACGTAGATTTTCTATGCAATCTCGCACATAGGCATAGACACAAATTTCACACAGACACAGATTGCACAGAACTTTATACGAAGAACTAGCTGTTGCCCGCGGCTTCGCTCGCGTGAAGTTTGGTAACTGTCCCACTGGATAATATTAAAGGGATAAATAGTGTCCTACATGTTAATCCAGGTTATAAACTATGTGCCAAATTTCATAATCATCACAATTACTATCTTCACAATCACAATCACCATCACTATCACAACCACCATCACAATCACTATCACAATCACCACCATAATTATCACAATCATAATCACAATCACTATCACATTCACCATCACCGTCACTGTCACAATCACCATCACTATCACAATCACCATCATCATTATCACAATCATTATAATCGTAATCACAATTATTATCATCGTAATCACAATCATCATCATCACAATCACCATCATCGTTATCACAATCATCATCATCGTAACCACAATCATTATCACCATAATCATCATCATCATCACAATCACTATCATCATTATCACAATCATTATCATCGTAATCACAACCATTATCATCGTAACACAATCATCATCTTCATAATCTCCATCCTCGTTACCATAATCATTATCATCGTAATTACAATAATCATAATCAATATCACGATTACCATCACTGTAACAATAATCATTAAAACCACAATTACCGTCACAATCACTATCACAGTCGCAATCACAATAACATCACAATCATCATCATCGTAATCACAATCATTATCACCATAATCACAATCATCATCATCATCACAATCACCATCATCATTATCACAATCACCATCATCATTATCACAATCACCATCATCGTTATCACAATCATCATCACCATTATCACAATCACCATCACTGTCATCGTAAACACAATCATTATCATCTTAATCACAATCACCATCACAACCACTATCATTATCACAATCGTTATCACTATCACAACCACAATCACCATCACAATCATTATCATCATTTTCACAGTCATTATCATCGTAATCACAAACATCATCTTTGTTATCACAATCACTGTCACAATCACCATCGCTATCACCATCACAATCACTATCACCATCATCGTTATCACAATCATCATTACAGTTATCACACTCATCATCATCATTATCACAATCACCATCACTGTCATCGTAATCACGATCATTATCATATTAATCACAATCACCATCACTATCACAACCATCATTATCACAATCATTATCATCGTAATCACAACCATTATCATCATAATCCCAATCTCCATCCTCGTTATCACAATCATCATCTTCGTTATCACAATCACCATCACTGTCACAAGCACTATCACAATCACCATCACTATCACAGTCACAATCACTATCACCATTACAATAACCATCACCATTGCTATCACCATCACAATCACCGTCACTGTCACAACACCATCACTATCACAATCACCATCATCATTATCACAATCATTATAATCGTAATCACAATTATTATCATCGTAATCACAATCATCATCATCACAATCACCATCATCGTTATCACAATCATCATCATCGTAATCACAATCATTATCACCATAATCACAATCATCATCATCATCACAATCATCATCATCATTACCACAATCACCATCATCGTTGTCACAATCAACACAATAAATCAACAGTAACCCTGTATAGAAGTCGAATCCGCCATCTTCTGTATCTCAAAATAAATGCCATATTCGTAATCAGCGCCCCTGATAATCTCGGTATCGACACCCATATTGATTTTTGGACATTTCAACCCCATCGCACCCCAACAGGGAATGATAGTATTTTAGGTCCGCCACATTAAATCTTAAAATCGTTGTTTTTGTAATACACCCGACCCGATGCACCATACAAACAATACCCATGTTAATTTTCAGACTTTGTTACCCCATTTCCCCCTTTAGGGGTTGAATTCTGAAAAAACCCAAAACACAAATGTTTACTCATTTATCGATGGGAGTATTCCTGTGAAGTTTCGAAAAAAACAGTCATATTAATCTTGTTTCCCCATACAAAGTTTCGAGTCCTTTTTTCACCCCCTTAGGGGGTAAATTTTGAAAAATCCTTTCCTAGTGCACCCTTAGACCCCATAGGAAACCTACGCTAAATGTACTGTGCTAAATTTAGAATCTCTAGGCTCAGCGGTTTGGGCTGTGCATTGATTTTTAGACTTTGTCACCCCATTTCCCCCTCTTAGGGGTTGCATTCTGAAAAAACCTGAAACCCATTTCTACTCTTTTATCAATAGGAGCAATCCTGTGAAGTTTCGAATAAAATAGTCTAACTAATCTTATTTCCCCATACAAACTTTGGAGCCCCGTTCAACCCCCATTGAGGGTGAATTTTGAGAAATCCTTTCTTAGAGCACCCCTAGACTACATAAGGAATCTACTCGCCAAATTTGGAATCTGTAGACCCAGCGGTTTGTGCTGTGCGTTGATTTTTATACTTTGTCACCCCATTTCCCCCTCTTAGGGGTTGAATTCTGAAAAAACCTGAAACCCATTTCTACTCTTTTATCAATAGGAGCAATCCTGTGAAGTTTCGAATAAAATAGTCTAACTAATCTTATTACCCCATACAAACTTTGGAGCCCCGTTTAACCCCCTTAGGGGGTGAATTTTTAAAAATCCTTTCTTAGTGCACCCCTAATCCACATAAGGCACCTACTGGCCAAATTTGGAATCTGTAGACCCAGCGGTTTGGGCTGTGCGTTGATAGATGAGTCAGTCAGTCAGTTTCTTCTTTTATATATTTAGATTGGAATGCGGCGATTGCGGTGCGGCTAAAGGTGATCGCAGACTTAGCCGCACCGCAGCACAGAATAATAACTAGTAATGACCGCAGTCGCCGTGTTCCAATTTTGTGCGGCTAGGGCTAAGTCTGCGTTCACCTTAAAATCTAAACGTCAAGTTTGTCAGCTGAAGCCAGTGTTGCCACCTTAGCCCTTTTCGAGCTAGATCTAGCACTTTTTACAGTGGGTAAACTCATTTTTGAGCAATCTAGCCCTTTTCAAGCGATACGAAAACTTCGCACTGCGATTACCAATTATTTTATACAATTGGGTATATTATGGTTTTGTTATGGTAACATCATGTGTGAATGTTTTGAATGTTCATTAAGTAGGACCTACCTACTGAACATTCAAAACATTCACACATGTCAAACGTCAACACATGTCAAACGTCAACGTCACCTACCTGGTAGGTAACAAAAAAATGACGGTATTCAGCAGGTATCTAGGTACCAATCCAAAAAAAGACTTTACAAACATCATTAAAAAAAAAGAGTGGGAGTAACTTTAAATACCCAAATTGGCTAAGAACACAGATGTCAATCAGCCATTAACTTCTTCTGCTTCAGCAATTAAGATTTTGGAAGATTCTGATGAAGACTCTGATTTTTAACAATTTAATATTATTCGATTTAGCACTTTCTTATATTACTTTACATACGTTTCAAATAAACAATTTTTACCCTTTGCATTTGTATTAAAGTTTTTAGCCTTTTCTAGCACCTCTTTTGATGGCAAAATTTGCTAAATCTAACTTTTTCTAGCTTGTTCGACTACCCCTTTTCAAAAACCAAGGTGGCAACACTGGCTGAAGCTCTCTGCTGTCTTCTGTTGCCATAGCAACTATGATTGTTTACTCGGAGAGGTTATAAGTTTCGATAACTTTCTGTAAAGAAGAAGAGTAGAAGTTTATCAAACATGGAATCATTAGATAGTCCTCAAATCATAACGCACGTTGAACATAACATTAACCATTGCATATACGATTGTAAATGGATTCCATGTTCCGCGAAGTTTGTTGTGATCGGTTCCATACCGAATGGAAGTGGTATGTTAGAGGTGTATGAGATCACGTCTGGCGAGGTCCGCAAAATAAAAGAGATAGAAAGGCCGAACGCATTCAAATGTGGAACGTTTGGGGCCAGCAGCGACGTTGATAGAAAGTTAGCAACTGGGGACTTCAAAGGCACTCTAGAAATATGGTGAGTTTCTGGCATAATATTTATTTTTTACAGTACCTATTACTTAGTTAGCACTGCATTTATATGAAAGATGACACAGCTGAAAATGCCGCTGTGAAGTTACCTTTCAGACATAAGTAACATTAACTCAAAATCTGGTTTGGGAATATGGAGAATACTATGTACCATTATAATGTCATATTTTTGTTTTTGTACAGGGATTTGGAGAAAAGTTGTCAGATGTACATCACGAAAGAACACACGGATATCATAAATTCCATAGATGCAATGGGAGGGAATACAACCAACTGTGGTGCTCCTGAAATTGTCACTGGCAGTCGAGACGGTAACTAACAATAATATTATTAGAGCCGCACACTAGAACTTTCAAAAACCAGCAGTTGCTATCAAAGTCTATAGTAGTATCAGTTGCGGCTCAAATCAGCTAAATGGCATCATCATTTTATTCAAATTGAAAAATAATAATGTTGGTATTATTTTTACTGGGCATCTTCAAAGGATCTCTTAAAAGGAGGCTCCAATCATTGTTCTGATTTGGTTAAGAAATAAACAAATTTTTATTTATTTATTATTATTTATTTTATCTTGTAGCTAGAATGAATTCTTCAAAACTTTGAAATAATGCTTAAAACATGGCCAAGTTGTGTTAATTTTCATATGACAATTATTTCAGGAACATTCGATCTCTGGTTTCCCTTCAAAACATAAGTTGGTTTGTATTGTATGACGGACTGGTGACCACAACTCCACGTCATAACGCGTATTTTGCGTGCGGTCGTGGTAGTGTTTAAAACATAAACTGTTATTTTTATAACATAAGTCTTTCGTCTTTTTTTTCAGGCACAGTGAAAGTATGGGACCCGCGTCAAAGAGGCAAACCCGTGGCAAACATGCAGCCTATGAAAGGAGAGACAAAGCGTGACTGCTGGGCTGTTTCCTTTGGCAACTCCTTCAATGATGCAGAGAGGATTGTAGTCGCTGGTTATGACAATGGTGACCTCAAGATGTTTGACTTGCGCACTATGTCACTAAGATGGGAATGTAATTTGAAGAATGGGGTAAGAAATGTTTTATCCATAAGTTTAAAAAATATATAAACTCAATTTCAAAGTGTAAAAGGTTGTTTATTGATTCAATAGTTCTGCAAAAGAGCACTTCTCCACACTAAACAAAATGGCCTCTATCTTTGGCATAATTCTGCAGTTTGCTTGCAGTCTCTAAGCTTGCTGGCTCTTGGGCATAAATTAAAATTCAAAAACATTTTTTTACAGGTATGCTCAACTGAGTTTGATCGCAAGGACATTCCAATGAATAAGTTAGTTGCAACAACTTTGGAAGGAAAATTCCATGTTTTTGATGTTAGAACACAGAATCCTAGCAGAGGTTTTGCTCAAGTAAGTACTTCAATAAAAAAATACTTTTATTTACTAAGAAGTCAAAGAGTCCCTAAGGGGGGCCAGTCACTAAATTAAATTAATTATTATCATTTATTCATTTAAATACATATTTTTAACATTTTTAAATATTTCTTAATAAAACTACATAAAAAATCATTTAAAAATATAAAAAACAGTAGCCCACCAGCGCTGGGAACAGGGTCCGAGCTGCCGGTGGTCAGGGCTCTTGAGAGAGGAACCTCCTAACGATACGTGCCGTGTCCAGAAGTACTGCTTTCTGAATCAAGCTCTTGATCCAGCTGCCAAGCGAGAGCCTCCTAAGATGTTGGTCGGGGCTCTTGGCTATTAAGCCATTGGCCGACATGACTATCGGCACAATGACTGCTGTACCCACGTCCCACAAGTCGACAACCTCGCGAGCCAGATCTAGATATTTGAATTGTTTATCTTTCTCTGCTTTCACGAGGTTCTCGTCATGCGGGATCGTTTATCAACAATCATTGTGCGACGCTCCAATCGATCTATCACCACAATGTCAGGCCTATTTGCAACAACAGTCCTGTCAGTGGTGATAGGTCGATCCCAATGCAACGTGATATGACCATTGTCGAGAACTGGGTCGGGCCGGGCGCATACTTATAGTAGGTATGGCACTTCTGATTCCACAAGGTTGTATTTCAAAGCAAGTTGCTGGTGGCTAGTCCTGGCAACAAGGTTGTGTCTATGTAAATACTCTCCATTAGCCAGACTAGAACACCCAGAAATAATGTGTCGGATCCATTCTCCCGGACGGTGGCATGCCCGACATATGTCAACCGTGCCATCTTTCACAATGTATTTCCGGTAGTTATTCGTCATCATAACTTCGTCCATTATTGCACAGATAAAACCTTCTGTTTCCCCGAAGAGGTCACCAAAGCGCAGTCAGGATACGGACGGTAAGAAGTCTACATCGGGGCCATGTAGGGCCCGGTAAAAGCGTCCGTGAAGCTCCTTGCCCTGCCATTCCACCTTGTGGTCATTAGTGTCTAATACTTTAGGTTTGCGCCAGTTCTCGTTATCCAGGGAGAGCGGGGTGAGGCCCTTGTCCACTGAGACCACATCTCGGTGCATCTCTGAGACTGCACACCTCACGGTTGTGTAGGGTCTTAGCATTTAAGAAGCCACGACCCCCGCACTTCCGTGGGATATACAGTCTCATCACCCACGACCGTGGGTGACGCATTCGATTTGCGGTCAGCAGTGTGCGGACCGGACCCTCCTATCCAGGGCATCAAGTTCCGTCTTGAGTCCATTTGAGTATGCCGAAATTAATTATTATTATACATTATTATATTATTACTAGCTTCTGCCCGCGACTTCGTACGCGGAACCTGTTGCTTATGCAAGCGACAACGGGGTCGTCAAAATCGAAGATCTGATACGTCTGATGTCGAAGCCCAATTCTCTATCCGTGAACGTCTCCGACTCGCGAGACAATGCGTGAAGTTCACGATCAGCAGTCAGTCGCGCATCACGTTCCCCACTTGTCTCTACATACCTAGAAGTCGATGTGTAGATACGCTGAGAACTCAAGCGTAATTCTCTTTCCGTGAACGTCTCCAACTCGCGAGACAATGCAGACGTTCACGATCAGCGGTCAGTTGCGCATCATATTCTTCACTGGTCTCTAGGGAGCTGGATGTAGATGCGTAAATACGCTGAGAACGCAGGCGTGCTTCGCGATCCGAAGGGGTTTCCACGGAGCGAGTTGAGTCTCTCTTGACGCTCTTCGGTAGATTCTTGGAATCTTATGATCCTTAATCTTTTAGCTCCTTTGGAACATTGGGAAAGATTTGACCTCTTTCTAGGCATGGTTATAGTTTTATTAAAATCTAAGACACGGTAGCCTACCCGGTAACGCAGTGGAGCAGTTCCACTGCGTTACCGGGTAGGCTACCGTGTCACGAAGATAAATGGATAAGGAAATTAAACACTGAAATAAAATAAGCCGGAAGGCATATTTAAAAAAATAAAAGGGAGTTTTGGCCAGTAGCGTCAAATTTTCAATGATATACCATCGTCATCGAAAATCAGTTCTAAACTGTTACCACCTTTACCGCGTGGAGGTACTCCCAGCTTATGTTATTTTATAATTATACATTGAAATTAGTGATAGCTTTGATTTCCACATCAGATGTTTCTGATCTTCGATTTTTATAAGTCAACAGGAAATGCCCATCAGACCGAACAACTTTTGCTAAGACGTCATTCCTATATGTGTTATGGTGTAGCTGGGCTCTCGGAGTTCCACAACAGGTGTTCCACATCTTCGATTTTTATAAATCAACAGAGAGTGCTCATCAGATTGAACAACTTTTTCTAAGACGTCATTCCTATATGTGTTATGGTGTGGCTGTGCTCTCGGAGTTCCACAACAGGTGTTCCAGATCTTCGATTTTTATAAGTCAACAGAGAGTGTTCATCAGATTGAACAACTTTTGCTAAAACGTCATTCCTATATATATGTTAGTGTAGCTGGGCTCTTGGAGTTCCACATCAGGTGTTCCAGATCTTCGATTTTTATAAGTCAACAAAGAGTGCTCATCAGATTGAACAACTTTTGCTAAAACGTCATTCCTATATATATGTTAGTGTGGCTGGGCTCTTGGAGTTCCACATCAGGTGTTCCAGATCTTCAAATTTATTCTCTCAGCAGAAAATTCTCATCACGTGAAACATTTTTTGCTATGGTACCATTTTTGTATCTCTTATAGTTTAGCTGGTCTGTTGCGGTTCTGCATCAGGTGTTCAAGTTTCCAAGATAAATTATGGCCTATATGTTGCCCAGACTTAATACCTATACAACAAAAAAAAACATTCGAATCCGTCCAGTAGTTCCGAAGATTAGCGTGTACAAACAAACAGACAAACAGACAGAACTTTTTTTTTGGATTCGTGCTCTATTACTGTTTCTAAACCCCCCTCAATTATTTCTTTTTTAATATATTCAATGTACAGACACAGTTTTTTTACTGTTTTATTATATGTATGTTATTTTATAATTATACATTGAAATTAGTGATAGCTTTGATTTCCACATCAGATGTTTCTGATCTTCGATTTTTATAAGTCAACAGGAAATGCCCATCAGACCGAACAACTTTTGCTAAGACGTCATTCCTATATGTGTTATGGTGTAGCTGGGCTCTCGGAGTTCCACAACAGGTGTTCCACATCTTCGATTTTTATAAATCAACAGAGAGTGCTCATCAGATTGAACAACTTTTTCTAAGACGTCATTCCTATATGTGTTATGGTGTAGCTGGGCTCTCGGAGTTCCACAACAGGTGTTCCAGATCTTCGATTTTTATAAGTCAACAGAGAGTGCTCATCAGATTGAACAACTTTTGCTAAAACGTCATTCCTTTAAATATGTTAATGTAGCTGGGCTCTTGGAGTTCCACATCAGGTGATCCAGATCTTCGATTTTTATAAGTCAACAAAGAGTGCTCATCAGATTGAACAACTTTTGCTAAAACGTCATCCATACTAATATTATAAATGCGAAAGTAAGTTTGTTTGTTTGTTTGTTACCTCTTCACGCCTAACCCACTGAACCGATCATCCTGAAATTTTGCATATACATTTTCAGGTGTACTGTAACGGACATAGGGTACCTTTCATTCCGAAAAAAGGTACTGTTCCCGAGGAAAACAGCAATAACGTGCTTTTGGTAATAGGTGGCGCCACGTGTCTTACGAATCATCGAAGCTTTAGTGGTGTGATATGAGTTATTTTTTTTAAATTGAAGTACCTTTTGTACCCCATTTCGTGAGTCCAGACTTAGAGAGTCAATAGACCCGTTTTTTATCCTGTTAACTATAATTATTATTATAGATGCGAAAGTAATTTGCTTTGCTTGATACAGGCCCTAAACCGCTGAACCGATCATCCTGACATTTTGCATATACGTTGTAAGGGATACAGAAAAAAAAACGTTTCATCCAGGAAAAAAGTACTGTTCCCGAGGGATAAAATAATTAAACAGACTCACTTTACACTTTACAATACTGAACATTTTGTGAGTCGAGTGTCAATATGGCGTTTGAGTAGCATAATTTCAACAGTTTCACAATTAGCTTAATAGATGGCGTTGTACTGATGACGCCGTTTTCTAAATCGCGGTGTTAAGATTTTTTGTGGAAGAATGACCTTCGAAGATTTTTGTTGGAAATCGTCGTTAGTTTTGGTGTTAAAATTGTCGTCAGTTTCGTAATCGTAGAATTTTGTATTTAAATAAAAAAATTGTCTTTTTTAATTCCCTTTTATTCTTTTTCGGTTAGATTAGTTAGTTTAATAGTTTTCATTAGGTTAGGTTCCTTTGTTTTTGTTAGGTTAGGTTCCTTTGTGTTTTATTAGGTTAAGTTTCTAGAGATGTTATATTAGGGTCATTTTTAGGTAATCATATTATTGAATATATTAGTTAACGCATATTATGATACCATACCTATTACTGGGTATTAGTCAAATATTAGTGAACAGATTCATTATTAGCTACTCAATCTAATATTGATACCTGCTTGTATTCTCTGAATATGAAATATGCCTATTACCAATGATAATAAGTAATGAAAATGATGAATGATGATGAAAACGAAAAACCAACACCAAACCAAAACCTCCACCAAAAAAAAATACAAAATAGCTACTAACTTAATACGTATTAGGTAAATATTATCAATCACTGCATGCACGTGCTATCTGAATACAATATGGAGTCGCTGTGAGCTTCGGTCACCGCTAATATTCGTATTAGATTAGCGAATACACAGTGCGACAGAAACAAGTGACGAAATTTGAAAAACGGTTTTCATTGCTTACTTTGTTCCCATCTCATGCAGCTTTCATACGAAGCCCGACGTGTATAACTATATCTTTACAATTACAATACACACATTACGTGCATAATTCGACAAGCAAGCGGCCAGATACTATTCATACAATACAATATTCATCTCACTCACTCGCCCGCCTAGAGTCGGTTTAGGCGAGTCTTGTCATCTCGCTCACTCGTCGGCGAGCGAGTGAGTGAGATGACGGCGGCGGCGGTCGGCAAATAGTAGGTAATAGACTAGCGAGCGAAGTGAGTCGCACAGATAATAGCCTCGCTATTACGCGTCCCTAATATTTGACTAATACCTGGTAACCTATTACTTTACATTGCGTATCCTAATATTAATATACGTGGCTTGTATTATAATACCTGTACCTATTATGAATATATTAGTTACACCTCTATAAGTTTCTTTGTATTTTTTTTTTTATATTAAAATGACTCGCAAACGTAGTTCCAAGCTAAGTAGGAACTCATCGCGAGCCCGAGCAGCGAAAATTGCTCGATCCCAAGAATCCTCCGTTCATGCCGAATTAAGAAGGCAAGAACAAGCTGAGCGACAAGCAGCTTTGAGAGCTGATGAGACATCTTCTCAAACCCAGGAAAGACTGGAGAGCCAAGCCGTCCGTCAAGCTTCTCTGAGAGCGTCTGAGACGCCCATGCAAATGCAATTGCGTTTGGAGGAAGAAGCCGAAAGTCAGAGAGCTCTCAGAGTAACTGAGACGCCTGTTCAAGCACAGTTCCGTCTCAGAGAACAAGCCCAGTGGCAAGCAGTCATTAGAGCGACAGAAACTCCAGCACAGTCGCAGGCGAGAAGGACCACTCTTGCAGTAATGCAAACCGAACGCCGACGCATTTTTATGCGTCACAGTTGGACCGTATTTAATAATTCTGGATTTGAATACGATCCTTTAATATAATACAAAAATCATAGTTTAGTTGTTGTTGGTTTGATGAACAAAAAATGCCAGCTTTGTGATGCTTTAAAATGGAAAGACGAGACTGCGGGGACGTGTTGTTCCAATGGCAAAGTTTCCCTACCTTTACTTGGTGAACCAGATGGACCTCTGAAAACTCTATACTCATACGATGCTGATGAATCACGGCGCTTTTTAAATATAATCAGAAAGTACAACTCATTCTTTCAAATGTCATCTTTTGGAGTAGATAGAGAAGTAAGAACGCCCGGGTTTTCGGCAACTTTTACCGTACAAAGTCAGATATATCATCGGATTGGTTCACTTTTTCCAACAGAGACCGAACAGCATAAATTTTTGCAAGTTTACTTTAAGGGTGATGAAGAAAATGAAGTAAACCGTCGCTACCAATACATTCAAGAATTTGACAGAGATACGGTATTAAAAATTCAAAGAATGTTACATAACCAAAATATATTGATAAATACCTTTAAAATCGCAATAGAAAACTGGCCTCAAGATGATTATAAGGTCATTATCCATGCTGATCGAACTCCGCGTGGCGAACATAAGAGGCGTTTTAATGCACCAACAATTAATGAAGTTGCTGTCGTAGTGAGTGGCAACCAGTTCTCTTCACGAGACATAGTGTTACAAACACATGATAATACATTGACACGCGTAGCTGATACTCATAAGTTCTACGATGCTTTGCAGTACCCATTAATTTTTAGCAAGGGACAGTCGGGATACTATTTTGATATACCACTCATTAATCCCACTACAAAACAGCCAGTTCCCAATAAGAAAGTTTCCTGTATGGATTTGATGATGAAAACTACGAGCTGAAAATTATATTCATCTGCAAGATGCGATTAGCACAGATGGTAATATAAACCCCAACGATTTAGGCCAAATTGTTATCCTTCCCTCTACTTTTATTAACAGCCCCCGCTATCTGTATGAATATACACAAGACGCTTTCGCGTCTGTACGCACTTACGGCAGGCCACACCTATTCGTGACTTTCACCTGCAATCCCTCATGGAAGGAAATAACAGAAGAGCTTATGCCTGGGCAAAGAACTACTGACCGACATGACTTAGTTGCCCGCGTGTTTCGTTTAAAGGTCCAAAAACTAATGAATGTTATTTCAAAGGGAAAAGTGTTTGGAAACGTCCAGTGCCACATGTATTCCATTGAATGGCAAAAACGAGGCCTTTACATGTGCACATTCTTATTTGGTTAAAAGAAAAACTGCATCTCAACATTATAAGCTAGCGATTCCGGATCCAGAACAAGATAGGGATTTGCACGAAACCATAACCAGAAACATGGTTCATGGCCCCTGTGGAGCACGTAATCCAGCATCGCCTTGCATGAAAAGTGGGAAATGTACAAAAAAATACCCCCGAGAGCTGCTGAAGGAAACAGTGCATAATAACAAAGGTTACCCTTTATACAGACGAAGAGCACACGAAGATGGTGGAAGGGTAACGATTCAGACTTGCGGTGGGGCGGTTGGAACTCTTGATAATAGCTGGGTCGTGCCATATTCACCTATTCTATGTAAAATATTTAATAACCACATTAATGTAGAAGCCTGCAACTCTGTTCGTGCCATTAATATATTTGTAAATATATCAATAAAGGGAGTGATCAGGCGATTTTCAATCTACGTGATGATGGTAAGTACAAACCTATCAGGCAGGACGATATGTCAGTAGTAATGAGGCGGCGTGGCGACTTCTTAGTTTACCCTTACACGAAAGACATCCGACTGTTACTCACCTTGCCGTACATTTAGAAAATGGACAGCGTGTTTTCTTTAATGAACGTAATTTCCAGGAAAGGATTTCATCACCGCCTAAAACCACATTAACCACCTTTTTCGAGCTTTGTCAGACAGATCCTTTCGCAAAAACATTATTGTATTCTGAAGCCCCCGTTATTATACATGGAACACATCAAGAAGAGAGTGGAAACACCGCGTTCAAGGTATGCCTGTTGAAGATTGGCCTAGGATAAAATCATCGGTCACTCTTGGTCGTGTATATACTGTCCATGTAACTAACTTTGAATGCTTTTGTCTGCGCATGTTATTGCATCATGTTCGAGGTCCAACTACCTTTACGGAGCTTAAAATTGCTAACGGTCAGGAGTGTAGAACTTACAGAGAAGCATGTGAAGCTCTACGTTTCTTAGAGAACGATAATCACTGGAACGAAACTATGGAGGAAGCCGTGCAGTGCCGATCACCAAACAAAATCAGGGAACTTTACGCAACCCTTATGTCGTCTTGCGGCCTTTCCAATCCGCAAACACTATGGGATAAGTACAAAAAGTACATGGCCGAAGACATGTTGCGGCGATTGCAGCAAGTAAATGCAGATATATGTCTTTTAATGATCACATATCGTCGTATCCTACGAATAGGGGCGTAACTGCATAATAGCTACTTTTCAGGAGACACTTTTTTGTGTTTAATTAAATTAAATGTGACAAAATATGTATTGGTGGTTTAATATAATGTGTATTGGTATTTTATGGTTTGGTTAGCATTATTTTCAATAAATTATCTTTATAGTTTATACGCATTTTGTCCCTTAAATCCTTGAAGACGTAGAAGAAAGACACAAACGTAATTAGGGCTTCGTCTCTACTATACATACGCAATTTAGTCATTCCATAGAAAACGGCCACAATCACCATGAGGGTTTTTTTCTATGTACCCTATATTGGAAATGAATAAGTAATTAAAATGACTTAAAAGTTTTTTATTTAAAAATTAGTTTACGCTCGCCGCAACTAACAATCTCCGCGTTCCGCCGAATACTAGCCGAGCGGCGCTAAGACGAACGCGCCGCGTCCCCGCACCCCCACTACTCGCGTAGAACGAAGGCGCGACGGCGGTTGTGGCTTTTTTCTTCGTTGAAAACGTAGTGCTTAAAATTGTGGCTTTTTAGAAAACCTAATTATTTGATAACCTGTGCGGTTTTTAATTGTTTTGTTAAACTGGTTATCTGTGGTATGACGAGCAGAATTGAATTATGCAATAAAAAAAGAAAGCCCTTATGTTCGTTAGGGCACTATTCGTAGGATACGACGATATACAACGAAGCGCTGGCAAAGATTGAAAACAAAGTTATGACAATGACGGGGAAGAAGTTGCATGATTTTGGCATGGTTGGCCCTCGACGATCAGGTGAAAGTGACTTAAACGATGAAATTGCTCGAGAACTAAACTACGACTTCACAGCATTGCAATAGCAAGTGACCGAATTAGTTCCTCGGTTGCTTCCAGAACAAAATCACGTCTTTCAACAGGTGTTACGTCAAGTTGAGTCTGGGAATGGTGCACTCTTTTTTCTCGACGCCCCTGGAGGAACCGGAAAAACGTTTTTGTTGAAATTATTATTGGCGATCATAAGAAAAGACGAGAAATTTGCTGTTGCCGTGGCTTCCTCCGGTATAGCTAGGGCATCCAATCTCGCAGCATTTTTGTGATCTCGGTATCTGCGGGATTGATATTTCTCAATCCCGCAGGATCTCGGTATTTGCGGGATCCCGCAAGTGTGTATGTGGTACATTAAATTGTATATTACTAAATGTAGTCTAAGGATATAAAGATACAAATGAAATAAAAATCAACATAGCTTTTTTATTATACGAGTATTCAACCAAATTAAATGTTTAAATATTGACAAAAGTACGTTTATAATGTAAGACATCACTGAATTTAAAAACTTTACCGCTACTACAATATAACTTACGACTTTTGTCTGATCTCAATTGTATAAATCAACATAGCTTTATTAGTTTTAATCATCAACTCAAGTTTTATTCAACAAATCAACATATTATCTTATATTACTTTAAATATTGAAAGAAAGAAGTAAGTAATTGATGCAACGAACGAATAATATTACTTGTCACATCAAGTAAACAAATAAAACTAACATGGAAGCCGGCTGCCGCTCGGGACCGCAGGTGGCGCGAGGCGCGGGCGGCGCGGCACGGCCACGGCGAGTCACTCGCGTCGCTTGTCAAGTTGTCAGTCAGTCGTCGCGCGGCAGCGCCCGTATGTTGAGGGTGTTTATTTGCTGCTTGTCAGTCCCGCAAATCCCGCGGGATCCCGCGCACGTAATCTCGCATTGCGCGGGACTGGAAAATGATGCGGGATCTCGGAATAACGAGATCTCGGAATACCGAGATTGGATGCCCTAGGTATAGCCGCTACACTACTGAACGGCGGTCGCACTGCACATTCCGTCCTAAAACTGCCATTAAATCTTGCACAGGAAGAGTCACCAATCTGCAATTTCAGCAAAAATAGCTCTCGAGGTATGATGCTACGGCAGTGTAAACTTTTAATCTGGGACGAATGTACGATGTCCCACAAAAAAGCTATAGAAGCGTTAAACCGAACTCTGCAGGACGTACGAGACAGTACTGATATTATGGGAGGCATGGTAGTTTTACTGGCTGGTGACTTCCGACAAACTGTACCGGTGATCCAGAGAGGCACACCTGCAGATGAAATCAAAGCCTGTCTCAAGTCATCAAGCTTATGGTCAAAAGTAAAAATTCAGCTTATCAACGAATATGAGAGTGCACCTTTAAAATGACGCAGATTCGGGACATTATGCTGAGACACTGTTAAAAATTGGCGATGGACGTTTGGACACGGATGCTGAAGGTTGTATTTTACTGACGGGGGAATTTTGTAATTTGGTTGAAAACAGTGTGGAACTCATCGCTAAAGTATTTCCAGACTTACAAGTAAATTTAAATTGTAATCAGTGGCTATGTGCGAGAGCAATCCTTTCAACCAAAAATTGATACTATAAACCAGATAAATATTGACATTTTGAATAAGGTGCAGGGAGATAATAAAGGAGTATTTGTCAATAGATACCATCATGGACCCAGAACAGAGCACTTCATTTCCCGCTAAATTTTTAAATTATCTAGAGCTGTCAGGTGTACCCTCGCACAAACTTCAATTAAAATTAGGTGTGCCCGTCATGCTTATGCGCAATTTAGATGCACCACGATTATGTAATGGGACGAGGCTTTGAATTACACAATTAGGAAGGGGAAAGGTTATTATACCTCGAATCCCAATAATCCCCACTGACCTACCATTTCAATTTAAAAGACTCCAGTTTTCAATAAAATTAAGTTTTGCTATTACAATTTAATGAAGCGCAAGGGCAAACACTGCAGGTAGCAAAGAAAAAGCATGGCTTTTCCAAATGCACCCCGTATTTGGAAAAGCCATGCTTTTCCCATGGTCAGCTATATGTAGCATGTTCGCGTGTCTCCAATCCCCAGAATTAATACAAATTAACGCTAAATAGAAAGACAAACAACATTGTGTATAGGAGCGACCTAGAATACTGTTCCATTCTGAGCCCACGACTGCAACGGCCAAACAACAAGCAGAGTACAACCCAAATTGATTGTCAAATTCTAAATTAACGCGGCGAAGCCGCGGGCGAAAGCTAGTTCCTATATATATGTTAGTGTGGCTGGGCTCTTGGAGTTCCACATCAGGTGTTCCAGATCTTCAAATTTATTCTCTCAGCAGAAAATTCTCATCACGTGGAACATTTTTTGCTATGGTACCATTTTTGTATCTCTTATAGTTTAGCTGGTCTGTTGCGGTTCTGCATCAGGTGTTCAAGTTTCCAAGATAAATTATAGCCTATATGTTGCCCAGACTTAATACCTATACAACAAAAAAAAAAAATCAAATCCGTCCAGTAGTTCCGAAGATTAGCGTGTACAAACAAACAGACACACAGACAATCAGACAGAACTTTTTTTTTGGATTCGTGCTCTATTACTGTTTCTAAACCCCCCTCAATTATTTCTTTTTTAATATATTCAATGTACAGACACAGTTTTTTTACTGTTTTATTATATGTATGTTATTTTATAATTATACATTGAAATTAGTGATAGCTTTGATTTCCACATCAGATGTTTCTGATCTTCGATTTTTATAAGTCAACAGGAAATGCCCATCAGACCGAACAACTTTTGCTAAGACGTCATTCCTATATGTGTTATGGTGTAGCTGGGCTCTCGGAGTTCCACAACAGGTGTTCCACATCTTCGATTTTTATAAATCAACAGAGAGTGCTCATCAGATTGAACAACTTTTTCTAAGACGTCATTCCTATATGTGTTATGGTGTAGCTGGGCTCTCGGAGTTCCACAACAGGTGTTCCAGATCTTCGATTTTTAGGGTTCCGTACCCAAAGGGTAAAAACGGAACCCTATTACTAAGACTTCGCTGTCTGTCCGTCTGTCCGTCTGTCTGTCACCAGGCTGTATCTCATGAACCGTGACAGCTAGACAGTTGAAATTTTCACAGATGATGTATTTCTGTTGCCGCTATAACAACAAATACTAAAAACAGAATAAAATTAATATTTAAGGGGGCTCCCATACAACAAATGTGATTTTTTTGCCGTTTTGTCTAATGTATAGATAATGGTACGGAACCCTTCGTGCGCGAGTCCGACTCGCACTTGGCCGGTTTTTATAAGTCAACAGAGAGTGCTCATCAGATTGAACAACTTTTTCTAAGACGTCATTCCTATATGTGTTATGGTGTAGCTGGGCTCTCGGAGTTCCACAACAGGTGTTCCAGATCTTCGATTTTTAGCGTTCCGTACCCAAAGGGTAAAAACGGAACCCTATTACTAAGACTTCGCTGTCTGTCCGTCTGTCTGTCACCAGGCTGTATCTCATGAACCGTGACAGCTAGACAGTTGAAATTTTCACAGATGATGTATTTCTGTTGCCGCTATAACAACAAATACTAAAAACAGAATAAAATTAATATTTAAGGGGGGCTCCCATACAACAAATGTGATTTTTTTGCCGTTTTGTCTAATGTATAGATAATGGTACGGAACCCTTCGTGCGCGAGTCCGACTCGCACTTGGCCGGTTTTTATAAGTCAACAGAGAGTGCTCATCAGATTGAACAACTTTTGCTAAAACGCCATTCCTATATATATGTTAGTGTGGCTGGGCTCTTGGAGTTCCACATCAGGTGTTCCAGATCTTCAAATTTATTCTCTCAGCAGAAAATTGTCATCACGTGGAACATTTTTTGCTATGGTACCATTTTTGTATCTCTTATAGTTTAGCTGGTCTGTTGCGGTTCTGCATCAGGTGTTCAAGTTTCCAAGATAAATTATAGCCTATATATTGCCCAGACTTAATACCTATACAACAACAAAAAAACATTCAAATCCGTCCAGTAGTTCCGAAGATTAGCGTGTACAAACAAACAGACAAACAGACAGAACTTTTTTTTTGGATTCGTGCTCTATTACTGTTTCTAAACCCCCCTCAATTATTTCTTTTTTAATATATTCAATGTACAGACACAGTTTTTTTACTGTTTTATTATATGTATATGTCGCCGCGAGGACACCTATAAGCTAAGCTTATTACATAATGTTATTGATTGTAACTAGTTGAATTATAATTTCTTATTCCATAAACTGCATCTGTGCTAATACTGCCATCTGTGAGATACTCTGGCAACTATTATAACACCTGTGAGTGCCACTGACTAATTTCGTTTGAGTATCAAGCTCAACAGCGCCATCTGTTGGCTTGTCTTAATCAGTATCACTTGAAAATCAATTATCAAACTAAACTCGATGTTCTAGCTAACTATCGTTATAATTAACTTAAGAATATTTGTATAACAACTTTAGGGTTTCATTCATATTAGCAATTAATAGTTAATCACTTGACATTATGATTCGGCGTCACCTGTCAGGGAAAATGGCGCCGAATGTGATTTTACCGTCAATACCTGAATGTTTAAATTTAGTACGAGAACTAAGTAAGTCTCAATAATAGATCCCAACTTTAAATTAATAAGACTATTTTACACAGTGATTTACTAGTAAAAAGCTTTTGTTTAACATAACTGTTGTACATCACCGGAAATGTTCCATGATAGCACAGATTAAAGACTAAAAAGTAATGAGACAACTAGTTTATTATTAATGATTGAAAACGTGTTCAAATTGGTGAATTCTGTCATTATTTAATAGTAACACAATTATTGTAAAGTGTTTCATTATTATTTGTGAGGCTGATTGAATTTACTATTGTAATAAGTTGCTGAACCGATATTGTGGTACTTCCCCCCACTCAGAACAGACAGGGAGCAACGATCCGTCACGTTAGCTTACGATTAGCAAAAACAATTGAAATACTAAGTAATTATAAGTGTTTAATGAAGTGAACGATCTGTAATACGATTTAAAATAGTGTGAAGAGTTTCTTCTCCTCAACCATAATAATTTGCGAATGGACGACTCAACTCTAGAAAGTTAATCAGTTTCTGTACATAAATGGTTTAATAGAAATAAACGTTTGGAATTTGAGTCAAGTGCTGTGTGTGATTTCAAATACCCACCTACCTATCTATCAACAATGAAGAATCGTATCGCAAGGCGATGTGATAAATGACTGAAAGACAATATGGTGGCGAATGGCGCCAATAATTTGGGGACAGTGTTCCTCTAAGCTTTCCCTGCCGTGATATATATATCGCACACCTAGATGAAGGGTGGCACAACTCAAAATAATACAAAATCGAGTTATTGCGATTATCGGAATCAGCGTCGAAAACTACACTAACTCCAAAGACACCTGTGTACAAACTCCATTCATAAAAAATAGATGGCTCTGTAAGTCAGTCTTTTTGATTAGCCCACGGTCACCCCCCACCAACAACAGTAACGCATCACCAGTTACGACATGTCAGCCGCAAGGGAAGTTGCTGTCAATACGCACAAAGAGTAAATTATTTCCACTTAGTTTTGTATTCGTGGCTAACCGCAGTAATCAAGCGTGAATTATTTTGAGTTGATTTTGTATTCGTGATTGCATCGGTCTTGTTTCTTGGGTGTTCTTCAACTTATTTCCCCTTACCCCAGTATTGTTGACAAATGTAAGTAATTGTTGTTTTACTAACTAATAATAGTTTAGTGTTGGTGAAATTATTATACACTATTTGAGTTGGTCTGTTATTGCTGGTTAAATTTAAATTCGCTCTTATTCTAAAACAATAAATGCTATTGTATATTTTGTTAAAGGAATATTTAGAGTTGCCTTTGTATTTCTAAAACTGATTTTATAAATTTTAATTCTTTAATAAAATACTGCAATTTATAAAAATATTTTTGAGTTAATATAGTATTCGTGAAATTTATTAACTTCGTATTTTGTTGGTACAGATGATGAGGGGCCGTGGCCTTTTACTTCTACAGAAGGCGATGGAGACAAGTTCAAATGACCCTGAAAGCAGTCATGTGGAGAAAGCGCTTCAAGAGAATTCCACAACGCCTTCGACGATCACCAAGGTGATGGAAGAAATCTCAGAAAATGGCACCATGGAGTTACAAGAGAATCCAGCAACGTTAGCACCACCACCAGCCAGCACCCAGGTGAAACCATCGTACTATATATCACCGGTTAACAGCGAAGGTAGCGATTTAGACGATTCAGATGCGGATCCGCTCTTCAACCCACCTCCCAAAGAGAGAACTCACCGTCCATCTCTCGTCGTTCCAAAAAAGAGGTATCGTTCCTCTAGTACTACCTCCTCCTCCAGTTCTAGTAGTTCCAGCAAGACTTCACCACCAAATCATCTCTGCAACTCTGTGCCATCTGCCATGCCGGATTCTGCCAATCTTTTTAACGAGAATCCGGTTACTGAAGCTTCCACCTCTCAACCGATCATAGACCAGTCTGCTGATCCTGAAAGCCTTCCAAGGGCTAAGAAAACGACAAGAAAAATGTCTCGTTCCTCCAGCTCCTCCTCTAGTTCTAGCTCATCATCTAGTAGTTCCAGCAGTTCGTCAAGCAGCAGTAATACAGAAATAGGTAGTAACTCTGTGCCGTCGGCCATGCCGGATTCTCACAATCTTTTAAACGAAAATCCACCTACTGAACCTTCTACCTCTCAACCGATCATAGACCAGTCTGTTGATCCTGAAAGCCTTCAAAGGGGTAAGAAAAGGATAAGAAACCCAGCTGTTTGGTCCACAAATGTTAAGAAATCTCGTCGAAATACCGGAAAGGCTTATGTAAGTTCAACTAATAAGTTATTCTTAAGAGGGCTATCACAATTTTTCTTGTATTTGAGTGTTTTAAGAGTCTAACACTGAATTACACGAAAAATTTTGATTTTTATTTTGAGCGCTCCCTAGAGATGTAATCAAACTTTCTCGGACATTTTTTAATTTTGTGGCCATATCTAAACCATATTCACACATCTAAACCGAGATTTTTGATGTGTGTTTATAGTTTAGATACCTATGGCCACAAAATTAAAAAAAATATATATATGCCCGAGAAAGTATGATCACATCTTAAGGAGCGCTCAAAATAAAAATCATAATTGTTCTTGTATTTGAGTGCTAGACTCTTAAAACGCTCAAAAACAAGAAAAATTGTAATAGCCCTCTTAAGATGTCTATCAAAGGGCTGTGTTTTTTTTATAATCCTGTAGTAGACTTACCGGGTCTAGTACTGATTAAAGAGATGTTAATACCGAAATTACTTTAAGAAAAATGTCTACTTTCTTAAACGTTTTACTAAACCTGTTCAAAGTTTAATGGATCTCAAATTAGAATAATGTAAGGTGTTAATTCTATTTTCCGAGACATTTGCTTAACAAGTGCTGTGTTTTTGATTATCTTTAATTATTATAATTCTTTATTCATACAAAATAAATATGTCTTAACTGAAAATAATGTTTTACTTCATTATTATACAAAATAATTATTTAGATACACTACTCTTTCTGTAAAGATTATTAAAAAAAATGAGAGCAAGAAAGGATTAATTTAGAAAAAAATCACTAATATGGAATCAATTTCAGTTGATAAAAATATTAAACAATGATTTAGTCACGATTACTAATATAACACGAAAAATAACAATAAAAAAGTTATACGTGTATTTGAAGGTAAGTAATTGAGCAAATTAATATCTTAGTGAAATAATATACAGCATCATACACCAATAATTTAAATCGGTCAAATAGAAAACGAGTAAAACGTTTTTCGCACTTCCTGAAAAAAGAGGTATTTTGAGTTGTACTACTCTTTATCTAGGTGTGCGATATATATATATAGATTACATATAATAAAACAGTAGAAAAACTGTGTCTGTACATTGAATACATAAAAAAAAAAATTGAGGGGGGTTTAGAAACAGTAAAAAAGCACGAATCCAAAAAAAAAATTCTGTCTGTTTGTCTGTGTGTCTGTTTGTTTGTACACGCTAATCTTCGGAACTACTGGACGGATTTGAATGATTTTTATTTTGTTGTATAGGTATTAAGTCTGGGCAACATATAGGCTAATTAATCTTGGAAACTTGAACACCTGATGCAGAACTGCAGCAGAACTGCAACAGACCAGCTAAACTATAAGAGACAAAAATGGTACCATAGCAAAAATTGTTCCACGTGATGAGAATTTTCTGCTGAGAGAATAAATTTGAAAATCTGGAATGACGTCTTAGCAAGTGTTGTTTGGTCTGATAGGCATTTCCTGTTGACTTTTATCTTAGAAACAAATACCTGATGCAGAACCGCAACAGACCAGCTGAACTATAAGAGATACAAAAATGGTACCATAGCAAAAATTGTTCCACGTGATGAGCATTTTCTACTGAAGATCTGGCACACCTTATGTGGAACTCCGAGAGCCCAGCTACACTAACATATATATAGGAATGACGTTTTAGCAAAAGGAGGAGCCCGTGGCTAAATAATAACAGCCGCTCGGGTCGATCTTTAGGTTAAGCCGTGCTTGCCTAGGTTGGTCTGTGGATGGGTGACCACCCATTACATACCGGGTTTCCTCCGTGCCTCGGAAAGCACGTTAAGCCGTTGGTCCCGGCTGTCATTTGTAGATCTTTGACAGTCGTTACAGGTGACCCAAAAAGTCTGACAACCAGTCTTACCAAGGGATATCGTATTACCCAGTACTAACTGGGTTGTAGAGGTCAGATAGGCAGTCGCTCCATGTAAAATACAGGTATTCAGCTGCATCCGGTTAGACTGGAAGCCGACCCCAACATAGTTGGGAAGAGGCTAGGCAGATGATTATGATGACGTTTTAGTAAAAGTAGTTCAATCTGATGAGCACTCTCTGTTGACTTATAAAAATCGAAGATCTGGAACACCTGTTGTGGAACTCCGAGAGCCCAGCTACACCATAACACATATAGGAATGACGTCTTAGCAAAAGTTGTTCAATCTGATGAGCACTCTCTGTTGACTTATAAAAATCGACGATCTGGAACACCTGTTGTGGAACTCCGAGAGCCCAGCTACACCATAACACATATAGGAATGACGTCTTAGCAAAAGTTGTTTGGTCTGATGGGCATTTCCTGTTGACGTATAATAATCGAAGATCAGAAACATCTGATGTGGAAATCAAAGCTATCATTAATTTCAATGTACCTATACCTAATTATAAAATAATATAAGCTGGAACTGGGCTCCACGCGGTGAAGGTGGTAACAGTTTAGGACTGATTTTCGATGACGATGGTATATCATTGAAAATTTGACTCTACTGGCCAAAACTCCCTTTTATTTTTTTATTTTGTCGAATAAATATGCCTTCTGGCTTATGTTATTTTAGTGTTTAATTTCCTTTTCCATTTATCTTCGTGGCACGGTAGCCTACCCGGTAATGCAGCGGAGCAGTCACTTAGATTTTAATAAAACTATAACCATGCCTAGAAAGAGGTCAAATCTTTCCCAATGTTCCAAAGGAGCTAAAAGATAGAGGATCAGTGATCCTCTATCTTTTAGGATCCTAAGATCCTAAGAATCTACCGAAGAGCGTCAGGAGAGACTTGATGCTGTTCAAGAACATCAGGCTTCAACTCGCTCCGTGGAAACCTCTTCGGATCGCGAAGCACGCCTGCGTTCTCAGCGTATTTACGCATCTACGTATACATCCAGGTCTCTAGAGACCAGTGAAGAATATGATGCTCGACTGACCGCTGATCGTGAACGTCTGCTTTGTCTCGCGAGTTGGAGACGTTCAAGGAAAGAGAATTACGCTTGAGTTTTCAGCGTCTCTACACATCGACTTCTAAAGTGGGGAACGTGATGCGCGACTGAGTGCTGATCGTGAACGTCACGCATTGTCTCGCGAGTCGGAGACGTTCACGGATGGAGAATTGCGCTTCGACATCAGACGTATCAGATCCGCGTACGAAGTCGCGGGCAGAAGCTAGTAATAAATATATATATACCTATATATTTTATTTATTTATTTTAGGTACTAGACAATACCAGCAAAAGTGGGACAATATGGGTGGCGCGACATGTCCCGCAGAATCGGGACATTTTCGTAACATGTGCTGGTAATGGGCAAGTCTCCTTGTGGAAATAGTAAGTACCTACAAAATGTTTCATTACTGTTTTAACCTGGATAAAGATATGTCCAAGGGCCGGTAGAACAAACGAGTCCTGGATTGGAGACCAAGTATCAACTGCAGGCGCAGTTGTGGACGACCCTAGCTAGATGGGTTATCGACCTTAACAAGGTGGCTTAGTCAGACAGCATGCAGCAGGCGGAGAATAGTGTTGTGGCATAGCTTGGGAGACAAGCTCGCCACACTGTTCATACACCACTGCAACTCCTGAAAGCCAGAATCAACAGTGGCGGCCACTAGAAAAGCGCTGAGACAATGAAGCTCGACGAAGTCCGAGAAACAATTTAACTGTCTTGGATCCCGCAACGAAATTAATCAGAAAAGAATAGTAGAGGAGTATCATAACAGCAATCTCTCCCTCCATATCAGCAGGAGACAGAACAAAACAAGGCCAAGGCCAGCATGGGAGAGGTCAATCAATATTCAGCAGTGAATTATTTGTACGCCGTTGACGGCAAAGAAATAGCGCTCATGGTTAAGGTTTTGCAGCGTGCTGCCCCGATAGGGCTCCGGGGACCGGGGGGGAGGGGGAGGGGAAGGGGGTCCCATCCCCCCCCCCTACCGCTAACCGGAAATGTATAGTTTTTTTTTATAATTTTTTTTAGATGCAATAATTTTGTCATAGCAAATGTACATTTTGGGGGTTCAGGGGAGAGAAAGAGTAGGAGAAGGGAAGAGGGACCTCGCACCCCCCCTTTCCGCTTGCCAGAAATGTATATTTTTGTGTTTTATGTTTTTTTATTGACTTTTTTGATATGTCGCCCTAAAACAAATAAAAAAAATAACTAAATATACACACATCAACACGGTCTAGGGATATTTTAAAAAAAGCGAATTACTATCAATGTGTTAATTATTTATATGACATGTATATATTTAAAAGATACGTTATTTAATATTTTACCATTTTTTAATAATGGTTAAGGTATAGATTAAAATTTCAGGATTTTATGGAAAAAAAATGAAGCATAGACGGAAACCGTATATGAATGAACTTTTCATTTGTGAGTAAAAACTGAAAAAAATAGAAAAATCATTTAATTTGTGTTTATAAACTTGAAGTAAGTAGTCTGAGAAAGCGCCCATGATGTTCATAACACATCGGCAACGATTCGGCATGCTCAGAACAAGGTTGTCAATGTCTTGCTGCGGAATATTGTACCATGTCCTTCTGAGGTGCGCAAAAAGTTGATCTTCTGTAGCCAGATTTTCAGGAACTTCCTTCAGAGCCCTTCTTTGCAGCATATCCCACGCATGCTCAATGGGATTTAGATCTGGCGATTGAGCAGGCCAGTCTAAGGCCCTAACATTATGTGTATGTAACCAAGCTGCTACCGTTCTCGCCGTGTGTGCCCGGGCATTGTCGTGCATGAGCAGGAAATCTTGCCCCATTTGTGTTCTGTGGGGCAAGATTACGGGCCCCAGCACCTGTTGGACGTATCGTTCTGCCGTCATATTGCCCCGCACCCAAACGAGATCCGTCCGTCCTCCAAGACGAATTCCTGCCCAAACCATAATTGTTCCTCCTTGGTATGGGTGAACTTCCTGAGGGTTCTGGAGACGGCTCCATCGTCCAGGAACTCGCCAAACACGCGTCCTTCGTGAATCTGGATGGGAGCCGAACCTGGATTCATCCGTGAACAGCACATTGGACCATTGGTCACGGCCCCAGTCCACGTGGTTCCGAACCCATTCTAATCGTCGTCCACGATTGCCTCTCCGTAAAGGTGGGACCCGGAGTGGTCTACGAGAGCGTAGATTGCTTTCATGCAGTCGCTTTCTTACAGTTTGGTCACTCACAAGCACTTGGTGTTCCACTCGCAGCCTTTGGACCAATTGAATCGCCGTTGCATTTGGTTGTGCTCGCGCAGTAATTTGCAAAAATCGGTCTTGTCTGGGGGTAGTGATGCGACTTGGCCCCCGGTGCCTCTCCGCTACTTCACCTGTGGCACGATAGCGTGTCCACAATCTTGAAATTACATTTTGATGGGTCCCTATGGCCTCAGCAACATTACGCTGAACAGATCCAGCTTCCAGCATTCCCACAGCTCGTAACATCTCCGCCCTCGTCAAATGTCGGCGTTGCATGGCTACAATACCTCAATTTTAACTTTATCTTTCGTTTAAAAATGAAAAAAAACTGTAACTAAACGTAATTCGTATTGTTTTCTAAATTTCGCACAAATGAAAATTCCCTCTCCTATACATCAAGACATTTTTATGCCACCGAAACAAAAGAATTTTCAAAAATTTGAATTTGGAATTAGTCTGAGATAAATTACAAACAAATCGGTGTATAAAAGATTCCAATGCGGCCAGTACTTTTCGAGTTATTTGATTGAGTATGAAATATCCCTAGACCGTGTTGATGTGTGTAGATTTAACATTTTTGACCTAACCTAATCCGGTCAAGTTGGTCTGAGTCGGATTCCGGACGCGCTCCCGCCAGACACTCTCGCTCACCCCTGAGTGTCGCTAAGCCACACTCCACGTAGTTTCACGTAATTGTGTAATTTCAACTGTCAGGCTGAGGCTACAGTAGGGAGCGATTTGCGATGCGACTGGAAGAGCGAAACGAGAAAAACATGGTATGGCTACATTACAAGCGAAATTCCGGCGTATATTCGGCGATGACATGGCTACAGTACACATGCTCAACAACGAATTTTCAAGAGCGATTCATGCGGCTACACTATAAAAAGAGAAAAACAGCGATTTCGCTGAGAATTCGCTAGTTCATCGCATTTTAATGATCTTAAAACATTCGCGGCGACTCCGTGTCAAGATGGCTACATAGAGGGAGCACACACAGGCGACACATACGACGCGCGCGGGACGCGAGGGGAGGTTGTTTAGTTCGCGGCATTCACACAGTCGAAAGGTTGCTGTAGCTTTGTGTAAACGTGACGTGTATTATTTTCAATGGCTTTGTCAAAACCAAACCTTGTATTTTTGCTTGAAAGCTCTTACCTCAAGTACGAACTATTTTTGAAAAAATACAGTCGAATTGAGAACCTCCTCTTTTTGGAAGTCGGTTGAAAAGAGATTATGTTGGATTCACGAAATAAATAAAGAGCGCAGTAAATATGGAGAATTTCATCATTTTCACCATTGCAGGACGTGCTTGAATTTTGGATACAAACAACTCAACGTCCATCGTAGATTCATAGACAAACCTCTTTAGATGAGCGATCAAAACAAACTGGTTTGAACGTGTCGCACTGTCATGAGCGAGCGCCGAGTCATGTCATGTCCGTAGCGTGATTATGTAGCCACTTGACAGCGGACCCACTAAAACAGTAACTTTGAACTTCTCGCAAAATTAATCGCTCATTCATTTAAATTCGCTCAAATAATGTAGCCATTTAATATAACTGACGAGCATTTGTTTTTTACGCTCTGAAGTACAGTTGTAATGTAGCCGCTATCATAACAATGACTCATTTGAATCGGTCGTTTTCTTAGAATGCGATCAAATCATCCATCGCGGTTTACTATACGCATAATGTAGCCACACGCATATTTAGCAGCACTATTGAACTAGTCGTGCAAGTGAGAAATTTTCTAATAAATTCGCTTCAATTTCGCTCATATGTTGATGTAGCCGATGCCGTGATTTCAGTAATGTTGTTCCTATCGCATAAAGAAATCAAAGATCGGTAGTAATATTTGATGTACGGTGTAGCCATATACGTGAGCATTCATTTACTTGTTTTAATCGCTCATGTGTCGCAGGTCGCCTCGCGGCCTAATGTAGCCTCAGCCTCAAAGTGACAAAATTGCGTTTAGTTTGACGTAATTATGTTTATTTTTGGCCTAAATTTATGTTCGTTCCTAACCTAAAAATTAGGTTTTTTCTTTATTTATTTTTTGGTTAAAACTGAGTTTCCTATGAAAAAAAAGTGTTGCAAGGGTATCAGTAAGACCCCTAGGAACCCCTAATATTATCACATTTCCTCCAGCGAGGCAGCACGTTTTAAAACCTAACCCGCGCTCATTTTATTAATATTGACATCTGTTCTTTTGTTTACTTACTTAACAATTATATCTCTTAGCTGATTCTAAAACTACTCTATGCACTTGACGATCTATAGACGATCACATGCCTTACACTCCACATAGGGTTGTACCACCACATAAAAAATCTGGTTCAAATATTTGAATTTGGAATTGCAATAGACTGCGTCAACCGTTAGTTGAAGGATAAATTCCTCTGTCCTGCTAGGAAAGCTATCCTTATCTCATGTAGATCAGGATTGATATTTTGTGTAACGTTTATTCTTTCTGACGCTCATTACCCTTCCAGTGAGTACCCCGAGCACAGATATCACGTGGACGCTCAAGGCGTCTCCAGCGGCGTGGCCGGCAAGCTGAAGCGACTCCAGCGCATGATCATCAGCACCCAGCCAATCAACGCATGGGAGTGGAACCGTGACCACCTCGGATTGGCCGTCGCCACCGCCTACGACCAGTATGTCAGGATCTTGGTTACTACTAAACTTAATTTGCAATAATTTGTGACAGAACTACCTACTAATTTTATTGTGTTGTTACAATACAAATATACTGTTATTATGTTACGCAGTTGCATTTAAAAAAAAATATTATTAAGTGGTTTCTGCCTACTCACATTGAATAAGACGTGTTTAAGTATTGTAGCTTTAATATTTGGGATAAGGAGGGCCTTGTTTGCAATAAAATATACTTTAAATAAGAATAACGATGTAGTATAAATTATTTACCCACAATGTTGTTATCAAACGATAAATTGTACTGCAGGAAATCAATAACAATTATTATTGTTGTGTGTACATTGTTAATGTTATTTTCCAAGATTATAACGAGTCTTTTGTTTGTAGGGTTTTTCCATTCTGATAGCGGTTCGATATCTAGTAATGTTGAAGTAAATAGGTACTATTACTGTAGGTAGTCCGGATCTTTGTCAGGCGTTACACGTAGTACAAAAATACGAAATTTGGAAAACCAGTCTTTCCAAAGGTATCATAAATACCCAGTGGCTGGAATTGTAGGTCAGAATGCCAATATTTCTACATCGATTGCCTAAATCGATGTAGATATACTGGAATTCAGTTCCATGCAGTTCCACTGGATGCCGACCGACAAAATAATTGGGAAAAGGCTGGGCAGATCACAAATAATATTGAAGTACTTAAATAAAACAACATGTAAATTTTCTAACTAAAAGAGCGATTTATTGTTAGCCCTAGTACTTAGGTACACATTATAAATAAAAATTAAGGCTAGCATTCAGTTCTTAAGACCACAAATAAATTTCAAGTTGAGTGATCGTGCGCTACACACTAAAGTCGTGTCGAGATTATTGTATCATGCACAGGAGCTATGTAGACTTTATAAGTAGTTTACGATACTATTTCATTTTTAAGTTCTTTCTATACAAGATTGTCGATAGAAAGTACGCAGTCGTAGTGTAAACTACGTATATAACTTACAGTTTGGTCTCGTGAACACAATTACTCGTATTGATAGGTGAGAATTGTCTGATCTCGTCTTTACCCACGACTTTAGAATGTTGTAACGATAAGTCGACAAAAAAGCGTGACTGACTACATTCTCCACCCTAACGAAAATAATGCTAATTAATTAATCCAAATCTTAAACGCAACTTTATAATATAACACAGACATTACCATCGCTAGTTAAATCGTATGGTCCAATATTTCCGTAGCATTCATGGTTCTTAATTATGCAACCACACTTATTAAATTAATTCAAAAATCATCCTTCATATCATAGCTGATAACATTTCTTCTACGCTGATTTAAACGACTACATTATATCGACTCTTTAAATAAGCATTCAGTTTTTTACCAAAATTCTTACGATTAAATTCTAAAACAATTGATGTGCAATCCAACTTGCATTTTGTAGTTCACAATTTCATCTGGACAACACATTAGTTTTCTTGTCTTGTAATTTATTACTCAAAAGCAATAATGTTACGTGTAACCCCTAACTAGTGAATTGTACAAAAACTAAATTTTCATACTTCGTAAGCTAACGTTTGCTACTTCTATAAAACTTACATTATTTTTACACTCTCATGAATGATGGCCTTATTTAAATTTCGATTAGCTTGTTATAAAGCCAAAGAGCTTTTGTGTTTTCGATTGTTTTGAGATCGCTTTCCAGCAAGCGATTGCATTATGCATTGGAGTACGTTACCCCAGCAGGAAAGTGTCTCCTAGAGATATATGAGTGGAACGTTTAATTAGTGCCCTAACTGCTGTCAATGTGCCCCCACATAAAAAATGTGTGCCCCCTGTCGTTTTGGAAATAAACGGAAAAAACGATTCCTGCTGGGGTAACGTTTTTCTAGCAGGAAAATTCTAAACGAATGATCGGAGAGAGAAATATTGTGCATGGCCTTGTAGCTTATGTTAGTGCCACAATGTGCCCCCAAAAATAAAATGTGTGCCCTTTCAGGTTTTCGAGATATTGCGTTTCCTGCTGGAGTAACGTTTTGCAGAATCGTATATCTCTGAAACCATTGTATGTGCCCCTGTAGAATAAACATACACGAGTAGCTCTTAATGTGTGCCCCTTAGTGCCCCAATTAGATTTAAGAAAATATTTCTAATTTCCAAGTTATCGCGGTTTTATGAAAACTCGAAAAAACATCGCAGCGCCTAAATGAGACAAGGTATAAGCTCGCTGAAAACTGTATTCTGTCCGTCTTGACACTAATAATAACCATACAAAGTTTCAAAACTGTTCATGCATGCGTTTTTGAATTATCTTGTTATAAGTCAAAACGATGGTGACATAACTTTGACGGCAAAATACAAGGAACCAGCTCAATCCCAGATGTGTAGGTGTAAACCAATAATGTGTGCCTTTAGTCAAAAATATATGGTGAAAATATTCAGCTTGGAATGTTTCACAATAAGTAAATATCGACAAAAAACTACACATGTAAATAACGGCTGGTTATCCGACCAAATTCGAATGACTACTAAAAAGCGACGGATTCATACATAACGATGACCCTCTTTATTGGACGTATTATACCTAAGCTGTTGTCCATACCACAGTATAAATATGGACAGTACGGAAACTACCTACAAATGCTCGAAACCGCACACTAACACAAACATGCGCATCGACGGGGTCCCCATAGTCTAAGATCCCTTACAAAACGACCTTCACCGAGCTGGTCAATTGATAAAAAGTATTTTATATCAAATTAAATATGTCAATAAATATATTACAATTGGGTTGGCTAAAAAAATTCAGTTAAGAACATGATTTAAAAAAAAAAATATATAATAACATTAAAATTAATTATAAAAATTAATAATAAAATAATTAGCTGATTAAAATTATATATTTTTTTAAACATTTCTCTGGTTTGGTTAATAGACAAATTCCATACCAATTGAAAGTATGAAGCTTACAGAATATGCAAAGGTTAACCGGTTAACCTAACTTAGGCATATTCTACAGGCTTCATACTTTCGATGGGTATCGAATTTGTCTATAAACCAAACCAGAGAAATGTTAAAAAAAATATATAATTTTGAATTGCTAATAATCATGTTCTTAACTGAAATTTTTTAGCCAACCCATTTGTAATATATTTATTGACATATTTAATTTGATATAAAATACTTTTCATCAATTAACCAGCTCGGTGAAGGTCGTTTTGTAAGGGATCTTAGACAATGGGGACCCCGTCGATGCGCATGTTTGTGTTAGTGTGCGGTTTCGAGCATTTGTAGGTAGTTTCCGTACTGTCCATATTTATACTGTGGTATGGACAACAGCTTAGGTATAATACGTCCAATAAAGAGGGTCATCGTTATGTATGAATCCGTCGCTTTTTAGTAGTCATTCGAATTTGGTCGGATAACCAGCCGATATTTACATGTGTAGTTTTTTGTCGATATTTACTTATTGTGAAACATTCCAAGCTGAATATTTTCACCATATATTTTTGACTAAAGGCACACATTATTGGTTTACACCTACACATCTGGGATTGAGCTGGTTCCTTGTATTTTGCCGTCAAAGTTATGTCACCATCGTTTTGACTTATAACAAGATAATTCAAAAACGCATGCATGAACAGTTTTGAAACTTTGTATGGTTATTATTAGTGTCAAGACGGACAGAATACAGTTTTCAGCGAGCTTATACCTTGTCTTATTTAGGCGCTGCGATGTTTTTTCGAGTTTTCATAAAACCGCGATAACTTGGAAATTAGAAATATTTTCTTAAATCTAATTGGGGCACTAAGGGGCACACATTAAGAGCTACTCGTGTATGTTTATTCTACAGGGGCACATACAATGGTTTCAGAGATATACGATTCTGCAAAACGTTACTCCAGCAGGAAACGCAATATCTCGAAAACCTGAAGGGGCACACATTTTATTTTTAGGGGCACATTGTGGCACTAACATAAGCTACAAGGCCATGCACAATGTTTCTCTCTCCGATCATTCGTTTAGAATTTTCCTGCTAGAAAAACGTTACCCCAGCAGGAATCGTTTTTTCCGTTTATTTCCAAAACGACAGGGGGCACACATTTTTTATGTGGGGGCACATTGACAGCAGTTAGGGCACTAATTAAACGTGCCACTCATATATCCCTAGGAGACACTTTCCTGCTGGGGTTACGTACACTATGCATTGAGACCTTTTTTCTCGATGGTAATCACTTCACAATCAATTGCATGTTGGACTGAACGATGCTCAACATACAATGGGGAAGGCAAAATGGGTTATCTAATGGCGCTAGCACCGCTTGTACCAAACATCATCATTGGTTGAAAATCTATCAATGTCAATATATACTTCAAAATAGTTTGACCTCATTGGTCAGATTGGGTCTAAGCTATGGACGCGCCATCTACAATCAGCTTTGACCAGCCTTCCCCATTTATAGGAACTGTTGTCCAGAGGTAAGACAGATGACGCACTGAACAGTCAGACTGACAAACGTAACGTAATCAAGGTACTCTGAGCTATCTAACGCTCAGGTTGTAGCCTCCGGGGAGTTTGCGGCCCTACTCTCTAACGTCCGTCCGTCCGTCCATCCCGTCACTCTCGCGCACGTCTGCAGATGAGTGCGAGTGAGAGAGACGGATAGAGACGGACGGACGGACGTTAGAAAGTAGGGCCCCGTGTGAGGCTGTTCTAATACGTCATTTGCTTAAGGCTGATGCTCCAGGGTAGCCCGCGAAACTCAAATTTTCTTACGTTTTTTTGCAATTTGCAGGCCAGTGGTAGGTCGTATGTTGATTAAAATATTATTCGCGGTTGTAAGACGTATGTATTTACAGAATTATAATCATCAAAATCATCAATACAACCCTCCAAGTTCATAAAGGTGTAGAAATGACTTTTTCTGCTTTTTTTTGGTTCTTACACCTTTATGAACTTGGAGGGTTGTATTGATGATTTTCATGATTATAATTCTGTTACTACTTATGTTTTACAGCCGCGAATAATATTTTAAACAACATACACCTTAGCACTGGCCTGCAAATTGCAAAAAACGTGTGGAAATTTGAATTTCGCGGGCTGGTTGGAACATTCACCTTAAGGCCTCAATCTTCACATGAGTTGTGTAGTCAACTGCGAAATCGTAACGAATATAACTATCCGACCGTCCGATATGCTAATGTATATTTAGTCATGGTTTCTAGTCATCTTTGAACTTTTGTCGAGATTTTCTGCCTAGGACTACACCAATATTCAATCAACATCATAGACATTGGTGTCGATTCTGTTGTGGACAAACTAAACTTAATTTAGGCTATTGCTATCATTGCTATTGCAGTGCGAAAAAAGGACGGCTATAGCTATGAACTAAGATAAAGATGTCAAACTAGTTTATGCCTTGCGCTTCACCGTGTTTTTAGTCGACATGTTTTTAAGTGCACCCTTCATTTGTATGGAAATATTAGTTCCAATTAAATTTGATAGTTCTAAATTACGTCCGTCTCTTTCTAGTTATATTAGAGAGAAAAAGATAGCAATAGCCTAAATTAAGTTTAGTTTGTGCACAACAGAATCGACACCATTGACTTCTTTATTTAGACATAACAGCCAATTAAACATGAACATTTCACTCAAATACAAATCGACTCTAATTATTAACAATCCAATGTATATTCTTATGATAGTTGATGCTTATAACTGTTTATCAAATTGAAAAAAAAAAATACGCTCTATTTTATGTGTATAATATTATCCCAATATGTTGATTGTCAAATTAGAAATGAGACCACATCGAAAAGTAAATTGAATCTTATTAAAAACGTATTTCAACTTATTGATTGAAGCATATACCAGTAGTCTATAATTCTACCGCTAAAAGGCTGGCTCATACTTAACTATTAAACAGCTCACACGCTACGGGAAAACAACATAAGTTACTTACCTACGACATATAGAAATGAACGTACATTGAATATTTACATTAGATTAGCTTACAATAATAGGGATGGTACTACACTATCAACGTGGTGCATAGGTATAGTTCGGTTCAAACTTAATGGCGGCTCGGAAATTAGCTACAAGTGACGTGTTTGTGCGAATTTTTCCATTCTCACGTCATTCAAATTAATTGTAAACAAGAACCAGTTTTAAACTTCTGAATAAAATTATCATCATCAATATTATAGTTTTCCGGAAGTTTCATATTGTTTCACTTGAAGAACAAACGACTGTGTCATGTGTACAACCGTTACAGGTCGCGGCACGTAACTCTAGCGCTGACCGTTATTGCGCAGAAGTAAAAAATAAGAATGTCTTGGGGCGTGCGTTGCGCCGATTGGCCAGTCGTAAAACATGCGCAGTTATCCCCTCCACGTTTTGTTCAGCGCTAGAGTTACGTGCCGCAACCTGTAATACAACATTGTCCAGTATTTAGAGGTCGAACACTTGTCTGACAGTGTAGTACCGAATAAAAAGCACAGACAGGTGGATCCATAAAATATTGAGAGGCATGTGCAATCAAAATTATTATATTCTAGATAAGTTTCAAACGAAACATCTATTAATTAAATAATTCAGTTCATTCATAATTACAACAATTATTAACTCTAGCAATAAAATCAGCACAGCAATTTACAAAGCATTAAATATTTTTTGTTATTTCCTGAATTTTCTCTTCGCCTTACCGTATCTTACATGTTGTGTTCAACAAATAAATATATAATATTTTACCGCGAATTTATAATGAGCCTTAAGTTAACATACAGACACCGAAAACATAGAATTATGAACGTAACATATTTGAATACAATTCATAAACTAGGAATAGTTAATATTCGGTGATAAAATATTTTATTTGTAATTGCGAAATTAATGTAATAAATAGGTTTTATAATCAGGAAGGTTGGATATATGTTTTATAAATAATAAAATGTATTGTCTATCGGTCTAGTGTAGTCTATGACTTGCAGTAAGTAAGCCACAGTGTGCAGTGGTCAGTGTACGCAGTCATGTGCGCGCCTCACGGGGTGAGGTTGGCATGGCTGGTACTGTCGCGTGTCGCGTGTGACGTCACGGGGTCTGCGTGGCCGCACGTCTTGTTTCACGTCCGTTTATGCACTTTGTACGCACACGTCATATAGCCGCTGGCGACCTGTAACCAAAAAAATCCGTTTTAATCATACAATCTATACAAATAGATAAATTGAAGTGTCTGTGCATATGAAAAAATTTACGGTACTGAGAACAAAAAATCATTTCTTTTGAATTCTTTCTGTTTGTTCCGGCTAATCTCCGAAACGGCTCGATCGACTTTGAAGGAGCTTTTACTGGCAGATAACTGATGTCATAAGCAGTAAATGTAACTTTTATTTTAGAAAAAGGATTAGGATCCGTGCAAAAAACTTACAACCCTTGAAATCGTTAACAAAATCCGATTCAAACAGCGAAGTAATATTTTTTTTTTTAATAAGAATTTGACGCGAACGAAAGCCGCGGGCAACAACTAGTACAATAATAAATAGAAGTATGTAGTTATGTCGAATAAACTGCCCAGACAGAATCTAAGAAATAAATAAAAAGAATTAAATCATCCCTATACAGGGTGTAAAAGACCTCATCACGAAGCCGTCAACCAAGCATTCTGTACATCAAACTAAGTAACTTTACGCAAACATTATTGCTGGGAAACTACTTTTTTTTTGGGGTGAAAAATCATGTTTTGTGGTAGAAATCAATGTAACGCACTCAAAACATTGTGCTGAGCTGAGCTGTGTACTATTCAATCCATCCAGGATTGAATAGTACGGGGATCGTGGAGGTGTTTAAAGTAAAAAGCTTACATTAAAAACTTATGTTAAAAAAATAACTTGTTAAAAAGTTGTAACTTTGACACCCAATATCTCCGTAACTAGAAGGTTCCCAGGTGTGGTGTAGAACAAAAAAATGATCGCGATGACGGGGAGAACAAGTGCCTTTCGGCTTCGTTAAGAGGTGTTTTACACCCTTTATATTATAAAACCCTTTATATCTATATATATAAAAGAAAGTCGTGTTAGTTACACTATTTATAACTCAAGAACGGCTGAACCGATTTGACTGAAAATTGGTGGGCAGGTAGCTTAGAACCAGGAGACGGACATAAGATACTTTTTTTTTTAGTAGGTAGGTAGGTAGGTAGCTCATGTGACGCAGACGAAGTTGCGCGGGCCAGCTAGTCTATACTATAATAATATTATAAAGAGGAAACTTTGTTTGTTTGTAATGAATACGCTCAAAAACTACTGGACCGATTTAAAAAATTATTTCACCATTCGAAAGCTACATTATCCACGAGTAACATAGGCTATATTTTATCCCCGTACTTCCACGGGAACGGGAACTACGCGGGTGAAAACGCGTCATGTCCGCTAGTATACATTCAGTCAAAAAAGTATCGGGAATGGATGATTCGTTTATGGTTCCAAATTCAATTTTTTTGTTTTTTTGTAGTTGTTAGATTGGCACAACTGTTTTCCATTTTGGCGCGGAGTTTGAGTTGCATCTGTTATTTATATTAAATACAGTGCTGGTTTTAGTAATATCATATATAGTGTGTATTGCGAATTTCATAATGGACAAAAATATCGAACAAAGAGTTTGTCTTAAATTTTGCATCGCCAATGGAATTTCGTGTTCGGAGTCACTGAAAATGTTACAGAAGGCTTACGGTGAATCGACATTTTCAAAAACTCTTGCTTATGAGTGGTTCAAAGCGTTCAAAAGCGGTCGAGATGTGATGGAAGATTTGCCTCGCTCTGGTAGGCCGTCAACGTCTGCAACTGAAGTTAACATCGCAAAAGTGAAGAAAATAGTGACTGAAAATCCCCATTCAACTCTGAGAGAGATAGCCGCCGAACTTTCTGTATCTCATGAGTCGATCCGTACCATTTTAACTAATCATTTGGGTATGAAACATGTTGCTGCTCGGCTAGTCCCAAAAGATCTGAATTTTCTCCAAAAACTCAATCGCATGAAAGTCGCTGAGGACATGCTAGAACGAGTCAGTTCGGACCCAACATTCATGAAACGCATTGTTACTGGTGACGAGACGTGGGTTTACGAGTTTGACATGCAAACTAGTCAACAAGCTTCGGAGTGGCGCCTTCCAACTGAACCGAAACCGAAAAAACCACGCCAAAGTCGATCAAAAGTCAAAGTCATGTTGACTGTTTTCTTTGACTATCGCGGTGTTGTGCACTCTGAATTCTTACCGGAAGGTCTAACGGTAAATAAAGAATATTATTTCAGCGTTATGCGGCGTTTAAGAGAGCAAATTCAACGAAAAAGGCCAGATTTGTGGAAAGAAAATTCTTGGATTTTGCACCACGACAATGCGCCTTCGCACAAGGCTATCATCGTGAACGAATTTTTGACCAAACACTCAACAAATACGATCCAGCAACCACCATATTCACCAGATATGGCTCCTGCTGACTTTTTTCTTTTTCCTAAACTCAAATTACCACTTCGTGGCACCCGTTTTCAATCGATAGAAGACATAAAGGAGAATTCGCGGCGAGAACTGAACTCAATTCCGGAAGCAGCGTTTAAAAAATGTTTTGATGAATGGATTATTCGTTGGCGCAAGTGTATCGTTTCTAAAGGAGCATACTTTGAAGGTGATAAAATAAATTTGGATGAATAACAGACATTTTGTGTATTATTGATCTTTTCCCGGTACTTTCTTGACAGAGTAGTATTATAAAACGAAAGTCCCCCGCCGCGTCTGTCTTTCCCTATGTATACTCAGATCTTTAAAACTACGCAACGGATCATGATGCAGATTTTATTGATAGATAGAGTGATTCAAGATGAAGGTTTTAGTATATAATTTGTCAAGCGGGCGAAGCCGCGGGCATCAGCTAGTTTGTTTATAATGTGGGTTTCTACTATGACACTTGGATGGATGAAAGTTCCATTTACGCTCCAAATGGAACTTCCATCCATCAGGCAAGTGACTAAAGTAGATTCTGCGTCAATAAGTGTGATCAATCTAAATTAAAAAAGTACGAATACTAAACATAGGCGGAAAATTGAGCTAGAAAAACGTAGTATTCATATACTACAACAGCCCGCAACGTCCACTGCTGGACATAAGCCTATTCCATGATGGGAGGAATTTGCCGTAATCTCCACGCTTGGCAGGCGGATTGGAGATCGCAGTGATGAAAGACTAACAGAAAACGCTGCTGCCCATTCTCTGGTCTACGGAGGCGCAAGGTGTTCTGCCTCAGACATTAGTCGCCTTATACGACACCCGTGAGTGTAATGGGTTGGTCCTATTCTACTCTGCCGGATACCACACGGCTAAGTATTCATATAAATAAATTAAAATAAATACACTTGTATGTAAACATTTGTGAAACCTGTTGTGTTATTGAATGTGGTTCGATGTTTTCAATTAGCGCGATAACATCTGCTTCCGTTAGTATGCCTATGAATAATTTATTAAGTTCAATGACGATTTGTTTGTTCATTTAAATCGTATCCTGAACCGTATGGATGAGAACAATAACATCGGCTTCCATATGACTTATCTTTATAAGTAATCAATTTGTATAATTATGTTTGTGTAGCTTCAATCCCTCATCCAGCGCTCTGCGGATTTCGATTTCAATTTTTGGAGGTGTTTAAGAAATTTAAGTATCAAGTATTTAGTAGTAGTATTTTAGTATTACCAATTTAGGACTTGACTAATATCTGAAAAAGTATGCATTTCACAAAATGCGCACTGGACAAAAAACGTGCACTTTGCAATTCATTTACTTCTCATAATTAAACGCGAAGTTCTATAAGCACTTGGCTAAATATTGAGCACATTTTATTGAAAATGGTTTTAAAACAAAAATCGTTTGCTTTTTCATACATTTTGTACTTTCAGTCAGACATAAGACAGTATCAGGAACTCCTTGAGCGCAGAAACAAAAATCATTTCCTGGGTTCGATTCTCAGGTCGGGCAAAGTGTTATTGGGATTTTTCATCAGGAATTGCTCAGTAGCAGCCACGAAGTCTGGATTTGAGCCCAGTTGATGGCAATAGGCTCGGATTAAGGCTTAAGTTGTGAAGTATGTTATTGTGTCATACCTGTGCTCGTGTAGCGAGATTCAGTCGAGGTTGTCCTGGAAGATGAGACGCACGTAGCCCGGCGAGCCCTGCAGCGGCGCCGCGCAGAACGGGCAGATCGCGTGGAAGCCGTTCGTGCCGTGCGGGATGTCCACGCTGGCCCAGTATCTGACCATGTAAAAGCACATGTTAGGGTGTTGGTTTGCACAAAGTGGGTGTTGTGGCGCAGTTGGGAAACCTTTATCCAGTAGTAGACTGGGGTAGGCAGAGTTCATAGTAACTGGTATTAAGGTTGGTGTTGCCTTAACACCACAAATAACTCAAAGCATTTAGCTCTTAACATAATTAAAACATCACTCTGCATCTAGAAACCATTGACAGAAACCAAAAAATGTTTTAAATTCTTTTTTAACACCCTTGCTCGTAAAGCTGATGTAATTCCACCGGTTTTAAATATGTAAAGCGGGTCATAAAAACCGCGTGTGTTACCAAAGCAAATAGTTAAGTTATAGTCCAAACAAATACCATAACAGTATTATTTGCCATTTCAAATATGGAACTGATCGCCGCCGCACGACTCCAGCTAGTGAGCAGCGCGCTGTTGCTATTCAAATTTCGAACTAATCGCCGCGCGGCGCCAGTCAGTAGGCAGCGCTAGCGCGCTGTTAAAATGCCGGGAAAGCAATAGTGTGCATTCACAGAATGAGTTTATTTAAAAAAAAAAAAAAAAAAAACAGTTTATTCGGTAATTTAAAAACTTGGCTGCATGCTCTAGCGTCTTTGCCAACATTTTCACGCAGCCACGGTAGAAAATAATCCTCGCGCCATTTTTCTCAAATTTTCTTTTCTTTGTACTTGTATTGTGAATATCTAAAAATGACATCTTTCAATAATGAAGATGAGCAATATATTATTACTTCAACTCCACCGGATATACTAACAGAAGCGCGAACCCCATGCGACAGCTTGCTGCCGTCAATATCCAAGGACAGATACATAACCACGTATGAAAAATGTTTTTTTTTTCTGTTTCCTCGCAAATGTGTTAAAAAACGTCGTACGATATACGTGCGTATTGGTTATAACATGCTCGGCTCAATTACGCCCTCGCCTTCTAATATCGTAATGTACTATTAAAGCTAGACGTATTTAGTGATTTGTTATCCAAGCAGTTCTAGGTTAGATCTTTTATGATATTGGCTGGAGCAACACATTTGTGGCCCACTTGAGACTTGAGAGTAAGTAATCATCACCACTTATAGACATCAAAGCAAATTTGACGCCCCTGGTTTCTGATTTGACGGCACTGTTCGCGCAGTAGCTGAGCGATTGACTGGGTCGCGGGTTCGGTTCCAGCACGGAACAAATATTTGTATGGCCTACAGATCGTTGTTCCGGGTCTGGCGGTTTGTGTATGTGAGTTTATGAAATGTGTGTAAACGCACCCACAATACAGGAGAAATTATTCCTTGTGTGAGGAAATGTTTTAAAAAAAATACGTTTCACTTCTCATGCTCTAAAGTAAAGTTCGCCTTTATGTCGTTCGTAGGCGACATAAAGTCGCTTTTTATGCTCTAGTTAGAGCATAAAGTAAAATCTTCATCGAAGACCTTGTCAATCGGTCCAACAGCCACACCAATAACTTCAACTTCATAGAATAACCTCTTTATTTTAATTCGTTTCGTTAGTATTGTCTGTCTGTCCATCCATCAGTATGTCCATCTGTCTGTCCATCCATCAGTATGTCCGTCTGTCTAAATTTACTATTTTTCTCGCACTCTAAGTGAAAAGCAGTGTAACACACGGCGCTAAAATCCCTTTATAACTCGTTCCTATTTACTACCTCACTAAAGCTCGGTAGTAAACCTACCTCGTATATAATGGGTAATTTTAGACCCTTGTACTACAATCTACTGTTCCTTCCCAGGATTAAGATGTGCCCTAAGTAGGCGATGCCTTAGCCCTGCAGTACTGTTACTGTGCACAGGTGACTCACTTGACAGTCCGCTCGGAGGCCATGTGTCCGCAGGGGTTGAAGGCGTAGGTGGGCGGGCCGGCGTCCACGTAGAAGGCGGGCTCGATGCCCATGCACACGCGCACCACGGAGCCCGCCGTCAGGCACATGGGGCAGCGCCGCGACCCCGACTCGCTGCCTTCCGCGCCCCACGAGTGCTCACCTGGGGGGGAACAACATTTAGGTGGAGTACTGTTATTTCTTAAACAATTGTATAATTAGTTTAATTAGTGCTTATAAGTAAGCTATAACTACAATATACAACAGTTGAAAATAACGAAAATGTCGAATTCAAATGTTAGGTATAAGTTCGATTCTAACTTAATGGCGGCTCGCAAGTTAGCTGCGAGTGACGTTTTGCACAGGATTAACGCTTTAAACTTTATGGCGAATTCAGAACATCTAATGTAAAGCTGCGCAGACAACAATTTTACTTTAGGTATCAACGGGGCGCAGATGACGCATTGTTTTGTCTGTTTAATGTGCAGACCGTCACTTGCAGCTAACTTCCGAGCCGCCATTAAGATTGAACCGAACTATAGCGACCTGCCTGATCTAGGTCAACACGATTTTAAGCTTTCACCGTAAAACATTATATGATTATACCGTCATCCCGCTTGCAAGAGCGTCGAAATATCGGGAGCTCAAAATAATGATCAATCACGGAAGGTATACCGTAAAGCAGCGGTCGACAACGCGCGGCCCGCGGGCCGCATGCGGCCCGAGGCCTATCTCCTTGCGGACCGCGACTGCTTTGTAAATTAAACTTTAATTCTTATAGTTAAATTTAATCAGCGTTTCTTGAGTCTGCCTCGGTGACAACGACAATTTTCAGCCACCCAGTGTGTGACGATTTACGATTGGAAATGTGACCCGCCCAATCCCATTTTAATGTCGCAGATTTATCGCCAACATCGGCGATGCCTGTCTTGGACCGTATTGTGGTGTTTTGTATTCGATCGGTGGCTTTGATATTTAAAATGCTACGCTCCATTGCTCTAGACGCTCTATAACAAACCTTGAGTTTGGACTTCTGGGCGTCCGTCAAAGTCAAGTCTGGGCGCCGTAGGTTAGGATAGGCAGGTTTGGGTAGGTCACACATTTTATTTTATTTCATTTAACATTTGATTTACAAGAGTGTTTAAGAGAGATGTTTATGTTAGTTATTGTTTTCCCCTCATATTTTTACAAAAAGACAACAATGACAAAAAAATATTTTAAAATTTATTTTGTCTAAAACATTATATCACCTATGATACCTACCTAAAAACGTAGACACTTATTAGGTACCAAATTATTATATATGCGGCCCGCCTTTATTAAATTTTTTCACTATGTGGCCCTTGTCTGCCAAAAGGTTGCTTACCGCTGCCTTAAAGGACAGTATAAGTTTTCATAGTAAGTTTTTTTCCGATGTATGCTATAGATATCTGTACCTACACAATTTGTGCTCGAGGCGAAATCTATACACTACATACGAAATACACTGATATAATGCTACATTGTGGTATCAAAGTTATTCGCAGGAAAATATAATGTAGAAACCCAACCACGACAGTTGGGTAAAAGCCAAACAAAACGCCCGGTCGAAGGATACTCAATTATTGCATTCCATATGAATTACCAAGATGGTGTATAAAATAAAAGATCAATACGGACCCTGTCGGGCACAGCAACATTAGAAAAGAGGATAGCCCTCTTCCTCTCAGTAATAGTAACAATTCAATAATATTATTATAAATTATTAGATCAATTAATCAACAACCAAGGATGATGAACAGCTTTCTTCTCTGTTCCTCATACAACCAATCTTCATTAGTGAAATTTGCCCTTACAGTTTGGCCGCTAAGAGAATGCGTTCCTGACATCTGTCAGTTGGTACAAAAATTTAGCGCGAAATTATAACATTTATTGATAATTGATTTAATGATATCGTTTTTAATAATATTATTTGTTAATAGGGTAAAAAGGGTAATAATAGGTAAGTTATATAAGCAATAAGTTATACAACATCACCAATAATACTAAAACTCGCGACCTGTCAGGAACGCATTCTCTCAGCGGCCGAACTGTAGTGTTATTGTTGTCATTGTAGGTCAATTCTTTATTAAATTAACCTTAAATTATTTTTTGCTGCCTCGTTGGTCGCAAACGCGACTGCTGAGCATTAGATTCTGGGTTCGATTCCCGAGTCGGTCGAAGTGCAGTTGGGTTTTTCCATCAGGAATTTCTCAGTGGCACCCATGGAGTCTGGATTTGTGCCCGGTTGATGGCAATAGGCTCGCCCTATATTACATGGGGCTTAAACATAACATGCGAAATATGGGTGTACTATCCCTGCCTCAACCTTCGGAGATGAAAGCGTTATGTTACGTTTAAGTGACTAAATGAATTACTCTAAAATTACGTTCGAACCGAACTTTATTAATAACAGCACAACATAATTTTGACCACACATGTTGAAACATAAAACATCATTTCACCTAAACAAAAAGTCCCACTAAAGGGAAAACCCACTAACACTACAATCCAATATTGGGAAAGGCCTATACCTATTCTAAAGAGATAAGCTGCACACATTGACTTCTAATGATAAACATATAACTGGTTTATCAGACATAATGTCTCAATAACATCTTACCTAAAATAAATAAAATTTTCACTTCTCATGCTCTGAAAGTGCTTGTTTGTGCAGGATATAGGCTGCACAAAATCGAATTTTGTGCACAAGGGCATTAATGTATCTACTCATAAATGTATCTATATTAAGGCAAAGAAAATGAGCCATACAGCCAAACGCAATAAGAAGTTCATAGATAGAATTTGTTATTTTATAATATTTACTTTAATTTATTTGCCTTATGTGTTTTTAAGACATAAAAGATATAAAGAATTAAATTCAAGTACCTACGGTAGGTTATTTAATTAATTTAAGAAAATTATAATAAAAAAAATAGTAGGCTGTATAGGTCTGCAGCCCAACTCTAATATCAATGTCGTAAGATTTCAAAAAAATAAAGCGGTGGGAAACAGTTTGTTTTTGCGTGTTTATTAATTTCTTCAATTTATACTACTGTTTTATTTCCTCGCAATCGAAGTGAAAAGCAGAGTTTATAACTCGTCCACAAAACCATTTTTATCCTCGACATCAGCCCTCGCCTTCGGCTCGGGCTGCTAAAAATCTCGGATAAAAATGGTTCGTTTTGTGCACTTGTTGTAAAATCTACTATTAAGTGTCCGTTTGTAATTACAAAATAATAGCTTTTTACTAAATGCATATAAAAGTAAGTACATAGGTACGGTAAGTTTCTGTCTTCTGTCTGTTTATCCCGGCTAATCTCCGAAATGGCTGGTCCGATTTTAATGGAACTTTTACTGGAAGATAGCTAATTTTATAAGCAGTAACTTAGGCTACTTTACTTTTATTTTATTTTAGAAAAAAGGATTAGTGTCCGTGTCCATTCAAAAAAAATCTAAAAAAATCCGATTTAAATAGGGAAGTAATATTTTTATCTATATATTACATAGTATATAATTATATATAATTTCAAGCGGACAAAGTCGCCGGCAACAGCTAATCAATTAATATTCTGCGTGTCATTAAAACTAAATCTAGAATACCTAATCCATTATATCTTGTATAGAACGGCCTATTTACCATATTATTTTTCCTATTTGCTTTATTTTTAAAGTAGTATTGAGGATAGCTTTTAATTTAATTAAGTTCTGCCTACAAATATTTTTTAAACATAAAATTATGAATAATATGGAAATTACATGACCATGTCCCGTTTATGGATTTTCCAACTAATTAGCATTTTGAACACTAAATTAGATAATCTTTGAAATCGAGCATGTTTGATCGCAATTTTGCTTTGAAATTCCGTGCCTTTTATTTTTAGACAAGCACGCAAAACTATTCCCAAACCACTATAACTCCTGAAATCCATAATCATCAGTCGACCATCAGAAAAGCAACGAGACAATGAAGCTCGACGAAGTCCCAGAGCGCCAATTTGAACTGTCTTGAATCCCGCGACAAAATTCCGTATCTCCCAAACTGACATTTTATCTGCACTCATTCGCGGAACTGATGATAACCTTATCCTGTGATACACAACAACAACAACAGCCCGTAACGTCCACTGCTGTACATAAGCCTCTCCCATAATGGGAGGAATTTGCCGTAATCTCCACGCTTGGCAGGCGGATTGGAGATCGCAGTGACGAAAGACTAACAGAAAACGCTGCTGCCCATTCTCTGGTCTACGGAGGCGCAAGGTGTTCTGCCTCAGATATTAGTCGCCTCAAACGACACCCGTGAGTGTAATGGGTTGGTTCTATTCTACTCTGCCGGATACCACACGGCTAACCGGCTATCCTGTGATAACTAACCCTATACTATGAATCCACCCTTATCGTATAATAACTGCATCAGAGTTAGCACACAAACTAGTGCACTATAATACTTTCTGCGTCGGAGGCTATTATGTGCTGAGACTGGCTACCATGACCGAAGACAGTCAGGACTGTTAAGATGGTGTTCCCTATCCTATGATGATGATGTTTACCTTGGACATGTCCACAGTTGAGGTACACGTAAGGCTGGTTCAGGTCCTGATGTGCAGAGGACAGTTTGCGTGGTATGACGAGCGTGTTCAGTCCCACGGGACACTGCGGCCGCCCCGCGTTCAACTCGTCCACTAATTGTTCGAGATCGCGTTTTGTCTGTGGAGATTGAATGAAGAAAATTAATAGAAGTATTAAAATACGAGTATAAAAATCCTTAAATCTATAAAAACAGAAAACGATGCTTTAAGATACATGCCACAGCTTACGCGGTGTCCTGCGTGAGCGACGAACGCGACGCGACGCGACGCTGCGAACGCGACGAACGCGATCAACTCAACAACGGCATATCCTACATGCGGCCTATATATGACAGTCTGCGGCGAGACGCCACGTAACGCGGACTTGTTTTGAGGGCGACCAGATGAGACACCACGAACTACAATGGTCTGTACTTTAAATATGAACTTTCAAGCGAAATTGTACTGTACTTCTCCATGATTCGAGAAGTAATGACCAAAATCACGTAGGACATTTGTCGCGTATAGCATCGCGTCGCATTACGTCGCGTCGTGTTGCGTCGCGTCGCGTCGTATTCGTCGCTCACGCAGGACACTGCGTTATAGTGTCGGATAGCAACACCTGACGCCTGATTTATAGACCAAAACGTCACAACAAATCAGTTATCAAATGATTTGGCAACAGATAACCGATTCAGAAATCTGGGTTAATAACATTTTAATCAGTATTACGCGGATATTACGTGCCAAAATTCGTCACGACGTATTTCCAGTTTCGCAGCGTCAGAAAATACCCAAATTTTGTATCAGTCATATTTCTTTACCGTTAGTGACGTCGTGTTGAGAGCAGCGGTGGCCCAGTGGTGGCGGCCGCGACTTACGAACAGTAAGTCGTGGGTTCGAACCCAGGCAGGCGCATTACTTTGTGTAATTTATTTCATCACCACTGTTCTCAAAACGGTGAAGGAAAACATCGTGAGGAAACCGGCATGTCCTAGAACCACAAAAGTCGAAGAAATGTGACATCTACCAATCCGCACTGGGCCCGCGTGATGGATTATAGCCCATTTCCTCTCATAGAGAGGAGGCCTGTGTCTGTGCCTGTGTGTGGAGGCTGATGATGATGATGACAGTGACGTCATAAACTTACCGGTGAGTTTTTAAGTCCTTCGGCACTCCTCCACAATAACGTAGCGCCACATAAATCTATCATAGTTCCGTCTCTGAGGACGTTTGTCTCCGCTTGACAGGGTAGGCCCTAAAAAAGAAAGAATAAAACATTTGTTTGGAGCGTACATAGAATAAATAAATATCGGCAACTCAATCGGCAAGTTTGAACGTTGTAGGAATATCTCAAGGGTTTCCCACGCGTGTTTCAAATTCTTAACGAATTCTTGGGACAATTTGTCGCCACCTGTTTCAACAATTTAGAAGAATCCAGAATTCCAGATGCATTGCATCCGGTTCCCTTGAATCAGCACGCGATTAAACAACTGTTAAGTTTTTGTGACTCAAAAACTTATAATGAGCGGCAGATTATAATTTTTTGTTTAGTAAGGTTTCAACTGGTTCTTTGTAGGAATTATATGTACCATTATGGTCCTCTGTCTACCATGTATAACGCGAACATAGTGCTTCCTTTAAACAGAATGCCAAGGATTCGAGACGCGACGCAACGCGACGCGACGCTGCGCGCAGAGCGACTCTACGCGAAAATATACACATTTCATTGTGAGAATTCAGAATACGTGGCACCATGAAACACTGCGCCTCAACATTGAAATGTGTATATTTTCGTGTAGTAAATAAAGTGATATTTTGAGTCGCTCTGCGCACAGCATCGCGTCGCGCGCGTCTCGGTGTGAACTGACCCTAAAGCAACATCCTGGCAAAAAGTCCACACAAATCTTTGTGAACTTTTTATAGTAGAATTAGGGACGGTTTTTTGTCGGAAACCGGTGTCCCTCTGACCATTAAAATTAGCTGACCTAACGGAATTCCCAAACAGCTGTCCATTTTTATGACTCGTTTTCATGACAACCTGCTATTTTTTGTTACGACTTTTTTTAAAGCACGTGTAGGTATCGGTCACGGTAAATGTGATTAATTGAAAATTATTAATAATTACCGGTCATTTTTAATAATTACCGCAAGTCCAGGTAAAAGTAAGAAATTAATCACTTTTATCGGTGGTTATTAATAATTTAACCTTAGTATCGATACATGTAATAAATAAACGCTGTAAATGCAGAAAAATGCGCGTTTGTTGCAATTCTGTGTTTGTTTTTAATTTATATTGACTTTTTATACCGACTTGGGCACTCCGATTTTTTATTACTTACCCCTATAATAATATACTTATACCATTCAGAGGTAGGATTTTTTATTAGTAAGTATTATGTTTATTTTGCGGTTCATTTATTACTTTTAACAACTAGCGCGAGCGTAGTGAATTATTAATAATAACTGCTAGTCTGCTAAAAGTGATTAATTTCTATTTTACATTCACATTTACCAAATCATGATGTAATCTATACTAATATTATAAAGAGGTAACATTTGTTTGTAAGTTTGTATGTATGGGGTAATCTCCGGAAGTAATGAACCGATTTCGAAAATTCTTTCACTGGTAGAAAGCTACATTATTCGTGAGTGCTATAGGCTATATTTTATTCCCGTACTCCCACGGGAACGGGAACTACGCGGGCGAAACCGCGGGACGTCAGCTAGTTATTAATAATGACCGGTAATTATTAATAATTTTTCAATTAATCACATTTACCGTAACATATCAATACTAATCAAAACAATGGTATAGACAGACCTAATCAGGCTGCAATTGGCTGTCCTATGCACGAATGAACAAGGAGAGCGGTCGTTAGAGTGGAATGGCGCTGCTTAACTAGTCCTTGCATAGTTATTTGACCTCTGATTCTCAATAAGTGTCAAAAAGGACAGTGGTCCTTATTCACGTTCAAATAAGGTTACTGGTTGCTGCCACTGGCACTGACAAGACTGATTAAATTAAAATTATCTTTATTTTTGCAACAATAAGATCGCTGCTTGCTTAAAGTGCTGTTGTCACATATACAATAACTATGAAAATACTGTAATCGATTCACACATCCAAGATAAGGCGCATAATACCCACCGCAGCGCACGGATAGGCTACGCAAGTACGCACGTGTGTTAAGCTTCGCTTTGCAAGAAAATGTATGTGATTATGTCCACTGCAAACCATGGACACGCTATGCATGAATTGACGTCATTAGTAGATGCGTGGCCTGCTTGAAAATTGGCTCTTACGCAGCCAGTGGCGTACCGTGGGTTTTCGCCGCTTGGGGCCGACCGGAAATACGCGCCGCCCCTTGTTTTTTTATTGACCCCGATAACATGGAGTCTAAACTATGGGGACTATATTTCTTGTCACCAAAATTTATATTTGTCATCAAGTTGTATCACCTAATAAATAGATCTATCGCCACGAAATATGATCGTTCTCAGTTAAACAAAAAGTGTTCCCAGGTTCCAATTATCAAATTAATGTTAATATATGTGTAAAATAAGAGATGGATTACCAATAACATTGTAGTGCATTACATGAATATAAACTTCGTTCTTATAATAATAGTTTTATTACTTAAATAATAGCTTTGTGCTCAGAATGGTAGATCTGTCACCAAATAAATCGACTTGGGGCACCCCGACACGGATAGATTAGGTTAGAAGGGTATGGCGGGGTCGAATGAGCGAGCGAAGCGAGCGAATAGACCCCGCCATACCCTTCGTGGTTATTTTTTTATAAACCATTCAGAAGTAGGAGCCCCGCGAAGCGGGGCTCCGTCGACCGGGTCTCCCTCGACTCGGATGCAAGAGCATAACAGTTCAATTTCTGGTGGTCACTTATTAGGACAAACCTTTTATATTACATACAAAAACATTTGTTTGGTACTAGACCCTATATCTTCATGATTTTAGGTGATTTATTGTGGAATTGATTTTATAATGTTTGGTGACTACATTTTGGTGACAAATCTACTATTTTGAGGGCAAACCCTATTATTTAAGGAACGCAAAACTAATTAAATTGGTGATAGCTTAAATGATACCCCTAAACTATTGGGGTTTTTGAGAATCGAACTTTAAAGATTTTTTGAAATGTTATCACCTCTCCACCTTAAAGTGCCGATTATGAGAAATCTACGCTGTTCAGGATGTTAAACTGATAGTTTTCTGATAGCAGAAAATTACAGCTTTAACTGTCTGATAGGACATGTTAAATCCACCTGATCTGATCGACCAAGATCTTGCGCATTAAGTCAAACAGCTAACAAGAAACTTGAAGGCCTACACCCAATTACCAATCACACTGTATATCAACATTTATATCATTTTCTATGGCAAGAATGGCATGAAATTGCGTGCGCGATTTCAAATATCTAAGTATTTTTTACATTTTCCAAATTAATAAATTGGCGCTTCCTGCCGCCCCCTTTCGTATGCCGCCTGGGGCAATGGCCCCCACCGCCCTCCCCAAGCTACGCCACTGACAGCTCTTACGCGTCGTTCAGAAGTGCTGAACGCGTTTGGTTCATTGGTGAATATTATGCTCTTTGAAAAAGAGTATCCTATCTTCGTAGTTACCTTCTGTTGTGCAGAGCGACTCTCCCTGAGCGAGAACACGGCGCCTCCGACGGAAGTCTCGCGCCAAGGCCCACAGGTGGCGCTGCCGCCGCAGAAGTCACCGCGCGGATGCATGATCAAGACACCATTTGTCGTAAGCCCATCTATTTCGTGGTTCTCTGTCCATTTTGTCGCTTTTTCCTGAAAATTATTAATATAGTATAATAATATTGGCGGTACTAGTGGGAAAAAAAAATCCCACTAGTTCTACCGTAGAACTTTGTAGTAGAACTAGTGGGAATGATCCATGGTTTCGCTTGAGGAAAGTGGTGTCACTTTCTGGTAAAATAAGGAATATGACTAATTAACCAAGGCTGAAAATTAAACTAATAAGACCGAGAATGGTATTGTGTGACGCACGCAACCTATGCATGGATTGACCAGAATTGAATGTTGAGACTGACAGCCAATTTTGGTGGTATGATTTCGGTAAAATAAAGAACACTACAAATAAATCAAGGTTTAAAACTGAACTAATAAGACCGAAAATTATATTGACACAAGTTATGCCCTTTTTTTTCGGATGGGAAATCATCAAATGACTTCGCTCTGGGCGGAGCAGGAGGGAGTGTCAGACTTTTACTGACTAAAACCCATCCATGTTCCTTCATCGCCCTTTGTGTTCCGGGGCCACGGTATCTCTTTCGAACAGTCCCGCAACCCCGGCAGACATCGGCCCTTGCGGACCCCTTCCTATTGCTGACTCCCTTTGAGGCGCGCGTGGAACACGAACGCGCCGTCGACACGGCCTGTCGTCATGAGACGGACGGACGGCGAGCTAGCCCACCGTCCACAGGCCCGCGCCTACGGTGGCCCCCGACGCCCGGGGCGTCTCCCGCGGCGGCCGGCTGAGAGGTTCTCTCCCTCTCCCGTTCCGCCACCTCCATCTCTAGCATTACTGCTTCGCAGAAGGAGGTGACGGCGTCCCATTCCGTCTCGCTCCGGACCATGGCTTGCACCAGGGCCGGACGCGAGAGGTCGCCGCCGCCAATCGGCGCTTATTGACACTATGAAAGCCAATGTCTTACAGTCCATTGCCATGGACCAAGTTGATAAATGAAGATCTACTCTTCTATACAACGTACACCCACGTTCTAGTTTAAAAATAACAGTACCTATCCACTTAAATCATCATCTATATTCAAGCTCATATCAAAACCGCCAACATTACAAAAAATATGCTTCAAAAACTTTGTCTGAAATACTGAATGTCTGACATTAAAAGATCGCTGAATCTGAGTGAAGGCTCATTGCGAGTAAATGGCGACTAAATTGTTGGCATTAGCCGCTCATTTACACATTCATTTCAGTGAAGCGAATACCTACGTCACAGACGCCTACGGATGACGTCACGAGCGTCAAATCTGTACTCCAATCGTACTCAGTTTGTACTTACAATAAAAGACTTTGGAAGTATTCGCAGTAGTTGTCTGTTTTTTTATTCATATTACAAAACATCCTTTGAATGCTTTCTCGTCCTCCTACGCCTAATAGATAATTTCAAAGACTAGTGGATCAGTTACCACACAGAACCTAGAATTAACCATGTTGAAAGCCACACCACAAGTTTACAAAGAGGTTTATAATGTGTGAAAGTTTGGATATTATGAGGTTATCCAAGAAACCGATTTCAAAAATTATTTTACTGATAGAATGCTTTCTATTATCGGGTGACATAGTCATAGGATATGTTTTAAAACAAGAAACTTTTCACGAAGTCGCAGGCAGAAGCCAGTCATCAATAAAACTCTGACCCACGTTTAAATTCGTTGACATTACATAAAATACAAAAATACTTGCAACCTTACGGTAAAAGTATCGGTCACTTACCCCTAAAAATATATTTCTGGAGGAGTCAAAACCGGCTGCGTAAATGCGGCAGTTGTTCACATCGTTGCGGTCGGCTATGATACGGCACGCGAACCGTGATATTGTGCTCTGCAGCACTTTTGTGTCGCCACTCTTGTCGCCGGCCACTGTGTCCATCACCACGAAGTCGATCGGTGATTCTGATGATCTACCGATCTGGGAACAAAGGGAGAAACTGTCAATTCAAATGTTTCAAGTTTTTTAATGGAATTTTCTGCACCACTTAATAAATAATACGTTTGCTCCGTGAGATGAAAGGAAAATAAAAATAGTTTAAAGTCAATCATCTAGCTAGCATTTTCTCAATTTGGTCGGTCAGCTTCCAGTCTAACCAGATGCAGCGGAATACTAGTATTTTACATGGAGCGATTGCCCATTGCCTATGAGATAATGTGACCTCCTCCACAGCCCATTGCAGTTAAGCCTTAACTGGGGGTATAAAAAGACAGATTAGCAGGTTAAAGATTACAAAATTTTGCACCTATAACCATTAATTTAATCTGAATTAAATTCCCGCGAATCCCAATTGGCTTTTATTGGGATTTTTGCATAATCTGTATATTTTTCATTTCAACTAAAGGCTATCGGGAAGTTAATCCCACATTTATGGAATTTACATTTTCCTTTAAAAATATGGGCCCGGGGAAGTACAGAGATGTCATAAAATATCCAGAGAATAACCAAAATAAAAACAATAGTGCTGATAAAAGATTTGCTTGAGAGAGTGGAATTCCCAAAGTGTGTTATCGTCCATGACGATAAAATCGAATAATAAATAAGAAGTCATGGCCTATTAAAACAACATGAATGGGAAATTTTAGATATGATAAGATAAGCCAGTCATAATTTACCTAAATTAATAAACCGCTTAGCAACGACATTTTGAAATTACAGTTGATTACCGAACTCCGATTTCGTCACGGTTAAAAAAAAAAATCAGAGCAGTCTTTGGGGACTGCCGATAGAAGTGAAAACAAAAAGGACACAGGCCCCGCCCCAGTCGTAGCACTGGTTATGCCCCGCGCATGCCTATGTGGTGCTACGCCGTAGCGGATGCTACGAGTGCTACGAACGGCTACGAAGCGTGACCGCACGTTACGTTACGTGACGATGAGTTCAATGTTTTTCCTTCACCCAAAAAGTGCTCAACGCGCCTAAAGAAGTTTTCACTTCAAAAAGTTTTCTCAGAGGAAATTAGACGTGACCAGGGATTTTTTGTTGGTGATGAACGAGTAAGCCCTCAACAACCGCCTGCAGTCATCAGCCGATAAGTGCGAAGGCTGCGTTACGTCACCCGTTCCAAAGACTGACTGAAGCGCTCTGATTAGCAATGCCGAGAAGCATTCGCGAAGCCTCCTGTCAAATGCTCCTCAAAGTGCATCGTAGAGGCCATAGGAAGTTGTGAATGTAAATGCTATTAATATTTGTAGAATATAATTGGTATCCAGATATAAAGCGATTCACAACACAGAATTAACCGGTTCATCTAAAATTGAACACCACGACTTTCCTCTAAGCACGCAAACTAATTGGTGGTTGGTACAACAACAAATTCCACTCTGTATTTCGGCGAATATTATCCTGAACAACAGTTTAGAAAGTCCAATAGTGTGGAACTATGTCTGGGTCTCTTTCCGCGGTCTAAATGAGTGGAGCTGGTGATTTTGTTAAAATATTTAACAATTTCGTCAACATTGTCCCATTTGTTGTTTGGCAATCACGCACCTTATTTCTTGAGCCAACTAGGACGTCAGCAATCAGCATCATCATTTTATTTTTGTACCTCCACCAGGCATTGTATTTACACATTTTAAAGTATTTTATGTGTAACGTATAATATAAATAAGGTTACCTTCAGAGCTGAAAACGCTCAACTAATCCCTAATTAATGCTTGTTTACACGAATCGTTCTCAAAGCAACCTTTTAATTCCCAATTACGAGTAATTCGAAATTCAATTTCACTCGATGTTGGGTAAATCGTATTTCGTAAGATGGAGTTCAATTAACTTATAATAACTTTAGGAGTTTGCGATCATAACGATTTGATGGAAATACGCATTTGAACCGTGCTGGCATCCATATAGATTAGGTACTCGGTAACGTATAAATCGGTGAAGATAAGCGTTGAAGTTGAAATTATTACTAATTTAAATTACAGAACGATCGGGTTAGTTCACACGCGTGATCACGCACATCGTGTTCAATAAGTCCGAGGTGTAAAGACAATGGGTGAAGGCGTTGGTCCGTCAACATCGGAATTCGTTGCGTTAAAAGGCAATATTTGCAATAGTGCAGTTGAGGGGGGCATATCGTACTGGGGTATAAGAATGCAGATTAGCGTGATCGACGCCGCATTGCCGCTGTTGGGTAACTTGAGGCAGCGACAAGGCGTTTGCGTCACGAGCCCGACGCGGCACCGACGCGACGCCGCATACATTACGAGTACACGAGGCCCTGCATTATGCACTTGTGAAATTAACTTTATGACAATCGATCGGCCGACCTAAGCCGACCTTTACTCAAGGCTGAATAAGAAATAAAGACTTCTTCGTACTTTTACAGTAATTGTCCTGTTCTTGAGAATACGTAATATAATCCAATAAAACCATTATATTCATAGTTCAGCGAGTCACCGTGTAGTGTGCACTCTCAAAATTACTCTTCTCAAAACCAATCTAAAACGAGCACGAATCGGTTCCACGTAATATCATAAACGGCTCCGAGTATTCTATGCGAGCTAGTAACTGGCTATAGAACATCATTACTCCAATTTGACTAGTCTAAATTCTATCAGAGTGGTATTAGTTATTACCCATTGCACAACGGCAGCTGCGTCTAGGTTTCAATTGAGCAACTCTGAATTATATTTTTTCCCTCCAAACCACAGAATTGGATCAGCAGGCGTGACGAGAGAATAAAGATGGTGGAGATTACTTGCTATCCGGTTACTGTCCCGTTATGTGCCGCGTTGCGTCCAGTGCGTCTGTGCCTTAGCACCAAGACTAATCGAATCTAGCCACGGTTAAATATTAACCAAAACAATCGATAATTACATCTTGTGCAAAGAGATAAGAGCCGTCTCACGCACGAGTATCGGTCGTGTTTCGAATGTGTATTGTTCTCAAAGTCTGTAATTGCGTAGCTATTTCTAATAATATTTCACCGTTGGTCGCTATTAATCGTCCTACAAGAATAATATACGACTTAAAATTTTACAATAAAGAGAAAAATTCAATGCTATTGTTTCTGAATCTTTATCATTCCAACATTCCGCCCGATTGTCTTTTTACCACCATCCAAGGTCAAATGTCGGTCAAGGTTTAGCGGGTGCTGAATCGTTGTAACATGTAAATTGAAGCATTACATGATAAACATTGCACATAAACGCACATAAAACTAACATAATATAATGTTAACAGGTATTAGAGTGCTGTGATTTGCCAGGAAACTTACGTTAGTAGATGCGGGCAATTACTATCTTATTACAGAGACATTCAAATATTTACGAGCGATAGACGGGACAAGACGAAGAAAATCGTAATCTAATACTTGTTACTACTCAGTAACAAGTCGGTCTGTCTATACAGTGGTTCACAAGTCCCAACCTATGATCCGCAGGAGCTTAAAATGGGGTCCGCGAAAAGTTACATATAATAGGGCCCGAGAAAGGTAACATTATTCCTACTTTTTAACTTGCACGGAAGATGCAAGCTCAACCCAACCTAATTGAAAACCTATGAGAGTCGTGGTGTTATTCTGAGCTTGCTCCGCTCGCTCTTGCAAGATTCGTAAGTAGTAGTGTTCATAAGTACGTATTTTTGCCATATTCCATTAATTTATTCCTATTTCTGTATGAATGATTGCTAAAGTTTACGAGCTCACTTCGATCGCTCTTGTATCCTTCACTATCTTAATTCATCTCTTTGTCCAATTTTTGCATTATGTCAGTTTCAAGATTTACCCCCCTAGATATAATCCTGTTGGTGTCCATGTTTATCTAGAAACTTATGGTCATGGTCCCTGGTCCAAGAAAGGTTGGGAACCACTGGTCTAGTGTCATACGCCCGCTCGTCATTCGTGTGTTAAAGTCGAAAAAGTTCGGGATCAAATTTTTTGTATCTCCAATGTCCACTGTATGATTTATTTCAATTTCAATCAGCTGTAATATTAGGTGTCACGACTGACGCTGCGCCATTTTGTGCCCACTATCGGTAAGGTAATGCAGTGGCCGCCTGTAACTGATATCAGCTGACCGCAGCCAGATAACTAAGACTTACCTACATAACAAAACCACAGCTGAGCGATAGAATAATTAGAAAAACAAGAAATAGGTAGGTAACTATTTTAAAGGCATAATTTACAAATTTTCCATTAGTCGCTCCGCAGGTAAATTGTTAGCCTTCAAACGTCGGAAGCCGAATTAAAATAGTACGTGGTTCCATTGGCTTCGTAAGAAAAGACTTCTTTGGACCATTTAGTCCTTTAAGGTTCATTGTGTCTGAAGCGCGCTGCATCTTCAAGATTGCCATTTGAAAAGGAAATTCCATTTAGTTATCTTCTAGATATTTCCTCCTTATTATTCTTGTCTGGCTTCGTGGTTTATGCCATGAAGCATTACATAGAACTTCAATATTCAAACGACCGAATTTAAATTGGCTTCGTTGAATATACTCGCAGTATTGCTATAAATAATTGAATTTATTGTTTTCAATAATGAAGCCGTGTAAGAGACAATAAATATTCCCCTTCTTGCAAACAAATTCATAGCAACCGCAGGTGTAAGCGGTTAAGACAGGGGACTGTGCTTCGACCCGGCAAGCAATGAAGCCTCCACTCGAAGGCAATTTCCTTTCCATAAATTTGATACTGGCGTTATCACCACGGTTCGCTTGCTTTACAATCTAATTTGGGAACGGGGAAGTGGTATCATGTTCACCATTTGACTGGCTCACTGGCATTAGTGGCATTGTCATTCAAGTAGACATTTGTTAGAAAAAAACTTCACTAAAAGGATTTTGATGTATGATGTTTACAGTCAATGGAATTCCTTAGTACAATTTGTATGCAGTTGCCCATACTGGTGTCTATTGAAACCGTTTATCGTAGATCTCAATATCCAACACAGAACTCCACAGCAAAAGTGAAATCATTTCAGCCTTCAAATCCGCTACAAAAAATCCTAGACGAAAACATAATTGCATTTCTCAAAAATACCCTCTTTCTTTGGAAAGTGCCGTCTGTCCGCCGCGCCGGCAGCGTTTACCTGGCTAGTGGCTATACATTCAGCAGCTTCCTGTTATTCGACTCTCGGCACTCAACATGGCGACAAAAACTCAGGTACAGAACAAACACTATTAAACGCATTGTTCGTATAAAATTCACTATAATTTTTCGGTAAATAACGGAGAAACTGTACATTCCGCTTCGCCAGGTTTCTGAGACCTCCTTTCTTTGCTGGTGTACAGTGTCGTGGTTAACCGTATTGACATTTTGTAGAGCCATAATTTTGTTGAAAATGGATCCTATCGATTCACATAATGAGTTTTGTTTCGATTATTGAAAATACTTCACTGATCAACCCGTTTACGCAATGCTCAGTTAAGCTCGATTTAATTTCGATTAAACAAAGTTATGTTATGAGCTCGTTGAGAATTTAATACGCCTACATTCGAGTGCTATGCGAATATTACAATATCGACTAGGGTTGCCAGATGTTCGGGAAAACATAAAACAAAGTTCCTTACATTTTCAGAATTTCCAATCCATCTTGTGATTGTAACAATACCATTAATTTTCCAAAAGCTTTTTCCAATACCATTTATTTGCACAGTAATTACGGTATAGCATCGAAAACAAATGCGTAATTGAGTACGAAATATATCAAGTGGATCCCTGGCTTGACAGCGATTGAAGACAGAGCATTTCGATAGGTTCGTGTAGGCGGCATCGTAGGCGGAGATACGGGGGCTCCACACGACTATCTCCAAAACATTCAGTATACATAATTAAACCACATTATCTGAACAATGAACCTACATAATTTGGCTTATTCTAATCCCATCTACATAATTAGGTTCGTGCCAAAAAGGAAACGAACTATAAGAACCATTGCATGATCCAGATTTTTATCGGCCGTTATAAGCGTAGTTGGTAATCTGGCTCAGCCTTAACAAAGAGATTCAATTACTTAGCGTAAGTAGGCTGTTTGCTCGCATTCACACTCTATTTTTAGCTAACATCCTGTATCTTCAAAAATAACAAGGAAAAAGGCAGAGCCCTATTGAACAAATACAGCGAAGTTTGTTTATATTACCAAATGTAGTTTTGCAAACTCCTGAGCCTCAATATCCTCGCATGTCATAAGCATGTTACGGCACGTGTTCCGAGTCAACGCATCTGCTCATGTCGATATGCGGATACAACATTTCATTTGGCTACCTGGATTTTCACGAAATACACTGCAAGCTATTGTGGGCTCTGTAACTCTTTCAATACAGCTCACTTTAAACGCACGTATGTTTATATTAAATAGGTTATGAAAACGTGAATGTAGGGAAATTGTGTGGAGTTCCCGTTGTTCGCGACATGCCGCTGGCTGTCAACCGTCTATAGGCAGCTTCCCCTACGAGAGGACGTCTCAACTCAACGGAAGATCTTTTTGAAAAGGTCGAAAGTGATTGACGTGAAATGAACAAGATGGTTGAATTGGCCGGTAAATTGGGACCTCGATGAGTAACACAAAGGTTTACATGTTTTATTTATCATGTCATGTCACTGATGTCACCCCAGATGTCTATGCTATTGGTGTATTGAGTCATAAGCATTAATTGCACAGTTTCTATGATAGTTCCACTGGAAACGGAGAATGATCGACTGAAGCCTTGATCGCGGGTTGCCGACTAAAACTTGTGGCATTTAGTTTTGTTGGTGCTGACTTGGTAAAACCAATTCGTCAAACAAGGCTAATGCTAGTACAACAGTTTTAGGAAGCTACGGTTGGACGAAAAAAATCACGTTCTTCTACATAAATATCCTTGACATAAAAGTAAACCTACATAGTTTCACATACATTACGAAACTGCGAAGTTCCGTTCAATTTTGAACCTGTAAGGCTAATGCCAATTGTATGCTACCTACACAGATATTACGCTGCACTGGCATGGAACATTCACCATCAAAGCAACCAATAATCAAGTAGCTGTATGCAAAGTAGTGTGTGCCTCAAGGTATTGTGTGGTAGCTAGTTAAACTTGGTTTGTTGGGTTGTATTGTGAAATTGGCCGTGGCGTTTCCTGAGAAGAACTAAAACTTTCTCAAGACCACTAACCGCTTTTGCAATAACAGGGAGAATATTGGACTTGATTCTTCACAATAGTGATTTAAGGATGCCTAAAGACAAATGTAAGTGCTGATGAAAACCACGGCAAAGAAGGTTCGTTTTTGAAAAATCAAATGAAAGCATAAAAAAATCAAAGATTAACAAGACTGGCCGAATGGTATATTTGGCAAACTTGGAAACTGAACAGTTTTTGGACCACCACCTAAGGCCTACAGCAGAGAGCAATCTGCAAAATATCCCAAGAATTCACTAGCACTGGTCAAAAGCCAGTGACGCTGCTGCAAATAATAGCAATACCAGGTATAGATAGATATTGGACGAATTCCGGCGCACAATGAGGTCGGCCCACGCAAATGGCGCGAAATGGGACATCCTTCGTTCTAGTTGCATGAGCTGCATTGTTGTGTCGCAAGCTAGCGTACTAGAGCATTAATTATATTAATTTGTTTACACAATCATCGGTCGCTACTAGCGGCTCCTTGAATTATTTTCCAATTAAAACGTGATTAACGAGGCGTTTACGAATATAAATTTTGTTTGAATTTTTAACCTAGAAAATGCTCAAGACTTGTTTGTTTTTCTATTTTAATCTGATGCTAACTATGAAATTACATCGTTATTTTTTGTACATACGCATACATATTTTAGATTGCTGCTTACTTACTGATTAAATTATAACCGTTTTTACACGTAAACCACAATGATGTACCTATGGCTTATTTAAAACTGCATTCAATAACCGTTGAATGAAATATTTATAATTAAAATTAGTGAAATATAATAATACATTAAATTTCACTGCATAGGTACCGTACGACATTATACTATAAAAACCGGCCAAGTGCGAGTCGGACTCGCACACGAAGGGTTCCGTACCATTGACTATATTTAGTATTTGTTGTTATAGCGGCAACAGTAATACATCATCTGTGAAAATTTCAACTGTCTAGCTGTCACGGTTCATGAGATACAGCCTGGTGACAGACAGACGGACAGACAGACGGACAGACAGACGGACAGACAGTGAAGTCTTAGTAATAGGGTTCCGTTTTTACCCTTAAAAACCCTAAAACGGGTACGGAACCCTAAAAAACCGGCCAAGAGCGAGTCGCGCACCGAGGGTTACGGTACAAACTTTTTAAAGGACAAACTTAACTTTGCTGTTCGATCCCTAAAAACGGCTATTGCATCAACCGCAAATAATAAGTTTGTAAAATAAAATCGTTTTTTTTTTTGTTATTTAAACTACATATACTACGGTTTTCAGATTTTTCCCTTTAAATGTTTTGTAAGACCTTGCTTTTTGCCAAATTTCATGATTCTAGGTCAACGGGAACTACCATTAGGTTTTCGACCCAAAACCTAAAGGGTACTTCCGGTTGATCTAGAATTGTCAATTTACAGCACAAGTAAAGGGAAAATTCTGAAAAATTTAATATTTGGTACTTACCCATATTTGCCCATATCTTTTTATCGTTTTGACTCAGGGCCTTGATTTTTATACACCTTATAGGGACTATTAGACCTCACTAACTGGTATAATCATTATTTTTTTTATTTTTTCAACTTGTTAGGATAGACCTAACAAGTTGAAAAAATTCAACATTCCTGAGAAAATCGGTGGTGACAGACGGACAAGAAAGTGATCTTATAAGGGTTCCTTTTTTTACCGTTTGAGGTACGGAACCTACGGAACCCTAAAAAGCATTAGCAATGCACGTTTTCCCCATTTAAAAAAATGTGACAAAACTGGGGGAATACTAAATTATCACGAGCCTTGGGGGAAACTCTAAAAAAACGTGGTAGAATGCTGAGTCACGGAAATAACGAGATGATTCACCTAAATTCAGTAAAATAAATAATTTAAATAAATAAAACGAAGAATCGCATTTGCGATTTAATCTGTTGCATTGCCTTTTTGTAACTAACATTACGTACAATTTTAACAATCGGAAAACCAGATTTGATATTTCATCATTTTATATCGAGAATTGAAACTGTATAAAATGTATTCGTATTTTGCCTGCGGGATGCCGTTGGGGGAATTTCGATGCGTCTGGCGTTTTCTGATATTATTACCGAATCGCATAACTTTCGAGGAAGGCCACAGAGCGCTGCCCGGAGCGGATTCTTTTAATGTGCTTTTTGCTACAGGTCCCATATCTTTGTTAGTGAAATGTAAAATGAAGACCTTCATGTTATTTTATCAAAATTCAAGTATGGGTACATCGGATTTTACAATTCTAAATTCAAGGTTAGTCAATTACTGCGACAATACCATTTGATACGCCACACACTGCACATACCGATACCAGAAGTATCAATTAATGTAAGGGACAAAACACGGTTTTTCAGGAGAGCCAAAAAACGATTTTATTTTTTTAAATCTGTGTTTAACTTTTTACTGTCTGCTCCAATTTTAATTGTGTCTAGAGCAAAGTTTCTTAGAATTTCCTCTTCTTTCATGCTCTAAACGAAAGATTTAGGAATACCCAGCGGTTTAAAATATAGCATGTCCCTTACATTAAAAAAATATGTTTAGTTGTGCCTTACGTTACTAATATTTTATGTGTAAACCGTCAAGCATAGTGTAAGCAGCAAGAGAAATAGAAAATTATACGTAATTCTATTGTAAAGGACTTTTACAGTGTTGCAATTTGATGTAACTATAGATTATCTACTAAAATTATGGTATTTTAACACCATGGAAATAGGTTCTTTGCATGATTAATGTTAGTTTCAGCTTAGCTATCACAGATTTAAATGAAATTTAGGGATACAAAAATAAAACGATTTATTGTTAATATTTTATTTTAGACTTTTATGTCTGCGTAATTATCATAAATTCAACACACTAATCAGTCTATAAAACTTTTTTTTTAAGTTTAAATAAATGTTCTAAAAGTAACAGGGGGCCTACCACGAGCTCCATTCATTCCAGATCCATTTTAGGAACTAAATTGAATTGTTCGTCTAATTCGTACCATGACGTCAGTTTAACGATTCAATTTAGGCCATGCCATCTGACAGCGGTTGACTCCAAACTGAGTCGCAAGTTTTGGTTTCATTCAGTCAAATTTGTATTTGTTTGGTACCATGACGTCCATAGAGCAGCTCAACTGAAACGGTCAACTGTTAAATTAAGCGATTCACTTTAGGTTACTATTTCTCTAACGTAAACTGAAACGTTTGGTGAATTATTGACGAAAATAAAGTTTTTTAGTTCTATTTTAGTGAAATCTTACAAAAACCAATGTAAATGTACTTCTTTCTTATAACTTTAAGGATGCCACTTGAAATAATGTTTTTTTTATCGAATTCAAAACTACTCTTCACTTTAATTTTCTTACCATAATCACAACTCCACAGACATCTTTCTTATAATTTTGAGGGTGCCACTTGAAATAATGTTTTTTTTTATCGAATTCAAAACTACTCTTCACTTTAATTTTTCTACCGTAATCATAACTCCACAGACTACCTAACTGACACTATCGGTGACATGACAACTCGCACAACTTTTTTTACTCTGGTACTTTCGAAACAGAAACATAATTTGTTTTATTACGTCGAAATAAAAAAAATCGTGTAATAAATAGCAAAAGGTAAATAAATATCTACTTTGAATAAGAATTATTTTAACAATACTTACCGTATGAACGTGCGGTACCGTGGAATCTTAAAAACAACTGCTATGTGTCTTTTTTACTTTTGGTAACGTTACTGAGTTAAAAACAAAATAAAACGTTACTTGCTTCTGAGCGTGTCTGACACTAAAATGTGCGCGAAACAAAGTTATTTGATATTAATAGCGTTGTCTCTTTTTCACCAAAAACGTTTCAAACGCGGTTCAGTCACAAATTGCGATCTTTCATTCACTTTCAACGATCCAAATGCCGCTGAGCGTATTGGACGTCATGGTACGAGTTTGAGCAATGCAGTTTAGGAATATAAACTGAAATGCCTTGCAATTGAATTCTAATTAGATCATGGTAGGCCTCCAGTGCTCTAATTAACAGTCTTACACACCTTCTAGTTATCAATGTAAAAATAATTATGTATAAAATCTTACAAAATCTGTACTTTTAATAATTACGTTTAATTGGCTTTATAATTATAATCACCTAATGAATAAAAAAAATGTTTTCTTAGACTTAAGGTGAAAGCTTCGACCAGCCCGCGAAATTCAAATTTTCTTACGTTTTTGGTAAATTGCAAGCCAGTGCTAGGTTGTATGTTGATTAAAATATTGGACGCGATTGTAAGACGTATGTAGTTACAGAATTATAATCATCAAAACCATCAATACAACCCTCCAAGTTCATAAAGGTCTAGCAATGACTTTGACCTTGAAAAAATCGTTTCTCTTATACTCGGTATTTTAGCAACGATCTTTTAAACAAATAAAGTAAAGCAAATACGAATTTGATTTTTAGTTGTTACGTAATAGGCATATTACAGTAAGGAGCTTAAAATAAAGATAGTTTTGTGAGATAATAATGTAAGAGAATAATTCTTAAAAAACTCTAATCATGAATTAAAGTAAGGGACATGCTATTTAAATCGACTGATTTGAGGTTTAAGGTGAGGTTGTAAATTATTTAACACTATGACTTACTTTATTTTTCAGAGAAAAAAAAAATGTAAACGTCTGTTACATCATTTTTTTTTTCATAAATCGTTTTACGCAGGCCAAATTTTTTTAACGTAAGGGATTTTTTTTTAACGATAGATTTTTTTTAATAATACCAATCGATAGAGCAGAAAATTCTGAATCCAATGATGTATATAACTCATTTTCGCCAAAATGTCCCTTACGTTAATTGATACTTCTGGTATCGATACATTATCTCAAAAGTGTGTGTAATTTATGTCTCGTTGTAAGACATTAGATGCTGTCGTATTCACATCATTGTTTTCTACTGCATGACCTTAAATACTGACGGTCAGTGCGTAAATTACCGAACACTGTCCATTGAGTAGAAAAACATACAGCAGCAATACAATACGACAAAACAAAATGTCTTAAACAAACTAAAATTATTACTACAATGATTCTTAATGAGTAGCCGATTGTTTGCCATTGTCCACATATTCGCACATGTTCTCGACAGGCCATCCCAATTCTCGGCACCATTGTCCTACGAACAAAGGCCATATTCCAAGATGGCTGGCGGCAAGTACAATCATATCCACGTCCTTACTTGTGGTCTTTAAAAAAAATGGGAATGGCCTGATGGACGCCGGCGGTTCTACAGATGACCCAATTTGGAGCGTCCCCAAGATACGATACGAACGAAGTGCTGTGTTTGAAGCCGTGAAAGTACTTTGATTGCGCTTAAGTTCCGGTATACCCATGTTACGTTTTGCTTTTAGTGAAATTAAAACGAAGATTCGTCGCCTAATAAATTCTTGCGGTGACAGTTTCAACGCTTTCAAGTATGTTGCACTAAAAGCCTGAACAGCTTACATTCTAATAAATTAACCAAATCTTGTTATTTAGTGACAGCTTACTAGCTAACGTTAAACTGATTTAAATTCGTTCCGACTTTACCGAATAAATAGTCCTGGGGATTGGAAAGTAGGAGACCAAAATACACCGGATTTTATGGATAATAAATGCTGTGAGAGGACTTTAAACTATTTCGATACAATTGAAACTAACGTTGATACCTACTAGAAAACATTGCTACGTGATACGATAACGAAGTCCCAAAACAGTTCCAATCTATCGAGTCGACAAAAACAGGTTTCTGTTCTTGCGACTCGATAGATTGGGATCGCGCTTCTGAAGTGTCCTTTACAGCTAAGTATGTTTGTTTTTCTTTTCATATTACAATTATTAGTAGTATAGTACCTATACCTATATTACGTGTCTATTGTATGTGTATCCAATGTGTCAATATTGTGTTCATTGTTCGCTAAATGATTCGCTATTTCATTGGTAGCGTCTGAAATAGGTAATCAGGAAGTAAGAGTACCACAGGGATCTATGTGGATGGATATTTTAACGGAAGAATTATAAAGATGGAAGATAATAAGTGCATTAATAACCCATAAGTGAAGTCGATTAGGGAAGTGTATTCAAGTGTCAAGCGGTTTTACAGCCGACCCACAAGGAGGTCAAATGCACAAGCCTAACGGTACTCTTATAATAGTCTTCGTGTGGTGAATGAATTATGGAATGGACTATGAACTGTTCCGTTTTTCACGCTATGTCATCCTTTAACAAAATTGCCGTCTTTGGAACCGATATGAATTTAAAATTCAGCTTGAATACCATTTACACGATTGCCCTTTTAAAGGCTTCATGGAAGCGATTAGGGATTCGAAATTTAAAGATCTCGATATATCGATAATGAGTTTCCAAAAACTGGTATCAACATGTAAAATTTTAAGGAATAACAATTTTGACCTTTGCAACCATATCATTAACATCATGAACTTATTCAAAACATGTTTTCTTGACATTTTAATAACGGTATGTAAATAGATACTTATATGAAAGAAAAAAATAACCGTTACATCATGATTGTAAACAAAAAAGCTTGTATATTTAATAGAAAAGAATTTATAAATATAGTAAAAATAAAAATAAAATTAAAAAATACATTAAAATCAATAAATATATAGTAAAAACACAAAAAATGGTTAAAAGGCAGAAATATTTCATTAAAAATGTGAAATTGAATAGAGAAAGACTAAATGTATTAAAACAATTAGATATATATTCATCTAATTTGGAACAAAGCACTAGGAGGTACAAAATTGACACAGAACACCTGCAATCCAAACTTGATCACCTACAAGAGAAGCTAAGTTCAATGACTAGCAAATATAATACCTCTGAACATGTTATGAGGGAATATGTGTTGGCGATGAATGATTTGGTAAACTCACAAACCAACAACTGTGAGCACTGTCAAACAACTTCACATGTAAATACACCAGACCATTCATTGACAACATGTAATACCACCTTACCGCAGCCATGTGTTGATTTGCATACTCCTATGAATAGTTCCCATAAGCAATATAAACAAAGTGTAAATAATGACATAGTAATCTTTTGTGATGAGATTGGAAAAGAACTAGGTAATTTGTTAACTGATGAATATCCAGGACACTCCGTAATAAACAATTGTATGCCAGGATGTTCTTTATATCATATTATGAAAGAAATTATTAAATGTAAGTTTAACCAGGACACCATATTATTAATTTTGCTAGGTAATAGAGGAAAAGTGAACAAAGGAGAATTGCTCCAGTATTATAGAACTTTGTCAAACTTAAATTTAAGAAAAATTGTGTTGTTTACATTTCCTTATAGTAAAAGTTTGCCACAGGAAGAAAATGACTATAGATATAATATTAATATGACATTGCATAATTTGACATTCAATAATAATTCATTTCATTTACTTGACATCAACAATTATATTGGCAACAATTTTTATTTGACAAAACATAGATATCTTTTATATACAGGTGCTATCTGACAAACTATTGTAAAAGACAAGTAGCTGTGTCGCTATCTTATTATTTTTCTATTACAGCCAAGAACTTGGCTAATCAAGTTGCCTCTGTTGATCAATGCAATATTAGCCTAAATTACTCTACCAATAGTTTGTCAACAAGGAATGAATCAGTGAATCATTTAAATTAGCAATTTCGACAACGGAGGCAACCTCTTGCAATATAAGGAAGCCAGATAGTAAATCAGGCGAATGTTTTGAGAATTTTAATAGTATCAACCTGGTTCATCAAAATATTCAAGGATTTTTGAACAAAGAATTAGAAGTAGAACTTTTCATGAATTGTAATTGCATAGATATTCTTTGTATAACGGAACATTGGCTCAAATGTCACCAATTAATTTTCAATTTTAGTAATCACCAGGTTGGTAGTTCATTCAGCAGGGTAAATGCTATTCATGGCGGCGCATTAATCCTAGTAAATAATCAGCTTAAGTTTAAAGACCGCAAGGATATTGTAAGCCTATCTGTTGAGCGAACAGTTGAAATAGCCTGTATAGAATTGGAGCAGTTTATCATATTAAGTGTGTATAGACCTCCTTCAGGATTGTATGATTGTTTTGAAAAGGTAATGGATGAAGTGTTGCATAAAATCTGTAATTCTAAGAAGTCTATAATTATTAGCGGTGATTTTAATATTAATTTGTTAGAAAGTTCTGGGTTAAGTACTAAAATTTTAAGCCTGTTTCATTCATACAATCTTGAAAACAAATTTCTGGAGCCCACTAGAATAACACCAACTAGTGCCACTTGCCTAGATAATATTTACACAGATGTTATACCTACCCACAAAGAAATTATTAACTTATTAGAGTTATTAGATTCTGATCATTGTGGGCAATTGATCACAATTCCTAATGTAAGCAAGAAAGTCACTAAAAAGGATATCATTGTTAATCCAAAAACTAAAACTCGCCTGGAAACCTTTAAAACTAAACTTTTGTCTAAATTACCACTACTGTCAACTAATGATGATCCCAATCAACATTATAACGATTTTTTCAGTATGTATTGCACACAATTTAATACCACATTTATTCCTAAGACAATCTCGGTTAATAGTAACGCTTCCTTCAACGACTGGGCCACTATTGGTATTCATAAGAGTCGAAAACGACTTTATGAGCTGTATGCAGAGCGGACCTTTAGAAACACTGGAGAATTTAAGTTGTATGTTAAAATTATTCTAATATATTTAAAAAAGTTTGTTTTATAGCAAAGTCACGTTACTTGAGTTCAAAAATTAAAAATAGTAGTAATGTAATTAGAATGACATGGAATATTATTAATAGCGAAACGGGAAAGTCTTGCAACCGAAACAGTGACTACAGCCTTGCTATTGGCGATAAAATTTTAAATTCAGACACTCAAGTTGCCACAGCCTTTGAAAATTTCTTTGCGGATATTCCCGTATCGACTACTAAATCGCTAAACTCGTCACCTGCTGCTGCCGAGTCTTTACTAAGGGAAAACGTTTCAGTCTGTGATTCCGAATTTAATTTTGAATATGTCACCTGTAAAGATATAATTAAAACTTTTCACACCATAAATGTTAAAAAGACCGCCGATCTATGGGGTCATTCTGTGGAAGTTGCTAAATCCATTATAAACATTGTAGCTCCTTCATTAGCTGTAATATTTAACGATTGTATTGACCGTGGTGAGTTTCCTGATCTAATGAAATATAGTAAAATAATACCATTGTTTAAATCGGGTAGTACATCAGACCCCACTAATTATAGACCCATTTCAGTACTACCCACCTTTAGTAAAATTTTTGAAAAATTAATTTTGGCACAAATGCAAAGTTTTTTCAATAAATATAAGTTATTACATAAAAAACAGTTTGGTTTTACAAGGGGTCGTTCAACTACTGATGCCGGGTGTTGAACTTTTAGGACACATTTATAATGCCTGGGAGGACAAATGCGATGCTTTGGGCATTTTTTGCGATTTATCTAAAGCTTTCGATTGTGTTCTTCATGAAACATTAATCAGGAAACTACACCACTACGGAATCCGTAACGCCTCCCTGGCTCTTCTTATTTCATATTTGAGTGACAGGATTCAGAGAGTTGATGTTAAAGGGAAAAGATCTCCCGGATCCGTAGTAAGAATGGGGGTACCCCAGGGCTCAATTCTTGGTCCATTTTTGTTTCTTATTTATATAAATGACTTGCCTTACCTCATAAAGGATAATCATGACATATGCCATATATGACATAGTATTGTTTGCAGACGACAACAACAACAACAACAACAGCCCATAACGTCCACTGCTGAACATAAGCCTCTCCCATGATGGGAGGAATTTGCCGTAATCTCCACGCTTGGCAGGCGGATTGGAGATCGCAGTGATGAAAGACTAACAGAAAACGCTGCTGCTGCTTTTGATTAGTTTGATTAGTTTGCAGACGACACTTCTCTTTTATTTAAACTCAAACGTCAGCAGTTAGTTACGGATGATGTTAATAGCGCCCTGGCGAAAGTCGTTAATTGGTTTAATGTTAATAATCTACTCCTAAATGAGAAAAAAACTAAGTGTATTAAGTTTACGATACCCCATGTAAGACAAGTGGAAACTATTGTACTAATTAAGGATGAAGAGTTAAAACCGGAAGATAGCACAGTCTTCTTAGGCATAACTTTGGATGCCAAGCTTCAGTGGGGCCCGCATATAGACAAATTGTCGAAGAAACTTAGCTCTGTAGCATTCGCCGTTAGAAGAATTCGTGATTTAACTGACTTAGAGACAGCCCGTTCAGTTTACTTTAGTTATTTCCATAGCGTGATGTCGTACGGTATTCTCTTGTGGGGCAATGCCGCCGATATTCAGACAATATTTGTTTTGCAGAAAAGGGCAATTCGTTCAATTTATAAATTAAGTCCCAGATACTCCCTCAGAGAAAAATTTAAAGAGACTAATATTCTTACTGTGCCCTCTCAGTTTATTTATGAAAACCTTTTGTACGCCCACAAAAATATTAATTTATTTAAAAAATACAGTGATATCCACAACATAAACACGAGGAACAAACACAAATTTGTTGTTCCTGCAACGAGGCTCAAAAAAATAGGAGGTACGTTCAGATGCCAATGTATACGCTTTTACAATAAACTTCCGAGCCAAATTCAAGCACTAAGCCTAAATAAATTCAAATCGTTTATAAAACGGAAGCTGTGCCTGAAAGCCTACTATCATGTTAATCACTATCTTGAAGATAAAAAAGCTTGGGATTAAGCTGCTCCAATGAAATTTGCTCTGTGAATGTCGAAATTTCGGACTTCGCTTGTATATTATTGATTCCTTTCTTTTATACACTCTGACATTGAATTTTTTTTGACATGTATTTTATTATTTTTACTTTTATTTTTTTATTATTTTATGTGACTTTTACTGATTCGACATGAATACTTATTTTATTAAGTATTTTACTTTTTTATTTTATTATCATTGCGACTCATTTGAAAAGAATTTGTTATTAATTTTATTTGATTATTGTGAATGTGGGGACCATGTGGGTCACATTTTTATTTTTTGTTTGTTTTTTTTTCCCACAACTGTCTGGCAGTTTGAGTACTATAAGCGACCTTCCCAAATGTCCTTTCTTTGGTATTGTTCGTCGTTTCGTCGAGCTCCTTGAGTTAGAAGTCGAGCTACACGTTAACTGACAAATGCTTGCACTGACTGGACAGGTCCACTCAAATCTGTATGGTTCTTTCTTCAAAAGACCATCTCAGACACTAATCTGCATAGTCCTCATGTGAATTGAGCAAGATTGTCTGGACTTTAAAAGAGACTATGACCTCTGAGTTTGTTTCGGCTGTTTCTTCTCAGAGTAGTCAGGTACGAAACACCGGCCCCATCTAGTTTTAAAAAATGACGTGTAAAAGTGTTTGTAAAAACCTACTTGCAAAATAAACATCATTTATCATTTATCATTGGTAGTTGATATAAATAAGTGCGCAATATCAATCCAAGTGAAATGATCAATGAGTACACTTCACCTACTACATTAACCCGACTAGTGTAGACAATAGAAAGGCATTTCTTTTTCCAGTAAGTGCCTAGTGACCTAGAAGACGACGATAACAAAGAAACAATTTGCTCGGCCACGTTAATAAAGGAAACTGTGATAACGAGACAAGATCAAGACGCAGTTAACTTGTTAGCTAGCTAAATCTTTTATTTGTTACACCTTTTCTTCAGCGCTTTCGCTTCAATTCATTCGGTGTCCAATTGCCATGGTTGTTTCGTATTTTCTCTATTACGGCTTTAGAATAATTTTAATCACCGTTCTAAGAATTGGTTTTACAGGGAGCGATTACTATTTTATGATTTCCATCTTGATTATCAATAAGTGATTCTTTCAAGGCAAGTAAAGCGTTTACTATGAGTTATTTCTGGCGTATATCCAACGTACCTCTTTCCAAAGAGAGTGGATCCTAATTTGATATTGTCAGAGATAAGCTTGCCACATAATATTGAACAAGATAATGACGCCTACACACGTAGTTAGAAAGTATACAAGGACTTCAGATTAGGTCCACCCTATTTATGTCAGTTCTAACAATCCCAATTACGAATATGATCTAGGCGAGCATGTTCGGTCAGATCAACAGCATCCTTCGTCTAGACGATAATGAGAGGTGAGCGTAGCGTCTCATTCCAGGGTCCGATGAACCGTCTCGCCACTACCCCCTACGGTACCCTTACCCACCGGGCCTCCCCAGCCCATTGAGGCATCTAGGTGAATAATCTCCGAAATATTGAAGTTCACATTGTCTGCGAATCCGATACAAAGGTTACACGTATTTATATTAAATTCCACGTGTATTTGTATGGCTTGAGTGAATACTGTCGAGATATCTTTGAACTTTTTGAAATGAACGACGTTATTTTATTTATTCAAAATGGTGGCATATCTTTCATAATGAGTGCAATATGGTATTTTTAACCCCCAATTTAAAGAACATGAACAGAACAAATCTACGTGAATAAAATTGTTAAAATTCTACACAAACAAGGTGTGAAAGCGTGAATTCATGACTGTATGTAACAGTAATTTGTATAAACGTTCTAAAACAAACAGATTACTTAAACATATTTGATTAAGACATTTATTGTTTGTCCAAACAACAACTTGTTTACACAACCTGGCGACTTTGATGGTAATATAAAAAGTTTCCAATTTTAAAGCCGTATAAATAGTCTGTTGTGAACGTTTCGGGAGCTTTCTGGGGTTAAACACTTCATTAAAAGATAAAAGGGAAACTTAGGCTCAAAGCACTTTGTTATAAAGAAAGTTCAGTTCTTAGAACAATATCGAAACAACCTTCTAACTTCCAGTGAGTGAAGTATTGCTTTATTTTAGTCTGCAGGAGAGTAAGTTGTACGGTTCCTGCGAATAGTAGGACAGCATTAGACTTGAGGTATAATGGAAAAAGTTTCACCTATAGGTGTGCCGCAAACGATGACAAGCATGAACTCGACGCCGGCGCTGCTAAATTGCAATTCCACGTTATTTGCTTTGTAATTTAAAGACCCTTTTGATTTGTTTGCACATGAGAAACGAAGCGTGCGGTTCCTACCATGCGACTATACGCACTGTTGGTGGAAATATGGAAAATGACATGAATTTCCATCGCACAGATATTATTACAGCCGTAAAAGCTATCCAAAAGGAATACTTTCACCAGTAAAAGCGGGGTGTTTCCTGGCCAGCGGCCAAGGCTGCACTCTCAACGATAACGCTCGAGATTTCCGCAGAGGGTTTGTGATAATGGGTTTATTAAAGTATGTGTTAGTCGCTGATGATAATATCAAACGTATGCTGTCATAATCATACAATATTACTTCAACAATTAAGTAGGAGGCGGTCCATTCTATGAATCTCTTGAACTCTTCCTACATGGACTGATTTTGACAAAAGGAATCGATTAAACCTTTTAGTTATTGGAGATATAAATACAGTCATAAATCCTCATAATAATAGTAGACTTTTACGTGACATAATCTAGAGTAAATCCATGAGAACTAAAACCAGTTCTCTTCGTGATCTTGAAGGTTGCACTAAGATAAAACACGAGTGAAAGTAAGTTAACCAGGGCGGGGTGAACACGTAGCAAATATACTTTTGCTAATAAAAGAGACGGTGAGCAACTGTTAGATGAATATCCCAACCTCAACATGATTTTCTAGGGAACCGTAATAAACCTTAACATCGTCCACTGGCATAATTCAACCAGAATGTACGACCTAAAAGAAACCCTTCCGTCTGATATGCATAAGATCGCAATTTCGTTCGGATTTACTACGAAAATGCAAATGAGCACATCCGTTGTAAAACCAACCGGTTTAGAGACCTCGAAAATTAAAATCGTTTTTGTTTGCTAAAGAACAAGTTCATTGATGGGGGGAGTTGTCCGCTGTCACTGTCACGTAGCACTCAGACGGCCTCGGGAGGCCTCCTCAGACTACTAGAAGATTCCTGGAAGAAGGATAGCTCAATGCTTGTCTAGACTCTAGATCATCTAGATGCGAGCATAGGCAGTCGATTGCAGATCGCGGTTGTCAAGCCACGGTATCGATTGCGGCGGGTGTTGCGCGCCGGTCGGCCCGGCGACGTCCTTGGCCCGACCACGCCGTCTCTTACTCCCACCCCAGGTCTGACGTCACAGCTCACGCCCCACCCTCGTTGACATGCGGATCGGGTCATCCGTGACGTCACGTGTCACCCCGTTAGCGCCACCAAACATGATGCATCACTGAATTTTTTTGAGTGCCCGGCGCGCGGCGTTGCCAATCACCGAGGCAGAGTTTCGTGCAAAAATATTTGAGCAATGCCTTTTGCCTCGGCACGGGTAATCCATTCAACTGTATCGGAATTTTTAATTTATTCGGTATTCAGGCAGCTGGGATGATGGATTCCGAAATTAAATCAAAGACAAACTGCTTAATGTTTCACCCCTTTTATGAAACGAAGTAAATTACATTGTCTGGCGTTAAGAGGATGAAAATTATGAATTTATCATCGCAAGCTTGAATTTATAGAGTCGGCAACTCATCGCTGGTTCGTTTGTTGCTATTCATTTAATTCGTGCAGAGCTCTTTTAGCGTTGTACAAGGAACCAGTTAATTTTTATTGAAGTTTGCAATTATTTTTGTAGAGGAAAGCGTTTAGTTGCACAGTTACAAAAGTTCATAAAGGTCGAGGAACGACTTTTTCAAAGTCACCGACGAAGTCCTCGACCTTTATGAGCTTGGAGGGTTGTATTGATTATTTTAATTCTGTAACTACATACGTCTTACAATCGCGAACAATATTTTAATCAACATACAACCTAGCACTGGCCTGCAAATTGCAAAAAAAACGCAAGATAATTTGAATTTCGCGGGCTACCGTGGAGCATCAGCCTTAAATGGTACATTATGATAATGAGAGTGCAGACATTTTCAATTTTCCCAAGAGAATAAATCCTGGGGAAATGAACATTTATTCATGTAAGTAGCTTGGTATTTTTCCTTGAAACGCATTACAATAAAAAATAAGGTCTTGTGGGTCATTGGGTCATTAAACTTGTATGATATGTTGCAGAGGTGTGGCACAAAATCCATCGCAAGAAGATTGCCGTCGTGCACCGTTCACCTCGACCATTATATTATGAAGGAGCATTAGCATATTTACAAAAACTAGCTAGACCCAGATCTTAGGCCAACGACCTGTGGAATAGAAATATTTGCTGCAAATGAAATGGCAGAATTTGTGGAAAAAAGCCAATGACCGATTAACTATAGTTTATTATCAACAACACCGGTCCAGATTGTAGGAGATGATAATTTTAATGATGTGACTGCCTGTCTGCACCCTTGGCATAATGATGGTAACTTCTGAAATTAATATAAACAATAGAAAAGATTGCATCTCCATGATTTAAACAGACAGCAAGACCTTGTACAAATCGGTTAATGCTTACAACAGTGTAAAACTGCAGATAATAACAAAAGCCTAGACAGCAAAACGATTCTGTGGACGCAAAAAACACTCTGTAATGCTAACAATTTATTTTTTACAGTCGTAAACAAGTTTTGATCGATGTATTCTGTTGAAGAAATAATCCAGATGGAATACCTACGACGTAGAAAAATACAAGACTTGCGCTCTTATTGAATATGAATGATTTTTTTTCCGGTAAATTAAGGATATCATTCTTGACTGTGTTTCTACGAGTAAACAATGACGCGATATATGCTAATGTTTGGAACATTTCCGGTGCCCACTGTGCCACTCCAAGCGAAATAAATATTTATTTGGGTGCTCGTATATGATTTTACGGCAAGTTTGCGATGTGTAAGTGTTGGCAACAATGGAAATGGCGTTCAATCAAATGAACAGGATGTGGAACAGTGCGTCGACCGCAGCGGCAACGAACTTCGACGCTCCATAGAAATTAGCAAGTGCGGCTGCATCAAGTGCCCACTTGGATTAAGCTTGTAAAACAACAATTTACAACATACAAACTCGTTCATTTTCCAGTGGAGGTGAACGCTTTTAAACTGTTATAGGCATGAAGTCTCACAATAACAAGAAGATCCGCAAACAAAGGACAAAACTATTAAACGACACTTAATTTAACTACAGATAATCTTACTGCGCGTATTTACTTAACCGAGCTGATACTGCTAAATACGGAGTCCTTATGTTCGAAGAAGGCAATCGTCACGATCTACGCAACATAAATTTGTAAGCAAATAACGTTATCACAGTGTATTGTTGTATCGTTTTGACTGGACGTTATCATGGACTGAGTGTTTGTTGTAACACGATCTGATAATGTGATTGTGGCTCCGCATGGGCTTAGTCCATCAATGCCGCCGGTAGGGACCAACGCATTGTTCTCCCGGGGGGCACTAACCCATATGCGCCGATTAGATATGAGAGACGCCACGACATGCCGCCGCCGGGTAAACACTCTGCCTCATGCGCAACGCAAAACGTAAACAACAAGATTTATAACAACAAACACTGACAGTTTGCGACTCATTTTATATTAAAAAGGTGGGAACCCTTCGTGATTCGATGGTCCAGTTTCAATTTTAATTATTCAAAAACGTTACAGCATTAGACTGTCGGCAGCTCCATTAGAGACACATGTTTGCAACATTTTTTTGGCACATAACCAACGGTTTTTCCTTTGTATAATCTTGTTTTAATCGAAGCATGCCTCGTGGCAGGGCGTCGTGCTTCTATTTGTATTTGCGCATTGCGAAATTTCGAAAGCGTTTCCGAACCGAGGGTTGTTATCCATACCGGTGTAGATGAAATACGCGTCCCCATTTAGCAATCGTGTATCAAGGCCCATTGTTTGTGCTCGTGTAGCACATTGTTAAGATGTTTTGTAGTGCAAACAGACAATGTCTGGTGCCCGATAAGAGGACCCATTGCGAGGGGATCTTGTGATATCATTACGAAACCATAAAGCTGTTTTGTTCCCCATGATGTGGTAATGTCTCGAGTGTGTGAGTATATAGGTGTGTCTCCATTTTCGAAGGTGGTAGAAAGTATTTACGACCAAGTATAGCCTGTATTATAAACACGACGCGACTTAAAATGTTTTGTGCGTAGTAGTGGCTCTCAGCCTACTCCATTGAGTAAGCGTTCGCCGTTTACCTCAAGATTAGCTTGGAAAAACCAGCACTTGGAAACCGGACAAACGTAAATCCTGTTGATATGTCTTTAGTCACGTGTGTCAAGAGTTCAAGACGTGTGTGACAAGGTATAGAGATCATTATTTTTACTTTTAAACTCATACTAAACCGAAATCATTTGGGTTTTCCAACTTATTTTAATACGACGAAAAGGTCAAACGGAAACAAGATAATTAAATCCGACGAAAAAAAAAAACAAAATTACCAGCAGCCATGCTATCTACTGGTTAATTCAAGAACTAGAGAACCGCAAAATTATTAGCAACGTTCAACTACGCATCAAGTGAGGTTAAAACTTTGAAAGTAAGTAGTTGACTTTCTCCCAAAAGTAGCAATACCACAAGTTTTCCAGATTCATTCCATACAGTAAATGCTGATTCGGATATTACGCACGGGACGTTTTGCTGTTGACATTATAATATGCAGTGCCGATTATTATTTCTATCAAGAATGTTTACAAAATCTACTAAACATACCTGGAACATATCCGTATCTGGGTCTTCCGTATATTCGACGATGACCGCCTGACTGCGGCTGAGTGTGTATGATATTGAGTGTTGGCTGGCATCGAGGATTGCCTTGCTGCTGTGCGGGGTTTTGACCACATAGTGCTTTGAGCGCCTCACACCGTTCGCCGAAGGTCGTCGGTACAGCACAAACTTGCTGCGGCGCCGACCTCGCTCTCCTGCTGGCAGGTATCCGTTGTAACTGGAACAAAAGCACTTTTATAACGATGGACGGTAGAGCAGTATTGAGTTTTGGCAACATCTGGGAGTCAAAGTTTGAGCGAGCTAATTTCATCTTAGGAAACCTGAACATTATAATTTCGTTTCGGGATCATCAATCAACTTCTTATCGATATCCTCAGAAGCGAAGTTAATTAGGCACAATCATTTTAGTAGACGAGGTATTCAGACTCCTGAAAATTTTAATTGGAAAAATTGTCTGTCGTCAAGATTGTATCGAGTATCGACCAAATGATATGATAATATGGCAATGACATTGACGCGGTGACCTCCAAAAATTTACTGTGAGAAACATATTTCTGAAAGGAAAACTCAACCTGGTCGATCGACCTTTCCATCCGTGAAAGATTCCTCAGGTCAGTGTTAGCTGTTAGTCTCAACGTTTACAATTACCACAATAAGTGCTTATTGTGGTGCTTAGTTATAGCCATTATATGCATTAATCGTCGATGGGAAAGGTTAAACTTCCGTGAGAATTTAAATCGAACAATCGACAAGAACTTTGTATCTCGACTTTATATTTCCCACAGCTAAAGTAAATAAGTATTTGAATAAACATTGCATTTGTGGATTCTAGACGAATGTGTTCGATTTGAATACTAAAGAAGTTATTTGTATGCAGTTATTATTTTTGATTGCTTTTATTTATGAGCTCCGAGACTGAAATCGCCGTCGCAATGTCAAGTTCACGTAATATGAAGACGAGAATGACGTCAAAATTTGCGTTAAAATGCTATCAACATAAGTTACACGAGTCAGTAATTCAATTCGAGTAGTTCACATTGGTGTAGTATTTTTATGAAACAGCAAGAAATCAGACAATGTTGACAACTCGAGGCATGGGAAGCTGCACAAGTGCAAACCTTTTGTGTGCCGTTATATAAGTCGGCGTAACACACTGTCTGACATAAGATGTTTTTGTTAAAAAGTTTATTCTCGCGAATTCCCATCAGATAAACCCCGTTTCCGCACGCGGAGCGAGATATTTTCACCTTTGGACACATTAGCGATTTATTTAAGATTCTGTTCATTTTTTATATGACTATTTGGCTAATAGAATTGGGTATAACCCAACAGTAAATAAGTAAATAAGAAAAACATCTTTAGGCAAAGAATGTGCCTAATCAAAATTATCCTCAATCAATACATCATTGGTTAAATCGGTTTCTTATTGAAGGCCCAATTTTTCTCATTTAATAAAATATTCAAGAAAGGCTAATGAAATGAAATCTCGGAATCCAATAGTCGTTTGACCTTGGCGTTCGAAATAGAGTCAATCAAACTTCTCCAACCTTTGGTTTCACCCCGGGCAGCCATTGTAAAGGAAAACTCAACTCGTACTCAATATAATTAACCACATTAAGTCCAATAAAGGACCTCGGGTCTACAATTTGTGGTTACTTGGTCACAGAATACGGAATAGAGAGATGGTTCAGATCGTTATAAAATATAGCTAGGTACTATTATATTAATGGGTACAGGAAAAACAAGAAATAGCCAGAGAGAAAGCAATGAATTATGTCCAAGCAATAAAACGGTTTAATTGAGTAAAAGCACCATTGTTTCCGTTAACAACATTGGCCCGCTATAAATCTATTCGCTTACACAATACCTAAACGAATGTGGATAGGTTTGTAATTTGTGCTATCTTCCCTACACGTGTTATAAACATGAAGAAAAGCTGGTAATTCACTTGTTTAAAATAGAATTGTTTTCACATCGGTAGGGCCTCGCACACGTCGCCGTCTTTGGAAAATCCTATTAGGAATAAATCGATCATGACGGTCATACGAGTCCCGGGCGGGCACCCCCTGTAGGCAACAGGTCTAAAAAACTGGCGGTGTAAAATCAGCGAAATTAAAAATAAAAAACACCGAAATTTGTTGCTTTTTTGTTGCTAATTAGTTGCTACAAAAATTTTTTTTTTGCTCCAACCGATCGCGAAAAATCGGCAATAACGCTAACTTTTCATTAAGATAGCGTGGAAATCACTGGATGTGGAATGATCGATTAAGCGAATAGGGGTCAATTTGTTGCTAATTTGTTGCTGAAAGATGCTAAAGAGAAAAAATAAAATTTGTTTTTTTTTTATTACGCCAAAATAAATAATGTCCACGCCAACTTAACTCTCGAGTTTTCCGTGAAAAAGCTGAATGAAAATTTGTTGCTGCTTCTACTACATCTTGTCCGAGTACAGAGAGTCAGCAACAAAATAGAAACCGGAAGTCAAGAGAAGTTGGAGATTGGTTTACGAAAAAACCGGCCACGCCAGCTTAACTCTCGACTTTTCTGTGGAACAACTATTGTTAAAATTTGTTGCTGTCCATACTGAAGCTAGTCTGAGTACAGAGAGTCAGCAACAAAATAGAAACCGGAAGTCAAGAGAAGTTGGAGATCGGTTTACGAAAAAACCGGCCACGGCAGCTTAACTCTCGACTTTTCTGTGGAAAAACTATAGTGAAAATTTGTTGCTGCTCATACTGCAGCTAGTCTGAGTATAGAGAGTCAGCAACAAAATAAAAACCGGAAGTCAAGAGAAGTTGGAGATCGGTTTACGAAAAAACCGGCCACGGCAGCTTAACTCTCGACTTTTCTGTGGAAAAACTATAGTGAAAATTTGTTGCTGCTCATACTGCAGCTAGTCTGAGTATAGAGAGTCAGCAACAAAATAAAAACCGGAAGTCAAGAGAAGTTGGAGATCGGTTTACGAAAAAACCGGCCACGCCTACTTAACTCTCGACTTTTCCGTAGAAAAACTATTTTAAAAATTTGTTGCTGCTCATACTGCAGCTAGTCTTGAGTACAAAAAGCCAGCAACAAAATAAAACTTAAAAGTCGGATTAGTTTGGAGATCGGTTTACGAAAAAACCGGCCACGCCAGCTTAACGCTCGACTTTTCCTTAGAAAAACAATTCACTCACACTTCCGGTTTCTGCTTTGTCGCTCACTCTCTATACTCAGACTAGCTGCAGTATGAGCAGCAACAAATTTTCAGTATAGATTTTCCACAGAAAAGTCGAGAGTTAAGCTGGCGTGGCCGGATTTTTGGTAAACCGATTTCCAACTTCTCTTGACTTCCGGTTTCTATTTTGTCGCTGACTCTCTATACTCAGACTAGCTGCAGTATGAGCAGCAACAAATTTTCACTATAGTTTTTCCACAGAAAAGTCGAGAGTTCAGCTGGCGTGGCCGGTTTTTTCGTAAACCGGTCTCCAACTTCTCTTGACTTCCGGTTTATATTTTGTTGCTGACTCTCTGTACTCAGACTAGCTGCAGTATGAGCAGCAACAAATTTTCACTATAGTTTTTCCACAGAAAAGTCGAGAGTTAAGCTGGCGTGGCCGGTTTTTTCGTAAACCAATCTCCAACTTCTCTTGACTTCCGGTTTCTATTTTGTTGCTGACTCTCTGTACTGAGATTAGCTTCAGTATGAACAGATATCTTTATTTAGCATTATCTACCGCAAAGTCGAGAGTTAAGCTGGCGTGGCCGGTTTTTTCGTAAACCGATCTTCAAAGTAATCCGACTTTTAATTTTTATTTTGTTGCTGGCTCTTTGTACTCAAGACTAGCTGCAGTATGAGCGGCAACAAATTTTTACAATAGTTTTTCTACGGAAAATTCGAGAGTTAGGCTGGCGTGGCCGGTTTTTTTGGAAACCGATACCCAATTTCTCTTGACTTCTGGTTTCTATTTTGTTGCTGATTCTTTGTACTCGACTAGCTGCAGTATGAGCAGCAACAATTTTTCACTAGTTTTTCCACGGAAAAGTCAAGATTAACCTGGCGTGGCCGGTTTCTTCGTAAACCGATCTCTCAACTTTCTTGACTTCCATTTTCTATTTTGTTGCTGACTCTCTGTACTCGGACAAGATGTTGTAGAAGCAGCAACAAATTTTCATTCAGCTTTTTCACGGAAAACTCGAGAGTTAAGTTGGCGTGGACATTATTTGTTTTGGCGTAATAAAAAAAAACTAATTTTATTTTTCTCTTTATCATCTTTCAGCAACAAATTAGCAACAAATTGACCCCTATTCGCTTGATCGATCATTCCACATCCAGTGATTTCCACGCTATCTTAATGAAAAGTTAGCGTTATTGCCGATTTTTCGCGATCGGTTGGAGCAAAAAAAATTTTTTTTTAGCAACTAATTAGCAACAAAAAAGCAACAAATTTCGGTGTTTTTTATTATTAATTTCGCTGATTTTACACCGCCAATTTTTTAGACCTGTAGGCAACCGATTACATTACTTAAAGAAAATAGGGATACATTTCACTAATGGCATTAGTGCGGTTGCATGCAACTTGGGAAAGACTATTGAATAATATAAATATGTTAATCATAGATAGACAAAGTTGCAGCTCAGAATAGACTTCCAACTTTTACTATGGGACCAAACAAACCCTGAATCACGAAAAAAAATCAGCTGTTCCCTACAATATGTACGTATAAAATAAACATAGTACTGCAGCTCGGGTTTATGCAAGCACTGTCGTATTGCGTGTAGGAACGCGTGGAGTTCGCGGACAGAAAAACGTTTAACATAATACCATTACGCATTTAGTTCTTAATGAGCCAAACGAGCATTGCAAAAAAAACGTCATTACATGCATTATAAACTAAGACACGATAAAAAAAAGCAATATAGCACAATCTTACATAAACTTTATGGTAAAGGACGCCATATTTTATTTAGATCAAGAGAGAATAAAATCAGCATTGATTTGGAAAGTTACGGTCGACTTGACGGATTACTTATTATGATGTATCGTTCTCAAGACTCTTCCCTACCCTGGATATCAACCCGAGTTATGAAAATTTTATTACAAGGTATCTGTGGGATATTATGAGCCCAGAAGGGGAGTGATATATTGAAGCTTTTGCTTCATTTCATTCACTTGAGATTGGTATTACTTTGAAGGGAGATTTCGAGGAAGATGATATTGATTTCAGTCGGTGCTTCAGAGTTCTTTTGACTTTAAAAGGTTTAATAACATCATACCGTGATATTAATTTAACCTTACTTTTCGCCACATACATACTACGACCGAGTATCATAGAGTAATGGAGAAGTATGGAAGAAGAAGACATGCTGCGCCGACACCAATCAAATTTGGTTAAGGGCCACATACAACAACAACAACAGCCCATAACGTCCACTGCTGGACATAAGCCTCTCCCATGATGGGAGGAAATTGCCGTAATCTCCACGCTTGACAGGCGGATTGGAGATCGCAGTGATGAAAGACTAACAGAAAACGCTGCTGCCCATTCTCTGGTCTACGGAGGCGCAAGGTGTTCTGCCTCAGACATTAGTCGCCTTATACGACACCCGTGAGTGTAATGGGTTGGTTCTATTCTACTCTGCCGGATACCACACGGCTAACATAACGTGAATTTAAAGTACTTTGCAGGAACTGGGCAGGTGGCAGCCGCGAAGAGAAGTAAGAGAGCTTGATTTGAATTCGAATAAAGAATTATAAAGATATCCACACTAGCTAGCAGAGTAGTAAAGAATAATATTATAATAGCAAATAATATTATATTTGTTAGCTAATACGACAACATTTTTGGGTACTGATTTGGTTTTTCCAGCTCTCCGCAAATAATATTAATGGTTGTAAATTTTAAATGATTGGGTTTTACCAAACAGGAGGGTAATAAAGGAAGTACCGCTTCCGCCTGGGTTTGGAAGGTACCTTTGTCAGTCAGCTGTTCCTCACCTCGGACAACATTGTGGAAAACGGGTTATGGTGGTTGGTATTCCGGTTACCACCTGTGATGACGCCATGTGCCTGGCTATGCCATTCTTCATTTTGGCGAATAGTGGATTTTGATTTATTAGTAGAAGAACTGTATACAGACTTGTGTATGGCGTTGGCGAGATTAAGAATGCCTGATTTTCAAATAAAGACAAATAATATTGATGGGGACAAAGTCTTTTTTCATTTCATCGAAACGATCAACCCAATTAAAGTCAATTGTATCTTCTGTAAAAGCCAATGTCATGGGTCAAAGAGTAGAGCGCACCGCATTGATTCCATAAATATTTGGTTTTTCCGAATTCGATACGGAACAGCTTGTAGGTAAAGTGTTCTACCGCTGTTGCGGAAAGTGATTTCACGCTCGCGTTATTACAAGGTAAGACAGCACTTTCCAATTTTTATTTTAATATTTGCAAACAGAACCCTTTTTTTGACGGCTTTGGACGATGCTAGAGCAATACCGATTAGGAGGCTAAGGCTGCATTTTCACCAGAGATTTGCGAGGATATGCAGCGAGTGACAGATGTGCACAAAAGTAACCAATCACAGCAGATAGCCAGCTTAGCTCAAAATGTGAAAAAAAAAGTGAGCCGTCGCGGGACGTCTGTGCAGACGTGAAACATCGAAATTATTTTGTAAGTACAATTATAAATATGCTTAAAAAAAAGTCAATACAAAAACAAACACATAAAAACAAAATGACTCGATTCACAAAAAGAAAATCCTTATGCTGGAATCGAACTCGAAGTAACGAGATTGTAACCCAGCGCTCTGTGCCCCGAGACCAGCTGGCTTGTTGTAAATTGTGGCTAATCTTAGGGTGCGCCAAAGTTCACCTAAATTTTCAACTCCGATAATTGGAAATCCGAAAATGTTCTTCCTAAAATTTTTCATCCTAACAATCACAATTCCTAACTACTCTGTCTCTAATGTTCATAATTCCGAAGCATTCAACTTCATAATGTCAGTAGCAATAAACATCTATTATACTTTTATTTGTTTTCCTATATTTTCTCAACATAACCATCTTTTACACTATTATTCAAAGTCATATTTTTTTTGTTTAGATTTATTTTTATTCATAATAATCAGTATTATATAGGTACATTAATTTTGCGTAACTTTATTTTCACATAACATGTCATAATAGTAGCATTCAAAATAATAAAAAAATATAATGACCAAAATTAACTTTGTGACCACTAACATCTATCACCTAAAATATCAATTGATCACCAAATTTAGTTAATTGAGCACCAAATTTTAATGAGGTGGTTGATGGCAAACTAGTTTTGCCTAGGCCGACTTGGGGCACCCCGACACGGATAGATTAGGTTAGAAGGGTATGGCGGGGTCGAATGAGTGAGCGAAGCGAGCGAATAGACCCCGCCATACCCTTCGTGGTTATTTTTTTATAAACCATCCAGAAGTAGGAGCCCCGCGAAGCGGGGCTCCGTCGACCGGGTCTCCCTCGACTCGGATGCAAGAGCATAACAGTTAAATTTCTGGTGGTCAAAAATAAATTTTTGGTTCTAATTTCACGATAAAATGGGGATTAATTTTGGTGAACATTTACTGATTTTGACAACCAAAAGTGATTTTTTTGCCGTTACATTTTCCAGTTTACTAAATCTGGTGGTTCGTTAATTGTACCTATGCCAAATAATAGTACGGTACAAGTTGTTAGGTTTTCATATATATTCATAGCGGTGTGTACCTGCAAAGATATCCATATAGGTAAGGTTAGAACTGTGACCAACTACGCTACCTCGAAATTGGTCGCGAAACTTTTCTAAGTATTTTTTTCATAGTGCCCCCAAGACGACACTCTAACCTGAATTTCATTCATTTAAGACAAAAATCAGTGAAACGACCTATAATCATTCTAAACAGTTGGTTTTTTAGACATAATTTATCTTAGGTATAGTTATAGTAATAAGTACGTTATGTAAAGCATACACCCAAATAATAATCATACCCTCAAATTAAAACTATAAATATCATCTTCTACCCACATATATTTTTTTATTACACTTGGTAAATGTTTCTTTCTGAGTATGAGTGAAAATATTATGGTAATTATGTTTAGGGATAAAAGCGTTATGATAAAAAACAATAGGAGTTTAAATATATTCACATGAATGATATTAGTAAATACAATTTTCGGAAACATGAGTTTTATGAACATCGCCGGTAGCACTACAAATACCTAGTATGAATGTAAACTTTAGGATGAAAAATTTTAGGAAGAGTGATCATTCGGATTACAAATCATTAGGAAGAACAATTTCGGGTAAAGAACTTTAGGTGAGCCAATATGGACCCCTAATCTTATGCTGCTTCAACAGGTCGGTAATGTTCGGGATTGTTCGGGCCGGGTTCGATCGCCGTTTTTAAGTTTCACATCAAAAGAAGCTTTACCATTGGTTAGTTTCACACACATCCCTCGCTACGTATCCTCGCTCATCTCTAATGAAAACGCAGCCAAAGGGGCGGCATCGGCAGCAAATAACCTGAGAAAACCTGGGATTTCTATCGATATTATAAGACGACTATTTTACATTTCAACTCAGTGTTTACTTTTTCTTTCACAGTACCTTGATTAATAAATCAATTTTAACCGAACCACATCCACCCATTGATAAACCAAGAATGTAGAACTTGCCTACATTCTACGATATAAATATTTTTATTACATTTCAAGTAGCAGACCAAATAGTCCGCACGTTTCAGATTACGTGAAAACTTGTGCTTCACGCACGTGAGCGTTCATAACTGTATCCAAATAACTGAAAACAAAGGCCACATTAGCACAGTCCATGTGAATTTGTTCGACCTCAGTGTTCAATTAAACGTAAATCAAAACAAGCGAACTTCTAACTAAAACTTTCCCGAAAGTTTCACTGCAAACAATTAGTACTAAAGCCTTCGAAACGACGAATTTACGAAGTACGATCAATAATAGAAATCTGGAATTCGGTCGAGGTTCACGAATTCTTTTCGTCAAAGTAATTGAACATCCGTTCCGTTAGCCGAAAAATGAATTAGAAAACGTATTTTTTGCGTCTGTCTGTACTGAGTATGTGTACGTGCCAGCTGAATATTAATAGCTCAACGTATTAACGGTTATCCACCTGCATACAAAGAAATAAATTAAGATTTTCGGTATGCATGACGGGACGGGACGGCCCGCTAAGTGGAGATTCCGATTAGACCATCCACACCGCTGACGAATATTATTTTTGGAATATGGGGGTTCCGTGAAGATTAAGGCGTCAATAATTCAGCATCCAAATATGCTGTTTACAATATTTAAGTGACCTTAACGACACCCACGAAAGTGGACGATGTATTTTTGGACGTAGACCGCACACAGCCCCATGATGTAATAAATAACGACGCGAGAAACGATTTTAGCTTGTTATGATTTTAACGCATAGATGGAGAGCTATTTTGGCAGCATCGCCCATCTTACGTCTCGCAGACTTACTTCCGCCCGTGCATCTCGTCTGATACAAAGAAATAAGGAACGCATAAAAACAAAACGGTGTAAACCCATGAGCCTACTGTAAAATATATCGTAATTTCATTTTACTACTATACGGAAACTCCTAGTTGCGCCGGTTTTACAGATACACGTTAAAACTGACATAGTAACCTATTAATCTTATAATTCTGTTGCATTTAGTAGCTGATATTCTAGAGACGTTGCCCGGTGATGTAATGGTTTAATTCAAATTCAGAATACGCTAGCGGCATAATTTGGCCGGTAGCATGGAGGAGCATATAATTAACATTGAAAATTAGCAGTGACTTTGGCAGTGGGCAGTAGAACCTCTGTAGTAGCTTACGTAACGAAATGAGTATGCATAATCTAACAAACAAACTTTTCAACGGAAAGTTCGTGATAAAACGAGAAAATAAAGTCAACACCATATTCGTTCGTACATAATTAAAGACCGGAGTTACGTTTCAGTAATGCGAGACTCGCTATTTCCACTCTTCCTCTCACATCATATTTAAATCACACATGCTTTGTATATCTGGCTCGAATTTGTACGTGTATTTGGGTCAAAACGAGTCGCAAGAAACCGGGAGGGTAAATCGCTTGAACGTGATGTTGGAGCAAAAGAGATGTTCCATGTTCATGACCTCTACGCAATGAGAAACCAAGTTTTGCGGTCAGCTGGTCTTGAACTCGATACACCGTGATTATTATGAATTCATGTCATGACCGTGATTATGAGAATCCACATGCGTGCCATAGATTACAGAAGCTAAGTACGCTGTTTGTATTTGTTATTATCACGCTGCGGTAATTTATTATCGTTTGGTAAATAAAGGTGTTAATATTAGAGCTGGAACTAGGTCTTAATCCGCGAGCCTTGTAATTCTTGGCGAAGAATAAGCAAACACTGAAATTGTATGGTCGGCTGGTAAAGGAGACCTCATTCAATTGCTTCAATATTAAAATACAACAGATGGCTTAAATGATTTCAGTCAATCAGCATAGTTCCAACTGTTGGCGGCGCAGTGGTATACTAATTAAATGCACCTCAAGAAGCCGAATCTACGCCTAAAGGAATGGGCATTTCTGACCGCTTATAGCCCATCACCAATGATTTCCCATGTTAAAACAACGGCTATATCAAAGTACTGTCTATTACGGCGCGGGCGGAGCTTTTGAGGTCTAATGATGATGATTGCAATAAAAAAGAAAGTGTGACATTGCACAGTCGTGGACGACAGTGTAAACAGTCTTCAAAAGGCATGGCATGCACGATAAGCGTTGACCATAAAGATTAAACAAGACAACTTTGTCTCATTGATGACATCAGTGAGCTAGCCGCATATTTACTGAGTGGGGTGTTTGATTGGTTTAGCCAGATCAAACTTGAAATGATAACTTGTCGTTTTGCTGTTTATAGTGCTGTAGTTTTTCTTCTACGTATCGCTGCCTCGACAATACACGTTTGATCATCATCTGCGTAGCCTTTTCCCAACTATGTTGGGATCGGCTTCCAGTCTTTACCGGATGCAGCAGAATACCAGTATTTTACATGGAACAATTTGACCTCCACAACCCAGTTAGTACCGATACCGACAGATATTGGCCCAAAACTCCACTTCCCCGGTGTCGTTAGTGACACCGCTGAAGTCACTATGACTGCATGTTTAAAGGCATGCATAGGAGCAGTAACTTGTATAATTATACCAGAAAAATTTAAAACTGGCGGAAGACTATAAAAGGTATCAAACAGAAAGTGAAATATAATTATATCAGTTTTGGAGAATACACTGAAGTAATAGGAAGCCCTCAAAAATTAGGGATACTCGTAGCAGGTTTGGGAATTCTGGTCTTCGTCTATGATCCGGAAAGCTTTTGTGATAAGTTAATAAGTTTTCTATGCAACCCTTTGCAGGGGTTGTCAAAGTGTCAATCAAAGTGTGTTTGCTACTCGGTGAACCCCCTCTGCTTTAAGTGGCTGATAGAATAAGGCCTCTTCAGCCAAAACCTCTTCACTAACAATAGAACATTAAAGTTGTGTAATATTTATCGTTCAATGCCTGATTGCATATTTTAAGGTGTCTCTTAGACTGGACAAGATAAGGAAAAAATATGAGGAAATCTAGACTTGAAAAAAGTTACAAACACACAATGCGCAAGAGTGTTTATCTATGCAACTAGAAGGCCTCTTCTAAGAGCCAGAAGGTTCTCCTCTGCTAGAAGAGAAGTCTACCAGTACAAGACAGACAACAAAATGGTAATTGGTATGAAACTTGTTTACGATTATGAAAATCACGTAATAATGTAACTATGTGGTACGTGGTCGTGTGTTTATCGGCACAGAAATAGTATGTCCACTGGTATAGTCATTAGGAGACAAAGGGCTGTCCACTGTCCGGTCTTGATCATTAGGGACAGGATCCTCTTCGTATTTACTAATTAAACAAGATAATTAAGCTTTGCGGCTTTTGCCCACGGCTTATACATACTACCGGACGTCCGACATACTAGCGGACGTCCCGCGGTTTCACCCGCGTAGTTCCCGTTCCCGTGGGAGTACGGGGATAAAATATAGCCTATGTTACTCAGGGTGAATGTAGCTTTCTAATGGTGAAAGAATTCTTGAAATCTGTCGAGTAGTTTTTGAGTTTATTCATTACAAACATACACACACACACACAAATACAAATCTTTCCTCTTTATAATATTAGTGTAGATATGGATGTATCAGATGTATGTATTCAATTAATAAATCGCTCGAAGTTGCCATGTATAAATAACATATAACACCTGATATAATGGAAGAAAAGAGACTGTGTCAAACTATTTAGTAATCTGTGACTGTGTCGCATTATTATAAACATATGTACAAAGATGAAAGCATTATGACTATAAATTAAAACAATGGAATGTTAATATAATAAATTATTTTGTTTCCACAACACGGAAGAAAATAAAGATAAAATGTCAACAACAGTGATAATTGTTTTCTTGGTTATTAATTATTATATGGAACAAGAAGAACAATAAGCAATAGTACAAACACCAGGCCCGGATCTAGGGGGGGGCAAGCCGGGGCCCATGCCCCGGGCGGCAAGTTTAGGGGGCGTTAAATTCAAGCTAGGCAGACATAATGGTCAAAGTTGCGATAATGATGAGTTGTATAACTCATTGATTTCTGTTGAAGACTGGAAAACTGTTCCTGTTGAAGAAGAAGGAGCGCCCTGCAGACACCCCATATGCATACTAGTCCATCGATTTAGATCTCTCTCTTCTGAGGAAAGACGTCAAATTTTCGAGCTCGCTTCGCTCGCTCTTACAGCCTAATTTCTCTTGTGTTTTGACTTTGTCCTTATGTCACCTAAGTAACTCCGGTAGTTCGAAACAATTCTAACCTGTCCAAGGTAGGTAAACTGTTAAGTTTTCGAACTGGCTTCGCTTGCTTTTTAGACTAGTTTCTTTAGACTTTGCCTAAAAGTCGTCCAAGTAATTCCTGTATGAAGGATCGAAACAATTCAAAACTGTCCAAAGCAAGGTGTCAAAAATTTTCGAGCTCGCTTCGCTCGCTCATGCAGTCAAGTTCTTCTTAAATCTTATCTTTGAAAGTCAACCAAGTAACTCCTGTAGGAAGTGACGACATAATTCTAATCTGTCCAAAGTAGGATGTTAAAATCATCGAGCTGGCTTCGCTCGCTCTTAAAGTCTTAGTTCCTCTTTCTCATTGAATTGTCTCCCTAAATTGATTTAGTAGCATCTGTTTAAGAATCAAATTTTCATTTAGTGCCTAACCTTTTCAAATAACTCTTCAAAACCTAAACTAACCAATCCGAGGTCACGGAGGTGCTAACGTTTATAAAGTGGCTATATGCACTTCAGCTACATCCGTAAATAGTAAACTTACAAATCGCACCCTTCTGATAGGCCCCCCTTCTAGCCCAAAAGCTGGCGACGCCCTTGGCCAGGCCCCAAGTAGTATTAGCCCAGGGCCCAACAAACTCACGGTCCACCCCTGGGCCTATGGCCATCATTAGGCGTCTGATGGGTGAAATAATGATGATGATAAAAATAAAAATATAGACGGGCGGGGGCGGCATTTTTTAGATTTTGCCCCGCCTCGAAAAATTTCAAGATCCGGGGCTGACAAACACTATGATAATAAATATCTCTAGCTATTCCGTTGTTGTTTCGGTCAAACAAGATAATTTCTAAGAAATTAGGTATTTGGTTATTGAAATTAGTCATAGCTTGAGAGGCAGAACAAAGGAGAATTAGTACTTTGTTATAAACTGACTAGCTTTTTCCCACGGCTTCGCCCTTCTATCCACCAGAATTTCAGTATTTCAAGAATTATTGAATTTATCCATGACAGCAACAAAGTCATTCTCCAGGATGCATCCAGGGGGTCTAAAATGGCCAGTTTAGCAGAACCGAAAAAATAATATGTATATACGGGTGTAAATGACCTCATCACGAAGCCGTCAACCAAGCATTCTGTACATCAAACTAAGTAACTTTACGCAAAAATTATTGCTGGGAAACGACTTTTTTTTTTGGGGTAAAAAATCATGTTTTGTGGTAGAACTCAATGTAACGCACTCAAAACATTGTGCTGATGGATGGATTTAGTACGGGGGTCGTGGAGGTTTTTAAAGTAAAAATCTTACATTAAAAACTTGTATTTAAAAAAAAAAAAAAAAAAAAAAGTTGGAACTTTGACCCCCAATATCTCCGTAACTAGAAGGTTCCTATAGGTATGGTTTAGAACAAAAAAATCTAATATCGCAATGACGAGGAGAACAAGTGCCTTTCGGCTTCGTTAAGAGGTGTTTTACACCCTAATTAATTAATAATTAATTATTACTAATAAATTTATTATTTTTTAATTATAATTAATTTTAATTAAAAAATTAAATTCTTAAAATGGACTTTATGGTTAAGAATTTTAAATGTTTAACGTGATTCATATGGGTCGTTACTCGTGGTCCCGGTGGGTTGACCCATTACCAGGTCCATGGGTAATTTTGATTACCCGTGATTCCATGACATTCATGGCATAAGTATTATTCTGCTAAAGTGGCCATTGGCCCCGGAACACAAAGGGCGATGAAGGAACATGGATGGGTTTTAGTCAGTAAAAGTCTAAGGGTGCGTACAGACTATATAACATATTATATAACTTGTGTTTTATAACACGTCCAGATTATGATATTGACATTGATATTTATAACATTCAGTGTCCACATTAGCTGAAACATGTTATATAGCAATGTTATGTTATATAGTCTGTACGCACCCTAACACTCCCTCCTGCTCCGCCCAGAGAGGGAGGAGTCATTTGATGATCTCCCATCCGAAAAAAAAAAGAAAGGCCAGCCAGCCGGTAAAATGATACAGACAGATAGGTATGAGTTTGCACTTTACGTTACTTTTGCATTCATGATATTAGTATGAATTCCTTTTTCTATCAAACTAGCGGCTGCCCACGACCTCCGTCCGCGTGAAACTATTTTGTTGATGATTACTTTTTTGATTTTGTTAACGATTTCAGGAGTTCAATTTTTTTTTTACACGGAACACTATTGCTTTTTATTTAAAAAAAAGTTATTCCTTATGACGTCAGGTATCTGCCAGTAAAAGTTCCGTCAATATCGGTCCAGCCGTTTCGGAGATTAGCCAGAAAAATAAGACAAACAGACAAAAAAATTTCATAAGTACCGTAATATACCTTTAAATGCATTCAGTCAAAAGCTGTTATTTTGAAACGACAAACAGACACAGTAGTTTTATTCATTTGTATAGATATTGGTCACACGGTAGGTACTTAATTCTAGTGAATAGTTCACGTTTAACTTCACGTCTAACCTAAAAAAGTAAAGTGAATCAAACTTTCATTATGAGATTACCTTTTTACAGTCAACTTCCATTTTGATTCGAAATTGGCAAACCGTTTTACAAGACAATCTGCGCAATGTCGTAAAGTAATGTTTATTTGCTTTGTTTCTGTTTTATTGTAGGGACAGAGCTTCACTTTCACCCGTTTGTCTGGAGACCGTAAAACGTTTTACGGGACATTTGAAGTGGCATTATTACTAATACTGGCTATTAAATGTACCTGTACTGAAGGAATAGGTATATTGTTTCGTGTTGTTTTAGTTCTATCCGTAATGCTAGGGGTTGCACTTTTGTGGCTTCGGCGGTAACGACAAGCAAACACCGAATATTAAGGGCTATAATTATATGCCTCAAATGGCTTAGCATGATCCTCCGTTACGCCTAAAATACTGCAGCATTCATTTTGAAATAAATATATGGTAAAGTTGAGGATTAATGTTAAGTCCTATGTTTGGCGAAAACACGATTCCTTTAAATTTTCTCGATAGAAAAAAATCCCCAATTTACCTCTAAATTGAACAATAAACCGCTGGCAATCATAAAATACTTCAAATTAGATCATGAAACTTTGCATACTAACTGAACTAACTATAAAGCAGGTCTTATGTTATTTATTTTTTTAGTCCAATCAATAGATTTTTTGTAAATCGCAAAAAACCACTCATTTCGCACTATTCGGCCGCAGTGACTGACGTAACAAACGCTTTGTAGTGCAAGCTGATTAGAACTTTATTCTAACAGTATTTCAAACGAAGTTTGAACCACCACAAATAGAGTTGCTAATTTTGGGGTTAGAAGGGCCTTAATAAAACCGGCCAAATGCGAGTCGGACTCGTGCATAGTAAGAAAACCCCCTTTAATTTTTAATTGATTATTTGTAGTTATAGCGGCAACAGAAATACACATGCTGTAAAAAATTCAACTGTCTTCCTATTACGGATCTTGAGATACAGATCGCTTACAGACAGACGGACGGACGGACAGCGGGGACTTAGAAATAGGGTCCCGTTGGTTACCCTTCGGCTACGGAACCCTAGAAATATATGTGACATTTAAAATATATAATGACCATACTTATAGCAACATGAGTAATTTTCTTTGCAGCCCAGTAAAAGTGGCCCTAGGCTAAAGCCCTGGAGAACACCACACAAAGAACAAGAAAATAAACGTGGACAAACGACGAAAAGACCGACTGAATGGAATGAACCGAATGAAATGGCGACAGGTCACTGGAACAACTTGCGAACCACGGATGCCTCTCAAGTTAAAGGGGAAAATATACAAGTCCGTGATTAGACCTGTCGTACTGTATGGATCGGAATGCTGGGCTGTGAAGAAGATGGATGAAAAAAGATTGCATGTAGCGAAGATGAGAATGTTGAGGTGGATGTGTGGTGTGACAAGAATGGATAAAATAAGGAATGAGTATATTAGAGGAAGTTTGAAAGTTGCGCCAGTTACAGAAAAGTTGAAAGGGAATCGACTGTCTTGGTATGGGCATGTGATGAGGAGGGAAGAATCGCATGTGACTAAAAGAGTGATGAATATAAATGTTGATGGATGGAGAGGGGGAGGAAGACCAAAGAAACGATGGATGGATTGTGTGAGGAATGATATGAATGAAAAAGGTGTAAATGATTGTGTGACGGTTGACAGGGGAGAATGGAAGAAAAAAACGTGTTGCGCCGACCCCAAGTAACATGGGATAAGGGCAGGAAGATGATGAAACGACGAAATAAAGGAAAAGTCTTGGATACACAACAGTAATATTTATTACTTTTATCAGAGTGGCTGTTAGCTGGCAGACAGCTTAAATCCAGACGTATAGACGGAACTCAAATCAAATTGAGACCGGAAACGTTTGTAGGCTGGCAATAAAATCTGTTCAAGTGATGTAATGTTGCCAACATTCATGCACGTAATATAGGGAACTATTTACGGTGTACCATTACTGCAATTAATCACGTTAGGTGATTGATACTGCCTGTCGTGTAATGTAATGCTTTTAGATGGTGACATTTACAAAAACGGTGTACGTTTCGAGGTCAGAGGGAAGATTACGACGAATGTATCTTTGGTACCATACGTTTAATGGTTAATATCGCTTAGATTTATTGCTCGCGTGAAATATGGCACTGATGTAAGATGTCACATCAATAAATTACATTTGTGGTATTATTTTAGGGGTGACTTTCTATTTCTAAGAAACATGAGACTTTTGTGGAAGTCATGGAATGGAAAGCACATTTATTGTGTCATACAAATGCCAATTCATTACTTACAATTTGGAAATCAGTACTTAATGTTAAAAATTAAAGGAATGCATAAGGCCCTTCTAACCATAAAATTAGCAACTCTATTTGTGGTGGTTCAAACTTCGTTTGAAACACTGTTAGAACAAAGTTCTAATCAGCTTGCACTACAAAGCGGTTGTCACGTCAGTCACTGCGGCCGAATAGTGCGAAATGGGTGTTTTTTTGCGATTTACAAAAAATCTATGGATTGGACTAAAAAAAAAAAAACATAAGACCTGCTTAAATAGTTAGTTCAGTACTTCAGTTAGTATGCAAAGTTTCATGATCTAATTTGGAGCACTTTTTGAATACCAGCGGTTTATTGTTCGATTTGGAGCTAACTTTGGATTTTTTTTTCAATCGAGAAAATTTTATGGAATCGTGTTTTCGTCACACATAGTACTTAGCATTAATCCTCAACTTTAACATATACTTATTTCAAAATTAATGCTGCAGTATTTTAGGCGTAACGGAGGATCATGCTAAGCCATTTGAGGGATATAGCCCTTACACAAAAGCTCAGGCTTCAATTATTTTTTTATATAAAATATCTCAATCAAATACACGAGGAGCTTCACAAGCGTAAAAACTATTGCTCAGAAAAAAATCTCGTTTAGACTTGCATTGTGATTTCTGATCGTGTTATAGACCTAGGAATGTGCAGAGCGGAAACCTCGGAGTAGAAATTAAATGGAGTAGCAATAACTGTTGCTACTCGTACGGTACGCTATAATTTAGTCTCATGGACCTTCTGTTTTCTACGCAGTCTGAATGGAATTAAATTTTCAAGATCCTAGTGTGAGATTTATCTTGATGCTGAATGACTAGTCCTAGAGAAAGACACTGTATTTGCTACGGCTGATAATTTCTTCTGAATGGAATTTAGAGCATTCGTTTATAAACTTGCGTGCGGAACTTCGAACACATGCAAAATTCGAGAAGTCGAGTAGCATGCTGGTAATTGCGCGGACAAGACGCTATCATATATATACTGCACAAAGAATAGCATCAACTAATCTAGTGCACCGTGGCAGTTCTGCATAGATCGAGCGATAGGGGGCACTAATTTCTACACATTCGCACTCCATTTAGTCCTACTCTGTGGCAAGACGAACTAACCTACCATTATCGAGGAGGAGAGAGGGGTTGAGGAGAACGTAGAGTACATGAAGGTGAAGACCAGCTGGACCCTTGAGGGTCGAGAGGTTGGAGCCGCGTCACAACACCAACTTCAAGTCGTTTGTGGTGCGAGTTTCCGACACAACATCTCGACAAAGTTCCTCAAGGTAGACTTTTGGCCGAAGGGTGTAGTCTACCGACGGTTTCGCGGCAGGCTACGTGACACCACGCAGCGTAATACGACGCCGCCGCCACTTCGTGTGTCATAGTTTAAGTGTAGTGCTATTATCATAGTTTTTTAGTTGCTTAACTAACAAAAATTGTTATTAGTATGTATTTTTCATCATCATCATTTCAGCCGAAAGACGTCCACTGCTGGACATAGGCCTCCTGTATCCATGTATTTTTAGGCTAAGGTATTTATCTATGGGTCTTTGTTACCTGAAATAAATGGTTTATTATTATTATTACTGCGTATCTACGCAGACATGTACTAGGTATATACCGGTCGCATCTTCTGCTTTGCACTCGCATGCTAACCTTGTTATTCTACAAGTAGATTACCGGACAAAGGATAATGAGCAATACTGACTAGAGACTATGAATCGTCTAAATCAGTTCTATCATGTCGCCAATTAGTTTTATGAGTGCATGATATCGAACGAAGTGTAGAATTTTATCGAATAACTTATTAGACTTTACTAGAGTGACCCAAATAATATAATATTTGATAAGTAAACAAAGTGGCACTTGAAAATAGACTATGGCAAGTCTATTTTCAAATGCTAAATCGTGAATTTATCAGCAGTAAAGGCTAACAGATTTCCCTTCTTGATGCAACAATCCTAACTTTGGTTGAGTTTCAAGTTTAACGATTCTACGTCCCAGTTAGAGCTACACACTCCCAGTTGTACATAGTACTAGAACAGTTGAATCCGTAGACAAGCTAGTACTAAATTGAATCGAAGAGACCCTTCTCTTTACATACAAGGACCACGCTTCCAACGGATCGTACCATATTCTAAGCAACATAATTGGAAGGCGATTGAACAGGCTTCTTCCTGATATTGTATTTAGATTTCTGTGATGTGATTACTTGCTTTATTCAGTGTGTAACCAGCTGAATGTTGCGACACGACAATTTATCTTTTCCTTATCAAGCCGGCTCTTCTGCTAGACGGAGACTTACAGAGCTCACTACACTCACAATAAAGTTATAAACAAGAGTTCGTTGCCTCTTACGATCTGATTAGCATCTCACAATATTATTGCCTCCTTATAAATTTTCGGACTTTCTCCCTTTGAAGCCGGCCCTTAAGAGGCGTGGAGACATGGGTTCGACACGCAGAGCCTCTCTGGGGAATTTTAATATTAAATGGAACGGGACATTGCCAGACGTTTTCACGGAAGTACTATAGAAATACAAACTAGGTTTGTCCCCAGGGGCGCTGAGGCTATTGTCAGGCCAGTTACTAAATTGATTGGTCTGAGGAGGAAACAACACAACAACTTTAATCAGATAAGTTTTCCGGACGTCAAAAGTATCAAGTTTTTGTTCTTACAACGCACTCAATTGTCAAGCATCTACAGTGGACAGACGAAGGTCGTGAAACAAAAGAAAACAATGCTCACCCGAGTATAACGAGTTCTCCATATTTGATGAGAGGTTTTGGCTTCTGTTCCGAGCCGCTTTCGCCAGCTTCCTCCAGTATCGGTGAGTCCGCACTGTCCGCAGCACTGGAACAATACAAGAAAAAATTTAAACAAACATATACTAAGATCCTTTATTAAAAGAACAAAAGGAAGTGTACAAAGTGTTGTTAACTACGTTCATAATGAACTAACAGCTGCATTTAAAACGTAAACAATCAAAAAGCTAAGAGGGGATCATGTTTTAATAAGCCAAGCTTTGTCGGGATAGTCATCAACAGGATTACCACCCACAAGTTTTATTCTGTATGCATGTGCTTCCGCCCAACAGATCTTATTGATATGACGGGTCAAGCCTTTGGATCAAGCCGAGAAACTGGTTTGAGACAGCTGTGGGTCAAGATTAGTGGTAAATTATAACCACGCCCGCCAGAACCGGTTGCGTTCGATGCACCGACACTTACGCAAGCCACATAAACCTAGAACTATTAAAACAATAAAACGTTCGTAACCCTCTATTTATGTCTATGAAGCAATTAGGCGACGACTCATGTTATGCAACCATAGGTTCTCCGGCCTAAAGGCAACTTAGTGCTTTGAGTGCTTTATCGATCGCATCCGCGATAACTTATCGGCTGCCTGCGAACTAGGGCACTGTATCTCTAAACACATACTTTCAGTCGAAGTACCTGCCGATGGCACAGTTCAACTATCGCTTTTGTTATGAGCTCTGACCGATTAGATACTAATTGTATCAGTGTTGTTGAACAAAACAAAAGAATTGATATCTAATAATGGCGTTGTTCATAAAAAGTTATACATTGAACGAGACGGAGGATAGCAAGGACAGCGCCGCCGACCACAGCGTCCCTGATTACGGGCACGGGGTCAAAGCCCTCCGCCTCCCGCCTCCACCCCCTTCTCTCCTGGCTCCACGATAGGACACTCATCTAATTCCGACCCACAATTACCGAGAGCCAGCATTTAAATAATAACACTCTCTGGACGGTCCATTGTCGATTTGGAATATTAAATCATTTGAAACAAAGGCGGCGAGATTTTCTATTGCGTTCAAAAATACAATCACTGCTTTTAACCACCCACAGATAATCTAGATTAAAATTGTTCCTTGTTTCAAGTATATTACATAAAAACGTGTGGCGGTTGATTCCGTGACACTAGCAATTAACTTCATTTGCATGTCGGGCTATAATTTTTCCGCACGATTCTTCCGCTTGTCTCACCTTTGTCTGTTACGATTTTTGATCTGATTCCATTTTGATTTGGTGGTTTAATTGAGGAAAATAATTAAGAAGCAAACACGTAGAACAGAATAGGTTTGTAAGTAAGTGTTATCGTAGTGATATTTCTAAGAATTACTACGGAGGTGATTCACGTCACGGGGGTGACGATGGCCTATACTAGGTACCGACTGTTCGGCACACTAAGCACGCGGCGATAAAAGGCTACGTTGCATCCGGTTTTGCCGCAACACACCAAATGCGGCGAATGTGGGAACGCCGGAAGTTTACGAAGAATCACTCCTACACGACAAGAATTTCGTTGACTCATTTCTTATAAAAGACAAACGCACGATAGTACGGCAATATGATACAGTACCTACACCTACTCGACGCGTCTTGATGCCGGGGCCTAAACCAGTTCTATATGTACTCACGGTTTCAATGAAGATACTCTCGAAACAGAATGAAAATAACATCTTTTTGTGCTATTGAATCCCTTATTGTGCTTGTACGTATACTTTCACCATCCGTAGTCACGATCTGAAGACTAAGCTCTCGTGTATTCTGATACTAACACTTTTACCCCGACCACCTGCTAGGCCGTCCCACTCCCGCTGTTTGATTGAATATCTAATTAAATTTGAGTCATGTCGCAGGAATTAGATTTACTTTCAGCTACTCTGTTGCTTGCAGCAAGTGCATCATTTAATGGATTCATACTTTCCTTTTAGTGCACCTCAATTCAGTTTAAAATGATCCTTTAGTGCCGTTAAATTGAACAAAAAGAGCACTCATAAAAGTACAATATAAACCTTTGTGCAACGCTCTGCAGAGCTGATTGTGGCACAAAGAACATTAAATTGACAAGAGTCCTTTATGGGAATGGAGACTATGATGCAAAAGGTATGTCTCTCGACGGATAAAAACATAGGCAAAGGTATAAGTGTAGTCGTAAAGTGTAAGCAACTGCCAATGGGCAACGGTCGATGATCCAACGGTCATTTTTTTACAAGAGGCGGAAATTACTTTGAATCGACGCTCTATCCGGACACGAAGCGATTTATGTCTGCTTCTGATTTGATGACACACCTGAACGTTGGGCCGATATCTGATGATATAGCACGTGGCTTAACGGGAGGATTCGAGTTTATTGGCTGCCGTAGGACCCTCAGATTGCTATAAAATAGCTTATATTGCAATTGAAGGCAGGGTATTAGTAAATTTATAAATTGTGGGCAAAACACATTGAATCATAAGGCTTGGGGCGTGGGAACTGGCTACCAATGACTCCATAATACTTGAGTCATACACGAAGTTAATTAATAGCCAAGTGAAAAATTGGCCTTACAGGCATCGGAAATCTCCTTCTTCGAAAGTCTTCTTCTTTATCGTGTGGTTAGTGCCTAACCTGGTGTCCTGGTGTGGTGCCGCCCATGGTCCTCTGACTTGGCTTTACATGCCGCCGAGAATAATTTCTCAGGCATGCTGGTTTCCTCACGATGTTTTCCTTTACCGAAGCAAGTGCGGTTATCTCGGTTCTACCGACGGACGCGATGGAATGAATTGGATCGGAAGAATTCAAAACGGATCGATTTCCAAGCAGGGTCATTGTCTGTTTAGGATTTTAATTCTACACCTGCAACGAAGCATGCAATTAGGCTAAGCTTAAGACAAAAGGAAAAGAAACAGTTACGGAGTATTGAAACGCAACAACATTAATGAATACGATAGGTCCACGGAAAATTAAACAGTCAGTCGGAAGACAGGGATGAATGACAATGATACGAATTCAATCAACATTGCATTCAAATGAAAAACATCTGGAGGAAATCCAAGCGTTTATATCATAACGTGTAATGCTCGGAGGACGGAAGTGGGTAATGGTTCCAATCATCTTGAAGATAAATTATCAGCGCAGCGGGGATTTCGATGTCAAGATCGATACGATTATACTCCATCCGATACTAATTTTAACCGGTTCTTTAAAACTAATAATAGATCTAGCCAAGATCTAGGTAGGTGGAATAGAATTAGTAGTGATTTTTTTGTGTAGTGACAAAAAAATCAACAAATTTTATTCTACTTTTTGTATCAACGATGAGAATCCATCATATCATGTAGAACTCTTGATGGTCAATTGTGACAAAGTTACTTGCCAAAAACAAACTTGTACAATTACCGACCCGTTTCCCAAAACTGGTACACCGTTTCTTAGCGGTTTATGAAGAGGTCAACGGTCAGGACTTGACGTTTGATGATGATGATGCGCATTTCTGGTATAAAATTACGCAAAGTGCGATTAGGAAACGCAATCTGTCGAAAAATGCGACGTTGGAGTACAAGATGTTGAACTTTTGCTGAAAGTGAAGAAAGTTGCATGAAGACGAGACATTAGCAGAACTTGACGGATACATGTCTACCAAAATGTTTTGAATCTTCAAAACATAGCCTGTCAAAATATAATTCATCCAATATGGTACTGCGAAGCTAATAGATCATAAATTTGTCAAATAATTGATAGTATGGTCGTAAATACAGCAATTGCTTGTAGGTGCTGACTCTTGCGATATATAATATATTGGTTGTCAATGAACGTGTGATTAACGTTGCGATTTTTACATAGTGTTAGCCTTCTTGACAACAGTCAGTACAAAGTATATCTTGCCAAATCGGGATTTGGAGCAGTTGTTAGATCTAGAAATAAAAGAAAGTCTTCCCTATCTGGCTAAAATGCAAGTTCGTTAGTGAACAGAAACTCGTTTACAAAGCTAAAGGAACTGCTTGGTTGTGTCAAGGTGAAAAACCGCAAAACCAACTCTGGCATTAAGCAGGAAGGATGAACGGTTCGATGCACATGACACCAACGTGTGAATACGTGTACAATCAGTTTCGGGCCAAGAGTTTACTATGACGATGCCGATGTTACTCTCGATGTTAACGACTTGCCTGTATTTAGAGTAGTTTAAGTTTTAGTTTTGCAAATGTTAGCTAGATATAAAATTACATTCTCACCGAATTTAATACCGCCATGGGACTAGATACTAAAAATGTATCGCCTTTCAACAACCTCATAATTTGACACATCTTAAATTACCGGAAAAAATTGGCAATTCTATGCAATGAACGAGGCCAAGTGATGCCATGCGGTCAGCGAACCGTAACATATAAAAACTCGCATGCGCCCATGCGCGCACGCAGCATTAGGAGGGGTGATCTTCCGAATAAGCGACCACATTTAATCGATTGACTGGCCATTAAATCAAATCGATGAATCTGACTCTTTTATTCCATAGTGTTAACATAAGCGCATGGCACGTGCCAGGTCAAAAGTTGCAAAAGAGGGGTGCATTAATTTAATCAGCTATTTAAGAATTCAATGCCGACCTTTGCAAATGGCTTGGCAGCTTTTAACTGCACTAACTTGTTTCTAAGCCCAGAAATGGCACTTTGCTTGTAGGAAATGGGTATAGGGGTCTCGTTCTATGGCAAGATAAACACATCTGTCGCGCAGGTGTGAGCCAACACGCCAACTCTGGGGCCTGGGGTGTCGGCAGGTGCCGAAGAACGGTCGCCCGCCCCATAATTGTTTAGGAGGACCATTAGAAATATGTAGGTAGTTCTTTTGAATGAGACAAAAAAGATCGTATCTTTTGTAATGTTTATCGGTTAAAGTTTTCCGTATTCATAGTTTCTTACATCAGTTACATCACACTGAGAGTTTGGTCCGTAATAAAAAAAGCGAAATTATGTTTTATACGTATTTTTTATGGGTTTCCAATAAAAGTATACTAAAACAACATAACAGTTATGCATACAATTCTTACTCAAAAACATGACCCTATTTTTGTATGATTTACAGTTTTTCCTTTTCTTATTGAATCATTGGAACCGTTATCTCGGCCGTGACAGACTAACCGGGTTTTACGCGTTCAATGTTTATGAGTAAGTTTAAGCGTAAAACCGCAATTTTTATATTAAAAATCTATTTTCATAATGTTTTGATGTAAATTCGGTCAATTCGGGTGTCATTCTAAAGTATATTTTTTTCCTCATGCCATAGTAAAGTTGGAGTCGATTCTGTTATGCACAAACTAAACTTAATTTCGGCTATAGCTATGAACTAAAACTAAACTAGTTAAACTTAACTAAGCTAGTTAAACTAGTTTATGCCTTGCGCTTCACCGTGTTTTTAATCGACATGTTTTTACGGCACCCTTCATTTGTATGGAAATATTAGTTCCAATTAAATTTGACAGCTCTAAATTACGTCAGTCTCTTTCTCGTTTTATTATAGAGAAAAAGATAGCAATAGCCTAAATTAAGTTTAGTTCGTGCATAACAGAATCGACACCAATGTAACATAAGAATATGATGCATAAGTTTTAGTAGAGACCGGTACACTTGCAGAACGTGCATTAGTTAGATAAAATACCTATTATAATGACGTCTAGACATGGCTTTAACTTGGCTCAACTTGCTAAGTAGCTCCCATTCCATCCTTCGCCTCTGATTTTATAGTGCTCCTACAAAATGGCATAGGTGGAATTCCGCTCTAATACATTTCCCCTAGGAAATTGTATCTTTTTGCCATGGATGGGTAATTCGCAAGTCATTTATGGAAAGGACGTGTAAATTCGTGTGGGGTAGGGATCAGTGAACAGCTAAACTTGTGGGGTCTGTGAACGTGAAACGGGTAGCTACCTGAACAGCCTTCTCGGAAATGCTCTCAATTTAATTTATCACCATACAAAGCAAAGTTACGAAATAATTTCTGCTAAATTACAGATTACTCAGAGGTACTTAGGTACATCCATCCACATCTGGTAATATTGCAAAAAGTTAAGTAATGCACTATGAAACCGGAATGAATGACTAATTTATTTATTCCTTGTGTCATTTTAGATTGGATTCTAATTTCTTAGGAACTTGGATGTACTCCCGGGAATCAGTTCTCGCGTAAACCAAAGGAAAGATACATTCAGTTCATCGAGTAATGATAAGCGGATTCTTGCGAAGTAATATTTTATGACTTTTGACTTTTTACGGAGTCGTTGTGAGACACATATTTCGCACAATCAGCCAAGCGAGTGGGAGGAGGCCCGTCGAATATGAAACTTTAATGAGCGAGGGTTAAAAGAGGGCTCCACGCAAACGCCAGGGCTTTGTTCCACGCACTGGTTTCGTTAAAAATAAAACTCAAGTGTAAACGTCATACTTCGAGTACCTAAACGGGCTTAAATGTTTGTTTGTAGTCAATAAAAGTAAACAACGATTGAATTTACTTGTTTCAATCCTCTTGACAGGAGTCTGTGGATTTCTTTGTCTGGATGGAACATAAAGTGGACGCAGGCAAGTAGAGGTCGTCGACAGGCTGAGATAACAACGTAAGAAAAACATTAATAGCGGTCTATACTTGAATACTAGCGACGCAATAGAGGCATGAAGGCCACGACAAATACAAGGATCGGCACGTAATTTAATAAGTTCCTAAATAACTATTGTTATTAAGGAAGCCGTACAAACGATTATTATCTTGTGCATAAATGAGTTTACAAACGATTTAAAAATTGTAAGAACTTTGGAGTCTAATTGGAAACAATGTAAGCGTTAAACAAAGAAGGCCATTACAATGTGAAGGTTTTAAAGGTCAAACAAATAAAATTCTTCCTAGGTGAATGGTCGCTTCTCGCGAGGTCCTAACTCCTACGTTTAATCCGGATCGAGAATAATGGCGAAAGTGGGTGCATAAGTTAGATAAATTCGCGGTAAGGGATTAACTTTGCCGCCGATAAACCGTAATAGGCTCGCCAGCTTTAACAACACATTGATGTGTTGGTAGATCCCTTCGGTGTAGGCACGTAAGTACAAGATAATTATGACGGTTGCCATATTTACAAAACATCATACGACGAAGATAATCATGCGTAGTACTACGGACATCATCTTGAAGACGTATTTTGAATAATTTCTAGACATACGCAGCTTTGATTGATAAGTGAGCAAGATTGACATTGATTAGACGTTGACCTCGACCCCGTAGTGACGAAATACCTATCAATGTAGTAATAATACTATATAAAGCTTTATAATATAAATCTTTATTAAATTTATTAAATTAAACTTTTAATAAATTGAAAAAAATTAAAACGCAACTGCCTTTTAACTTTTTAATTTATATAATTTTTTATTATTACTAGAGGACGTCACGCGGTTTCACCCGCGTAGTTCCCGTTCCCGTGGGAGTACGGGATAAAATATAGCCTATGTTACTCAGGGTGAATGTAGCTTTCTAATGGTGAAAGAATTTTTGAAATCGGTTCATTACTTCCGGAGATTACCCCCTACATACAAACTTCTTTATAATATTAATTATAATAGTATTATTATAGATTATAGATTAGTATTAGAGTATATATTAGTATTAGTACTTATAGATCTATTTTTTTTTTTAATACTTTAAGAAGAAAGCAGTATTGTCTATTTGGGACAGAGATGGATTTAATGCCATTTAAGTTAAGAATGATATGGCAAGAAAGGAGGTGTCTGATGGGGATGACAAGTAATTGAGAGGTATGGAAGAAGAAATGTTGCGCCAACCCCAAATTAATTGGGATAAGGGCAAGAGAATCATGATGATGGACTTAATGCCATAGGCATTTTCAACCAGTTAAGCTATAAAGTTCATAATATCCCCAATATGCATACTTGTGTCTGAATATGGATGGTACCCCCGAGGCCAGTTCCGGAAAAGGTAGTGAGATGACTTGGATGCGTACCGCAAGAGCTGGATAGAGAGTAGAGCGAAAAAAGGTAGTTGTGTAAGAATTTGGTGGGACAACTTTGCCCTGCAGTGAGAGGGTATAGAGCCTTTATAGACAAAACAAGAAAAAAAGTCAAGAAGAAAAATAAATGTTTCATGTTAAATTCAGCTGGGTGTTTTAAAATAATCTTGGACAATGGCCAGTGTGACAAAAAAAAAACTTGAAATATTTATGTTTTTATTTGAGAATATCCCAGCTTTTTTTCACAATAGCCAGCCCGCGTAGTATGGCGACGTAGAAACGGGGAAAGACTCGACAAATCTTTTGTTCATCTGTCATTTTGTCGATATTAAATAGACAAAATGACAGATGAACAAAAGATTTGTCGAGTCTTTCTCCGTTTCTACGTCGCCATGCTACGCGGGCAGGGGAATGACCTAAAAAACCGGCCAAGTGCGAGTCGGACTCGCGCACGAAGGGTTCCGTACCATTATTATCAAAAAAGGGCAAAAAAATCACGTTTGTTGTATGGGAGCCCCCCTTAAATATTAATTTTATTCTGTTTTTAGTATTTGTTGTTATAGCGGCAACAGAAATACATTATCTGTGAAAATTTCAACTGTCTAGCTGTCACGGTTCATGAGATACAGCCTGGTGACAGACAGACGGACAGACGGACAGACAGCGAAGTCTTAGTAATAGGGTTCCGTTTTTACCCTTTGGGTACGGAACCCTAAAAATTGAGGTCTTAATTTTAATGTTTATTTTTAAATTGATTTGAAAGGATGTTCTTTCCAATTAGCTGATAATAATCAGTTTGATCACTGCCTTGATCTCATTCTTGATTTACTCAATTGTTTTTAACAAATATGTTTCCTGTTTTAAACTAATTACTACAAGGACTTCCTTTATCCAAATGTATCTAGTAGATAGATGTAATATGCCATAATAGTTCTGAGACATTTAGAATACCTAGGATTTTGTTTATAAAGGTCAAAAACCACAAGATGGTACTTAAGTATGTACATTTTATTACAAATTGTATTAATCAAGCTGAATTATTTACTTACAATAAATAATATATATAGCACCATCTGCAGAGTACCATGTATTTAGGTAGGGATTTAATTTTTTTTTTTATGACAATAGAAAGATTGTCACTACTTTTTACATAACTGTCGAAATATGGGTGAAATATGTAGGGTACACCTCTGCCTGCCTTCGGGCTAACACTACTATTTTCAAAATATTTATACCTACTTCTTAGGTCTACAAAGGCTATAAATGTCACAGACTAGGCAATTAATATTTTTAGATAGTATTACAATTACAAACATTATCTTTTTAAATATTAAAATGCTGCATCACAAGAACGAAAAGAAAAATTAAAATATCATGGAATTTCTGAATCAGTAAACTAGCTGTAAAATCACATTTATGTGTTGTGACTGGCGGGATGTAATTTACATGACATTTGCTAACAGGTTGAAATAAAGTCTTTCAAAAATGGAATGGTAAAGATTTTTTATTATAATTCAGCCAGTTTACAGCATTAAATTTATTTTCTACATTGGTGGCCACTATACATTTCATTAAAAATAATTATTAATTACATGTTTACATCAATGACACAAGGGGCATTGTAAACTGATTACATGCTATGAAAAAACAAATTCATTAAAAATGAAAAAAAATGTAGGATGTTTGTTCTTGTAGGTAGAACTGATTCATTGTCTGATCTGCATGTTAATTGACATACAAACCTGAATAACTTGTGTACTACTGTTATTTGTGTTAATTTCCTGCTGTGAGTATTTTAACTTTAACATTTATATAGAAATAGACTTGTATTATAGTCACAATAGACAAAATACATGTTAATAGAATTAATTGAAAATAAAGGGTAGTCTTTAATACTGTTTCATGACTTCTATGGCCTTCAGCTGTAATGTATTGATTCTGTTTTATTTTCAAAGGAATAGAAAAAACAAAATACTTCAGGATTTTGACGACTTCTTTTGATCGATAATTTAGACAAAAACGCATCGTAATCAAGTTTCGCATTTCAATACGTGCAACAAAACGCATGGTCAGTCAAATTACGAAACAATTTCACACTGGAAATCAGGAATCCCTTCAAATTCAGCGAATTGCTACCAAACGTAAACAAACAAAAATATCTATAGAATTGCAGCAAACATTCGGTCTACTTTGTAGAACAACATCCACCCATGAAACAAAGCATTTTACTTTTACGCCCATTGCTTACCGAAATATGCAATTAATAAACATATAGTAAAAGGCACCACGTTGTAGATCAAAACTTACCGTTTTACGACCATGATAGAATCCGTCTCCTCGTTTGTGGACCCTATGATTCGAACTATACTTTACAAACGGCACTAACAATATCGGAAACACCATGAATTTTATTATATCACCAGCAATTCAATTTACGAAATTCACACATCGCTACAAAGCGATAAACACACTTTTCTTCATTATTTCACTAACTTCGAATAATTCGCACTCCACTGAGTCCACTTTGATGCACATCAAATATCATAAACACAAACTAAAACTAAAATGTGTTTTTAGATTACAACAGCGCGAACTTCACAACAGTGTGTACCGACGACGAAAACATTACACCGTTGCCAACATTCCGTAAAGAAAGGTAAATAAAGTTCTTAATAATTTTATATCGTACTTTTTGAATCTGAAAATATGGCTTTAAATCGCGATATAACAAAATATAAATAAATCACGAAGATTTGTTTTTCAAGCTCGTTCCCGACAAATTAACGTCCACATGTTATCTTGGTTTCAAAGTAAGTGGTGTCAACATAGCCAACCTAACAACACAACTTTACTGGGACTCAACTGATATTCTCACCGCTCTGCTGTAGATAAATATAACTGGATGCTCGATTTCCAAAGCCTGCTCCACACTCTTGACAATGGCCGAAAATAACAAACACAAAAATGTGTAGATGTAATGCAATAATGCAGGCTTCATTAATTGTTTGGGTCGGCTGGTCCGCAGCAAGTGCTTGCAACTGCTAGAGCATCATAAGCCAAGCCAAGTTCCACACGTTTGAATGTGTCAAAATTAGGATAACTGACAGCGCTCCCATTTTTTTTTTCGGATTGGAAATCATCAAATTACTCCTCCCGCTCTGGGCGGAGCAGGAGGGAGTGTCAGACTTTTACTGACTAAAACCCATCCATGTTCCTTTATCGCCCTTTGTGTTCCGGGGCCACGGTATCTCTTTCGAACAGTCCCGCAACCTCGGCAGGCATCGGTCCTTGCGGACCCCTTCCTTTTGCTGACTCTATAGGCACGCGTGGAACACGAACGCGCCGTCGACATGGCCTGTCGTTTTCAGACGGACGGACGGCGAGCTAGCCCATAGCCCACCATCCACAGGCCCGCGCCTACGGTGGCCGGGGGCATGCGGATCTTTCATTGTACGGGAAATCTATACAAAGCGAGGCCACGTTGTACTGGAAATGTATAGCTTTGTGTCACCGTGTGTAGATACTTATTTTAGCCACGCGCTAAATGATCCTTGCACGACTGTACTGTTTCTTGAAATAGGTCATATGACACCAAAGTTAACTCAACCCGTTCGTCTCGTTCACTTTGGTGTGTAGAGTCGTACGGTAAAGATGGCTGTGGTTTGTGGTTATAGAATGTGTTTCATCATTCTCTTGCCCTTATCCCAATTCATTTGTGGTCGGCGCAGCATGTCTTCTTCTTCCATACTTCTCTATTTTTCGTCATCTCATCAGACACTTCTTTTCTTGCCATATCATTCTTTATACAGTCCATCCATCATGCAGGTTATAGAATGTGTTTATCCATAATAATATATTTTTTACCGAGGTTGCACTGCCTTATGCGCCATAAATGCCTCAAATGGCTTAGCATGATCCTCCGTTACGCCTAAAATACTGCAGCATTAATTTTGAAATAAATATAATGGTAAAGTTGAGGATTAATGCTAAGTCCTAAGTGTGACGAAAACACGATTCCATAAACTTTTCTGGATAGAAAAAAAATCAAATTAGATTATGAAACTTTGCCTAATAATAAAACTGAACTGAACTAAAAAATTAAACACTTAGGACCTGCTCTAGAGTTATAAAGCAGGTCTTAAGTGTTTAATTTTTTAGTCCAATCAATAGATTTTTTGTAAATTACAAAAAAACACTCATTTTGCACTATTTGGCCGCAGTGACTGACGTAACAACCGCTTTGTAGTACAAGCTGATTAGAACTTTATTCTAACAGTATTTCAAACGAAGTTTGAACCAGTTTGAACCACCACAAATAGAGTTGCTAATTTTAGGGTTAGAAGGGCCTTAATCTATTCAATATGAATGGTACAAACGCCAGCACATCAAGCTACCCGAAACTGTCAAATTTTCACAATCAACCTTGAACTTAATGCTTCAGCGATAAAGTTGAAAATCTAGCAAAGAAAGTGGTTTGAGAATTTAATGGCCGGCCTAACTGCCACCCCTTTTTTTTTCAAAGTTGCGGCCACGCATTTGGCCTCTATTAATCGATAACAACTTAACAAATTTTGTATTAGACAAAATGTTCTAAAGTGTAACATTTCCGAAATATATAGCGTTGTGGTCGCTACCAGCACAACTTTGAAAGCATACATCTCGAAAACATGACGCTTTATAAGATTTTGTCTCAGAAGAAACTTGTTTGTATTGATATCAACTATCGATTGATCACGTTTTATGCCTATCTGATCAAATCCGAGGACGGTTTGTGTTCGCAAGCGACTCGCTGGCGATACAAGTCGCTTCATGTGTGCCCGGCATTATAAGTGATTGATCGCCGAGAATATCACGCTAAAGAATATTAATAATTTTGTACGCGCTTATACTCATCCGGACCGGGTAATTTAAATCACGTGGACGTTCTCTTATTTTAATATATAATATATTTTAATAAAATTGTATGCATTTCGTATCAATTTGAATGAATCAAAGAAATATAGTAGGTAGACAAAGAAGAGTAAAGATTTTTCTTTAACAACTTCATCCAGTCAAATCGTAGTCTTTTTATGAATTAGTTGAATATTTAATAATCAAGATAATTGCTACTATGTAGTAGCTGGTGGTGTATTGCTATGTGGCAATAAACCTGCGATCTCAACAGAAACAACAACAATTCCTACAATTTAAAACTCGACGAAGGCTAGAGATTTTTTTTTTAAGTTTCCGCAATATTAATTTCAGCTCCATCTACTTGCTCGACTTATCTGCAAGCGGATTTTTTTCTGATACAGGGATATTTATGTAGTTATTTGTTGATTTGCCGTAGGTATATATTGGAACTGATCCGGAAATGAGTGAGGTACTTACATCATCATCATCGTATCAACCGAAACAAGTCAACAGCTGGCCAAGAACTGCCTTTCCCACCTAAATAATAAAAATCACACAAAAACCGTGATAATTAAATATTAAAACAAAAGTTAACTTACCGCTTCAAACGTGACCTAACACTTGCGTCCATCAATAGACGCAAATCAACTGAATTTATAATAACACTCCCCCTATTTGTTTTTACGCAAACATATTTTTTTTCCGACTTTACCCTTTCAACGAGTTTACTCTTCGAAAACCTTCTTATTTTTCGCTCCTGAGATTTGCAATATAAACCCATAATAAGTATAAATAATTTGATTGAATATATTATTTTTTAATCACTTTAAATATTGACTAGAATGAAATTGTGAAGTCTTATGTACACTGCACTCTGATCACCGCGAAATAAATTGGATAGTGGTAAACTTGCTTCGACTTCACATCGTAGTGTTGGGTTGGGTGTTCGTGTAGCGACATGTCGGTCGCCGTAGTGCTGTTCATTTTGAGCACTATTACGTCCATCTGTGCCAATCAGAGGCTCAATAAATCAAACTTATCCTGTACCACTTATAGATAGCTAACAATAAATTTACACAGGCATATACAGGTTTTATTAGTCTTTTTCTGGTTCTTTCAACCCTTCTCAGCATTCTGTAAAAATGGTTTATTGCGCAGTTCAAGGTTCTTTGCGATTGCGCGGAATAATAAATCAAGATAAAAGTTTTATCTGTGTTCTTTAACATATTGATCATAATATAAGGTGAACAATAGGTTGAGGTATATACGGTTTACCAAGTTGGACAGCAGGACAGGTCAAGGGACATTATCTCTAAGCCTGCAAAAACATGTCATGGTTTAATAGAATGTCTGATTCTAGATAGAATATTTGATGTACTTAGTTAATAACTACGAGCTACGTGGCGATAAATTCCCGCCAATTGCACCAAGTGGAGCAAATTTGAAAACAAGAACGTCTGTCTATGACTCTATGCAATTAACGGTTCTGGCTTCCTATTTCTCTGCCTATCCCTTTACAGATACGGTAACGATACAGCTATGTATGCACAAGCAAGTCTTCGATTAAAATAGATTGCCGCGAGGCAGGAAGCCTCAAAACATGTAGTAGAACAGCACTAATGTTTGCTTTGTTAGATGCACTTTTCCACATACTTGTAAATGTTTTTCAAAGCTAGACACAGAGTAGCACTGTGTATATAGCGCTAACACTCTGACGCATAGCGCTTAGTCATTAGGAAGGCAGTCAGACACGGTGCGAAACGAATGCGCGGCAGGAAAACGGCAATCTATGCAGGTTTGAACTTGTCTGTAACACTGTATGTTTGTATTATCATTGCGGTGGCGTGGGCGATGGCGTGGCAGACTGTGATGTAATCAGATGACAGTTGTAAAACGTTTACGACCGCGGACCGCGCAACATTCCGGTATTGATTTGCGAGTTTCGATTACTGACATGTTCTTGGGAGCAATATCTTTGTTATAGCTTTATACCTATATCTGTTTAGCTCTTATATATACTGTATTGTTTATTCAACATCTAACGAACGAAGATAACATTGTGAACTTACGCAGTTATTGCTGCTCGTTCATTTTTGCACTTTATTTATATGGATGTAGGTACGATATGCATCTTATATACCTACCTCTTTTATGTGTATCCAAAACAGTTTCTTTTTAAGCATAACATCACGCCTGCAATACCCGAAGGGTTAGGCAGGGGTCTACCTAATAAAAATACACCCAAATTTTGCCAGTTTTGTTTAAGTTCCATGTTATAGGGGAGTGAGCCTATTGGAGCCTATATTCCTGGTGGAAAAACCCAATGACACCTTGCCCGACCCGGAATCGAATCCAGGACTTTATGCTCAGCAGTAGTGCTTGTGGCCACTAGTATACTTATAATTTAATAATACATAAATTGCAATAATTAAAAATAATAGCCGTATTCTTTTTTATTAAAATATAATTTAAAAAAAAAAAAAAATAATAATCATTTCCTTTATTGCTTTAGTTATTTAAATATACAATGTAAGATATATCTCGGAACTTATCAACAATATTATTTTGTCAGATTACAACCCAATTCCTGGACTAAGGCAGATCATAACACTATTTGTGTACAATTGTTTCTCTAAAATATAATACATTTCTTACAAATAAACAATCAAATGATGTACAGAAGTACACTCAAAGCTAATAATTAATAGAAGTTAAGCACTCATTAAGGTACTTAAGTCAATTAGTTACTGACGCTAAGTACAGCGGGTTAAAAATTATCTGCAAGGAAGGTATTCTATCTATTGCGCGTCATATAACGTTAAGTTGAATGCTCCAACCAGCCCGCGAAAATCAAATTTTCTTTCGTTTTTTGCCATTTACAGGCCAGTGCCAGGGTGTATGTTGATTAAAATATTATTCGCGGCTGTAAGACGTATGTAGTTAATGAATTATAATCATCAAAATCATCAACACAACCCTCCAAGTTCATAAAGGTGTAGAAATGACTTTTTCTGATTTTTTTCTAGTAAAAAACCTAAGAAAACTTTAATTTCGCGGGCTGGTTGGAGCATTCACCATAGATTATTTTGGCTTGTGGTATTTAGCTGTTTTCATCATTATACTACGACTAGCGGACGTCCCGCGGTTTCACCCGCGTAGTTCCCGTTCCAGTGGGAGTACGGGGATAAAATATAGCCTATGTTACTCGTGGATAATGTAGCTTTCAAATGGTGAAAGAATTTTTTAAATCGGTCCAGTAGTTTTTGAGCCTATTCATTACAACCAAACAAACAACAAAACAAACAAAGTTTTCCTCTTTATAATATTAGTATAGAAAAATTAAGAGTACAATGAGTTGTTTTTTTTTTTTTTTTAATTTCCCATGATAAACAATCTGACGCGCAACGTGTAAAACTGTATAGAGACATAATAATGGACCTATGCCAGTTCCAAAAAGCGCGTCGTCGTGCTTTGCGTAGCTGCGAGCTTACATAATAGGATTTTCTTGAGCGGGTTTTCAGAAAGCGCATCAGATTTTTATTACTTAAGAATAGGGTAGATGACACAATAAAACAATAATTCCAAGACACCAATCTCTAAAAAAAAACACTTTATTTTGGGCCTGAAAACCCGATTTATTTTCATTCATTGCCAAAATCGATTTTTAGTTGCTTTGAAATCAATAAATAGTTGAGTCATTGAGTTGAAAAAACAGTGACGTCACAGTTGGCTATTACCATACAAAATATATAAGAATCGCGTTTTGACAGCTCTTAAAAAGTATCTCAATTGATTGGTGTGTCATATACCCCATTGGGCCTTGGACTATGTTCAGATGGTCGCGATTTCGAAGCGCGAGAGAATATCCAAGACAGTTATGACTGTACTCAAGAGTGCAGTCTGCATAATTTGAGCACAAATAGTGGACTCGAAGACTCCACATTAAATCTCTAGTGCGTTCGTATTTCCGAAGATACACGATGATTGCCGAACCGTATGCTTAACCTGGGAGCTCTGTAAACCATTTCTAACCCACTGTACGTAACTACAACACTCTTACAACATTTTCTACATCACATAACAACACTCAAACTACATCTAAACTATCACAAACATGCTAGGTATCTTTTCTACACTATAGTTTACTTTTAAGAGCAAAGCGTATTATAATTATATCAATTTTTATTATCTAGAAATTAGTTAAAATAAGATATCGTAAGGTCAAGTTTTTATCATACTGGAGACGTGCAGGAATCGATCAAATGCATAAATATGACGCCTGTAATTCCCTAATAGATAAGCAGAGGTGTACATAATCACCCACATTTCGTCAGTTTTTTTAAGTTCCTTTGTACTAGGAGGCGAGGCTATTGCCATCAACATAGCACAAATCCAGACTCAGTGGCTGCTACTGAGAAATACCTCATGAACCCTTTGCATGACCTGGGAATCGAACCCGGGACCTCATGCTCAGGAGTCGCGTCTCTCGTAGTCCCGTATACCTGTGATTGGTCGAATCATGCACGTCTCCACTTTGGCAGAAACTGGACCTTACTGTACCATGTTCTGGTAATAATAATAAAATTGTTTATTTCTTCCCACAAGCCAAAAAATACAAACAATATTTACATATAAGTCAGTCAGTCTAGTAACTGAATACACAAACTAGCTACCTCTAAACATCTCTATAATTTCAATAAATTAAATCAGTCCACAAACATACATGTTCCTCCTATTGCTTTTAAACATTCCGAACAATAATTCATTAACATTCGGTATGTATTGGCTAAATGGGTCCAAATACTAAGTCCCGTTTAGGGAGTTAAAACACTTACCGACGCAGAATCAACTTGCGCCGTAACTAAGCGTTTCGTATGTACAGAGTAGACCTCCATGATTTCTTCTTACAGATGGGCTCAAGCTGATTACGCGATGATAAGTATGGCCACTCACTTAGGCCCAGCACACACCGCTGGAGGCGCGGCAGAGCGCATTTCCTTGTTACGCGCGGACGGATCCGCGGTCCCCGAGCGGCGCTGAGAGCGGAGATACGCGCGGCGGCGCGCAGCTACTCTGAGCGCGATACTTTGTACAGACAACTCGCTCTCGTCGTGCGGCGGAGCGCAGAGCAGCGCGGCAGCAACTGCTGGAGCAGTCGCGCGCATGCTCTTGTAGTAGCTTGAGGGCGCTCCGAGTACCGCGTGCGAATTATTTTTATATTGACCATAATTATGCCAAGGTAGTTAAGGTTTATATTAAATTGTTGTCTTCAATTGCGCTCCGCCGCGCCTCCAGCGGTGTGTGCTGGGCCTTAGACGTTGCCAGATTTTTGACTTGACGCGATTTTTTGTTCGCCACCCTATGTACGAAGCACTACAAGCAACGGTAAGTATTAACTCGGCGAGTAAAAAATCAGGCTTCGTTACTTATTTACACAATATTTTACAACAATAAAAAAATCATCTAGAATTACAACACACATACAGGTATGTGTAACAAAACCAACAAAATAGAATTGAGATCTAAAGTTTGAATTTCACGTATCGATTTTTACCTAAAATTTAATTTCTAATTAAAAGATCTTTTTTGTTCAAGGTAGAAAATACAATGAAATCGTAACTAAATTACTTTATCTTAAATAATGACACGTAAATCATTAATGTGATGACATAGACAAGTAAATAATTAATGTGATGACATTGACAGCTTAATAAACTATAAAATAATCAGTACTATCATTCATAACATACCATCACGCTTGAAATCCCCGAAGGATTCGTCAGAGGTGTAACTGATAAACAGTACACCCATATTTAGCCACCTAAAATTTAAGTCCCATTATATTTGCTAGAATACAGGGTGGAATACACCGACGCACAAACGGTTAGCAGACCGGGACGGCACGGCAAGGGATTTAATTTTTTACCAATGAATATTCAAACGTATTGCTATAGAAATACGACATAAATTACTATGCTTTAAAAAACCGGCCAAGTGCGAGTCGGACTCGCGCACGAAGGGTTCCGTACTTCCGTACCAATTATTATAAAAAAATCACGTTTGTTGTATGGGAGCCCCCCTTAAATATTAATTTTATTCTGTTTTTATTATTTGTTGTTATAGCGGCACCAGGAATACATCATCTGTGAAAATTTCAACTATCTAGCTGTCACGGTTCATGAGATACAGCCTGGTGACAGACAGACGGACAGACGGACAGATGGACAGACGGACAGACGGACAGACAGCGAAGTCTTAGTAATAGGGTTCCGTTTTTACCCTTTGGGTACGGAACCCTAAAAATGATGCCGTGGCCTCGAAAGGGATTTAATTGCACGGCATTGAAAGACGCGCCACAGTCGTATTTTCTATATCGATACGTTTGAATGTCCATTAGTAAAAATTTAGATCCCTTGCCATGCCGAGGTCTGCGTAGGCCTATATTCAGTAAATCATTCTGAACTCAAAGACGTGGCACGACCGTGGTGCGTCTTTCAATACCGTGCAATGAAATCCTCTTCGATGCCACGGCATCATTTTCAAGCATAGCAATTTATGTCGTATTTCTATATCAATAAGTTTGAATGTCCATTGGTAAAAATTTAAATCCTTTGCCTCGCCGTCCCGGTCTGCGTAGGGTCTATATTCAGTACATAATTCTGACCACAAAGACATTTGTGATCGGTAATTTAAAAAAAAATGCTGTTCTCTATAAAAGTGGAGTACTTACACGGTGAAAATGTACGGAACAGCTGATTAAAAAAAATAATTAATATGTACAAAAAACCGGCCAAGAGCGTGTTGGGCCACGCTCAGTGTAGGGTTCCGTAGTTTCCCGTCCGTCACAATAAGTGTTCCCACTTATGAGTTTAAAGGTGGGTATTCATAATGTAAAAATGCTTGCATATACGAATATACTACAAACTTAGTCCAGAAATTATTATGTACAACTTTTTGTCTTTTTTGTACAAAAACTGTTGTTTCCATCAAGTTCAAAATGATTTTCCTAGAAAGTCCTGATAAAGTTTTACTTTTCAGATTTTTTCATATTTTCTAAACTTATGGTTCAAAAATTAGAGGGGGGGGACACATTGTTTCTTACTTTTAGAGCGATTATTTCCAAAATTATTGACATTATCAAAAATTGATTTTAGGAAACCCCTATTCATTTTTAAATACCTTTCCAACAATATATCACACGTTAGAGTTGAAATTTAAAAAAAAAATCACTTCCCACTTTACATATAGGGGGGCTACCCTAATAAAACATTTTTTTCCAATTTTTATTTTACCACTTTGTCGGCGTGATTGATATACATATTGGTACCAAATTTCAGCTTTCTAGTGCTAACGGTCACAGAGATTAAGCGAGGACGGACAGACGGACGGACGGACAGACATGGCGAAACTATAAGGGTTCCTAGTTGACTACGGAACCCTAAAAATATATATTATCTGACCAGTATTTTTTCTTTTCCAAAATTGACGAAGATACGACGCTTTTAAAATTCTCAATACGTCACGCCGGGGTATAATTTTAAGTGCGTTCTGACGTCACGAGCCCCCCCCACTCCCGAGTTTTGATGCATTTTATCTTTGTCAATATTCATTGATTTACAAAAACAAAAAATACGTGTCCATTATTTTCCAATGCTCTAACTGACGGAATAAATAGATTTGTGGTGGAAACTAGCTTATTATATTGAATACAATGGCCACGCCACTGATGTTTTATTTTTAATTATGGAAGAACAATAATTCAAATTTATTCAATATTTTCGGTCTTATTACGCAAAAAGTTTCTATCCTCCAAAAAGTGGCCAATAATGCTCACTAGCTTATCTATCTTTAAAATTATAGTGTAGCCGGTTTTCTTAATGTGTTTCTTAATTATAATTATCGCATTTCGAAATCACTATTGTTTATAATTCTTATCAGTTAAATAGTTCTTCAATACAAACTCATTTGTCCCATTACAATTTGCGAGGTTAGATTTTAGCTTCAATCATAGCTAATTATAAACTTTTTCTTGTTTTTTTTTTCTTATATTAAGGCATTCATAACGGCATTCAAACCTTCGTTAAAATAATCTTAAAGATAGAATGATGTTTTAATGTATTTCGTTATTTGTGGTACAGATGGGCTTCGTATTATTATAGTCCAACATAAAAGAGTAGAAATTAAATATTTGGGAACTAACATTTTTCATTTTCTGGCAACATCTAAAATTAGTACTTGAGCTGTCAATTCTTCTCGATCGGTTTCGTTTTTCATTAGAATTTTGGTTTTTGTGTGTTATTTCAGAGTGTGGACAGGAAAACAGCGACATATCATGAATAAGGTAATTCGTGGAGGTGCCCGTGAAATAATGTTTAAGTTTACATGCGGTGTTTGACCGAATTACAAGCTGGGAAGCTGCTATCCTACTTCGAAGATGTTTGCCATCGTACAGCAGAGTTAATTACAAACGATTATTACATTCAGGGAGCAAAATTTTCGATCTAAATAGTATTTACAAATTAGTTGTCTACCATTTTTGAGGTTATGCTAAGATAAACAAATACCCTTGTAGTTATAGCGCGACTTAACAACATTGGTAGAAGGCAACAACATTTAATGTAATTAATTGCGTATTATCAAATACGTTTTTTGCTATACCATATGTTGAAGCAACCGACTAATAGAAAGAAATAATTTTAAAATATTTTCACGTTATGAACATAATATTTGCGCGGGACTTTTTTCGTCGGACTGACAGCAGTTATATTATTTATGAAGATAGAGCACTAATTTAAAGTTGTATCTTTATAAGCTTATGTTAATAACATGCTTTGTTTGTTTTAGGTGTTTTTGTATGCACAGTGCGCAGAATTGTGCAAAACGGCGGGAAATTCTCGACTCCAGCTATACACAGAAAGGGTCGCCCCTCATAATATATATTTGAGTGAACTTGTAGTTTTATTACTATTACGTACCAAATCTATTTATTATCTATGAGGAACTTATTAAAAGCAATGAATTAATAAACATACTTATTTAAAATAATTATTTTTCATTATTTATAGCTATTAGACCAATAATACTATTCAAGTATCAAGATCAGCTAGGTCGTACTAACTGGGTTGCCACCTGAGCGATCGCAGCGCCCTCATTTATTTTCTACTCTTTTGTGTTGCACTATAAGTCGGATATCAGGATGCAATGCAGTAGTTATAATACATACTAATATGTAGTCTGCTGTCAATCATTAGTCCGCATTTGTGAAGATTCTCCTTTTATTGCGGCCATTTTTATTTTTAATAAATTTTGTTATCAGTATACTTGCCGTCAAGCTGCAGATCTTTAATCTATAGTCAAGGAATGCAATGATTTTTTTATATTATAGTTTGTTTAATGTCAATGCTAAACTCAAAAGATTGTGTGTCGGAAAAGCCAATATAAGTTTCGGAATATCCCAATGCGTTTGGGAACATCCCAATGTATTTAAGATTATCCCGATGTGTTTCAGAATGTCCGTACGTTTGTTGGAATAGTCCAAAATATTTCGGAATATCCTTACGTGTATCGGAATAGCCCGTAAAGTTTTGGAAAAGCCCTTAGTATTTAGGAATAGCCCAACACATATTTCGGATTCTCAAATAACAGCTCTACTATGCGAACAATTTTTTTTTTTGGATATAACGTCCCTTTATTTCCTGATATCGGTATTGAATCCTAAGGGAAAGAATCGCGGCGATTCAACGTATTTCTATACGAAAATATCGCCGCGATTCTCTCGCTCGTGGAGACGGCCCAAAAGAAAGTGTATATAGTTGGCGCCAGTTCAGATGAGAATAGCGGTCATTGCCCTTTCCTTATTATCGTACGAACCAAAACAAATAAACCATATATCGTTTTTCATTTAAAAAATGTTGAAGATCACGATAGATGACGATTCCAGACTGGCACAGGCTTATTTTTGGTTTTCAAAGTCAAGAAGTTTAATAAATTTAGGTGGGTCAATGACTGCTATTCTCATCTTAACTGGCACCAACTATAGAAAAACGTGGCAAAGACGATAATATCGCCGCGATTCTCTCGCTCGTGGAGGCGGCCCCTAAGCGTCAAGCTATCGTTAGCCTCCAATACTCCGGAGCGTATATCAATATTCCTCGTAGTCGTAATAGTCGTCGTCCTGTCCGTTCTGCAGCATGGCTGATAGGGACATCTCATCGCCGAGGTCCACTGGCTCCGGTTCGATTTCGTCTTCGTAGTCATCCACAATTTCTGAAGAGAGAAAAATAATAATTAATACCGATTCTTCTCGTTGTTAAAAAGTGATTTAAATGCTTCATTGCTGAAGTTATTAAGTTATTTTTTTACTTTTAAGGGGTTATTTTTTGTATTCGTGTCAAAACACACATTTACTTGCTCTCCTTCTTTTAGTCACAGTTTTACAATGGGGAGGCTAACTGTGGAACTAATGGCGCTGGCATAGTTGGTACCCAAACATCGTCATTGGTTCAAAATAGCTTAACCTCATTGGTCAGATTGAGACCAACTATGGTGGCGCCATCTGAGATTGACTTTGCCTTAGCCACACCATTGGATAAACTCTCCTTTTGAGATTGAAAATCGCGTTCGGCGGTCTCATCTACACTAATATTATAAAGAGGAAAGATTTGTATTTTTGTGTGTATGTTCGTGATGAATAAACTAAAAAAACTACTGCGCCGATTTAAAAAATTCTTTCACCATTAGAAAGCTACATTCACCCTGAGTAACATAGGCTATATTTTATCCCCGTAATCCCACGGGAACGGGAACTACGCGGGTGTAACCGCGTGACGTCCGCTAGTTAGTTGTACAAAACTACAGGAACGTTCTACATTAGTCTTTTGGCGCTTGGCTAAACAAAATGGCAGTGTTAGAACTGATTTTGACAAAGCGCTAAAAAAGACCCTTGTGCAAATATGCTTACCAGTGACAGGTTGCGGCGTGGGCGGTGCGGGCGGGCCGGGGGTGCGGGGGCCGGGCGCGGGGGACGCGGGGGGCACGGGGGTCTTCTTCTTGCGCTTGCGTGGCACGGGCGACGCCGGCACCGTTGGTGATGGCGTCGCTGGCGTTACTGGCTTGTTTCTGAAACATATTAAAGCTAGAAATTTAGGAGACCCGAATAGTAGAAGATTGGTAATCGAAAATCGTTTAATGACAAAAAGCAGAGACAGAAATTGAACCAGATGGAAAGAACAAGACTTTCTTGTTCAAGTTCTAGAGGTGCATTTAGGCTCAGCCATAGGATGAGAACCATCGTCATGTTGTTTTTTTCAACTTTGCAGAAAGCGATAAACTATCTTTTTCAAACCGAGAGTAATAATACTATCAGATTTGTTGGTTGGTTTGTAAACAGACATTTTTGGGTTATAAAAGTTATACTATTCATACATAAAGAGTTTTATAACTTGTAAGTTAATGTATTGGGAATATGCATACATCTTCTGTTTTTTATTTCGATACGGAATGTTAAAGTACTATAAAAATAATGAGAAAAAGCGAAAACAAAACATAAATCGGCCAAACAACACAAAAGTTATAACCATTTAAACTTTTGTTTTTATCTCTTTCTAGATAAACGGAATTTAGTATGGATTTTGTACGTCGATGCAGCGAATGACGTCATTCGCTGGATCTCTCTGTCTAATCAACAGTTTTAAATGCTTATAACTTAGTATTTATTACAGATATTAAAAAAATAATTTCACTTTGCTATTTCTGATGTTATTACGCTTTGTTTAGAGTGTTAAAAAAAAACATGCATATACCCATTGACATAAAACGAATAACTCACTCAACAACAACAGTAGCCTTCGGCGTCACCGGCGGCAGCGTCGTTCCCGGATGATCCAAACTCTTCAGAATGTCATAATTAATCTTGGAGCTAATCTTCTTCTCCGCTAACATCTTCTCGATGGCCTCACCCGCCGTCGCAGCGTTACAAGGAGTCCTCTTCTTGTAAGAACCTCGTAATTTCTTCTTTTTATCCTTGTTTTCTTCACGTTCTTTCGCCCGCATTTCTTCTTTTACTTAAACATGTATAACTACAAATTAAGATTTTATGATAAACGCTAGCCGCTGGTTCGACGAAGCAGATTTTGTTATTGATGGTGAATAATATTTCGCCTGGATAAAAAATGATTCTTGCATGCACAAATCTTACATAGACATATAAATATTTTTATAACACATTTGTTCGTAAAGGGTCTCTTATTTCACCCATTTCAATATCGTAATGTATCTCATTACGTACTTGTGCAGTAATGTAATGTACAACCACAGAGTATCTATACGCACGGTTTATCAAGATGCTCCGTCTAAAACGAACGGTACTTTTTTAAATCTTAGCAAAGAGTTTTTATGTCAGAAAAGTTACTTTTTAATGAATAAAATTAACTTTGGGAGATGAAATATAATAAATAAACATTTAATTAATTAATTTAATTAATTTTGACAATAAATTACAACTATTTATCTGTAAAAAAAACACAAAAATATTAATTTACTTTATTAGTAATACTGGTTGTTTTGACGTGACAACGTCTTATAAATTGGTTTGCCGGGTGACACTTCAAGAAACTGCGTTACGCTCCGCTCACGTTATGCGCTCACAATGAGAGCGAGTGAGAGGCACGCGTCCCTTCCACTCGGGCAATGTTAGCCCGCCTAAGAGCGAGAGAGACAGACATAAAAAGTTTATTTTACCACTCAAAGTCGTTGTCACGTAAAACTTTCGCCCGTATACCGACTTTACAGGCAACCAATTTTTTTGTGTCTTTGCCTTAAAAAAAAGCGCTGATGCGCGCGCATCGCTAAATTGTGAACAAGTAAAAGTTTTATTCGTTTTAGAAAGTCCGAGTTTTATTTATTTCCTCGCAAATATGTTATAAAACGTCGTATGCCATACGTGCGCATTGATAATTACAGCCTCTGCTTTCTTGTAGCCCTCGCCTACGGCTCGGGCTAGCAATATCGCCTCGGCTGTAATTTTCAACTTACCGCACTTATATCATAATGTACTATTAACAGCCAGAAAGAATTAACCGTAGGTCATACAAATACTGGGGTTATCCAGGAATAGACTAGTTTCCATCATCAATAAATTGCAAATCAATTTAGTCCATCAGTTAGAGAATTGGAAAATAATGGACACGATTTTTTTGTTTTTGTAAACCAATGAATATTAATCTTTGTCAAAAGATAAAACGCATCGAAACTCGGGAGTGGGGGATCGTGACGTCACAACGCACTAAATATTATAGCACGGCGTGACGTATTGAGAGTTTTAAAAGCGTCGTATCTTCGTCAATTTTGGTTTACTTAACAAAAGAAAAAATACGGATCAAATATTTTTTGAAAATCTAACTGACGGACTAATTATTTTTTTCTGTTGACAAGCCTGTTGAACCCTCGAAGTACAACAACTGCACTATTAAAGATATCTATTGTTGCTATTGTGCCTTTTGATGGCAATCAAATATTTATAGTTTCAAAGGACTTTGAATTGTTTGGCCTGCCTAAATACATTAAAACTGTATTTATTAATATAGCTAGTAATTTATTTATTTAAACTTCATTTACAAGAGTGGTGCCTACGCGGTCTTAATGTCACAAGGCATTCTCTACCAGTCAACCTTTGGGTCAAATAGGACAGCACTGTGATAGAGTACAACAAATGAAATAGGAAAATTACTAATTTTGTTATATAAATTGATACACATAAATAGCTACATATATATATATACAGATAAAATAAAATATATTTTGATACAAGCATTGCTATGCTGGCATCAGTACAAACAAGTATTGTATGAGAGAAATTGTTGATAGCTTATATTTTTGATATGTGTCAGAAAATTTTGTCTCATACAAAACTTGTTTGTGGTATATCCGTGGCTTATAAAATCAAAATTGTACTGTTCGTGCCACCAGTGAATATATTCTAATTTTGATAGCTCATATCTCGGAAACGTGACGCTTTAGAAGATTTTGTCTACTAAAGAACTCATTTCAATTGATATCAACTATTAATTAATACAAGTTTACAGCCTAACCAGATGCAGCTACCAGTTACATTGACATTGAGCAATTACCTATCTGACCTTCACAACCCAGGACTGTGTAAGCTCATAGTTAGACTGGATGGCAGATTTTCAGGCATCTAACTCCCCGTAAATACTAACACAGTAACACCCTCATTGGTCAAGTCACTAAAGAAGAGATAAACAGAAAGAGAGAGAGAGAGAGAGAGAGAGAGAGAGGGTAGAGTTCATAGAATAAGTAACTAGAAAGAGAGTAGAGTTGATAGAATAAGTCACTATCCCTATAAAGGCTGAAGCAGGTTTAGGCGAGCCGCAATGCATTGCAAATTTCCTACATCTACATGACTTTCGTACATTTTGTATGTACCATTATACAATAGGTCACACGACTGCCAAGCTCAAATGGAACTGGGCTAGTCCAACCTACAACATACCAGCCGAGCGATGGGCTAAAGAAACTACACAATGGGTCCCGAACAGTAGCAAACGGCAATGCGGCAGGAGAAAAAGATGGGGGGGACAAAGAGATGGGGGGAGGAACTCTACTCATTTCTCAATATTTGCGAATAACAGCTAAGTGTGGAAGGAGGTGTAGTGTTTGTATCTATTCTATAGATATAATACATTGTCTCATGTACACGAGGGAGGGGATCGCTGTCAATCGGTTAGTCTAACGACAGACGCCGTGAGAGTAGGACGTACGCTTGAGCCCTTGCCTGCGTGTAGTAGTGAGCCAGTGATAGGGATTAAGTAGTGATAGTGAACACTACAGGACGGAAAAGAAACAGAGGCTTTTCCCCAGTAGTGGTACACAAATAGCTAATAATAATAAATTGCACAATACAGGTGATCCGTACCGCACTCTTTTGTACTGATAATATGCGTCTCGATGCGACTGTATTGTACTCTTAGCAGTTCACAAAAAAGTAATTGCAACTTGCACTATAATGCATGCCTGTGAACACAAAACAGAAAAAACAGTAGAATTCGTATAGCGCTTTATTAGTATCGGAACCAGCGTACCCGAAACTAACACATAAACAGGTTAATTGTATTTCGTAACACTAAGAAAAGCGTGGTGTGATTGGTAATGTCTTCGTTTATTTGAAAATAAACCATATTCATATGCAAATAGAGTGGTTTATTATCTACTCTGTTTACGTATTAGCTCTTAGGGAATAGTTTCACGAGCAAGTTCTGCTACTCGCCGCTAGATGTCACTACACTAAATGCATCTACTAAACCTTTATTAGTTTTGTAATAAGATTGATATTTCTGTAACGAGCTCATTACTATGTTTGTGCTATTCGTCCTTTTTTAGGGTTGTACCACTGTCGTTGCCTATTTATCGACATTGCGTTTTATTTTCAAATATAATACAAGAGTCGATAAATATTTTTAAATTTCAAAATGAATGAAGTACTTACATATGTTTGAAATCAAGTGTTATACATTTATAATAATGCTTAAGATTTACCTATAGAAAGAATAATTAAGAATGTATTGTTATGTTAATATTGTCATGTTATACAACTGATTGATTTCGAAAATTATACTATTTGATAGAAAGGTAACAGATTAAACTACACGATTTGTTACTACGGGTACCTAGTACCTACTTTCTATTGACATCTATCATCTTTCTATGATCATAGAACATTGAAGTTTAAAATATCGATAACTCATTATCGATAACGTCAATCTCTAATTGAGTAGCGGACTGTGACATGTGCGTAGTTGGAATCTGCGAGAATAATATGTTTGAGTTAAAAGAAAGTAGACCTTATAGTGTAAACAATAAAGTCTATTTGTACTTGTCTTGTCTAATAAAATAATGTTTTTCAAATTTTAATCGAAATAAAGCAAATTAAGACTTACCGATGGTATGATATACCACCATTTGATACATTTTTGTTTCTGCTATCGTTTTTACATTCTAGGACAGCACAATAGGGCATTTTAGTATTTTTTTTAAAGTTAAGCTTTGTAGAAGTTATTGTCACTGTGACGCTTGTATCTAGACTGATGTGCGTGGCGTGTGCGTGGGGGAAACACTTTGCGGAACAGCGCAAAGCTCGGAGTACGCGCGCCCCGCCCACATACGACTTCTACTGTTTTTTTCTGTTCTGTGCCTGTGAATGTTCATAGCTGGCTCTTCGCTGAGGTGACGTCATCATCCACCATGTGGGCCAAGTGCGGTTTGGTGAATGTTGTATGTTTTCGAATTTTTAGTTCTAGGCATTCCGGTTTCCTCATGATGTTTTCCTTCATCGTTTAATGCAAATTAGATTTGACCATACATCAACTTGAATAAAAAATTAAAAGCTCAAGTCGCCAGACTATTACGGTGAACTCACCAGTCAATGGCAGAGCAAGGTAAGCGGGATCGACTTCCGAAGTTCGATGAACTGTGTGGAGTGTCCCTTCGGCTTCCTCATTAACACCACCCGAGTTAGTTTAACTACAGGTTCAAATTAAATCGGTAGGAAAAACTCTGCAGATGTGTTGGGTATCGATATCTCGCGAGCACAATAAAAAACCGGCCAAGTGCGAGTCGGACTCGCGCACGAAGGGTTCCGTACCATTATTATCAAAAAAAGGGCAAAAAAGTCACGTTTGTTGTATGGGAGCCCCCCTTAAATATAAATTTTATTCTGTTTTTAGTATTTGTTGTTATAGCGGCAACAGAAATACATCATCTGTGAAAATGTCAACTGTCTAGCTGTCACGGTTCATGAGATACAGCCTGGTGACAGACAGACGGACAGACGGACAGACAACGAAGTCTTAGTCATAGGGTTCCGTTTTTACCCTTTGGGTACGGAACCCTAAAAAGGGTAAAAAATACTGAATATGGGTAGTAACCCATTGAAACTAGTATTTCAGTAGAAATACAAGTTGCCCTTTCAGTATATTAGTCGCCAATTAAATTATTCGCCCGATTAATAATTTTCCATAAAAATACACAAAAGAAAATTGAAAAAAAAAAAAAAACTTTTCATGCATTATAATACCTGCATTGATTGTTACGTCCCGCTATCGATGGCCCCAACAAAAAAACAACGAATCTATTTTTTTTTTCATTTTTATCATGTTTTGATTTACCCCATCGCGTCTACAGAGTTGATGATACTTATTTAAAGCTGATTGGATACAGCATAACATTACTGATGAGAATACAAATACTGTTAATTTAGTTGGATAAACCGTAAAACGCCTTTAAGAGTCCTATTACATTTTTTAGGCAAATTTTTGATTTTTACTTCCTGGATCAAATTATTTCGGTCGGCATACACGAGTCGATAATAATAGCGATATTTGGACGATTGTCGATTGATATTGACGAATATTAGAGACGAGACTGACATGAGACTGAGGAGCGAACTGAATCGAGAATTATAGTAGGTACTTTAATTTTATTTATTGTATTTTTGTCTTATTATATTGACAAACGAAAACTAATGAAACTTATTCATTGTAGATTGAAGTTTTATATCATATTAATTTGTTTGATAAAATTGAGTTTATTTGGAATATTATGGACGCTGAATTAAGAGCCTGTATTTGCTGTTTTGGTGATATTGGGCGATCTAGATCTCGGTATCTATAAGACCTAAGAGTTCGCTATTTGGACACCATTAAACTTGGACTTATAATCATTAAATCTGTTGAAGCGAAAACACGATTGGATAAAATAATCCCGATAGAAAAAAAATACAAAAAAAACTCGTTTTGCACTTATTTTGAGTTGTATCTCTGAAACCCTAAGGAATTTAATGATGATTTTTAGCCTAATAGATAGGTAACAATATAATCTTAAATCGTGTTGACTTAATTATTTATTTTTCTACTTGGTTTTCTCGTAATTAGCAATACGTGATTTGGCGCTTACGTTATTTTATTCTAAGCGAGCACGCACTCTTTCTATCCCATGTTTTGCACGCGGTAGTAATAGCGCTATCCTTTTCAAACGTTCCCTTCAGTAACGAACGGGCCATCCCAGAGTGAGGACGTATGACTTTGCTGCGCGCGGTCACGTGTTCTACGTAAATTATATTCCGGAGATTGTACACCGACTACCATATTTTGAACTGAAAAGTTTTTTTTTTAATATTTTCATTTCATAAACAAAGAGCTTTGCTTATTTACTGAGATTGTTAAAATTTTGTTCAGCTTCAATACCAATGTTATGATGACGGCGTAAAGTTTGTATTCTATGTTTGCGTGTTTGCAAGTTTAGATGTAGAGGGTAATCTTCGGAACTATTGATCCGATTACGAAAATTCTGTTTTTTTTTTTAAATTATGTTATCGCCGAGTGTCAAAGGCTATTTGCAGGACGTTCCCGTGGGATAGTTTTAGACCATAATGCGAGCGAAGTCTCAGGAAAAAGTGAGTTAAAAAAGCCGGTGCTTTCAAGGATTTTTAGACAAAATGGCCAAAGAAGGTATCTCTGGTAACAAACTGAAAGGGGTTTGAATTTTGTGGCCAGTCTAACATCCGCCATTTTTTTTTTTTTTTTTTCAAAGTTGCGGCTACGCATGTAGCCTATATTAATAAATAGCTGGTATCAATACAAATAAGTTTTGTATGAGATAAAATGTCACGTTTCCGATTGATGAGCTATTAAAAGTTAAAATCCATTCACTGATAGCATCTTCAATACAACTTTGATTTGATCAGACACGCATAAAACGTATATCAATCGATGGCATCAATACAAACAAGTTTTTTCTGACACAAAATCTTTTAAAGCGTCACGTTTCCGAGATTTAAGCTATCAAAGTTGTACTGGTAGCGATCACAACGCTATATATACACACATCAAAAGTGTCTAGGGATCAAGCATTTTTATGCGGATTTCTTGAGATTGAGATGTGGCTTTGTAATAAATTTATGATTTTATAAATTTATATGGATCCTTTTTGGTGCATTTCATAATTTGAATCAGGAACTCTCAATCAAATTCGAGTAAAAGATGAAAATAAGCTGTCAATATTTTCCCTATAAAAACATACAACGCATTGAAGACATTATTAGTGCTACTGTTTCCCTACTACTGATTAAAACCAACGTTATTATGGAGCGGCGACGTCATTTAAGCAGGGAAGAAATGCTCAGAGCCGTGGGAATGATAGAAGCTGGTTCCCGGCAACGTACTGTAGCTTTAGCTCTGAATACAAGTCAGAGTGTTATCAGTCGACTTTGGACACGTTACCGAAGCACTGGTACCGTGGCTGAGCGCCATGGAGGACGGTATCGCTGCACCACACGGAGACAAGACCGATACATTCAAATCTTAACTCGAAGAGCTCCAACAATAACCGCCATGATGTTAGCCGTGAGGCTTCATCACTCTTCAGGGAACTTAATTAGCGACCAAACAGTCAGAAACCGCTTGCATGAAGTGAACCTTCATTCCCGAAGACCGCTACGGGTACCACCTATAGCAATGCACAATCGTAGGATTCGATATCAATGGGCTCTTGAACACAGAAATTGGGCAGAAGAACAATGGCGTTTCGTGTGCTTTTCTGATGAGTCTCGTTTTGGTATGAGACCGGATACAAGACGTATACGACACTGGAGAACCCCTGGACGCCAACAGCGATTAAAATCCTGCCAGGAAGTCCATCCTTATAGTGGTGGAACCATCATGGTATGGGCGGGTATTTGGATCGGCGGAAGAACTGAGTTGATTTGGATCAGAGGCAACCTCAACGCTCAAATTTATGCTGAGACGATTGTATCAGACGTCATCGTTCCTCTACAAGTGCAAATCGGTCCCTTATTTCAGTTAATGCATGATAATGCACGACCGCACACCGCAAGAGTTGTAAGCAATGAGATTTTACCAATAGAGACGTCATACTGATTATAGAGAAATAAAAACATGGCGATATTTTACATGAGCGGCTAGCTGGGTGACGGCCAATGTCAGTCTATGACAGCAGCTAGATAGAGTGAAATGGGGAAAAATGGGTACCTATCAGGCAGCATGAAGAAAATAAACAGTAAATTTTCAATATAAAAATGTTTATTTACAAATAATAATATTATGTATGTTTTTTGTTTCACTATCACTTCACTATCACTAAAGTTGAGAACAAATAGTTGAGTATGTTGTTGGCATCCATTCATCTTCTCGTCTTTGGGTTCTAACTACTTGTACCCATTTTTCTTTATTATGAAATCTAAAACAAAATAGAAGTTAATGATGAAAGGCAAATGTTATATTTATCTAATAACAATGATATTCTAGTAAACAGTTATGTTGTGAGCGCAAAATCGTGAAGACTCGAAAACGGCCCAATTGGGCCGTATAGCCTTTAGTCGGCAACACGCATGGCGACGAGCGATACGCTGCTACGAATTTAGATAAACATTGTAAAAATGCCATCGTGTGTGTTCAGAAAGTGTACCAATTATGATACCAAAGTAAATAAAACACAAGGGATCTCATACCACATGTAACTACGCAATATACTTCGATTTATTAATATTTTTCATTTATTTTCTTAATATTCTGATATTTGGAGGGTAGAAAAGAAAGAAATGAGAAATGCATTTTTGTCGTGAGTACGACAACGACGCGTTAACTCTAGAGTCCAGACATAGAACAACACTATCTGTCTCTTTTTTTCTTATTGGTTTTATCGAGCTATCCCTTTTGTGTCGTTTTGACTTGTAGTGAAATGTAGAATGAATAAAAAGGTGTGGTGCCGCTGCTGCGCGAAACACTTTTTTCGGTGGTTTTGTAGGTGTATAACATATCTGTTTATTAGAATATCATTGTCTACTATGGATAATATTGGACACCAGTGGTGAAATAGTACATTTTGATACAAGTGGAGAAAGTTTGTTATTGTATTCGAGGCGGAATTATAACTCCCGAGCCGTAGGCGAGGGTGTTTTTGAGCCGAGAATTGCAATAACAAATGTCCACGTGTATCAAACGACGTTTTTCAATACACTTTTGAAGAAATAAAATAAAATATAACGAAAACTATTTTTGTCACGAACTAAGAAACTATGATTTTAATTTTCTTTTTTTCGCGCTCTGCTTTCGCCAGGTTGAAGGAGAGGCAAAGGTATCAAGCCGATAAACAGCCTAATATAAAAAATAGATTTGTTTTATATTTTGAATTCAGAACACAAATAAATGTTAATTTGTGTATAAAAATAACTATTAGTTTTTAATAATCATGTTTATCTATGATGTTCTATTTATAAACACAATTTTAATATTCAAAAAATATTTATGCCGTAAAGACGCGTAGTGCTTTGCCGAAATTAAAAAAAGCATACACCTTAGACTATAGGCATTGAACCAATTTGGACTAAGTATAGGTATAGTTATCTGTGGCAATTTTCATTCCTGCACACGTGCGGGAAAGTGGAAAAAATCGCACGCGTGTGAAATACCATGCATGTTGTACCTAATCGTAGTGCGTTAAGGACCAGTTTTCGAGGAAGTGTATTGAAAAATAATATGTGATATTCGAATAATATATTAGGCCAGACCCCATATGGCCATATCACCCCAACATCCTTTAGCGTCGTTCGAACTGACAACACCGCGCGCCATTATCTCGTTTTCTCTATCACTCATAAATGCAACATGCTACTTGTCTCTTTCGTGTAGGTGACAAAGCGGCAACAGCGCGGCAGTCATTTTTGAGTAAAATTAAATTTATGATTTTCCATTTTAAATAGAATAAACAGTACTTACAAATGAAAAGACACATCCTTCTTGATTTTTACAGCCGGCCCAGTATAAGTATTGCACTTTCTGAACACACAACTGCCTTGTTTGTTTAATTTCCTATAGCAAACTCTCGTTAAACGTCAGTTCGCGTCGCGACCAGACGCAGGCCGTGCGCAGGACAGACTGAAGTCACACAAGCTGGTCAGCTTGTGTTTGCATTGCCACGCTGACGTCGGTAAAACGTATCTACCTCAGTATTATATATAACATCATTGGTTGTAAGACAGACTCTCGCCGCAGCTAACATCAATGTCCTGCCCTGGCCTGCTCAGTCGCCAGACTTGAACCCGATTGAGCATGCATGGGATATGCTACAGAGAAGAGCTCTGCCGAATATGGAGGGTATCCAGTCGCAAGAAGACCTTTTTTTGTTGTTGCAACGAACATGGGCGGCCATTCCACAGCGTGATTTGGATGAACTCATTTTGAGTATGCCAAACCGATGTTCTTGTGTTGTTAGTGTTCGCGGTAGAAACACGGATTATTAATTGTTTAAGTTACCCAATAAAATTTTAAAGAAAACTGTGTTTTCAGTCATTTTTTCGAACTTTAATGTTAGTGGTTCAAATGTCAAAAATCCCTTTATTAGGAAAATGGCAAATTTCTTTATTAATGCAAAGGTGACTTGGTTTATCGTTACTGTGACAAACGAAAACACTTTATTTGATGAATCCTTAAAGAAAATTTTAATTAATATCAATCAGGAGAAAAGTTATTGCAAAAATATATGTTGATCCCTAGATACTTTTGATGTGTGTATTCGAAAACGTAGCTAACGTTGCTGTCTCGGACATAATGAATGTGTAAATGGACCACCATGAATGGACTTTAGCTTTGATAGCTCATATTTCTGAAACGTGACGCTTTAGAAGATTATGTACCCAACAAAATTTGCTTGTATAAATGTCGCAGCCAATTCGTATAACACGCCGTTTCACATAATGGCGCGCCGGATTGAAAAACGCCGTCGTTATGTAATACGGCGCCCTCACGTTCATCCGGATTGTGGTGGGGCGATACGTTCGATAAGCGGCGTCCAACGTTTAGCCGTATTGTCAGCAATTCCGATACCTCAAATAACCTACTAAAATTGTCCTAAAAGTCTTGCTAGCTGGCATGAGGAGTGTAGGGCGAAGGCCGGTGGAGCGACGACGACATTTGTGACAAAAAGTGGATGTGTAATGTGAAATGCGAGTCGTAGCGAGCGCGCGTCATGGAGTCGTAGCAGGTTCTAAATTTGCTTATATCTCGAAAACAGTGCGTCCTATCGCAAAAATAATGAAAAATTCACCCCCCTTTTAGAAAACCCTGCCACGTAATTCTCAACACGTAGGTAAAAAAAAAATGAAAAAAAAAATCGAAAAAAAAAATGAAAAAATAAAATAAAATTGAAAATCAGGAAAAGCGGCCATTTCATTGTGACATGGTTGTCGATTGTGACGCCTTGTTTCTTGTTATGATCATGCGGCGCCACTTGCGGTGATAAATGGAACTAAAACTTTCAAAGCGGTGTCGACGATGCGTCCGTTTGTATAACGGCGGCACGTTATTACGCCGCTTTGACGAACGCAAAGAGCTCATTCAATGCGGCGTACTTTATTTCAGCCGAATTGTAATCCAGCTGAACGTGAGGACGCCGTATTACATAACGGCGGCGTTTTTCAACCATACATAATAACGGCGCGCCATACATAATAATGGCGCGTCATACATACGAATTGCCTACGACATTAATATGACCATTTTCTTTCTTTCTTTTCACTTAGTTTTTAACTAATGTCTGACAGTTTCGGTACTTTATGCGGGTTACAAGTTGAACACAACAATGTTTTTTTTAGGGATGATCCTGACTAATAAAATATGATTCTGTTTAGTCCGTCCATTAGATTATCGAAAAATATTGGATACATGTTTTTTGTTTTATCAAATTAATAAAATTGACGAAGATAAAACGCGTCAAAGATAAAGAGAGGCTTGTGACGTCACTTTCCGGTAAAAACTGTACTCAAATGTGACGTCACATGAGTTTTCGACGCACTGTATCGTCTTCATTTTTAGATTACGTGAAAAAATAAAAAAAACTATGTACAATATTTTTTGCAAATCTTTCTGACGTTAATTTTTTGTTTGTCATCTACCCTATTGTATTGTTGATGAGTCGACGTACACCATAACTGTCAAATGTTTGCAATGGATAGACAGCGGGTCTAAAATGGCCGCTTTAGCAGAATCCACGCAGAATCTTAGCATGAATCACGTTAAAAAATTAAAATGGACTTTATGGTTATGGTCATAAAGTCCATTTTAAGAATTTTAAATTTTTAACGTGATTCATATTACGATTCTGCTAAAGCGGCCATTTTAGACCCCCAGGTCCCCTCAAATGTGTACGGTTCTTTCCTCAAAATCATCTTAGATATTAATCTGCGTGGATCTAATTTATTATGACTTAACCATCATAACATCACGCCTTTAATCCCCGAAGGTATAGGCAGCAATGCACCTAACAGTACAGTACACCCACATTTCGCCAGTTCTGTGGAAATCCCATGTAACAGGGGCCGAGCCTATTGCCATCAACCGGGCACAAATCCTGACTCCATGGCTGCTACTGAGAAATTCCTGATGGAAAATCCAATAAGACGACATATTGATTGTGATAAGCACACAAATTCATGACTTTTATTTCTAAACCGTACTTACTACTTAATATGTTACATAAAAATAACTAAAAGATCAAAATGGTTTAAGCGATCACTACACTCGATCTTAACCCGTGTGTGCGTGTATCTGCATGAACAATGCACACAAACATAGGATCGCAACGAATTTGTCTAAACTCTAGCGAGTGGATTTTATACTGCGGGCTCTTAAGACATTTATGGCTTAAATTACTATTTCTTTACGATTTTTTCCGTGAAAACTCAAGGAATTCAAAGAAATTCTAAAACTCCAATAAACAAGTAAAACATTCACCTTATCTTTCAGTAATTTTAGCTTTTATAAGAATTGAATGTTACTATGTGAATTTGAGCGTTAAACTTCCATCGTCGACGGTGTTTCTTGCAAACGGAGTTCGTAAAATATTTATAGTAAATTACACGAAAAGAAAAATGAAAATGTGTAACTCCAACTTACAAGAAAGAGAATGGCACTATCGTTATTCTTAAGCAAATAATTAAAATATCTTACTGCTGCTGAGAATTACTGCGTCAAAAATCATGAATTTACCAAAAATATGTAATAGGACTTCGCTATTCGCTAATGCGCAGCCTTAATGATTAAAAATAAATTGTACCCAGTTATGCTTAAATGTATGTACCATGAGCTCGAGGCAGTAACAGCTTTCGCTGTATTGGGAATTTTGAATATTTAAATCTGATAATGTGTTTAATTTTTTATAGGCTAGGCTAGGCTACATTTGGTAATATATTCCAAGAGCAAATTCCTTATGGATGTCCTTATGAGCTTGGGGTTTAAAATGACCCGCTTTAGCAGAATCAATAGAATATTAATATGAATCACGTTAATCACAGACGCAGGTAATATTATGAATTGTCACTTTGTGTGACAATTTTACGAATTGTTATGTAAAATATTAGAGCGGCCATTTTAGGCTCCCTCCCTGGTCTATCATAGCCTACTGAGTGGTGAATCGCTTGCATATTTCCTCAAGATTATCTGTTAGAGTTTCATTCGCCTGATTCATATAGGGACTCTTTACTCTTCGCAGCTGTCACCCTTCGCCATAATTCCTCTTGGGAGACACTCGAACCTGTGTCGGAACTATTAAGACTCCCAAACTCTGTCAACCGCAGACCACACCCATTTCAAGACTGTTTTTGCTACATATACTATTGCTAGCGTGTACATGGCAATATAAATTGAACCAGCTCAGAATTCGACTGTGAGAAATAGGTGTAAATGATACCGTGACGGCTGACAGTGAAGAATGGGAGATAAAATCGCGTGCCCCGATCCCAAGTAACTTGTGACAAGAGCAGGAAGATGACGCCTTAAGGTTACACAAGTCGGTCATTCTTCCATACAACCGAAGTATGGTGATTATTCGTCTGTTTGACGTTGTAGGTTCAAAACCAAAAATTGTATCAACTGGTCTTGTTATTATCTAGCCCTATAGGGAAGCAGAATTGGAAAAAAATATCGGTTTGGAAGTTGTGAGCATTGAAACTTTCATATTTCATCACTAATTTTAACTCATCTTTGGGCGTAAATAAATAACTTATGTAGTATGAAAATGGAGAAAGTGAAACCGTACAGGGATAGAGAATTTATTCAAAAGTTCAAATAATTTTTTTTGAGTAGTTTTTTTTGAGCATCCAGTAGTTTTTCCATATATATGCCCAAAGGTCAATTTTTGAAATCTTACGCGCTCGTTTTCATTATAAATCGTCGTATATTTCACTAAATAAATAAATGAATACCAAATAAATTTAACTAAATAAATTAAAAACTTTACTAAATAGCATGCATATTATCCACGCCCGCCAACGAGTTTAAGCCGTCGACTTGTGCACCCTTAACTAACTTATTAAAATGTTGTGTACATTTTAGCATAACCAGGTCCAACTCCTCAAACCAACAAAAGACACATACTTTTCTGCTCCCTCAGATATCCAGCATTGATCTTGTTCCACAGCTGAGCCTTATGCTTGACTTCCTCGTCAGTCATGATGAGAGAGTTGATGTACTCCTCATCCTTCTGGTCCAGGACCAGTTCATCAGCATGGTGGAGGTCTTTGGCCGTCGTCTTCGGTTCAGGTCTGAGGAACTTGTCTGATTTGTCTTCCTGCTGACTGGTTCCTGCTAGACCTATAACGGCTAGGTCTGGCCCTGAAGAAATAATATAATAAGACACACACATAGCTTAAAACGTTACCCTCCTTTTGGATTCCGCTGCAGTTGGGTAAAAATAGATGTGAAATAAATTAAATTAAATACTTATAACTTAACATTTAAGAAATAATTGCTGCAATAAAATTTAAATTTAAAATAGATGATGAAGAATTAAAGTTTTTTAAAGGATACTTCCTTGTTACAATAAGAAATTAAATAAATGCATTTGATGCTATTTAAATATTTACGATGCATTTTTTAATTTGAAGCTGAAAAAGTGCAATGACAAATTTTAAATTCAAATGATAATTCCTCGAGGATTATGTCATGAATATCTGTAATCCGAAAAATCAGTGGTGCTCGTCTTGGGTACGAACTCGACACTTATGATTTGGCTGTCCGACGCGACGGTCACACCAGTTGGCTGTCACTATTGCTCAAAAACGTTAGATTAATATTTAAGGCTGATGCTCCAGGGTAGCCCGCGAAATTAAAATTTCCTTACGTTTTTTGCAATTTGCAGGCCAGTGCTAGGTTTTATGTTGTGCGTTCCTCGACCTTTATGAACTTGGAGGGTTGTATGGATAATTTTGATGATTATAATTCTGTAACTACATACGTCTTACAGTCGCGATAAATATTTTAATCAGCATACAACTTAGCACTGGCCTGCAAATTGCAAAAAAAGAAAGAAAATTTGAATTTCGTGGGCTACCCTGACGCTTTGACCTTAAGAGGGCCCTTCCCGGTCCGTCTATCGTCAACGCAAGCATAGTTAGAAAAGCTTGTTGTTTCATCCAGAGCCACAGCGGTGGTATTCTTTCAACTCCCCTGTCTTACCTAAACCCGACCCCGAACTACTCGTCTCCCGCGCACCTCATATCGCCTAACGCGCGGACATTCAACAAAAAATATTGTTCAAAAATGTATATAACTTGTTTCAGGAAATGTGTTTTTGAATAAGTCTTACAAGTTTGTGGAATAAATATTTGTCATTTAGAATCTCCACTACATGTGCAAGGCTTCTCTCTTCATCAGGATGCTTTTTTTACTTTTACAATTTATGAGTACATTATGAACGGCCAAAGTTGAAGTAAAATTTGTGGAAAACAGCAATTTTTGGAGGCTTATACTGAATTTGTTCCTACAAATTTTTATTTTTTGCTTTGATAGAAGCCTAGATATAGTGCACAAGATACCTATTAGTTCAAAAAAACAATCGGGGCAGTCTTTGGAGACTGCCGATAGAAATGAAAACAAAAAGTACACAGGCCCCTCCCCAGTCGTAGCACTGGTTGTGCCCCGGGCATGCCTATGTGGTGCAACGCCGTAGCGGATCGCCTACGAGTGCTACGAAGCATGACCGCACGTTACGTCAAGTGACGATGAGTTCAATGTTTTTTCCTTCACGCAAAAAGTGCTCAATGCGCCTAAAGAAGTTTTCACTTCATAAATTAAAGATATATGTGTAACAACGGCATAATCACAAGAATATACCTAGTCCTTTTTCATGCTTCATTTTGTCACTCTTACAGCCTTCTTCTTTCTCCTGTACGTTTTTGGCTATTTCCCCAATGAGGTCCAATGCGTCTTCTGCTGCGAATCTTGACGCCTCTGCATCTTCTTGAGTTGTTTCGTCTGTAATTATAAAAAAAAGCTACGGTTTAGAATACTAATACTTACTATTTTTTTGCTTTGCTTTAGATAGAATTACTGCAGTTGATATGAGGAGTGACGGCGTGTTAGTTAATTCTTGTGTTGCTCTTGTCTCATAAATACATAAATATCAGACCTATACAGTATGTTGGTCTGATATTGTACCCGTCCAGGAATACTCCTGGACGGATTTAGGGGGTGTACTATCGAGGACACTTCCGCCTGACCACCACTAAGCTCATTTTTGCTTGCACTCGCAACATAGAAACGCTCTCTAGCTCCGCCCCGTTGACTTTGTATAGAAATAATGAATGAAAAGAAAGATACCGAATCGGCTGAGCGCACTGACGACGCACGCCCAACGAGAGATGTTATTTTGCGCGCCAAAATTGGCGCTTTCCTAATAGGCCCAAACTTTAAGGGGGCGTGGCGCGGCGCCTCCGCATGATTTAAGCGAAAAAAATTTAAACTGGTCAGGCGAAAAAGACCCCGATAGTACATTAATTTATTAATAGAGGTGTGTATACATTTTGCCAATTATGTTGAAGACCCACATTATTGGGGGCGAACCTATTGTCATCAATCGTGCTCAAATCCAGGCTCCGGGCCGCTATTAAAAGTTTATAATGAAAAAGAAAAAACCAAAACTGCCCTATCCGGTAATCCAACGAGTCAGAGTCATATATTTTGCGTGTCATAATCTCCGTAATACCCGTTCAGGTAATGGTTGTAGGCAGATGATATTTATGCCCGATTTTACAGCAAAGTATTCGTAAAAACTTCCTACTAAGCCAGCAAACATAACAAACGTTTATAAGGTCATTAGTTTTTTTACTTAGATCTATAATATTCTTCACAAAATGCATTGTATATTTAGTTATGGTAAACTATCTATAGGTACTACCGCGGTCTGACGGTCGATCAATTTTCGAGCTTATTACTCACGGCATAAGGGTGAAAACTCATCAACCGACCGTGAGCGCGGTAGAACATAATTATAAAGATAACAAATAATATAATAGAACCTTGAACGTACCCAATTACAACTTAAAGTAGCCAAAAACGAAAAAGACTATTACAAGGAAACTTTAAAAGTCATTTCATCAAGAAAAAAATAAATAACTAATGTGCTACGTGCAAATTGAGTCTTTAAGGTTCTGTATTCAGTGGTTTTATTAAGGGTTTAATTTATGGAGGCGCTCGTGACTAAATAATAACAGCCGCAAGTGTCGATCTTCAAGCCGTGCTTGCCGAGGTTGGTCTCTCGATGGGTGACCATCACTACATAACGAGTTTCCTCCGTGCCTCGGAAAGCATGTCAAGCCGTAGGTCCCGGCTGTCATTTGACAGTCTTTACGAGTAGTCAGAAGCCGAAAGTCTGACCTCCAGTCTTACCAAGAGGTATAGTATACCCAGTTTTTGGGTTTTAGAGGTCAGATAGGCGGTCGCTTCATGTAAAATACTGGTACTCCGCTGCCTGCATCCGGGTAGATATATAGGAGATATATAGACAGCCATATAGGTTTTATGTAATACCATCAAAAAAAAAACAATAAAATATCTTCCTTGCTACAGCAGCTAATTCCTCTTTAGAGGTACAGTCACGGACTATAAATGATGAGCCACTTGCCACCATTCGTATTTTAGCCGTGTAATGCAAATCGGGTTTAGTCGTTTATATTCGTACTTAGTACAGAGTGACTACCTAAAGTCGACGAATTGCAGGTGTAGCAACCGTAACCTAACGACAATATTGTTTTAGCGTAGCCATAGTAACGGTGGCGTACGGAGAAATTTTATCTTTTCTAACATCGACATTTCAACTGTCACTCTGGCTTCGGATAGGTTTTCAGAAATAAAGAGTATTTATTATGGACTACTTCTTCAAAAGAGGTCAGTATCAAATAGATTGGGATACACGTCAGCACCATTGTATGGTTTTATCATTGACAACTTAAAAGTCATTTTTCAACCTCTATGGATAAGACTATTTCCGATTATTAGTAATGTGTTATTTTGTTTCCGAGCATTCGGTTTGAGTTCGTGTAATCTCGTGAATGTATACAACTGCAAAATTGGAAATCTTGAAAGTGGCTTATCAATTATAGTCCGTGACTGTACGTACGACGGGAGCAAGTCACCCGGTACACGGGTATGATTCGGGAAACGAATCAAACATTGAACATTGGACATTATATTGTAATTTTCTGACAAAAATATTGTATTCTAAGATCAACAACGTAGTGTATAGATAAGCATATAATTAGGCGTGTATAAAATAAACGATATTGTGGAATATTACTAATTAATTCCAGAAATTAACATAAACCGTTTCGCACTTTAAAAATGTTGTTTATTATGTAGTACCTACAGGTTTTTGAGTTAGGCTGTTAACCTGAGATTCCAATGACAAAAACAATCTTTAACCTAAAAAAACATTTTTTTTTTAAACAATCTTTTAAATATGTTGTGGCGTCCTTTTGTTGTTTTCTTCTCAGCAAGCAAACCCTTTTATTTAATACCCATAACATGTCAGTGCACCACTATCATAGTCTGGTAAATGAATGATTGTGGTTGGAAAAGTTGAAAGCAGAAAATGTGACTTATGAAGTTTGTTTGGACTAGTTAGATGATAAACATATTTAAAAGTCCTGACCCCTCCGAGGTGAGCCCGAGGGGGGGGGGGGGGTTCGGGGGCAAAGAAGGTCCCGTTTTTTGTTTTTTTGCTTATATCTCAAAAACGATGCGTCGTATAAAATTTTGTTGTACTACATAATAAAACCTCATAAAATTCTCTTCAACTTTGCTTTTCAAATTTTTTATCAGCTCTGGAATATGTTCTCATGGGTTGCGGGAACGGGATCAAAATTTCATGGTTTCTTTTGGTCGCGGGCGAAGCCGCGGGCATCAGCTAGTAACATTATAATTATAACATCACGCTTGAATCTTCTAAGGGTGAAGCCGGTTATAAAGGGTGCAAAACACCTCTTATCGAAGCCGAAAGGCACTTGTTCTCCTCGTCATTGCGATAATTTTTTTGTTATACACCATACTTGGGAACCTTCTAGTTACGGAGATATTGGGGATCAAAGTTCCAACTTTTTGACAAGTTTTTTTTTTTAAATACAAGTTTTTAATGTAAGATTTTTACTTTAAACACCTTTACGACCCCGTACTACTATTCAATCCATCCATCAGCACAATGCTTTGAGTGCGTTTCATTGAGTTCTACCATAAAACATGATTTTTCATCCCAAGCCTCATTCCCAGCAATAATTTTTGCGTAAAGTTACTTAGTTTGATGCTTAGTTGACGGCTTCGTGATGAGATCTTTTACACCCTGTATTTAAATTCCATATAATTGGGGGCGTGCCTATTAGGTTCGAACTTCGGGCTACTACTTTTATTATTTTCCGTCATTACGACCCAACAGATTGCTTTATTAAGATTGCAAAGGCAAGTTACGTTGACCCCCAAAATTTCAAAAGACAATAAAATTAGATCGAGATCTTTATCGTTCTTGTCTATTAATATTTAAACTTTTATATTTTATGCAAAAGAACTTTGTGGAATAAATAAGCGCGGTCCGCTGTGGTAACGGTTATCACGACTGGACATCGTGTTTCCTTAATTTTATTTATTCATGTAGGCATAAAATACTTAACAGGGCATTACACTAAGATAAAGAAAAAAAAAGAAAAAAGAAGCACAAAGATACTGCTTATTACATAAGGAATTTCTTCCACTGTAGACAAAGTGTGTAAAAAAGACAAAACAAGAAGATTTAAATTAAAAGTTAAAACAAAAATAGGTATAGCAATGTAAAATAAACAATAATAATAATTTTCATAAAGTTTAAAACTCAACAAACACAAACTTTCCGGGAAATTCTGCAAATTATGTTGTTAACCGCATCAAGAAACGCCGCGTAGTTTACAAGAATCATCGGTCACACAGACAGACAGCTAATTTGATATAGGTACATGTATTAGTTAATGTTGAAGTTTTACTTCCTGTTCGATACCGGTCTTTAAGCTGTCAAACGTTATTTATACCAATAAATGATTTGAGTAATTTGAGCTGAATAATTAATTAAAACCTTATAATTTGTTACTGCTAATGACGTTAATTAAAGGTGTGTAAACGCCAGAACAGTCCGTGAAATTCAAATTTTGGTATGGTATTTGTAATTTACAGGTTTTATCTATAGAAATAAATAAAATATCAAAATAACAGCTCTTTATTGAATGCATATGAAACTATACATATACAGGGTTAGTTTTCAATGATAGTTTTCATTTCAGAAATGTTTAGAATTTGTATTCGATACAATGAAAAAAAAAAATTTTTTTTTTTCAAATAAAATTTCATTCCTGTCCACCACTAAAAAGCAAAAGGTGTGGATATTACAACTGCACAATTCAGTTCAACAACCTAGATAGGTAGCAGTTAGCACACACATACATTTGACGTTGCATGCACGCACACAAGTGCATTGATTCCCACTAGGTTTATGATTTAGAAAATTTTTAGGACACTTTGAAATGAATCATCATCATCATTTCAGCCGAAAGACGTCCACTGCTGGACATAGGCCTTGAAATGAATGCTATTATTTTATTTTCTATATTTCGACAATAATATTTAAAAAGCAGTTTTGGTTTGATATCTAGATCTTAATTTTAAATTTTGGCAGGTCATTGAAAACTAACCATGTATTAGCACTTATAACAGAAACAGTTTTTAAATTTTTGGTCGGTCTGTCTGTTTGTTCCGACTAATCTGCGAAACGGCTGGAACAATTTTGACGAGACTTTTACTGGCAGATAGCTGATGAGTTATAAGATCTAGGCTTTTATTTAGAAATATAAGCTTTAGGCTGAATATAGGAGATAGATAGAAGATATAGGCTTTTATTTAGAAATATAGTTAGGATTTTGTGCAAAAAAAAATAGACAAAAATTAACAAAGTCCGATTCAAAAAGGAAAGTATTTTATTATATAATAGTTTCACGTTAACGAAGGTCGCGGGTAGCAGCTGATTAAAATTCGAGTGTTTTTTTTTTAAGAATAATATTTTTTTTTGTACCAATATTGATTCTTACCAATCCCCAGTACTGCGGTAGAAGTCCCAATAACAGCAGCAACCTTTCTTCTTTTATTGCCGTCCTTTTCTAACTGATGCTCTATCTCTTTCTGTAGATCGGTGAGCTCTCTTTCACCATCTTCTTCATCCATTAACTGGAAACATGAAAATAAAAAGACCTTAGAGTTGATCATGATAATTAGTTTAATTTATCCCCACCTAGTCTAAGATCCCTTACAGAAGGACCTTCACCGAGCTGGTTAATGGATGAACAGTATTTTATATCAAATTAAATATGTTTATTGCAAACGGGTTCACTAAAAAATTTCAGTCCAGAATATGATTAATTAGCAATTTAAAAATTATATTTCAATTTAAGTTTCATACTTTCAATTGAAAGAAAAAAAAAATCTAGACTGAAAATTTTTAGTCAACCCATTTGCAATATATTTTTTGACATATTTAATTTCATGTAATTATTCGTGGTTATTTTTATTTACCCGGTACTAACTGGGTTGTGGAGGTCAGATAGGCAGTCGCTCCATGTAAAATACTGGTATTCAGCTGCATCCGGTAAAACTGGAAGCCGACCCCAATATAATTGGGAAAAGGCTAGGCAGATGATGATTTTTATTTACACAAACACTTGTTGTTGTTGATCGAATTTGAATAATAAAGTTCTTGTCACCTCAGCTATTATTGTATTCAAATCGTTATCACTACATGTTATAAAACAAAGTCCTCCGCCGCGTCTGTCTGTCTGTTCGATATAAACACAAAAACTACTGCACCGATTTTCATGCTGTTTTCACCAATGGATAGAGTGGTTCTCTCGGAAGGTTTTGATATATAATTTGTCAAGTTTTTGTATGCATTGACTAAAATATATTGATATTTGTTGGAGGTGTCGGAAAAAAATAAGCCATCTGGGAGCTTTACTTGTGGTCGCGATAACCGACATCCACGCGGGCGAAGCCGCGGGCATCAGCTAGTGCATAATATATTTTGATATATTTAATTTAAACATTGAAACATGATGGTATACTTCCTACTATTCAAACTCTGACGTATGATACGAATTTAATGCGTGAAGTGATTAATAATGCGGAAGGAGCGTTTGAGCCGGTTTTTGATAGCAAAATATATTTTGGTGTAGAAAGCAACATTAATGATTTTTGAGGCGATTTAAAAACGGATAAATATGCAGAAGTTTCTCCTAATAACTGTAGCGTTTGGTGTATTATAATCTATTACTTTTATTCAGTCTTGCAACACAACTTTTTTTTTTTTTTTTTTAACATTCCTATTTATCATAATATAAAAAATAAACAGTAGCATCGATAACAGAGTGCGAGCTATTGATTGGTGGTCAGAGCTCTTGAGAGAGGAACCTCATCACAATACTAGCCATGTCCAGAAGCACTGCGCACTGAATCAAGCCCTTGATCCAGCTGCCAAGCGAGAGCCTCCTAAGATGTTGGGTCGAGGCTTGTGTAGCTTGTAGTTGGATGGTAGCTGATGAGGTGCTGGTATGTTAGTGCCGAGGAAGATGATGAAATAAATAATTCAGACAAGTAATAGAAGAAACGTCTATATTGTACCGTGTCGCAGATGGAAGGGAATAGTGTTGCCACTATTTACATAAAGTTTTACATTTAATGTTGGTGTTGCCAAATGAGAATTAAAATCTCCAACAAGGCTCCTTTCAGTTCGTGAACCTTTTTCGACGTTTTATAAGTGCCCATCCAGGCCTATGTGAAATAAATTATTTTGATTTTGCTCTTGGCTATTAATCCATTGGCCGACACGTTTATCGGCGCAATGACTGCTGTACCCACGTCCCACATATCGATAACCTCGCGAGCCAGATCTAGGATCTTTCTCTGCTTTTAGGCAGTTCTCGTCATGCGGGACCGTTATATTAACAATCATTGCGCGACGCTCCAATCGGTCTATCACCACAATGTCAGACTATTATTATTACTAAGGCAAACCTCGTTGATCTAGTGGTCCATTTCCTCCAAGCGCGACTGCGGCACATGAGGTCCTTGGTCCGACTTCCGGGTCGGACAAAGTTTTTCAATCAGGAATTTCTTAGTAACAGTCACAGAGTCTGGATTTGCGCCCGGTTGATGGCAATAGGCTCGACCCGTATTACATGGGACTTAAACATAACTGGCGAATTGTGGGTGTACTGTTAGGTTCACTTCTGCCTATCCCTTGGTCTTCCACAAGCATCAAGCATTGTAATCCACAAGGTGTGATGTTATGTTATGAAAGGTCGGTCCGTGTATAGGTGACCACACATTACATTATGGAGACAACTCTATCAGATAATAAAAAAAACTTATCTAAAAATATCGTAGGATTATAATAATCGTATTCATCCGGGGAATTACTGGTATTTATGGCTATTTGTTGTCATAATACCTTTTTATTTAAAAATCCGTGTTTAACCACTCGAGTTAAATTCAAATCCACATTTTGAAAAACAACCTGATCGGTATTTTTTGTTATGTTTATTCTCTGCATTAGACTACGACTAGGTATTCGGTAATGGCGCTAGACAAATATTGTCCGTAGTTTAACACTTCAATACCCGCAATTACAGACACAATTAAAATAACAATGCACCGTGCCTCTGGAGGCACGGCCGGGAGCATACGGGTTAATGCTAATTGATTCTATAAACATCCGCAGACGTAGTAATACTCTAAACCCGAGATCATAACTGTCCGTATGCTATATAATTATTAGATAAAATTAAACTGCCATACATATTTAAACGACATCATCATAATATCATATCAGCTCGGAGTCACCCACTGCTGCGTATAGGCCTCCCCTTTTTTCTGCCATACTTCCCGGTTCCGCTATATAATTATGTATGTATTAAACTATTAGACACAATTAAACTGCCATACATATTTAAACCACATCATCATAATACCATATCAGCCCGGAGTCACCCACTGCTGGGTAATAGGCCTCCCCTTTTTTTTGCCATACTTCCCGGTTCCGTGCGTCCCTTATCCGGGTGTTTCCGCAACTTTGACAATATCGTCGACCCAACGAGCTTTAGGACAGCCCTGGTTTCTGTGGCCTAACCTTGGCCACCACCCGGTAAAAACCTTGCTCCAGCGGCCATCCGCATCTAACCATACATATGTCCGCTCAAGTCAACTTGAGGTGCACCGCCCGGTCCCTGACATTATTGCAAAGAAATTATGTAGCTTAGTACTGGAAAACAACAAACACATCACGCCTGTAATCTTCGAAAAGTTAGGCAGAGGAGCACCTAAACAGCACCCACATTTCGCCAGTTCTATCAACAACAACAACAGCCCATAACGTCCACTGCTGGACATAAGCCTCTCCCGTAATGGGAGGAATTCCAGTTCTATCACCCGAGCAAAAATCCAGAATTCGGGCTGCTACTGAGGAATTTCTGGAACCCAGTAACAATTATGCTTGACCTGGGAAACGAATCGTCATGCTTAGCAGATGCACTTTCGACGAGACCAACAAGGCAGTCCATATACAGAGTTGAAGGGACATCGACGCACAATGGGGAAGGCAACTGATGGTGCTAGCACAGCTTGAACCAAACATCGTCATTGGTTGAAAATCTGTCAATGTCATTTTATATTTCAAAATAGTTTGACCTCGTTGGTCAGATTGGGACTAAGCTAAGGACGCGCCATCTACAATCAGCTTTGACGAGCCTTCCCCATTGAATATCATGTAATATTCATCCGGCTTTCTCTTCATGCCCATTGTGTACACCTAATTGCACCCCCCAAGACTTGAATGAGGCAAAAACAGAGCTGTCTAGGTTGCTTAGTGTCGGACAAAATTCGAAAAGAAATATATCATGCCCCCCCCCTTCTCACATAGAATACACAGATTTCATACATCTTGACCGTATTAGGTTCCGTGACCGGGACGGTATTGCTCTTTTTAGGAAACGGCGAATTTTTGTTTACTTGCCTAAGAAAAAAATCTATATGAGGATGTGGGGGGGGGGGTCGGAATGATGTACTGAATACGTGGTATTCGTTTGTGCGTCAATATCCCACATCTTTACAATATCAAGTCTATAATGTATAATATCCATGCTAGAAAATGAAAAGAAAACCAGTGGTTCCCTGTGATAGTTACATTATAAAAATACCTTCGCCAATCGCTCCTTATCCCTCTTTCTGGCTGCTCTGAAGGCTGGTGGATCCTGCTCCTCTTCCAAGTCGACTGTCATAAACTCCTCAAGGGTCAGCGCACTGGAAGGCGTGTCTCCGAACTCGAGGAGACGCTTGCGCAGCGTAGATTCGTGGACTTTTACGATTCGGACAACATCGGCCGGTGTTCGGTTGAATTCGTGGAGACGAGCTGCTATGAGGAGGGCTAAGGAAGAGAAGGGTATTCATGTTAATATTAGAAGTTTTATTTTAAGCTGATATGGGACTGTAAGGAACGACTGCGAGTATATCAGAAGAAGCTTAAAAGTTGCTTCAGTTACAGAAAAGTTAAAAGGGAATCGACTGTCGTGGTATGGACAATTGGACATGTGATGAGGAGGGAAGAGTCGCATGTGATTAAAAGAGTGATGAATATAATTGTTGATGGATGGAGAGGGAGAGAGGAAGATCAATGAAACGATGGATGTATTGTGTCAGGAATGATATGAACGATAAAGGAGTAAATGATAGCGTGACAGTAAGAGGAGAATGGAAGAAAAAAACGTGGTGTGCCCAAGTAACACGCAACAAGGGCAGGAACATGATTATGGGACTTGAATACAAATACTATAGGTGTAGACAGACATAACAGAACAACAGGTGGTGCATGTTCATACGTACGATGTAGTACGTAGTACGTAGTAGTATATATAACGACGGTTACAAGCACCTGGAGGAACATCACCAATAAGGACTCTGGACTCTGTTTTGATTATTCCCCCAAACTTACAAAAATAACTAATTTACGTTCATTCAGTTTCATTACGCAAAAAATACAAGACACGAAGTACATTTAAGGCTGTTCACTCCATATTACGTTCACTACCGTACCGTTAGGTACCTTATTATTTTTTGTTAACAAGAGGAAATGGATGTCAATCAACCAAAAATAGTTGAGCATAAAGAATTAAACATTCGCGCAGAAACCAGGGTCATTTATTTGTAATTTGCTTCCGTGGCTCCATGCACAATCATTAAGACAGCCTTAGATACAGTCAACAAAGATACCTTTTTTGTCATAATTAATCTGTTCTACATTGGCATTCGATTCGTATTCGTAACATGCAATGTTTGTATAAGTAATTGAATTTGGAACTCTGTGCAATAATACACTAACAACAATTCTTTTTGCAAGCTTGCTTTTGAAGGTTGCGGGGATCCGCTGGATGCGAGTCGCACGGGACCGGTCAATGTGGCGACACTTGGGGAGGCCTACATCCAGTGGTAGATTTTCGGCTGAAATGATGATGATGAGCAATTCTTTCCCCCTTTTCTATATTATATCATCATCTTCATATTTTACAGTCCGACTTAGTTTATTCTGATGGCTACGCAATTTTTGCTGATCGCTATTTCATACGTAATAAGCCCGCGGAATCCGGCCTGCGAAGTTTTGCTTAAATTTTATTTGAACTTGAATATTTCCTCGATCTTATAAAGTTTTTTATGGATTTGGTTATCTTTGGGGCCAATTATACAGTTTTTTTTAAAGTCGTCTAGATAAGGGCACCTGATCTTTATTTTTGCATATAAGCAAATAAAAGATTGTTGAACTTAAGATTCCGAAGCACGATAATGCATAAGATTTTTAAGTGGAATCTTCAAAATCATGTTTTATAAATCCGTCTAGACTATTTAGATTTCAAATTTACAATAACAAGTCAAGATTTGGATTCTAGAACCTTCAAAACATTAACAGAACTCGATTTTATTGGCAATAAAAAAGAAACCGAAAATCCAGTTTTAATCAACACCGTTTATAGCAGTTAATATATATCAGTCAAGGAGGCCGGGTGATATGGCTGGCAAAATGGATGAACCTTATTTGTAAAACACGTGGTTGTATAATGTAATAAGATCAAAGTACACTTGACCCTATTTTTTTCAATACTGTTCATTCCGTAGCAACGGTCGGAAAAAAACAAGTAGTTCAGTTAATAAAAGGCTCGAATCATTAACTCCACCTCGTCCGCTTTCCTCTTTTATGAGGGTCCAAAAATTGTCAAACACAAAATTTATAATAGGGTAGACGACAAAAAAAATCTAATTAGTCCGTCAGTTAGATTATAAAAAATATTTGACTCGTATTTTTTCTTTTGTTACATAAACCAAAATTGACGAAGATACGAGGCTTTTAAAATTCTCAATACGTCACGCCGTGGTATAATTTTTAGTGCGTTCTGACGTCACGAGCCACTCCCGAGTTTTGATGCGTTTTATCGTTGTCAATATTCATTGATTTACAAAAACAAAAAATACGTGTCCATTATTTTCCAATATTCTAACTGAAGGACTAAATAGATTTTCAATTTATTGATAGTGGAAACTAGTCTATTATAGAAGGTCCTTGACAGGTATTTGCACCGCTGCAGTCTGAAAAACTTCTATCTATCAATCTATGCTACCGACAATCAAATAAACATCGTGAGGCTGCAGTCCAGTCTTTGTATTATAGCTTGCCACAGGAATGCGGCATAGAGCAACCATTAGTGCATTATGACTACCTGGTACTCCCCTCTTAACCAAGAACCAAACATGACAACAAGACCAATGCTCCCATTGCTCTAGTGAATGATGTTTCTGGGCGCCAGAAAGGGATGGAGTTATGGGCAAAAGTGAATCTTACCAGCTCCACAAATACCGGAAGGTCTTCGCCCCGAGTGTATGGAGTCCCTCTTCATCCTCTGCACCAGTCGCAGTGCAGTCATGCTGACCTCATGCGATTTGTCGTTGAACTGCAGCTGGGATGAGAAGCGGAGGATATAGAGACAAGGATCTGTGGAGGAAAATGAGTATCAGATAGGTTAAGAACTCTTCACCGGGCTCCGGATTCACGGGCCCGTGAGTCAAGGTGGAACAAGAACAATCAAGAACATTTTTTGTCAACATTATAAATATATATGGATACATACGTATAAAGGGTGTAAAACACCTTTTAACGAAGCCGAAAGGCACTTGTTCTCCCCGCCATTGCGATCATTTTTTTTGTTTTACACCATACCTGGGAACCTTCTAGTTACGGAGATATTGGGGGTCAAAGTTCCAACATTTTTACAAGTTTTTATTGGAAGATTTTTACTTAAAACTCCTCCACGAGCCCCGTACTCTTCAATCCATCCATCAGCACAATGTTTTGAGTGCGTTACATTGAGTTCTACCACAAAACATGATTTTTCACCCCAAAAAAAAAGTCGTTTCCCAGCAATAATTTTTGCGCAAAGTTACTTAGTTTGATGTACAGTTTACACCCTGTATTTGTATTGTGTGCTACTCACAGATTAGTTTAGTTTTAAAAGCGAAATGTTTAGGTTTTTAAGTATACTGTTTAAGAACATAAATCATCAAACTCCCGAAACTGTGAAATTTTTCCAATCAACTGTCAAAGTTCTCCCTAGACGGAGGGAGTGTTTTGAGGACTGTCGTACAAAAAAAAACTGGCTGTCTGTAAAGTCCGTTTACAGACGATAATTGAGGAGTGTCTGTTCAAAGGTCATAATTCACTTTGGAAAGAAATTAATTTTTATGTTTTTTCCCGAAACTGCAACTTAAATCCCATCCATATTTGATAAAATTCTGATCGAAAAAGGACGTATATCCAAAGTAAAAAAATCTTAAATTTTGACATTCCGACCAAAATGGGCATATTTCTCTGTATGACATATTTCGAAGAAAAAAATATGGCATTCAGTTAAATTTTATTGCTCTGTGGAACATTATAGCGTCGCGCATCGCTTGCGTATTTCCTCATTGTGATTTTTTTGTTTTGAACTTTTGAGTGTATTAAGAAAATACAAAGAAAAATCGCTATTTTTATTAAAATGATTTCATTATCAATTGAAATATATTATAATCAAAAAGGCAGATTTCCAAAAGTGACCAATCAACAGGTCATTTTCTAGAGTATTCTGATTAAAACGACTTATTTATTTTAATTCCGATCTTAAAGTCCTATTTCCAAATTAAAATTATTAAAAAAACGGAAATACAGTAAAAAACAAAAAATAAATTTATGTCAATAAGCCTAAACTGCGTTATAACTGCGTTAAATACAATAATAACAATTATTATTTAAATCATTTTTATTGTTTCTTGTAAAATTTGTTTATCATTGAAATAGGACCTTTTGAACACTCCTCAATTGTACGTGATAATTATGAAAACGTCATTTTTCATAATATTAGTGATTTTAACTTAAAAAACAAAATTTCATCCCCCATTTCACCCCCTTAAGGATCGAAAATCTAACAACACCGTTGCGTTAGCTTCCAACCATAGGTACGTCTAGATAATAAATTTTGTAATTTTTACTACGAAAATCCTTGACTTTCCTTATACAACATTATCCCCTTTTTTACTCTTTGGGGGTGGGATTATAAAAAACGCTGAGACGTATAAATTAATTTTCAATCGTTAGCCTAAACACAAAATTTCAAGATCCTAACGTTAAAACTGACGGACTTTCAAACAATCTTTCATCCCCTATTAACTCCCTTAGGGGTGGAATTTCGAAAAATCCTTTCTATTCCTTGTCTAAGTACATTATAAAGGGAACCACTGTGAAAAATTTCAGTTTTATAGGTCCAAGTGCTTGGGCTGGGCGTTGATCGCGGCGCACGTAACGATGTGACACTTTTTCGTGCGTGCAGCAAGACGTTATCAATTCAAAAGGTTCATACTTCTTGCAAAAGTGGAGACAGTTTCATACGAGAACATGTAGAGAAATTAGATAATTTCAAGCTAGCTACCGTAACTTTCGAAAAAATTTGAGAAAACTTGATTCTGCAGGACAATGATCAAATGATTTCCGACTTTCTATTGGAGCATTTCGTATGATATAATAAGTTCGTTATGACATAAAATAAACGAAATAGAAAGCAGACGGAATGTTATTCCTAGCTAAGGCATTCAATACTGTCTCGAACTTTACCATACCATAATTACATCACATTACCATAATAAGATAAGCTTAAAAAGAGACCAAGGAAAAGATCTAGAGGCATACCACCCCGCAGTCGCAGTCCCACGTTTAAGGGTCCATATATCCATGACCCTTCAGTCTTTCGGTTTATCTTTTCAGGAATCCTCTAGAATAGCCCCAGACTGACATATCTGGCTTCGAGCCAGACCATATTGTCAATAGTATGGGTCAAGGTTCTCAACAGCAGTATGGGGCCAAGTATTAAAAAGATAGGGGGAAAATATAATGACCACCAAGAATAACTTTGTGACAACTAACATCTATCATCTAAAATATCAATTTATCACCTCTTAAATTGCACCTAATTTTAATGAGGTGGTTGGTGACAAACTAGTTTTGCCTAGGCCGACTTGGGACACTTCGACGCATATAGAATAGGTTAGAAGGGTAAGCGAGCGAATAGACCCCGCCATACCCTGCGTGGTTAATTTTTTATAAACCATGAAGGCGGGGGCTCCATCGACTGGGTCTCCCTCGACTCGGATGCAAGAGCATAACAGTTCAATTTCTGATGGTCCTTAACAAAAAAAAATAATGTTTGGTTCTAATTTCACGATAAAATAGGGATTCATTTTAGTGATCTTACTAATTTTCAAAAGTGATTTTTTTGCTGTTACATTTTACTAAATCTGGTGGTTCGTTAATTTTATACCAAGAAGATACACGATTACTTGAAAGGACAAATGCAGTACAGCGACTGATTAACCAAGGACGAGCTTGTGACTAAAAAAAAAGCCGCTCGGATTGATCTTCAGTTTAAGCCACACTTGCCTAGGTTGGTCCGTGGATAGGTGACAACCCCATTACATACCGAGTTTCTCTTGGTCCCGGCTGTCATTTATAGATCTTTGACAGTCGTTACAGGACTTACAGGTAATCAGTGGCCCGAAAGTCTTACCAAGAGGTATCGTATTACACAGTACTAACTGGGTTGCGACGCTCAGATAGACATTCGCTCCATGAACGCGCTTAAAACACCGGTATTCAGCTGCATCCTATTAGACTGGAAGCCGACCCCAACATAGTTGGGAAAAGCCTAGGCAGATGATGATGATTAATAGCTAAAGATGGTTATAGGGAACAAAATCGCTGTGATTTGCGTTACGTCTTGCTTCACCTTCATTAGCTATAACATCTAAATAACATTCAATCGTAGCTAATTGCTCTAATATCTTAAATACACACCGCTGCAGTGACGCAAGAAACACCGCGATTTGCGCTGTAATGGTATAAAATCGTGTGATTCTAATATTTCTAATTATCGTGACTACTGCATAATTTGTTGCGTTGTTGACTGTTGGCAATAACTTCGTATAATGTGTAACTAAGGCGATATAATGGTGTTTTTACGGCCTAATTTTCTGAGATTGCCACTTGTAATCGCATTTCATAACTTGTTTCAGGTCATGTAATATGGGGCAAGCCTGCCATCAACGGGGCCCAATTCTAGACTCATTCAACAACAGACAAATTCTTGGCAGAAATCTATTTATACGTCATAAATCAATAGCCGTTCGTTACTCTCACAGAAACTCGAAAATAGCTCGACCGATTTAGCTGTTCTTTTTTTATTGTTCCTAATTGGGTTATATGAAAAAAACAAAGGATAAAAAATAAATAAAATGGTGAGTGCACAAACCGGAGCGGGTCGCTACTACACCTCTTGCTTAAACTTAGCGTTTGTAACTACAAAACCAACAAAACAGTAATAATTTATTCAAAGAAATCTAATGCTGTGCCATATGATTTCATATTGAAGATTAATGGGCCGAAAATATGAGGCTCTGTCTCAACACTCCCAACCTCAACCAGGTTGAGCAAGACCAACCTTCGGACCCCCTGTCTGTTAACCACGACCTTGCTGGCAACCACACCAGAGAACTACGCCATTGTTCTCACGAACCAGACTCGATGGCGTGCGATCAATATTTTTCCTGTTGGTACAACGGCATTTAATATTGGTAACTACTAACATTAACCGACACCTGAATGTATGTCTGAATAAAAACGAGCTCTAGGCTCAGCACCTAAAGTTGGTAATCCAACATTTACCTACGTACGTGTCACATAATACTAGTGAAAATGGGAATCAGATTCTTCGGCTAAAGACTAAATTTTATGGGAATCAGATTCTTCGGCTAAAGACTAAATTTTATGGGAATCAGATTCTTCGGCTAAAGACTAAATTTTATGGGAATCAGATTCTTCGGCTAAAGACTAAATTTTATGGGAATCAGATTCTTCGGCTAAAGACTAAATTTTATGGGAATCAGATTCTTCGGCTAAAGACTAAATTTTATGGGAATCAGATTCTTCGGCTAAAGACTAAATTTTATGGGAATCAGATTCTTCGGCTAAAGACTAAATTTTGAAGGTTCAAAATTTAGTCTTTAGCCGAAGAATCTGATTGCCATAAAATTTAGATTCTGATTGTCTTTAGCCGAAGAATATGTCCATGTGATATGTAGCTTGACTGCGCAGGTGCTAAAACCACATTACCAAGCTATGCTGAATAGCTGTGATATTGACAATGACTTTGTAGTTTATACGTACATATTATAAATACTAAATAATATACTTCTTCTACTAAAAATGCGAAAGTGAGGATGTATGGATGTTTGTTCCTCGTTCACGCAAAAACAGTTGAACGGATTTGAGTGAATCAATTTGGGAGGCATTCCTCAGAGCGCTCCTATCCTCCTGCAATGATCTAATCAGAGCAACCAACTAAGTGCAACTAAATAATATTTATTCCTCAAAGCGCAAACTACATGATGAAAAAATAGAGAGGGGTATGATGGATTCATTAATTATATCGATAGACAGTTTTAAATCAACTGTCCTAATTGTTACTTATTAAAACGGACTACCAGGCAAACAGAAAGAACAGTGGCGATAGCCTAAGAAACTTTTTGTTGACATTTTATTTTGCAACTGCCTATGAAAAATATGTCAAAGTATAGAGTTTGAATTCCTGAACAGTTTTGTCTTCAGTTATACTTTTAGAAGAAGTCAGGAATTAATAGTACATTCTGATATAAGTGGAGAAAGTTTGTTATTGCATTCGAGGCGGAATTATAACACCCGAGCCGTAGGCAGGGTGTTTTAGAGCCGAGAACTGCAATAACAAATGTCCACGTGTATCAAACGATGTTTTTCAATACACTTTTGAAGAAATAAAATAAAATAACGAAAAATATTTTTGTAACGAACTAAGAAACTATGATTTTAATTTTCTTTTTTTTCGCGCTTTGGTTTCGCCAGCTTGAAGGAGAGGCAAAGGTATGAAGCCGATAAACAGCCTAAAATAAAAAATAGATTTATATTTTTGAATTCAGAACACAAATAAATGGTAATTTGTGTATAAAAGTAACTATTAGTTTTTAATAACCATATTTATCTATGATATTCTATATAAAAACACAATTTGAATATTCAAAAAATATTTATTCCGTAAAGACGCGTAGTGCTTTGCCGAAATTAAAAAAAACATTCACCTCAGACTATAGGCATTGAACCAATTTGGACTAACTATGGTATAGGTATAGTTATCTGTGGCGATTTTCATTCCCGCACACGTGCGGGAAAATGGAAAAAATCGCACGTATGAAATAAATTGCATGTTGTACCTAATCGTAGTGCGTTATGGACCAGTTTTCGAGGAAGTGTATTGAAAAGATATATACTTTTTATCCCGGTAGTATGATCCCATGGGAAAATTACTGACTTTTGGTACTAACTTTATGGTTATAAGTGCTTTATGTTCGGTCGCAGTGTTTGGTGGTAATGATGATGATACAAAAAATGGCTGACGTTTCAAGTGCTATCAAGTTTGATTACAATTCAACAACAACAACAGCCCATAACTACCACTGCTGGACATAAGCCTCTTCCATGATGGGAGGAATTTGCCGTAATCTCCACGCGCTTGGCAGGCGGATTGGAGATCACAGTGATGAAAGACTAACAGAAAACGCTGCTGCCCATTCTCAGGTCTACGGAGGCGCAAGGTGTTCTGCCTCAGACATTAGTCGCCTTATACGACACCCGTGAGTGTATAATGGGTTGGTTCTATTCTACTCTGCCGGATACCACACGGCTTCGATTCGATTACAATTCATTGGATTGTTATTCTTTAAATTCGAATAGAGTATTTTAGTACATATAATAATATGTATCAACAAAAGATGCAAACAAGTTTTTAAAAGTCGCAGTGTTATTCCACACATTGATCACATCTACACTAATATCAAAGACGATTAATTTTTATTTTTGTGTGTATGTTTGTAATGAATAAACTCAAAAACTGCTGCGCCGATTTCAGAAAATCTTTCACCATTAGAAAGCTACATTCACCCTGAGTAACATAGCCTATATTTTATCCCCGTACTCCCACGGAAACGGGATCTACGCGGGTGAAACCGCGTGCCGTCCGCTAGTCATTAATATTTAGGTAAGTATACATATAAAATTCGATTGTAACGATCGCTCTCCGTCAAAGGTCACTGCAACAAAGCAATTGAAACAGGTATTTTAATAAATTATAGATTCAAAAGACGTCAATAATGTAATAGACGATGACACAAGTCTAACAAAAATATGAATCAGGATTAGATCTTTAGAATATACAACGTGTAACAGAAAGGATATAGTCATATTGAAGGAACATCAAACTGAACATCTTTCTCTATGGGACCACAATCGTAATCGCGAAAAAATAATCAACGGCCCCATACAAAATCCAATACCTACTCGACCCAAATGTATGAGACAGATGATTATTATTATTTTTTTTTTTTTTGGTGGTCCCATGGAAAAAGTTGCTCAGTTGGATGGTCAGAAGCACACCCATAACTACTTATACCCTTTCTGTTACACGTTGTAGAGCAGCATAAGCATAGTTCATAATGGCGCTTGAATGACATTGGTGTCGATTCTGTTGTGCACAAACTAAACTTAATTTAGGCTATTGCTATCTTTTTCTCTCTAATAAAACGAGGAAGAGACGGACGTAATTTAGAGGTGACAAATTAAATTGAACTAATATTTCCATACAAATTAAGGGTGCACGTAAAACATGTCGACTAAAAAGTGTTGTGCACTCCTATAATTGACAAGTCCACTGTAATCTGAAATTCTACTGTGTTTATTGTATGTGTATTAGTGAATAAGTTGTTGGAGAGCCATAAATAAATAAATAAATAAAAACACGGTGAAACGCAAGGCATAAACTAAAACTAGTTTGACATCTCTAACTTAGTTCATAGCTACTATAGCCGTACTTTTCTCGCTCTGCCTTTTAGTAAAAGATAGCAATAGTCTAAATTGAGTTTAGTGTGTGCACAACAGAATTGACACCAATGTCAGGAAAAGCGCTGTTAGGCGCCGTGCGTACTAAATGTAATAAATACATTAATAATATTTATTTCATTTAGTACGCACGGCGCGGCGCCCATACCAAAACCAGTATAATTATGAAGATTGTGCTGGAAATCTATACAAAGCGTGTTACAGCATAAGCCAAGTAATCCTCACAAATTCACCATCACAAACATACATATATTGATGTACATTTTGTGAAATCGTCTATGGTTTTTATTTTGAAAGAACCAGACGGCGGGCGTGCGGCGGCTTTAGTTCTGATTATGAACACGCGTCAAAATAACCATGGTTACCTTTGGATAGGCTAACAGTTCATCTGTTTACGGAGAACATAGTATTTCTAAAAAAACAGTAGTTTAGTCCAGCTGTAGTCGTAGGCGGTGAACCCACCAAAAACGTAGGTGTTGTCTTACCGTAAAACCTAACAAGGATATCCGTATCCAATAATAAATAGCTTCCTCATGTCATTTAAGGTAAAGACGTCAAATCCTACAAACGATAATCAACATTCGATACTACGGCAAAGAATTTTACGCTTACGTAATATCTAAAGAAAGAAAAATGCACACATTTTTGCACGTAACTTGGCGAATTACTTCCTATTACCCGATTAATCGATTGAACAACTCGATTGTTAGCGCTAAATCAATTCATCGATTTGCAAAATATTTGTGATGCTAATTTGATTTTGTGCACGTAGCGTAGGCCGAACTAAATAAACATTATGAAGACATGACAACGATTTTGATAAATCGAAAGATGCGTATGACTATAAGAAAACGAGAAGATCAAAGAAACGATGGATGGATTATATGAAGGATTAAATATAGCCTATGTTACTCAGGGTGAATGTAGCTTTCCAATGGTGAAAGAATTTTAGAAATCAGCGCAGCAGTTTTTGAGTTTATTCATTACAAACATACACATAAAAATACAAATCTTTCCTCTTTATAATACTGACTAGCTAGACTACTTTTTACTAGCTGACGTCCCGCGGTTTCACCCGCGTAGTTCCCGTTCTCGTGGGAGTACGGGAATGAAATTTAGCCTATGTTACTCAAGGTGAATGTAGCTTTCTAATGGTGAAAGAATTTTTGAAATCGGTTCATTACTTCCGGAGATACCCCCTACATACAAACTTACAAACAAATGTTACCTTTTTAATAATATTAGTATAGATAGATTGTAGATAGTGTAGATAACATGGATAAAAAAAGAGGTGACTGCTGAGATCAAGAGTAATAGAGAAGCATGGAAGAAGAAGACATGCTGCGCCAACCAATGACGTATTATATATAGACACGTCATGAACCAACATCGCGGCGCTTAAAAACGGCGAAAATACTAGAACTACTTATAAGCGTGAAGAAAGAGAAAGAAAATATGACACCGAACGGCGGGATGCCTGTTGCGAGAGGGAGATAAATATACATCTTCAGTCACGTCACAGGATTTATTAAATTATAAACAAACGTAGCGTCGCGCGACAGGTTGGTGCGTAACTAAGCGCGATGTGGCCAATTGGCTTCATTTCATGTTGTCATTTTAGAGTGCGGACAACGTATCTATAGTTTATATATCATTGGCGCCAACCCTATAAATAAGTTGAGATAAGGGGAGAAGAATAATGATGATTCTGATACTACGATGATGTACTTTGATGATTTCCAAATTTCTTGTAAGTTTTTATATTGTTTCTTTCTGAATACATTAAGGCCCTTCTAACCCTAAAATTAGCAACTCTATTTGTAGTGGTTCAATCTTCGTTTGAAATACTGTTAGAATAAAGTTCTAATCAGCTTGCACTACAAAGCGGTTGTTACGTAAGTCACTGCGGCCGAATAGTGCGAAATTAGTGGTTTTTTGCGATTTACAAAAAATCTATTGATTAGACTAAAAAAATAAAACACATAAGACCTGCTTTATAGTTATAAAGCTTTCTAACTGCTAACTGTTAGCAGCTAACAGTTAGTATGCAAAGTTTCATAATCTAATTTGAAGTAATTTTTGAATACTAGCGGTTTATTGTTCGATTTGGAGGTAACTTTGGATTTTTTTTCTATCGAGAAAAGTTTATGGAATCGTGTTTATTTCAGACATAGGACTTAGCATTAATCCTCAACTTTACCATATATTTATTTCAAAATTAATGCTGCAGTATTTTAGGCGTAACGGAGGATCATGCTAAGCCATTTGAGGCATAATGGCCCTTAAATGGGCTAGCTAGCCTTTGGCCGCAACTCGCCTGATGTGAAGCGATAATGCGGCCTAGGGTGGGCACTAGTGTTGCCAGGTGTCCCGATTTACGCGGGACGTACCGATTTTTAGGGGTCTGAGGACGCGTCCCGATTTGCGCCTGATCAGGACGCTAAATGTCCCGATAAATCAATAATTTAATAAAAACCATAATTATTACCAAAAAATAATATGTAATTATGTATTACATCAGTCGCATTCAAATCACCATATCGAGAGCGACAATACGTTCAAAATCGTGCGCATCGCATCACTAGCTTGTTCTCTCTCGCTCAGAACCGAAACCGAACCGACATCGACACTCGAACACGTCAAAACTGAAATTCAAATTAAAACTATCTTTAGCATGACGTGCAGTGAATTTTATAATTTCGTTACAAAAAAAACAAAGCAATCCTAAAGGCAGCAAAATGTAACGAAAAATATAGGTAACTATGATAAAAAATAAGTTATAAAAAAATAAACATATAAAACAGCGTCAAAATAATACATAGTTCTACGATTACGTCCAGCAAGTAATTGTACAATTGAAATAAGATTGACTAAATTATTAACATTAGTATTATTAGTAGTAGAAAAGCTATTAATTAAGGCAGTTATTTGAAAAAAATAAAGTATTTTTTTGTTTGTCCCGATTTAAAACCCTAAATCCCGATTTCTTTTACCATCTGCCCCGATTTTAATACAATCGGACCTGGCAACACTAGTGGGCACGCTTGCCTAGAAGAAACCAATTCACTCGAACTTTGAATAGATCTAGATTGTTAAATATGTCTTGAACTTAGCAATGGATGTTCATGAATAAATTACACATAGGCAAATATTTGAAATAATTACTAGACAAGACCATAACTTAAAAAACATAGAAAGATAATTTTCATAACTGCATATGTTAGTTTTAGTTTAGTTTTAGTTTAGATATATTTTCATATCTGCATATATTTATCATAATTTATCTAGACGATGACCAAACTGTTGAATTTAAGAAATATGATTGGTAATATTGGTGTCGATTCTGTTGTGCACAAACTAAACTTAATTTAGGCTATTGCTATCTTTTTCTCTCTAATAAAACGAGAAAGAGACGGACGTAATTTAGAGCTGTCAAATTTAGTTGGAACTAATATTTCTATACAAATGAAGGGTGCACGCTCGGTGCACGTAAAATCAATCAAAATCAAAGCATTTATTTCAAGTAAGCCAGTTACAGGCACTTTTGAATTGTCGAAACAAAGATTGAAAATTAAATGTAGCTACAGTCCCAGTCACAAGACATAAAAACTGTGAAAGTACTGTAGTTGCCCATTCCCTAGCGTAGATCTCTATGGAGAAGAATGGGCAAGAAACTCCATGGACACTCTTTTAAATCAGAATATTGTTACAAAATCTTGGTTACATCATTCACGTTGAGATGGTATATTATGTGAGAACAATGTAGCAAGATGTGCACGGTAGAAGTGTCCACAGCAAAAAAACACAAACACAAAAAAAATACAATTCAAAATAATTCATTCAAATAAGCCATGGCAACCAAGAGATGACCAGTCACAACTGACAGCGCCCGTTCACGGACATGACGCATGGATCAGCACCATTCAACTCAACCATTTTGAAGGGAACTAAATGATCCGACACATGCGCCACCATCAGCGAGACAATAGAGTGAGCATGACATACTCCAAACCGCCAGGGCACATTCAAGTCAAAAAAAGACGTAGGTTTCCAGTGAATGATAGCTTTCTAGTACATAGTACTCACACAATATGGGCTATGCATTTATATAATACTAAAGAGATTGATTCTATACAATTCAAAGATAGTTGTACAATATTCAGCAGCTCCAACAATACAATTTAATGCTATCAATTTATGCGCCCCTGTCCATGTGGAGCAGGACCAGCATTGAGCCAAGCATTTTTATCATCGATATAATCGCTCAACTTGTAATATGCTTGCTTACATAGTGTGCGTTTAATGCATGTTTTAAATTTTGTCTCATTCAGTTCAAGAATACTTTGTGGAATTTTATTATAGCATCTCAAACAGTACCCCATGAAAGATGAGTCTACTTTAGCGAGTCTGAAACCTGGCTGAACTAGTTGGTCCCTATTTCTAGTACTGTAATTATGTCTGTCACCCCTTTTACTAAAAAGGTGCAGATTTTTTCTGACGTACATTATGTTTTCGTAGATGTATTGACAATGTACCGTCATGATGCCAATATCCTTAAACAGTTCCCTTAGAGAATCGCGCCTACGAAGATTATATACGGCTCTGATGGCTCTTTTCTGCAAAATAAATATAGACTCAATATCTGCAGCCCGTCCCCACAGCAAAATGCCATAAGACATTATACTATGAAAGTAACTAAAATAAACCAGTCTAGCGGTATCTACATCAGTATACTGACGGATTTTTCTAATGGCATAGGCTGCTGAACTTAGCCACCCCGCAAGAGATGTCAAATGAGAACCCCATTGTAGCCTTGAATCAAGCGTAATCCCCAGGAAAACCGTTTTATCTACGAATTCAAGTTTCTCTTTATTCAATATTATATCACAATCACTACTTTTAACATTCGGTAAAGCAAATCTTATGCATTTGGTTTTTTTTTCATTTAATACCAAATTGTTTGCTGTGAACCAATTTTGGACCTGAAGTAGGGCATTATTCACGTCATCTAGATTTTGGGCCCGCCTATTTATCTTAAAAATTAGGGAAGTGTCATCAGCAAATAACACCATATTTTGAGGTTGGTTTTTCAGTAAATAAGGTAGATCATTTATATATACTAGAAAGAGGAAAGGACCCAATATTGAGCCTTGTGGAACCCCCATTTTTACTTTTAACCCCTGTGAATTAACACCATTTATTTGAACATGTTGTTGTCTATCATTCAAATAAGATTTTACCAAACTAAGTGCAAGTTTACCCAGTCCGTAATGCTCAAGTTTCAAAAGTAATGTGTCGTGATTTACGCAATCAAACGCTTTGGAGAGGTCACAAAAAATTCCTATGGCGTCTTGAGACTCTTCCCACGCAGTAAATATGTGCTTTAATAAGGTTACACCGGCGTCAGTTGTACAACGTCCCTTGGTGAAGCCATACTGTTGATCATGTAAGATTCTGTTGGTGTTAAAATGATAGAGCATTTGATTAAGCATTACTTTTTCAAAAACCTTGCTAAAAACTGGTAACACGGATACAGGCCTATAATTATTAGTATCTTTACTGTCCCCGGATTTGAAAAGAGGTATGACTTTACTGTATTTCATTAAATCAGGGAAAACTCCTTGGTCTACACATAAATTAAAAATTAAAGCTAAGTAAGGGGCTATAGTCTCAAGTATGGATGTACAAACTTTAACAGACATTCCCCATAGATCTTCGGTTAGTTTGATCTTTATTTGCCGGAAAGTTTTAATAACAATCATAGGGTTAATGTGTTTAAATTTAAATTCAACCAGGCAGCCAGACACATTCGCCATTAATAAACCAATTGAGAGTTCAGGTGAGGAAATAAGAGCCTCCGTTGTTTTTTGTGGTATATCGGTAAAGAATTTTACAAATTCTTGAGCTACTTCCTGATTAGAGCTTTTAGGACCACATGCTGTATCTAATGTGTAGCTAGTGTTACGTATTTTCTTCCTGTTAGTCTCATTATTTATAACTTTCCAAACTGTCTTTATTTTATTTTCTGCTGTTTTGATCTTGTTGCTAATGTGCAGTGCTTTAGCAACCTTGCATGTATTTCTAAAAATGTTTGAATACTTAGCAACATACTTGTTAAAAGTTTCAGTGTTTATAAAAGGCTTAAGGCCATAAAGCTCAAATAGTCTTTCCCTACTTTTTCTGATACCTCTAGTTGCCCAATCACTAAATATGAATTTAGGGCAAATACTTTTTGTCTTCTTTTCAAAAGTTTTATTGAATTCCGTGTGAACTATTGAAAAGAAACGATCATACAATTGATCTATATTAATATCATCAAGGCCCATAACGCTTAACTTGTTCTGTAGCAAAATATTATACCTATTTAATCTGCTAGAAGATATAGGTCTAAATTTAATTTGAACTTTTTGCGATGGGGGTGTATTACACCTGAAGGTTACAGTTTGTCCACTATGGTCAGAGGGTAGACAATTTACTATTGCTTTATCTAAGTAATCACAATCGCAGAAAATATTATCTATACAAGTAGCAGAAGATGGAGTGACTCTAGTAGGTTCTGTAAAAGTGTTGGTCAAGTCAAATGACTTAAAAAGATTTAATAAGCGACTGCTATTTGCACATTCTTCTAAAATATTGATATTAAAATCACCACAAATAATTGTAGATTTATTACTGACTGCAAGTTTTGCCATCACATCTTCCATTATTGATTCAAACAAAGAAAAGTTTTGATAGTTTGGGGGTCTGTACACACACACAATTACATGCTTATCTAGCTCAACACAGGACAGTTCAACGCAATGTTCAACCGAGAGACCTACTATGTCATTACGTTGCTTATATTTAAAACAATTTCTTATTAATATTAGGGAACCTCCACGAAGCATAGTTTTACGGTTAAAGCAGCTACCCACCATATAGTTCTCATAATTGATAAGCATTTGGTAATCCTTAAGCCAATGTTCAGTAAAACATATAATGTCAAACTTACTATTTTCTAAAAACAATTCAATTTCTAATAATTTGGAAGAAATGCCTTGGATATTTTGATGGAATAATTTCAAAGTGTTCTGCTGAGGCCCTTTTTTACTAACTAATTGAGTGCAAGAAGATACGTTGGTAGGATTAACAATATTGTTAATCGTACCTCCTGTTGTCTCATTTCCTAGTTTAAATTAATTTTTGGAGTGAGGCTGGAGACACCCGTACCATCCTCAGACAACAAGACCCTATCACTAATACTAATATACCCTAATTGAGAATTCTCCACGGTGACACATGGATCCTCCTCAGTACAATGTTTGTAAACATTTATAGCACTAGTGCTATATTCATTGAAAGTCACCTGTATATTAGTATTACTACTAATAGTCGCAGTGTTAATAATAGAACTAAACTTAGACATACTATTTATGTCTGTGTGAATATTATAAGCTAATAGCCGAGCTATTTTGTATCTACATCTAATAGGTAGATACACCTTACCCCGTGTCGACTTCAGTTTACCAACAATAGTGTTGATATCCAGATATATAAGTCTGTCACTATAGTGACCTACTAAAAAATGTACATGGTTATTTAACATATGTATATAATTATTTTTTCTATTACCCAAATTTTCAAAAAATGGAAAACCACACAATATTATTTTGTTACAATTTAACTTTAACAACTCTGAAACACAGTCAGTGATGTCTTCCTTTTTAATCTTAGAACTATTACCAACACATATAGTAATGGTGGTACTAGGATCGCAAACGGTCTTTGTTACTGATGCCATAATCTGTTTGTAGGTTGATCCTGGCATGCAATAATTTTGGGTACAATAACTCAGGTTATTACTGATCAATTTCCCTAACCCTCTACCAAAAGCAACTACGACAAAGTGGCATTGGAAAAGGCTGGAACAAGTAGTAAAAAGATCTGGAAATATATTAAAGACGCAACGTATACTACAAAACAATGTGAGTCATCTTCAAGTTTATTACAAGCACACTCGTCACCAGTGGAATCCGCTAACATAGCAAATAATTTCTTTATTAAGGTGATATGTTGAAAAACATGTGTTTTTTCTATTTCGTGTAACTTGTTGAGTATGTGGAATACGGATTTAACATTTTGGTATATGCTTTTTGACTCTTTGGTCTAGTATCGTGTAAAAGGAATACACGATTAAATGATTTTTTCTCGATGCAAAAAAAATGCAAAGTTATATCTAATTTTTTACTTTTTTCGACATCATGGCGTAACGTTTAAGGATTATTCAATGAAATTTACTTTAAAACATATATAATTATTGTATCAAACTTTACTCAAAGTAGTTTTAAATTTAATTCTTTATTTTGTTAAAAAAAAGAGTAAATTCGTTTTGGCACATACGTCGTTTTACTCCGAGCGCACGCACAATATAGCCAGCTCTCTTCTTTTGCATTTCAAAAGTAATTGCATCACTTTCGCTCGCTTAGTAGAGCAGTCGCCCGGTGCGAGGTATCGATGTAGGCCCTTAATGTGGGTAAGTCTCTAGCAGAAAAAAATCTGGGTCAATCCCAAAACCTGACGAACATTCCTTTAACTTCTAACACTGCTTTAACTTCCTTTGCGCTGCTAGATACTGACGAGACTGAGGTAGATAGTATGATCATGACCTTGAAAGAAGACTGTGCAGTTGGCTGGGACAACATTTCGAATAAAATTCTTAAAAGATTCAAGGACATTTTGGTACCACCACTGACCTATATTTTCCGCATTTGTTTATCTTCAGGGCATTTCCCAGAGTGTCTCAAAAAAGCTGTAATTATCCCTGTATATAAATCAGGCAGCAAAGAGCAAGTGACAAATTATAGACCTATTTCTTTACTACCTTCTATGTCAAAAATATTGGAGAAAATAATAAACAAAAGGTTGTTGAAATATTTGGAAGATAAATCTATTCTGTCTAAAAGGCAGTTTGGATTTAGACCTAAAGTTTCAACTGCCGATGCGGTACATCATCTGACTGACTATCTAGCGCAAGAACTTGACAAGGGTAACCACACAGTAGGAATTTTCCTGGACCTCGCCAAAGCTTTTGACACAGTTTCCATTCCAATTCTATTGCGCAAGCTTGAGATCATGGGTGTAAGAGGCACCCAATTGAAAATATTCAAAAGTTATTTAGAAGATCGTTCCCAGTGCGTAAAGATTGGTGATGTACTCAGCGCTGTTCAAAAAAACACATTTTTTGGTGTTCCCCAAGGAAGTATTCTAGGGCCCACCTTGTTTTTGATCTACATAAATGACCTTTGCAATCTAAAGCTAGAGCATGGTACTATCATAACTTACGCTGACGATACTGCTTTACTTTTTTCGGCTGACTCAGAAAATGAAGTCTACAAGCTTGCGCAACACGGATTTAATATTGTAAATAAATGGCTTCAAACTAACTCACTAACTCTAAATGCAGAGAAGACAAACTACATTAAGTTTTCGATGCGCAAGCATGTATCCAATATCCCCTCAGCGTTGCATGCTCATTGTTGCCCAGTCCCTGCAGATAGCCAGTGTCAGTGTCCCAATATTAAGAAGACTAACAGCCTTATTCATAAAAAGTTAGAGCCTCCTTGAAGGCTCCTTGATGGCCCGATGCTAAAAAACATTATTCATAAACGTCTGCTAACGCTAATCAGTCCATCAAGGCTCTGCTAAAGTTAGAAGACTGTTGACCCTCCTTTATCTCTCTGCTAAGTCACAAAATGGCGGCCGCAAATTTGAACAGCTGACTTTGACAAGAGCAAAAAACCATACCGATGATAATTTTAATGAAAGGAGGGTCAGGAAAACATATTTTTTGGAATTTGTATTTAAAAATCCTCTTAATTAGGTATTTAAGATGATACGTGTACTAACAATAAATATGAAAAAAAAAAAATTAGGATGATGAACATAGTTACGGCTTTTTGCACTTAGGTACAATATAAACATGCGGATCGGAAATGGCGGGAAAACAAACATCTCGCTTTTTTTTAAAGTTGATCTTGGGGTTGTATCATCAAATTTTTATCTTTTCTTATTGGTTTATCATTTCTGTTTTATTTTTATTTTTTTTCTCGTGTGTATTTGTAAAAAAATGTGTTTTCCCGCTAATTTGCTGTCATTGCTGTAAATTTTTTTAATTGTCGATGAGGCCATTTTTAGGGTTCCGTAGCCAAATGGCAAAAAACGGAACCCTTATGGATTCGTCATGTATGTCTGTCTGTCCGTCCGTATGTCACAGCCACTGTTTTCGAAACTATTTGGTAAGTAGATGTATTCTGTGAATCGCATTAAGATTTTCACACAAATATAAAAAAAAAACAATACATTTTGGGGGTTTCCATACTTAAAACTGAAACTCAAAAATTGTTTTCATCAAACCCATACGTGTGGGGTATCTATGGATAGGTCTTCAAAAATGATATTGAGGTTTCTGATACTTTTTTTTTCTAAACTGAATAGTTTGCGCGAGAGACACTTCCAAAGTGGTAAAATGTGTCCCCTGTAACTTCTAAAATAGTAGAATGATAAAACTAAAAAAAATATATGATGTACATTACCATGTAAACTTCCACCGTAAACTGGTTTTAACTTAATTAAAAAAATACACTATTATTAAAACATCGATCAAAGTTACAACGAACTACAAGAACTTTTATATTATGTTACTTGCTGCTACGGAACTTTTTTGTCTGTTGATTTGTCAAGATGGCCAACATAACGCGTCTAATCCGTCTATCAGCAGCTCATTAACTAGCAGACTGCTAGCAAGCGTTTATGAATCATACTTTTTGACAACCGTCTAACAAGCCTAATGAGTCTGCTAGCTAATAGACCAATCAAACCTCAATTAAGGATTTTTTATGAATAAGGCTGTAACAAAATAAAATACCTGGGTATTATAATAGACGAAACCCTTTCATTCAAACAACATAATATGGATGCTCTCAATAATAGAATTCGTAAGCTGATATTCGTATTCAAAAAACTACGATTTATAACAGATCCGAAAATACTTAGGCAAGTATATTTTGCGCTATGTCAGTCAATTCTGACTTACTGCATCACTTCATGGGGTGGGGCGAGTAAAACTCTGTTATTGCCCATTGAAAGAGCTCAAAGAGCTATTCTCAAGGTGGCTACTTGCCGCCCTTTCCTTTTCCCCACTAACCTCCTGTATAAATCTTGTGAAGTACTAACAGTTCGACAGTTATTTATTATGAGCACTGTACTAAAACAACACGCAGCACTTCCATACAGCACTGATTTCACTAAAAAAAGACGGAAAGATATAGTTTGCCCTCAAAAAAGTACAAAACATGCTTTCACAGCCAAGTTTTATATGTACCTCGGACCGCTACTCTATAACAGGCTGAATGGAAAAGGAAGCATCTACCCCTTAAATCACAATAACTGCAAGAAAATCCTTAAGGAAGCTCTTCAAACTATGTCCTATGAAGATACAGAGAAGTTATTACTTGTGCAAAAGTAAATATAGTCCATAATATTGTTAGTTTTAAATTAGCTAAGTTAAAATAGTATAATTTTATATACCCTTTTACATTGGTACCAATAATATTAATATGATATATGATTATTTAATAAATTAATGTTACCTCAAATCGCCTGAAACACAGGATTACCTAGTTCAGGCTCAAAGCATGAGTGAACTTGACATAGATTTAAGAAAAACTGTAAACTTTTACCTTACATTTTTTGAATAAAAAATTTATTTATTTATTTATTGTAAAATGTAAACCAAATAACTTGGTCGACCGTACGTTTTGATCAAATCTAATAACTGATGGCTTAGCCTTACCCCTAACAAATAACCCTCCGGGCATTACAGGCGTGATGATATAAAGGGTATAAAACACCTCTTAAGGTGGATGCTCAAGGGTAGCCCGCGAAATTCAAATTTTCTTACGTTTTTTGCAATTTGCAGGCCAGTGCTAGGTTGTATGTTGATTAAAATATTGTTTGCGACTGTAAGACGTATGTAGTAACACAATTATAATCATCAAAATCATCAATACAACCCTCCAAGTTCATAATGGTGCAAGAATGATTTTGACCTTGGAAAAGTAATTTTGACACCAATATGAACTTTGAGGGTTGTATTGATGAGTTTGATGAATATAATTGTGTTACTACATACGTCTTACAGTCGCAAACAAAATTTTAATCAACATACAACCTAGCACTGGCCTGCAAATTGCAAAAAACGTAAGAAAATTTGAATTTCGCGGGCTACGCTTGAGCATCCACCTTAACGAAGCCGAAAAGCACTTGTTCTCCCCGTCATTGCGATCATTTTTTGTTCTACGCCATACCTGGGAACCTCCTAGTTACGGAGATATTGGGGGTCAAAGTTCCAACTGTTTGACAAGTTTTTTTTTAAATACAATTTTTTAATGTATGATTTTTACTTTAAACATCCCACGACCCCCGTACTATTCAATCCATTCACCAGCACAATGTTTTCAGTACGTTACATTGAATTCTACCACAAAACATGATTTTTCACCCAAAAAGAAGTCGTTTCCCAGCAATAATTTTTGCGTAAAGTTAAGAATGCTTGGTTGACGGCTCGGCTTCGTGAACAGGTTGTGTACATCCTATATACTATTTCAATTAATAAGAACCTAATACATAATAGCACGTTGAGCCTTTAGATTTAAAAAACTCGATTATGTCCGGTGCTATAAGAATGATGAAAAAATGGTTGTCTGTAAAGTCGGTTTACGGAGGATAATTTATGATCCTAACTTTAAAACTGACGGACTTTCATCCCCTATTTAACTCCCTTAGGGGTTGAATTTAGAAAAATCCTTCCTTATTCCTTGTTTACATTATAAAGGGAACCTTTGTGCAAAATTTCAGTTTTCTAGGTCCAAGGGTTTGGGCTGGGCGTTGATCGCGGCGCTCGTAACGGTGCCGGTGTGACACTTTTTCGTGCATGCAGCAAGACGTTATCAGTTTAAAAGATTCATACTTCTTGCAAAAGTAGAGACAGTTTCATACGAGAACATGTAGAGAAATTAAATAATTTCAAGCTAGCTACCGTAACTTTCGAAAAAAATTGAGAAAACTCGATTCTGAGGACAATGATCAAATGATTTCCGACTTTCTATTGGAGCATTTCGTATGACATAATAAGTTCGTTATGACATAAAATAAACTAAATAGAAAGCAGACGGAATGTTATTCCTAGCTAAGGCATTCAATACTGTATCAACCATACCATAATTACAGCACATTACCATAATACGATAAGCTTTAAAAGAGACCAAGGAAAAGATACCACTACTACTATACTAGAGGCATACCACCCCGCAGTCGCAGTCCCACGTAAAAAGGTCCATATATCCATGACCCTTCAGTCTTTCGGTTTATCTTTTCAGGAAGCCTCTAGAATAGCCCCAGACTGACATATCTGGCTTCGAGCCAGACCATATTGCCAATAGTACGGAAGGAACGGCTGGGGACATAAGCGTACTTCGAAAATTAAGGACTTTCCATACACGACTTCATCCCCTTCTTTAACCCTTTGGGGGTTGAATTATAAAAAACGCTGAGACACGTATACATTAATTTTCAATCGTAAGCCTAAACACAAAATTTTAAGATCCTAACTTTAAAACTGACGGACTTTCATCCCCTATTTAACTCCCTTAGGGGTTGAATTTAGAAAAATCCTTCCTTATTCCTTGTTTACATTATAAAGGGAACCACTGTGCAATATTTCAGTTTTCTAGGTCCAAGGGTTTGGACTGGGCGTTGATGAGTCAGGCGGAACGTGACTGGCGCGCGCAACGGTGTGACACGCTTTCGTGCGATTTCTAAGACGATACCACGACAAAAAAGATAATCACTTTTTTTAGTTTCAAAGACCATACAATGTCACTGGAGTTCACTGGACTTTTTTATTTTGCACTATTAACTGCGAGTTTAGTTTTATTTTTGACAAAGTTTACAAACCAATATTATTTATTATTGTTCAGTTCGGAGGAGAGGACGATTAAGGAAAATGTTTTGTGGACACTTAAAATGTTGGATATTTTCGACGTTTGTAAACTATTTGTAATGTTTAAAATGGTGCTGAGTGTTGCAAATCTTGCGACTGTGATTAAATGGATTTTCTATAAGACTGGGTAAGTTTCCGAAAAGTATGTTATAACGAATTATATACGGTTCGCAAACGAAGATAGGGTACAGACTAGCACTTCAAGCTACAATCTGTCAAATTTCTTTAATAGATTTTCAACTTTATCGCTAAAGCATTAAGTTCAAGGTTGATTGGGAAAATTTTACAGTTTCGGGTAACTTGATGTGCTGGCGTCTGACTCTGTACATAAACATACACCCCATAATGCGATTTAGTTTCCAAACATTAGGGAATATGCATGAAATTCAAAACTTTTTATTCCTTAACCCTTTATTTGCCAACCAGACAAATACCGAGTTACGATAATGAACCTTATGAACTTCCACCATCCACAAGATTCATATCAGTACCGGAGGACGAAAGACCAACCGGCGACTTTGTATATTCATACTTTAGGAGAATATTTTTTGCACCATTCTTGTCTCGATGTATACCTTTACGACATACACTACAGTATACGTAACGGTGTGGAGACTTTGATACACGTAAAGTATTCTTTGCACCAAATGTGAATTGTAATGCATCTAATTTAGGAAACTTTTTTAAGAAATCATCACGATCACTATACCGTTTGTAGAAATAATTGATTAGATAGGATAATTCTATAGAACTAATCTTGACAGTTCTCTAACATCATCGCGTATAGTTGTGAGTAATGCATCTTTTCGATCACTGAGCGGACACAGTACCGATGTGAGCCCCTTTTTAACACATATACCGAGACCTCTTGATCATCGGAAAGTGCAGTCTCGCGTTGACGACGTTTTCGATTTAGACACTTTGCACTCGATGAGCGCTGAGGATCATTTTAGCCACGAGGTGGACACACCATTTCTATACAAGTTCATATACTAATAAAATGTATAGACTATTATTGATAAGGAAACAAAGGTTTTTGTTAAGGTTTGAAAAAAACACAAGGTTTATAATTGCTTAAAGTGCCGTGTATATTATACTATACATTGCGAATTAAAGGGTTAAAAATGCCTTGTATTGGCCCATATAAACATTGTATTACACTTGTTTATCTTGTTTTAAGCTTTCACGGTTCATAACTATACTTAAAATGTCACTTACGGGATATCTTCCGTGATTATTGTTTATTTTTTGAGCTCCCGATATTTCGACGCTGTTGCAAGCGCCATGATCGCGGTTTAACTCTGCGGGTTAAAATTAATCAATAATCACGGAAGATATCCCGTAAGTGACATTTTACTACTTGTTATCTTTCTAATACAACACTTATTTTACAATTTAATATTTTTTGTAAGTAGCGTGTTTTTGGTGAAATGGAACGCAAATTCCAAACACATCGTCGCCGGTAGTGACGTCAAACGTTATGAAAACACTTTTATTTAAAAACTGCTAAAAGTTTTAATAAGATGTTAGTTAAGTAATATTGTTATTGCAATTCATGCTTGATAGCACATACATTTAGTAAAAATGATTATATTAAGGGTAAAAACTTATATGTAAACAAGGCAGATACGCGGAAATGACGACAATTGCTATGACATGAATGGCCGCGACAATCACGGACGTTTAAACTGTCGTAGACAATTTTTTTTTTTGAGTCACAAGCAGTCTTTGAACTTAACTTTTAATTATTTTATTGGGTTAATAGTAGGTACTGTACTTACATCATTGATTTAAGTGAAGAAAAAAATTCATGCATATTCCCTATTGAAAAAAAAAACTTTAAAACTCTCACAGAAAGTATATACGCAGTGCTGCAACTTCAAAAACAATATACCAGCCACCAGCCTAAACTTGACATTCGTTTTAGTTGAATTAACAACTTCGCATAAACTTTTGCTGACTAGAAATAGCAAAAATTCAAAAATTGATAAAGACAATTCAAGCCTAGGTAAAGGTCAGTTGTAAGGTCAAAATCCCAAAAGAATACACTCAGACACTCCAGAGTACTAAATCGACAATAAAAACACTGAACACGTAACCACGTGCAGATCACACAGCCGCCATTTTGTTTCCATTGCGAAACCAGCGATTGGCGCCAAAACAGGCAAATTTTAATGTGTCTCTAATTACATTTAATTCTGTATGCTGAATTCGTATTCATTGACTGAAGGCTGCATGGGAACCTTTAATGCTCTACAAGAATTCTGTGTTCAAAATGACATTATATAATCAAAGTTCAAAATATTGTAAACGAGCTAGCTGTTGCCGGCGGGCGCGGCGATCTTCGTTCGGGTGAAATTATTATTAAAAAAAATATTACTTCCCTTTTTTTTAATCAGATTTTGTAAACAATTTCAACGGTTTTAATTTTTCTTGCACGGGATCCTAATTATTTTCTTAAATAAAAGAAGCCTAACTTAGACCTTAAAACATCAGCTATCTGCCAATAAAGGTCCCGTCAATCTGTCCAGCCATTTCGAAGATAAGCCGGAACAGCCAGACAGACAGCAAAAAAAATGTGTATTTGTACTAAGTGCCGTATTGTATCATATATTTTCATATGCATTTAGTAAATCAAATTAAATCATTTATTTCTTTGCAAACATGGGTAATTGATAGGTACATAGTTGGAAAAATCTGTTATTTTGATGTTACAAATAGACACTTCAATTTTATTTATTTGTTGTATGTATAGGTTAGTTGTTCGATGAATTGCGAAATAAAATACAAGACACCCAAAATGTATCCAGTTTTAATAAAAGGTCAAGGATTAGAGTAAACTTGAAGTTGATTAAAGAAAACCTCTTGTTACCCACTAGAGGTTTTAAAATGATGAATTCTTCTGCAGACACATCGATTTTATTTATAAAAGCACATACCTAAGTACATCATTTTAAGCTCCAGTGCAATCTAATCTTGATGGTTAGGTACTTATCAAATAAGGCAAATAATGATGGTCACAAATTAATTTAATAATCAAATTGGAGTATCGAGTCAAAAAACCGGTTACTTAATGGAAACCTGAAAGATCAGTTGATGTCATCCTATTGTAGGTTAATTGATAAAAAAACCGGCCAAGTGCGAGTCGGACTCGCGCACGAAGGGTTCCGTACCATTATCTATACATTAGACAAAACGGCAAAACAATCACGTTTGTTGTATGGGAGCTCCCCTTAAATATTAATTTTATTTGTTGTTATAGCGGCAACAGAAATACATCATCTGTGAAAATTTCAATTGTCTAGCTGTCACGTTTCATGAGATACAGCCTGGTGACAGACAGACGGACAGACGGACAGACAGACGGACAGACAGCGAAGTCTTAGTAATAGGGTTCCGTTTTTACCCTTTGGGTACGGAACCCTAAAAACAACTTTTGCAGAGCTTTCACAGATGTATGTAAATAGTATCTTGAGCGTTGCACCTCAAGAAGATCTGATGATTGTAATTATTTTAGTTTTACAACCGTTTCTCCATATCTCTTCGAAATAAAAAAATTCTAATAACGTGAATTGCGAATTGGCGAAAAGATCGAGAGAAGTGGAAGCAATGAGGGAAGGCATTTGCCCAGGAGTGAAACAATACAGGCTAACTAAAAAAGAAAATTACAAGAAAGAATACAACAACTTCAACATCATTACCCCGCATGATATGCATTCAGGCATAATAGTCCCCGAAACTGTTACTCCAAAACATCAACTGTCGGAAGTGTCGGAACCAGCACTATCTCTAACGTAAAAGGAAATAATGATTTGTATGCAAGCTGAACTCACTCGCCTAGAAAAGTAGAACATTGCGATGGTTAGCTAACCTTCACCTCAGAACGGGTCGTTTCCGACTCCGAAACGAAAGACCGCCTGCATCGCAGATTAGCTACACACGATATGAAGTCTAAAATAAATTAATGAAGGTGTTTCCTTGCTGACTGATACCTGAGATAATTTGTTGTCGAAACAAACTTCGAAGTCAGGGGTCCAGTCAAAATGAGTAGGTGTTAAAGAGAGAAAAAAAAATGTTATTATTTTTGCCCTTGCGGTGTTTTAATGAAATGGCGATTTAGACGACGCAGTGAGATCATTCTGGAGAAACCGATACCCTTGATAGTTTGCGGTGAGGTGAAGTAATGAGGCTTCCTCAATTATTTAGTTCAATAACACCTCTGATTTGCCTCTTAATGATAAACCTCCTGAACATCTTCAAAGTAAAATGGAAAAGCTTACTGCATCTATACTTCTATACTATAATATTTTATAGTGGTAAAATTTGTTTGTATGTAAGGGATAATCTTCGGAACTTCTGATCCGATCTCGAAAATTCTTTCACTTACGGGAAGCTACATTATCCGCGAGTGCCATAGGTTACATTTAAAACGTTTCCGTGTCTCAATTTCAATACATAACGGGAGCGAAATCGCGAGCAAAAGCTAGCAACTAACTACATAATTACGTAACGAATGCACTAAAATGACCTTATAAGTAAACGTTAAGCAAATATTTGTGCTAGTAAGAATTTACATAATTTTCTATGTCTGCATTTCGCCATTACCAACCACTCATACGTCGTATTAAATTGAAAGGTCACGACGATTTCCACAATGCGGCCGATACAAATATTATCAATTTTTGACAGAATATCGCTGGTAGCAATGAAGTTTTCAACACTGACTAGGGAAATATACCGACAGGTAACATACAAGTGGTAGGCTTCGGAGTTCCCACTACTAGGACACAGAAGACTCTACGATAGAAAGTGGGCTGTCATCCAACACACAGACCCAGTGGGTTTGTAGATATCCCATCGCCGCCGCTCACCGGTCTTCAAATGTTTTCCTTAGCCGTTTTGGGAGTACTGGGAATGTTGATGATGAGGTAACACACTTGTTCTTTTTATTGGTCTACCTACTTTTTATACTGAAGTTCTCAAAAGATGTTATGCGAACGAAACTAAAACAAATACGAGAGCAATATCAGTTAGAATCATCCTATACATATCTGATTAATTGATCATAACAATAACAAAATTAGTCATGCTTCTTTAAAATAAACAAAGTCATTACAATACAGTAAAAGAATTATCCAATGACTCACACGGCACACCATGCCCATGTAAGTTCAAACTCTTCATTTAATTCCATTGAGCTTAATTGAGTCCAAAGTACAGCATAACAGCACTAACAGTTCACTAGACTAAGAAATAACCACCGACAATTTTAATTTCAAAAGAACACACAACATAACGATTGATTCCATTTACGTTATAATTGAGCAGAACTTCAAGGTGGATTTGTTAAATTCGTAGCAAATGAATTATCAGCGATATTTGAGTATAGTTGCGTCAAAATCTTTCACAAGATCTGCCTACTGTTTGTGTTTAGTTATTACAACAGAATCGATGAAGGAAAAAATAGTGAGAAAACCGACATATCCTAGATCCAAAAATTCGAAGACATGTTACAATCATCAAAACGCACAGTACCCACGTGGTGGACCACATAACAGGACCATAGACCACATAGAGGAGGCTTGTGTCCCAGCAGTGGGAACGTATAACGATCTGGAAAACTACAAAACACAATCGCAAACTACGGAATCTGTATTCCGTAGTTTGCGATTGTGATAAGGAAAGAAATAAAGGAAGGATAATCAAGATTCAAGAGGCTTGGCTGTTGATCACAGTATACCTACGTTATTATTGTACAGAAACGAGACTTGTCTACTTCCTGATATGATTTCCTTAGTGACTTCTTTAGATTAAGCGAAAGAAATAAGGACGAGTAAAGGAAGAGGAAAGTGTAAAGGAAGACAAAAGTGTTCGTGGAAATGTAAATTACCATGAAAATGATAAGGAGGAAATGCTGATTGATACAAAACCTTCACTATCAATGAAACATAGGGACCCTAGTGCCTATACTAGAGAACCAAACAGGATAATAGGTAACATTGGGGGAATGAAGCCCCAAGGTAGGGCCTAGGAACACTACGAATTGAAATTATCAGGAAACGAGCAAAGGCATAGTAGTTTCTCGAAAATTCTCGAATATGAAAAGATGAGGAAAATCACAGAAAACAGTATTCTTGAATCAAGTCCCGTTGACCTCAGTCGCGTCAATGATTTGTTGGTGTAATGTTCAGTTTTCCTATTGTTTTTTAATGGCCTTATTATCGGCCTGTTTATAATGAGAATCACGTAAATAACGACAATCGTTCAGAATAGGATATTGACATCATAAATAAAGGTTCGGTTCTATCTGAAGGACCGAGAACTTCAATAGCCTTGCTGTTCTTTGCCTCTAGTTTCGTTTCCGGGGAGGTGGGAAGACCTCAAAATTCCTTCAGCCATTTAAGCGTGAAAAGGTAACAGACATGCAGAGTTACTTTCCCATTTGTGATATCAGTATGGATGAATCCGACATCCATGCTGATCACCAGAAGATTCTAAGTTTCAATATTTGTGTTGTTTTATTGTTAATCACCACTTGTTATCCTTGTCCCATGTTACTTGATTAACATGTAGGATATATGTATATACGTTTTTTTACCGGTAATATGATCCCGTGGGGCAGTAACTGAACTTCACGTGGGCGAAGCCGCGGGAAAAAGCTAGTGTTATTAAATTTCTTATGATTTTTTCATATTTCCTTCCATTATTTATGGTGCTCAAAACAAACGCAGAAGCAACAGACTTCAGAGACGCTCAGATATTTTGATAACACTTTCCTAGTTTAGCTGTTATCTATGTCGTCTATATTTGTTTACCCCGAAGCTCTTTTTCTCCAAGTTTTTCTTTTTAGGGTTCCGTACCCAAAGGGTAAAAACGGAACCCTATTACTAAGACTTCGCTGTCTGTCCGTCTGTCTGTCACCAGGCTGTATCTCATGAACCGTGACAGCTAGACAGTTGAAATTTTCACAGATGGTGTATTTCTGTTGCCGCTATAACAACAAATACTAAATATAGTCAATGGTACGGAACCCTTCGTGTGCGAGTCCGACTCGCACTTGGCCGGTTTTTTCTTTTTCTTCTCGCACGCGTTCTGTCCTAAATGTACAAGGCACTCGGCGACAAAATAGTGGATAACCTTATTATCAATTACCGATTACTCAATGTATGAACTTTAAACAATAACATAATATAACAACTACAGGTGGCCAAAGTCAGGCAGTAACCGAACCTTGCGGTATTACCTCATCGACAACTGAATAAAAATAAAAATAAGGTTACCAAAATTCAGGATTCGTAAAAAGTTAAAAGAGGTGTTAATGATTAACTTTGCACAGCAGTACAAGAATGTCAGCAGATATCCCCAGAACAATAGCAGATAATATTCTGTAAAGATTTAGAAAACATAGTACCAGAGGACGCTCAATAAGACGAACCCAAAAAACGTGATTATAATAAGAAGATTATGCAAATAAAATGCAAGCCGCAGAGGTATTTAAATCCAACTAATGGGTCGACGGTACAGGCAAACGTGTTTGAAACGAAAACAAAGGCGATCTCGCTCAGCAATAGCATGTATATGGTCTGCTTACAGCCTGCGCAGACGCATCTTGAATGCCGATGTCTTTAATGCCACACACAGTAACCTCATTCGTCGTATGAATATGAGGTGTGAATTAAATAAAGATAAAATTCACATACTCAAGTAAGGACCTATGACCTCGGGTCGCTTTCAAAATCACTTCGGGTCTTGGACATCGTGAAAATGAGAAGGGCAACTCACCGACTGTATAAGGGCATGCAGTACTTAAAGTCGATTGAGAGTCTTACCACGATTCATCTGTCGATTGAATAGACTATATAAAACTCTTTGTTCTCCAAAACTATTTTTATACAGTTTGACGTCAAAAACCGTTATGATGGCAAAAACACGAATTTTAATTCATAATTATATCAGTAAACGACTGTGTGTTAAATTGTTTTGGGGTTTGGCCTTCTAGTAGTAGTTCCAGCGGAGAAAAAAATCTTAAGGTTTTATTTTTTAGTATTGCGGGCTTAATTTAATTATCACTATAGACTGCTTTGTCAAACATCTTTCGCTTGCGTATCCTTTACTTTAGTATTTGCACGAGGTATAAGGTGTAAACTTTTCGCAAGGTTACTAAACCATTAACTAGCCGTTGTAAACCTTTGAAAATACCATTAACAAAACGTATGGGTTGGCTGTTTTGTTTTAAGTGATGAGTGACATGTCGAAACGATAAACTTTTTGCTTAGCACACGACTGTCCTTGCTTTTTTCAAGGTAGAATGTGGATGATTCTGAGAGTAGTGGAAGACCAAAAAAACCATGGATGTACAGCGTGCAAGAATGATGGCAGGAAAGGCTGTTTCTTATTCTTTCTTTTTACAGTTTTATACCGCCCATTGGCCTCTGACTTGGCTTTGCATGAGGTCGAGATATATCTCCTAGGCATGCTGGTTTTGGTTTCCTCACGATGTTTTCCTTCACCGAGGCAAGTGATAATTATACAATACGCACGTGTCTTGGGTTCCCACTCGAGACGTATGATTTAGCAGTCCGATGGTCACACCAGGCATTCACTGCTGGACTCAGGTAACGACTAATAGAAGAAGTCATGCTGCGCCGACCCCAAATGAATAAGGATAAAGGCAGGGGAATGAAGACTGGGTGTGAGTGCCATTGGTAATAATTATGAGGTAGATGGTGTGAACCAAAGAGATTTAAAAGAATTAGGTATGGACTCTGGTCTGAAATAAAATCTTTCTATTCTATAGAGCGGACATTGGGAATAATGTCATACAAAAATTTTGATCCCGACCATTTTCGATTTTGACACACAATGCTACCTGACAAGCGGGCGTATGACACTAGACCGAACGATTTGTTACCAAGTAGCAAGTATTGGATCATGCATGAGTTTCTTCGTCTTGTCCTGTCTATCGCTCGTAAACATTTGAATGTCTTTAGTGTGAACATTACTTATGTAGACACCACAAATATCATATTATAATTTAATATGATATTCTTTTATCATTCTATAATCAAATATATCATAATCTTTAATCAAAAGTTACTCGTGGTAGTCGAAGAATTCATCGTTAATGGTATTTTATTTACCGTGGACCTTATTAAGCTAATCGCATGCTTAAGCCACCAGAATTTCACATAGTTATGTAGCTAATTTGGTCAAATTATGATTATTAGGTAACTTGATTGTTTTGTGGTTACCACAGTCACTTGTTCAGGAGTTACAGTGGTTTGTGAATAGTGTGGCCTGTGTCCCAAAAAAAATCACGTCTTGTGTAATTTAATTTGACTGGATTCATTCACCTTAGTGCCTAAGTTATATCAAGAAAAAATGTTCAATACTAAAGTTGATTAACCATAAGCACGTGGCCGACAAATTGTTATCTATTGTCTTTAAACAAGAAATGTGTGGGAATCAAAACAAAGACATTTTGAGGAAATAGATAATGATCATTCCGGTTATCGTGACGGTTTAGAAAACCCAAACAAAGACACGGAAAAATGTAAATCAATATTAATTAGCCTCAGGCTACTACCGGCAGAAAAAAAATGATACTGACCATTGAATTTTTATTAAGTAGTCATAAATTTCAATGGTCAACGGTTTCACGGCCTTACACTCTTACGTGATGTTTTGTAAACCTAAATGATTCATTAAAACAAACGCAATCTTGCAAAGCTGATGAAGAAACCGAATAACTGGAAATTCAGTGTCACATCTTCGCGACCAAATCAAGATAAGAACGTGTTTAGACGAAAACGATAACAAATGCATTATGCCCTGCATTGATAAACTATGACATCATTTACTTTCTCAGTCCAACTTGGCTGAGGAGGCAGGCAGGTGTCCCTAGTGACCTTGCACAAGAGTGGGCCGGCTGTTCGTGACTTCGTGAGCTCAGCCGCGAGATCGGGCGCAGTCGTTCGAGCGCACTGGCGCGGGCGCATTGATTCACGGAAAAAATACCGCAACAGTTCCGCTGTTCATTTACGAAATATTAGTTCGTTAACCTGCGTGTGAGGCTTAAAAAAAAGTGGAATTTTAAATAGTGTTGTGCCCAGTGATAAGTTTGTTGACAAAACCTGTGGTCATGCTGCAAGGACTTCGGTGCCCCGAAGGAATGAAATGAAGGGGAGGAGTTACAGGGCGCCTAGTAAGCTTCCCGTGGTGCTGGGAAAAGTACTCCTGCGCTGGCTCTTCACCAAAGCTGACCTCGTGTTCTTTGTTTACCGGTTAGTTTGTTATCTATGATATAACATGCTCCCTCGTACTTGATGGCCGGTACCTTTACAATGTCTGTGTATAAATAAATAATAATTGATTTAAATTAACATATGTGCATTCCTAGATTGCTTCACAAAGTGTTTTAATCGATCGTTGATTATTTTATTCGTGTTGAGTTGTGACATATTATAGCAAAACAAAAACATATTTACAGTACCGCACTGCCCATGCCAATGATGAAAACTTGGATTAGGTTCGAATTCGAAGTAGCAAAATTTAAAGTCGCTGCTACTACGTCGATAATTATCTAAAAAAACTTCTTGAAGTAATTGCATGGTAGCACGAAGAAGGTAATGTACAAGAACAATTCGTCCATAAATACGTACACACTACACATACATTAACTCAAGCCCTTACCCAATGGGGTAGGCGACTAGGCGTCCATAATATACAATATTATAAAATCAGAAAGACCCTTCCATACTACAGGAAGTTTTTCAGTCTATCGACAATCCTCTCCAGATGGTTTTACGCGATGAACGGTGAATATGACAGATTCACTTATTAATTTATTACTCATATTTGATTATTTAAAAAATACTCATCATGTAGGTCGAATAAGATCCATCATGGGTCTGGCTAATGGATCTTTTGAGAAAAAAAAAATCAGAAATCAGAATCCAATGAGAAAAACAATCTTCACTAGATCCATAATGGATCTGGCCAATGGATCTTCTGAGATTGAACGGCCATTTGCGAGAAACATAGGTTAGGTGGAGCGATTATCTTTGCAGGGCACCCAGTTGCCGCTAGATGAGAGTAGACTCCACGATCTTTATTAAGGAGTGCGAATGGAGAAGCCTAGCATTATTCAGGTATAGTTAAAGCTGAGACAGTCAAAATGCAGATGACCAAAACACATGGCTAGATTTAGAAAACATTTATGTTGTGCTAGACCCTTATCTCAATTAAAACATTTTTTTTATTCATGTAGGTACGTATCGTACGATTATCTCTTGCTTCGTTGAAGGAAAACATCGTCAGGAAACCGAACCAGCATACCCTGCGAGATATTCGACGGCATGTTAAGCCAAGTCAGAGGCCCATGGAGCGGCATAAAAACTCTGACACCTGGCCCCTTATTGGCTTATTCACAACGCTTCGATTCGATCGTCGATTCGGAAAGTCGTATGTCTATCTTTTTTTGACATTACGAAATCGAGCGAGATAGCAGGAAGCACTAACCACACAAAAAATAAAGAAAGAACAACTATTGGAGTGTCATTGATACGGCTGATAGTGATAAGACGGTAGCTACGCTCCTGCAGAAATAATTCAACGACATATCGTAGCTAAATCAAAACATTTTCGAGTGTTACTTAGATGATATGTATTTCAAAACAAAACTTGGAGACCATCAGTAAATTCCTACAGCTTTTGGTGATACTCGTAAACTAGTTTTGTAATCAAGTTAAATGATTCGCCCACGAAATAGCCGCTATTTTTAGCACATAAACAAGTTACATAAACGCAAATAATCTAGAACAAAAAATAACATGTCGCATATATAAGTTGAAGTAGGTACAGTCAATGACAGCGTTCTTTTCTCATGAGAAAAAAAAAATGGCGCGAGGCGTGTCAAAAAACATATATTTCCTGTAGACAGCTAGCTATTCCTTTTGAAGCTTTGCCTTATAAATCTTTAAATTGAAGTCAAAACTAAACAGCTTAAATCGTACACAAAGCGATTTCAAAGTGTTTGTATTGTATTCAAAGGATGACATCCAACTCGACAATTTTGGCGAACAATAAAAGTAAGACGGTCAAGGCAAAATGTTTTATTTTTTGGTTAAACTGCTTGTCGCTAAAGACTGATTTTGGTAAAGCTGTCGTATGGTTAAGTGTTATGTCGAAAACGAATAAATGAAGCTAAGGCCAAATTAAGTTAGGTCTTATGAGAAGACTTAAGGATTTTGTAAAGCCGTTTTGAATTCACTTGAGAATAGGATAGGAGCTCTTATTAGTTTTTTTTTTTTTTAATTTAACGTGATCCATGTATCATTAAAATCAATTAATAAGCTAATAAGAACATTCTGACTTGTTATCTTGAATTTTGAGTACCGAAAACGGTAAAAAAGAGTTTCATTTCATAATACTTTATTTTGGGAAGTCATGTTACATAAAATATTATTGTAATTCAATCTTTTTACAGCTTAAAGATCTTATTTTACAGCTTTAAAGGTCAATTACAGTTATAATTTATTTTTACAAAAGTGGAAAAGTGGAATTGACATTAAATGCACAGACTGACAGGGTTCAGACTCGTAAATGCAAATTGGAAACATTTTTGTAACGGAATAAACGCAGCAATCATTTTCGAGAAAGTCAAAAGTTTTCTGTCCAATGATTATGGCTTTCAGAATAAGTGATTAGCCTATATTACCTTTCACAGGAAAACGAATGATATTTATTTTGATTTAAAAGAATAATATGATATTTTCTCTGTAGCTTGCTATTTTCATTTTTATTATGGTATGACAATAAGTCATACACCACACTTTTTGCTAAAGCTCATTTTAACTCACATGATTACACTAAATATCTATTTTTTTTTTTTTTTTTTTTTTTTTTTTTCTAGCCTGCTCTGTCCCACTCCTGGGCAAAGATTATTATATTATTATTTATCTAGATTATGTAATATTATTATTAAACATTGTGAGCATGTTGCAAAGTTTGAATATATTCTACAGCTAATAAATACAAAGCTGCTCTTCGTTTCGGAGTGTGTGCGCATCTCCTAAGTTACACAATTGATTTTGATACAGTTTTCACCATCATTTAGTTCGAGCATTTTTTTAGAATGTATAATTTAATACTTAACATAGATACAACCACGATGTTTTAAGGTGGATGCTCTAGCTAGCCCGCGAAATTCAAATTTCCTTACGTTTTTTGCAATTTGCAGGCTAGTGCTAGGTTGTATGTTGATTAAAATATTGTTCGCAACTGTAAGACGTATGTAATTACAGAATTATAGTGTAGGAATGATTTTGACCTTGAAAAAAGTCATTCCTACACCTTTATGAACTTGGAGGGTTGTATTGATGATTTTGATGATTATAATTATGTAAATACATACGTGTTACAGCCGCGAATCATATTTTAATCAACCTGCAACTAGGTTGCAGGTTGATTAAAATATGATTCGCGGCCAGTACTAGTACTGGCCTGCAAATTGCAAAAAGACGTAAGAAAATTCGAATTTCGCGGGCTACCCTGACGCTTTCACCGTAACATCGAGTAATTGCTATTTAATAACATATTATACCAAAACGTAAAAACACACTGCAAAAGGTACTTAACATTGGCGCGTCATATAAACTTGAATGTCCATACTCTATTCTGAGACTCCATTCTATAAACTAAGTATTATTTCACAGTAAAAAAAAAAAATCTATAACTACATTATGGAGGCTGTACCGTTGTTCCTATCTGTTTATCCATCGATCATCGTTAAGGTCGCCAGTCTGTCATGCCGATATGTCGATAAGGGCCATACAGCTTTTTCCACGGGAATCCTACAGGTTTCGCAAAATGACACTAACGGCCTTTCTACGAAAGAATCTTTCTAAATCCATTTTTAGATTTTTATTCCGATAACATTAAAATAACTGATTTGAAACCAGAGTCTAAGTTGTCAATGAACTTGGTCTCAATCGGAATACAATTGGATTAAAAAAAAACTGGCCGAAAGATTAATTGGACTAAAATTAGAACTCGGTATGTAAAAGGATTTTAATTTTAGTCAAAGAAGCAAGGGCCTAGTTATTTTTGTGGCAACAATAGAAAGAAAATTGAAATGAATACGTAAACGTTGCATGTTTATGTTAAAACTAATGACCTGTGCCTCTGTGCTTGAATGTTTATTCGAAAATAAAACGTATAACTTAAAATGGCGATCGTATCATTTCCGCATTCTGAAGTAACGCATTTTTTAATACTATTCGAAGTCTAATAAATTTATAACAGTAAGCGAAAGCGCAAAATTATTTGTAATAAACGTAACATTTAATTTATTTTATTTACATCAGGGTTTAATATCACCGAATATTCATTTTTGATAGAGACTCTCGCGGGTTTCTTGACTTCTTACCCATGACTCTTTGTCATAATTATGAATAAAAAAATATTCACAGATAATATTCCCATGTTCTCAATGTGTATTTACCCATACATAATCGTATAAGTTGATTAATTACTGTTTGTGCCAATCAAGCGCCATTGTGTTCAGTTCGCATCAAAATAAATATATTAAGTAAAGGATTTTTTTTTTTAAATTGAATTACCCTAAGTATTATTGATAAGAATATTGAAAAGCGAATGGATTAGCATTTAAAATTAATACCTGCATTATAATTTGCTACAAAAACATAATGTTAGTCTTGAATAATAATGTTCATGAAACGCTTTTGTCAGTGACTGTACAATCCCGAACACTAATATTATGTATAAATAATACCAGCCTATAACTGTCCCAGTGCTGGGCAAAGGCCTCTGTCAACAGAAGTCACGAGCATCAATTATGACACCGTAAAATTGTAAATACTTACCGTTAGATTATAATCTATCTCGCGAGATTGTAAACTCTCCAAAGATTGTGAATACGGCACGCACCTCGTGCACTGATTAGTTGGACGTTATGTGCCCTGCACCGCCGCCGCCATATTTGTTTTTTAATTCGTTTTTTGTTGAAGGCAAACGAACAGTGTTTTGGTGGTTGTAAATTGATTTTGTGTTGAAAATAACTCACAGCTTTAGAATTACATAAGTAGTTAAGTATATGAAATAGTGGTGGAAGTCATTATGAATCTGTGATTAACCAAAGAAACAAACAGAACGGCCTACTGTAAGACCGAAAAATTAGGGACAGCTTCACAATCTTTCGAGAGTTTACAATCTCGCGAGATATATTATAATTTTACGGTGACATATACATTTACCAAATATCAAAAGCTATTTTCTCGTGAAATCACGGTTTCTCACTTATTTGAGGTTAATTGAGATAGGTAAGACTTATTTCGAAATACTATGGCTTTCAAAATACTATGTTCGTGAAAACGTAAAACGGTAATAAATTTCAGGCACCATACCCATATTAGAGACCTACAATAAAAATAATAAATTATTTAATATAATTATTAACACACTTAAATTATAATAAATATTACATTATAGAAATCATTTGAAAACTCACTAAAATTTCATTCAAAATCAATACTTTTTTTTTCCCACAACTGTCTGGCAGTTTGAGTACTATTATAAGCGACCTACCCAAATGTCCTTTCTTTGGTATTGTTCGTCATTTCGTTGAGCTCCTTGAGTTATAAGTCGAGCTACACGTTAACTGACAAATGCTTGCACTGACTGGACAGGTCCACTCAAATCTGTACCTATGGTTCTTTCTTCAAAAGACCATCTCAGGCACTAATCTGCATAGTCCTCATGTGAATTGAGCAAGATTATGTCTGGACTTTAAAAGAGACTACGACCTCTGAGTTTGTTTCGGCTGTTTCTTCTCAGAGTAGTCAGGTACGAAACACCGGCCCCATCTAGTTTTAAAAAATGACGTGTAAAAGTGTTTGTAAAAACCTACTTGCAAAATAAACATCATTTATCATTTACATAAAAAAAATCAATACAGTAAGAGAACATCAAGAGAACATCACGTATTTTAAAGGCTGCCTGTTAACATATTAGTACACACATCAAAAGTATCTAGGGATCAACATATATTTTTGCAATAACTTTTCTCCTGATTGATATTAATTAAAATTTTCTTTAAGGATTCATCAAATAAAGTGTTTTCGTTTGTCACAGTAACGATAAACCAAGTCACCTTTGCATTAATAAAGAAATTTGCCATTTTCCTAATAAAGGGATTTTTGACATTTGAACCACTAACATTAAAGTTCGAAAAAATTACTGAAAACACAGTTTTCTTTAAAATTTTATTGGGTAACTTAAACAATTAATAATCCGTGTTTCTACCGCGAACACTAACAACACAAGAACATCGGTTTGGCATACTCAAAATGAGTTCATCCAAATCACGCTGTGGAATGGCCGCCCATGTTCGTTGCAACAACAAAAAAAGGTTTTCTTGCGACTGGATACCCTCCATATTCGGCAGAGCTCTTCTCTGTAGCATATCCCATGCATGCTCAATCGGGTTCAAGTCTGGCGACTGAGCAGGCCAGGGCAGGACATTGATGTTAGCTGCGGCGAGAGTCTGTCTTACAACTCTTGCGGTGTGCGGTCGTGCATTATCATGCATTAACTGAAATAAGGGACCGATTTGCACTTGTAGAGGAACGATGACGTCTGATACAATCGTCTCAGCATAAATTTGAGCGTTGAGGTAGCCTCTGATCCAAATCAACTCAGTTCTTCCGCCGATCCAAATACCCGCCCATACCATGATGGTTCCACCACTATAAGGATGGACTTCCTGGCAGGATTTTAATCGCTGTTGGCGTCCAGGGGTTCTCCAGTGTCGTATACGTCTTGTATCCGGTCTCATACCAAAACGAGACTCATCAGAAAAGCACACGAAACGCCATTGTTCTTCTGCCCAATTTCTGTGTTCAAGAGCCCATTGATATCGAATCCTACGATTGTGCATTGCTATAGGTGGTACCCGTAGCGGTCTTCGGGAATGAAGGTTCACTTCATGCAAGCGGTTTCTGACTGTTTGGTCGCTAATTAAGTTCCCTGAAGAGTGATGAAGCCTCACGGCTAACATCATGGCGGTTATTGTTGGAGCTCTTCGAGTTAAGATTTGAATGTATCGGTCTTGTCTCCGTGTGGTGCAGCGATACCGTCCTCCATGGCGCTCAGCCACGGTACCAGTGCTTCGGTAACGTGTCCAAAGTCGACTGATAACACTCTGACTTGTATTCAGAGCTAAAGCTACAGTACGTTGCCGGGAACCAGCTTCTATCATTCCCACGGCTCTGAGCATTTCTTCCCTGCTTAAATGACGTCGCCGCTCCATAATAACGTTGGTTTTAATCAGTAGTAGGGAAACAGTAGCACTAATAATGTCTTCAATGCGTTGTATGTTTTTATAGGGAAAATATTGACAGCTTATTTTCATCTTTTACTCGAATTTGATTGAGAGTTCCTGATTCAAATTATGAAATGCACCAAAAAGGATCCATATAAATTTATAAAATCATAAATTTATTACAAAGCCACATCTCAATCTCAAGAAATCCGCATAAAAATGCTTGATCCCTAGACACTTTTGATGTGTGTATATGACTGTACAGGAGACATTACAAAGGTTCAAAGACTATTATACAAAATATATTCTGATGTTATTTAAATAGGTACACGAATAGTGCCGAAATATTTTATAAACTTGTTTATTTAGTACTTAACTTGACGCGAAATAGAACAGGTAGAATCTAAAAATAAGACGCGAATCGACAACAAGAAATTTAATGTTGTTCTTCTTGATCATTATAAGGTTCCTGTATAAATTATATTTTTATTGTATTTTACTGTCAAGCTGTACCTATCTATCCATAACGTGAATTGAGCAAAATTATGTCTGGACTTCAAAAGTGACTCTGAGACCTCCGAGTTTGTTTCGGCTGTTTCTTCTCAGAGTAGTCAGGTACGAAACACCGGCCCCATCTAGTTTAAAAAAATGACGTGTAAAAGTGTTTGTAAAAACCTACTTACAAAATAAACATCATTTATCATTTAACGATCTTACGCCTGCAAAAGGCTGAATAATATATACCTCTTTAGTATTCTCCGTCTTGTAGAGTATTAATCTCTGGTATGGTATCCCTAACCCCTTAAAAAGGCCTTCTATCATCACATCACCACCCGCCTGCCCTTACCCCAGGACGCCCCAGGTAGACACAGCATGTTTTTCTTCTATATCTTATTTGCCAACACCTCTGTTTACATTATTTTTCTAGTCCCACACTACCCATCGTCTCATTTGTCTTCTACTAATATACCCATCCACATCTAGATATATTTTATTCCGAAGTTTTGGAGCCACCGCTTTATTTTTAACATTTTTAACGGTACTCATGTCCTGTTTTCTTTGATTCCAGTTTTATTGGGTATGCGTGTCATTTACACGTGCGATCATCGATGAACAGCAGCGTGGATTTCTTTGAAAGTCTGATAGACGAAGATGGGCGCTTCGCCGAGTTAAATTGTCAAGAACCGCAGCGAGGCTACCGGCCGCGACAACGACAATTACCTCAAGGTAAATAAGTAAACATTTCGCTGATAATAAACGAAAATGAGTTAACCCATTGTACATTATCCTTGTCATAACAGTAAACGTTATAGCCGTTGTAGCGCGAGACATGTTCAAATTATAACAAAAAAAAAGAAGTTTTTGTTTCACAAAAATCCATAGTTGGTAATGTTTCCGAACGTAAGAAATGTCACTGGCCGTTCTCTGGCATGCGCGGTGACCTCGGTTTAGTACCAGTGTTGCCCTATCTACAGAAAATCAACCAACTGTGTGTTTTATTAACAGACAAGAGAGTACGCAACCTATTATTTTCTTTCAAACAAAGGGGAAAACACAATACGGTAATTGTTTACTTACCGGTTTAGTTTTTTTTATCATCTCGTTACTACTTATTTTCATACACATACACAAGTTGTAATTCAAATTACGTATGTATCTACCATTACTGTATACAGTGTAGTGCACTTGTTGTATTTCTCTATAAATCATACTCCTCGTGGTAAAAACTTTTGTTATAGTTAAAGATCCCATAATAAAAGTTGTTTACATGCTGATTACAGCTGATTTTATTGCTCTACATTTTGTTATATGACCAATTTATGAAGCAGCTGATTTTATTCGTAACTAACTATAGGGAACGTGCACAACGACGGTGCTGCCAACTGGCGTCGCCAATCCCAATCTTGTGCTCTATTAATGCTTGACATTGACTTTTCTAACAAGTAAACAGAATTAATTTTATAGTGAAAATTAATTAACTGATCATAATGCATTGTTGCATTTCTGGATGTAAGTACCAATACATCCACAAAAATGAAAATAAATCAATTAGCGTAAAATTCTATTACTTTTCAAAGACTACTCATGTTTTGGTGAAAAACGGAAAAAATGGATAAACGCAGTAAAGAAAAATATTTGAAAACAACTTGTTTTTTTTACACTCTGCATTGAAAAGGCCCTCAAAATCAACCGTCCATGCAAACATAAGTACCAGAACCATTTATACTTCACCATACACGTGTTCTACTAGACCGCACTAAACTTCACAACGAATATCCCTCAACAGTTAATCAAAGACTCCACATGTACTCAGAATATAAACATGGTTATACTCACAATAATGTTTTTAGTTGGCTGCACTCCTTTGTTTTTTTAAGTTTTGTATCTAAATGCTACGGACTGCATTTTATTGATTGCTTCATCAAATGATTGTGAACTAATTGATTTATTAGAGCCTGGAGATACTGTTCTCGCTGATAAAGGATTCACTTCCATTATAACATGTGTTGAAATTAAGAAAGCTATCTTAGTTATGCCAGCCACCATGTCTTCATACACCACAATTTTCATCAGAAAGTAAACGAAAGATATAAAATTCATATTATTAAACATTTATATTACGCTGACGATCGTTATTGATAGACCGGAACTCATATTTTTATACCTTTTAGCATATTCAAAAATAATGACAATGAGACAATTTTGTCTAAGTAAATTGAAAGCACGATGAGAAGTGATAAGTTTCGTTTTCTGTCCGCATAGTGTCTCTTTTGTCGATTAGTGCTGCCACCTATAGTTCCTGCACGTTCCCTATAGTTATTCATATCTAAATATGAGCACAATTACCATTTTGGTTTCAGGTATTTCAACGATATGTATAAAAGACTTTAACCACAAAGTAATAAAAAAATTACATTATTAAAATAATATGGTCAAAATAATAATCACAATAAAGCGAAAATCTAAAAAAAAACCGTGCAATATTTAACTTTTCGTACGTTTTCCATGCGATAGGTATGACAACACTGTCTTTTCCGCCTGCTGCCAGCAAACAAAATGGCTGACGTCAGTGCCTAGAGCTCGCGGCCCAAATGTTTGCGATAGAATTTTAAATATTGTTAGGTGGTCACATAATCACTATGTCGAATTTGTGTTCTAGAATCGTTTCAAAACCTCCGAAAAGGTTACAGGACAGTGTCCCTAGCATGTCTGTAGCGCAAACAAACGCTTGGATGAATGGTGAGCTAGTGAAGCATTGTAAATATTGATTTATTCATGTGTCAATTTAAATAAGTGTTTTTAAATGATTGTAGAGGTCAACAGATAGGTTAATTAGGGTTGTTTGGTTTAACGAACATAGTTCTGTGTCATAGTTCGCAAGATTTAATTTAGCTTGCGACCTGAATTGGTTGTATTTATAGCTTGTTGATTTACAAGATGGTGTTTGTGTTTCAGCTGAAAATATCAACAATGGTGGTGGTCTATCGTTGTCTCCGCCGCACACGGTATCGCAGCGTGAGACGGGTACGCAGGTGTCTCAGTGTTACAGCGGGCCGCCGTCACCGTGCGGGTCCGCGAGCGCAACGTCTTCCCCCACGACCTCCCCGGCCCCTCCGCCGGGCACCGCCACTTTAGACCCTAATTGGCAAGCCACTAAACCCACCGTCCGAGAGCGAAATGCAGCTATGTTCAATAACCAACTCATGTCGGACATCACATTCATTGTTGGAGGACCCGGTATGTGTATTTTTAACTTGTTTTGTATTTATAATGATTATCACAACAACCTGTTTAAGATTCTGATAATTACAAATACCTATTGCGGAAAATGTTTTTAACATGCCTTTATCTATACTTAATTGTTTTGTTATGATTTTGTCAGTTTGACTTCCCCAAACAAAGAAAACTACATGATTATTATAATACAACAATAATATTAACATGTCAATTTTTTATATGTTTCAGGCCACTCACAGATAATACCCGCTCACAAATATGTGTTAGCAACCGCCAGCTCTGTGTTCTACGCTATGTTTTATGGTGGATTAGCTGAATGCAAGCAGGAGATTGAGGTTCCTGATGTTGAACCATCTGCATTCCTTACACTTCTCAAGTGAGTTTAATACTTATTACTTTTGAAGCTTCATCATCTTAGTTAGGGTCATTGTGTTACCTCATAACCTAGGTTGTGGCAGTCAGATAGGCAGTTTTTTAAAGTAAAATACTTGTATTTAGTTGCATCTGATCAAACCACAAGTTAGATGGGAAAAAGTTTGGCATTATGATGAATTTTAAAGCTTCAAAATCATATTTACTTATTTTTTGTTATTGTTTTAGGTACATTTACTGTGATGAAATACAACTGGAGGCAGATACAGTATTATCAACTCTTTATGTTGCCAAAAAATACATTGTTCCACATTTGGCCAAAGCCTGTGTCAATTATTTGGAAACTAGTCTAACAGCAAAGAATGCATGCCTGCTTCTCAGTCAGTCCCGACTGTTTGAGGAACCGGAACTGATGCAGAGATGCTGGGAAGTGATAGATGCCCAGGTATGTGAATCTACTGAGAATCTCGCCACAATGTGTCTCGAACAATCATCGTCTTACAGCAGTATGTTGATGGAACTATCAGAGTCGTCCAGTCGAAATTTTTCTAGTCCAGAAAGCATGGAAAATATCCATGGTATTTACAATTAATAACTCATATTGAAGAATTGTAATGCTATTCTACCCATTTCTGACTGATCTTTTGACCAATAAGTTATTATATAAAATTGGAGGCTATTGTAGATTTTGTTGTAAAAGTTTTCTGCCAGCCCTCTCAAAATAATTGACATTTAAACTAAAAATTAATTTTAAAACTTCATTCCCGATAACTAAAAATATTTTTTGTGCCTCAAAAATGCATTTGTATACTCAAATTTAGGTTGTGATTTAGGCTTAAGGGTATACATATTATACTTTATATTATGTAAATAGATTCTATTACTTTACATTCCAATAAGCTCTCTCTGTGTAACTCTAGTCATGTTCATATATTACAAGATATATAGATTAACTGCAATACAGTTTGCTTGAATTAGTGCATTGGTATGTTTTCCATACATTATGAATGTTGTGTAATGCATGTAATTGTTTAAATGGCAATTTTGTATTAATATTTATAATGTAATAAAAAAAGATCTAAATAAAGTATTGTACAAATTGTATTGCAGTTTCAATAATCCTTCACCTTCTATAACAAATATTATTTTATTCTAGGCAGAAATGGCCCTGACATCAGAAGGCTTTGTTGATATTGATGTTTCAACACTAGAATCAGTATTAGCGAGGGAAACACTCAATTGCAAGGAGATCAACTTATTTGAGGCAGCTTTAGCTTGGGCGCATGCTGAATGTGTGCGAAGAGATATAGACCCTACACCAACAAACAAAAGAGTCATGTTGGGAGGTGCCATTTACTTGATAAGGTTTCCCACCATGTCATTAGAGGAGTTTGCTAACAGTGCAGCTCAGATTGGCATTTTGACTCCACAAGAGACAATTGATATATTTTTACACTTTACTGCATCTAGCAAACCACAATTATCGTATCCGATAAAAATTAGAGCAGGACTGAAAGCTCAGGTAATTATATCTTTTTCATAATCAGATTGCATTTTATTCATAGAAAAAAAATGTCTTACTGAATGAAATCTTTTTCTGTATTTCAGATTTGCCACAGATTCCAGTCATGTGCCTACAGGAGCAACCAGTGGAGGTATCGTGGCAGATGTGACTCCATACAGTTTTGTGTGGACAAAAGAATATTTGTCGTCGGTTTTGGACTTTATGGATCCTCAAATGGAGCAGCTGACTATAATGTTAAGATTGAACTGAAGCGCTTGGGCAGAGTGCTGGCAGAGAACAACACAAAGTTCTTCTCAGATGGATCAAGTAACACTTTCCATGTGTACTTTGAAAATCCGATACAAATTGAGCCAGAGTGCTTTTACACTGCTTCGGCAATACTAGATGGGAGTGAATTAAGTTATTTTGGACAAGAAGGTTTAAGTGAAGTGTATATGGGAACGGTGACTTTCCAGTTCCATTGTTCTTCAGAGAGTACCAATGGAACGGGAGTGCAGGGAGGACAGATCCCAGAACTTATCTATTACGGACCCACAGTCAACACTTCAATGGCCAACACAACCACAAATGAGGACTGACAGTTTAGATCTCGCCCTTTTAACTATTATTCCGTATAGTAAGATCGGAAAACTTAGAAACTCAATAATATTTGATCAAAAATCTAAATTAAAATTTTATTATAGGTACTTAACCATTCCCAAATGTTAAAATTGTTACGTTGGAAATATTTAAAGTTCTTGTGTATATTGTTGAACTTGAATAGCAATTAAGATACGTACCTTAAGATTGTGATATGGGTGTCGTAATAGCTCTCTATAAATCGGTAGGTTCTAGACCTATCATGATACAAATTCATTGCAATATATATAGTTATTACTTAATAATTTAATGTTGTTTGTTTTTTCTTTACCGTCAGTCTTCAATTCCCCAATCCAGTCTTCGCCCTTATCCCAATTTAGTCAGGGTCGGCGCAAAATTTCTTCTTCCATACTCTATTACTTGTCATCTTATCAGACACCTCCTTTCTTGCCATATCAACGTTCAAACAGTCTATCCATCATTTCTTTGGTGGTAGGATATTAATTAGATTATGAAGAGAAAATTGTATGAAATGAGTTGCAGGGTATGAACTCTAAAAGTAAAACTACTATGAACTCTAAAAACATTAACATTAGGATTGGTAATCAAGTGTCATTGATTTGTGTATTTTGGCGGTCAAAAATGTACAATCGAAAGAAAATGATGTGTGTGAGAGAGACGTAAAAATTTGAATGCGTACATGACCCGCCACGCTGCCTCGGGAATTATCGGCTGAATTCGGCTCGTGAGGTGAATACGCCGAGTCGACGTTCGACCTCGCGCCTCGCCTCAAATGAGGGGTACCTCGTGAGGACCTCGCGACGTAAAATGAGGTACTCCCTCAACCTCATATAAAAATGATGAGTTACCCATCACTACTTTGACCTCTACTTTTATACCCATCCACATAAATACTCAAAACTTTCCTCACGATGTAACCCACATACCTAGTCATTATGCGTCAGGCTACACCATCCACTTGGGTATCAAGGCTATCCTTCTGAACTCACCACCAGTCAGACACAAAGCAGTAGCTGCACATAAAACGTCTACAATCCTTGAAGAATAGAATAAGGGGACTACAGGAGCTAAACGCGAGCTTTATAATGCAAAAAAGCATACGATTCACAGCAATAAACAAACAACAACAGCCCATAACGTCCACTGCTGCACATAAGCCTCTCCCATGATGGGAGGAATTTGCCGTAATCTCCACGCTTGGCAGGCGGATTGGAGATCGCAGTGACGAAAGACTAACAGAAAACGCTGCTGCCCATTCTCTGGTCTACGGAGGCGCAAGGTGTTCTGCCTCAGACATTAGTCGCCTTGTACGACACCCGTGAGTGTAATAATGGGTTGGTTCTATTCTACTCTGCCGGACAGTGTCTGTTTCGACCGTGCGGACACGGTGTTTTTTTAAAAAAAAAACTATGCCAAGATTTTGTAAAAGTTGATTCCCAAAACCATAAATTTGTCAAAGTTATGGTTAAAAAGTTATAAGGGTTTGAACATGGCCGCGCCATCGAAACGCGGAGAACCGCGCGGCCACGGAGATCTTTAAAACTAAGCGTTGTAGAGACCTGAAATTTAGGTAAATAACAGATTGAATTTGTAAAAAATTCGTAAAAATATACAAAAAAATCCTAGGTTTATATTTTAGGAGCTGTAAGACTTAAAACCCCATGGCCGCGCCATCGAAACGGTGAAAATACGTTATCGCCGATATCTCGCTGAAAAAGCATCGCAGAGGTCTGAAGTTTTTTGTAAAACAGATTTGAATTTGTCAAAACTTGTCAAAAACACAAAAAAATCCTAGGTTTATATTTTAGGAGCTGTAAGACTTCAACCACATGACCGCGCCATTGAAACGGTGAAAAACACGTTATCGCCGATATCTCGCTGAAAAAGCATCGCAGAGGTCCGAAGTTTTTTGTAAAACCTAGATTTGAACTTGTCAAACCTTGTAAAAATACACAAAAAATCCTAGGTTTATATTTCAGGAGCTGTAGTACGGTATTGCTTAGAAATAAGTCGTGATTATTTATCGAAGAAAGTAAGTATTAGCTTGATTTTTTTTGTAAACAAAACCTAATTAAGTAGACCTAACGATAGTAGGCAAAAAAGTTTTTTTTATAATATAAACCCTGTAATAACGTTTTGAATGTTTCGATAGGGTGACCATGACTTATTGTTTACAGAAAACTTTCCACCTATTGTATTAGAAATTATTTCTAAAGGATCCTAAATTAAATAAAAATGAAGAGTCGTATGTTTATTTCCTATAAACATAATTATGTTTTTGTATCTTATTGTTTGACATCGTGTAACATCTGCCAATCCGCACTGGGCCAGCGTGGTGGATTATAGCCCATTCCCTCTCAGAGGAGGCCTGTGTCCCAGCAGTGGGAACATTAATAAGCTGATGATGATGATGATCTTATCGTTTAATTTTAGTTTATTTTTTTAATTATAAAAAAAAACACTTGAATCACAGATTATTCTGTTAGGTGCTTTTTCAGCTATCAAGCAATGAAGGGGTCCATTGCTTGATAGCTGAAAAAGCATCTAAATTAAAAAAGCAATTGTTTTGAATTTGTCTAAAGAATTTGAAATATATGTATTTCCAGAATTATTTGTTATGACGATGGTAAAACCGAAATGCACGCAAGTTCTGAACAACCTATGACAATACATAATCTAACATAATTATGGTCTATACATAGATGATTAAGATATTTAAAAAAACAGTAATTTTAAACACACCATACCTACTTCACAGTCGTATTAAAAAAATATAATATAAAAAAATTCTTAGTGTAAGTATTTGTGATCTGTGATTTGTGGTTTTGTCAGAAATATGTAAGTTAGCAATCTGTGATTTATGTGATTTTTTAAGAAATAAATATGTTTTTGTATCTTATCATTTTAATTTAATTTTTAATCCTTGAAATATATTTTTTAATGCAATATGTGGAAGTTTTCTGTAAGCAATAAGTCATGGTCACCCTAACCAAACATTCAGAACGTTTTGAAGGTTATAAGCGATACCATACTACAGCTCCTGAAATATAAACCTAGGATTTTTTGTGTATTTTTACGAGTTTTGACAAATTCAAATCTAGGTTTTACAAAAAATTTCAGACTCTGCGATGCTTCTTCAGCGAGATATCGGCGATAACGAATTTATCACCGTTTCAATGGCGCGGCCATGGGGTTGTAGTCTTACAGCTCCTAAAATGTAACCCTAGGACTTTTTAGGGTTCCGTACCCAAAGGGTAAAAACGGAACCCTATTACTAAGACTTCGCTGTCTGTCCGTCTGGCCGTCTGTCCGTCTGTCTGTCACCAGGCTGTATCTCATGAACCGTGACAGCTAGACAGTTGAAATTTTCACAGATGATGTATTTCTGTTGCCGCTATAACAACAAATACTAAAAACAGAATAAAATTAATATTTAAGGGGGGCTCCCATACAACAAACGTGATTTTTTTGCCGTTTTGTGTAATGTATAGATAATGGTACGGAACCCTTCGTGCGCGAGTCCGACTCGCACTTGGTCGGTTTTTGAAGTATTTTTACCAGTTTTGACAAATACAAAAAACTTCAGACCTCTGCGATGCGTTTTCAGCGAGATATCGGCGATAACGTGTTATTCACCGTTTCGATGGCGCGGCCATGAAGTTTTAGTCTTACAGCTCTTAAAATATAAACCTAGGATTTTTTTGTATATTTTTACAATTTTTTTACAAATTCAATCTGTTATTTACCTAAATTTCAGGTGTCTGTGTCTGCAACGCTTAGTTTTAAAGATCTCCGTGGCCGCGCGGTTCTCCGCGTTTCGTTGGCGCGGCCACGTTCAAACCCAACTTTTTAACCATAACTTTGACAAATTTATGGTTTTGGGAATAGAAAGAAAGAAAGAAACAAAAATGTTTATTTGACGTCAGCTAATAAAGCACATACACAATAATATAAAAGGATACAAAATAAGGAGGAAAACATAATATGTGCTGTGTGCCTCACGGCTGCGCCAAAAAGGTCCATTTCAGCATTCATGCCAGACAGGTGATACTGTCTGATGCTGGTCTTCCAATGAACCTTGAGGGGGAAGTGCCGGAAAAACAGTTTCAAACATAATATACTATAAATATATGGTTACAAATAAATAGATAACGAGTAAATTAATTAAATGTGTATTTACGAGTTCGGATAAAGAAAAATGTAGGTAAGTAGGAAGTATTTTTGTGTTCGAACGTAACACTGGTAACAATAAATAAATACAGAGATAAGCCAAGACAGCATAATTTTAAAAGAAAATAAGGTATGCTTTAGTTTTAACATAAAAGAACTACTTAAATGAAATCATGATTCATGATGATTTCATCAAATGAATGGAATCAACTTTTACAAACTTTTACAAAAATCTTGCCATAGTTTTTTTTAAAAAAAACGCCGTGGCCGCACGGTCGAAACGGACACGCCGGTCACCACACGGCAAACAAAACCAGAAATATATATGATATTCTTCAGGATAATAATATGCTAGTATGATAGTGTTTTGAAAACGTACAATTAGTTTTACTCACTAAAAAAATTACGAACGTATCTCTAAAAATTTCTTTTAACGAGAAAAAAACGTACTAAAATACATGATCATTCTGATTTTTTGGTAAATAATTCTACAAGCAACATATTAACATAATAGTGTTTTAATTTTTTAGTCCAATCCGATTTTTTATAAATCGCAAAAAAACACTCATTTCGCACTATTCGGCCCGCAGTGACTGACGTAACAACCACTTTGTAGTGCAAGCTGATTAGAACTTTAATCTAATAATGTTTCAAACGAAGTTTGAACCATCACAAATAGAGTTGCTAATTTAGATCCTGTAGTCGCCTTAGGCAGAGGTGTGTGCTGTAGTACACCTACACTTCTCGACTTCTCGTTTCCTTTAAGTTTTTAATAAACATATTATAATCATAACCGTTTTCAGTCACGGCGGCCAATCTTAACGGAGATAAGCCATCCGCAGGAGAAATTTTAGTGCACAAGTGTGTGTACGCTCTCTGTTTCTATACTCTCACAGTACAGCAATCCGAAAATTTCTGATGAAAAACCCCAATAGAACTTTTTTCCCGACCCGGGAATCAAACCCAGGACCCCAAGTTCAACAGTCGCGCTAGAGACCACGAGACCAACGGGACAGTTACTGCACATAGTATCAATAGTATAAAACCGAAAATATAATTAATTAAATAAGTATATTCCGACATTCTTGGGTGACCAAAAGGTTGATCTAAGCACGGCCCGACTTACGAATAGGTGAGCATATAAACACTTTTCTATAATATCTATCAAGAAAACTACAAAACAAACAGTAATCAACTAAAATGGCTTTGCTTGGCAGTCCTCGATTTTGCATCACCATTCACCACATTACAATTCCTATGACAGATCAAGAGAACATTGTAGAGAGATTGGAGGCAGCAGATGAAGAATTGATTTAATATTCATCTTATGACAGATCAATTAAGAGAACATTGTAGAGAGATTGGAGGCAGCAGATGAAGAATTGATTTAATATTCATCCTATGACAGATCAATTAAGAGAACATTGTAGAGAGATTGGAGGCAGCAGATGAAGAATTGATTTAATATTCATCCTATGACAGATCAAGAGAACATTGTAGAGAGATTGGAGGCAGCAGATGAAGAATTGATTTAATATTCATCCTATGACAGAGCAAGAGAACATTGTAGAGAGATTGGAGGCAGCAGATGAAGAATTGATTTAATATTCATCCTATGACAGGTCAAGAGAACATTGTAGAGAGATTGGAGGCAGCAGATGAAGAATTGATTTAATATTCATCCTATGACAGGTCAAGAGAACATTGTAGAGAGATTGGAGGCAGCAGATGAAGAATTGATTTAATATTCATCCTATGACAGATCAAGAGAACATTGTAGAGAGATTGGAGGCAGCAGATGAAGAATTGATTTAATATTCATCCTATGACAGATCAATTAAGAGAACATTGTAGAGAGATTGGAGGCAGCAGATGAAGAATTGATTTAATATTCATCCTATGACAGATCAATTAAGAGAACATTGTAGAGAGATTGGAGGCAGCAGATGAAGAATTGATTTAATATTCATCCTATGACAGATCAATTAAGAGAACATTGTAGAGAGATTGGAGGCAGCAGATGAAGAATTGATTTAATATTCATCCTATGACAGATCAATTAAGAGAACATTGTAGAGAGATTGGAGGCAGCAGATGAAGAATTGATTTAATATTCATCCTATGACAGATCAAGAGAACATTGTAGAGAGATTGGAGGCAGCAGATGAAGAATTGATTTAATATTCATCCTATGACAGATCAAGAGAACATTGTAGAGAGATTGGAGGCAGCAGATGACCAATTGATTTAATATTCATCCTATGACAGATCAAGAGAACATTGTAGAGAGATTGGAGGCAGCAGATGAAGAATTGATTTAATATTCATCCTATGACAGAGCAAGAGAACATTGTAGAGAGATTGAAGGCAGCAGATGAAGAATTGATTTAATATTCATCCTATGACAGATCAAGAGAACATTGTAGAGAGATTGGAGGCAGCAGATGAAGAATTGATTTAATAATCATCCTATGACAGAGCAAGAGAACATTGTGGAGGCAGCAGATGAAGAATTAATATATAAATAATATATAAATATATAAATATTGCTGGACATTACACACAGCGCTATCTAGTGCCACACTAAGCAACGAGGCTTGTGTCGTGGACACCAGATAGTTGATATACTACTTAGATACTTTTTGTTTGTAAATACATACTTCTTATACATATAATAAACATCCATGACTCGGAAACAAATGTCCATGCTCATCACACAAACATTTGCTCCGACCGGGATTCGAACCTGGGACCCTAAGAACGTAAGGCAGCCTCACTACCGCTGCGCCAATCGGGTCGCAAAATTGATTTAATATTCATCCTATGACAGATCAAGAGAACATTGTAGAGAGATTGGAGGCAGTAGATGAAGAATTGATTTAATATTCAAACTACAAAACCAGCCAAGTGCATAAAGGGTTCCGTACCATCCTAGTAGCCCCTTTAATTTATTTGTTATTACAGCGGGCACAGTTCTATGAAAATGTCAACTGTTTACCTATTACGAATCGACAGAAAGACGGAGAGCGAAGGCTTAGGCATCACACCACACCACACCACACCACACCAGCATACCACACCACACCACTCCATTCCACTCCACATCAATCACATCACACTACACCACCATACCACACCACACCACTCCACTCCACATCAATCACATCACACTACACCACACCACTCCACACCACACCACACTACATTTTAATAATATACTTTACTAGTTCTTTAGCAATAATAATTATAGTTTTGTTAATATTGTTTTTACTTTTGTCTGTTTACTATGTTCTTCTACTACAGGCTACCAATAATTTGTTATTATAAGATTTAATACTAAAACACTGTTTTGGGGGGGGCCTGGTAATCTGTGTGACAGGGTTTTCCTAGTGCAGATACCAGTCTCCCACAAAGGATTTATCTGATGTAGTATAGATACATATTTTTAAGGCACCTTTGTGGAAGAGAAATAAAAATGTTTATTATTATTATATATTATTAGTAATACATACCCGTTATCCATCGGGTATGGAACCCTAAAAAGTTGGCTTAGTGCAAGACTGCAAGTTCGTATACTTATTTGTACTAAAATTGAACTAGCGCCATCTGGTGTTAAAATGGAAACAATTATTTCATAGAGGTTGAATCACATCAGCATAGCTATTCACAACGCTTCGATTCGATTTCGATTCAGAAAGTCGTATGTCTATCTCGCTCGTTTTCGTAATGCCAAAAAAAGACAGACATACGACTTGTCGAATCGAAGCTTTGTGAATAGATAGCTATTGCTGTATTGATAGTATAGCTGGGAATTTTTCCTTCTTTTCTGTGTCTCAGAAGCACTCACTATAACGTTTCGGAAAAATACGATTCCGTGCTGATAGATTCGTTCCACCCTTACTTGACCATGATCAAGGTATAATTTATCAGTAATAAAAATCTCGCCGAAATGCGCCTGAAATTCGTAAAACTAGGGCACTTACCAGTAGGTGGTATGTTGATGCACAATGCTCTCGACAGCTTGAAGTATGTGCGGCCGACTTGGTAGCAGCAGATTGGCACTGCGTCACTGACGTCAATCAACAGATCTGTGGTGCTTTGTTCAGGAAACTAAAGATGCCTAAAGTAGAATAGTGGCGTACCTACTAGAAATGGCGCCTAGAACAAGCATTGAAAATGCGCCCCTTCCACTTTCCACATTTCTGCTCCATAAGTAAAATAAGCTTTACATACAGTGTAAAGGCCAGTGGCGTAGCTAGCATGGGTGACACCCGGTGCGGATATTGTAGGTGTCACCCAATGATATATAAACTATAGATACGTTGTCCGCACTCTAAAATGACAACATGAAATGAAGCCAATTGGCCACATCGCGCTTAGTTACGCACCAACCTGCCGCGCGACGCTACGTTTGTTTATAATTTAATAAATCCTGTGACGTGACTGAAGATGTATATTTATCTCCCTCTCGCAACAGGCATCCCGCCGTTCGGTGTCATATTTTCTTTCTCTTTCTTCACGCTTATAAGTAGTTCTAGTATTTTCGCCGTTTTTAAGCGCCGCGATGTTGGTTCATGACGTGTCTATATATAATACGTCATTGGTGTCACCCCAAAAATCAATCAAAACAGTTAAAATAAAAATTACGTTTGTCTATTCGTACAAGGAGTCATTTAGTCGATTTATACAGAAATACTATCAATTGAAAAAAAGAGTAAAGTGGTAAACTCAATATAAGACTGGTATTGTACGGAACCCTCTCCATCCACGCGAGTTCAACTCTCAATTGGCCGGTTTTTATAGGCACTAGCGGCTAGGTGGTGGCCGCCCCTGCCGCCCCCCCCACCCCCTAGTTACGCCACTGGTAGAGGCTTTATAGGAATTAAGGTGGACGAACACTTATCCGCGCCGAACGCATCGAATTTTAGAATTATATACTTGTATGATGAAATCCTGCAAAATGAAAATTTCGGAAAAAATATATATTTCGCCGCGGTCGATTCGTTCGGCGCGGATGCGTGCGTCCACCTTTATACGAAGACCATGTCGGCCACGGCGAAATAAAATAGATAATTATGACGCAGGCATATCGTTTATTACGCCGTATTATTATTACGTAAAGGCGCGGCGGATTGAAAAACGTTGCTGTTTAGTAAATGCGAAGTTCAGCCGGATTTCAATTTGGCTCAATAAAGTCCGCCGTATTGAATGAACACTTTCTTTGCGTTCGTCAAAGCGGCGCGCGGCGTGCTGCCCAAATCCAAAAGAGCGCATCGTCGATGCGTCGCTTTGACAGCGAACGAAGCAAGCTCGTGGTACTTAGGGCACCCGACGGTACTGCAGACAGAAATAGGAGCCTACAACTTATTACATTTTTATAATTTTCTTGACGTTTTTATTCCTGTTTTATTTATTATTTATTTCATAGGTTTAAACCCTATTTAAGCTGGTAGAAAAACACTACGTCAGCATGTACTGATTTTCGGAATTTTCAGTATTTTATTCGGTTGTTTCTTCTTGCTGACAATAAAGCTAAACGTTGGACGCCGCTTTATCGAACGTCTCTCCACCACAATCTGGCTGAACGTAAAGAATTAAGAACGCCGCATTACAAAACAGCGGCGTTTTTCAATCCGGGGCGCATTTATGTAATACCGCGTGTTATACGACATGGCTACATAGGCCGATATACTAAGTCGGTTGTACCCAAACTTTTTTTGACCAGAGTCCACTTTGGTTTTTTTCTTGCTTGAAAAAAATGGAAAATGGCTGCACCACGCCTTGCATGGCTCTAACAGTGTGTTCATACCCAAGTAGGCATATTCATTTGTGGAGCCATCTATACCGGCGCATATGAACTAAAGTGAAAAATTATCCATGCTATTAACTGATAAGCATTCTGCTGCTGGACATAGGTTTTGACAAAGTAAGATTGCATGGGTAAGCTTAACTATTAGACATCAACAAAAATCCCACCACACTATTATTATAAAGTTTATCAAAAAGGATACGAGCTGTGCCTTCTGTTCTGCAAGTCATATACACACAGGCAGCCTGTGTGTGACTAGAAGGTCTTCCAATAGTCAAATGACGAGACAGCGCCATCTTGTAGAAGTTACAGGCAATGTCTATGCACTGCTGATTGAGACGTAGTTGCTGGCAGAGAGCTGTGATGCCTTCACGGGCCTTTCTTAGTGTCACTTCCCTGGATTCTTGTCCGATGCCAGCGTTGAAGGCTGTGGAGAGAAAAGTGTGATTGTTAAATTGATGTTGGTTCTTAAATTATGTAAATTGTGATAATTATTATGAATGAAGAATTACAGGGTGTCCCAAAAATTCTTCTATACTGCCGTCAACAGGAGAAGTGCCATCCAATGTGGCAATACTACCATATTGTCACATTGGACGGCAATGCTGATTCTTTGGCCAGGAAAAGGCCAGCCTTCTAGTCACGTGAAGTAGAAGAGTCACCCAACCACTTGGCAATATCTCGAAAGACTATGTCGGCTCTCAGAACCCCCATAGCTAGTGTTACAATCCCAAGCGGTAACATAACTACCAATTAAAAGTTTACTGGCCAAACTTAGGGAGAACAGCGTTAGTTAAAAATAATTAGTATAGGAATGTTGTCACAAATTAGAAGGAGAATTATGATGATTAACTGAACCTCTTGATTATCTTGGTCAAAACCCAAGATGGTTATATTTTATCGGAATATGGTTATATTTTATCGGAATATGGTTATATTTTATCGGAATATTCTACTCTACTCTCTTTGAACATTCAAAATAAGTGTATCATAATCATCATCCACAGCCCGACTCCACCCACAGCTGGGTATAGGCCTCTCTTTGCTTGTGCCAAGCTTCACGCGATTGTGCCAACCTCATCCACGATATTCCCACAGTGGCAACAATTATCGTCTATGCATCTCGCCACCGGACGACCAACACTTCTCTTTCCATTCCTTGTTTAAGAAGTGTATACTTTTCGATTATTAAATTATAATAGGTACCCAGCTTGGACAGGTATTACGGTCTATCTATATCTGTGAGTATTGGTACCTACAATGGTGTATTGTAAATTTAGTAAATTACTTATTGCTTCCTAATTCCAGATCATAATTACCTCGTCCGAAACCTGTAGCTCCTCCTTTAGACTCGGCAGATACGAACTGCCCAATAGTAGAAGCCCCGCCATGGGCATTCTCTTGAAACTCGATCTCAGCAACAATAATATTGTCTTCCAACACCGACCCGCAGTTCGTACACACCGCATCACCGCGGGCCGGGTCCACCTCGATGTCCGAAGACCCGCAATGCTTACATTTCTTCCCAGACATTCTTCTGTTCACAAAAATGAGAACATAAACATCGAAGAGAATTAGGGTTAAGTGGAAGTAAAACTTTACTGATGGATGGCTTTAGATAATTACCTAGCAACTAGGCTTAAACTAACGTAATAAACAGTAGCCGTACTTTATGTCTCACTTATGTATTCATTAAATTCTGCTGGAGCTGAGGGTAAAAACATAGAAATATTTGCACTTTTATGAGTGCAGATGGCTGACAATGACACTAGGGTACCTGACGTTGGCGACTGCAGTCACTGCAGATTGCAGAATACTGCGAAAGCAACTTGATGAACCGAAAAACAGAGAGAGGCTATAGAATATATTAGGAGTTGGAAAAGGACACAATCTTTTAAGTGTAGGCTCAAAATTGCAACATAGAAAATTGACTCTACGGACAGTTTGACATTGACAATGATTAGACATTGACACCAATGCGTTGACGTTTGAAGAGATGTCCATGACTCACTGATTCCATAGGATGTTGTTGTCAAGAGACTAAAATAGTTTCCTACACTAAAAAAGTTTATTTTGCAATTTAAAAAATACTGATGGATAAAAGCTGGTAATAGTGGTAATGAGAGGTTTTCCTTTTGAGGTTTTAAAAAAAAACTTAGTTTCCAAGAACTCTATAGATGGCGTTGAAGTTACTATGCCAGAGCCAAAACGCTTGAAAAAAAACCATTGTGTCACGTCACATACTCTCGTTGACTGACACTTTCATTTGCTTAACCTTCCGAATATAACCAACATTTCTCGCGCTTTGTTAAAATCAGTTTTTTTAGGTTCCGTTCCTTGCATTATCATACTTACACCTAGCGCCATCTATCCAGCGATTAGGGAAGAGCTAAAAAGAAAATCCCTCATTAAGACTGCAGACTGCGGCAATGAGGATGGCAACTCTGGAACTAATAGCGCTAGCATCGCTTGAACCAAACATCGTCATTAGTTGAAAATCTGTCAATGTCATTTTATATTTCAAAATAGTTTGACCTCATTGGTACTATGGACACGCCATCTACAATCAGCTTTGACCAGCCTTCCCCATTCTTGTCATGGTAATTCTGGGCAAATTACCACTCTCCATTCTCTCAAATGTTTTGATTCTGCAATTTTAACATGGCTAGCCGTAGGATAACACATTGTAGGTATGTTAGTCTATGGTGTAACTTATGTTTATTTTTATTGGAGTCAGCCCCGTGCATCTTTGCCATATAGGCCATGCCCGTCATCTAAAGTGAAGCTTTTCAGAAAGTCCAACTGATGTAAATTGTGAATTTGTGACTTTCGTGAGAGTCCCACGTGTCTACTTCCACCTGTTGCTTCGAGTAGAAAAGAGGCAAAAAATAACGGCCTCTTATCCCTACTTCCCTACTAATATTATAAATGCGAAAGTAACTCTGTCTGTCTGTCTGTCTGTCTGTCTGTCTGTTACCTTTTCACGCCTAAACCGCTGAACCGATTTTGATGAATTTTGGTATAGAGATAGATGGAACCTTGGGAAAGGACATAGGGTACTTTTTATCCAGATCCCGATCCCGATCCCGGAATTATACGGGTGGAAACGCAGAGTGCAGTTGTGTATCGTATATCCCTACTAAATGAATTTTGGTATAGAGATAGATGGAACCTTGAAACGGTTGTGATCATTCAACATTGATGGTGATTGTGATGGTGATCGTGATGGTGATCGTGATGGTGATTGTGATGGTGATTGTGATGGTGATTGTGATGGTGATGGTGATTGTGATAGTGTGATTGTGATAGTGAATGATTGTGATGATGGTGATTGTGATGGTGATTGTGATGGCGATTGTGATGGCGATTGTGATAATGATTGAGATAACGATGATGGTGATTGTTATGGTGATTGTGATTGTGATGGTGATTTTGATAGTGATTGTGATGGTGATGGTGATTGTGATGGTGATTATGATGGTGATTGTGATGGTGATTGTGATGGTGATTGTGATGGTGATTGTGATGGTGATTGTGATGGTGATTGTGATAATGATGGTGATATTGATGGTGACTGTGATTGTGATGGTGATTGTGTTGGTGTTTGTGATGGTGACTGAAATAGTGATGGTGATTGTGATAATGATTGTGATATTGATGTTGGTTTTGATAGTGATGGTGATTGTGATAATAATGGTGGTTGTGACAGTGATGGTGGTTGTGATGATTATGAAATTTGGCACATCGATAGTTTATAACCTGGATTCACATGTAGGACACTATTTATCCCTTTAGTATGATTCAGTGGGACAGTTACCGAACTTTACGCGGGCGAAGCCGCGGGCAACAGCTAGTTCCCCATAATTGTTACTACGATGCATGTTTGATGGCAGATTAGAAATTATTATAACGAAAATTATCACACTGCAGAAAATCAACTAATTTTATTAGGAGCTTTTTTTTTTAAAGCCGAAGCAAAAGTGGGACTGGGCTGGCCATGTCTTCCGTATGCCCGACGAGTTGTGGGCCAAATTGACCACGATGTGGAGCCCTGACACAGCCAGAAGGAGACGCGGTAGACCTGGCAGTGGCAGGAGATGGTGGGACGAGCTAAACAAAGCCCAGCAGAGGGATGACAAAGGCTGGTGTCGATTTTGTTGTGTGCACAAACTAAACTTTAGGCTATGGCTATCTTTTACTAAAAAGGCAGTGCGAGAAAAGGACGGCTATAGCTATGAACTAAGTTAGAGATGTCAAAGTCAAACTAGTTAATGCCTTGCGCTGAGTTGCGCTTCACCGTGTTTTTTGTCGACATGTTTTTACGTGCAGCCTTCATTCGTATGGAAATATTAGTTCGAACTAAATTTGACTGCTCTAAATTACGTCCGCCTCTTTCTAGTTTTATTATAGAGAAATCGACACCAACTGTAACCAAATAACGTATTTGGAACTGGAATTGGAAAGCGAAAATGTAGTGAGTTTACTTGGTACCACCTCTGAGTCAGGCAACCTTGTTGAACCAAATTTCAGTGACGTCATCGAAATGAAGCTTCGCTATTGGTCGGATATCACGCTATCATGTATTTTTAGACGATGAGATCACCCTTCATTTTCGTTTAGGCTGAAGTATGACTCTATATCCAAAAAGTAATTTTGTTTATGATAATCGTCGGCGCTTATGTCGTTTCGTTACGCAGGGTAACAAATTCTAAGGAGAGAAGGGCATCCCCAAACCGACGACGACGTCATCGTTTGTGTGCAAACTGCAATGATGAGTCATCATTGTTGTGTTCTCGTTGGATAATCTTTTTCAATTCAAGGCGCCTTATTTTGATTCCGTTGCTGTCATTAGTGAACTGTCACAAGAAACTTCGCAGCATTTGATAGTTACGCGGAACTACAAACTTTGTTTGAACTTGTAGATCGCATTGATAATACGCGTTGTTTGTCGGACAAATTACGTAAATCGCATCTTGTGTTGAATCTTGGACTTGAGTGAATCTGAACTGATGACGATGAAGCTAGAAATCAGTGATAGTCAATCAAACCAGTCGGACATTTCTTGCGATGATAGTCAATCGTCGCAGGACTCCTCCACAAATGATTTCGTGTCCTCTGTACCGCCTTCTCGATCCTTACTTACGGTAAGTAACTCAATACACAGTCCAAATTCCTCATGCTGATGACAGATTACTTAAAACAAAGGTTACATTCAATGGTTACATTTGCATACTTCAAAATAACATTTTGGAAGTTTTGAAGTCGTTTCCTATAATTTTTAATACATTTATGATGTGTTGTGATGCTGCGCGATGATTTGATGCCTAATCAAATGGTATTAGTAGCTATAGTATTGGTTCTATACCACAATGGTACTAGTTTCTTAGAATTTGCTACATTTTTTTGTAACAACAGGTTTGTTTGATATATTCTACTATAATCTAGTAAGACCTTGGCGACACCTGACTTCCTGGTATAGCATCATGAATTTATAAATCAAAGTAACTCCGATAAAGACATATTGGAAGCATTGTAATGCATTTTTATCCTTATCATATACAAAATTTAATTGTCCTACCACAAAATTTACCCGTTGTAGAATAAATTGTATAAACAAAACATATAATACTTTAATCGATATATTACTATGCCTAAGACACAAGCCCTAGGCATAATATAAAAAAAAATAACAATTTACCCCATAGACTTTTATAGCAGAGGTTCATAGGGTCTATGGAAATCCCTTTAGTAGTAAACAATTTCATGAAGGTAAAAAACATTTAATATTGTATTCTAAGAAAAACAAAGTACATTTACTGAATTATTACATAGTAGTAACTACTTGAATCTGAAACATTACATAAGGAAAATGAATAAGGTTTTACAAACACACCTAATTTCAAAACATCATCATTCTCTTGCCCTTATCCCAATTCATTTGGGGTCGGCGCAGCATGTCTTCTTCTTCCATACTTCTCTATTTTTCGTCGTCTCATCAGACAATTCTTTTCTTGCCATATCATTCTTTACACAGTCCATCCATCGTTTCTTTGGTCTTCCTCTACTCATATACCTAATTTCAAAACATGTGATGAATAAATAAAATTGAAATGTGTTTGTGTTTTTATAATGTGTAACAGCTTTTTACTGAATGCGAAAGTATACAATACAGTTCTTATTACAAAAAAAAAAACATTTTCACACACTTTTTGTCTATCTGTCCGTTAGTTCTGGCTAATCTCTGAAACAGCTGGACCGAATTTGACAGGACCTTTACTGTCAGATAGCTGATGTTATAAGAGGTTACTTGGGCTATTTTTAGAAAAAGAATTATGGTTCTGAGCAAAAAAATTTAAACCTTTAATTGTTAAAAAAATCTGATTTCACCACACGCATTCTAAGATTGTTCGACAATGCAATCTTATTGATTGAATTCATACTTTTGCTATATTTTTGCTTTGGATTGTCACTTTTTCTAATTTTTGTCATTAATGAGATGAAGTCAGTATTTTACGTTAATTGGGGTTCCAAACTTAAACGGATAACAGTTTTTTTTTTAAATCACTTTGTCTCTCAACAAATGAAAGCAAGTGTAACTGTTATTTTTTTGTTGTTCTTAATCTATGTCTCCTTTCTAGGTCTTACAATAATGCACAAAATTCACTGCAAATAATAAGAAAAAAGTCACCGACTTCTAAAAGTTATTTGCCTTTTTTTGCATAACTTTAAATCTGTTTGTAATCAAAACAACAACCATGAAAGCAATAGATTAAATTCCCCAGGGTTACTTTACTGACTGATAACAACCTTTAAACAATTTCAACATTGTAAATCAAACTATAATATATATAATAGTAATAAAACCTCTTATCCACTCAACAGACTAATAATTTATAGTCATCGATTAAAATGGCATAATAATCGTTATCTGCCTAGCCAACTATACTGGGGTCAGCATCCAATCTAACCGGATGCAGCTGAATACTAGTATTTTACATGGAGTGTCTGCATAGCTGACCTCCATAACCCAGCTAGTACTGGGTAATATCGTTTGGTAAGACTGGTTGTCAGACTTTCGAGCCACTGACTATAACGACTGACAAAATAATACAGTTAAATACTACTTCAAAATTCCATGACAATAGTATCAAACAAGTGGATTTGCGATTGATAACAGCGCTCTCATATCTCCTGATAATATGGATTTATACCTGTGAGTCAACTTACTTTAAATTTAGTCATTGTGTCATAGCAAACAAATTACGCCTCAACATTGATAAGGTTCTCAGAAATTATGTGGGATTTTCACTACCAATGCTGATAAAAGTTATTATTTTTTGATGAATGTGACTATTAATAAATATGTAATCATAATACTTAATTGTTTTTTGATTGTTTATCAATTTATCATTCATGTTTTCCTTAGCTAGTTAATTGAGTAATATGTGAAGTTTTAATTTTTAATAAGATAATTCAGAATTATGCTAGCAAATGTTATTATAGTTTTATTTGTACCTACCAAGTTTTGACTTTTTGAGGACTGTTTTTGATTTATTTTAATGAACCATCATAATCAGAATAATTTCATGTTTAGAAATTAGCATTGTGGGTGTTATAATAAAGTAGGTCTGTACAAACTTCATTTAGCAAATATCTAAAAATAAACAAATCACCATTTGTATTCTGTTTACATTTAAAATCTGTTTAAAACTATCTACTGGTTCTACATTTCCTAGTAAGGTTAAAGCCAATAAACAACAATTGATTTTATGTAGGACTACTTAGTAAGGTGCTCTACAGCATGATATAAAATTTTAATTGATTAATTCAAGTTTTATCTGTTGGTTGGTTCTAAGAATTTACATTCTACATAGGTATATTTAATTTTAGGAAAAGGCTGTACAAATAATTAAAAACCCTGCCTCCTAAACTAGAGGGACCCTGTGACCTAGGAGTCGCAGTGTTCTACTGTAACTTAAATAAACCTTTATTTGTGTGAAAATAAACCTATTTGACCTGGTTTAACTATGCTATGAATGTGTGTAAGGGGGGGATGGCTGTGTGAGTGGGATGTGGTGTGGTGAAGTGTGGTGTGGTGAAGTGTGGTATGTTCGTGTGATGTTGCATGGGTTTCTGTATTTCAATTGTCAATACATTTTCCCTGATGAAGAACCTAATAATAATAATGAGAGGAAAATGCTCATTTGATCTTCCATTTATGGGGTGATACTTGATAATATCCTGTTTGCAAATTAATATCCAAAAATGAAAACAATAAAAATAGTAACAGAACATCACACCTGTAATTTTCGAATCAAAGGGTTTTATTGTATTGTATAGCGGGCTGGTGTACGCAACTATAGCGGGCTGGTGTACGCAACTATAGCGGGTTGGTGTACGCAACTATAGCGGGCTGGTGTACGCAACTATAGCGGGCTGGTGGACGCAACTATAGCGGGCTGGTGTACGCAACTATAGCGGGCTGGTGTACGCAACTCCACGTCAAAGCACGTATTTTGCGTACGGGTGGGAAATGTAAATGTTCTTTTAGAATAAATAAAGAATCTTTAAACCTAAATTTATACGATCCACCCTAACTCCCCGAAAAAGGCCAGCAGCGCCTTGGTGTTGCTGAAAATCTCGCGGAGAGTACCTGGGTTACCGAAGTACTTTGCCCTGTATGTTGCAATCACTGGGCAGTGCAGAAGCACGTAGGCTGTTGTCTCGTCTTCCTCCATGCAGGCATGGCACAGGGGGCTGTCTGTGACTCCTATGACAAAGAGGTGTTTATTAAAAAAACCGTGTCCAGTAATGGCGGCTGTAACTGCGCAGCTGTGGTTTGGTCAACCAAAGTGTGCGTTTGGTGAGGCGGCTGAACCAAAGGGTTACATAGAGATGTACCTTGGCCCATTTTATTTAAGTCCCATGTAATTGTGGGAAAGCCTATTGCCATAAACTAGGCTAAAAAATAACTTTTTACCTGCTCATAAAGTTCAGTTTCCACTACAACTTAAGATTTTTATGACTTTTTTAACAGCTCTTGTCTCTATGAAATCAATTTACTCAGTCATTATGTTGTTATTTTTTCAATTAGTTTATTATGGAATATAGGGCTTATGGATCCCTATGCTATAAAGGAAATCATAATATTGTTAGATTTACTGTCCAAATGAGGATGTTTATTGATAAACTGGTACCTATAATATCCTTGGATACAGAACTAGCATAGTAACATTACATTACTATTATTGGTAGGTACCTCCTTGGATAGAAGGATTACACCATTCTGTTATTTTAACAATTTTAACATATTGCAACACTGGGTTTGGAAACATAACCAATCCAGTGTTGTATGCTGTTGTATACTTGGAACCAATGATATTCCAATAAACAGAATGTTAAACATCTACCAATCAAGCGAAAAAAGTGTTTCGCGCGGCAGCGGCAGCTCACATACGCGCAGCGACGCAGAATAAAGGCAATACGACCCAATTGGGCCGTTTTCGAGTCTTCACGATTGCGAGCTCACAACATATCTGTTTACTAGAATATCATTGCTTGGTACAAAAAACGTTTACTTCACAACAGTTTTTTTATTGGTTACTATTTTTAAAACTTTGTTTTCAATGAAAAGATAATTGAAGTTAAAATAAACTTGAATTAAATGAATGAATTCTGTAACCACAAATGATTTACAAATAGGCTATCCAACCCTTTTGTTATTCTTTATTCATAGGCATGAATAAAGAACATATTTTCAATATGATGTGGTAATAATACCTAATACTCACTGTATGCAGACAAATATTTACTACTATTTTATCCAAGTTTAGTACCTACCTATTGAATTGACTATTAATTACCTACTGTTAATCATTTATAATGTAATTCTCTTAAATACCCAATGGTAGTCTCTATTAATTCAAAAACAGAAATAAGTACCTAAACTAAAAAATATGAGCGTGAGGTTCTGGGTTCGATAGGTCGGGCAAAGTGTAGGTAACTGGGGTTTGCCGTCATGAAATTCTCAGTAGCAGCCACAGAGCCTGGATTTGTGGCTGGTTGATGGCAATAGGCTCGCCACCGCCCCCAATTACATGGGATTTAAAACATAACTGGCGAAATGTGGATGCACTATTGAGTGCCCCTCTGCCTAGCCCTTCGGGGATTGGCGTGATGTTATGTTATTTTAGAAGAAAAAAAAGCAAGACACTTAAAATATAAGTACTTAGTTAATGGACTATAAGCAGATAAGACAATGGTAGACATATTCAGCTAGGACTCAAGAACACCAATGTCTCTAAAGAATAAGTCTGCCGCCACGTACCTACTTACATTATTATTGAGCCTATATTCTCCCTATGTTGTGATGGCCCTGAGGTTAAGGCCTCGCCTCTCATGCATTAGGTTGTGGGTTCAAATCCAGGCAAGTACCAATGTGTCTTTACTGTCTTTTTCAATTCATATGCACTCTATGTTTATCTTGGACATCACAGACATCGGTGAAGGAAAACATCGTGAGGAAACCTGCACTTATAATTAATGTGAGTCTGTAATCACCAACCCGTCTTGAGCCAGCGTTGTAATCAATGCTCGTGCCTTCTCTGTATGTGGAAAAGGCTTTTGCCCAGCAGTGGGAGTGGGACAGTAATAGGCTTCCTTCTTCCACTTTTCGCGATTTAATGCGATTGTCGGCCAATCCTTTATGAAAGAGTCCGGCTAACTCTGCCATCTCCTTCTGGGCCTGCCGCGTTGCCGTTTCTTGCTATTTGGTATTCATTGACTAGTTTTTTTGCCCATTGGTCCTCCGACATGCGCCAGCATCAGCTATTTGGGTTTAGCTATAAATATTGGCGATTTCAAAACTCCACTTCAACACATACAGGGTTGTAAAAAGTTAGATTTTGACAACCGATTTTCCACTAACGATGACGTTAGATCGACGGTGACCGAAGACGTTACGTGTTTACCTACCATTACACGTGTAAAACTTGTCTTGAAAACCTGAAACTCGACCAAAACGGAAATGCTTTAAAAAATAATGCGTAATTATAATAATTATTATCGTGATTGTAAGTTCTTTTGCGATGTTTTTGTTAAGGTAACACGTGTAAGTGAACCATGTACCAACTTAAACAAATGCTACCGAGTTATGATAACAATTTTGTTTTGAACAATGGTGTTTCCTTAATTGCGTAACACCGGCATTAATTTTCCAATATGTAAATCTCAGTATATCCTTAATTATAATTATTAAGGTTAATTATAACGGGGAACAGGGATATGGAAACACGGTTTCTGTATTCATTTTGTAAATTCCAACAAAAACAAGCGATTGAGTTTTATTGACTCGTCATTGGACTTGTTTTTGAGCTGAACAAATAAAATATTGAGATATTTTTTGTGATAAAATTTGTAACATAATTAGTAGGTATGACTCATGTAGATAATCTTATGTAATGTGAGGTTGTAATACTTAATTTCCAGTTGAGATTAGCGGTACAGGGTGGATGGGACATCGTCGGTGACGTTCCTTTCACCCTGTGTTTTAATTATTATGTAGAAGAAAGATTAGCCAATAAGCGAGGGTGACTGCTCCGGCCCGAGCTATCCTGCACCCTGAGTCTTTCAGACGGTATGCTTTTAAACTGCACTCTAGCTGCAAAAGAGCAGTAAATAAGCATGCAGTTTGGGTAAAATTCAAGTGCATCGAAATTGTCGACCGACTGCTGTAGGGGAACTCCATCATAAATGAAGGAAGCAAAACTCCAACTTTGTAGGCGCTAGCATGCGCGAGCACTTCAAGTACAGTCTGAAGAATAGAGGCATAATTTTGGCCTTACAACTTTGTATAAAATTCAGAATTGTATAACCTCATTTGCTCCTTTCCATGCAGACAATCTGGCGGTACTATAGCGGTACTTATAACTTATTTATTTGTTTAATATCACAAATCCTTTCCTCAATTAAAATTCTTAAACATAAGCAGTAATGAGAAATGAATATTTAATAGTCACGCTGCCTACTACATATTTCCTCCGCTTTTTCCGTTTTGAGTTGTTTGTTTCCGTTATCGTGGTTTTGTCCTGAGCCAGTGTAGTAGTAACCAGCAGCAATTATGACAATAATTTAAAAGGCATTAAAGTTATTTGAACTACTTCCAGTTCAGTAGCCTGCAAAAATTCAGTCACATGGCTGGCAAATTCCAAGTCCAGGATTTGAACCTTTTTTTTTGACAGTCATGCTTACAATAGCAATACTCGAATTATATATTTGGACTCCATTCTCGTGTTGTAATCACCTTCTAAAACCCTTTATCTACACCCATGCTATAAATCCTCTATAAAGGTATTTAAAACAGTTAGCGTATGGCCAACATTAAAACAGCCAGTGTCTTAATAACCATTATAACACCCAAACGGGTGTTATAATGTTGTACTGAATTTCATTATGCAACTCGTTTTAAAAAAAGAACATCGAATGTGGTAGTGAATCGAACGTCTAGCACGTGCGATTCACTACCACAGCGCCGTAATTAAAAAAAAAACTTATAGGTTAATTCGAATTCACGTCGTATCCCGCCATTTTTGTTCGGCATTTGGATATTAGTATTGCATTATGTACTTTGTTGTTTACAAAAATGAGTGATACAAGCTTTGTGAATTTTGAACAATCCAAAATGTAAATAATTATATTACTTCTTATATACGGTTTGTTTGTATTAAATACAAGCAATTAAACTTTCCATGAATTTACATAGACTTCTTAGAACACTGCAACACCCTATGGTTTCAGAACCTTTTATGGAGGATTCATATCATGGATGTAGATAAAGTCTTGTATGCAACTGTACATAATTAGGTATTAAAACACTCATGTGATACTATTATCACACTCGGCTTCGCCTCGTGTGATAAACCCACATTCGTGTTTTAATACCCCTCATTATACAACAGTTGCATAAATAACTATTGTTGTTTACAAAAATGAGTGATACAAGCTTTGTGAATTTTGATAATTGAACAATCCAAAAAGTAAATAATTATATTACTACCTATACACGGTTTGTAAGTATTAAATACAAGCAATTAAACTTTCCATGAATTTACATAGACTTCTTAGAACACTGCAACACCCTATGGTTTCAGAACCTTTTATGGAGGATTCATATCATGGATGTAGATAAAGTCTTGTATGCAACTGTACATAATTAGGTATTAAAACACTCATGTGATACTATACTATACTCGGCTTCGCCTCGTGTGATAAACCCACATTCGTGTTTTAATACCCCTCATTATACAACAGTTGCATAAATAACTATTGTTGTTTACAAAAATGAGTGATACAAGCTTTGTGAATTTTGATAATTGAACAATCCAAAAAGTAAATAATTATATTACTACCTATACACGGTTTGTAAGTATTAAATACAAGCAATTAAACTTTCCATGAATTTACATAGACTTCTTAGAACACTGCAACACCCTATGGTTTCAGAACCTTTTATGGAGGATTCATATCATGGATGTAGATAAAGTCTTGTATGCAACTGTACATAATTAGGTATTAAAACACTCATGTGATACTATACTATACTCGGCTTCGCCTCGTGTGATAAACCCACATTCGTGTTTTAATACCCCTCATTATACAACAGTTGCATAAATAACTATTATTTTGAGACCCCATTTGACGGGTTTGGAAGAAAAAAAACCGGCCAAGTGCGAGTCGGACTCGCGCACGAAGGGTTCCGTACCAATTATTATAAAAAAATCACGTTTGTTGTATGGGAGCCCCCCTTAAATATTAATTTTATTCTGTTTTTAGTATTTGTTGTTATAGCGGCAACAGAAATACATCATCTGTGAAAATTTCAACTGTCTAGCTGTCACGGTTCATGAGATACAGCCTGGTGACAGACAGACGGACAGACAGCGAAGTCTTAGTAATAGGGTTCCGTTTTTACCCTTTGGGTACGGAACCCTAAAAAACGAACTCCAGAACATAGCACTCAAAATCTGCCATGTTTCTTTGGTTTTTTTTTTTTATGTAGCCAGTGACAAATTAGCTATTACGACGCCGCAAATAAATCTGCTAACATTGAAAGGCATCATCATTTCATCAGAAACACGTCCACTGCTGGACATAGGCCTCCCCCAAAAGGGGGGTTTTGCCATAATCGCAACGCTTGGCAGGCGGGTTGGCGATTGCAGTACGGTTGTTACAAAAGCACAGAGAACGCTGCTGTCCATTCTCTGGTAAGTCCCTTAGTCGCCTCTTACGACACCCACGGGAAGATATGGGATGGTGCTATTCTTTACGTCCGCCACCATACAGACAAAGGCAAAAGGAAGGCATAACACTGAAAGGCATAGTTTTCCAGAATTCCTGGACTGCAACTGCAGATAAACTGCAACGTTATAAAAACTTTAGTCTCGCTACAAACGAAACAAGAGAACCCCGAGCTTCTGCTACGCCGTATCAAGGACCTATGCAAATGGCTGCTGAGATTTCCGAAATTCCTGCCTCACCATGATTTAGTGAAGCAAATAATATATCCCCAGAGCTTCAATAATGTCCCAAAGAAATCTGCTCTCGCTTTTCACCAATGAAGGAAAGGACCTCATCATTTTTCTGTCCGTTGGTGAAGAAATCACATACTTAGGTATGAAGCTTTCTCAGATCCATGAAAAGCTCCAAAAAAATTATTTATACCTTCTTTTGGTGTAGGTAGTAAATGTGTGACAGAAATATTGCACTTATTTTTCTGAAGGAAAAGGGACAATTTCTGAGATTCCTGCAAAGGTGTCTAGAAATTCAGTCTTGTTCGTTGGTGAAGCAGACAGAGCCTGAATTTTTTGCTACATCTCGCGGTAATATCGGCCTGATTCTATTCAGTGTCGATGTTCTGATGCTACTTTGGCGCTGGATATAATACTAGTACCTATCAGCTTTATTAACAGACAAAATCTCAATCCCTGAGATTTCATTCGCATCTTGCATCCGCTTCCCATACGGAAGAAAAACTTGAATGACAATATATGGCCTAAGGGCCCTTGAGGTTCAGATAATCACCGGTGCGGGTGTGATGTTCGCGAGGAATGGGCGTTCGAATTTATATCCTTTGTCTATCACTTCTTGAAACAAAAAATAGTCTCACTTCGTGTTATTTATTTATTCACGGTCCGCGAAACATTGAGTTTTTGCTACTGATGATTGAATACTTGTTCTGCGACAAAAACTTACGGCTTTTTAGCATTTGGATTGAGTCGTTTCCATCTGCTTTGAAATTTTCTAAACTTTGTACCGTACTGACTCACATGATTTATTAACTGTGTAAACAGCAATATTTTATGCTATAATAGAGCTTATTTTAAAGCCTGCAAATATCATAAAAATATCATTATTTAAATTACTAAATATTCTCATGATATTCTGCTCAAGGTGAAGCGAAGTAGGTACCTCGTCTGGTTCCATACGGTACTTTACCTACAGTTTAGGGAAAACACTATTATAATGTAATAACCACTTTAATTTCCATAAACCTTTTGTGCCGCTATATGTGTGAAAAAGGCTTTATTAGCAGGAAAACAAGCGAGTGGCGATGACCGCGCTCGACGCTGACGTCAGCGATTCGAGGAAAACTCGGTCTCGCTCGGGCCCACGCGTCGCTCGCGCATGTCTACCAACCAGCACTCACGAAACAAACGAACGTAAATTGATCACACATCATTATGTTTCCATTGACTGGCTGCTGGAAGATTAAACTTGGATATTATTCTATCTTTAACTTTGTTGCGTCAATGATTTCCATGATTTATCTAAGCCAAATTAGCTTCGACCAGAACTTTGTTACATCTGCGGCTTTGATAATGGCTTCGGACAGGTAAGAGTTGCACAAAGAGCAGGACAGGAATTGGTTCATCATTTGTGATGTGATGGATGAGGCTCTAAAGTCACACTTTATTTTGTCGGAATACGATCCACCAGACTTAAGAGTGCGGCGCCATCCGCTCGCAACTGCAATTCGAAGCGAAGGCAAAAACACGTTGAAATATTGTTGTCTCTGTTTCACACTCCCCGGCCCGTTGCGTAGCCGCGCGTGAGCCAGTGTGAATAGAGTGTACCTATGCGTGTGTTAATAGTGTTTGGTGTTTACCTTTTTAATAGTTATCATGTTCATTGTTTGCTTTATTTTTGTTAGTTACTTTGTGCAATCGTTAGTGTATGTGCAGAATAGTAATGCGTTTTTAGGAAATCTGTCTACAATGTTTTTATCTCAAATGTTAGATTAACTCAAAATCTAGGCTTTGTTGAAAAAAACCGGCCAAGTGCGAGTCGGACTCGCACACGAAGGGTTCCGTACCATTGACTATATTTAGTATTTGTTGTTATAGCGGCAACAGTATTACATCATCTGTGAAAATTTCAACTGTCTAGCTGTCACGGTTCATGAGATACAGCCTGGTGACAGACAGACGGACAGACAGCGAAGTCTTAGTAATACGGTTCCGTTTTTACCCTTTGGGTACGGAACCCTAAAAAAATCTGGGTTACTTACTACTCTTTCTATACCACTAATGTAGATAACTGAAAATCTGAAATAAAAGTAGGTAGGTACGTACTGCGGGTCTAAAATGGCCGCTCTAACAGAATCCACGCAGAATCTTAGTATGAATCACGTCAAAAATTTAAAATTCTTAAAATGGACTTTATGTTTATGAGGTTAAAGTCCATTTTAAGAATTTTAAATTTTTAACATGATTCATATTACGATTCTGATAAAGCGGCCATTTTAGACCCCCTGGTGGCTCAGTGGTGGCGGCCCCGACTTACGAACAGTAAGGCGCGGGACAAATACAAGAGGCGTCGGGCGCGGACATGGCGCGGGCGGCTTCCTATTCCATTCAAATATCATAAAAAATGCATGGAAATAACGTGCAATTTAGGCTACACGGTATATCATTGCGCTGACGAGGATGTGACGATAAACCATATACCTACCGTGTGTTGTATTTGTCCCGCGCCCATAGACTTAGTACTTATAATACTGCCCGCGCCTAAGTCGTAGGTTCGAACCCAGGCAGGCGCATTACTTTGTGTAATTACCGGCATAAGTATCCTAGAACCTAAAAGTAGGTAGGTAGTAGGTAGGCAGTAGGTAGGCAGTAGGTAGGCAATAGGTAGGCAGTAGGTAGGCAGTAGGTAGACAGTAGGTAGGCAGTAGGTAGGTAGTAGGTACTCATCAAGACGAATCAAACGAGCCCAAACTCGAAGCGGTTGCGTCGTTTTATTACGGAGATCCTTTGGCCCCCCTTTCAGCTTCATCATCAAACCCTGATTACCATTTAGGACCAATTTACTCTTCAAGATCAATCAAACGGGCCCAAACTCGACGGGATTATGTCGTTTTATTACGGACTTCCAATGGCCACCTTCCAGCTCCATTATCAGACCCTGGATACCACCTAGCACCAAAGTACTCGTCAAGACAAATCATGCGAGCCCAAACTCGATGGGGTTATGTCGTTTTATAACGGAGTTCCCATGGACACCTTCTAGCTCCATCATCAGACCCTGGACCCTAAAGACAAAGTACTCGTCACGACGAATCAAACAAGTTCAAACTCGATGGGGTTACGTCGTTACATTATAGAATTCCTATGGCCACCTATAGCATTGTCACGCGATATACCTACATATGCGTGCAAAATTTCAGTTCAATCGGTAATCGGGAAGTGGATCAAATTTTACTTGCAAGATTTGATTACTTACAGATTACAGACAAACATCGGGACACGTGAAACTATATCAAAGCTTGTAAAATAAAACATAATATTTATTTAGTCGGTAGGTACCTAGGTACCCTTATGTTATGATTATGAATGAAACCTATTAGTCGGACATTTGAATCCTAAACACATCTAATTCAGTATGTACTAACCCAGTGTAATGTAATTTCGATTATGAACGAGAAAAAATATGTGGCAGGCATTTTTTTGGTCTGAGTTTAAAAAAATGATGAAAACAAAAAGGTAGGTAGATACTTACTGTGAGATACCTACATCCCATCCCAACGTTTGGAGTCCATGTTACTAACCTTTATATAATTATGTTTATGTAGGTACCTGTTTTGTAACCTAAATTTAACCAAATCGTAAGCAAATATCGAAGTCCGTAAACAAAACTAAAGTCGTACTAAAGTAGGTAGGTAGGTTACTCGATTCCAAATCACAAGGCAAATCTAAATCCAAATCCGTAGCATAGGTAAAGAAGTGTCAGAAATATTACGATACAATTGGCAAACAAATACGCACGCACAATGCAATCAAGTAATCGTCTAACATTGACGAACGAATTGCCCGGCCCGGCCGGGTGGCGAGGTGCGCAGGCACACATTTACATATTTTGTCACTATACTCAACACATCCAAATGTACTGTCCCTCGCCCCGCGCCAGCTCAATGCTTGATGCGATGGCACGACTTCCGATGAACATTTGTGATTAATTTGAATGTGTGCCGTAATACTGTTACGAGCTGGGTACGGGATAAATTAATTACTACCGATGAAACAACTGAATAACTTTAATAATCACAAAACACTTCAAACTCAATCACTAATACACTACTGATCACTATTCACTTAGATATCGCACTTACTAGATCACCTCGATTCGCTCCGTACTGTAGCCAAAATAATACTGCCTCCTCCCGCAAACACGTCGACTATTTATATGACGACCGAACGTTTGAGAAAGATCCAGAATCTTCTAGACAATTCATACTAGGTCATTGTCCTACGAGAAACTTCCACAACTTTTGTACAAAGGAAAGAAATAGGTACTTTATGCCCTGGGCGTACGGTCGAAATTACAATGACAACTTCCTGATGTATTTTATAGGTAGTTTGCGAATTTGTACCTACATCATTCGATACATACCTACTACTACCTACCTACTTACTTAGTTGTAGGTACCTACTATTAGAAGCTACTTATATTGTAGGTATGGCTACGACGTAACACTGCCCCCTCCTTAGACATGCTCGTCCCGAGCATCATTAGGCCCGTAGTATCGCGCCAATCGGTCTACATGGACAATCTTAGGCGCACCTCGTGGACCCTTCTGTATTCGGTAGGTGACATCGTTGATCCTAGTCACGACTCGGTATGGTCCATCCCAGTTTGCTTGTAATTTCGGAGACTTCCCTTTGCTCCGTACTGGGTTATGCAACCACACCAGTGAACTCTCATCGAAACCCCTACTATTTGCTTTCCGGTCATAACGGGTCTTCATCTTCTCAGACATCTGTTGGCCGGATTGTCTAATATGCTCAAAAACATCATTCAACTTGTTACGCAAGTCATTTGCGTAATCTGTTACACTGCGTGGAGCATCAGGGGGAGTTCCAGTGATTAAATCTGCAGGCAACCGTAATTCCCTTCCAAAGTTCGCGAAGGCGGGCGTCACAGTCGTACTTTCGTGGACTGCGCTGCGGTAGGACAGAAGAAACGGCTGTATGTGCTTGTCCCAATCCCTTTGTCTGCTTTCCACGACATTTGCCAGATATCTTTCCAACGTTTGGTTGAATCGTTCCACCATTCCATCAGATTGTGGGTGGTAAGAGGTGGTTCTGGTTTTGCGGGTACCCTAATCGACAAGTCTCCTGAAATACTTGCGATTCGAAATTCCTTCCTTGATCGCTGTGTATTTCTAAGGGTACTCCAAAACGACAGAAGACTTCCTGAACCAATTTATCTGCGACAGTTGTAGCTTCTTGATTAGGAATGGCGAAGACTTCTGGCCACTTTGTGAAGTAATCCATGACCACCAAGAAGTACTTGTTTCCGCTCTCACTTTCTAGAAATGGTCCCGCAACGTCTAGTGCTATCCGCTCCCAAGGGGCTCCAACGTTGTACACTTTTAATGCTCCTCTGCTGCGTGTTTGGGGTCCTTTCACGGCCGCACAACTGGTACATTTGCGACACCAGTCCTCCACATCATCTCGACAGTGGATCCAGTAAAAGCGTTCTCGAATTTTTAGTAAAGTCCTTTTTACCCCCATATGTCCTCCCGAACATCCATCATGGTACAGCCGTAAAACATCCGGTACCTTAGCTTTAGCGACAACCATTTGTAGATGACAGCTGTCCCCTCGAGCGTTTTCCCATTTACGGCACAAGACTCCATCATGGATCACCAAGCTGTTCCACTGCGCCCAATAACTCTTCGTGATGGAACTCATCGCAGCCACATCACTCCACTTGGGTTTAGGAGCACCAGCTTTGATCCACTCGAAGATCGGTTTGATGTCCGAGTCATTTTGCTGAGCCTGCTGTAGGGTTTCTTTCCATTCATCGCTGAGTTCCGTTCTTAGAATCCTCACAGGCACCACTTCCTTAGACTCCTGTCTGGAACTGTGCTTCCAATCTTCAGGCAAAGGTCTTCTTGACAGTTCGTCTGTTTTGCTGTCGTTTCTCCACTGTTGCTGGGTAGTCATTCCAGCCGCTTTTCTCTGCAGGGATTGGTGTTGTCCTGGTGTGCTTCGTTTTTTACAGTTTGACCGAAGGTGACCCCTTTCTCCACAATTGTAACACTTAGGGCTGTACCTTCGCGAACGCTGGCGTACAGGTGATGCCACAACCTCCCTGACATGGTGTGTTTGATGGTCTTGCCTCGCTGCCTCTACTTCCAAGGCATGCGCCAACGCCTCTTTCAGGGTCTCATGATGCCCAAGTCGTACAGCGGCTCTAACTTCCAAGTCGCGTATTCCGTCGACAAACGCCTGTACCAGATTTCCAGTGATGAGTGCAGGGGCAGACCGGTATGCTTTTCGAACCAGCGTCTCAACTTCCAGGGCCCACTGTTGTAGGTTCTCGGCACTACGCTGAACACGATCCTTCAACTTAGCACGAAATACGTGCTCCAGGTGCGCGTCGCCGTATCTGGACTCTAACGCTTCCAGCAGCTGTTCGTAGGTCACATCCTTGCCAAGCGCTTCAAGAATGTTGAGGGCCTGGTCTCGGAGGCCCAAGGTGAGCGCGGTCATTGCTTGAGATTTTGTCCATCCATTCGCCTTCATAACGGCCTCAAATTGAATTTTATAAGCCGACCACGAAGATGTTCCATCGAATGGAGGCACCTTAAAGCCCCGCGCTGAAGGTGCAGCAACCACTGAAGCCACAGTCACGTCTCCAGTCTTCAGTTCCCCCAAAGCCTTCTTCACCCCAGCGATCTGAACTTCGGCTTCTGAGATGCGATTCTCATGCTGATAAACCTGATCCTTCATTACCTTCAGCTCTTTGCCAAAAGTTGAATGAAGATCCTTTATGAGGATCATCTGTTCTTCTTGACGACGAGCCTGCTCCTCCTTGTCTCGTTGCAACTGCTCTTCCAACCGGCGAGCCTGGTCCTCTTGACGGCGAGCCTGCTCCTCTTGACGGCGAGCCTGCTCCTCCTTATCTCGTTGCAACTGCTCCTGTAACTGGCGAGCCTGGTCCTCTTGACGGCGAGCCTGCTCCTCCTTATCTCGTTGCAACTGCTCTTCCAACCGGCGAGCCTGGTCCTCTTGACGGCGAGCCTGCTCCTCTTGACGGCGAGCCTGCTCCTCCTTATCTCGTTGCAACTGCTCCTGTAACTGGCGAGCCTGGTCCTCTTGACGGCGAGCCTGCTCCTCCTTATCTCGTTGCAACTGCTCCTGTAACTGGCGAGCCTGCTCCTCTTGACTGCGAGCCTGCTCCTGCAGCAGCGCCATTAAAGCTGACAAGTCTGGCGCCACTGATACTGGAGAAACTCCGGATGGACCAGCGACTGGCACTGACGTAGGCTGGACTCCACCCGGTGTCTGTGTCGGAGAGTCTCCAAACCGCCTTTGGTCCATGTCCTGCTGTCGCTGACTCCTGGTACGGATACCGTCCGTGTTGTCCTTTGGTAGAACTGGCATAATTTATCCCTCACTTCTGGCACCAAATTGTTACGAGCTGGGTATGGGATAAATTAATTACTACCGATGAAACAACTGAATAACTTTAATAATCACAAAACACTTCAAACTCAATCACTAATACACTACTGATCACTATTCACTTAGATATCGCACTTACTAGATCACCTCGATTCGCTCCGTACTGTAGCCAAAATAATACTGCCTCCTCCCGCAAACACGTCGACTATTTATATGACGACCGAACGTTTGAGAAAGATCCAGAATCTTCTAGACAATTCATACTAGGTCATTGTCCTACGAGAAACTTCCACAACTTTTGTACAAAGGAAAGAAATAGGTACTTTATGCCCTGGGCGTACGGTCGAAATTACAATGACAACTTCCTGATGTATTTTATAGGTAGTTTGCGAATTTGTACCTACATCATTCGATACATACCTACTACTACCTACCTACTTACTTAGTTGTAGGTACCTACTATTAGAAGCTACTTATATTGTAGGTATGGCTACGACGTAACAATACCAAAAATGATGAATGAAAACTCAATGCTTTTCCATTATTTTTTTTATATTATTTAACTTAACAATATAAGACATGTTTCCATTTGAACAATGTTACAAATACTACCGTTTTTAATATAGAACAGATGAGATGAAAACATCGTATTTATACTGTAAAAATGTGAGATATTCAATTTGTTTGCATGTCGCTCTTGATAAGTATTTTGCAAAAAAAAAACAATGGAAACCTAGGTAATTACCATCTTGTTCCGAATAACAGCATATTAAGGTGGAAATATGCTCAGACTGAAAATGATTTTGGTATTACGTTTGTATGGACAAATTCACGCTCCCCGGCCTCTTAAGACTTACTTTACTACTACTATAATATCTTCGATGATATAATTTAAACACAAGACGTGGTTCGCAGAATTTTCTGCTACTAACTAAAACCTTGAGGCATGTGTATGGCTCAAGGCAATGCAAAGTACAAACAAACAGACGACCTACAAATGTTATGCCTTGTTTTGATCTGGAAAACTAAAGGAAATCTGTTTACTAATTAGAATACGAAAGGTGATAATAGGCGTATGAGAATAGAATTCTCATTAAAGCTGTCTTCGCGCCAACTCTTGGCTTTGGTCGTGTGATTTACGATGAAATATATTCATTGGTAATTACACCTGTTATTAATTTCAATAGGATAGGACTCTCATCAGATTCAGTGTAAGCGACTACTGTTCTACCAAGATGACATAACAAAATGTTCAACATGTAAACAACTTGAGTGTTACTGACGTCCTGCCCAAGTGTGGAGCTAAACGACCCACTTATCTATTCGTCTGTAACTTATTGACACAGTAATAAAATGACGTACCCGATTAAATTAATAAATTATCATCTGCAATTATTTTCTTCTTCGCAACAATATTTTGTTATTTTTTCTTTCTTGACTTGATTTTGACCTTTATTTTTTTTGTCATCATATTTGTTTTAGAACTCGTTTCTGCTGTTTGTTAAAATAGACTACCGATTGTTTTTCTGCTAAATGAGAATTGAGCATCGAATTGTATCGCATTAGTGGGCAGTGCGCAAACGCTGATTAGCAAGTCAATTAACGCGAGTTCAGGTTGGGCAACCACCTCACACCTCCGCTGTCTCAGATTTATTGTTCCTGTAAATGATTCCAAGATAGTCTACATAGATACTGATACTTCCTTTCGGTCTAGTTAATACTGAGGCGTGTATTGTTTAAAGTAAGATAGTATAGTGCTCATTTCTGTGTAACTTCGGCAGAATTTTCTATCTGCACCCATTCTGCAGACAATTTCAGCATAATTTCGCATTCATCGTTTATTTATTTAACGATTTATGTACACACTAAATACAGAAAAGAAGAAAGGAATAGAAAAATAGGTACAAAGGCAAAAAAATAAAAAAAACCGGCCAAGTGCGAGTCGGACTCGCGCACGAAGGGTTCCGTACCATTATTATCAAAAAAGGGCAAAAAAATCACGTTTGTTGTATGGGAGCCCCCCTTAAATATTAATTTTATTCTGTTTTTAGTATTTGTTTAGCGGCAACAGAAATACATTATCTGTGAAAATTTCAACTGTCTAGCTGTCACGGTTCATGAGATACAGCCTGGTGACAGACAGACGGACAGACAGCGAAGTCTTAGTAATAGGGTTCCGTTTTTACCCTTTGGGTACGGAACCCTAAAAATTGCCTTGTCATTTTTACAACCCACAGTAATTAATGATTGGCTGGGTTTAATGAAAACATAATAGGTTTAAAAATTGCATCAGCATATACAGCAATTTTAGAAAACTTAACGGTAGTATATCTGAATACATAAATAAATTAAGTAAATGTGACGACGATGATGAAACTAAATACATATTTTAAGAAAAGTACTTACGTAAGTGTGTTCTTTGTTTTAATTTTTTTGGCAGATGGGATAATAACATACTACTTAGAACTGAATTGTAGACGAAAAGAACATAACGAAATATTCGACCTTTAGAAAATAAAATGTAACAATTTGAATAAAGTAACAACAGTTCCAGTGAACAACATTATAGAAATCGAAATGGTCCGATACGATGCGATATCAATATGAGAACATAATTTATTTCGAACTATGACATCGACAGTTTTCGTGGAAAATGGGGCTGAACTAGTGGAAGCATTGGTTTGCGTGACTGCTAGTCAAGGACGGGCCCTTGAACTGTCCGGGAGTTGAACGACTCACGATCTCGCACGAACGATAGGCACAAGCACATGTTTTATAGTGGTGATGACTTGTGTCGGTATGTTGATTGATGGTCATTCCATAATTTTCAGGAACACTTAAGGCTTTTGGACAGTTCTTTCTTTCTTTATCGTGTGGTTAGTGCCATACCTGGTGTCAGAGTTTTTATGCCGCCCAAGGGCCTCTGACGTGGCTTTTCATGTCGTCAATAAATATCTCTTTTGGACAGTATTAAGCATTGGTTTCGAGTTCTGGCCTTCAGGGCTTCGTCAAAGTAGTTTTATGTCTTACGAAAAAGAAGTTTTGACTTCATAGAACTAGCTGACTGACTGTCTGGCCTTCAGGACTTAGGAAACCCTCCCTAGTGTAGAGACCAGTGGCCTTTTTTTGATGTAATGTACTTCTGAAACAATAGTTATTTTTATTAAAACATTGACACATGAAAAAAAAAATTACATCATGTTCCGGGTTTAAAAGTGTCTATCAAAATTGGGTGAAGTCCCCAAATTCAGAACTAATCGGGAATCCCGCTGTCGCTGTTTTGGGCAACCAGATTAACAGCTCGGGTTCTTCTTTCCTATCAAAGAACGTCCTAAGAAATTAGATAGAAAAATAACTCTGAGAGTTCTTTTTAGCCTGGTTCGTGCTTTACCTATTCTAGATGAACTATTTTTCAGACTCTTGCAAGAATGTAATTTGTTCGAATAATGGCTAGTTTTTCATATTAAATGGGCTTACTCTTGACCTCAATCTTGTTCTGAGGACAGAGATAAGATCGACGATGGAACGAGCAAACTCAAAAGAAGCCTTATGATAAGGCTTCTTTTGAGTTTGCCGTAAGGCCCTTATCATCAGCCTACACTGCTGAACATAGGTCTCGTCAATCGCATCTCTCATCCAGTCGCTACCAGTCATCCTGCGAAGATCTTCGCTCCAGAGAGCCTGAGGGCGTCCCACCTTACATTTGCCGATTCTACGGCTAATATGGCCGGCCCAGTGCTACTTCAGCTTACTTATTCTGTGAGCTATGTCGACAACTCTGATTCTCTGTCGGATCACCTCAAAAGAAGCCTATTAGCTTATTATTTAATCAGGTCAGACTTTGTGAGACCTTGAAAAGCCTGTTAATATTCCAGAGCTCTCGGAAAACTTATTATTAGCCCTAAAGCTAACATTAATTAAGCACCTATAAATTGTGGGAAACTATTATTCTGCGAATTATATTTTGTTATTTCCATTATTGAGGAAAAGGGTACTGTGTTATCAAAATACACCGTATTACTTGATTTGACCGCTACGATTTCCCGTGAAAATGATAAGCGTTGAGTTTCTGCTAGAGAGGTGACGTCATGTCTATATCAGCCCATCTTATGTAATGACCAATCGTGTTATCAGACGGCGTGGTTCCTTCCGTACGGTACTTTATACACCATAATAACGATTGTGTCATTAATATTAATAGTGTCTGTGTCTGTATTTATTTGTCTGAAGTCTACGTCAAAACGTGCACTGTAATCATTGAAATCTATACTCTTGTTTCTTTATACGCGTAAATAATTACAAGATAGGGTCATTGCGCCGGTTAGCGACCAGTTAGCTGGGTTCCCCACTTTAGATGAGGAAAAAAAAATGTTGTCTACACGCAAAATAGTATTTGTTAATGTGAATTTGTCCCAAATATAATCTAGTTTGGATACAATACATAAAATAAAATACATTCATACAAAAATATTTATAAAATGCTGAAAAAGTGAAAATATAGCGAAAACGTCGGTTTACGACCATTTTTATCAGTTTATGACCACCAGTGTGCTGGTTTGCGACCGCTATTTTAATATGAAAAATATGCCATTAAAACAATTATAATCGCTTTAAAAATATTTTAATTTTTGTCTCGTTAATAAAAACAAATATGGGAATCATTATTTTGGGGTAATGTTTTTTTTTAAATTAAAAATAACAATCTTACATTTCGTAGGAACTGTATCATAGTTGTAATAGAATTAACAATCATTAGTCAAACAATATCCTAAATTATATGTAGTAACATTTAAAAATAATCAATATCAATATTTTCTAGTCATCTGGTATAATATTATTTTATATCATCGAAAGCTTTTTTCAGAGCTTCTTCAGTGTAGGTACTGGACAGTCTCTTTCTTTTTTTTTGTTGACTCTGAATTATTTGGGAGCTCCATCTAAAAATTATAATAATATTTATTGTTGTTTTTATGACTCATTTTGTGTTAAACTGAAAAATAATAATATTTAGTTTTCGACAGATTAGGTACAACCGCTTGCTAAAATAATACAAATAATAATAATTTTAAACGGACATTTCAGTAACCAAACAAATTAAAAAAATCAGACGTGGTCGCATACTCAATGAACTTTCATACTTATTTCTGTTAGCGGCCGTTACTTTTCTCATACTAAATTATGGTGGCCGGAAACCAATGTCTTTATTTCGATTATTTTGGTTTTCGACCACCCAATTTTGTACGTAAATTAAACAAAGTTCTTTCAAAGAAACTGGTGGTCGCTTACCAAAGTACTACAAAGCAAAACTTTTATAATGCTACGTTCAAAATTGTAACAGTCCTGTATGAAGCATTAGGATCATATTAATGAAAACAAAATTATGCGGTTCTCGTCGGTTTGCGACCATGTGGTCGCTATCTAACGTTTTTGATAAATAAGCATTTCGGTTACCGACCACGGGATTTTAACTTAATAATAAGTTTAAAAATACCAAAATACAACTAAATAATAAGCAAAACTTATCGATTGTACAATTTAACATCTAACTTGTGTGTAAAACATGAAACAAGTAATAAAACTTACATTTGAGCGCCGCGCGCCGTGTTATTTTTTTTCCAACTCGCGGTATCATATCATCTCGCGGAATCAAGACGCGCACTGAGCAATTTATTTTCGGCTCTGGGTTAATCCATTTGTTTTAAACTGTGTAAATTCTTATTTCATAATTATTTATGAAGCACGTTATATTTATTTTTTAACTAGGTTACCTCTACAAATACTATTATCTTGATTTAAAGAAACTTAGTCCGACAAATGGTCGCCTACTGAAGGTGGTCGCGATACCGGCGAAACGACCCTACTTATCAGGAGTCTAAAGGCTAAAGTTGATATAGTGAGGAAAGATTATTCTGTAATGTGATTTTATAATTGTATTAATGATTCATACAATGTTTTCGTTAACATAAACTGGGAGATTACTCTAACTCACTTGAGAAACTAGACTAATGGTATATTTATCGATTGTCGATAATCTTTGATTTCAAAATCTTAAAGGTGGTTTTATAGTTATTAGTAGACGGTAGTCTAGTTCTTCATTTTACTGTACGTTTCTGTTAACAAATGCCGTTCTAAATATCTACGGGTAAATCGATTGGAACCTCGGATAAGTTACTTATTGCTTCAGCCAGCTGCAGTTTGCCGCATACACCAGCCTCATTATTTCTGATGGACATTATTGAATTAAGGGTATTTTACTACTTACTACATAATCTTCAACTTCTATTTCCGACTTGTGACAAGGCTTTCCAAGAATTGCATACATTAGAACGAGAACTATCGTGTTACTTATAATAATTGTTACAGTTTGAATGCAATATGTTTTGTTCTGCTAGATGATTCATTATAGTTTAATTATTGGCTTTATGGCGGTAAAATACTTAGTACCTATACTTTGTTTGCTTTTCTACTGCCTACTATCTAAGCATAGCAAATGACCCACTTAACCATGTGCGTCTATCACAACTTTTGTTTCAGTTACTGCAAGAAAAGTTTGGACGACTTGTTTGCTTCAGTATCTTACGAACCACTATAAAAAGAAAATTGGAAATCCCAGATCATTTAGTCACACCGCTGTTTTGTTACTTTTGCCAACAGATACTCTTTAACTGCATGAAAATATTTAGTTCCCATGTCATGGAAAAGCTATTCCTTGAATCATTGGAACATCGCTTCATTCAAAGAACCGTGAAAAAATGTATTTGGCTCGGTTAGCGAATTGTTGAAATGCTTGGACATGAGACCTTTCGGTTTCGTGGCAGTGTTTGCGCGTGCGCCGTGCGGCCGCTTGGTATCATACAAAACCGGCCACAAGCCCGCCAACTGACTCAGTCTGATATAAAACATTCTAGCTACGCGTACGTCTACAGTTTGTAGAAGCCTTCGTATGAGTCATACTCTTATCATATTGTGAATTGACGCTCCTTGAGTTTCGCGAACTCTTTCATTGTGAACTTTTAATTTGTTACCCTTAGTGGATAGTTATAGTTAGTTTGAACAATATTAGTGGAAAGTGGTCTTCATGTCTCAGCTGGTGCCATACCACCTCATCAGCAGCGAGCAAGACGACAGTCTGATGTTCGCTACCATGTTTGACTACCAGGCAGACGAGTACAGGAAGCCAATGGTGAGTTTTGAATTTGGAACCCTCAAGTTTTTGTCTGTTTTTGCGTCATTGGAGCCAGAGTTTGCGCGAGACTGCGTGAAGTGACTTCGTAAACAACTTTCTCAAGTTGGGGACAGTTCTAATGTGTGAATGGTGCAATCATGTTACTTTTTGTCGTCAGTTTTAAACTTTTAACACCATTTGTTTCTTTGACCTTGGGAACAATTCTATATCCTACCTCTCACTAAAATATAGTTCGCTACAGTTTCTTAAAAGTTAGTCAGTAGGTACTCAAGTTTTTTTCGAAATTATCATTTTACCATGAGTATTAATATTAGATGAATGTTCAGTATTAATTTGAAAAACAATAGTGGTACTGTTGTGACACCAATAATAGGGCCCCTGTCACTTGGAGCTAGCTAGAACGCTATTGGTCTGTTGTTGGTGCGAAAAGGACGAAGACTAGATCTTACAAGACCTGTATAACGATTCACGCACGTCTACCAATATTTTCTAACTTACGTTTCTAACTTTTCCTTTAATATTCTGTTTTCGCCGTTTAAAGCCTCCTTTGGTTTATTAATTTTGTTCTTCATTAATGTGATACTTAACAAAAAAAATTATACTTATTGTGGAACGTTCTAGAATTTGTTAGCACATAATTGAACACCTGTACTGTATTACAATATCTACATTTGACAATATTTGCGTCAGTAACAATTCCAGGAGTTGTTTGTCTGTTAATCGTATTGTTACAATAATTGTCGCTATTATTAGACAATGACGAAACCTCCACAATCGAAACACTATGGTCGTCCTCGCCAACAATAAAATAATAATGTTACAATTTTTTCATTATTACCGCCTTTATCAGTTCCGTCAGTTTGCAAAAGATGGCGCTACTCGCAGCTGTGCGCGCCAATTTTATCTCTAGATACGACGACTACAGCACGATGTGATAATACTGTAGAGATAGTACTATCATTAAATTTACAGTTATAAACTCTCATTTTCATAACAGAGAAAAAATTAATGAATCAATATTTTTGTTTTAATTCATCGCGTGAATGGTTTTCACCGTCTCGTGCGGTTTTCTCCTTATCACTGCGTGCCTGACGTCATATATGGTCCGAGGTGGTGACGTCACCCGATGACGTCATCTTGCCCCACTGCGCAGTGCGCGAGTCTTGAGAAGTTCCACGAACTTGTATCGCTTACCTGAACCATTATTATAATGTAACGACTGTACAGTTTTTACATTATTTTTATTGATCACTTATGATCAAGACGGCCCATAAAAAATCAGCCTTTTTGAGCTTTAAAATACTACCCGTGGGTTTGAGGAAATTGGAGAAAAAAAAATGTTTAGTATTTCCGTTTAGTTTGTTCCTTGAAGGAGCCCGTTAGCCTGGTCACGTATACCTGTGGTGCATGTAGGTATGACCGCTTGTTTTTCAACCTCAATTCATTTCTTTTCTACTAGTGTGGTGACTCATCTAGTTGAACAACACGTATTACCTATGGAGGTATAGGTATTTCATAATCTTGCGTGAGAACTTATTTATTATTCTCATATACTTAAGTATTACATTTTGTAAAGGCTACCTATGATATATTTTTATTAAAAAAAAATGTTAAATGAAAATTCCCATAGGTACTACAAAACAGGACAAAATTCATGAAAACATGCTAATCGGGTGACGTTAGACTTGTTTATTTTCAATATGCATGAATGAAATCCATGGATTTCCCCAACACTAAGTCAAACTTAGGATTGTGTGCATTACCTACAAATCTACAATTGTCGTACTTACCATAAAATTATAGTGTAATCTCTCCTTAGTGTTACGTGAGATTAACAACGTAGGCGTGGCGGAACAAAAGTGGGGATATCTTATCCAGGGCCTCTTTAGTTGATAGCTTCAAAGAATTCCAACTTAGCCAGTAGCGGCAGCAGCCCTATCCCCTAAAAAGCAACCCATTTAATCCGCATACGTTGCAGAAACTACTGATCTTTTAGGATCTGATAAACGAGACTAACAGTTGCGCAAGCGCAACCGGATTCGCCGGGCGGCGGGGCAGGCGCAGCGGTGATGGTAACCTTTGCGAAGCGAAAACGTCAAGTCCGGCTGACTTGACCCACTTCGCGCGCTTGTGAAATTTCTCCTGCGCCTGACTGCTTCCAAGAACAATTCTGTGGTTGGGGAATCCCCACACGCTAGAACGCAACACGCCACCATTTGCCTGCCTTGAGCAATTACTATCATAGCATTTACCGTTACACCGACCATCCGACCTTTAATTGCTGACCTATTTTCTCCTGACGCAAGTAACGTAATAGATGCATTGTCTATTGAAATGTAAACTGATTTCAACCATCTATTAACCTTGTTGACTTGGGCAGATGTATTTTATTGGCGGACACCTATTAAACTGTTGTAGTCAATATGGGCCGGATGTGGACAATTTGTTTTAATTTGTAATCAACTCTGAATCAGCCTTAGTTGAATATTGTCAAGGAAAACCACTGTCTGGACTTTCTTGTGTAGTCTTTCCTGAATAGGCTTTTGTAGCGGTTATTGCGTTTACCGAAAAATTAAGCCTGTGGCTATGCATTAGGTAACTGTGCTTTTCCCCATACCGTTTAAATTTTCGTCGTCAGTTTTTTTTTCGAAATCATGAATTGAATTTTACCCTGAAATGCCTACATTGTAAAGTGATGCGTAATACAAGTTTGTGGTTCGCCGTAGTAGAATGAATTATTATCGATACTATCGTGTAACAACGGATTAGATAATCTTTATTATACTAATACACGCTGAGTTTTCCGAGAACATTGTGAATCATCGGAAGTAGGCAAGCCATATTTTTTAATACAGACATGACAAATACTTGTACCATTACTGGTTTAGCAGTAAGTGTGCCATAATTAAAAAGTTTATTTAACAGCTCTTGACTTTTTGTCATCTGGCAACAAATTGGGCCAGATTACACATTGATATACGGAGAAATATGTGAATGAGATGACAAAACTTACTTCTAAAAACACGACTGCTCTTATCCTCACTTCTAGAATAAACTTTACATAACTTCATCGTCATCTAGTTCCATATTTATTATATAAGCACTTGAAGATATTTTATATTCATGAGTGCCAAGCCAACATTAAAATCATTATAAATAACTGGCCTTACCGTGTCCAATTGATTAAGTCTTTATTCTCGTTTTTGTAAGCATCTATTTTATGGTCCTTTGTAATGCAATATAAGTTCTTATGTTCATAAATTGCAGTGGATAGGTGTTCTGATGCAATTCCCCGATGTAGGTAAAAAATTCGCGGCCCGCACACCTGCGAGCAGTCGCGTACTGCCTAGTGACGTCAGAGTTGAAGCACGCGGTGGTAGTATGTGAAACTTATTGTCTGTACAACAATTTTAATAGCAAAGTACCTTATTAAGACCTCTTTTTTCTTCTATCTGTCTTTGGCGTATGCTTCTGGTTAACATTCTTATCATCTCTGCTTGTGTGTCTTGCTTTACGACTATTCGAAACCCTTCCTCTAGTTTCTATTGTAACTGTACCTGTTATTACACCGACTCCATTAAATCGCACTACACCAAAGACAATAAGATATTACGAAGTGATAGCTGTACCATACAAAACGAGCTTTTATGCAGTTGCACAAGTAGCTACAATAAACTCCGAAGCTGGCTTCTTTATTACCTTTAAAAGATAACACGGCTGCGCGTTATCCGTTTTGACCCATTACATAAAGTGTTTTCCATTGTCTCCTGGTGTTCATTGCTTTCGAACTATGCTGCGTACAAATCTTACAAAGAGAACAACATTCTTTCTACAGTTTTGTTTGTGGTTGTCTATGCTTACTTCAGTCCGAAGCAAGAGTTCTTTTTCATTTCAATTTTGTCTACGTCCAACCAAGTTGTAATTTTGAGACTGATTTTTCTAGACAATCATAAGTAGTGTGAAGTGTAGTATTATAAAACTTGGCAATTATACCTAACTATAAGAAGTCTAAACTCAGTGTCTACAGCTAATATAATGACTTGCAAATAAAGCCGTAAAGTACAACCATGAAATTTTAAGTCAAGGCAACATCACAATAAATGAAGGTAGATTTTATCATGATTGCTTATAATATTATATTGTTCCTTCTGATCTTAGTCAAAGAACATTTTAATAAGTCTTACCTTTGGATCTTTGTTAATGTTACACTGCTTTATGTTCTGCTCTAACGCAATAGATTAATTTACAAAATTTGTAAACCGAATCAATTGTTTTTTGCCATAATACATTTTTGTCGTTAATTGCTTTTGTCTTTACCTTTGCATGTTCACGTTTATACTACATTCTGTTCTATTATCTATTCAAATATTTTAACATCTTATGGATCATAGAGCCTATCACCAAATTCCACTGTTTTTTTCTTCAGCTTTAAATAATCCCTAATCCCATTTAGCCTTTTCTTGCACAAAATGTTTCTCCTCCAATCGATTAGCTATCTCGGTCACATTAAGTTGTTAGAGCATGGTAGCTGTCACTGCGGTGCTAAGTCATGCGGTCCAGTCTTGTCGCACCATAACCAACCACCCACGTTGTACAATGTCATGTTGACGTTTATCCATATCAAAAGCATCGTAAACTCCAATATTTGTCTGCAATTGAAATGTACGATATTTGTCGTGTCAAATAGCTTTCGAGGAATCGCTTTTTACTTCGACGAATTATTTGAGAACGTTTGGGATTTTGTTGGAATTGCTTTCATTTTCGAGTCCAAGAATTCTGGGAATCCATTAAAAATATTGTGACCTGGGGAATTTTAATGTAAATGTTTCTCATGCGCTCTAACGATTTGTGTCAAAGTCTCAACTTAAACAGTATATTTCTATAGCATTTGCAATGACATAATGTACTTTGAGGAAAAAAATTAAATCGGTACTTCCCACACAATACTACATATTTCGTGAGAAAGTAAATGCAAGGTCGCCGATACTGTTAACATGACGAGATTCCTCTTCTGTGTTTTCTGCTTCTAGGAAGTAATGTAATCCTAAGCTGATTTTTGTTTATTCTAATTAATGTTTGGAACAACTTCAGTTTTGCCTTCAGTAAATTATTTACCCATAAATTGGAGTAACCGGTCACTAATAACTAAACCATTGTGACGACCACATCAATCTCAGGCGAAACAGGAAAACGTTTTTGTCTTTAATAGTAGGTAATTGCAAATAAATAGATACAAATGAGTTATTTTAGTAACAGACCATCCGTTTTTATCTTGAAATTTCCTGTTTGTGTAAGCTCATCAGTTTTATTATAGAATGTGATATTGGACAAAGTCCGTGTCATTGTATTATTCTAAACCCCTTCCTTATTCATAAACTTGACATCGCTTGATAAATCTTCCCATGGTTTTCATTGCCTAATGGAGGAGCTCGTGGCTAAATAATAACAGCCGCTCGGGTCGATCGTTAGGTTAAGCCGTGCTTGCCTAGGTTGGTCTGTGGATGGGTGACCACCCATTACATACCGAGTTTCCTCCGTGCCTCGGAAAGCACGTTAAGCCGTTGGTCCCGGCTGTCATTTGTAGATCTTTGACAGTCGTTAGGTAGTCAGAGGCCCAATAAGTCTGACAACCAGTCTTACCAAGGGGTATCGTATTACCCGGTAGGTACTAACTGGGTTGTGGAGGTCAGATAGGCAGTCGCTCCATGTAAAATACTGGTATTCAGCTGCATCCGGTAAAACTGGAAGCCGACCCCAATATAGTTGGGAAAAGGCTAGGCAGATGATGGTTTTCATTGCCTAATAAATTAGTTTGAGAATTATTGTGTTTTGGTTACAGAACACCTATACAACTTTAAATAAAAGGGTTAATTTCCAGCGTTGATGAGAATTTATTGTAGCAGTAAAAAAATCAAATAAATGACTCTTAATAAGGTCCAACACATTCCAAATGTAAATGAATTCTGAAAGCTGTGGTTGATTGATGCGCCCCATCGCGCCTTTAGTTACGGCTACTTATGGTTGAAAGACCCAAGCACGCAACCTTGTATAAATAAAGAAAAAGTTGTAATACACTTCTGCAGTTTCGTCTATAGCTGTTGCCTCCTAATCTATTGTTGACGTTAACTGTTGGGTTTATCCAACAATACGGATTTTGCCAAAAAACACAATTGGATGTCATTGTTGTCATAAAATTTTAAGAAGTCTATTTAAAAGTAATGCCGCAAAGCCTGCCGCATAAATTGTTTCTTGGAGCTCTTTTGGGAGACATTGTAACGGTGCAACAATAATTGCATCGAGTTCTGTTTGTACCGGGATCCGTTAAAGGTAGTTATGGATCCCGACTGTTGACCACGGGTACCCAATGAGTCACCCGTTTGGCTCGCTCGGCATTCCGCCGGACATTCTGTGCATACCGTAAATTTATCTTGATCGCAGGATTATGAAGCTAGGTTGCCTGTGCCTCTATAATTAAACATTTACATAAGTGCAGCAAAGTTGAGTTTTATAAATTCTAAACAAAGGATTCCCTGTATAAATTAGCGAGCTTAATTTTCTTTGTTTCACGAAGCAATAATAATTACGTCACAATAATAAGCATGAAGCTGATATTAACAACAGCTGCGGAGTCCTTGTTCCGATTATGGGCAAGAATCGTGCTTACCGCTCCGTAGATTACTGACATTTTCCACGTTTCCGCCTCTAGTGCCTTATTAAAAGATGTCATACTTACCGTTGCAGGAGAACTTATTGCATTAGATCATTGATATATTTACGCACATAAGATTTGTCCGATTCGATCGTATCAACCCTTTTATAGAGCAGTATTTATCGATTGTTTCATCAATTTTAAAGTTGTAGGGACACCGTGAGACGGTGAGACATACTTAGTAGGAAACGCTATAAAACCTGCATAATAATTTTAATTTGCTACGCAATTTGTTATTGCAAATGCATTTAAGTATTATAATTATAAAGCCTGGCTAATGTTTTACTTGTGATTGCAAACAATAGACTTCTAAGTAGAGTTATTAATAAATACTAATTCAAAAGAGTAAAACGCAATTTGTAATATACCATTAATGATGTTTAGAGTATCTACAATTTGTTATTCTAGAGATAGCCTCATCATCTACATGAGAAGCATTACTTCCCCGAAGACTTGGAATAATAGGGCTATGAATTGTAGGCTGTGTGCTTCCCGCACACAACAGAATTCGTGATAGACGGCACAATAACCGCACTACCAATACCGACGCCATTATTTAATGAACCCTCGTCAGATGAAAAGGTCAAATTATTTGAAAAGATTAATCTCGTAATTTATGTGGGCCTAACGCGCCCCGACAGATTTCTCGCCTGACGGACAGTCTTATATGACATTGATTTTAAATGTAACGCACAAAGAAGCATGGGTCTCGTTTTTTTCTGAACGAATCCTACAATTTCGTTTGATAGAATAGCTTTTTTGTGGTCTAAATATTTTGATCACTATTGTTTTGCTTTCTCAACTTACCGTGTTCAACTGCTCGGGTTAATATTAATCAAAGAACGTAATTCTCAATGTGGTATAAATTGTCGGGCGGATAATTTGCACGGGCATGCCAGTTTACTGAGAGTAATGTACTCGTAAATGTTTACGACTGTGGCTGCGTTTTCAATGTTATTTAAATCATTTTTTTTGAGATTCCTCCGGCACTGTTATATAGGTTTTGCCATTACGGATTATCGATGATAAATAGGTATTTTACTTTTATGGCATTCCTTTGAATTAGTTCGAAATTTTATCGCCATGACCTTCAGAGCGTGTAATGTCTTCTTTTTGATTTTAATACACATAATATTTTATTCTCAGAAGTGGAAGATGTGTTGCTTTCAATAATGTCGTATTTTGATTGTTATTATTTCAGGCACCTACTTGGTTGCTCGTTCTTTACAATAAATTGTTTTGATAACATGGGATGTCGGTAAATAACTGAATTAATGGGTTTCGAATGGCTGCTTACTTGACTTACTTACTTCACAATTCTTCGAATCCAATTTTGTATTTTACTACACCTACGCAGTTCTTAATTCTGAAACATATGCAGAAGGTCGCGTGTCATGTTGGAACTGGATTTCGGTTTTTTTACGTTTGATTTTCTTTAATTTGCTTGATTCGCTTCGTGTTAACTAACATATTGCAAATTTTGGTTCACATCGGGTTCACCTATTTATTAAAACATGTTAAGATCATTGCTTAAATCGTCAAATTTGTTTTTCTCATCACTATATGAATACTAAGTAAGTATACAAACTACGTAGTGGATTTACCTATTACGTTCTATTCTATGTTGTACAACTTCGCAGATCATTGAACCTTTGCGTATGGGTGATGGGACTTAATCTTTGTGACCTTACCGACCGATCACCTTGACTGTGATCAATATCAAATCTATTTTCTTCTTATACAACAATATTTGATTTCTCATTTTAGTTTATAACAATAGAATCAGTTTTTCCTCAATCTTTCTCTTTCTGTTCTTCCCCCTCGTTTTATGGTTGATTGCTTGTCTGCGCACGCTTATGCAAACGATTCTGCACATGCATGGTTGAGTGCACAACTTTGTCAAGTTTCGGCATCACGCTTTTAATAATTATCATTATGAAACAGCCCTGTGTTTCAATGACTACTTACTGCTTTATGACTTTATGAGTATTGCACATTGCTAACTTGTAGGAGACATTAAAGCATAATAATATCTCGTCAATGCAAACCACTTATCGTCATAAAAAAATGTAGCCATTTCTCGCTTATGATTATGATGATCGGAAAACGATGCATTCTGCTTGATTTGGTACTAGAGGAATGAATACAAACTGCTTCTTGTTTTGATGATGATGATGGTGGTAGTGAACTTTCAGGTAGTCATTGGTTAATAAATTGAATAGCTGCATAAGTATCCCAGTTTACGATTGTTCACTTTCCTGTAGTAAACTTGCTATCAGTTAAGCCTTTTACATTTTCACACATTATACGTGATTGTCGATGATCGAGAGTCCATAGGTGTGCAGCGGCGGATGGTGGCGCCTCGGCTGGTCGTGCTCGACATGCTTGCACTAATTCAATTATTCCGTTTATGTACTGCACCGATCGCGTTGCATATTGAATTTCTGCCCGACGCACTACCAGCCCAATTAGGAGGACACTAAAAAGGTGCTGCGTTTGTTTGCGCCTCATTGTTCTCTTCGGTATCTGGGCTGCCGGCTGCCGCCATAGTTTCGCAAGTGGCAAGTCTCTGTTTCCTCGTCTTTTTAAGGAATCGAAAGTTGTTGATTTTCTGCAACGCGCCGAGGTGCCTTGCAGTTGTGAAATTGTGCGTAGGTGCGGTGCATAATGCGCGGGGGCCCGTCTGGTCGGCGGCGGCGGCGGCGGTGGCTGCACCGCCGGTGCCGGGTGCCGAGGGGCGGCCGGTGGTGTTTACGATGCACCGGTGCGGCGGCGCCGAGTGGGGCGTAGGCGTCGCCGGGGGGCGTCGCGCCAGGCTTATCAGACGGTGGCGGGGCCGGCGCGCGAGCCTCACTCCACTCCACGTTCTACCGCTGGTCGCGCGTGTCGTGCACGCTCGCTGACACCGGTTTTAGATAACAAAAACCTTTGTCCAGTCGAGGCAATAATATTTACACACTGCGTGCTTTGCGCCGCGTAGTTTCTGAGGGGTTTTCCGACTCCGACCGACATCTGTCAGTTGATTGTTTTCGTTGCGCGCACGCGGGAATCGCGTTTGCTTGTATCAAGTTACGACAAGTTTTTGAAGTTTTTAATGAAGTTTCCTGTTGCATTGTGAAGTGCGTTTTAATTGGATTGCAGTTAGAGGAAGTCGGTAAGTGTTAATCTGTTATATAGGCCGAGATATCACAGCGCAGAACGGGAATTCCCTTGACGTTTAGTAATCAAGTGTCAACCACAAACGGAGATTATTTTGTTTGTCATTATCTTTTTTTTATTGCGTCAGCTTCGTTACTGGTTTCGCATTATCATCACCAAATAACAGCCAGCTATTTAATACCTTCGGTAAGGGTTGCCGATGTCTCTTGATACAACTATCTAGTGACATCTGCAACCCTTACCTTACCCTTACCTAAGTGTCAACACACTATCGATATGATTGTCCTCGTGGTCTGAATTGTTTGTTATGATGAGGTCGGATCGTTGTTGAGATGGTTGTCGTAGCGTGTTGTAGTGGAGGCGGTGCGGCGCAGGCGCGCATGTGACGCCGCGACGCTGCGCGCGCGCACCGTGTCATCGCTCGCGGTCAGTTGAACGAACCCTCCGCCGACCGACGTCAACCTTGCCATAATCGCGATTATTTGCATCGCCATTGTACCCACACAGTGGACTGTAAGTGAGCCTCTAATTGTCTCACCGCGCGGATGAACCCAGAAGCAACAGATCAAAGAGCAAAAAAAAACATGGGTTTATGGTTGTTGATTGCAATTTTTTTAAATAAACCTTTAGCTAGAATAAAATGTGGTCGTATTACAATCATGATATTGATAAGAATACTGTGGCACATTGTTTGCTTTCTATTTTATCGGCGAAGCTGCTGATAATTTTTATTGAATGCCCCATCGTTCCTTGAAGTCATGAATTCATGATAGTGTAAATATATTTACGTTTCTGAAAACGGCACAAGCTATACAAATAGTTTAGGAAAAATTGCTTTTACTAGTAACATAATATTAGCCAAAGTTAATATAGGGAACGAAACTCTGCCATTACACAATGCACAATAGCTACCAAAAATCTTTAACATACTATAACAATGTGTTATTTAACTAATTATCTAGTCTATTTCATTGCTATTCAAACGACTAAACAGCAACATAGTATGATATTTTAAATGATAAGATAAAAACTAGGAAATGGGTCGATTCCATTGACGCCATCGATGGTTGGCTAAACCTTCCTCATATCATAATATAAGCCGTGATAAAATTACATTTACAAAAACATTAACTTATGTTCGAATAGGTACCTACCTATGTTTTCCTACATTCCTACTCCTCCACTATTATTTTCTGACTAATTTCGTTAGGGATCCATGACAGTTAAATCATTTCTCTGGGATTTCGTCGAGCTTCATTGTCTCAGCGCTTTTCTGGTGGTCGCCACTGTTCATTCTGGCTTTCAGGAGTTCCAGTGGTATAAAAATAGCGGGCGGGTTTGCCCAAAAAAAATACTGTTTGAATAAAACAAACCAACTATAGGAGAATCTTAGAAGTGCTGAATTCAGCGTGTATTATAATTATTTTTTATTCTTCTACAACTAAATCCGAGTCACAACTACCTACTTATCATTGATGAAATCTTCAGTCCCGACAATGACTTGATTAAGTACCAAGCTATCAGCAGCATAAAATAAATATTTATCAAAGTAATTTAAGACAAATGTAGGGAAGGGCATCCTGTTGCGCTATTCAAATTAGTTTTATACAGGAGGCATTATTCTCGTTGTCACATAAAAATGTATAAAAATCTATTTTATGCGGGCTTATTATTCGTCGGGTGTCGTTTAAATGCGTCTCTTCTGTTATGATGGTATCCAAAGAAAGTTTAAGCATTTATTACCTCGCGCGCGGCATAGAAGCATACGCTTACGCGATACTCTTGTTGTTTAAGTTTTATTGTTTATTCCTGTTTTCTTTGTTTTCCAAGTCCTGTGTTTTATACTGTGTTAGCGATAATTATACTTTTACTAATGAACGTGCTTGAACTCTTTTAATTGCCCAATAACCAAAACCCCTGAGAGAACACTTCTTACAACTTCAGATGACATGAGCAATTATTTTTTCTTATGCTCAAGCGATTAGATGGCATGGAAAAAATCAAGCTCAATGATTGTGGAGGAAAAAGTAATTATCTTAAGACCAATGTATGTATGTAGATGATGTGATTGTTTTCGTAAAAATCGTAGTGCAGGTTTTCATAAAACTATGTTGTCTCCAAATGAAAAACTTTTCCAGCACAAAGAAAAATTCGATCAACTGTTTCCAAAGTCCAATAGGTTAAAGGTATAATGATTTAGATTGCTGCATGGTCAGATCTTCAAATACATTTTTTCTTTTCTCATAGAAAGCGTTGAACACAAATTATGACATACTAATCGGTTAACTGTCTGCAATGTGATACACGGATATGAAGTACGTTTGACAAAACCTTGGGCTTCTGCCAAGCTGATGTCAGTTACACGATTGTACACTTTGCCTGATGTATTGTAACTCGTAGTGGCGCTGAATCTACACACATTTTACGAGTAGGTACATCTGAAATTACGTCTCATTTTGTTATTTACGCACTGAAACGTCTGATGTTCAAGGAATATTGTAATACGTGTATTTCCCTAATACTCACAGTATTGCGCTTACATCCCATTTTATTATGTCAGAGCAGTTGAGAGAGTCTTTTTAATTATGAATATCATCTCGTCAAGACAAGTTCCTGTATACCAGCATGTCTTTAAGTTCACAAAGTTTATTAGAAATACTTTAATTTGAGCTCGATAAATTGCTAGAGGTCAAAAGTCTACAATCAGAACTCCTTTGCCATGTTATTGCTAGCCAAATAGCTTTGGACTGGCAATAAAAACTTGCAATAGCAAAAGGTCTATTGAAAAGATCCAGACGATTCCCGCTTCATCGATATTTTGCGTAGAAGAGCGGTTGCGAAACATTTTGCGATAATGCAAGTGTTTGTGCAGCTAAGTGTTCGTGGAAGGGCGATAAGCATAGTGCCGGTGTAGAGAGCTGCCATTGGGATGCCGCTATCTGCACTGATAACAAAGGGACGAGTCCTGCAAATTGAGACGTAACCCGGACAAAACAAATAATAGATAATTTATTTAGTTAGATCAATCAATTGTGATTTAGACATCGAAATTGTTTCGATTTCATGGAAGTGTTGTTACTGAAGTAATTCCATGACTTGTTTCAAATTAATATCTTTAATTATTTAGTAGCTATCTCTAATTGAAAATCGTAATATCCCTGTTCAACATTAAAAATGAAACATTGTACTATTCAAAACTTTCTACGCAAAGGAAGTGTTCAACATTTTGGAATTTCCACACCTCTTATGTCGAAACATAAAAACGCGTTTTTCCTTGAACACAACAAAATACTGTGTGACGTCAGATGATGGGCGTACAATTATCTCGTCGGCTCTCGGGTGGTGCTAGGCGGTGCCAGGGCCACAGTGAAGTGGCGGCCTTTCCGCACCCAACTGATAAACCGAAATGCTTTCAACTGCGCACGCGCAACTGAGCCCACTTTGTAACAGATTAACGGGATCCCTCAACGCCTGTTCTTGATGGAGGGATTTGCAGTTGCATCATTGTTTTATCAGGTCGGATTATATTTTCTGAAGCTCGGATCATTTACAAAATTTACCAAATATATTCTCACGATTTCAGGTCTCTAAATGTCACTGACATTAGCTTTCACGATTTTAGAACTGGTGTTGGTTTTCGCTAAAGTAAGCAGGTAATAAAACATTCTGTTAGCCCGCAATGAAGGCTCAAGTGTACCTCAAAAGAAATTAGCATAAGTGCCGCCAAACACAGCGAGCATCGAGACAATGGCTTTGTCTGTCTATAGTCTATACGTCTATACGTCGCCTACTATAACTGTTTCGTTATGTTTTACAATGTTTCTTTAAATGTGCACCGACAAAGTGAATTACTGTTCATATTTTTCCATTGCCATTCCAGAAACGTTCACTACGCCGTTAAACTGTATAAGTGGCGTAAACTTTGTTCTGAACGTTCGTTTATTACTGACCGGCAGTTATGGTCGAAAGTAATGCCTACATTGACTTCATACTCTTTATCTGCTTCACCTAACCTTTTAGTACCTATGCATTTTATTTTAAATGCCATTCCCACATATGGAGCTGCTTTATTATCGCGTTCCGAATCTTTAATTCTCAGCTTGTATCATGTTATTTCCAAGTTTCGAATTGGAACGTTATAATAATGAGAATTTGTGCTACATTGACATTTCTGTCAACCGAATATGCCAACTTTTATCGTATTTTGGTCGTCGAAGTATATTTACTTAACTTTAAATGAATCCTTAAGTACTTACTGCAAAGACGATTCCTTTGATGGCTATGTAGGCGAAGCAATTAAAAAATGAATAAAACAAGGAATACATTTGCGTAGGCGTCGGTCTGAAGTCGGCAGTCGCGACGCGGCGACGGGTAACCGAGGATCTCAACTAATAATACGTGGTGTTAATTTAATTCACCACTCTATTAACTCCATAGACATGCAATCCTTCAAGTAGGATTAATCGTCTGTAAAAAAAAAACTGTTGTGTGAATATTTTCCCTATCATGTTTTATAATAACATCCACAAAAATATATGTAGGTACACGCTAAAGCGATTTACCTATCAAAGTATTTATCTAAACGACCAAAATAATAAGGCATGTAATTGGACTTTGTACAGGCATATAATCTGCCATAATATTTTGGTCATTTCTGTATCGTTTCATTCGGACAAAATAACGTTCGGAGAGTACTCAACTCACTCGAGTTTGAATTACCTACATTTATTTCATAATTGCGTCACTTCTCCCAGATAATTAATTCGAGATAATGCACATAAGTGTACGTAATCTGACCACGCGAAGAGTCACAATAACCATTAGCGCACCGATATAATTTGCATTGCTTTTTAACGCGCTAGGATTATACCTCTTTGTTCTACCGCGTTCGTGCAGCTATTTGTTCCTTATCGGAGCAGAACAATAAATACCGATTTAAAACAGTTCTCACTGGTAGGTAGATAACCCGTTATGCCCTTCTGTAATATCCAATCTTAATTAACTCGTCTTTGTCCAAAATTTTGCAAAATTCCACGAAATAAAAGATGACCTAAAAACCAGAAGTGCCTACATAATTTAAAATATACTTTGTGTATAAATGTGACCAGTTTAGTGAGCATCATGGTCTGTAAAAAAAAGCGCGAGTTTTTTCGACAAGACGTGTGCGGTTAGCCGTCGGCGCCGCGCGGAATGCTTGCCATTTCCGGACAATATCCGGTCCTTGCTTCGGCGCCGTATGTAGCGCTTTAGATAACCTTATCTTTCAGTAAAATGAGACGAATGGTAATCCCTTTATTACAAATTATACATTTAATACTTTATTATCTTGAATCAGCTATTAGATGTCCCTTGGCTCTGCAAGTTTTTCCAGTTTCTTGCAGGTTATTTGTTACTTCCATATTCTTATTCTTTGTATTTTCTCGTAAAATATACATAAAATTAAATAGCCTATCGCTAAACACGTAATATTTATTACACAATTCTTGGAATCCGTATTTTGTTACCTCATTTTTTTTTATTTTCACCAGTTTCGCACGTTGATGATTCATAGTTCAGAATGAATCATTCAACGTAATCGAGTTTTTGAATTGAGCCGACGACGAATGTAAATACGCGATCGTAGTGACCCGCGATAGAGAGCGAGTGACGGTGAGTCACACGGGTTTTCCGAGAAACACAGAATGGAGCAGTTTTCGTGAAAACGAAGGTCGACTCCGGTTGGGTAGTCGCTGTAATGACCACCTCTTTTGTGCCAACAAAGACTTATTTTCTTTATAAGTACTTCCAATTTTGCTCTTTGCTAGTATGGTTCTACGAAGTACTGGTGACCATTACTTTTAACCCTTTGTCCTTTAAAAGTCCTAGGGGTATGTATGAAGGGTGCATATGGAAAGCGACAGTGCATCGATCGCGTCGTCCTGACAAACGCTAATTTTTCACCGCTATCTGATGTATAATTCATTGCTGCCTAGGTTCGGCTTCACTTTCGATGGTGTACGCGTGTGCAGCGATGGTTTTTGCCCGAGCGTTAGTTTCGTACAATAAAGGTAAAGTGAAGGGACGCTGGCGCGGTGCCAGGGCGTCGATTTATTTTATTATTCGCTCGGTGGCGGTCAATGTCGCGACAGGCCGTCGGCGGCGCCACACATCGGTTCCATGTGTTGCTCTTATTATTTCTACACTTTAAATTTTTATTATACTTTGTTACTTACATGTGACATGTCTATCATTTGAATCAACCCAATGTGTGACAATGTCACGTATAGATTTTTTATGTTGCTTGATTTATGTTTCAGTCTCGTCTCTACTTATTTTAGGTTTATATGCAGCACTCTATTACCTCAAATAATGATCTAACGGAACCTTGACGCGCACCTTTCCTTTCCGGACGAACAATTTATCAAGGATGTTTGATTTTTTTGCTGCTTCTAGCACAGATTTTAAGGTGCTATTTTTTCAATCGCAAGATCTTACTACTTTAAGTAGTACTAGAATATTACTGTTGTGTTATACATAAATTAAATTAATTGCCCGAGATCTAATGCATTCAATTTAATTATGCGCTCCAAATTATCCTCATCACATAAAGTAATGCAACACAACAAGTTCTTTATTTTATTTAGAATCAGTTCAAGGAATTTTCTAACTCGCCGGAGCGTCGCTATTAGTATGAGCAATTAGCGTTCCGTTAATGAGCTCCCAGACAACCGACCAGATACGAAGAGACGGCTTTAGAAGTACACATTTTGACGGGTTACTGGCCACTTAAACTTGATGGGTAATAGCCTGGGAGTGCTTTATGGCGCCCGTGGTGAGCGATGTCAATAAGTTCCGTATCTCCATGGAATTGGGGTCACTTTTCGAACAGCTCAAGGTTTGTTATGGCGTGCTAGGAATTTCACATTGCGTCCTCCTGTGCAGTATAGCTCTGGGTGGCTCTGACGGTAGACTTACAACAGTCTGTTGTTTACAGTTACTGGTAGTTTACCCCTTTTCGATTTTTCTTTCATCTTTACGTCTATGGGTTTCCGAGTTAATAATCTTCTTAAGCTGGGCCTTTTCTTGGACTTGAGATCTACCTGCTCATTCCTGTGTTTTGGCAATCCTTCAAAGGAACTTCATGAACTTCCTATTTCCGTGAAGTAAAATTTTCCCTACGATTCCTTACTTCAGGTTGAAAAAATCAAGACAACAAAACTTCCTTCATCTATAATTTCTAGCTTCAGCTGTAACCTCATTACAAAGGTGACCAAATATTGTGTGCGGTGGGCGTGCCTCACCTGTCGCATCACGCGGCGGCCACGTGCGCTCGCGCATGTTCTATGTACGCGACGCGCATACGGATCCCAGGCCTCATAGGATTTGCACGTCTTTTTTAATGTAATATAGGCCAAGTTTTTCGGGGAAACTATGCTTTGGAAACCAACGGGGTGTTCCCCTGCCGAATTGGCAGAATAGCATCCCTAACATTTGATGAGTTTAGTTTCTTGGTGTGTTCATTATCTGGTTGTTTATCAGCAAAGCTATTGAAACTGAATGCTGAATTAAGATCATTAAGTAATTTTTTTTTAACCCAATAGTGCAATTACTATCGTCTATGTGTTCAGGCCTACATCAGTAAACTGATCACGACCTCAAACAATATTATCAATGGAGAAAATCTATCCTTTAAGGCCACCCAAATGGTCATACAAACACCGCGGTGCCGTTTAAGTATGACACGAGTGGTTTCCGAATACTAATTTCGCACTATTCTATGGAGTACGGGGTCATACACCTTAGCTTTGTTATTGTCAAACATATTGACTTTGTTGTGCGTCTTATTTTTAAAGCGTGTTGTTTTCGAGAAGCAACATTCTGGAAAAGTCTGTTTTCAAGCTTCAATTTCTTTCTATAGTCCACATTGTTCTTCTACCTTTGGCCTCTACTCTACGAATATTCCTTTACTAGTGTCTTTGTTGTTTCTCTTCACTCTCATGGTGCCTGGCCTACAGCCAGAGCTCACATTCAACAAATAATGTTAAGTAGATTAATTACATGTGAGTCATTAATTAATTAGCTGATATATTACGTTCCATCGGTTCACCCCCGTGATAATATAGTGTTTCTGAACTTTGAATTTGCGACCAATAGGAAAAAGTTAATAAAGTTGTTACGTCTATAATTTTCAGGATGATTATGTCAACCATTGTGTTCATGAAAACTTCGCCACCAACTCAAAAACTACAAATTTTCTGGTCAAATCTTACTCCTAAGCCACATGGCGAAACGTAGATCAAATCCATGTTTTATTTACATTAACGGTCTGCTCCTGTTTTCAGTCAATACCAATTTTATTCGTTTACGAAATTATGTTTTTATTTGTTTTGCACAGTAAAATGTGAAACAGTGTGCAGATGTAGTATCGGGCATCGTTCCCGGAAAGCCACTGCGAACCTCGTGCTCTGATACGGAGCTAAATAAAGCCCTGACGACGCAGTTCGGGAATCATCGCGACACGATTTCGTGTTAAGGAAAATATAAACAAATAAAAACGAGCTCCTCCTCGAAGCACCTGTGCGAATGATTACAGCTAGGTATATCAATGATATCTGCTAAATATCTATAAGGAAAATGATACGGTCAACCTTTACTGTAACCAGTTACCGAGGAAACACTAAAAGATATACATAAAAGATATCGTCCAGTTTCTACTTTAAACTAGTATTAAGATAAGTAAAACTTATGACTAATTGGAAAAACGTGAAAAAGTTTCACGTCTTAATTTGGGTCAGTGAGGACAGTTTTCCGTGAAACTCGAATGCATGTGGACATTGCACACACGATTAGATATTGCATTATGTGGGAGGGCACACGTGCGGATAACGGTTTGCCTTATCAACTGTACACAAACCTCACCTAGTTGTGCTGGACAAAAGAAAATCCGTGTTTCGCAACTAAAGAGTGCGATACAACGCTTGCGAAATTGTTGTGCAAATTGCAAGTGACCTTAGGTTATTTTACTTCTCCTTCATTTCTAGAAATTCTCTCAATAGTTTTCCAAGAAAGCCTCAGGAAAAACTGTCGGATCATTATTTACAAAGTGTAGGTACATTAGTCTCGTGACGTCAACAAAAATAGTTCCTCAAATAATGGTTCAAGTGTAACAGAACAAAACATTATAGAAGCGCTGTACGTTGATACGTCACAACTAGATATAGTGGTGATCTCATTGGCGTGCTGCTAGCGATAACACAGCGTACTACGCTCTCTGAGAACCCTCAAGGGCTCAACGCGAAGCCGCAGCCCGCAATGCTGCGACGCTTCCAAGAAAATTTGTATAAGCCCTAGCACACAATACACGCAGGAATGACGCACTTCAGTCTATAGGTCAAGGTAACAATTTCTTTATACACTGTGACAGCAATATGAAATGAGGGGGGGTCTCAACACAAAGAAAAATTCGTGACATGTTTGCGAAATCCTTTGTCGCTAAACGAACAGACAAAGCGGTAGAGTCCAACTGCTTTGTGAAGTGAACAGAAATCAAGAGAAATGAGAACAAGGATCCAAACACCCGAAAAGTAACATTACCAAGACTAACAAGCAAGAATGTGATAATAAAGCGTTGGTTAATTGTTAGGTAAAGCACCGTGACCAATTAACGTACATGTTAGCTATACAATGCGCGCGCGCATTTGAGACGAATTTCATTTAAGCAATTGTAGTAATTGACCGGGCAGAGCGCCTTCCGGAGCAGCCGCCTGCTTTGTCTCCTCACTTGCACTGATGCATGAGGTCGGGAATGTCGGCCTACCTATCTGCTATACGATCGTTTATATATCCGTAATTTTAATCGAATCTTAGCAAAGCTCGCGTGGAATTTTAACAAAGTAATAAATGGCTATATTAGGTTATACATTGACTTCGTATGTTCAAAAATGATTTCTGCACTTTTACAACAGGCCTTATAAGGTAGTATTGACTTGCGTCTATGGCCGTAATGAGCGCGCCCACGGGTCCAACGCGTCCTTGCGACAAGGTCCGACCGAGCCTCCCGCCCACCAGTGGCGTCACCACGCGCATCATCATAAATCTACCATAGTTAATCGATACCACTATATTAAGCATGCAATACCGTAGCCCTAACTGTCTAACAAAATGGTGAGTCCATTTCCGTGAGTCGTAGCAAAATGAAAATTGGTTGTCTCACGGAAAATTCTGAAGCTTTGTCTGAATTCTGTTAGATTGCATGAGTGCAGAGGCTTTGTTTTGAGTATAAAGCGTTACCTCAGATAAGTAACCATCGCCGCGTGCGATGCGAAATGATGCGAAATATTTCCGGAGTTAGAGGAGTATTCTATTAATAAATGATTCGACGTCGCTCGTGGGCGAAGATTTCGGGCGAGCGTGCGCGGGCGCGGCGATCAGTAGCGCGCGATCCGCCGCGGCCGGCCGCCGTACGCGCGCGCAACGAACGAACGACCCGCACTCCCGCGCACACGATAGTCCACGCGATATTCGCGACATACGACCTACGATCCGCCCCTAAACACGCGTTTACCGACCCTTATTCGAAAGTCCCGCGATATCAAATCTCGGCGGTGCACAGACGGATCGACCTCACGTATTTAATAGGTACCTACTGCACTTGTGCGAGGGCGGATTATAACGAACAAATCGACTAACAAACTCGAACCGCACGAAGGTGTCGCGTCGCAAAAAGCGCAACACAATAGAGTAAGCGTCTAATTATAAACGTGGTTGAGTTAGCACCGCACCATGCAGAACATTGATCCTCTGGAGATCGCCAACATCCTCGCCACGGAGCTGTGGTGCCAGCAGGTATACCGCCCACTGCTACTCTATTGTATGCTACACGAGGAGCACTAGCCGATGTGTTCCACATTCTAGGTTCCTGTCGGTTGTACAGAAAATTGGCTCTTGCTCCATTTAAAGGTGTCACTAATGTTGAGTAAAGGTGTCTTTCCGCGATCGGCTCATTAACAGTTTGGTACAATTTAGTACAACTAGAATTTCTTTAATTTATATTACTAAATCCTTATCACAAGTAATTTGCAAGGCAAGTAACGAGAGCAGTACGTCTGTTACTATACCATCAGTCTTTAGGTGACAGATTTATTGGTCGGCTTTCAACGCGCACGCCATTAGCGTAATCACTACTAAACTTACGCGGACTAGCGAGGTAAACAAAATTAAGAGTGAAAAAAAAAACATAAAAAAGGACCATTAAACTATTTACTTTTTGGGAAGAATGTTAAATTAATATGTAAATAAAATTGTTATATTGTTGTTACGATACTTGTTGTGAAAATATTTGCTGATAAACTGTGATCGGAATGTGGAAGCAACCACCGTTCGATCATAACAATAAATATTGCATAACAAATTACAATAATTTTGCAATGAAATTATTGAAAAGTTGCAAATGCTATCAGTCAATTTAATGGTATAGTTAAACTTCTAGGAAGGATTGTTTGGGTTCATGATTTGATGACGATGCTTTCTGATGCCTACTTGGTTAATTAATTCGTTTAGTCTTGAGTTTAGCGAACAAGTTGTAACAGATTGACACTAGTTTTTTTAATTCTGCGATTTCCTAATAAATATCATTAAGCATTTGGCGCCATAATAAGCTTAAGTATTGAATCATCAATGATCATTGCCTCATATAATGTGAAGAGAACATGTATTAAAAGAAAATGGTTATGTCTTCAACTACCTTTGGCTCTTTGGTGCAAGTTTATTTATTTATTTATATTTCAGCACCCGACTAGGTTCTTATTCAGAATATTAATTTACATCCTGAAGCTTTAAAAAGTTTCAGAATGTCACTTTAGATCCTGAAGCTTTCAAAACTTTTTATAACCTCACGACTTATCCCATACAAAACTGTATAATTTGTCTATCAAGCTCTTGGCTCTTTGAAAGCTCTTCAATAACGACGCTTTTCTTCCAATACTCATAGCTGTATTCTTTTTTTCAGTTGGCAAACCTTGAGGGCCTCCAGTCGGGGGTCCCAACCCGCACCACGGCCACCATCACGCCCACCCAGCTGCGGAACTTCGAGCAGACGTACATCGAGCTGACCAACTGCCGCAGCGAGCCGACCTCACACGCCGGCTTCGTACCACCTTCAGTCACGCACGCCAACAACTACGGTATGTAATGTATTGAGTAGTTTTGGGAGATTTCGATGGGCATTTGGGGAGTTAAAAGCGGAATTTTGGGAATGAGATAGGGAACTTGGAGAGCGTTTGGGGAATTTAAATTTAGATAGTAAGAAGAGGAATCAACGGGATTAAACGTTTCTAATCCGAATTTTAGATTTTACATGTCTTAAAATTTTCAAAAATCTTTTTCAACTTTCTTACGAAGGACTTAACTGTCATCAATGTTTTTGAAATAACTTACTTCAAAACAAAGCTATAACAACGTTTTTTTTTACAATTCCAGGCATCCTGAATTCGGTGGGGTACTGCGACTCGGGCCCGACGACGGCGCTGCACGTGTCGCCGGGCCCGCTCTCCGCCAGCGACAATAGCAGCAGCAGTCCCGGCCTGCCCACGCCCAAGCGGCGCAACATGGGCGGCCGCAGACCTACCAAGACACCCACTGACATCTCCCCCGAAGAAGAAGAGAGACGGAAGGTCAGGAGAGAGAGAAACAAGATGGCCGCGGCTCGCTGCCGCAAGCGCAGACTCGATCACACAAACGAACTGCAGGAAGAGACTGACAAACTCGAAGAGAAGAAACAAGCTCTCCAGGAGGAGATCCGGAAATTGAACCATGATCGGGAGCAGTTAGAGTCGATTTTACAGACTCATATGGTGTCGTGTCCTTTGGGTAAGCGGTCGACGAGTCCTCCCGATGTGAAGCCCTTCCAAGAGTACGCGTATCCGGAGATGCCCGAAGACGGCGTGCGAGTCAAAGTGGAAGTTGTGGAACCTGTAGGGGGGCCCGTTATGGTGTTGGATAATATATTTACTTCGCCGGCGAATGACAGGAAGTGAGTATTTCTCTTCTTCTTTTTCCTGAGTTGACTGAATGAACTGCTTTATACTTTATTACTACCGGCCTGTACCGGCTTCGCACTGGTGGACCTTTTTTTCATCTTATTCTCCCCCCCCCCATTATTTTTTCCAGTAATAAATATAGCCTATGACACTCACAAATAACGAAGCTTTCTATTGGTAAAAGATTTTTAAAAATCGGTGCAGTAGATCCAGAGATTACACCCTACACCCTCACAAACTTTACCTCTATATAATATAGACTTTAGAAGTATAGATTTAAAGATCCTCCCGTCTGAAAGCCTTCAGCTAACCTAGTGATCTATTGATATTTTCTCTGTTGTTTCTGTATTGTGTTATTTTATTAATCTCTTATTTGTATCTTTTCCAGAATAATGTTGTCGGCGGCCAACCCAGCGGTGGTGACGAGTTCAGGTCCGGCGACGCTGGACACGCCCCCCGTGCTCTCGCGCCCCAACAGACCCAACTCCTTACAGGTGCCGCTCAGCCTTACACCCGCACAGGTAATAAGGCTTTTTATTTATTCATTTTAAAATTGTTATAAGAAACTAGGGTAAGGTCCGGTGACCTGAGTCCCAGCCATGGGAAGTGGGAATATTGTTGGCTGAGAGGCAAAGTGAAAAAGATCTCTAGGATTTTTAGAAGAAAAAGATTTTTTTAGCATAATTAATATGCAACGTCTTGGGAAGAAATGGTGATAAACAATTGAGTTCTTAGTATAACCGATAAGCAGTGTGGATGAAACATAAAAAAAAAACAGAGCAGTCTTTGGGACTGCCTATAGAAGTGAAAACAAAAAGTACACAGGCCCGTCTCCAGCCGTAGCACTGGTTATGCCCCGCGCATGCCTGTGTGGTGCTACGCCGTAGCGGATGCTATGAGTACTACGAACGGCTACGAAGCGTCTCCGCACGTTACGTTACGTGACGATGAGTTCAATGTTTTTCCTTCACCCAAAAAGTGCTCAACGTGCCTAAAGAAGTTTTCACTTCAAAAACTAACAAGACGTAAAGTCCTGTCAAAACCTCTTCTGCAAGAACCTAAACAACCGTAACTAACAGAACCTTTCTCTATTCCAGTTACACAATAACAAAGCGCTCGGCAACAACAAAATACCGGGCATAGAGATAAGCACTCCCAGCAACGGCATCCCGTTCAACTTCGACAGCCTCATGGAGGGCGGCACGGGCCTCACGCCGGTGCACCCGCACCCGCACCCGTGCGCGCACCAGCAGCGCGCCGCGCCCGACGTCGCCTCGCCCGACGCGCACTCCTCGCTCGTCAGTCTCTGAGACCAGCTGCCCAGCCGCCCAGCCGTCCAGCCACTCACGTCACTACAAGTGCGTCTTATAAAGACTACGCTATAGTAGGTGCCAGTTAAGATCGCAATAGCGGTCATTGCCCTTTCCCTATCTCTTCGTAAGAACCAAAACAAATTAACCATGTATCGTTTTTCATTACAAAAAATGTTGAAGATCACTATAGGCGATTCAAGACTTGAACAGGCTTATTTTTGGATTTCAAAGTTAAGAACTAATAAATGAAGGTGGGTCAATGACCGCTACTGCGATCTAAAACTGGTACTTACTATACACCTATTTATTCAACTGTATCGGCAGCGCCGAATTCTCTTTCTCTCTCGTCTTCTTGTTCTACTGTTCCTGACGGACGGAACTTTCTATTATTACTATTACTCTTTATTTATTGAGAGCTATTTTAAGTAACATACTTGCTCACTTGTGCTTTGTATTTATAATCGTAGTCTTGTAAAGTTAGCGACGGCTGTATAGCCGGCCCTACTGAAGTCAATTTAAGAGCTGTTTTTGATAACATTCTAAAGAAAAAAATATTTTTATAAATAGATGTGTATTTCTGCAGAAATAATAATTGTGATCGAAAAATAAAACAGAGTTTTATTTGAAGCATTTCAGGGATTTATTTTCGTGTTGTGCTTAATGTCTAGCGAGGCTAGAATAGACGGTGCGTTTTATATTGTAGGTAATATTTGTAAAAGATCTCTTTTACACTGTTCACTTCGGAATATTTCGGCACAAAAATGTATTTATTGAACGATCCTCAAAGTATCTTGTCATAATAACCCTCGTGCCATTTACTACGTCTACTCTCAGGAATACAATAATTACGAGTACGAAATATTTAGTTAACCATAAAACTAACAGCAATATTACTTAAAGAATAATTAATATATTGAATGTAAGTTAGCTCAATGTTGATGTAACGTCTTACCGTTCCATTGGATTAGGTACTGGTAGTGTAAAATTATTGTTAAGCCTTTTGTGATACGTCCAGTGATTAGTGAGCGCCCGGCCAAGTGGCCCGGCGCGGTTGTCTTATTATATGTATTGTAACTCATGCCATTACATATGTAATATCGTTGAACGTACGTACATACATGCTGCACTGACTGCATTTTTATACTCACATTATCTAAATGTTAACTACATGAAATTAACTATTTTCTAATTACAGTTATTAAATTGTTACAGTAAATAAACTATATAAGTCAATTATAATATTAAAAACATTAATGCTATGATACTGTTGGTCCACGGCATGAGTTTCCTAGGAAGTCTTTTATTGGTAGACCACTGGAATAAAAAATAAATTAGTTTAAGGCAATAATTAGTGTAAGGGCACTTAACGATTTAATTATATATTATATGCATAACTTAGACCAAATTATTACTTCATGTGCTTTATCGTAGTTGTAATTAAAATCTAAGCCAAATATTGAGTTTATGTCGTTACTTTAGGTTTAGTTATTCCCGTTAAAGTATTATTGTCTACGCGCCGAGAGCGGAGAGTATTTATTTAGTAGTCTACGACTTATTGTACCAGCATGGATTGTATCTAGTGCAATACTACGCAACATTGCCTATGGTTTTATAAGCGACATTTTTAGCTATGAAGTTATTACTCATTCGAAATATTATTACGCATAATATGAACATCTAGGATTAATAGAGATGTAATTTTTTCTAGACGATTTTTCTTAACGCAATTGTAGAATACTTTTGTATTTTTTCATGAAAATTAGCAAAGCAATATATTTGATAAAATTATTGGAATTTATATGCAGATGTAGTAAAATATATATGTAAATCAGAAAATATAAATTTTGTTTACATACACCTGAACTTGGCTTTTTATTTTATTTGAAAACCTTTCAACTTCCATTGTGGTCATTTTGTCGAAGAAAGTAGGGGGTATTTCGACTCGACACTTACACTTTTTTTTCAAATGGATACAAGACAGAATAAATACCTGGTGGGCTTAATTTTTCCTCAAAGTGTTCCGCATCCACTTTTCAAGCCGGAATCGGACGTAGTTCTTGATTCCCAGATAAATGTAGAAGAATATCTCCAATACACTAATGCAACTGCATCCCATTAGCAAGCCAAATACACCACCCAGGTTCGCTGAAAGAAAACACAATATCGAAAATGATGTAGCGACATGCGTGGAGAAATCTCTCGCAAAATAGGTATACAGGTTGTAACATAATAAACGCAAGACCACTTGCGTGGTCAAAACTGGACTTTTTTCTATGACTTGGAAATTAACTTCCTTTTTAATCCTACCTATAAGTCATGTTGATTGCGTAAGTTCCTATATTGAGTCCATTTTTTTTTGTGAAGTTACAGAACTCGTAGAACAAAAGTTCAAAAACTACTGGACAGATTCGAAAAATTCTTTGGATAGCTACATTATCAGCGACTATAACATAGGCTATATTTTATCCCCTACTCCCACGGGAACGGGAACTACGCGGGTGAAACCGCGTGACGTCTAGTATATTATTTTTGGACTTGACCCTGCGAGTCGAAGCCGGGTGCAACACACAGCTAGTCGTTGGGTCTGCATGATTTGACAGTCGGGTGGGAAAATCGAATATAAAATGTTTTCTTTACCGATCGGCACGACTCAAAAAAAATCGGAATAGGCGTAGCAATTGCTTCGGGTCTCGGCAATAACAACTGGAGTATGAGGTTCTGGGTTTGATTCCCGTGTCGGGCAAAGTATTATTGGTGGTTTTCCATCAGGAATTTATCAGTAGCAGCCACAGAGTACGGGTTTTCGTCTGGTTAATGGCGATAGACTCACCCCCTATACATGGGACTTAAATATAACTTGCGAAATGTGGGTGTAGTATTATTAGGTACACCTTTTTTTTATCGGATGAGAAATTATCAAATGACTCCTCCCGCTCTGGGCGGAGCAGGAGGGGGTGTCAGACTTTTACTGACTAAAACCCATCCATGTTCCTTCATAGCCCTTTGTGTTCCGGGGCCACGGTATCTCTTTCGAACAGTCCCGCAACCCCGGGCTATTAGGTACTATGGGGGTCTTTTCCGCCATGACCATTTTACAATTTTTTCGCTTAAATCATGCGGAGGCGCCGAGCCACGCCCCCTTAAAGTTTGGGCCTAATAGGAAAGCGTCAACTTTGGCGCGCAAACAATAACTCTCGTTTGGCGTGCGTCGTCAGTGCGCTCGGCCGATTCGGTATCGTTTCGTTCATTTTTTCTACACAAAGTCTACGGGGCGGGGCGAGAGATCGTTTTTATGTTGCGAGTGCAAGCAAAAATGAGCTTAGTGGTGGTCAGGCGGGAGTGTCCTCGATAGTACACCTCTGCCTAACCCTAGGGGTATTACAGGCGTGATAGTATGTTACTGCTTCAGGTTGGTTTGGTCTACAACAAATACTGCCGAATCAACATCCCGTACTTACATATTAAACTGGTGATAGACATGACCGTCTCTTGTTTTTGCTTCATATACACCGGGTTTGTGAAGAAGAAGTGCATTGCACTGCTACTCGCGTTCAAAATCAATCCCTTACTGCAAAAGAAACGTGTTCATAAGTACCTACATCATAACTTTTCCAATACACTTCCTCGAAAACTGTCTCTTATCGCATTACTACATACGGGATGACTTTTTTATCACTTTCCAAAAATAATGGGTATATTAGGTGAACGGAGTACTTAATAGCTTATGGCATACCTAGTTTTTTTCTTTTTTCCACAGCTTTAAAAAAAATTGATCTATCATCAAAAAACAATTTCAAGTAAACTTTTCATATTAGAACAACAAAGAAAGAGAAATTTTGAAAAAAGAATGAAAAATATCTAATTCAAATCATACGCAATACGATATTTTTTGTTTTTTTTTTCTCAAAAAAGAAAACAAAAAAACTAAGTATGCAATTTGCTTCTACTCCGTTCACCTATTATATACCCATTTTTTTTTTAATGTGATAAAAAAGTCACATGTATATTATTATGTTCTGCTAATAAATTAGACAAATAATAAATAAAATAGGTAGTTGTGGGCACTAACTATGGGTTCCGTAAAACGTGAGCCAGAGCATTAAAGTTGCCCATGGTGAGCTCCGCGCGGTACCTCCTGGACACGCAGTCTCGGGGACACTCGCACTGCTGGGTAGACAGCCAGTTGTGCATGTCCTCTGCAAAGCAATGGCATTATGATTTAGAAATGAAGGCATCCGCAAGAGAACCAAGATTACCGATGTAGCCCGAAGAATTGCCAAACTTAAGTGGCAGTGGGCAGGGCACATTGCTCGCAGAACGGATGGCCGATGGGGCTGAAAAGTTCTGGAGGGGCGACCGTGAACCGGAAGACGTTGCGATGGAAGGCCTCCCACTAGGTGGACCGATGACCTGGTGAAGGTTGCGGGAATCCGCTGGATGCGAGTCGCACGGGACCGGTCAATGTGGCGACACTTGGGGGAGGCCTATGTCCAGCAGTGGACGTCTTTCGGCTGAAATGATGATGATGATCATAAAACGTTGTGCTGAACTCACTACATCATATCTGTGTTCCCTGATTACCAGTCTTACCAAGGGGTATCGTGTTACCCAGTACTAACTGGGTTGTGGATGTCAGATAAGCAGTCGCTCCATGTAAAATACAGGTATTCAGCTGCATCCGGTTAGACTGAAAGCCGACTCCAACATAGTTGGGAAAAGGCTAGGCAGATGATGATGATGATGATCTGTGTTCCCTGATTATAATTTAATTTAAGCTATTTATCCTAATGTGGCTAAGAATTAGCTGTTTATGAAGTGAAAGTAACAAAATACACCCCCATTACGCCTCCGCCATTCAACATTTCCTCGTGGTTTTAATCCTGGAAGTTTCGCAACAAACTCCTCAGTTACACATCTGTTATCTGACCCAAGCAAATTGTACATTTTGTACAATATAGCCACGTTTCACCAGGTGTGTTATAAGTTCCATGTCATAGTGTGTTCCATGTCATTAAACCGAACACAAAACCTAATTTCGGGCTATTGGGAATTTCCTAAATTAAAGATTCTAGAACGGTGCTTGACCCGAGGGTAAAGCCTGGATCGGACCCAACATTCCAAGACAAGGAAATATATCTACTAATAAAGGCTACCTTATTATAGGCACATGTTTTTTCTTATTGCAAAATTTGAGACACCGTGAAGGGTCTTTCGGGTTTCCCCTTTTAATCGACATCGTGATTTCGCCTTATTTCATAACATTATGCAACTACATTCTACATACTATACTAACAGCGGTAATGGTGGCCAGTAATAATGGCCGCTAGTTTAAGGCCGTGGTTCGATGTCAAGCAGCTACCTACTTTATTTACTTTTGTCACACACACACATGTGGTTCGATGTCAAGCAGCTACCTACTTTACTTTTGTCACACACATACACATACATACAATCTCTCAAAAACTGGCACTAAAAACAAACACGCACACACACTCTTCCACACACACACTCACACTCATCACACACTCACAGTGTGTGATGAGTGTGTGTTTCTTTTACACTATTTTTCTTGTTTTTGCTATTAATACGCTTTTATTTTTACTCCTTTTTTTAATTAAAAATAAATAATAATTAGAAATAAGTAGTTAAGAGTAAGATTAATTACCCATAATTTGTTACTGTTGTAATTATTTTGATATGGAAGAGCGGGGTCTCCTAACACAGGCAAAAATTGCTTCTAAGGAGTCCCCAAACACAATCACCCATTGTTGTAACAAATTTATTGAACATTTGAATTTGTAGGTACCTACTTTGTGTAAATTATTTCGTCACAAGTGCTTTCAAATTGTAGAAGGAAAACATGAAGAAAAGGACGACATCCAGCAATCCATATTGGGCCGTGTGTTAGATAACGTATCACTCCGATCCCTCACCCAAAAAGGAGACCTGTGGACTGTGTCCCAGGCAGCGGTGGGAACATTACAGGATCATTATGCAACAAATAAATGCTCAGTCGCTCCAAGTAAAATTCTGGTGTTCAGCTCTATCCGGTTGCACTGGACGCTGACACTAAAATAGTTGGCAAAAGGCTAGGCAGCGATGGTGTCGATTCTTTTGTGCACAAACTAAACTTAATTTAGGCTATTGCTATCTTTTTCTCTCTAATAAAACGAGAAAGAGACGGACGTAATTTAGAGCTGTCAAATTTAGTTGGAACTAATATTTCCATACAAATGAAGGGTGCACGTAAAAACATGTCGACTACAAACACGGTGAAGCGCAAGGCATAAACTAGTTTTCAATACACTTCCTCGAAAACTGGTCCATAACGCACTACGATTAGGTACCTACAACATGCAATGTATTTCACACGCGTGCGATTTTTTCCACTTTCCCGCACGTGTGCGGGAATGAAAATTGCTACAGACAATTATACCTATACTTAGTACAAATTGGTTCAATGCCTATGTCTGAGGTGAATGTTTTCTTTTTATTTCGGCAAAGCACTACACGTCTTTACGGCATAAATATTTTTTTTATATTCAAATTGTGTTAGTAAATAGAATATTATCATAAATAAACATGATTATTAAAAACCAATAGTTACTTATAAACACAAAATTAACAACACAATCTGTGTATAACAATTTAATTTTGTGTGTTTTTTTAATTTTGTGAATATCATTGGTGTATAAACACAAATTGACATTTATTTGTGTTCTGAATTCAAAAATATATAATAAATCTATTTTCAATACACTTTCTCGAAAACTGGTCCATAACGCACTACGATTAAGTACAACATGCAATGTATTTCACACACGTGCGATTTTTTCCACTTTCCTGCACGTGTGCGGGAATGAAAATTGCCACAGATAACTATACCTATACTTAGTCCAAATTGGTTCAATGTCTATAGTCTGAGAGGTGAATGTTTTTTTTTTTTTTTTTGTCAAAGTACTACGCGTCTTTACGGCATAAATATTTTTTGAATTTTAAAATTGTGTTTTTAAATAGAATATCATAGATAAATATGATTATTTAAAACTAATAGTTACTTTTATACACAAATTAACATTTATTTGTGTTCTGAATTCAAAAATATAAAATAAATCTATTTTTTATATTAGGCTGTTTAACGGCTTCATACCATTGCCTCTCTTTCAACCTGGCGAGACCAAAGCGCGAAAAAAAAAAAAGAAAATTTAAATCATAGTTTCATAGTTCGTGACAAAAATATTATTCGTTATTTTATTTTATTTCTTCAAAAGTGTATTGAAAAACGTCGTTTGATACACGTGGACATTTGTTATTGCAATTCTCGGCTCAAAAACACCCTCGCCTACGGCTCGTGTGTTATAATTCCGCCTCGATTGCAATAACAAACTTTCTCCACTTGTATCAAAATGTACTATTTTTATATTAGGATGTATAACGGCTTCATACATTTGCCTCTCCTTCAACCTGGCGAAACCAAAGCGCGAGAAAAAAAAGGAAATTAAAATCATAGTTTCATAGTTCGTGACAAAAATATTTTTCGTTATTTTATTTTATTTCTTCAAAAGTGTATTGAAAAACGTCGTTTGATACACGTGGACATTTGTTATTGCAGTTTTCGGCTCAAAAGTTATAATTCCGCCTCGAATGCAATAACAAACTTTCTCCACTTGTATCAAAATGTACTATTGTCATCTCTAACTTAGTTCATAGCTATAATCGTCCTTTTCTCGCACTGCCTTTTAGTAAAAGATAGCAATAGCCTAAATTAGGTTTAGTTTGTGCAAACAAAATCGACACTAATGAAATGCAAAACAGTACCTAATAAATACAAGGCCTAATCTTGATTAAACACCGAATTATTACTAACCCAACACTTGCTTATTACATTACCAACGTTATTGAACTCGAATAAATTATTGTGACTCAATTACAATTTGGGTTTTCCCAACAGAAAAAACCCGTAATGTAATTGAGGTAAGTCTGCGGTTACTTTAATAATTGCCTTGAGACGACTCGCGACTGCTCGATTTTCAAGGTTAAGCAACGCTTACTGAGGTCCGTGGATGGGTGACCATCCATTACACACTGAAACGTAAGCATGTTAAGGAGTATGCGCTAAGGTAGCCCGCGAAATTCAAACTTTGTTTTGCAATGGGGATGGCAACTGTGGAACTAATGGCGCTAGCATCGCTTGAACCAAACATCGTCATTGGTTGAAAATCTGTCAATGTCATTTTATATTTCAAAATAGTTTGACCTCATTGGTCAGATTAGGTCTAAGCTATAGACGCGCCATCTACAATCAGCTTTGACCAGCCTTCCCCATTTGCAGTTCAGTGTCAGGCTGTGTGTTGATTATAATATTATTCATGAACAAATAATATATGGTTTTATAAAGTTTCCTGTAAGAAATTCTTGATGGAAAACCACAATAACACTTTGCCCGACCTGGGAATCGAACCCAGGACCAACGAGGCAGTTATAACTTACTAAGCACTTCACTCGCGACTTTGTCCGCGAAAATTGCGATAGCTCATATTTTGGGCGTTTGACCAAAAATACGTACTTTTCCAAGTCCTCGATATTTGTTATATAAAGATAATGGCATAATATTTCAATGAAGATTCATAAAGCTGGCTTTGCTTTAGTTCGTAGATTGATTAGAATTTTGTTCTAATAGTTAATATTACGAGAAATAGCAATTTTCCGACAGCCAATTTCAAGCAAACGTTAAACATTGGGTTTTCTCCTGCCATTTGTATCAAACTGGTAACACGAAAAAATCTAAAAAAAATATATGTACTGGTCATATAGTCCTCAAGGTTGTAGATTGATTAGAATATTGAAATTTAAATTGAATTGACGCAAAAAAAAAAACGATATTCAAAAGCAATATTGATCTAAAATGTATGCATTTTCAGCGTCCATTATATTCCAAATAAACTCAATTTTATCAAATAAATTAATATGATATAAAACTTCGATCTACAACGAATACGTTTTATTAGTTTTCGTTTGTCAATATAATAAGACAAAATTACAATAAATAAAATTGGAGAACTATAATTCTGCGTCAATTCAGCTCGCACCTCAGTCTCATGTCAGTCTCGTCTCTAATTTTCGTCAATAACAATCGACAATCGTCCGGAGATCAATATTATTATCGAGTCGTGTAGGCCGGTTGAAAAAATTTGATCCAGGAAGTAAAAATCAAAAATTTGCGAAAAAAATGTAACAGCCCTCTTAAGGTGCATGATATCATTATAATTTATAGCCTATGTTACTCGGTAAAGATGTAGCTTTCTAATAGTGAAAGAATTTTTAAATTCGGTTGAGAAGTTCTTGAGTTAAATCGTAACAAACACACAAACAAAAAAGCAAATCTTTCCTCTTTCTAATATTACTAGCGGACGTCACGCGGTTTCACCCGCGTAGTTCCCGTTCCCGTGGGAGTACGGGGATAAAATATAGCCTATGTTACTCAGGGTGAATGTTACTCTCTAATGGTGAAAGAATTATTGAAATCGGCACAGTAGTTTTGAGTTTATTCATTACAAACATACACACACACAAAAATACAAATCTTTCCTCTTTATAATATTAGTGTAGATGTAGATAGTGTAGATTAGGTTTCACCCGCGTAGTTCCCGTTCCCGTGGGAGTACGGGAATAAAATATAGCCTATAGCACTCACGAATAATGTAGCTTTCTACCAGTGAAAGAATTTTTAAAATTGGTTCATTACTTCCCGAGATTACCCCCTACATACAAACTTACAAACAAATGTTACCTCTTTATAATATTAGTATAGATTAGTAGGTATAGATTTACTTAGAACTTACTCTTAACTTTAATAATACACGGTATGCTGGTGATCCTGCAGGCGGCATCAGGTCTGACGTTGGGCAGGAAGGAGAGGAAGCACCCGCAGGCCTTGTACACCGCCGTGACGTAGCACATGTGGTCACAGTCGGAGTTGTGGTACTTCCTGAAGAAGGGCAGGTGGTGCTCGTCTTCGAAGTAGCATTTGCGACTGGGAGAAATCGAATATGCGAAATATACCAGTTTCATTTTTGTTTACCAAGGGGCATCGTATTACCCAGTACTAACTGGGTTGAAGAGGTCAGATAGGCAGCAGCTCATGGGCGCCGGCAGGAGGAAGGGAGTGCCCTTGCACCCCTCTAACGGAAAAGAAAATACATAGAAAAAGCACGGATGCATTGCTTTTTCTATGTATTTTCTTTTTCGCCAGAAAGCAAAAATTTTCTGCTTGAGTGTATTAACAAAATATACTTAATTTATCCGAAAATATACGAGCGTGCTCAGATATCAGTCGTCGTACGCTATTGGCAAAGGCACAATGTTGTTATTTCTGCTCCTCAGATTTTAAATAAGTTAAGCAGTAAAAAGTGGAAATTCTATTAATAATATACGGTTTACCTAAAGCCAGTGAAGTGACCTATCGAACTGTGAAGTTTTTATGGTGATCTGCTTCGGTGGAGCAAAGTTATGTCAATATTAAACTGTGGAAAAAAATCTTCAATTTGAAAAGTGAATTAACGAACTTTGTCACTGACCTACGACAACCCGCAGAGCGCTCAATACCTCCCGCGCTAACCACCGCTGTCCCCGCTGTCGCCTGCGCACAGCTTTCACAACTGAGGTCAGAATTCGAACGCTCTTGTATCGGCTACGCTGGCGCATTAGTGAACGGGCCGACATTGAGTCCCGAGTTTCTCGTATAGTCGTGGGTTCGAGACCGGCCATAGAAAAACACTTTTTGAATGTTTATCGAAACTTTGTATGATAAATAACTACACAATATTTGAAATATGGAGTTTATGCAAAATGTTAACACTCAAAAAAGAGGTCGTCGTTCAAGTTTAGGTCTGCCTGACAGTGACTTTGATTTAAACATATCCTATCAAAGTTTACCAAACAATGTTAGTACTATCAGAAATGAAGTGACAGAACTAAATGATAAACTTGAAAAGATAAATGAGGAACTGCAAATAGCAAACTCTGAGATAGAATGTTTGAATATTGAGAATAGCGCCTTAAAAAAAGAGTTATCATTAGCCCAACAAAAAATTAATCTGTACAAATCTGTTGGCGCTTTAGAACCATATCAGAATGACAAATCGATTGCTTCGCCGCTCAAATTCTATTCTCCACAGTATCGAAAGCGATATAGGTCGTTTGGTATAAGAAAAGGCTTCACAAGAACATCATCTAAAGAAATAGATTTAAACGCAGTGAGTGATAATCAAAAACACATTGAAAGCTACAATTTAAGCTGCTTTTTCGAGCAGCCCCTAACATCAGAATGTGACTTCCAAAACACAATCATAAGTCACCAGCCTTCTTATCGACCTATTGCAGATCAAGGTAACATTGAAATGGGGACAATAGTTGACACAGTGACAGTTGGAACTCTGACCATAGATATCAGTAATATTTCAGACCATGAAAAGAAACACTTAAGTTTATCTAATAATATAAAATCAAAAAATGAAAAAAGTCAACTAATCGCTAGAAAACATCAGGTGAAGATCTTTGCTGACCAAACAGGACTTGATATGAGGAGAGCACTTCAAGAGCTTCTAGGAGATTCCTTCCAAGTTACTTCGATGATTAAACCAGGAGCCACTATGGCTGAAGTAATAAGTTCATGTGTTGATTTGTGTAAGGAGTTTACCCACTCAGACTACGTAATAATACTAGGGGGTTCTAATGACTTTAATCCACTGAATTTTCAGTCAATTTTGTATTACACCTTGGGACAAGTGAAACACGCAAACGTCTTAGTTGGCAAACTGTATAAAAATAATTATCTCAATGTTAATATGCTCAATAATTCTCTGAAGCTAATATGTGGCAACTTCCATAATACGTCATTTTTGCCACTGGATCTGAATTATAATGGTACTAAAATATCTTCAAAATACATAAATACAGTGAGAGCAAGTAGGCTAATCCATAAGGAAATACTACGTTTGAAGTACAGAAATGATTATTTAGAATATGTTAAAATTAAATCAAATGAATTAAAATGTTACAATAATGCATATTCACAGACAGAGAATGAAACTTTATTAATGCTTAGCAAGCCAGTTACAGATAGCATTGGCACACAGACAGATGAAAGTGATTTTTTTCGATCTTAAATTATCTATTAATTCTAATGGCCTGACAAATTCATCTGATCCCGATAAATATATATCCCTTAATATTTATCATCAAAATCTATGTGGAGTTATGAACAAGAAAAATGAATTAGAAGTTTATGTGGAAACTCTTGATAAAAGACTGGATTACGTGTGTATTAGTGAACACTTCTTGAATGAGAGCACTGCAAAGGTTTTTAATCTAAATAGCTATAAGTTAGTAGCTTACAACACTAGAAAAAATAAATTAAGAGGTGGTAGTTTAATTTTAGGGCATGTGGATAGACAGGCCGAAATTTGTGAACCAATAAATAAATTGTATAAAATGGAATGTTTTGAAGTTTGTGGTGCTAGAGATACTATCACGGGTCTCTATATCTGTTGTTGCTATCGAAATCCTGTGGATAAAAATTTCGAACAATTCTTAGAAAGATTAGAGAAGTTGTTGGACTATTTATTAAATAGGAAATGCATAATATGCGGTGATTTTAATATTGATCTGCTAGTGGACAATAAAAAAAGTGCGGAATTCCTTAGTCTGTTAAAATGTTATAATTTTAGACATCTAATCTCTTCTCCTACTTTCATCCGTAATAATAGTACTTCATGTATCGACAACATCATAACCAATCTGCCCGATGCATGTGTTTTAGGTGATGAGGTAGATCACAATGGTCTGGCCGACGGACATGCAGGTATTTTTGCCGAGGTTCAATTGCAAAATCGATCTAGTGCATATTTGAATGAGAATCGGTTTATTTCAATAGATAAAAGAGTATTCAACACTAAAAATAGTGCAGTATTTGTAGATGGTATTCTAAAAGAATCTTGGGCTGATATGGGTGTTAATACTTTTCTTAAATGTTTTTATAAAGTGTTTCGCAATAGCTATAGAAAGAGAAAATGTAAAATTAATCTTAAAAATAAATCACAATTAACGTGGATCACTAAAGGGATACGTACCTCCAGCAAAATGAAACGCTTTTTATGTGCACGCAATGGAAATAATCTTGAACCGAGTGTTTTAAAATACAAAAACATGTACGTCAGGTTATATAGAAGGATTGTTTCTAAAGCTAAAAAGCTTGCTATAATGACTCAAATAAATACATCAAAAAATATGGGTAAGGAAATTTGGAAAGTTGTAAATAAATGCACTAATAGAGATAAAGGAATTCAGCGGGAACTTAGGTTTAAGGTGGATGGACACATTGTAGTAGATCCAGTGGAAATAACTAATTTACTAGTAAACCAATTTGACTACAAAGGTGCTATTGACGAAAATGAAGGAGTCCATGCTACGGCATTACTTAATAGATACACGGACAAGATTGGTAGTGACATGCATATTTCTCCCACCACTCCTAACGAGATCTGTTCTATAGTTAAAAGAATGGAAAACAAACATTCCTGTGGGTATGACGAAGTTCCGATTTGTCTGTTCAAAGAGAACATTGAAGTATTAGCCAAGCCGCTATCTGACTTCTGCAATAAATGTATAAAAGAGGCTATCTTCCCAGAGCAACTAAAAATGGCGAAAGTAATACCTGTGTATAAGAAGGGAAGTAAGTCTGACCCTAAAAACTATAGACCTGTCTCTCTACTACCAGTGCTATCTAAATTATTTGAAAAGATTCTTAAATTTCGACTTTTAGCACACTTGCGAGTAAATAAAGTTTTAAATAATAGACAATTTGGGTATCAAAAGGGTGTGGGCACTTCAGACGCCATATATACGTTATTGGATGATGTGATAAGCAAAATTAATAATAAAATGAGAGTTGCAGGGACTTTCCTAGATTTAAGCTCTGCATTTGACACAATTGACCACGAATTGCTTCTGGCTAAAATGAGTCATTATGGAATAAGAGGAAATGCTTTGCGACTATTCTCTTCCTACTTAAAAAACAGGCGTATGTACGTTGAAATTGACAAAACTCAGGATAATTATAAGAAAAGGTATACATCCAAAATTGTGCGCATATCGACGGGTGTCCCTCAGGGATCTATTTTAGGACCCATTTTATTTTTAATATTTATTAATGACTTGATTAATTATTTAAATACAATTTTACCGGACATTGAATTAGTAATTTTCGCAGATGACACAAATGCCATAGTGGCAGCTAATGACATGGTAGAGTTGACGGAAAAGGTGAATGCTACGCTACAAGCTTTTCATGTGTGGTTCACGGCAAATAAATTGTTTATTAATAATAAAAAGACTCAAATAATGTTATTTAAGACTACAGCCCGAAACAAAGACAATTTAAAAGTAGCCTTAAATGAAGTTGAAATTGCGCTCGTTGCTGAAGTAAAATTTTTAGGTATACATATTGACCAACTGTTAAACTGGAAACCTGAATTAAATGCTATTGATGCATCCGTGTCATCTGCATGTTACGCTCTGAGAGCCCTGAGAAATGAAATCAGCATAGAACAGCTAAAAATGGTATATTTTGCGTTGGTGGAGTCAAAAATTAGATACAGCATACTTTTTTGGGGAAACAGCTATGAATATAATAGTAGAAGAGCTTTCGTACTACAAAAACGCGCAATTCGTACTATGGTCCGCATCTCACAAAGGGAAAGTTGCCGACAACATTTTATCAGTTTAGGCATACTTACAGTACCAAGTCTCTATGTACTGGTACTTTTAAGTAATATGGCCAAATACATACAAGACTATGAGACAGTAAAAGAACGGCAGATAAGGGAAGGCACCCGTAGACTGGACTTGAAGAACAAAAACTTCACTAATCATAATCTAAGAATTGTTAAACACAGTCCACGATACCAGTCCGTAAAATTATTCAACAGGTTGCCTTTGGACATAAAAAGTGCTGTGTACAGTAGCACCTTCAAAATAAAACTTAAGGAATTCCTATTGAATAAGTGTCTATATGCGGTAGAAGAGCTTTAATTTTATTTAACTGCAATTTTTATTTTTATTGAAAAAAATCGTGTTTAATTTCATTGGATTTATTGATGTTATTGTTTTTAATTAATTTTATCGAATTATAAATATTATTATTAATTATAATGTATCAAATTTATCTATTGCTAATTATTTTTATTGTTATTATTTTTAAATTTTAAGCTTTTGGCTATATTGTTTTCATTTACATGCATTTGATGAATTGTGAAGGACATTTGATGAATTATGAACTGATTATTTTTAAAATTTTTATGTTAAATTGTTGTTGTAAAATGTAATTTATCTATTGTGACTACTGTAATTGTATAATTTTTGTGTATAAATTCAGATACAAGTTACTTGTTAATGAATAAATGACTATGACTATGACTATGACTATCTTATGTCATTTGCGTTCATAAGTTTTTCTTTATATATAGGCAAATTAGGTGTATTTCTTTATTGTTATAGGACAATAGAAAACCTATCAAATACGCTCGCTTTTCGAATCTTTTTTGTTAATTGTTGGGCTTTTCTGGATATATCGGCCAAGTTACTCCTTGAATGTAACATAAGCTGTTTTCATGGAATTGAAGGTGCACCTCCCTGGAAAAAAAACTGCCGGCGCCCATGTCGCTCCATATGAAATACTGGTATTCAGCTGCATCCGTTTAGCTTGAAAGCCTCCCCAACATTGGAAAAAAGGCTAGGCAGATGATGTAAAATGATGACTGGCCAGTCTCAACTCTCCAGTCACAGTTTCAATGAGGTAGGTGACACACCAATCAATTGGGATACTTTTTAAGAGCTGTCAAAACGCGGTTCTCTCATAGATTTTGTATGGCAATAGCAAACTGTGACGTCACTGTTTAGTCAACTCAATGACTCAAACTATTTATTGATTTCAAATCAACTAAAAATCGAATTTGGCAATTAATTGAAAATAAATCGGGTTTTCAGGCCCAAAATAAAGTGTTTTTTTTTTTAGAGAAGTCACCAAGTCTTGGAATTATTGTTTTATGGTATCATCTACCCTATTATTACGTAAAGTAATCCAGTGAACATCGCGCAGGCTGCACATATAAAAGTAATGTTACCTCCACAACGGCAGCGACTGCACCTCATCAGAGCAGTAGGTGTAGGTCGCGTGCAGGATGTGGTAGGACTCGCCCTTCGTGTCGATGACGGCCATCTCGTCGTCCGACGGGAACTCCGTGCAGTCCGTGTACATCACCTGGTTAGGGGACAAAGCAAAGGGAAAATAATAAGATAATGGGTGTAAAAGTACCGTAGGCACTTGTTCTCCATTGAGCTATTACTACTACGTATAGAGAAGACAGCGCGGACAAAATCTGTGCAACAAGCGCGGCAGTGCGGGGTGCGGTTAACCCCGTATATATAGATGTTCTGTAGCGAGCAAGCGACTGCAGAACCGTTTCCTCCGAAAAATCACCGGTGCGCCCCCATACGTCCGTAATGACAGTCTTCATTTAGACCTCCGTATCGTATCCCTACCATAGAGCAGTTCATGAAACGCCTTTCAAAGCGTTTCTTCAATTCAGCTATCAAGCATAGAAACCCCCTGATCGCATCGGCCGCCCGATACGACCCATCGTGAATCAGTTCTGTCCGCTGTCCAAGGCATGCTCTCCCCGCGGCAATGCTATCACCCTCTTCCAGGAAAGTAGTACAGACACCAGTACCGTTCGTAGAAAATACAAATACAAACCGGCAACATTCCGACCTCGCCGCCGAGGTCCGGCGCGACGTCCCCGTTCAAACCCCCCCCGACCATTGCTCGAGCCAGCCCGCGATGCTGAGACTGTAGTTTTAAATTAGCCCCAAATTAATAATAACTCAGATCCAGCCGTCCCTTTGCTGCCCGCCAGCGATGCCCTAACCCGAGGTTCGTACCCCACAGGGGGTGCCCTTAGGCGCTTAGCTCGTAGTTATGCCCCTGGCTGGAGGCCTCACACTCAAGGCATCCACTGGACTAGCCTGGTTAAGCAGTAGCCAGTCTCCTAGACTGAACTGCGAGATGCCATACATCGACTGAGTGAACTGCAGCCGGCCGACCGCAGTTGAACGGAGCACAGATTTTGTTCGCGCTGTCTTCTCTATACGTAGGTAGTAGTAATAGCTCAATGTTGTTCTCCGCGTTATTGCGATATTTTGTCCCGCTCTGTTCAGCAGGACCTCCCCTTTCTTTTACCATACCTCTCTATTCGTGTGCGTTCTCTGGCCATTTTAGCCCTGTAAACGTGATCATGATCGTTACGTCACCTTCCTACAGCGACCACTGTGTGACGATCTATACCCATGTCTCCGGGTGCATCCATACGACGTGGTTTACCCACTCCCAGTTCAGCCTGGCTGTTTTTAGGGTTCCGTACCCGAAGGGTAGCCAAGGGAGCCTTAGTAATAGTGTCCATTACTAAGGCTCCGCTGTCCGTCTCTCTGTCTGTCTGTCAGCAGGCTGTATCTCGTGATCCGTAATAGGTAGTAGACAGTTGAAATTTTCACAGAACGTGTATTTTTTTTCCTCAGCTGTAGTTAGCTGATAGATATCGACATTCATCACAAACGGTAGACGACCCGAATGGCGCAGCGGTAGTGAGGCTAACTTACGTTCTTGGGTCCCGGGTCCGAATCCCAGTAGGAGCAAATGTTTGTGTGATGAGCATGGACATTTGTTTCCGAGTCATGGGATGTTTATATGTATATTAAGTATGTATTTACAAACAAAAAGTATCTATGTAGTACATCAACTATCTGGTGTCCACGACACAAGCCTTGTATTTATTATAGATATTTATTTTATTTAAATCTGTCAAGTTTCGCTGGATAACCCTTTGCATTAGTATCTCAAAAGTTTAATAAGTTACCAGAATAGCTCCAGCATTGAGTAGCGTGCCAGGAATGGCGTCTTCTAGATCGTAGTCAGTAACCACTGTCAGCGCGTTATTGAATCCCACAGCGTTTACCGTGCGGTTAATGAAATGTGGAATCAACGTGTTTCTGAAATACAAAGGTACAATATGGGTATATTTACTGCCCCCTGACTCTTGGTCAAACGCGACTGCTGAGCTTGAGGTCCCGGGTTCGATTCCCAAGTCGGGCAAAGTATTATTGGGTGGATTACAATAGGCTCGCCCCCTATTACATGGGGCTTAAATATAACTGGAGAAATGTGGGTGCAGTGCCGGTTTTAGCACTACCAGCACCCTGGGCGAGATTCCTAGCGCGCCCCTTAACTGCAATATTAAACCCATACGAAAAAAAAAACCAGCCAAGAACGAGTCAGACTCGCGCACCGAGGGTTCCGTATAAACTTTTTTAAGGACAAACTTAACTTTGCTGTTCGATCCTATGAAACAGCAAAATCATTTTGTAATAGCAAAATCAGCGAGCAGCGGTGGCCCCGTGGTGGTGGTCCCGACTTACGAACAGTAAGTCGTGGGTTCAGGACAGGCACATTACTTTGTGTAATTTATTTCATCACCGCTGCTCTCAAAACGGTGAAGGAAAACTTCGTGAGGAAACCGGCATGCCCTAGAACCAAAAATTCGAAAAGACGTGTGACATCTACCAATCAGCACTGGGCCTGCGTGGTGGATTATAGCCCATTCCCTCTCATCACGAGAGGCGACCGTGTCCCAGCAGTGGAAACATTATAGGTTGATGATGAAGAGTAAAATCGCTTTTCTGTGGCCTGCGGCGCCCCTTCATGTCCGGCGCCCTGGGCGGTCACCCACCCTCGCCCTCCCCTAACGCCGCTACTGTGTGGGTGTACAGTAGATCTATGCCTTCGGGGTTAACAGGCGTGATGTTGAGTTATTTTTTAGAATGTTTGCTTTATTTTAACACGAGTATGAAAAACTTGCAACAAAAATTTCAATATGTGAAAGGTTGTGCAGCGAGCTATTCTAACTAGCTTTGCTAGAACCGCAAAAAGAAGTTTGACTTATGTATGCATTTTTTCTTGCGAATAGCGCCTGCACGTGAAACTGCAAACTTAAAGTGGTCATACTGTGCTGATAAATATCATTGCACGACCGGGGAACTACAGCTTACTTACTAATCGAATTACTAAGTTACAGTTTGAAGAGTTCCAAATAAAACAGTATATTTACCTTTTGCCATTAAAAACGTAAGGACTATTGAAGGCACAGCAGTACCCATGAGCAGTGAGGATCGGCTTGAACAGCTCAGAGCAGTCCGGATAAAGCTTGCCTTCTAAGAAGCAGCGCTTCAAGAATCTGTTGCAACTCTGAGGCATCGTACCCATTACTTCTGTGATCTGGAGAAATTTATAGGTATTATTTTTATTCGGATGAGTAAGTTTCAGAGATTATTGTTGGTACCAGTGAAGATCGCAAAAGCGGTCATTGACCCACCTACATTTATTTTATTTTATTATTTTCGGAGCTAGACAGACACAATAGTTTAACGTTCTTAACTTTGAAATCCAAAAATAAGCCTGTTCAAGTCTTGAATCGTCATCTATCGTGATCTTCAACATTTTGTCTAATGAAAAACGATACATGGTTCATTTGTTTTGTTTCGTAGGAAGATATATCACGGAAAGGGCAATGACCGCTATAGCGATCCTACCTGGCACCAACTATACTTTCTACATAAAAACTTACAAATAGGTATTCTTTTAAATAATAGAAGTATAGTTTACAGTCTTTGACACCTACATTATATTTCAAGACCCTGGGGTCCCGGACCTTTAGAACACGAAGGGGCCAAAGCGAAATCGTTGAGTCACGTTAGACTCTTGGTACGTTAGGAGTTAACCAAAGGGATAACCTTTATGCAAGAACAACCCCCGATTACTGTAGCACTGTTGCAGTATATAGAATCAAAGATATCCTCCGGCTACCTACGGCTATTAGGACAGTGTCAGAATGTACGGCTAAATTCCTACCAGTGTCATACTAGAATACACCTTTCTTCCAAGCACTGCTCTTGAAATTCTTCACTCAAACCAATCGTCAGTACTCGCAGCCATTTAATTAAAACCACGGGTATTTATTGAAGTTTGAGGTGCGTACTTACAGTGTACCGGTTTAGGTCTAAAAGATTCTGCAAGTGTTGGAGCTTGTCAGTGTTTAAACCGTGCAGAACCTCGGTGAAACCTAAGATCACGGGCAGCGCATTCTCCAGGTCGATTGTTACGTTACCATCTCTGCAAACGTATTAATATTAATTATCTGTAAATACAGACAGACGCCAACACAAGCTACCCGAAACTGACAACCTTGAGCCTAAAGCTTTAGCGATAAGGTTGAAAATCTGTTAAAGAAATTTGACAGATTGTAGTAGTTCGATGTGCTGGCATCTGTATACACGCAGCTACCTCAGACAGTACCTTAGTATAGGATCGGAGTTAATGGATGTTAAGTATTTTATATCAAATTAAATATGTCAATAAAAATAATTATTGCCAATGGGTTGACTAAAAAAATTCAGTCCAGAATATGATTAATTAACAATTAAAACCTTTTTTTTTAAGCAATTCATTGATTTGGTGAATAGACGAATTCAAAATGTACAGGAAACTTAGATTACCTACGATGCAATAGGGAAGATGGATCAATCATTCTATAGGCTGTATAATATGCAAACGTTATGAAGCGAACGAACGTTTGCATATTCTATAGGCTTCATATTTTCGATTTGTATGGAATTTGTCTATTCCATCCTGTAGATGTTAAGAGCGCTGCGCCAGAAAACGGTGATCACGTTGCTGAATTTTGAGCCAAGAAATTCTTCGTCAAAGAAGTCGTGGAAGAAGTAAACTTTTGATAACTTTCAAATAAAGACTTACACAAGACCTCTGCTAAAATACTTCAAAGAAGATATAGTCATTTGGTTCGGAGTACAGAGGGTGATGGCAGGATAGGGGAGGTCCTCCACCGGCTCGAACTGACTCTCAATCGTCACTCTTGTAGGCATCTCGGCGAAGCGGTTGTATAGCAAGATGGTCAGCAAGAATGACATCGCTAGAACTGCTATCATGTTTACTGCCCAGAAGCATCTGTTGAGGTGGTGTGGTATTTAAAAATATTTGAACTATTTACAGGCAAGTTTGAATTCAATTCCATACATTTTGACCGTGATAGTTATTGCAGTTTTCTAGGAAACAGCTGTTGTTTTTTCATTATCCAACGAAAAATTTATATTTGAGGGTTCAGATTCAGAATGAATACTCCCAAGTAACACATCAAAGCAGTATATCGGCCGACTTACAGCATTTCTGTATCGTTTTCGCATTTTGAATTAGTTCTATGATAGCATTACAAACGTTCATACGGCTACTGTAATGCTTATTTGGGCACAAATTATACGGCTTTAGATCATAAATAAGTTCACAATTAGTTGTTTAATTGCATTACAGGCGCATTACATTAGCATTAGTGTGACCAAATAAGTTGCGAATCGCATTATAGAAACATTATTACGGTCAATGAAGTTGCCAATCGCATTACAGAAACATTATTACGGACAATGAAGTTGCCAATCGCATTACAGAAACATTATATTAGCAATATTATTGATAATGAAGATGTTAATTGCATTACAAAAGCATTAGACTAGCATTAGATTGTTCTAAAAGAATGATTGAGGCTATTTAAGTGTTCACAGTTAGAACTTAAATAAATCCTACATCATTGCAAAAACATCTTTATTACTACGGTACAAATGTTATAATACAATTAACTTTGTCTAGCAATATATTATGGACGAAGACGGTCAAAACTGAGTGAATGACACCATATTTGTTTGCATCAAAACAAAAATTATAATACTGGATACGTTTTTGCCTCTTTTCTTATTTTATGCATGTAAATATTATTCGCAATGTAGTTTACTGTAAATTTATATTATATAAAACTACAAGACCACTCACTGACTGACTCACTCATTGACATGTCGTTTCTCGGAATGGGTGAGAGATGGGTTAGGGGAATGTTTGGGAAAAATGTAGAGTACCATAAAGTGAGTAGAGGAAAATTATAGAGGAGATTCAAATCCAAGATGGCGGCAGAGTCCATTTCCGGTTTCGATGGGGAAAAGACTTGGACAAGTTTCGACTCATAGGTCCTATCCAAAATCTAAAACGATTAAAAAAAAAAGTAAAAAAAAAAAAAAAAAACAAGATGGCGACTGCGCTGGGACGTTTTGAAATCTTCGACTTTTTGCACTAAACTTTGACGAATTGTTTTGTTCTACCGATTTCAAAAGTTGGCAACACCAGTTACACCAGTCGGTGGCCTATATCCTTGAGATTTCAGAAAAATTGTGACTTTTCAAAAAAACAAAATGGCGAACAGTATAGCGGCCATCTTGTAAAAAGTTGTAATTTTCGACTTTTTTCAAATCCATTTTTCGGGTAGTTGGCAACATCCGACGGGTTCGAGTTGTACCGGGCGGTTATGTGTTTCATCAAAGAGTGTTGCCTGGTTTGAAAATTTTCCCCATTTTTTGGTTAGTTTTCCAGATTTTCCCCAAAAACATGAAAAGTAGAAATAAGGACATTTTGAATAGTGACTTTGACTAGCTGGTAACATTGGGGTACCCCAAATGACATTTGACCATTTTGGTTCGATTTAGTTGGCAACCCCAAAAAATATTGAATATTTTAATTTTTGGGACTTTTTGACTTTGGCGAGTTCTTTTGTTCTACAAAACTCAAAAGTTGGCAACACCACGTAAACCGATCGTTAGCGTACATCCTTGACATTTCAGGAAAATTATGACTTTTCAGAAAAACATGATGGCGGACGCTGTGGCGGCCATTTTGTAAAAACTTGAAATTTTGACGTTTTTCAAATCTATTTTTCGTGCAGTTGGCAACATCTGAAGGGTTCGAGCTGAACTGATCGGTTATGTGTTTTATTGAGGAGTATTGTCTGGTGCAAAAATTTTTCCCATTTCTAGGGTACTTTACCAGATTTTCCCCGAAAACGTGAAAAGTAGAAATAACGATATTTTGAATGGAGACTTTGACTAGCCGGCAACATCGGAGTGCCCCAAATGACATTTGACCATTTTCATCATTTTGAGCTGGCAACCCCGAGAGCCATTGGGGTTTGCATTTTCGGGTCAGACCCGAATTCGGCGAGTTCTTTTGTTCTATCAAACTCAAAAGTTGGCAACACTACGCACACCGGTTGGTAGCCTATATTCTTGAGATTTCAGGAAAATTATGACTTTTCAGAAAAACAAGATGGCGGACAGTGGGGCGGCCATCTTGTAAAAATTACAAAAAATCCCAATTTTCGACACGATAAATGGGACAGCTGGCATCCCCCCACTGGATTGTGTTGTATGAACCGGTTGTGTGTATTGCCAAGGAGTGTTGCCTGGTGCAAAAATTCTCCCCACTTTTGGGGTAATTTTCCCAGATCTTCCCCAAAAACATGAAAGTAGAAATGACGACATTTTAAATAGAGACTTTGACTAGCCGTCAACATTTGGGTCTCCCAAATGACATTTGACCATTTTTATTATTTTGAGCTGGCAACCCCGAGAGCCATTGGGGTTTGAATTTTTGGGTCAGACCCGACTTTGGCGAGTTCTTTTGTTCTACCAAACTCATAAGTTGGCAACACCAAGTACACCGATCGGTAGCCCATATCCTTGAGGTTTTGGGAAATTTATGACTTTTCAGAAAAACAAGATGGCGGACAGTGTGGCGGCCATCTTGTAGAAATGACGAAAAATCCCAATTTTCGACACAATAAATGTTACAGTTGGCATCCCCCGACTGGATTGTGTTGTATGAACTGGTTGTGTGTATTGCCGAGGAGTTTTGCCTGGCGCAAAACTTCTCCCCACTTTTGGGGTAATTTTGACCAAAAACATGAAAAGTAGAAATTACGTTTTTAAATGGAAATTTTGCATAATCACCAAGAATGGGGTGCCCGAAATGACTTTTGACCATTTTCATCACTCTCAGCTGGCAACCCCGAGAGCCATTCGCGCTTGAATCTTCGGGTCGGACCCGACTTTGGCGAGTTCTTTTGTTCTACCAAAGTCAACGTACAGCCACCGTGTTTTTACTGACAGGTAGCTTATATCCTGGTTACTTTAGAAAAATTGTGACATTTTAGAAATTCAATATGGCGGCTGTGCCACTTCCGGTTTCCAAAACCTTGTCCGATTGGGGTCGTTCAAGCGGTTCATCCCACTGAGGGGTATTAGTTTGTAATGGTTTTTTGGATAAGTAAACAAGAAACTTCCACGTGTGGGGTAAAAGTGCCAAACCCCACCTTTTTGCCCCGCTTCTCCCCCCCTCCCTATCTCGTTAGTCGGAAACTAAGAGACCCATGTTCTGTTTTTTTACAGATTCGTATAGAGGAGGCTTGGAAAAGTAAAAATCATTTTTTTAAAGTTGTCCCCCTTGACCCCCTTCTCTACCCCTGTAGGCGTATCTCAAAAAATAAGGTTAGTAAAACTAATTTTTCAATACCCTCTCTCCCCTCCTTGAGCCCCTCTCTCCACCCCTTTTTATACAACTGAAAAATCTTTTGATTTTTACCTAAAACTTGAGGGGCGTTGAAATTTGTATACCTTCCCCTCCCCACCCCATCCTCCCCTAAAATTGAAAGGGCTGTATTGTAACTTCATAAAGGTTAGAGATAGCAATTAGGTGTTTAAACAAATTATATAGTAGGCGTCGAAACTTGTCCGGTCTCCGATGGTGGTACGGCAACGATAGCTTTCCGATGGTAGGTAGGTCCTGAATGGAGTGAACCTGCGAGATCGAGTGAAGCGAAGGGGGAGGTGGCGAGCGAAGCGAGCCGGCGACCTCCATTGCGTAACGTGATCTCGCAGGTTCATTGCGTAGGTGAAGCGTAACTCAGAGGTGACTATGTACATTCGGAAAAAATATTTTCTCAAAAAAAGAAAGGGCTGTAACTTCATAACGCTTAGAGCCATTAGGTGTTTGAACAAATATTATAGTAAGTGTCAAAACCTGTCCGGTGGTGGTAGGGATAAGGTCAAGATAGCTTATATATAGGTCTGAGTTTTTAATGAAGGTTTTAGATTGTTTTAGCGGATCCTAGGGGTTCTTAGACTGCTTCATACTGATTTAGGGGTTCCTAAAGACTTGGATGAATTTCGACTCATAGGTCCCATACAAAATCTAGAATGATTTAAAAAAAAAAGTAAAAAAAAAACAAGATGGCGGCTGCGCTGGGACGTTTTGAAATCTTCGACTTTTTGCACTAAACTTTGATGAATTGTTTTGTTCTACTGATTATAAAAGTTGGCAACACCAAGCACACCAGTCGGTGGCCTGTATCCTTAAGATTTCAGAAAAATTATGACTTTTCAGAAAAACAAGATGGCCGACGTTGTGGCAGCCATTTTGTGAAAAGTTGGAATTTTCAACTTTTTTCAAATCCATTTTTTGTGTAGTTGACAACATCTGACGGGTTCAAGTTGTACCAAGTGGTTGTGTATTTTGTCAAGGAGTGTTGCTTGGTTTTAAAGTTTTCCCCATTTTTAGGGTATTTTCCCAGATTTTCCCCAAAAACATGAAAAGTAGAAATAAAGACATTTTGAATGGAGACCTTGACCAGCCGGCAACATTGGGGTCCCCAAAATGTTATATGACCATTTTCATCTCTTTCTACTGGCAACCCCGAGAGCCATTGGGGCTTGAATTTTCAGGGTCAGACCCGACTTTGGCGAATTCTTTCGTTCTACCAAAGTCAACGGACAGCCACCGTGATTTTACAGACAGGTAGCTTGTATCCTGGTTACTTTAGAAAAATTGTGACATTTTAAAAATTCAAGATGGCGGCCGTGCCATTTCCAGTTTTCGAAACCTTGTTCGAATACCACTCACTGACATTATTGTTCTCCCGGACGGTGGAAAGGGAGAGGGGTATATTTTGACAGATTCATAATCAAGTTACTCTCACAAGTAGGGAAAATGTGCCAAACCACTTTTTGCCCCCCTTCCCACTCCTCCCTATCGTATCTCGGGAACTAAGAGACCCGTGTTTTGATTTTTGCTGATTTGTATAGAAGAGGCTCGGGGAAGTATAAAACATTTTTCAATGTTACCCCCTTGCCCCCCTTCTCCACCCCGGATCTCGGAAGTTCAGAGAATTGAAACTTTTTTTTCAGATTCATATAAAAGAGCAATGCGTTAGTCAGAATCATTTTTCACAACACCCCCCCTATCGCCCCTTCACCCATCCCACCCATCGTATCTCGGAAACTAGGACATGTAGCGGCTTTTTGATTTTTACTATAAATTATTATTGAGGAGCGTTTAAATTTGTTTACGGAGGGTATCCTCCTCTCCCCAACCTCCCCTAAAAACAAAAGGGCTATAACTTCGTAACGGTCAGAGATAGCAATTAGATGTTTGAACAAATTATATAGTAGGCGTCGAAACTTGTCCGGTCTCCGATGGTGGTACGGTAACGATAGCTTTCCGATGGAAGGTAGGTCCTGAATGGAGTGAACCTGCGAAACCGAGTGAAGCGAAGGGGGAGGTGACCTCCATTGCGTAACCAAGGTTGGGTGGGTGAAGCGTCACTCAGAGGTGACTATGTACATTCGGAAAAAAATATTTTCTCAAAAAAAGAAAGGGCTGTAACTTCATAACGCTTAGAGATTAGCCATTAGGTGTTTGAACAAATATTATAGTAAGTGTCAAAATCTGTCCGGTGGTGGTAGGGATAAGGTCAAGATAGTTTATTGGTCTGAGTTTATAATGAAGGTTTTAGATTGTTTTAGCGGATCTTAAGGATTCTTAGACTGCTTCATACTGATTTAGGGGTTCCTAAAGACTTGGATGAATTTCGACTCATAGGTCCCACACAAACTTTTTGTACTAAACTTTGACGAATTATTTTGTTCTACCGATTTAAAACGTTAGCAACACCACTTACACCAGTTGTTGGCCTATAACCTTGAAATTTGGTTGAGGAGTGTTGCCTGGTGCAAAAATTCTCTTCACTTTTGGGGTAATTTTACCAGATTTTCCTCGAAAACGTGAAAAGTAGAAATTACGACATTTTAAATGGAAATTTTGGGTAACCACCAAGAATCGGGTGCCCAAAATGACTCATGACCATTTTCATCACTCACAGCTGGCAACCCCGAGAGCCATTGGGGCTTGAATTTTCGGGTCAGACCCGACTTTGGCGAGATCTTTTGTTCTACCAAACACAAAATTTGGCAACACCAAGTACAACAGTCGGTAGCCTATATCCTTGACATTTCAGAAAAATAAGATGGCGGACAGTGTGGCGGCCATCTTGTAGAAATTACGAAAAATCCCAATTTTTTACACAATAAATCAGACAGCTGGCATCCCCCGACTGGATTGTGTTGTATGAACCAGTTGTTTATTTCGTTGAGGAGTGTTTGGGGTCCCCCAAATGTTATTTGACCATTTTCATCACTTTCAACGGGCAACCCCGAGAGCCATTGGGGCTTGAATTTTCAGGGTCAGACCCAACTTTGGCGAATTCTTTCGTTCTACCAAAGTCAACGGACAGCCACTGTGTTTTTACAGACAGGTAGCTTGTATCCTGGTTACTTTAGAAAAATTGTGACATTTTAAAAATTCAAGATGGCGGCAGTGCCATTTCCGGTTTTCGAAACCTTGTTCGAATACCACTCACTGACATTATTGTTCTCCCGGACGGTGGAGAGGGAGAGGGGTATATTTTGACAGATTCATAATCAAGTTACTCTCACGAGTAGGGAAAATGTTCCAATCCACTTTTTGCCCCCCTTCCCTCCCCTCCCTATCGTATCTCGGAAACTAAGAGACCCGTGTTTTGTTTTTTTACTGATTTGTATAGAGGAGGCTCGGGGAAGTATAAAACATTTTTCAATGTTACCCCCCTTGCCCCCCTTGTCCCCCCCTTTAGGCGGATCTCGGAAGTTTCTGAGAATTAAAACTTTTTTTTTCAGATTCATATAAAGGAGCAATGCGTTAGTCAGAATCATTTTTCAAATTACCCTCCTGTCCCCCCCTTCACCCCTCCCACCCATCGTATCTCGGAAACTAGGACATGTAGCGGTTTTGTTTTTATTCTTACCTAGAACTATTGAAAGGCGTTGTAATTTTTACACTCTTCCCTCCCGTCCCAAAACTCCCCTAAAATTTGAAGGGATGTAACTTCATAACTGTTAGAGATAGCCATTATGAGTTTGAACAAATATTATAGTAGGCGTCGAAACCTGTCCGGTGGTGATACCAGTAAAGCGAAGGGCGAACCCCGTAGCGTAGGGATAAGGTGGCGATAGCTTTCCGATGGTAGGTAGGTCCGTAGCGTAACGATGGTTGAGTGGGTGAAGCGTAACTCAAGGGGGCGACGACAAACAGAGAGTCAGCAATAGGAAGGGGTCCGCAAGGGCCGTTGCCTGCCGGGGTTGCGGGACTTTTCGAAAGAACAACCGTGGCCCCGGAACACAAAGGGCGATGAAGGAACATGGATGGGTTTTAGTCAGTAAAAGTCTGATACTTCCTCGTGCTCCGCCCAGAGCGGGAGGAGTCATTTTGATGATTTCCCAACCGAAAACAAAAAAAAATAGGGGCGACGACAAGCAAACTTTTGGGTATTGTTTTTTTAATGGGAAAAAGTCTGAGTTTTTAAATAAGGTTTTAGACTGCATTAATGTTTTTTAAGGCGTTTCAAAATCCTTAAAATAAATTCTCATTTTTTTTTACTTTAATTTCTTTTTTTTTACTGAATTAATTTTTAGAATGAGGGTTTCTTAAAGGTTTTCATATTGATTTAGGTTTTCCTTAGGGTTTTCGTACTGCTGTAAGGGTGCTCTTAAAGGTTTTAAAAATATTCAGAAGTATTTTACAAAATCTTCGGTAATACGATACCCCTTGGTAAAACTGGTTGTCAGACTTTTTGGGCCTCTGACTACCTAACGACTGTCAAAGACCTACAAATGACAGCCGGGACCAACGGCTTAACGTACTTTCTGAGGCACGGAGGAAACTCGGTATGTAATGGGTGGTCAGGGCTCTAATGGATTTTCCAATTCATTAAGGATTTTTAAGGATTCTCAAAATTTTATAAGGGTAAGGAATACTTCTCTATAACACGAAACCGAACCGAACCGAATAGAATGATATATATGTTACTACTACGTGATTAACTGGGCATTATTAATAAAGACCGGCCATTATTAATAATGCCCAAGAACAATGTGCAAAGTGATTAATTTATCACTTTGACCGGCCATTATTAATAATGCCCGACGGCCCGTGGTCTATGTAATAAGTCAGTGATTGAGATAGCATCATCGGTCTAAATTTTAAAGTTTAAAAGTTGTTTTCTTTAATACTTGCCCTGCGTATGTCGACCACCATGATTGGTCCGAATTAGTATTACAACTTTATGTCCCAGAAGTCCGAATTTGGGACATGAGGAGCGTAGGCCGAAGGCCGGCGGAGCTCCGACGACATGGCTGACGGGAGATAGGGCGGCAGCTTTTTTTTTTAGACTGCCCGATCCGACCATCTGTTTAGTGTAATTTATATTTTTACATGATGACAGTGAAGAATATAAGTAATATTTTTATCACAATAAAAGTAGGTAACTACTGATGTTATTACATTTTTGACTGTTTATTAAAACTATTGAGGGGCGTTGAAATTTGTATACCTTCCCCTCCCCACCCCAACCTCTAAAATTGAAAGAGCTGTAACTTCATAACGGTTAGAGATAGCAATTAAGTGTTTGAACAAATATTATAGTAGGGTAGTAGTGATGGTACCGGTAAAGCGAAGGGAGGAGCTAGCGAGTGTTGCGAGCCGCAACACTCGCTAACTAAAACGCTCCGCAACTAACTATATAAGTACTACGCACGCATACGCATTCGTATTGATTCTGACCTAAAACTATTGATGGGCATTGAAATTTTTAATACCCTACCCTCCCGTCCCCAACCTCCCCTAAAATTGAAAGGGCTGTTACTTTATTAGGGCTAGACATAGACATTAGGTGTTGGAACAAATATAATAGCAGGCGTCGAAACCTGTCTGGTGGTGGCAGAGATAAGTTTACGATAGCTTTCCGGTGGTAGGTACAATAAGCAAACTTTAGGGTAATGTTTTTTTAAATGGTAAAATGTCTAAGATTTTAAATAAGGTTTTAGATTGTTTAAGGGGATCTTAAGAGTTTTTAGACTGCTTCATAATAATTTAGGGGTTCCTAATAATGCCCGACGGCCCGAGGTCTATGTTATAAGTCAGCGTTTGAGATAGAATCATTGTTTTCTTTAATACTTGCCCTGCATAGGTCCACCACCATGATTGGTCCGAATTAGTATTACAACTTTATGTCCCAGAAGTCCGAATTTGGGACATGAGGAGCGTAGGCCGAAGACCGGCGGAGCTCCGACGACATGGCTGACGGGAGATAGGGCGGCAGCTTTTTTTTTTAGACCGCCCGATCCGACCATCTGTTTAGTGTAATTTCTATTTTTACATGATGACATAGTGTTTGATAAGTAATATTTTTATCACCCCGAAAACTCGAAAAGTACAAATAAAGAAATTTTAAACGGAAATTTTGCATTACCACCAAGAATGGGGTGCGGTTCTGCAAGAATGGGGTGGACCATTTTCATCACTTTCAGCTGGCAACCCCGAGAGCCATGGGGGCTTGAATTTTCGGGTCAGACCCGAAAATTTTCGGGTCAGACCCGACTTTGGCGAATTCTTTTGATCTACCAAAGTCAACGGACAGCCACCGTTTCTTTAGGTACTGACAGGTAACTTGTAACCTGTTTATTTTAGGAAAATTATGACATTTCAGAAAATCAAGATGGCGGCCGTGCCATTTCCGGTTTATTACCACTCACTCACTGACGTAATAGGGATATGCATGTTTTTTTTTTTATCACTCTAAACAAAGCATAATAACATCAGAAATAGCACAGTGAAATTATTTTTTTAATATCTATAAAAAATACTAAGTTATAAGCATTTGAAACTGCTGATTAGACAGAGATCCGATTAAGCGAATGACGTCATTCCCTGCATCGACGTACAAAATCCATACTAAATTCCATTTATCTAGAAAGAGATAGAAATAAAAGTTTAAATGGTTATAACTTTTGTGTTTTTTGGCCGATTTATGTTATATTTTCGCTTTTTGTCATTATTTTTATAGTATTTTCACATTCCGTATCGAAAAAAAAAAAATGCATGCATATTCCCTATTGTTCTCCCAGATGGTGGAGCGGGAGGGGGTTATATTTGGCAGACTCGTAAACAAGTAACTCTCACGAGTAGGGAAAAAGTGTCAAACCTCCCTTTTTTGTCCCCGTTCCCACCGCTCACTATCGTATCTCGGAAACAAAGAGACTTGGAACATTTTCTTTTACAGATTCATATTAAGGGGCCCAGAGTTGGTCAAAATAATTTTTCATAACTCCCCCCTCTCCCTTCCCCCCCATAGTATCTCGGAAACCAGGACACGTAGCGGTTGTTTTTTATTCATACCTAAAACTATTGAGGGGCGTTGAAATTTGTATACCCTCCCCTCCCCTCCGCAACCTCCCCTTAAATTAAAAGGGCTGTAACTTCATAAAGGTTGGAGATAGCCTTTTAGGTGTTTGTATAAATATTATAGTAGGCGTCGGGACCTTTTCGGTGGTGGTACCGGTAAATCGAAGGGAGGAGCGGGCGAGCGAAGCGAGCAAGTGACCCCCGTGACGTAGGGATAATAAGGTCACGATAGCTTTCCGGTGGTAGGTAGGTCCTGAGTGGAGCGATGGGGGGAGGTGGCGAGCGAAGCGAGCCGGTGACCTCCGTAGTCGTTATGCTACGGAGGTCGCCGGCTCGCTTCACTCGCCACCTGTTTTTTTCACGTGGCCTTTGGTTAAGTAGGAGCAGCGTAACTCAGAGATGACTATGTACTACAGGTAGGTTCTGAGTGGAGCGAAGGGGGTAGGTGGCGAGCGAAGCGAGCCGGCGACCTCCGTAGCTTAACGAAGGTTGAGTGGGTTAAGCGTGACTCAGGGGCAACGACGAGCAAACTTTATCGTAGTGTTTTTTAAATGGAAAACGATCTGAGTTTTTAAATTAGGTTTTTTCAGGGAAATTATGACTTTTCAGAAAAACAAGATGGCGGACAGTGTGGCGGCCATCTCGTAAAAATGACAAAAAATCCCAATTTTCGACACGATAAATGGGACAGCTGGCATCCCCCCACTGGATTGTGTTGTATGAACCAGTTGTGTGTATTGCCAAGGAGTGTTGCCTGGTGTAATATTTTTTCCCACTTTTGGGGTACTTTTCCAGATTTTCTCCGAAAACATGAAAAGTAGAAATAACGACATTTTGAATAGAGACTTTGACTAGCTGGCAACACAATGGTCCCTGAAATGACATTTGACCATTTTAATCACTTTCAACTGGCAACCCCGAGAGCCGTTGGGGCTTGAATTTTCGGGTCAGACCCAAATTTGGCGAGTTCTTTTGTTCTATCAAACTCAAAAGTTGGCAACACCACGCACACCAGTTGGTAGCCTATATTCTTGAGATTTTAGGAAAATTATGACTTTTTAGAAAAACAAGATGGCGGACAGTGGGGCGGCCATCTTGTAAAAATGACAAAAAATCCCAATTGTCGACACGATAAATGGGACAGCTGGCATCCCCTCACTGGATTGCGTTGTATGAACCGGTTGTGTGTATTGCCGAGTAGTGTTGCCTGGTGCAAAAATTCTCCCCACTTTTGGAATAATTTTCCCAGATCTTCCCCAAAAACATGAAAAGTAGAAATGACGACATTTTAAATAGAGACTTTGACTAACCGGCAACATTGGGGTCTCCCAAATGACATTTGACCATTTTTATTATTTTGAGCTGGCAACCCCGAAAGCCATTGGGGTTTGAATTTTCGGGTCAGACCCGAATTTGGTGAGTTCTTTTGTTGTACCAAACTCAAAAGTTGGCAACACCAAGTACACCGATCGGTAGCCTATATCCTTGAAATTTTGGGAAAATTATGACATTTCAGAAAAACAAGATGGCGGACAGTGTGGCGGCCATCTTGTAGAAATGACGAAAAATCCCAATTTTCGACACAATAAATGTTACAGTTGGCATCCCCCGACTGGATTGTGTTGTATGCACTGGTTGTGTGTATTGCCGAGGAGTGTTGCCTGGTGCAAAACTTCTCCCCACTTTTGGGGTAATTTTGACCAAAAACATGAATAGTAGAAATGACGTTATTTTAAATGGAAATTTTGCATAACCACCAAGGATGGGGTGCCCGAAATGACTTTTGACCATTTTCATCACTCTCAGCTGGCAACCCCGAGAGCCATTCGCGCTTGAATCTTCGGGTCGGACCCGACTTTGGCGAGTTCTTTTGTTCTACCAAAGTCAACGTACAGCCACCGTGTTTTTACTGACAGATAGCTTATATCCTGGTTACTTTAGAAAAATTGTGACATTTTAGAAATTCAATATGGCGGTTGTGCCACTTCCGGTTTCCAAAACCTTGTCCGATTGGGGTCGTTCAAGCGATTCATCCCACTGAGGGGTATTAGTTTGTAATGGTTTTTTGGATTAGTAAACAAGAAACTTCCACGTGTGGGGTAAAAGTGCCAAACCCCACCTTTTTGCCCTCCTTCTCCCCCCCTCCCTATCTCGTTACTCGGAAACTAAGAAACCCATGTTCTGTTTTTTTACGGATTCGTATAGAGGAGGCTTGGAAAAGTAAAAACCATTTTTTAAAGTTGTCCCCCTTGACCCCCTTCTCTGCCCCTGTAGGCGTACCTCGAAAAATAAGGGGCCATGTTTTTTTTTTTCAGATTCATAAAAAGAGGCCCAGAGTAAGTAAAACTAATTTTTCAATACCCTCTCTCCCCCCCTTGAGACCCTCTCTCCACCCCTTTTTATACAACTGAAAAATCTTTTGATTTTTACCTAAAACTATTGAGGGGCGTTGAAATTTGTATACCTTCCCCTCCCCACCCCGACCTCCCCTAAAATTGAAAGGGCTGTAACTTCATAACGGTTAGAGATAGCAACTAGGTGTTTAAACAAATGATATAGTAGGCCCCGAAACTTGTCCGGTCTCCGATGGTGGTACGGCAACGATAGCTTTCCGATGGTAGGTAGATCCTGAATGGAGCAAACCTGCGAGATCGAGTGAAGCGAAGGGGGAGGTGGCGAGCGAAGCGAGCCGGCGACCTCCATTGCGTAACCAAGGTTGAGTGGGTGAAGCGTAACTCAGAGGTGACTATGTACAGTAAGCGTCAATAAGTTCAGAGGCACGCTAAGGATTGTATTGCTGTGAACGCACGGTCGAGCGTCCGTGCGTCTGTATGAGTAAGTGGTCTCAATACAGTACGCACACCACAGCCACAGAGTTCGCCCAATCGCATGTCGCGCGTCACACTCCACGAAACATAAGAATACGCAGCAAACCTTATTATTTGTGTAGCGACCTGTTCTTACCATTGGATAGCTAAAATTCACATCTATTGACCATGTGTTGATAGCTGTTGGGGTAATCAGTAGGATTCACGATCAAAGAGATCCGAGTTCGAATCCTGTTAACAACGTGGGGTTTTTGTTTCTTGGTAACATTCGTTATTGGTTCATTATTTATTTTTTATAAGAATATGTTAAATATTAGTAAAAAAAAACATAGTAAGTATTATTATTCAACTATTTATTTATTATTTTAGCTGTTCGGTGTTGGAAGGTGGAAATAAAAAAGTCGTGGTGAATGATAACAGAAATGTTTATTCGTTTTATTTATTTATAAAATTAACAAACTTTAATGATAATTGTAACATCACATTCCTACCTAGATGTATAAAAGTTCTCTTGTAACCGATCATAAGATTTTTTATTGTATCGGTATACCCACTTACTTTCAATTCATAATAACATACTTAAGTAACAAGGAAAGGATATTCTAATCACACAAATATAATATATAGTTGATACCCACTTATTATAAGTATCGGTAATCAGCAGAGTTTATTGAAAACGAATATAAATAATTTAGACTTTATGAATATATTTTTTGTGACGTCACAATAAATGTAACTCGTATTGAGGTCATAGTTTAAGTGTTCATTTTCCCGAAGAAAAGAAGATTGAAACTTAACCTCAATTTAAGATCATTAATATAATTACGGATAAGTTAATATTCACTAAATATTTTGTTACACATTTAATTAAAACTAAAGCATCTAGGGATTAATTTTGTAGCATGACATAGTCTGTATTAGGGATTATGTTTTTGTCAGACCAGCAGAGTGTTATTCTTGCGCCATAAATGAAGCCTACCCTTTTGACTTGATTTAAAAAGTTAGTTTTTTGAGTCTTCTCATGGTAGTATTCCAGAAAAAATCTAAATAACCCCTTGCGAAACGTAATCGTTCTTCTATAACTCTTTCTGTCAAGAAGGGCTTCTTAGCTGGTCTTCGTGATACAAGCCTTCAGCGTGGAGGGCACGGCGAACAGTTTGCAATGAGGTGTCAAATAATTCCACAAAGTGTCTCGTAGGTGTGAAACCATTTGTTTCTTATTCGCCAACCATATATTATGTCGTCGCTGCGCATCGCTAATAAGCGACGTCTTTCCTCTTCATTGTCGACTAGCAAGGCCTTTTGATCTGACTCACAGTATTCCTCTAAAACAAAACCAACAAAAAAATGATGTTAGGCAGCTATAATAAAATACTGAAGTTATTATTCACTCTGCATTTATAAATCCAATAATTAACACTAATTATTTATCTTTTATGCCTCATGATGGATTTAAAATCAATTTATTAATCCATATGTCACCAAATAAATAAACAATAACAAAGTAGGTTTTAATTTTTAATAAAAACTTTGTTACAATAATTCATAAATATAATACTCACATTAGTCCGGTTTCTTCAGATATTTGCCACTTTTATGCAGCACGATAATATTAGTCGCCCTCGCCTCAATATCAATATTTGCCTGCATTTTGAGAAATACCAACAACAATACCGCTATCTATTAAACCACACGTCACTAACCAAATTTAACACAACCAAACGACAACGTTCATTTCGATCAAGTAAAATATTCATAAAACTCAAGTTTACCTCACAGAAATATACATTCTTTACTTATTTTTCTATGATCTACCTTCATCTAACTTTACGAAATGTGTGAACAAAGCGAGAATATTTTTCTGTCCCATTACTTCAAATCGAGTAAAAACTTACAAAGAGTCTAAAAGTAACAACGCGAGATATGAACTCACGGCTTACTGATTCACTTTTAGATGTGGACGCACCTAACCACTAGGCCATCTTGACTTATATTTCAACGTTGAAATTTTGGACTACATTTACTTGAAGATGACAATGTCTATTTTCTTGAAAGTAGAAGGTCGTAAGTCAAACTAAACGCCAAGCTATTGCTTTGTGAGATTGCCTATCGACTTTTGGTCGACACTGTACATTCTGAAAAAATATTTTCTCAAAAAAAGAAAGGGCTGTAACTTCATAACGCTTAGAGATAGCCATTAGGTGTTTGAACAAATATTATAGTAAGTGTCAAAATCTGTCCGGTGGTGGTAGGGATAAGGTCAAGATAGTTTATTGGTCTGAGTTTATAATGAAGGTTTTAGATTGTGTTAGCGGATCTTAAGGGTTCTTAGACTGCTTCATACTGATTGTTCCCCATTTCTAGGGTACTTTCCCAGATTTTCCCCAAAAACATGAAAAGTAGAAATAACGATATTTTGAATGGAGACTTTAACTAGGCGGCAACATTGGGGTCCCCCAAATGACATTTAACCATTGTCATCACTTTCAGCTGGATACCCCGAGAGCCAGTGGGACTTGAATTTTCGGGTCAGACCCGACTTTGGCGAGTTCTTTTGTTCTACCAAAGTCAACGGACAGCCACCATAATTTTACAGACAGGTAGCTTGTATCCTGGTTACTTTAGAAAAATTGTGACATTTTAGAAATTCAAGGTGGCGGCCGTGCCATTTCCGGTTTTCGAAACATTGTTCGAAATCCACTCACTGACATCATTTTTCTCCCGGACAGTGGAGGGGGAGGGGGGTATATTTTGACAGATTCATAATCAAGTAACTCTCACGAGTAGGGAAAATGTGCCAAACCACTTTTTGCCCCCCTTCCCACCCCTCCCTATCGTATCTCGGAAACTAAGTGACCCGTGTCTGATTTGTATAGAGGAGGCTCAAAGACTTTTTTTTCAGATTCATATAAAGGAGCAATGCGTTAGAAAGAATCATTTTTCACAACACCCCCCTCTCCCTCCCTTCATCCCTCCCACCCATCGTATCTCAGAAACTAGGATATGTAGCGGTTTTGTTTTTATTCTTACCTAAAACTATTGAAGGGCGTTGAAATTTTTACACTCTCCCCTCCCGTCCCCAACCTCCCTTCAAATTTGAAGGGCTGTAACTTCATAACGGTTAGAGATAGCTATTAGGTGCTTGAACAAATATTATAGTAGGCGTCGAAACCTGTCCGGTGGTGGTACCGGTAAAGCGAAGGGAGGAGCGAGCGAGTGTAGTGAGCCGGCGACCCCCGTAGCGTAGGGATAAGGTCACGATAACTTTTCTTGTGGTAGGTAGGTCCTGAGTGGAGCGAAGGGGTGAAGTGGCGAGCGAAGCGAGCGCGCGACCTCCATAGTCGTTGTGCTACGGAGGTCGCCAGCTCGCTTCACTCGTCACCTGTTTTTTTTCACGCGGCCTTTGTTTAAGTGGGAGAAGCGTAACTCAGAGATGACTATGTACAGTCAAAGGTCAAAATTCCACTTCCACCGCAATGCACATTATCGTTTGCGCTATACGGGCGGCGGCGCCTATACACACATACGCATATTTAAGAAGAAGGTCATAAGTACCACCAATATTGCTTTGCCATTGTGTTGCGAGATTGGCAGTCGACTTCTGAAAAAATATTTTGAATTCTAATTTTCTAATTCTAACTAACTATAAAGTACTACGCACGCATACGCATTCGTATTGATTCTGACCTAAAATTATTGAGGGGCAACCTCCCATAAAATTGAAAGGGCTGTAACTTTATTATGGTTAGATTAGACATAGACATTAGGTGTTGGAACAAATATAATGGCAGGCGTTGAAACCTGTCTGGTGGTGGCAGAGATAAGTTCACGATAGCTGTCCGGTGGTAGATACAACAGGCAAACTTTAGGGTAATGTTTTTTTTAATGGGAAAATGTCTAAGTTTTTAAATAAGGTTTTAGATTGTTTAAGGGGATCTTAAGGGTTCTTAGACTGCTTCATAATAATTTAGGGGTTCCTTAGGGCTTTAGGTTTAGGGTTTTTGTACAGCTGTAAAATTAAAGGTTTTCAAAATATCTAAAAAGTTCAATATTTTTTTTAAAGCTACATACGGAGTTAGCTAACGTATTTTCCAATTCATTTAAGGATTACTATGGATTCTCAAAATTTTATGGGTAAGGAATACTTCTCAATAACACGAAACCGAACTGAACCGATTAGAATGATATATATGTTATGGGCAACGTGATTAACTGGGCATTGTTAAAAGGGACCGGCCATTATTAATAATGCCCAAGAGCGATAGGCAAAGTGATTAATTTATCACTTTGACCGGCCATTATTGCCCGACGGCCCGTGGTCTATGTAATATAATAAGTCAGTGTTTGAGATAGCATCATTGTTTTCTTTAATACTTGCCCTGCATAGGTCGACCACCATGATTGGTCCGAATTAGTATTACAACTTTATGTCCCAGAAGTCCGAATTTGGGACATGAGGAGCGTAGGCCGAAGGCCGGCGGAGCTCCGACGACATGGCTGACGGGAGATAGGGCGGCAGCTTTTTTTTTTAGACCGCCCGATCCGACCATCTGTTTAGTGTAATTTATATTTTTACATGATGACAGTGAAGAATATAAGTAATATTTTTATCACAATAAAAGTAGGTAACTACTGATGTTATTACATTTTTGACTGTTTATTAAAACTATTGAGGGGCGTTGTAATTTGTATACCTTCCCCTCCCCACCCCAACCTCCTCTAAAATTGAAAGAGCTGTAACTTCGTAACGGTTAGAGATAGCCATTAGGTGTTTGAACAAATATTATATTAGTCTTCGGTGACTCCCGTAGCATAGGGATAACGATATGGGGGTCCCGATAGCTTTCCGGTTGGAGTTAGGTCCTGAGTGAAGCGAACCTGCGAGAACGAATGGAGTAAAGCGAAACGTAGCGTCCGTAGTCCGTAGCGTAACGAAGGTTGTGGTTGAAGTGTTACTCGAGGCGACGACAAGCAAACTTTAGGGTAATGTTTTCTTTAATGGGAAAAGGTCTGAGTTTTTAAATAAGGTTTTAAATTGTATTAGATTGTATTTTTTTTTACTTATATTCTTTATTTTATTGAATTAGTTTTTAGTAAAGCGAGGGGCGAACCCCGTAGCGTAGGGATAAGGTCACGATAGCTTTCCAGTGGTAGGTAGGTCCGTAGCGTAACGATGGTTGAGTGGGTGAAGCGCACCTCAAGGGGGCGACGACAAAAAGAGCGTCAGCAATAGGAAGGGGTCCGCAAGGGCCGATGCCAGCCGGGGTTGCGGGACTGTTCGAAAGAGATACCGTGGCCCCGAAACACACAGGGCGATGAAGGAGCATGGATGGGTTTTAGACAGTAAAAATCTGACACTCACTCCTGCTCCGCCCAGAGCGGGAAGAGTCATTTGATGATTTCCCATCAAAAAAAAAGGGGGCGACGACACGCAAACTTTTGGGTAATGTTTTTTTAATGGGAAAAAGTCTTGAGTTTTTAAATAAGGTTTTAGACTGTATTAATGTTTTCCAAAATCTTTAAAATAAATTCTCATTTTTTTACTTTAATTTCTTTTTTTTTTATTGAATTAGTTTTTGGAATGAGGGGTTCTTAAAGGTTTTCATATTGATTTAGAGGTTCCTTAGGGTTTTCGTACTGCTGTAAGGGTGCTCATAAAGGTTTAAAAAATATTCAAAAGTATTTTACAAAAATTTCTAAGGGCTCTTATGGATTTTCCAATTCATTGAGGATTCTTAAGGATTCTCAAAATTTTATAAGGGTAAGGAATACTTCTCAATAACACGAAACCGAACCGAATAGGATGATGTATATTTATGTTACGGGCAACGTGATTAACTGGGCATTATTAATAAGAACTGGCCATTATTAATAATGCCCGACGGCCCGCGGTCTAGGTAATAAGTCAGTGTTTGAGATAGCATCATCGGTCTAAATTTTAAAGTTTAAAAGTTGTTTGCTTTAATACTTGTCCTTCATAGGTCGACCACCATGATTGGCCGAATTAGTATTACAACTTTATTGTCCCAGAAGTCCGAATTTGGGACATGAGGAGCGTAGGCCGAAGGCCGGCGGAGCTCCGACGACATGGCTGACGGGAGATAGGGCGGCAGCTTTTTTTTTTAGACCGCCCGATCCGACCATCTGTTTAGTGTAATTTCTATCTTTACATGATGACATAGTGTTTGATACTTAAGTAATATTTTTATCAAAATAAAAGGAGGTATCTACTGATGTTATTACATTTTTAACTGTTTAATTTTAACTACTATGTTCAATAGTTTATTTTTTGTTAACTTTTCATGAATTTTTTTTAAGTTTAATTTAATTGAATAAACAAAAACACTACAGTTCACCTATTTTATTACTTTGCCCATGATAGGGTGGGCATTATTCATAACGGCCGGAAAAAGTGATGTGAGTGCTGTTTTAATCACATTGCTCAATTAAGTCGGGCATTATGAATACAGACTGGCCATTATTATTATTAATAGTGCCCGGACTTATCAAATTGCCCGTAATATATATAAAGCTTAATCAAGTGGAAACCTTTCGGGTCCTTTTGGGCTTTAGTTGGCTTTCAACAGAGTTTGAAAAGTTTTTAGAGTAGACATTTATGCTACATTTAGGAGTTTTGAAAGTGAAACATCTACAAGGACAAGCACGCGAGGTGCTTGCACCTCGCGCAACACGCAAATACTAGTTATACTATATAAAGCTCGATTACCACTCACTCACTGACTCACTGACATAATTGTTCTCCCAGATGGTGGATGGGGAGGTGGGTATATTTTGACAGATTCGTAAACAAGTGACTCTCGCGAGTATGGGAAAAGTGCCAAACCTCCCCTTTTCGCCCCCCTTCTCACCCCTCCCTATCGTATCTCGGAAACCAAGAGATTTGGAACGTTTTTTTTTTCAGATTCGTATAGAGGAGGCTCGGGAAAGTAAAAACCAGTTTTCAAAATTGCCCCCCCTGCCCCTGTTTTCACCCCCTTTAGGCGGATCTCGGAAATTGAAAGACTTGGAACATTTTTTTTTTCAGATTCATATAAAGGGGCAACGCCTTAGTCAAGATCAGTTTTCAAAACTCCCCACTCTCCCCCTCTTCACCCCTCCCCCCATCGTATCTCGGAAACTAGGACAAGTAGCGGCTTTTTGATTTTACTATAAATTATTATTGAGGAGCGTTTAAATTTGTATACGGAGGGTATCCTCACCTCCCCAACCTCCCCTAAAATTGAAAGGGCTGTAACTTCGTAACGGTTAGGGATAGCCATTGGGTGTTTGAACAAATATTATAGTAGGCGTCGAAACCTGTCCGGTGGTGGTAGGTTCTGAGTGGAGCGAACCTGCGAGACCGAGTGGAGCGAAGGGGGGAGGTGGCGAGCGAAGCGAGCCGGCGACCTCCGCAGCGTAACGAAGGTTGAGTGGGTGAAGCGTAACTCAGGGGTGACGACAAGCAACTTTAGGGTTATGTTTTTTATAATGGGTCTCAGTTTTTAAGTAAGGTTTTTTACTTGTTTTTATCAGGTTTTTTTTATATTAATTTTATAATGTTTTAGGGGTTCTTAAGTGTTTTCATACTGATTTAGGGGTAGTTGTAACGGATTTTCCAATTATTTTAAGGATTCCTATGGATTCTCAAAATTTTATGATGGTAAGGAATACTTCTCAAGAACACGACAACACGCGAGCTGCGCGCAGCTCGCGCACCCACGCAAATACTAGTTATACTATATAAAGCTCGATTACCACTGACTGACTGACTCACTCACTGACAGAATTGTTCTCCCAGATGGTGGATGGGGAGGTGGGTATATTTTGACAGATTCGTAAACAAGTGACTCTCGCGAGTATGGGAAAAGTGCCAAACCTCCCCTTTTCGCCCCCCTTCTCACCCCCCCCCCTATCGTATCTCGGAAACCAAGGGATTTGGAACGTTTTTTTTTTCAGATTCGTATAGAGGAGGCTCGGGAAAGTAAAAACCAGTTTTCAAAATTGCCCCCCTTGCCCCCCTTTTCACCCTCTTTAGGCAGATCTCGGAAATTGAAAGACTTGGAACATATTTTTTTTCAGATTCGTATAAAGGGGCAACGCGATAGTCAAATTCATTTTTAGAAAAACGCCCCACTCTCCCTCACTTCACCCCCCCCCCCTTTTCACCCCTTTTTTTTCTACTGAAAAATGTTTTAATTCTTACCTAAAACTATTGAGGGGCGTTGAAATTAAAAATTTGTATACCATTTCCTCCCCTCCCCAACCTCCCCTAAAACTGAAAGGGCTGTAACTTCGTAACGGTTAGAGATAGCCATTGGGTGTTTTAACAAATATTATAGTAGGCGTCGAAACCTGTCTGGTGGTAGGTAGGTTCTGAGTGGAGCGAACCAGCGAGACCGAGTGGAGCGAAGGGGGGAGGTGGCGAGCGAAGCGAGCCGGCGACCTCCGCAGCGTAACGAAGGTTGAGTGGGTGAAGCGTAACTCAAGCCGACGACAAGCAAACTTTAGGGACTGTTTTTTTTATGGGTCTCAGTTTTTAAGTAAGGTTTTTTACTTTTATTTTATTAGGTTTTTTTTTATATTAATTTTATAATGTTTTAGCGGTTCTTAAGGGTTTTCATACTGATCTAGGGGTAGTTGTAACGGTTTTTCCAATTCGTTTAAGGATTCTTATGGATTCTCAAAATTTATAAGGGTATGGAATACGTCTCAAGAACACGACGTATACTATATAAAGCTCGATTACCACTCACTGACTGACTCACTGACATAATTGTTCTCCCAGATGGTGGATGGGGAGGTGGGTATATTTTGACAGATTCGTAAACAAGTGACTCTCGCGAGTATGGGAAAAGTGCCAAACCTCCCCTTTTCGCCCCCCTTCTCACCCCCCCCTATCGTATCTCGGAAACCAAGGGATTTGGAACGTTTTTTTTTTCAGATTCATATAGAGGAGGCTCGGGAAAGTAAAAACGAGTTTTCAAAATTGCCCCCCTTGCCCCCTTTTCACCCCCTTTAGGCGGATCTCGGAAGTTGAGAGACTCGGAACATTTTTTTTTTCAGATTCGTAAGAAGGGGCCTAAAGTTAGTCAAAATCATTTTTCAAAACTCCCCACTCTCCCCCACTTCACCCCTCCCCCCATCGTATCTCGGAAACTAAGACACGTAGCGGCTTTTTGATTTTTGCTATAAATTATTATTGAGGAGCGTTTAAATTTGTATACGGAGGGTATCCTCTCCTCCCCAACCTCCCCTAAAATTGAAAAGGCTGTAACTTCGTAACGGTTAGAGATAGCCATTGGGTGCTTGAACAAATATTATAGTAGGCGTCGAAACCTGTCTGGTGGTAGGTAGGTTTTGAGTGGAGCGAACCTGCGAGACCGAGTGGAGCGAAGGGGGGAGGTGGCGAGCGAAGCGAGCCGGCGACCTCCGCAGCGTAACGAAGGTTGAGTGGGTGAAGCGTAACTCAGGGCGACGACAAGCAAACTTTAGAGTAGTGTTTTTTTTTTAATGGGTCTGAGTTTTTAAATAAGGTTTTTTACTTTAATCTTATTTGGTTTTTAAAGGTAATATTTTTTTATTGGTTTTTAGAATGTTTTAGGGGTTCTTAAGGGTTTTCATACTGATTTAGGGGTAGTTGTAACGGTTTCAATTATTTTAAGGATTCCTATGGATTCTCAAAATTTTATGATGGTAAGGAATACTTCTCAAGAACACGACAACACGCGAGCTGCGCGCAGCTCGCGCACCCACGCAAATACTAGTGTCTATATTAGTTTCATTGAAAATTTTCACGCGCCTTCGTTATTTTGTGGTTTTCATAAAAAATGTGACATTAAAATATGTGTGAAATGCCCAAAACAATTGTGTATTCCTAGTATAGAACGAATTTTGCATAATTAACATAATAGTATTGGTTGAGCAGTATTAAATAAAATTATATTATTATGATATAGGTCTATTGCTTTTATAAATAGGTCCAAATGATAATATTTTTTGGTTATAAAATATTTACAAAATGGTGTCGATCTATAGCAGCACGATGAGCCCTTAAAAAGGCTAATTAATGCCACCGGTAGTATCAATAAATAATAAATAAATATAAATTGTCTATAAAGTAGCTCTATATGGGTTTACCGGTATACCAGTAGACTTGAATTATCTATAATGGAGAAAATATAGCAGCACGATGAGCCCTTAAAAAGGCTAATTAATGCCACCGGTAGTATCAATACTCACACGTGAACAATTATTAAGCTAGAGGCCAGAGAAAAGACTTTTGATGTGCCACTGTAATACCATCTATACTAATATTATAAAGAGGAAAACTTTGTTTGTTTGTTTGTAATGAATAGGCTCAAAAACTACTGGACCGATTTTAAAAATTCTTTGACCATTCGAAAGCTACATTATCCACGAGTAACATAGGCTATATTTTATTCCCGTACTCCCACGGGAACTACGCGTGTGAAACCGCGGGACGTCGGCTAGTTGTATATAAAGTAGCTTTATATGGGTTCACCGGTATACCAGTAGACTTGAATTATCTATAATGGAGAAAAATCAGACACAGATTCGAATGACATAGGCATGGTTGGACCCCGGACGACCGTAGTTCAAAATCAAGAAGAAATAAAAATAAAAAAATCCACCCTAAAAATGGCTGTTGTTTTGTTGATCATATAATATGTGCTTTTCCCCAATATGGCCGACAAATGGTTTTACAAATACAGTGAAATGAATGTATTTACAGCTTTACGCATTACAATAACTCACGTGTATTTGATTAAATACCTGTTAGCTTTACAACAGAACTCAGTTGAACTCTATAAATGCAAGCATTACATTGATTCACGTTGATGCTGTTCAGCGGTACTAGGCTTTTACTTACCGCTTAATAGTGCTATTACACAACAAAGGGCACTAAAAACAGCTCAAAGCTGTATAACGGATTTACGGTGCATTATAATGGTACAAGTTTATGCTATTAAGCGGCAATAGGCATTATCGTACAACTTAAAAATGCTATTGTAGATCCAAACGCACTAAAAAAAGCTGAAAGCTATACAGCTGCCTTGTGGTTTGCTGCACTCAAACTAAAGGCTTTACAAAAGCATTTTCATATGCCATTATGCAACCGTTATACATCGTAAAGCATCATAATGGTTTTGAAATACCAATATAAAGCGTCAAGATGCTCGGTGAACTCAAATAAGAGTTTATACGGACCTTAAGTTCTAAATAAGTTTACTATTCGTTTGTTATAATGCTTCCTGTGTTACTTGGGCTGAATACGTGGTAACCTAATCCTTTAAAGGACATGGCTTCATAAGTGTCGGAGCTTTTTGCAACCCTTGTATAAAATTTAACATTTACAACAATTTATTGTACATCAAAATACCACAGAAGAGTGTTATGTCCTATTGCGAAAAAAAAACCGTGAAATTGCGAGGTTTATGCGTTTAAATTATATGTTTTACGTTGCTTCAATTAAAAATTTCCTATTTGTTACAAATAGTTCGTTTTCTATAATTGAATAAGAAAACTTATTTATTTAGTAATAATCATTCATGTTTAGGCACTCACGGAAACCTGATTTCATGATTTGGGACCACTAATTTCTGGATTCTATTGAACATATAGACAATCATCTTTTTTTTTCATCTCACAAAATATCCTATACTTTCATAATAATAGAACTTTTTTTTAGAAACTTTTTCTTTATACTTATCATTATATGCCTTTTTAAGAAAATTATACAATTTGCGTAACAGCAAAAAATGTAAGGTTTCTAGACCAGAAGTGATACAGGACCAAAGGGAATATAAGAATACCTTGAAACAATATCGGGATACAGGTAGAAATACTTGAGTCCTACTATCGTGCTCTGAAGACAGTAGGTCCGTAGAAGACGCCAGAAATTTTCCATCATGTTTACTGATCTCTTATTAAAATGATCCGGGAATCATTAATTTATACAAATATTTGTTATTTGAAAGTACAACAAGAACTGTAATTAAACAAAGTTTCGTTTTCCCTTTTAAAGGGTTCAAAACATTGTATGTTTTATCAGTAAAATTATAAAATATTAATCTGTAAAATCATATCGGTAATTCAGAAACGGACACGATATGCAAATTAATTATAATTATGAATAATTAAATCATTGTAATCTTTAAATCTGTTTGAAACATGCAGCTGTGTTTCATGGTAGCTTTTTGTCAAGGTCACATAAAATACCATAGTATAACTTTACCGTGTCCTACTACAGCATGTAGCAGGAACGTGTGATCATATAAAGGGTGTAAAACACCTCTTAACGACAACGAAAGGCCCTTATTCTCCTCGTCATTGCGATCATTTTTTTGTTCTACACCATACCTGGGAACCTAGGTACGGTAGGTAGATATTGGGGGTCAAAGTTTTTGACAAGTTTTTTTTTAAATACAAGTTTTTAATGTAAGATTTTTACTTTTAACACCTCCACGACCCCCGTACTATTCAATCCATCCATCAGCATAATGTTTTGAGTGCGTTACATTGAGTTCTACCACAAAACATGATTTTTCACCCCAAAAAAAAAAGTCGTTTCCCAGCAATAATTTTTGCGTAAAGTTACTAAGTCTGATGTACAGAATGCTTGGTTGACGGCTTCGTGATGAGGTCTTTTACACCCTGTATAAGGGTTTTATATAACTATGTAGAAAAAAAACTCCTAGAAGTTAAATTTAACCCACTACCCGATTGAGCTAAAATTTTGAATAGGTACATCTTTAGTTTGGATGACAATGTACGATAAGCTAAGTGACGTCATTCTAAATCTAATATGGCGGACTAGTTATTTTTTATACATTCCCATGATATGGGTATCAAATGAAAGGGTTTGCTGAGAAGGATACGTGTTCTGTTTGTTGTTCTATACCACACTTTTATGATACATGCTATATAAGCGATCGTCGTGAGCATTAATCACTTATTTGTTCGGCAGACCAGGAGCTCATTGTCCCCAAAAAAAAAGAGATGACCGCAAATCCGCGTTACTTTATCGTGTGGTTAGTGCTTACCTGGTGTTAGAGTTTTTAAGCCGCGTGTGTGTCTTGGGTTCGAACTTGACCTTCGGACTGCCAAGTTATGACTCGGCCTAATGGTGTGACTGCCAAGTTATGACTTGGCACTCACCACTAGGCTATCACTGCTCTGTAAGAAAAGTCCGCGTGGTAATTGCTTATGTTAGGACACGACCTCAGACTTTAACTGATTTATGTAAGTTTCAATAAATAAAAATAATGTTTAGGAAAAATGTATAAAGTGATTTTATTGAGAAATTCTCATTACATATTCTTTTTCAGGTTAACAATGTTCTAAAGTTTCTGTTGACAATTTCAAATGAATGAATTATAATGTAATATATTATAGATCTATGAAAACACGGTGCATAATACTGTCACTCGTGATCAAAGTAAATACATCAAACATTTACTGATAATAATAAATAGGTATACATACATACAATTGTACTAATATTTTAGGTAATAGGATTGCTTCTACGGAAATAATAGAGATTCACAGAATACTATAATTTTCAAAACATATGCTCTAATATATATTTAATAATATATCTTTGTTTATATATTTGTGGCGATTGCATTTTTACAATACTATTATATAGAAATATCGATCTAAAAAATTTCGACATCGGCTATTCAGTTTTTCACTGGAGAAGTAAATAGTTTATACATAGCAATATATTATTCCACTTTAATGTGTGATAATTATAAATACACGTTAAAATATAACACACAACATGAGTACACTCAAATAATTTGCCTTTCTTCAAAGGTAAATGGTGCCCTAACATTTTAAACATTTTTTGGGCGTATAATACGCGAACAACAATCTTTGCAGATAACGCGGTGTGAACGTACACTCAGGGCCAGCTAACATTGACTACTTGGCCCAAAAACTCAAAATATATATTCTTAAATACCTACTTATATATTTTCCAAGTGCTTATCACATTTATCACATGTGTTAATGATAAACTGATCAAGTTAAAAGTAACGTAAATAGAAATTTTTCGCTTTAAACTTATTTAGTATTTTTTAAGAGTAGGTAGGTACTGTTTTGGCTTTTATGAATAGATTATAACAATAATATAAAGAGTAGAGTACGGGGTAGCGCGATTTCGTCGCTTGAGTTCTAACACCACGTAAGTCAAAAATACCAAGTTTACAGGAGATTGAAAATACTGCATAATTATACCTAGGTAATGGTACAATACCATTGTATAATTAGTGTTCAACTAGACGTTGCTTGTTTCTGATTGGCTGAAACAACGCGTCTTCCAAATCTCTAGCAAACGGAATCTTAAGTCAAAACTGCCAATAATTGACTTACGTGGTGTTAGAACTTAGACGGTTTTGTGATGAAGAAATTAAGTTTTCTCCATAAAGAACTTCCAAACCACAATAACTATCGTTTTATCGCATACTTTTTGGCTAATATATCTTTTATATAAAATTCTGTATGCATTAGTAATTCAAGAAACTTATGCGATATCTACAATTGGTCGTCTCAATAAGCCTATATTGATGAAGCTAAATGACATTTTATTTATCGAAGTTGAGCCGCAAAAACTGAGCAACTCTTGTAAATTTTCTAGTTTTATATATTGTTCTAACGACGACAGTGGAAATGCAACGTTGAGTTCGGCACTGAAAGCTGAAAATCGAACTGCATGGTTCATCGTCCGTTACGACGTTTTAAATCTCCACCGTTGATATATGTATATTCTCTGAGTATTTGCGTAAAATATATTCGAATATTGCAGTATAAATACATCTTTTTATATCATACTTTGGTTAAATACTGTAATGTAAGTATGTATTGCATAGACAAAAAATATTTGAATTATTCTACAAATATCGTTTTTTTTTTACGGTTTTTTCTATTTCTATGATGAGCAAACATTGAGAGATTTTGTAGAAAAAGTATTTAATGTTTTATTTTAATGAGGGTGTATACTTTTATACTTTAATAATCATATTGTATAATAAACAACCATTTATCCTTTTTTTTAAGTGTGATAACTAAATAATGTAATTTATGATACACAACTCTGAGTGTTTTTTACGTTAAAACTAAAAGTTTTAGTGAGTGCGACATTTACAAACACTGACAACACACTGAACGTGGCAGACATTTATTTAAATAAGTTGACATGAGTACAATCAGCAAAACTTTTGCGAAAAATAGAAAACATCGTTAAATTGAATAAAAATCCAAGATGGCGGCATGATGTTTCGATTTTTATTTAAACGTCAGGTACAAGAGTGGTACATAGGCGGACTTAATGCCACAAGGCATTCTCTACCAGTCCATTAATTTTCACGCGTTTTTGCGATGGGAGTAGGAGGAAACCACCGAGCGCCACCATATATGCGTTTTATGTATCGCCTGGATACTAATCTGTTTTGCTAACTGTACTCATACATCACAACATTTCTATGATTTGGGTCTATCGAAAACTTGATTTGTTTTACCGACTTTCACAAAAAAGGCAAGTTTCACAGTTGCTGGCAAATAGGGCTCATCCTACTGTATTACAATGCTACAATTAGAACACTATCATACGTCACTATGTCCGCATGTATACATACATGTATCTAATCCTCAGTTATTCAATATATCGACAATCTCGGTTATAATATTTTAGTAAGTCATTATCATATTTTTTTTAATCACTCCTCTATAAAAGGCTTTTCCTATCTCGCCTTACATACATTTAACATACATTTTGGTGTTCGATATATATTTATTTATATATTTTATAAAAGACATCTATTTGTTCCGCAGTTAAGCTAATATTTCGTCTCCTTGCCATCACTCACTATATATATTTTGTTATATAATACATACCATTTTGTATTATGTGTAATATTAGGCATGCAGGCGTAGTAAAATGTATAATTTCAAGATACATAGTTAGAATATAACACTTTAAATATTCTAATTCTATTCCATCAAATAAACTTTCATAATTTATTTTTTAAAATTATTTTGTAAATATTTCGTGCGTACTTAAATTGACTTTGTCTAATTTAAATAATAATTGTCACTAAATTATTTATATCAGCGATGGCATTTAACAATTATATTTTAATATTATAAGTAAAATAGATTCATAATAAAGTTAACTACATACATATTATTTGAAAGAACAGTAAATATCATATTATTTTCGAAAGTAGCCTATTGTATATTGGTATTTTTGCGGAATTATCTAAATTAAATTTATTCAATAATTTAATTATTTCTTGAAAAAATGCCAAAGCTATTTTCATATTCAATTATTATTGAATTCTGAGTAAGTTCGTAATAATGAATTTTGTAACTATCTACTATATGAGTGAAAAATGGATTCATACCAGTTACTATACAAAATTGTTAGTTTCCTTAAACAATTATATATGAAGAGTATATTTCAAGACATATTAGAACGAATGTCCATACGTTGAGGTACACAATATAATATATCAGTATTCAATAAATATCCTTTCTAGTTTCATAAATCTATCTCACATGTATTGTGCGCTCCAAGTCTTCTTCATCATTATAAATACTACAAAACTTTTACGTTCGAACTTGCAAACTTGAGAAAGTAAATCCAAAAACACTCAAAACAAGCGTCAGCAGAATGAGTTCCCATTTAAATAATGACCATACTAAACATTACAATTCCCGTTCAATATACATAGTATAATATAAGCTTTAATATAATATGAAAGGAGAAATTACATTGAGATTCTTTCGCTTTTACAGTCACCTATCTAAACTCAGTCAAAAACGTGCCCACAACAGTGCAACTGAGTGATCCGCTCGGTCGCGACGGACGTAGACGAGGGATTGCTCCCGTCGACGGCAAAGCAAACCGCGTGCTAACAACGAAAGCGACGCACTCCGACAGCGGGCGGGAGCGGCCGGCGGGGGCGGCCGGCGGGGCGGGGGCCAGGGGCAGCCGGCGGGGCGGGGGCCACAAGCCCGGGGGGGCGGCCGGCCGCGGTAGGTCCCCAGTGACGTCATAAAGAGGCTCAGGCGTGCGCGTCTACTTCGCGCTACGTCACCGCACGTCAGGAGTCCAGCAGGACGTGCCACCGCTGCACCTGCACAGTACAACAAGTTGTGACGTTGATAGCTGGAGTATTTCCACAGATCAAATTATGGGATTAATCAAAGTGCCTTTAACTTTGAAAACGAAGATCAAAGTCACTATTCGTTTATATGATATCATAGAGCTGATCTTACATGCATTTGCTAGTAGACCAGTATTTCATCCCAGATGGTATTACAGTAATACTTTACTGCACGCGTTCACCCCGGGCAGTCAGTGGGGCTACTACTTTCTGCTTGGTTAAAGTTTTTACCACGGCAAGAGTATTTCTTTTTATAAAGGATGTAAAAAAACCTCTTAACGAAACCGAAAGGCACTTGATTACTCCGTCATTGCAATATTTTTTTTTGTTCTACACCATACCTGGGAACCTTCTAGTTACGGAGATATAATTGGGGGTCAAAGTTCCAACAGATTTGACAACTTTTTTTTTTAAATTCAAGTTTTTATTGTAAGATTTTTACTTTAAACACCTCTACGACCCCCGTACTATTAAATTCGGATGGATTGAATACTGATATAACTCAATGTAACGCACTCAAAACATTGTGCTGATAGATAACTATCAGCACAATGTTTTGAGTGCGTTACATTGAGTTCTTCTACCACAAAACATGATTTTTGACCCCAAAAAAAAAGTCGTTTCCCAGCAATAATTTTTGCGTAAAGTTACTTAGTTTGATGTACAGAATGCTTGGTTGACGGCTTCGTGATGAGGTTGTTTACACCCTGTATAGTTACCTGTTCTCCCTGTCGCTCACACAGCTCCTGCCAGTGCCGTTCCTCCTCCCTCCCCGAAGGACTGTGTCCCATGGAGAACCAACCCACCATCTCGTTGCGCTTCACGCTGCGGCGCCACCACACTGACACCATCAGAGTCACCTCTGTCAGTTGGTATAGAGCTACCTGCAATATGTACTCATTTTTGAGGATCTTTAGGTTTACTTTGAAGCGTGGCCTGCCTAACTTCTGCCATGTTATTTTATTTTCAAAATAGTAGCTACTCTACATTTTACTTCAGCCCTATCAGATGTATTTTTTTCTACTAGAGAATCAAATAATGGGAAAGGCTGGTCAAAGCTGATTGTAGATGGCGCGTCTATAGCTTAGACCCAATCTGTCCAATGAGGTCAAACTATTTTGAAATATAAAATGACATTGACAGATTTTCAACCAATGACTATGTTTGGTTCAAGCGATGCTAGCGCCATTAGTTATACAGATGCCTTCCCCATTAAAGATGAAAATGAAATGAATTTGATTTCATAGCATTTCAGACTCTTTGAGCCCTTAAAACTGTCTTAATGATAAAGTTATGCGAAAAGGGGACACATCAGTCTTATAGTGGAAATAAAACCAGAATGACAGCTTACCTGTTTTAAAGCAAGGGGTGTCTCCACTTACCAACCAAACTTCTAACTTGTTCTACATAGTTTACACACAAAGACTGCTAGTTGTATGAAGCCACGAATATAATATGTGTGTGCGTGTGTGTGGCTGGGGAGTCTGTTCCGACTTCTGCTTCCCAGCTAAATCGCTAGTAAGGGATAAAAAGCGGGTACTTTGGGGGGCTGTTTTATGTGATGACTAGCTGTCACCCGCAATATCGCCCGCGTGCGTACTTGACTTTTTTTTTCTTCTAAAATGAAGCCTAGTTTCTCCTTATAACATCAGCTATCTGCCAGCAAAGTCCACTAAAGTCACGTGAAAATCGATTCAGCCCTTCTGAAGATTAGTGAGAACAAACGGAAAGAAAAAAAAAATGTTTTTCAAAAAGTTATGAAGATGATTCAGCCTCATTGGAATAAATGTCTTTTGATCTATATTTGAGGCCCTTCTAACCCTAAAATTAGCAACTCTATTTGTGGTGGTTCAAACTTCGTTTGAAATACTGTTACAATACAGTAATCTAATCAGCTTGCATTACAAAGCGGTTGTTACTTCAGTCACTGCGGCCGAACAGTGCGAAATGAGTGGTTTTTTCCAATTTACAAAAAATCTGTTGATTGGAAAGAAAGAAAGAAAGAAAAAGCATTTATTAGCCCGCACAGGACAAAACACAAATAAAAATGGACAAACAAAATAAAACACATAAGATCTGCTCTAAAGTTAGTTCAGTTAGTATGCAAAATTTCATGATCTAATTTGAAGTACTTTTTGAATACCAGCGGTTTATTGTTCGATTTAGAGGTAACTTTGGATTTTTTTTTCTATCGAGAAAAGTTTATGGAATCGTGTTTTCGTCACACATAGGACCTAGCATTAATCCTCCACTATACCATATATTTATTTCAAAATGAATGCTGCAGTATTTTAGGCGTAACGGAGGATCATGCTAAGCCATTTGAGGGATATATTAGCCCTTAACGTGATTTTGCTCGTACGTACCTGAAATATAAAGAGCTCCTTGTAGAGAGGGTTGGACTGCGCGCGGCGCGTGGTGGACTTGCAGCGCCCCATCTCCATGCCGAGCGAGCTGATGAGACACAGCTTCACGTACGTGTCGGGGGCCTTGTTCGGAGACAACTTGCGGAAATGGGTGCCTTTTATTATCTGTAGTAAAATGTCGCTTGATTATTTATTGAATGGGTCGCAAGCATATTACAGGGTCAGTTTTCAATAACTGGCCAAATTTTTAGGGTTTAGAATCGATAATATTTTCGATATATCATTCTTGTTCATCACTAAAAACCGGCCAAGTGCGAGTCGGACTCGCGCACGAAGGGTTCCGTACCATTATTTAAAAACATTTGACAAAACTGCAAAAAACATCACGTTTGTTGTATGGGAGCCCCCCTTAAATATTGATTTAATTCTGTTTTTAGTATTTGTTGTTATAGCGGCAACAGAAATACATCATCTGTGAACATTTCAACTGTCTAGCTGTCACGGTTCATGAGATACAGCCTGGTGACAGACAGACGGACAGACGGACAGACGGACAGACAGCGAAGTCTTAGTAATAGGGTTCCGTTTTTACCCTTTAGGTACGGAACCCTAAAAAGCGAACATGTGGATATTGCAACAGCACAATTCAGTTCAACAACCTAGATAGGTAGCAGTTAGCACACACATAAATTTGGCGGTGCATGCACGCACACAAGTGCATTGATTCCCCTAGGTTTATGATTTAGGATTTTTTAGGGTTCCGTACCCAAAGGGTAAAAACGGAACCCTATTACTAAGACTTCGCTGTCTGTCCGTCTGTCTGTCACCAGGCTGTATCTCATGAACCGTGACAGCTAGACAGTTGAAATTTTCACAGATGATGTATTTCTGTTGCCGCTATAACAACAAATACTAAAAACAGAATAAAATTAATATTTAAGGGGGGCTCCCATACAACAAACGTGATTTTTTTGCCGTTTTGTCTAATGTATAGATAATGGTACGGAACCCTTCGTGCGCGAGTCCGACTCGCACTTGGCCGGTTTTTTTAAGGATATTTTCAAATGAATACTATTCTTTTATTTTATTTTTTTCGAAAATAATATTTAAAATGCACTTTGATTTGATATCTAGATCTTAGTTTTAAATTTTGGCTGGTCATTGAAAACTAACCGTGTACAAGGGATAATACAGTAGGAAAAAAATTAATGAAGCCATGGAAACGTCTCGTTATAAATTTGGACTTTGGCGTGCGTTTCAATCACCGTTGATGGCCCTAACCAAGCTAAGGAGCCTTCCTTTTAATTGAAACTATGCCTGACGTAGCTGCGTGTTACAGAGAGGAGTGGTTACGTGTTGCGAGACCTCCAGTCATGGCCCCTTTTTTTTTCTTTTTCGGATGGGAAATCATCAAATAACTCCTCCCGCTCTGGGCGGAGCAGGAGGGAGTGTCAGACTTTTACTGACTAAAACCCATCCATGTTCCTTCATAGCCCTTTGTGTTCCGGGGCCACGGTATCCCTTTCGAACAGTCCCGCAGTCCCCTCGGGCGTGCATCATCCTTCTCACCACCGCGGCACCGTCTCCGTTGAGTGTTTTAACTGTACTTTTCCATGTGAGTTCCTCTGCATTATAAGCCATGCAGTCGGTTTGAAGGTCAATGCAATCTGAACACGTCTTCATCGTTCCCTCAATGCTGAAGATATAAACCACATATGACGCGTCTCCGACCTATGCGGTCTTCTGCAGTGTAAAGCTTGCTGCTTCCAATAGATCTTATTGATCAAAATCTTACCTCTACAGAAAGGTGTCCGCTGGTATGATTGTACTGTAGTTCTGGGCCAGATCTGGCACTACAGCAAGACGATGCTGAGACTACAGGCTTCATGTTACCATGGCAACGCTACTTACCTCTACAGAAAGATGTCCGGTGGTAGGATTGTACTGCAGTCCTAACAGCAGTTCTGGGGCAGATCTGGCGCTGCAGCAAGACGAGGCGGAGTCTGACCGGGCGAGACTACAAGCTTCTCCTCCGGGGCCACTTGCTCCAGGAGTTGTCACTGTTGTTAAGGACGATGGACTCGCTAGGACGCCGCTCATTGAGTGGTTCAGCTCTAGTTTTGGAAGCTGGTAACAGTAAACGTGTTATAAATAATAATAATAATTTATTTGCATCAGACACAACGATCCATAGTTAATAAACACACTCAAAATAATGTTACTGGGAAATCAAATAATCAGAGACAAATACACACCACACAATACTGTTATAACTAGACAAAATAAAATTTAAATTAATATTTTTTTTTTATGTTTGCATTTAGTATGGCGTATGAAGTCATCGCAAAAACTAGGAATGTTATAGCTAACAACGAAATTTGGTTGACGCCTGAACTTTTTATAACCTAACATTTCTAATTTGACGGAAATTGTTCAAAGTAATGCTTTTCAGAATTTCAATGATATTTTTATGCTGCATCCGTTTTATTTTTGTGTCTGCAAATCTGTTGAGTAAGTTTATACCATTAAGGATATCCTCCTCAATGAAATGAGAAAAAGTATAGAGTGGGCTGCAGTGTTTTGCGGAGAATTAAATTAATCGAAAACATTCTAAAAATATTTAACTAGTAGTTACTAAAAGTAGTTTTGTTTTTTTTACAACCTGAATAGTCTCACTAGGCAAAGATCTGTGGCGTGAAACCTTGTAAATCTTTTTGTGTAATGTAGCTGGTGTATTCCCGCTGACCCCACTGGTTCGTCCCACTGGTGGGGTCAACGGAAAAAATCAAAACTGTCGTTTCGTTGACCCCACTAGCCTACCACACTGATGGGGTCAACGGGAAGTTTGCAATTTTGTTCCCGCTGCCCCACTGGTTCGTCCCAGGTGTGACGTGCAAAATTACAAAATATTCGGTGAACGATTTTATTCTGGCTATCACTACATATTATAAAACAAAGTCGCCCGCGTCTGTCTGTCCCTATGTATACTTAGATCTTTAAAACTACGCAACGGATTTTGATGCGGGTTTTTTTTAATAGATAGAGTGATTCAAGAGGAAGGTTTTAGTATATAATTTGCGGGCGGGCGAAGCCGCCGGCATCAGCTAGTAAACAATAACTTACTATACGGAGTTCGAAACCCGTGTATTTGTTAGTATAGGTGACCATACATCACCCAAAGCCATAATACTCTTTCAAAAGTTGCATCTATGCAGTCAAAGAACAATAAGTTTATACAAAACTTTACCTTATTAACCTGCAAGCTAGGCTGATGATGTTGCCGTGGCATGAGCTGCATCCACAAGCTGTTCTCCAGCTCCAGGTTGAGGGTGGCGAAGCTGACAGCTGCCTCGCCGAGCAGACGTTGGCGACGCATGCGTTCGCAGCCGTAGATACGGATACGTAAGCCGAGACCGTACACGTCCTCTGAGAAAGGACATTTTGATGTTTAACCGATGCTCTTGCACAGTTATAAAGCCGTCACGAAGCCGTCAACCAAGCATTCTGTACATCAAACTAAGTACTTTTACGCAAAACTTATTGCTGGGAAACGACTTTTTTTTTGGGGTGAAATATCATGTTTTGTGGTAGAACTCAATGTAACGCGCTCAAAACATTGTGCTGATGGATGGATTGAATAGTACGGGGGTCGTGGAGGTGTTTAAAGTAAAAATCTTACAATACAAAAATGCATTAAAATAAAAACCTGTGTAAAAGTTGGAACTTTAACCCCCAATATCTCCGTAACTAGAAGGTTCCCAGGTATGGCGTAGAACAAAAAAAATATCGCAATGACGGGGAGAACAAGTGCCTTTCGGCTTCGTTGTGAGGCTTTTTACACCCTTTATTTTCGTACATAAAACTTTAAGCTGCATGAGAAAATATATGTATTTTATTGGTAGATTAGCTGTTGCCTGCGACCTTAGTCTGCGTGAAATGATTATAAAAATATTACTTCCCTATTAAAATCGGATTTTGTTAACAATTTCAAGGATTTTAATTTTTTTGCACGGAACCGATATTCTTTTTCTAAAATAACAGTGGCCTAAGTTACTCCTTACTAATGTAAGGAGTAACTTAGGACCGATTTTGAAGGGACTTTTACTGCCAGTAGCTAATGCTACTGGTCAGTAAAAGTCCCTTCAAAATCGGTCACAGCCAATTTGCTCCGAATCTACTGGACCAAAAAGTTTGGTAGGATGGTGTAATCCTACGACCCAAACACAGATGTGCAAAGTAAATATTTTTTTATAACACATTTGCTTGTAAAGGGTCTCTTATTTCACCCATTTCAATATCGTAATGTATCTCATTACGTACTTGTGCAGTAATGTAAAGTACAACGCACGGTTTATCAAGATGCTCCGTCAAAAAGGAACGGTACTTTTTAAAATCTTAGCAAAGAGTTTCTATGTCAGAAAAGTGGTCAACATTTTATGAATAAAATTAACTGTGGGAGATGAAATATAATAAATAAACATTTAATTCTTTAATTTAATTAATTTTGACAATAAATTACAACCATTTATCTGTAACAAAAACACAAAAATATTAATTTACTTTATTAGTAATACTGGCTGTTTTTTGTGAATTTGCCTTAAAAAAAAGCGCTGATGAGCGCGCATCGCTAATTTGTGAACAAGTGAAAGATTTATTCGTTTAAGAAAGTCCGAGTTTTATTTATTTCCTCGCAAATATGTTATAAAACGTCGTATGACATACGTGCGCTTTGATAATTACAGCCTCTGCTTTATTATAGCCCTCGCCTACGGCTCGATCTAGCAATATCGCCTCGGCTGTAATTTTCAACTTACCGCACTTATATCATAATGTACTATTTTAAAACAAGGGTCATTTTCGGGGGACAAATTAGAAAATTAAAAAAAAAAATAGTTTTGCAAACCTTACTGTCATATTATTATATCAAAATGAAAGGGTTCGTTATGAGGATCTCAAATACACACATCAAAAGTGTCTAGGGATCAAGCATTTTTATGCGGATTTCTTGAGATTGAGATGTGGCTTTGTAATAAATTTATGATTTTATAAATTTATATGGATCCTTTTTGGTGCATTTCATAATTTGAATCAGGAACTCTCAATCAAATTCGAGTAAAAGATGAAAATAAGCTGTCAATATTTTCCCTATAAAAACATACAACGCATTGAAGACATTATTAGTGCTACTGTTTCCCTACTACTGATTAAAACCAACGTTATTATGGAGCGGCGACGTCATTTAAGCAGGGAAGAAATGCTCAGAGCCGTGGGAATGATAGAAGCTGGTTCCCGGCAACGTACTGTAGCTTTAGCTCTGAATACAAGTCAGAGTGTTATCAGTCGACTTTGGACACGTTACCAAAGCACTGGTACCGTGGCTGAGCGCCATGGAGGACGGTATCGCTGCACCACACGGAGACAAGACCGATACATTCAAATCTTAACTCGAAGAGCTCCAACAATAACCGCCATGATGTTAGCCGTGAGGCTTCATCACTCTTCAGGGAACTTAATTAGCGACCAAACAGTCAGAAACTACTTGCATGAAGTGAACCTTCATTCCCGAAGACCGCTACGGGTACCACCTATAGCAATGCACAATCGTAGGATTCGATATCAATGGGCTCTTGAACACAGAAATTGGGCAGAAGAACAATGGCGTTTCGTGTGCTTTTCTGATGAGTCTCGTTTTGGTATGAGACCGGATACAAGACGTATACGACACTGGAGAACCCCTGGACGCCAACAGCGATTAAAATCCTGCCAGGAAGTCCATCCTTATAGTGGTGGAACCATCATGGTATGGGCGGGTATTTGGATCGGCGGAAGAACTGAGTTGATTTGGATCAGAGGCAACCTCAACGCTCAAATTTATGCTGAGACGATTGTATCAGACGTCATCGTTCCTCTACAAGTGTAAATCGGTCCCTTATTTCAGTTAATGCATGATAATGCACGACCGCACACCGCAAGAGTTGTAAGACAGACGCTCGACGCAGCTAACATCAATGTCCTGCCCTGGCCTGCTCAGTCGCCAGACTTGAACCCGATTGAGCATGCATGGGATATGCTACAGAGAAGAGCTCTGCCGAATATGGAGGGACCTTTTTTTGTTGTTGCAACGAACATGGGCGGCCATTCCACAGCGTGATTTGGATGAACTCATTTTGAGTATGCCAAACCGATGTTCTTGTGTTGTTAGTGTTCGCGGTAGAAACACGGATTATTAATTGTTTAAGTTACCCAATAAAATTTTAAAGAAAACTGTGTTTTCAGTCATTTTTTCGAACTTTAATGTTAGTGGTTCAAATGTCAAAAATCCCTTTATTAGGAAAATGGCAAATTTCTTTATTAATGCAAAGGTGACTTGGTTTATCGTTACTGTGACAAACGAAAACACTTTATTTGATGAATCCTTAAAGAAAATTTTAATTAATATCAATCAGGAGAAAAGTTATTGCAAAAATATATGTTGATCCCTAGATACTTTTGATGTGTGTATATATTTTTTATTATAGTGAATAGTTTTGATTTTATTCATGAAAGAAGACGAAAATTGACGATTCCCCCCCCCTGATGTCCGTAACTACTGAACCAAATTTTTTTGAAAAAAATAATACGAAGAATAGTTTAATTCATTGCTTGTAGATTACAGGAAAACTTATAAGAATTCTATCAATTGAAAATAAAGTGGTAATAGTACATTATGATATAAGTGCGGAAAGTTGAAAATTACAGCCGAGGCGATATTGCTGGCCCGAGCCGAAGGCGAGGGCTCTTGTATTATATAGTGTATTATCTATGGCGAGGGCTTCAAGAAAGCAGAGGCTGTAATTATCAAAGCGCACGCATGTCATACGACGTTTTATAACATATTTGCGAGGAAATAAATAAAACTCGGACTTTCTTAAACGAATAAATCTTTTACTTGTTCACATATTAGCGATGCGCGCGCATCAGCGCTTTTTTTTTAAGGCAAAGACAAAAAAACAGCCAGTATTACTAATAAAGTAAATTAATATTTTTGTGTTTTTGTTACAGATAAATGGTTGTAGGTAATTTATTGTCAAAATTAATTAAATGAAACAATTAAATGTTTATTTATAGCTCAACATAAAAGAGTAGAAATTAAATATTTGGGAACTAAAATTTTTCATTTTCTGGCAACATCTAAAATTAGTACTCGAGCTGTCAATTCTTCTCGATCGGTTTCTTTTTTCATTAGAATTTTGGTTTTTGTGTGTTATTTCTGAGTGTGGACAGGAAAACAGCGACATATCATGAATAAGGTAATTCGTGGAGGTGCCCGTGATATAATGTTTAAGTTTTCATGCGGTGTTTGACCGAATTACAAGCTGGGAAGCTGCTATCCTACTTCGAAGATGTTTGCCATCGTACAGCAGATTTTACTGGTAAGTTACTATTGAAAGTTGCAGTAAACGTTAATTACAAACGATTATTACATTCAGGGAGCAAAATTTTCGATCTAAATAGTATTTACAAATTAGTTGTCTACCATTTTTGAGGTTATGCTAAGATAAACAAATACCCTTGTAGTTATAGCGCGACCTAACAACATTGATAGTAAGGCAACAACATTTAATGTAATTAATTGCGTATTACCAAATACGTTTTTTGCTATACCATATTTGTTGAAGCAACCGACTAATGGAAAGAAACAATTTTAAAATATTTTCACGTTATGAACATATTTGCACGGGACTTTTTTCGTCGGACTGATAGCAGTTATATTATTTATGAAGATAGAGCACTAATTTAAAGTTGTATCTATAAGCTTATGTTAATAACATGCTTGGTTTGTTTTAGGTGTTTCTGTAAGCACAGTGCGCAGAATTGTGCAAAACGGCGGGAAATTCTCGACTCCAGCTATACACAGAAAAGGTCGCCCCTCATAATATATATTTGAGTGAACTTGTAGTTTTATTACTATTACGTACCAAATCTATTTATTATCTATGAGGAACTTATTGAAAGCAATGAATTAATAAACATACTTATTTAAAATAATTATTTTCTCATTATTTATAGCTAATAGACCAATAATAATAATCAAGTATCAAGATCAGCTAGGTCGTACTAACTGGGTTGCCACCTGAGCGATCGCAGCGCCCTCATTTAATTTCTACTCTTTTGTGTTGGACTATATTATATTTCATCTCCCAAAGTTAATTTTATTCATAAAATGTTAACCACTTTTCTGACATAAAAACTTTGCTAAGATTTAAAAACCGGCCAAGTGCGATTCGGACTCGCGCACAAAGGGTTCCGTACCATTATTATCAAAAAATCACGTTTGTTGTATGGGAGCCCCCCTTAAATATTAATTTTATTCTGTTTTTAGTATTTGTTGTTATAGCGGCAACAGAAATACATCATCTGTGGAAATTTCAACTGTCTAGCTGTCACGGTTCATGAGATACAGCCTGGTGACAGACAGACGGACAGACAGCGAAGTCTTAGTAATAGGGTTCCGTTTTTACCCTTTGGGTACGGAACCCTAAAAAGTACTGTTCCTTTTTGACGGAGCATCTTGATAAACCGTGCGTTGTACATTACATTATTGCACAAGTACGTAATGAGATACATTACGATATTGAATTGGGTGAAATAAGAGACCCTTTACGTTATAAACTCAATATACGACTGGCATTGTACGGAACCCTCTCCACGCGAGTTGGCCGGTTTTTATTTATTTGTATAGATGTCTGGCGTTTGCAACTTAGCACTAATTAAAAAAATACATAGTAAACTGTATTTGTCCTTTCAGCGTCACATAATTTTCTAACCGTCACAACAAAAAAAAACCCTTTAATTACATCTTATCAGATATTCCAATCTGAATTTAATGTGATTTGAAATCCATCATAATTATAATGGTTTTTAGGGTTCCGTACCCAAAGGGTAAAAACGGAACCCTATTACTAAGACTTCGCTGTCTGTCCATCTGTCTGTCACCAGGCTGTATCTCATGAACCGTGACAGCTAGACAGTTGAAATTTTCACAGATGATGTATTTCTGTTGCCGCTATAACAACAAATACTAAAAACAGAATAAAATTAATATTTAAGGGGGGTTCCCATACAACAAACGTGATTTTTTTGCCGTTTTGTCTAATGTATAGATAATGGTACGGAACCTTTCGTGCGCGAGTCCGACTCGCACTTGGCCGGTTTTTTTCCACTTATGGAAAGTACAGACACTTATTGGAAAATTCCTGATCAGAATCAACTACAACTAGACCTTGCTTCTATTAGAATTTACAGGGTGAAACCTCATCACGAAGCAGTAAACTAAGAATTCTGTAGATCAGACTAAGTAACTTTACGCAACAATTATTGCTGGAAAACGACTTTTTTTTTGGGGTGAAAACACATGTTTTGTGGTAGAACTCAATGTAACGCACTCAAAACATTGTGCTGATGGATGCAATGAGTAGTAAACGGGTTATGGAGGTATTTAACGTAAAGTTAACATTAAAAACTTGTGGAAAAGTTGGAACTTTGACCCCGAATATCTCCGAAACTAGAAGGTTCCCAGGTATGGTGTAGAACAAAAAAATGATCGCAATGACGAGGAGAACAAGTACCATTCGGCTTCAGTAAGTCTTTTTACACCCTTTATATGTCTCTCTCACCAAGAAAATATCAACTCCTCAGTTCTATTTGTACAATGTTTACGTTCAGAATTTACTGAATTCAGAATAAACAAACGGTTTCTTGGAATTGCAGTAAATGCCCGAGATATGCATATTATTACAGTCTGCTGATTAAATATGTTTACATTTCAGAAAACAGAGATATTCAATATGTATTTTGCCGAGTTTGAAATTGGCATCAACTGGGCACAAATCTAGCTCCAGGGTAGTTGCCATACGCCATACTGCCATAATACTACATCACGCCTTTTATTTATTTTTTTTTTTCGGATGGGAAATCATCAAATGACTCCTCCCGCTCTGGGCGGAGCAGGAGGGAGTGTTAGACTTTTACTGACTAAAACCCATCCATGTTCCTTCATCCCCCTTTGTGTTCCGGGGCCACGGTATCTCTTTCGAACAGTCCCGCAACCCCGGCAGGCATCGGCCCTTGCGGACCCCTTCCTATTGCTGACTCTCTTTGAGGCGCGCGTGGAACACTCCTGCGCCGTCGACACGGCCTGTTGTCATGAGTCGGACGGACGGCAAGCTAGCCCATAGGGCTATTAATATTACACAGGCGATTCTCCCGCCGCGGGAATCCGCTCGACAAAGCTCCCGCAAACCAGCAAACTACACGGGACGCGGTTTACCGCTGTGTTTTGTGTTCATTTCAACATGGATCCGCCAATGATAACTGCGCTTGCAGCTCTTATATTATTAGAATTATTTAAAAAGAGAGCAGAAGGTCCCGCGCAAAATGACGCAATAGCGGATAACCGCCCGTGTAGTTTTAAACGGCGGTTTGACGCTGCATGCGGCGCACATAGGAGTATTTAACCCAAAAAGTCGATCAAAAGTCGAATATTACAAAGTATCAATATGAAGGTAGTTTTCGCTACCTGGCGAACCGGAAGGGTCGGGGGGACAATATACCGCTCGTCTTTCCTTGTTCTTGCTAACATTCTGTTCACAATCTAGGCGTCTTTCTAACGCAAGTTTGATCGTACGAATTTAATACGCAGTGAAAGTGAGTCAACTAAATTGTTAAAAATAAGTGTTACAATTAGATTAATCGGAATAAATCGAATTATAGTTATGGACGGTGTAGAACAAGGTATGTAAAATTTAAATTACTTTTTGTTTTTGTAATATATACCTTTAATTATTATTTACGCCTTTTTTTGTTGGGTACATTAAAATGATGAGGCGATTTTAGCCTTTTCCAATATTTCAAAGTCTTTTTGTTGTATTTCCGGACTTTTCCCGAGTCAAATTCTTTTATCATCTTGTTGCTAAATATACATATTAAAAATTTAAAAAGAAAATACCTGCCAAAACGTACCAAAATGTTAACATTTTGAAAATTAAGTGCATGTGATTTTTACCAAAACAAACTTTATTTTGCGGTCACTTAAGTTAATTTCAGATTTCTCTTGTTGTAGGGTCTTCTGGTGTTAAGATCGTGACGCGAGAATATTGGTTTTTGAAAAGCCAGGGAATGTAGTGAACCAGATTTCGAAAAAAAGTTGAATTTATTGGAGTTTGAAATAATTAATGACTCTTCATTCCCTACTGATTAAAAATCAAAGTTTATTTATACATTTCTTTTTTTTACGCCATCCTACCAATAGGGGCCTTATCAAAAGAAGCTGCAGAGGCTCGTAGACGTAGCTCGTAGACACTTTTGGTCTAATACTTGTCGAATATACCCATATTTGACAAGTATTAGACCAAAAGTGTCTAAAAACGTCCGAAAACATCCATATTATAGTCAGTTCCACTGAATTTTCTTGCATATTGTTCCCTGAATTTCCGAAAATGTTTATTACGAGCCTCTGCAGCTTCTTTTGATAAGGCCCCTATTGGTAGGATGGCGTAAAAAAAAAAATGTATAAATAAACTTTGATTTTTAATCAGTAGGGAATGAAGAGTCATTTATTATTTCAAACTCCAATAAATTCAACTTTTTTTCGAAATCTGGTTCACTACATTCCCTGGCTTTTCAAAAACCAATATTCTCGCGTCACGATCTTAACACCAGAAGACCCTACAACAAGAGAAATCTGAAATTAACTTAAGTGACCGCAAAATAAAGTTTGTTTTGGTAAAAATCACATGCACTTAATTTTCAAAATGTTAACATTTTGGTACGTTTTGGCAGGTATTTTCTTTTTAAATTTTTAATATGTATATTTAGCAACAAGATGATAAAAGAATTTGACTCGGGAAAAGTCCGGAAATACAACAAAAAGACTTTGAAATATTGGAAAAGGCTAAAATCGCCTCATCATTTTAATGTACCCAACAAAAAAAGGCGTAAATAATAATTAAAGGTATATATTACAAAAACAAAAAGTAATTTAAATTTTACATACCTTGTTCTACACCGTCCATAACTATAATTCGATTTATTCCGATTAATCTAATTGTAACACTTATTTTTAACAATTTAGTTGACTCACTTTCACTGCGTATTAAATTCGTACGATCAAACCTGCGTTAGAAAGACGCCTAGATTGTGAACAGAATGTTAGCAAGAACAAGGAAAGACGAGCGGTATATTGTCCCCCGACCCTTCCGGTTTGCCAGGTAGCGAAAACTACCTTCATATTGATACTTTGTAATATCCGACTTTTGATCGACTTTTTGGGTTAAATACTCCTATGTGCGGCGGTTGAATTTCTCCCACCTGCAAACCGCGGTGGGAAACCGCGCAGTGTAGTTTGTAGCATACAATGTCCATATATAATTGAGTCTAGTGCGGTTCAGAAGCGGATTTCCGCGGCGGGAGAACCGCCCGTGTAGTATAGCCCATAGCCCACGCCTGTAATCACCGCAGGGTTAGGCAGAGGTGTACCTAATAGTACACCCACATATCGCCAGTTATGTTTAAGTCCCATGTAATAAGAAGCAGGCCTATTGCCATCAACCGTGCACACATCCAGACTCCGTGGCAGCTACTGAGAAATTCCTGATGGAAAAACCAAATAATACAATTTACTCGACTCGGGAATCAAACCCAGAACCTCAAGCTTAGCAGTCGCGACCACTAGACTAACGAGGAAGTTTACCTTTACCATTACTGCCCCACCTGTCTTAAAATTCCACCCTGTTTACAGGGTGTAAACAACCTCATCACGAAGCCGTCAACCAAGCATTCTGTACATCAAATTAAGTAACTTTACGCAAATTTATTACTGGGAAACGACTTTTTTTTGGGGTGAATAATCATGTTTTGTGGTAGAACTCAATGTAACGCACTCAAAACTTTGTGCTGATCGATGGATTGAACAGCACGGGGGTCATGGAGGTGTTTAAAGTAAAAATATTACATTAAAAACTTGTATTAAAAAAAAAAAAACTTGCCAAAAAGTTGGAACTTTGACCCCCAATATCTCCGTAACTAGAAGGTTCCCAGGTATGGTGTATAACAAAAAAATTATCACAATGACGAGGAAAACAAGTGCCTTTCGGCTTCGTTAAGAGGTTTTTACACCCTTTTTATTTAACAAAAGAATATAATGATATTACTATTTACCTGGATTGATCTTGTGGAATACAAAACTCTCCATATACTGAGGATTTTCGCCATTTCGAATCTTCGATTTGTATTTTTGCTTTTTCAAAGGCAATAATACAACTCGAACCTGTGGAAAAAAGTTCAAATAAGACAAACACATTGTTTTACGATTATTCATGGTACCTTTTACATTGTTACATTCCACGATGACGCATCGAGAGACCTTATGCTATCGACATAAGGTTCTAATTTAAATGATTTACGCGTTATTGCCAAATGGAAATGCAAATATGATCGTTATCAATAAATAATGCTTAGCATAATGTTTATGGAAGGTATAAATGAAGTATTTCTGGTATTGCATACTGATCTTCCTTAAGCTTAGTACTTTTGACAACAGAGTTACGATCTAAGGAACCGTATTTCCTTGTTTTTGTTTGCTAAACGTAACTGTTCAATGCCAGCAGAGGGTAGGCAGCTTAATAACGAAGTTTTTAGCTGTGTTAGATGATAGTCGCACATTCACACACACATATAAATACACACACATTCACATTAATTTTTTGTCGTTATTTTTTTTTTTGTTTCATTTTACTGGCCATGATTCACAAATCCCCCTTGCTGGAGATCCATTGTCAGCATATCTACATTTTTCAGGACATAAAACACGGAACTGTTGCTATGATTGCCTTGGCTAGCTACTTACTGCACCCAAAAAATGAGAGACACAAGAGGTGCTATCGATTAATAAAAAGGACAGTTGCTTAATCTCCCATCTATATCTGTTACTTCATATTGCTGTAGCCCTCCATCTAAAAACATTTGAAACATACCTGGCTCTGCAGTATCTGTCCCGTACTCCGCTGCGGCAGAGTCCTGGCCTGCAGGATGTGGACGGTCATGCTACGAACTGGAGCATCGTACAGCAGTGTTAATTCTAGGGAGCCACGCTCTTGGGAACCGCTGCTTTCGCCGCAGAGGAGGGAGGTGTCCTGGCAAAGACATAAATATAAAAACTGCCGGTTCATTTGCATATAGAAATAAAATTACAATACGCCATTTTGATGACATCGGAAAAGCGAATAGAGAGAAAATTTTCTCTTAAGGCCCTAGTATACTTCATATTGTTCCCGACAAATATATCGGACAACGCCAGTGCCGCTGGCACAATGTGTTTGCCCTACCGTCATCTAAAACTGTCGCCAGAGCTGAATCTTTGGGCGTTGAGCGTCTTAAGAGTACGACATACCGGGTATGTCGTACTCTTAAGACGCTCAACGCCCTACTGATTGCCAACCCTGAATGTGATGTTTTTGCGGATCAATGGAGTAAGGTTATGCGAATATGTCTGATGTTCTGTGAGAGAAAGTATGCAAGAGTGTCCACTGTTCCGTGTTAGTATTAGTAATTTAATTCAAACCATTGAATGATCTCAACTGGATGTTTTTGTTTTGTTAATTATTGCAATTGGTGTTTCTTTTTTAATTATTGTAATTGGCGTTTTAATTAACTATAAATTAATAAATATTCTTGCTGTTATCACTTCCGATTCAAAAAGTAAGGACACTGGATAAATTGTACCAGCAGTCCAGCATCGGACTTTTCACACTTGCACTTCGTCTTTAACATCGCCTAAAATCAGTTAGAATGAGGGATTTTCTTTTTAGCTATTCCCTAGTCGCTGGATAGATGGCGCTAGGAGTAAGTATGATAATACAAGGAACGGAACCTAAAAAAACTGATTTTAACAAAGCGCGAGAAATGTTGGTTTTATTCGGAAGGTTAAGCAAATGAAAGTGTCAGTCAACGAGAGTATGTGATGTGACACAATGTTTTTTTTTTCAAGCGTTTTGGCTTTGGCATAGTTAGTTCAACGCCATCTATACAGTTCTTGGAAACTAAGTTTTTTTTAAAACCTCAAAAGGAAAACCTCTCATTGGTTCAAGTTTATCGACGGCAGCAACCGCTTTTTATCAAGCTGGGGGTCTAAAATGGCCGCTTTACCAGAATCGTAATATGCATCACGTTAAAAATTAAAATTTCTTAAAATGGACTTTATTCTTTTTAATATAAAGTCCATTTTAAGAATTTTAATTTTTTAACCTGATTCTAACTAAGATTCTGCGTAGATTCTGCTAAAGCGGCAATTTTAGACCCCCAGATTGTCGTTCGTCTTTTGTTCTAGGGTTACACCCTAGTTGAAGTACAGCAATATTATTAAATAACTTACATTGTGAGCAATAACATCGCTATCCACACTGCTCTGCGCCTCCAACGTGTGAATGTACTCCGTCCTCTTCGGCAGAACCTCATCAATTCTGGTCTCCCTAAGCGTAGTCTCCCTTAAACTGGTCTCTCTCAGCTTATTCTCCACCAGTTCCACGTCTAGCTTCGGGGCTGCCGCGTTCTCGTTCTTCTCTTCGTAGTGGCATTCCACATCTTCCTTGTCCTGGGGAGTTGGAGAGTTTAGTGCACTTGGGTAAGCAAGGATTTTGATGAGTATTTAATTAAATGGGTGAATGGAAGGCTTGCAACATCTTGAGAGAAACAAATGAGCGCGCTTAGACTTTAAAAAAAGGTGCGGTCAGACTAAACTCCCTATAACCGGCGAGCCGACACCAGACAATGTACTGATATTTCAGTCTGTTTCTAGCAGTTTGGTGTCCGCAGCCATTCCGGTCCACGGTGTCTATGTCTAGCACTCATCTGACTCATCTTTCTACTGTGGTTCAAAGACTGACCAAAGAGAAAAAAAGACATTCGCAATCGCCGATGTTGCAAGCTGTCTTTTCAAAAGTAGGTGTTTAAGAATGTCCAAGTAAATTGTAAGAAGTGATTAAATACATGAATTTTGCACAACATAAATAGTAGAGAACGAAATAAGTATAAAAGAGAATAAAATTCACATGCTAATACCATTTAATAAAACTAAATGTTAACTACGAAAGTAATACTGTTAGAGACTCCTCTAAAATGCAGCGCATATCAAGATGGTAATCATCTAATGAATATCTCATTTGCAATTCATGAATGTCGCGAGAGAGGCTAGGGATCCTGATTGTGAGGAATTCCATCTAGAAGGACTGTTTTAACCCCTTGAAGAGCTTTAGAATGTCTCGAGAAAATGGTAATGAGAATCTTATTCGAGTTAACGGCGCTTTAATTCCGCGTTCGGTTCTCACTGAAATACCAAATCTGCGTGCTATATTTATAGTCCAGACCAACTGGAATTTCGTACATTTAGTAGTGATGCACTCAGGATAACAGGATATTGCGCAGTAGGGAGTTAAATTATGTAAATTATTGCGATTCCGTTTATATCCGGACTGACGTTTGAGTTAATACATCTGAGGTGACCTAAATACCGGAGTTAAATGAGAGGTTTATTAACAGTTAACGTGTCGTCGCGGTGAGTCATGTTCAAATGTCACTAGTAGCGTTTTAAAGAGTTCCCGGATGCAACAAACACGGAATGCAAGTATTTAACATAATAAAAGCGTGAAACTATTCATAGCGGAAGATATTCAAATTCAAATGTCGAACGGTCTACTGTCTCACCTGTTGGATGCGCAAACGCAGCTCTTCATCCGAGTCGGACGCCTCGAACGTGAATATTCGTTCGGGGTAATGGTTCGGTTTCGACAAAGCATCTATAACAACACAGACGTACGGACAACGTCAATCGATATACAATATTGCCCTAACCCGAACTAAACTACTCAAACGGTCTTGACTAAGTTCTAGCATATATCGTCCTCTACGTTTCTATGTGTGTAAACAAACACCTAGATATAACAGGTAAAGAAATTAATACGAGACCTTGATGACGCACACGACGCCCTTGGTGGTACATTTAACACTAAATGAATGTTAGTTCTTCTATACTACATACACAATAACGCTCTCACAAATGACTTCGCGCTATAACGAAGCCCAAATGTTAATAATTAATCACAAAATCAATAGCCATAAGGTATATTTATAAAGGTGAAGGTTTTCATATTCTATACTCGGAATTTATATAGAAAAAATATTATTATGTGATAATTTAACATCTATTGTGTTAGCAACAAAGACAACTTTCGTACCGTCTAATGAAATATGACAAGACATACAGTAGCTTAGTAACACAGAAGCAAAACAAACGTTCTATGCTTACCGAATTGAGCATTGTCGAGGGGAAGACCGGGGTCGACGACGCGCGGATTCACAGGGAGGATGTCATCGCAGCACTTGCGGCTGAAGACGGCGGAGTAGCACCAGCGCCTGCCCAGGAACAACAGCAGCACCAGCACCACGACGGCGAAGGCGGCTACCGCGCTGATGTACGCTGTCGCCTCCACTGTGGCACACGACAAACACTCAACACTGCGCTCTAGCTTCAAACACGACCTTGTGACAAAGATGTTTACCATTAGTCGGGTTGATGACGCCGATGTTGGCCACCATTCTGGCTCACTGGGAGCCCGCGGGGCGCATCGTAGAGCGCCGCGCTCGCACGCTCCTGAACCCACTGATCTTATTAACAAACATTCGACGAATATCTGAGTTGAATATAATGCGACAATAAAGCGAACTGAGGGAAATAATTGGGACGTGTTGGCACGGTCGAGCTGTCAGTGGTGCACATGCGCCGTACGCGAGGGGCCCGTCGGGGCGTGGGGGATACTCTGCGCGGCTATAGGACGAAGGACCCGCTCACAGGTGTACTTCGTGCCTCTATACCTACGTATAGCTGAGGAGAGTTGTCGTCAAGGCCGAGGGCGGCACGTGCCCTCGCACCCTTCGTTTGTATACGTACTTTTAGAATTAAGTGTACCTAGTAACTACATAAATATGTCATATAACACTGACAAGGTCTGCATAAATCATTTCTTACTAAAGGATTCATTTCTAGGGAATTCTTGGCTCTAGAATATAAACCCTAGGTACCTACTTAATAAGGGCTGAATTTGTATTAGAAGGAATTTAGTTAAAATTATTAAGAATGACCAAAAAAATATGAAAGAGAGACCCAACAGATGAACAGTAAGGAAATTTTTATTTGCACACCTACGCACTCACGGTAAGCGCCTACTAACTGAGAGTATGTACCCCGTATATTACAATGTTGCAATTAGGACATTGGAGATCTGCCAGAGCTATAAAACTGCAGCTATACGTCACCCACACTTAAATCAACGAGGATTTGTGTAAATATAAATAAACTATCCATCAGTATGGGCAGGCTTTTAGCAGATTGGACATTATTCAGGTGTCTTCAGGAAATGTATTCAATTAGTATTGGAAATAGACGTCCCTTTGGCATAAAAATGAGATACACGTAAAATAAATAAAAGGAAATAGCAATACTGACATCCGAGTCGTTTATTTCCGGATTAAAATGAGAGCTCTAAATCCATTAGTGAGAAACGGCCCAGCTAATGGAAGCTTTACGGCCATATTGGAATGGAAGGCTTTCTATTTTATTTTCCCTTGTATAAACAAGCTACTTTTATATACATTTGTTATTTTCTGTAGTAGGTTTGTTGATGTGAAAGGGGAACAAACAATTGCTGCCTACAAACAGGAAAATTAATCATATGATAGAGCACCTAATCGATATTTCTTGTTTTCAGTGTCAGTCACTATGTCTCCATTATGTCCTCCTATTATTTTTGTAACTACTTGATTGTATCTTCTATTAATCTGTTGTTTAATACTAAGAATAATACATTGATTTTGTTTTTGGTTGTAACCTGTGGTTTAACTATTTTCACATTGAATGCCATCTCTGTTCATTTTATCAGAATTAACAATGTAAAAGTACCTACTCTCTATTGTTATGGGGTCTGTAATTTTCTATCAAATCAAAGACCCCGAGAATTATTTCCAATTGAAATTAGTAAAAATACCTATTTAATCTATTACAATCAAATAATAAATAGATTGGTCCGTTTATTTCATACACAATGAGCTATGTTCCTATTCCTATACGATTAGGGTGCAAATTCTTTTAGCATAAGCTACCACATAACAATATAAGAAATATTTGAATTATTTAGCATTTATTCTTACATCTATCTATCAAGACTGTACTGTTTATGCACATCGGTATATCCTTTGCAAATCTCGCAATCGCAGTAAGGTTTGCTGTAAGAAAACCCAATTTGGGGTTAAGCTCGCCTTTGTAAATATTGCAATTTGTGTTATATCTTTTAATTTTGTGTGGAATAATACTAGCTTGCTCTCTAGTCCAAGGGGGCTTAAAATGGCTGCTTAAATTTAAAATTCATAAAATGGTCTTTACGGTCATAATCATAAAGACCATTTTAAGAATTTTAAATTTTTAACATGATTCATATTATGACTCTGATAAATCAGCCATTTTAGAGGCCCTGGTGGATAACTAGTTTTATCCTCTTTTCATTTTAGGTTAGTTAGAAATTCAATATACCTACAGACGCCAGCTACCCGAAAATGCCAACGAACCTGAAACCTAATACTTTAGCGATAAAGATGAAAATCTATTAAATAAATTTTACAGATTATAGAAGCTTGATGTGCTGCCATCTGTACCTTACAATCCTCCGTCTTATGTTCAAGCTCAGGGCTTATCTCAAACAAAAATAATTAAAACAAAACCGAAAAAATTAAGTGTTATAGATGTATAGGAAATAGAATTTTGTATGTTAATTCAGTGATTTTTATGTTAGCCTTAATTAATTACAACAAAATCTTTGTGTAAATACTAATTTAGTTTAACCAAAGTGAAAACAATAAGGCTGCATTCCGTATAACAAAATAATCGCTCACATCTATATTTTGTGTTCCGATTTAGATATCACGATTATGACAGCTAAGAGCGGTCATCAAATTCGGAACGCTCGTGAAGGCGTTGACAGTGAATATAACCCCAAAACAAAACCCGAACAAACCCTTTTTTTTTTTAAATGGAAGTTATGTTGGTTGACTCTATCGACTCTGATAACTCAGATTTTGAGATAGAGAACGACGTTTCGTCCAGTGATGAAAAGGATGACGGAAGTGTTTATATTAGCGTATTTTGCGTAACGTTAATTAAATATAATGTATAAAGTTCTTATCAAAACAACACAACCTGTCAACACAACTGTTATTTTTGACAGCGCTCACGGTGTTATTTATTTGAGGCATGGTCGGTGTAATCGCAAGATGGCGCATGTCATGACGTCATCTATGACGATTCAGGGGACATCGATATCGCGCTCACGGTAATTCGGAACGGGTTTATCGACGCTCAAATCGATTACAGCTTAATTCGGAATTCAGCCTTATTGTGAGGCGATTTCAAAGCTGTCAAGCTTTTGTGTGTTTAAGTGGGTGTGGTCTAGTAAATCGATTTACATCAGTGTTGCCTGTCATTAGACTGTGTAACTGTGTTGCTACTATTTAAAAACAATTTTGGGTAGAAAATAATAATTAAAAACTCAACAATGAAAGACCACATTAATATTTTGAAAATGTTTTTTTTATTAACACTTACATTTTTACAGCGCTCCTAGCCAACAGAGTAATACTATAAAATGAATTGGTGTAAAGAACTGTCGAACGCAAAACAATGTTAGTTCTACAGTGTACGATAAACAAACCGCTTACAAAGATCAGATCATTACAATAATATCATCAACGACTATTGTCAGTGAGATGTACATCGTTCTCATCAAAACAAGCAAGAAGGTCACCCTAAAGAAACGAACTTCATTTAAATCTATAAACATTTCATATAATTTAGATTTTATTAGTCGCTATAATGTTATATTTTACTTTTGTAACCATTATTATAATGTTTATATGTATTCGTTACGAAAAATTGAAATGAATCGCTCCACTTGGTCCTCGGCGGGTGCGTCGTCCACTAGTGGGACACGGCCGTGGGCGTCGCCGCGGCGCCCGCTCGCCGCGCAACGACCAAGTGCGGACTAAAACAAGATGACTCTATCATAACTGTATAATTTTAAAAATTTCTAATTACGCATCCCTACGTTTTGTTATTATCTTTTAATTAAGAAATAAAATCTTACGTAATTACCATGAGCAGCCTATTTTAATAAATTTGACAAAATTCGCTAATAAACTGATTATTTTTAGAAAAGAAAAGCGTCGGGTCCGGGCCGGGCGTCGCCGCGTCGGTGCCGGCCGGCTGACGAGAGAACGAACAATAGTCGACGGCAGTGCTGTATGATCGTGTAGCGGCCCCCCGCGCCTCTAAGCGTTCGCGACTGTGTATGCTTTATTTATCTACTTTTACAATTGAAAATACGGCATCAAAATTTCAACTACCTACCTAACAGTAAGCAGTAGTACACTAAAACTCAGGCACTCCACATCGACCTCTCATACACCATGCACCCGATCGAATCGTCAACTAAACTTTTTTTCACTCGAAAAATTCAACTTAAATCTAATTCACTTAAATTATAATAATTATAATGGCTTCTTAACTGTTAATTTTACAACAAATGCGTTTCGTTGGCCGCCGAGCACGGAGCGCGGCGGGCGTCATACTTCTGCCCACTCGATTCACGAACGATGAACTACCGCTAAACGATAATTTATTACTTATTACATAAGTATGTGAAAAACAATTTTTATTAGTATTACTTTTAATCTATCTTATAATGTCATCAGTGTCACTGAGGGCGTACTACTGTAACATGAAATCCGAGTCGGCGGCCGCTTGCGCGAGACGTTGGCGTGCGGCCCGGGCCGGCGGCGAACGGGCCGGGCTGCGGGCCGCATGCGCGTGCGGCCCGGGCCGGCGGCGAGCGGGCCGGGCTGCAGCCGCTTGCGCGTGCGATGGCGTGCGGCCCGGGCCGGCGGCGAGCGGGCCGGGCCGCATGCGCCCGCCGCCGCCGCGCGACAACTCATACAATATCAGACAGAGATTCAACAAATATCAAAAAGATTCATCAAATTGTCGCATGACAGTCGAGATACTCGAACGTTTTAAACGATCTCGATACAAAAATAACATGATTCACGATTTAAAATAATTATGTGTATAATATATTTTTTTATATCATCACAAATACCAACTTCATTCTCCACTGTGCATATATACATACATAGTTCGTTAGAAACGATAGTGTGTGTGCGGTGGCGTAGGGCGGGCGCGGGCCCGACCGGCGCCAGCGCAGCCGCGTCCTCTCGGTCACGTTACGCAATGGAACATCAGAATAACATAGAACACTCGACAGGTACAAACACAGGTGCCCCTGCGGAGCGATGCGGTAACAAGCGGTGAGAAGCGTACACGACAGCGATTACACATATACCGGAACGGCACCGCAAACCTCTGTCAGTCTGATATAAGAACACAAATGAACTTTATGTACGCAGTAACTAACTGATGCACGACGGTGTGGACAGTGGTCGGTGCGGTTTAGTAGTAAGTCTCTTGTTCGAGCCAGCCGCCGGGGTTGCGGCGCAGGTAGAAGCGTCGGATCTCGTCGTAGATGAAGATCGACAGCATGAATGGAATGGCAGGCAGCCACCACACGAACCTGGGGACAAACAGATCGAACATGACTACTCATTCACCAAATATGACAAAGTATTTAAGTATCTAAGTACGAGTCCATCATACTCACTTGAGAGGGTACATCCTCAATCCCTTGTCCATTCCAGGCGTGTAGGAGAGGAATGCAGCGAGGGCGGTTTCAAAGATGAGACCGAAGTTCAGAGCCCAGTTGCGCATGCCCTGGTGAACAATCGAGTTACGGCGCGTCTTGCAGATGATCAGATCGGCCCACTGTACTACCACGATAGAGACGAAGAAAGCGGTGTGGCAGGTGAACTCCAGAGCCTTGCGGTCGCGGTATGTCTGGAAAATTGGGGAGAATCATTATTAAATGATGATGAGCTAGTGGATACTTGAAGATGATAATATTAAAAATATTTGAATTTGCAAATACAATGACAAAGGCAAGTAGCTAGATGGTACAGAAGCAGGTGTTCTGATTAAAATTGAACATTACTGCTTTTTCCTAAACCGTCATCAAAAGTAGGATCAGCTAACTAATGATCAATTGCTGCGATCTACTTTTGTTCTAAGATGCCTTTCCCGTTGTTTAGCAATTCTTAAGGAAGTGATAGGTCAACATACCCATTCCTGTCCATAGGAGTCAGTGAGGTCGTTGATGGCCTTCGAATCCCATTCCCTTCTGATACCGAAGAGATGCATCGGCAAGAAGCCGTTCTCAGCCATGATGACGAAGTACACGAAGAAACCGGCCGCGGCTTGGATCATGCCGATTTGGCCGTACGCCATTGAAATAAGCCTGTATACACCCGGGCATATGTCAGATTTTGGACTTTTGAGTCTTGCATGTTAGTATTTATTTTTTCTTTTGTAGGGCTTCTAAGTTAACTTTCTTTGCTTGCAAATTATTAACTGTGCAATTGCGCTCAAGAGAATTTCAACGTATATTTGTAGTGTTATAAATTTGGACTCTGAATTGGGGCCAAGCTTTAGATTTAGTCAAAAGAAAGTTTCTATAAAGCAGTTAGTTTTTGCAAGTATCACAGTTTTTAAGTATGACAAATAAGACTTTTATTGTGTCATTGAAAAAAAAAACTTTATTTTGTGTGTGACTAAGGTTCTATGTTTCGTGCTTTTTAACTGTTGCGCATGATTTTAATGTCAGTCTAATTTGTCATTATTTTAATTCATGCTTTGAAAACCAGAATCCCATAGTATTATTTGAATTTATACGTTAGTGACTAGTGTTATAAATAAAAACCACATTATATCAGAATATTCTGTTTTTCAAGCCAATACCAATATTTTAAATTTCAGGTTAGGTTGCAAGACAATCCATCAAAGGTTCAAACAAGCATGCAAGTTATTTTTCAACTATTTGGCGAAGAAAGCTCAAGCGATTTTTTACAATATAATTGTGTTAATAAGGAAGTAAAAACTAAAAATTAAAAAATACTGGAAGAATAAGCAAGAAAACTTGAAATAAATATAAAGGAACTGTAAATATTGCTGTACAAAACTGCCTAACCGTTGTGTATGTCACATGTGGGGCTTGGAAGCGCTATAGCTGTGTGATCGGCACTACAACGTGCTTCAACTATGGAGAATATACTACATAATATAAACCAAAATATACGTAAAATATATACTAAGAAGAAAATATAAAAATAAATGTTACAATATAAAAAGATGCTCCATGTCGCCTAAGACATTCCTTCAACAAAAACGTTTGTTTAAAATATTAGTTATGAACCATTCGGCCACCACTATTCTACTTTGGCTCTAACACGTAAACTCACACACAATAATAACCACTAGTGCGCTCTCTATGACAGAGACTAAAAACAATTCTCTATGGTTCACTAAAACGTGCAACTTTTTTTTTTCGACACAGCACTGCATCACTAACTTTAATAATTGAATTTCTAATATTGAAATATGGAAGAGTGAAGATTATACAGATATAGAAAGTACTAGGTTGTCTAGTTCTAGAGACTTCTAAGGCAATTTTATAAAAATCTAAATAAATTTAAACAAGATTATAGATTTAATTAAATAAATATTGTTGCTATGAAGAATTCGGTATATTTATTTTGTATTATGTACTTGAAAGCGACGCGTCTATATATATTTCTATTAGGAGTAGGGTATACTCTAATTGATGTAATAACGGGTTAACAGCCAATTGCAATACGATGGACAAGGTGGGGGGGGATCGGATCGTCATAATCACTCTTCCACATCCAGTTTCAAATGGTACTGTTGAACCACAAGTAGCCGCACCACTCTAAATATTTAATCTCACCAAATGAAGGTGGCTGTATGCACAAGTTATGACGGTGGGCTAGTCGTTGTGTTAACACCCAAATGAGAATCTAGTAAGCGCTGGGCTGGGCCCGGTGGCGGACTGGGTGCGGGGCCAACCTTCTGTTGACGAGGTTGTCACGGTAAGGGTCCCGCGGCTGCCGCTTCATGATATCGGACTCGGGCGCCTCGTACGCCAATGATATAGCAGGCACCTTCGGTAACACAAGCAATCAGGACAAACCAACACTCGCGCGACTGGCACGCTCCGACTTATACATAATAAATATACGTACATACACCCCTCGGCTACGCCGCAACCTATATCTACAACTAGCGTTATTAGAAATTAATTAATATCAAAAATACATTAAACTATTTATCGTAGGTACTTAAATTACGCATAAAATTAGCTAGTAAGAAAGTGGAAAAATTGGCGTGATTGAGATTCAAAAATTATGGCAGCTGGTACTAGCCTTCAGGAGACAAAATATCTGAAATACTACGCTAGTGAAAGAAGTTACAAATATAAGCCCTAGCAGCATGTTGTATCATGTAGCTTATAATACAGTGTCGCTGTACCTAACGTAGATAGATACGTAGAGACGTACGTGTATAATATATGAGTATGCGTGTGATGAAGCCTGTTGCGTATCGTGTGAGAGAATACCGAATGAAAGGATGTCGCTCGTGAGATCAATATCGTGTCATGAGATCATGAGAGGTAACAAATGAGAAAGTCAAAATACAATAAGTATACAATAAATAAATAATCAATAATTGTAAAGACGCCGAGTGTGTTCATACATGCACGATAGACAAACGACAGAGACAGGGAGACACCAAACTTACCTTGGCTCACGAACACAGAATATAGCGGAAAAGAGAGTATTAAAAAACCACAAATATACAATGGAACAATGCGTTTGTCTGTGAGCACGACACGTGTGTCGAAACACGTTATTCCATCACCACATCAAGCTACATAGTTAAAGGAAATAGGAGATACGTTAGTATATCAAAATATATAAAAAGACATCGCAAGGCAAAGTTAGGAGCGGTGCGATTGTCGCCTTCAATATCCACACACAGACAGTTCTAGAATCGTGTACCTACAGGACATCGTCCGCACACTGCAGGCAACAACCAAACCTCAATATTGAAGACTAGACACGTGGTAGCAAGCAAGTAGCGGATAGAATAATATCTTTGAACGAGTCTCTTAACTCGGTGATGCTTTACCTCTCGTTAACGAGTTTATCAGTGAAAGGGTTACGCGGCTGTCGCTTCATAATGTCAGATTCGGCCTCCTCGTAAGCCAGGGAAATGGCGGGCACCTACACAAACACTAGCGACGTGAGCGACCGGCGCGAGCGCACCCGCGCCTCAAACGCTCACGCAAACGCACGAAAGCGTGGTGCATCATTGTCACATGTGTACAACATCGAACATATAGCAACACCGTTACAATCAGACGCCACTACCGAGCCGGCAACACGACGGCTACCTCAGTCCAGTACACGTCGAGCTCAGTAGCATATGCTTGCAACTAGTTACGCTTATAACTATCACACAAAATAAAATTAAACACAAAAAATGTAGATCATGAGATGACTTCTGTTGCAGACGGGACTCTTGGTAACTTAAAATATACAAAATGAACCGAATGGTATATATGGATGACAATGTAATGTTTTTGAAATAAATCACAATGTTCGATGGACGTTCTCGAATTGATTTTATGGTGATGGAGTGACTGAGTGATCTAATGATTGTGGTGCTGGTTACATCAGTGTGTTGTGTTTGTCTTAGCTGTAGGACATATCTATGTGGACCTTATGCGGACAACACATACTGTCCGCCTTGGGCTTATAAACGGCTCGTATTTCACGGATGTCAGCAAGATTTTCAATTAGTTTAAGGATTAGTACAAAATATAGCTACGTACATCCCCTCATTCCTACAAGACCTCCAGCCAACTCATCAGGAACATGATATGGACAACACGTATTAGTACTGTAGCCTACTAGTTTGTCTGCCTGATTTTAGTAGAATCATGCATGACTCTACATTTTTATTAAACTGTAACACAATATTGTTATTGACGTAATCGTAACTTACCAACTTACATCCTTACGAAAAAAATAATTACAAAAGCTAATTTAGAACTTAATGATATAACATTCTGGTCGTTACGATTAGGTAAATAAGGTACACATTAGAAAAACACCCACTCGTTACGATATCGAGACAACAGCGACGTTATTAGCTGAAAACCAGTTAGTAGTTATATGGCAACACAGTATGTAATCACTTAATAAAGACCTCTCATTGACTAGTTTGTCGCAAAATGGGTTCCTAGGCGGACGTTTCATAATGTCTGCTTCAGCCGTCTCGTAAGCCAGCGCGATGGCTGGCACCTACGTCAATCACTAATTTAATATAAACTGTCATAATCTTAGCAGATCGAGGGATCATCAGCTGAAATATTTAAGTAAAATATCTTCTATCAATATTTTATTCGACAGCCCTTGTACATCTGAATTTTGAAGATTGCCCAAAAAGAAGTGGTGTTGTTTTTTTAGAGCTTTTCGTATTAGAATGCACAAAAGCTGTGAATAATATCAGTAACAATAACATAAGTTTACACAAATAATATTATTGTGTGCTACATTGCAAGAGTAAAATTTCAAGTATTATTCCAGATAATTCCACTTCAAAACTAAACTTTGTACAAAATTCTCATTTAATATACAGAACAAAATAAACAACTCTTGCAAAGTAACACGTTTTGATTCCAGAATAGAATTAATTCTTCTAGAAATAAGGTCGAACTTACCATGTCAGTTCCCAGATCAATGCAGAGGATGGTAACGGTTCCTAAGGGCAGGGGGATGTCGCAGAGGATGAAGGCAAGGAAGGGCGAGATTTCGGGAATGTTAGAGGTCAGGGTGTACGCAATAGATTTCTTCAAGTTGTCGAAGATCAGACGGCCTTCCTCTACGCCAGTTACGATGGAAGCAAAGTTGTCGTCCAGCAGGATCATGTCGGCAGCCTAGGAAATTGTTTGGTGGTCAATATTGATATTATTTTTACGCGTTTTATTGTATTTATTAAGCCTCGTATTTATGGTGAACAATGATTGCACAACATTGTTTTAACAACATGTTTTTTGTGTTGTAGAAACATGTTTTAAGTTGCTGCAACAGTGTTTGCAACTTTTAATCTCCATGTATTTTGAGTGTCTCGTATGTCCCACTTACTTGCTTAGACACGTCAGAGCCGGCGATACCCATGGCAACACCGATGTCAGCCTTCTTGAGAGCGGGCGAGTCGTTCACACCATCACCAGTCACAGCCACGATGGCTCCAAGTCGCTGGCAACCTTCCACAATGATCAGCTTCTGTTGTGGTGATGTACGGGCGAATACGATTTCCGTGTGGTATCTGGTTGATAAAGACTATTATTAGTATGAAAGCACATTTTTTTATGAAATAATAAAAGGGTTTTTTTATGTATGTATGTCATTGTTGATATTAAACATCCGTTTAACGGAAACAGACCACTATATTTTTAAACGATTTTTTAAATTATCAGTTATGAAATTATACAAATATTACTTACTTCAGAATCTCATCAAGTTGGTCACCGTCGAGTTCCCTGAGCTCAGTTCCGTGGATAACAGCGGCCTTAGCTTCGCGGGGGTTGACTTCAGAAACGGGGATGTTCAGCCGAGCGGCAATGTCCTCAACGGTCTCGTTGCCTTCAGAGATGATACCTACTGACTTGGCGATAGCTTTGGCAGTGATAGGGTGATCACCAGTTACCATGATAACCTGGGAAAGGCATAAACAGATTAGCACCTAACAAGTTTGTAATAAAGCACATTTTAGATTGCTTTTTTTTTCAGTTCATAATTACCTTGATACCAGCAGATCGGCACTTAGCAACAGCGTCGGGCACGGCAGCGCGGGGAGGATCAATCATACTCATCAGTCCAACGAAACGGAGGTTGTCCAATGGGAAGTTAGGGTCATCGGTGTTGAACTTGTAGCCAATGGGGTACTTGTCTGAGGGCAGTTGGAGATCGCAGAATCCGAGCACACGCTCACCAAGTCCACCGAGTTCCAAGTAAGCGTTGTTGAAAGCTTCTTTCATTTCCTCGTCCAAAACCTGACAAAAGAATCATGTATAAGTTTTTGACAATATAAATGGAATGTGCAGTCATTTATTTTAAGTTAATTGTTTTACCTTCTCCTTTCCGCCAATGAAGATAGTGCTGCAACGTTCCAGAATCCTTTCGGGGGCGCCCTTCATCACAAGCAGATGGCGAGGATCGCTGGGGTCATCGCTCTCGTGGATCGAAACCTGGTACTTGTTGGTAGAGTTGAAGGGAATCTCGCATGCCTTCTTATTACGCTTCCTGATCGACAAGACATCTCCAAGAGCCAGTTCCATACATTTGAGCAGGGCAGCCTCTGACGCGTCGCCGGCAACTTCCTTCTTCAGAATTGGGACACCATCCTGACCTCCCTTGAATTCAGCTCGGTTGCAAAGAGTAGCAATTTTAGCGAGAGCCTTGAATCCGGGGCTGGTGCGGTCTGAGAACAAAGAACACCATTAATATGAACTCCATCGAAAATCGAAGACAAGTTAATTCTGAACTTCCACGAATACATACCATATTGAACTCCAGACTGATCTTCGGTGGTGTCAGCTTCAATGATCTGGTTATCGAACCACATGTGGGCGACAGTCATCCTGTTCTGTGTCAGGGTTCCGGTCTTGTCAGAGCAGATGGTGGAAGTAGATCCGAGAGTCTCGACGGCCTCCAGATTCTTGACCAGGCAGTTCTTGGAAGCCATTCGTTTGGCAGTCAAAGTCAGACATACGGTTACAGTGGCCAATAGACCTTCAGGTACGTTGGCTACGATGATACCTGTAGGAGGGACATAGGTTTAACACTGAGTACCTATAACATATGAAAAATATTAAGGGTATGAACTTTTTTGCCATCACTACTTACCAATAAGGAAGATGACAGCATCCAGCCAGTGATAACCGAGGATGAAGGCAATGACAAAGAAGGTAACTCCGAGGAACACAGCCACGCCAGTAATCAAGTGGATGAAATGGTGGATTTCCTTGGCAATGGGGGTCTCTCCAGTGTCCAATCCGGAAGCCAATCCAGCGATACGACCCATGACCTATAAGATGATACAATTTATACATTACACCTTTGTAAAGAACATTCCATTTATATCACATTTTATCCCAAACTTTCGACTAACCGTATTGTCGCCACAGCAGATGACAACGCCCTTCGCCGTACCCTCGACCGCGTTGGTAGAGAAGAATGCCAAGTTCTTGGTTTCCAATGGGTTTTCATGAGTGAAGTCGGATCCACGCGACTGGGGCTCAGATTCGCCAGTTAAACTTGAGTTATCGACCTTGAAGCCTCGCGCCTCGATGACACGAATATCAGCAGGGATGCGGTCGCCGAATTTCACCTAGGAATACACGCATAAAGTTAGTTTTGTATGTTCTCTGGGACCTAGATGAGCTATGTGCTATAAAATTGTACTGTGGTTCTTACCTCAACAATATCACCAAGCACCAAGTCTTCAGCACGCAGCGTCAGCTTTTCACCCTCACGAATGACGGTAGCGAACTGAGGTACCATGTTCTTGAACGATTCCATGATCTTTGAAGACTTGCTTTCCTGGTAGTATGAGAAGATGCCCGTAACGATAACTACAGCCGCCAATACGATGCCGAGATACAAATTGTCATCCGCAGGTTCCTCAACGGTACTCGCCTGGGGATTAAATGAGTCAGGGTCAATTGGATTGCTAGTTTACTTAATTATTTATTTAAGTATATTCTCACAACTCCTTTCTTTGCTACTGACCTGAATTCCGTAGGCAATAAAGCAAAGGATAGCACCAATCCACAGTAATAATGCGAAACCGCCGAAAAGATTTTTACAAAACTTCACCCATTCGGGCGTCTGTTTTGGTGGTGTGAGTGCGTTTGGACCGTCTCGTTCGAGATTCTCTTTCGCTTTTGCGTGACTAAGGCCCTGGAAAAAACAAGATGTTTACTCCAAGTTCCACTTTAAGATTTGTTAAGCTTTGTACTTAATTTCCTGAAGCTGAGTTTCAAAAGCGACCGTCTTACATTTTCGGGATGTGTTTGAAATCTTTGGTAGAGCTCTTCGGGTGTTACTTTGTGAAAATCGATATCCAACTCCTGTTTGAGATCATCTAAATCTCCTGGTTTCCGTTTTTTCGCGGGTGGTTTCCGGCGTGTCTGTAAAATTTACACAAAAAATACATGAATGCGTGAATAAGTATTTTTTGGCTCTATAATTTAACACATTATTAAACTGAACAGTTTTTCGCTTATATCATACAAGCGAAATGATGAAGTATCAAAATGCAATGCGAAATAAAGTGCATTGAAAACCATGCAATACTTTAATGTTGACAGCTGCTCGTCTTGCGACTGCTGGCGCCTTTGGTCACTTAGCAAGATAATAATGAAAGATGGTAATGTATATAAAAACCTTGTACTGTCCGTCAGCGGTTCTGTTATCGTCCTTAATGGGTCCAATGGTGGCGACGCGGTACGAGTCGGTACGGCCATGCTGTAAACACAACTAGGGGCTAGACACATTCTACTAGGCGGCCCTATGGGCCATGCACTCATGGATGAATGGGTGGTAGTAAACAGCATCAATATCGCATAGAACCATCCTTAAAGAATCTCATGAAATGCGTGAAGAACAAAAATGAGATGCATGCGATATCGATACTCAACAATAAAACGTGTAAAAGAAAATCATAAAGCATCTGGATGCTGTATCTTCAATCAATAAACATGAAACAATCCAGGCACTTTGTTAAAAAATAAATGACGAAATGCATGTTGATGCTAAAATAAGACAAAGGGTAGCGCTAATATACAAATTGCATCTAATGATGATTGTGCTAACTATTGATGTAATAAACTACAATTTGTAAGGGAGTGTAGAGAAAAATTCAATAGAAGTACGTATTCATTTGAAAAGCGTTCAATTGCAAAGCATTACACAGCAACAGAGCGTATGAGGCATAACCTTGCCAACCGAGTACTCTATAGAGCTAGGGACCAACGGCTCAATGGCGCTCAATTGGTCTGAACTAGTTGCGCGTGCGAACCTGAGCGAATGTAAGGACACCGCACAGGCGGACAGGTACGCATGGACGACTTTACACATAGACCGAACTTCGAACACCGAATTATAAGTGTCCATACTACAACTGAATACTCACTTTATCTTTATCCATAGTGATTTGGATTTATTTATGCTTCAGGGAGTACGTCCTATCGTCAGGGTGTGTAATTGTTAACTGTCCAACTAGTCACTCAGTAATGGGTGACCTCAAAGCTAAAATTGCCTGGATATGGGCTCTTACGTAACGAACGAGTACGCTATATGCGCTAAAGGGGAGTAATGTCACAAAGTCTAAATGCGTCCGCGGTGCCGTAAACAAGCCAGCCGTCGCCGTCGATAATTGATGAACGTTTTCATAGCAGGCCTCATTAAACCGCGCCCAGAATTTCCATGAAGGTTATCGCGAGAATAACTAGAATAACAGGCTGTGAAATGCATTCGTGCCGGAAAATGCTACGAGTAATGGATTGTATAATTAAGGGAACCTTCGAGTAAACTGAGAAGTCCGACTTCCGTTACGGGTAGGGGTGTTATGAATAATGGATGTCCAAAATGGATTGAAGTTTACAAAAGGGATGTCGATATAACGGCGGCGCAAGAGAGAATGATGAAAACGAATTATTCATAGGAGTATATGAGTTTGGCATCTGTCTTGTACCACACGGTGCAAGGCAGGGGCCACACTGGAACTGACATGCGGCAGAGGCGACGGAGGCGGTGCGGCGCGGCGGCGTGTCCCGAGTTACATAAGCGGCGCGCACATCGGGCATGCGCACTGCGGCCCAACCCCCGCGCGCTACCCTCGACATAAATAGCTAAAAGACAAGGTTGCCACCCCGGGGCCCCGGCGACCGCATTTATAATCTCTATAAAGGTTAAACCGGAATATCTGATGGAAAATCGAAACTGGTTCTAGCAACAATAAAAATCAACCGTCTACATGGGATGATTAACCCACTTTTTAAACCTTGAAACGAGAGGATCGGTTAAAAGTAATTCTGTTGTGGAAGAGTCTTCCACGGCGCGTGTAAAGCAATTTCTTTACACGAATAAGGCCGATTAATAACAGTACTGACAAAAACGCACTCGTGCTAAATCATTGACCTCTGACAAACGAATGAATTAAAAATTGCTCAGATAGCACACCAAAACATTAAACAGAGGTGATTCAGTCAACGAATGGCATACAAATGCCATGTCATGTGTCAGCCGGCCGGCGAAGATTCATTGCCACGGCCACAAAACTGCTTTAAACCGAAAATTTGTGGTTACTACTGTAGTAGATTCGTGACGCGTGAATGAGACAATTATTTTTAACATTAATGAAGCGCGGCGCAAGTGACGCGCCTCCGGAACCCCGTGACGCTGCGATCTACGATCGTTGCCAAAACACTATTATTATCTAAACCCTACTTTCACGTGGCCTATCTGGAGATCTAGACGAGAAAGGCCAGGCAGATGATGGTTCATCCGCCTAACCTATTTGGATGCAGTTGAATATCAGTATTTTACATGGAGCGACTGCCTATCTGACCTCCACAACCTATATACATAGATCTAGACGAGCCGAATCGAACCGTGGGCGAATCGACATTGAAATTCAAAAGCAACGAAAAATTTATCGATATGCATTTATTTTATAGTCTTGCATTAGCAGCACCGATGATTGATTGTGATGCTAACATAATTTTTCTTTCAAAGAAAAATTTTAATGAAAATATTTTGCTATTTGTTTTTGCATTCAAATTACTAGAATACTTAAATCAACCGGAAGATTCCAGAGTTGTTACTTCGTTTTCATAGCAAAGATCCACTTAGCATGTGTGCTATTTCTTGGGTGTCTGATAAAATAACAAGTTGTAGCACTCGATCTTAATTTGCGTTAACTATTAAGATTTACTGTTATTGATATGTCCATGTCAAAAGAAATAATCAGACTAAAACCGAAAAAGTTATTTGGTCACCCCGTCCCGAAGATAAGGTTGAAAGTTACACAAGTATTATATTATTTTGATAACCTTTGTGTAATTGTACTGACAAATTAAGAACAATGAATTCTTAATGGTTCTGTTGTTCTTATTACTTTAAAACATCAGTCTATCATAGTACGAAATATAAATCGCACCGAAGAAAATTTTTAAGTACAAGTCACTGTACTGAACACGAATGGAATTGTTTCTAAGGCAATGTTGAGATCCGAATGGTATGAAGACCCGAGACGATCTGAGAGGAATGCAAGAGGAAGTGATTAGTCTGCAAAGGATGGCAATAATTCTGTTATTGCGCAATGCATGGAACCAGTCCACGGCACTGTGGCCGTGGCAACAAATGGTGGACACTGGACAACTATCAGGCGACAATCTACAGCAGATGTGTCCTTTAATCGTAATGCGTTCATTTATTAGCGGAATGATATAATCACTGCTCTAATGGTACCTCTACTCTTTGTAATGATTGTATGATAGAACTGTAATTCTTCTTAAGTTATTGAAATGCAAATGCAGTACAATATTTGATTCGATTACTGAAAGTAGAATTGGTTCTCCCATCCGCGTTAAATATTAAAAGATTTCCTGAAACAAAACTAGCCGGATTAGGTTTATGTACAAGAAGCATGACTGCGGAACCATTGCTTGTTCAGCATTCGATTAACTCAAGGGCTTCCAATAGCTTTCAAATGCAATGAGAAGACGAAGAAGAATGAGAAGAAGTGTCAAGACGACAGAAGAAGTTTAGAGCATTAGAAAACACCTTCAAGGACCACGTCTAGCATCCTAATTGATGCGTGACGTCGTCATAAAGGATAAAGGAAATACTCCAATAGAGCGACGGTACTCTATGCGATTTAAATGACATAATGACGAAGGCAATTTTCTAATAAACCTTCGGTGCTCTTATAGTTGTCGTGTCCGAACCACGGTTGGCTCCCGCGACAACCTGTTAGCCACTTCCTCCAGAACACCTAGTGAGGAATGGGCTTTTTGCCTTAGTAATATGATCACGTGATCAGGACATGACGTTCGTACAAGACAGGACATACGACGTAAATGGGCGTGAGGAAACTAGGGCACGCTGAGAGCTAAAATCAATATTTTCAGCTAACTGGAATTATACTGCGCGAAATGTACAGATTTTGCGGGCGTGCTGATATGACTGATGCTGCTTTGAATTTAGGCAAAAGGATATTTTTTATCATACTTTTTTTTTGGGCGTATGATTAGCGAAGTGCAAAAAAATGATTTGGCGAGAAAAGTCAATTATCAAGGAATTTTATGTTACTAATTTTACCAAGAGTTGCAATTGGGATATTGTGGAATAATCAAAACCTGAAGTAACCTACAAATTATTTGAAAATTCATCAAATTCTGAAATCGTCCATTTGAAGCTGTAGTCTGATTCCGCAAAATGGTAATCTGTATTAGGATTTTTCTTTCTAAACCGGTTTCTACCCTTTTGAAACAGTATTTCAATAAGATTTTTAAATCATTCATAATCTTTTGTAATACGAACGGCTATTTTTAAGACCGATCTCTTTTTGAGAGATCGCTTAATTTTTTTCTATAGAATTAAAAATTGTGATTATGCTATCTAGACAAAATAATATAAATGCCGAATTACTAAAGATGAGTCAAGACAATTCTATATTTGAAGGAATTCTTATAGAAATATTAAATGGAAATATATCAGGATGTTTCAAGGAAGTGATTCGGTGCTGGCATATGAGGGACCGAGCGGTGTCCCTCTCCGCACAGATCGATACGCCGAGTTACGCAACCCGACCGGCGCCCTCTCCGATACATTGCTCCTCTTCAGCCGCCCGAACTTCACAATTAAATATATCCTTAAATTCTATCCTAAAAATATAATAACTACAGACTAAAAGACATTCAGTGCATTATTATAATTAAAATGGACAAAGGAACTCAAGCGGTAACACGGAGAAAAACGACGACTTTTCGTGCACAGGATAATGGACCGGTTGAAATTTCGTGACAGAACAAAGGCGATGGAACGTGCAAATAGTTTCCTGCGGTGAGATTGCACAGACATGAGACGAGGATCGCAAGCACTGTCCACGAGCAGCCGAGCCCCGCTGCAGACGGGGGCTCCTTCGTTACCTTTCCGCACTCACTGTTTGCGACATGCACTTACACCTTCACGAAAGCACTGTCTCGCCGACTCGGCACGCTACTGTAAAGGCTAAGGCAAGCACTACTGCAAGCACCGCACTCACCTCGCCCATTTTCGCTAGTCTTTATGTAAAGGCGGATAAAAAGGAACAAGCCGCCTCTCGGTCTCGCCTCTTTCCCTCAACGGAGTGGGGTGGGTCGTCGCTAGTTCTGCAACAACGGGACCGTTACGGTTTCCTCGTTCCAACGTAAAAACTTAAAAAGTGTGCGCTTTCACGTAGTCTCGTGGCACGGCACTGGCTATGTCATCTTTGTACGAAACTAAAACCCGGTATGAGAGAGGTGCGCGGATGGCGGAGGCGCGTAGGGCGCGACGTTCGGCGGCCTGCTTCGGGCGGCGACTGACGGTGGGGCCGGCGCGTATCGAGCCGACGGCGCACTGACGTCACACTGCGTCACGACGCCAGCGCCGCGCACCAGCGACGCGCGCAACCCGCTGCGCGTGGCGCCCTCTGCCGCCACCGCCCCGCTCGTAACCTTCCACAACCGGTACGTTGACAGCCCCTACTGATCGACAAGCTATCCGGCGACGCACGTTCACCAACGATACTATCTAAGTACCAAATATTTATACGATTCCAGAATTACTTAAATAACTCGTTTAGCCTAATCCTACATACCCCGCCTGATATATGGAGTGGCTATTATAATAGTCACTACACGAACGTTCTTATACACGGCGGCGTTAATATTTTTTTATGAGCGTTTGTTGGAAGGGCGCGCGGCGTAGGCGGGCGGAAGGCCGTCTCGGCGGGCGGCGCGCCCATCCTTAATACTATATTGAGTACTTATTGACAAACGGTCTTATCTTGAGGGCAAACTCTTAGCGGAAGAGGGCTTATTATCACCAAAATAAGATGTAGACCGATATTGAAAGTGACAAACTCGTTGGCAAGTTTCATTTGATCAAGACTTGTGGTTTTCCAGAACATCAATGTTACCATCAGTTTATATTTGGGTGGCCAATAAATTTTATAGCGAGTGAATACATTTGCGTCCGGTTTATTGCATTCGTATTATGATAATGTCATAACCTCCGCACATAAATAAATTCTAGACGTAAATGTTTTATCGTCAGTGGCCCTCGCAAAGTAACTACCCCGGTCGGCTAAATCCGTAGGTTTCAGCTCCTGGAACACACGCGGAATTTATTACTTTTGATCGCGGACTAGAAACCCGCATTACCTCCAAAAAAGAGGCTTTAGCCGTGTTATATGGGGGTCATTAAATCTTTTGTCCGGTACACATTGTATTTCAAGCTTGAACCTCTCGTATTTTTCGTTCAGCTGAGCATAGTAACCGCATCGTAGAATGTTCAATGAATTTTGGAAAGTTCGAAACAAATATCGTGATAAACTGTGGCCAGAAACAAAAGCCTAAACAATTCTAAACGAAGAACAAGCGATGCATTTCCGAAGCTAATTTTAGATAATCGATGAAGTAAATTGCCATCGGCCTCTTTGTGGAACATTCGTTTCGCCGTATGCAAGTGGTGATCGATCCGATTGCCTGGAAACCAGGACAGGCCATGAATAACGTAACACTAACAGCGAACTAGCGTCCGAATAAATGATTGATGTCTTAAAAAATATATCTGTAAGTAATAAATCACCAACTGAAACGATGTATGAAGATCAGAAAATGTTCTGCGGAACGTATATGTAGCTAATAGTCGAAATTGTTTATCAAAGCCTTTGTTATTTATACCAAAGAGATCAAAAGGGTAGCAGTAATAAACTTAGCATTTCGGGCTTCAATAGGAACATGTGTCCACGTGTCGGTTTGGAATACATTACATAAGTTAGCATTTGATAGAGCGTTACCAAGTTTTTGTGCCTTGTATAAATATTTTTCAGGCCGCTAAAATCACTCTAATCGTAAAAAGGCCTATGATTTTTTTGGAAAATTATTAAAAGAGCATTTATTTGTGAAAACAGTAACGTGATCTTGATACAAAGGTATTCTTTAGTAATTCAACAATGGTATGTCCCATAATCGACACAATATATAGCGTCCCTACTGCTATCCTGAATCTATGCGATTATGATAGTAATTAGATAGGTCCATATTACGTTTATTTTGGGCACGTGTAAACAATACTCTTTTGATGAGTAGGTTAAAAGTAAGTAGATAATCCTATTATGGACGAAAACAATGACGTAATGTTATCGAAGCAAAGCCTAAGTTAGTTTTAAATAGGTTACTTAGATAAGAATAACTTTTAAGAGTTCACTTTTAGCAACACCATTTTAAAAATATGGCCTTTTAATAAACACGGTTCTGTCTGGAAACTTTTGCTTTGATTTTCCGATATAAGTAAAAAAATATATGAACGCTTTTACCATCGCATCATCTTGTTTTACGCTCGTGTTGAATTTAGCAATTCATCCCTCTGTATACGAGGTGAAAGGATTAATGACAGGGTTGAAACTCATCAATTTTCACGTCATCCCTGTCAACATCATACCCAGTTGCAAAGCTGTCAGCTCTTGATAATAATGACCAGATTAGAGCCACACTTACACCACAACATTCGTTACGTTATATCTTCGATTATACAATATTGTCGTCATTAACTATTCATCTATGCTATGACAATGACTCATTTATAAGGGCTTCCGACGCAGACACGCTATTATAATATGCGTGTCGCGTGACTACTATAAGTGTTACAACATATAAAACGTACGGAATGGCCTCTACAAACAGGGGTACATTTTAAATGCATTCCAACTAGGCGTAGTAAAGCGAGCTATCTAAACCAAAAAGCGAAAATGTCCTGGACATTTTCGGACGTGAAGTGGTTACCGCGGAATACATTTCCGCCACACCGAGGGTGATACCTGTCAGATATTAATTTCCGGCACTTGGCGCCGCTTGCCCCGGCGCACAGTGGGCTGAAAATCGACTCTCATAGACATATAATACTTTTTTCCCAAATGTTCACTTTATGACCTGGAAATGTTTTGGGAGACTAAATACATACCTAAAATATCAACATTATGGAATAGCATTGCAAACAAAGCAAACAGATTTGTTTCATTAAGGCATGAAATAGTCGTATCTCCACCATCGTTCATTTGGCCCTAATGCCCTTGCAGGTGATTAAACCTTGAATTATTTAGAATGTTTTGACATACTTTTCGAACCTACCAGAGTCCCGACCTTTTTTTTAAAAATTGATTTCGATTTAATATTTTCAAAAACTATTTTTTATCAAATGTTTGACTTAATTTAAGCTTAAAATCTACACGGACTACTTACAACGATGAACCCGATCACTACTTTGTATAAACACGCCACATGATCATAAGAAAATACAGCTTGGCAAAACCCGAAACCTTGCTCTGCATTGTTTTATCGTCCGGTACAGTTTACTTTTATTAAAGAGAGTGAAGCAGTCGGGAGTCGTGAAGGCAGAAGAACAGAAAATGAAGGATGAAATATCTGCTGTCCGATCAACTGAGTGCAACAGCAATACAATTAGCCACAAACAAGCCCTTGATGACGATGATCGATGCTAAGATACGCACATACCTTTCAGCAGCTAGATCAAACGCATCTTGCTACATATGCCTAACGAAACCGTCTGAGCTAAACAATTTGGAAGCAATCTCAAAACTGGCAACATCGGCTGACATGACTTCAGTCAGATCCACATGTTTCATCAACAAGACCCATTTTGGACACAAAAAAAGGAAACTTTCTTGAGGAAACGCTAAAACGTCAAGAGCCTTCAGGTTTTTCTTGAAGTTTTTCGAGTTTTGGGATGTTTCTCAGTTCGACTCCGACTCTGAGTTAGATTCAGATGACAGTGATTCAGAATAGGTTTAGTTAGTTATTTTTTTCCTTTATTTTTGTTAATATTTATAAATATGTATTAGGTTTATATCTTTTGTATCCGTAAAGTTCATTTTTTAAGACTGAAAATTGTCGCTTTATTTTAATTTTTCCATAGTTCTTCTTTTTTTTGCCTTTATATTTGTAAATATCTTTATAATTAGAATTGCTGATTTAAATATATAAATTATTTCATTATAATTACCTCCAGCCTTTCCGACTGTGTACTTAGAAATTAAATTAGTGTTATCATTTAACTCATTAATACTTACGACTCATTAACTATCACTACTCTCATTAGCTAGCTCATAGATTAGATATGAATAACAATATTACTTAAACTCATAAAATAATGACGATAATTAAGATCGTTACATAATTAGGTCTGTAAAACTTATTTTTTTATGATAATGTGGCGTGTTTATACAAGTGATCGGGTTCATCGTCTAAGTAGGTAATCCTTGTAGATTTTAAGCTTAAATTAAGTCAACCATTGGATAAAAATATTTTTTGAAATTATTTAATGAAAATCGATTTTTTAAAAAAAGGTCAAATATTTTTTGAAATTATTAAATCAAAATCGATTTTAAAAAAAAAGGTCGGGGCTCTGGCAGGTTCAAAATGTATGTCATTTTTTTTTAAATAATTCAAGGTTTAATCACCTGCAAGGGCATTAGGGCCAATTGAACGATGGCGGAGATATAAGACTTTTTCATGCCAGCTCCATAGTAATATTGAATAAAAAAATAAAAAAACTGTTTGCGTTGTTTGCAATGCTATTCCATAATGTTGATATTTTGAGGCATGTATTTAGTCTCCCAACACATTTCCAAGTCATAAAAGTGGTAATTTGGGAAAAAAGTATTATATGTCTATGAGAGTCGATTTTCAGCCCACTGTGCGGCGTAATTATACGTCAGCAAATATAGACACATCGCAGGCGCTACACAGCCAACGACCAGCCCTACACCTCCACTTGAGCACGCAAAAGCTCTCGAACAATATTAGCTTTTAATTATAATGGTGCTAGAATGGTCGACGTTATAATAAGCATGGTTGACACGTGTAAAGTCTTCCTTATTAAGATCGTAAAGGTAACAGCTAACAGTTCTAAAACTAAAACCCGACAACTGAATGAAGTCGGTTAAAATGTAGCCTACGTTACCCGGGCCATAATAAATCGATTGACTGACACCCTATTCATCAAAATCGGATGAATAGTTTAGGCGCTACGGTGGGACATCATACGTAAATACAAACACATAAGTACATAATATAGACTGCTAAAATCATAACCCTCCCTTTTGCTGTAGTCGGGTAAAAAATAAAATAGGAGAAAAATCTTCTCGTTTTGAACCCAGACGACCGCAATAAACGTTATTTCTGTTGCAGCTTTGCAACAGTCGGGGTGAAAAACTCGATCGTAAATGCGTTGAAGCAATCGTTGCTACATTTTATTCGCAATCTCCTGCAGCCTATGCCTCCCTGTTACAATAAAACATGAAGTTGCACACTTTTCAATTTCAGCGTCCGTCGTGCCCCGCCTGTGCGCGTATTTTTCATTTTACTAGCTCTGGACTGGGATGTGAAACAAAAGGACTTTTCCACTGATTGTTTCAGTTGATCTAGAATTGTGAGCATTCCAACAGTTTTTCTGCGTAATTGCCGAGGATTAATTAAACTCTGGGGAGCTCTAGGCTCTAGCATATTATGGAAACTTCCGTACATAGCTCGAGCTATAAATATCTGTAGCATACGTTTCATTTTATCATTAAGTGCCTTATTTCCTGATTAGTAATTAGTGTCCTACGGGATCTACGAGTACTTTTTGAATTACTTAAAATGTGACCATTATATAACCCAGTACTAACGGTTGGCAACACATCGCCATAGACAACCAGGTAAAATGTACCGGTGGCGATCAATATAATTATTATTGCAATATGTCAGTCAGGTGAATAATATAGTACGCATGCACGGCCTGCAGGGAGGGTGGCTCCCAGCATAGGTCAGTTACCGTGCCTTACGAACACGCCATGGGGTTGAATTTATATTTAATGCACTTTCAACCATTTTCTTTGTTCATTATATAACGTACGTCACTTGGAAAAGTCTAATTTCGTTCTGTTACTGCGTAAAGGCTAATTATAAAGTCAAAACCTTGGACAATTTTTAAGACCTAATTTAAGCCGCTGTAGGTATTACGAGTGGAATGAGCTAGTGAGCATGTTATTGAAATTCAGTGGGTAACAAGAAAATTACCTATTGTTGGACTAGTTATGTAGTTACACCAAATACAATGAATATTGGTGCCCTACGGGCTATTTGCCGCAAAAATGGCCAGCTTGATACGAAATTCATGTCAAAAAGTTAAAGGCGACAAAGAGATTTTAAACGTAGATAGTTCACAGGGTTGTTCATGATATATTATGTAAAGCATTAGTATCAAAGTCGGGGCAGCAGGCCATTCCTTCGTCGGGAAAGACCGGCTGATATGAAAATTCGTCGTGAAGCGGCCGGCGGCGGGCGGGGTGTTAGAGAGGGGTGCGCGGTTAGGAGGGCGAAGGGTGCACGGAGGCTCTATTTGGGTCACCCCGGGCGTCATTCTCCGCGATCAATAGTGGAGTCGGCGCGCGCCGTCTTCTCTCTCGCTCGCGCACCGCCAGTTACCTAACGCGTCTCGCACGCTGCCCCACCAACATTAATTATTTTCCAAATCACCCCTTATATGGGAACTATTGAGATAATACTGAAGACAACTAATAAAATTCAGTAGGCCACAAGCCGTAAATTCGATCAGAGAGGATGTATAGCGCACTTGATCAATACAAGAGTAACCTAATGTGCTTAGGTACATCCTAGTCCTTTCCTGAACTGAACTCGAGGAGTTACGTAACTTAAGACAAAAGATAATATATAAAGTAATGAACAGTAAACAGGACTACTGTAATGAATTTTATCAGTCGACGGCGGTTTCAAATGAGCCATCTCAAGATATTCAGCGGCCATCTTCAAGTAGAATAGATGGTGCAATAAATTGCCAGTGAGCGCTATCTCAAACGGCTCATAATTTTAAAACTACGCTGAAAGCTTATAATGAGGCCTTCCTTGTCGAGGAGCGGGCTGAAGTGGCCGCATAAATATTACTGACGACTACACCCGATGAAACGGGGAATGCTAACTAGCTGAAGATGTTCATCTCCGGTGAGAAAATTGAGTCTCCCTCAACGCAAGTATATGGAATTTGTATGTCAGATTACGTAATTCTATAAGAAACGTTATGGTACAGAAAAAACATCTCTACCTATATTGAAGAGCCTTCATCTTTTGAAACAAACGGGAAAACAAACTGATCGGTCTCGGAAGAATTCTGGACATTTTCATTTTGAGTGAATTATTGGACCAACTTTTTACATTAAAGTTCATCGGCTTGGATAGGAAACTTTTGAGCGAGTGATTCAGATATTAAATATTTCGTACTTGTTTTCTGCTCAGTAGGGATATTAGTCTATTACGTATCTCTGTTGACAGCTCGAAATGATAGTAACTGGGCTCAGCGTCCATCAATTAACTGTCAAAAGGTTAGTTTCGTATTATGTATGACCAGTCGCGATCAAATATGACGTCATTGGTTGTCATCGTGGCTGATAGTCACCGTAACTCATTTTGGCAGACGCTTTCGTATCGATACTTATATTATTTCGATTATGTAAGCATAGTGGACAACGAATTGATGACAACTGAGCTTGAAGTGGCTTTCTTGAAAGACGTTACACCGTACCCGGGTTGTTAGTCACCGTAAAGTCCAAGTCCAATAGCCACTAAGTGCGATACGTAATACCAATATTATGACATTCTCGTTTGTCATCAAAGTTCGGTGTACAACCGAAGCTTGATAGTCACTGGATATCAGAAAGATACGTAATAGGCCTACTACTGGAGGCTTCAGAAATCAATCCAAAAGCTGGAAGATGCATTATATTTTCGTATCTGTTAGCAACGTATTCTTCGTGAACATAGTAAATCATCTATTGTTAGGCAAAATACGTAGACCGCAATCCGCGTGCTTCAGAAATAGCCCGGCTTGAGTAAGTACGTCGGGATATAAGGTAAACTTTCGTATATAGGTAACTGGGTGAGGTATGCCTTCAAATATTATATTCGTCGGCGAAATGTGAGCATAAAACCCCTAAAGTTATTGTAAACCACTTCAAAAGCCGAATTTAAAGAGATTGTGGTTTACGGGACTTCAACCAGAAACTGTACCTACCACAAATCTTGGTAAAATATCAGTTTTGCGCAAAACTAGGATTTTATGCCGCAACCCATTGTACGACGACGGCTCGTAACGTTATGTAACAGTAACAAGGTATTGAACTTCTCTAATACAAATATATACGGCATCGATTTTACTACCAGCCGGCGGACTGTAGTAGTTTTCCGTTTGGTATTTTGTACCAAAAAGAAGAAATCGCAATAGTAGACAGTTATATATCAATCGAACCCAATTGGCGATGAACATTCTAATAAAGCAGTCCATTGGGCTCTTCTACCGTAAACGCTATTAAATACATAAGAAAAACAAACAGATATCTCACTAAGAGATCTGCTTCTTACTAATGTGTGTGATGTTTATTTCCCTACTCAACTGAAGCTATGATTGTTAGCACAAATGAGATTCTGTTAGATGAATTTACTTCCACAATTACTGACATAAAGCAGTTTGGACTAGTAATGATAGTTAACAAATAATTTGTTAGGAAAGGTTTTCTAAACAATGACTTGAAAAATCTTTGTGAAGGTAAATAAATGTTAAGAGAGCTTTCAGAAAACTCTCAACGATATGAAATAAATATCCTATATCCGGGATCCTCTATGAGATAACTAACTGACATGCTCGTCATTTATATCTGAATATTCTTTTTCCTTGATATCTGTTTCTGGTCTGTAACCTCTCTGACTCCGAAATGAAATATGTAAACCAACCAAAAAATATGAAAAGATTGAAGGAAACGTTTTTGAAAAGAAGAAAAGATTGAAGAAAACATTTAATCCGTCCCTGATATTGTTCTTTTTTAAGATACACAAGTCCTATAATCTTCTATGACTTGATATCATCTTCTTCTTCAAGATTTCCCTAAAAAGAGCCGGTCATAAAAAAATATTTCTGAAGGAAACCCAAAACAAGCAAGCTTGAAACATGAAATATTGCATTACATCGACTACAGTAAACAAAGAAACAGACCAAATTAGCATTTAATGGATGCACAGAGGTCACACTATTACGCTACAACATGAATTCGTCGAATTTGAAGTTAGACATAAACGAAAAAAAAAAAACAAAAATAATCCAAAGAATATTAAAAAAAAAAAGAAACACGTGCGGCATTCTTTTTTTTTAAACTTGCTTCAAACTCAAACTCAAAGCATTTATTTCAATTAGACCATTACGGCACTTTTGAAAGTCAAAAATACAAAAAAGAAAATCAAAGCTACAGTCCCAGTCACAAGGCATAATAACTTGAGAAAGTAGTGTAGTTGCCCATTCCCTAGCGTAGATCTCTATGGAGAAGAACGGGCAAGAAACTCCATGGACACTCTTTTAAAATCAAAATATTGTTACAAAACTTCTCCATTCCTCTAGGAACTCACTAAAAGAAGTCCCATGTAAATCCGACCACTATAAACTTCGTTCCATCTTATTGTCTAATTGCACTTGACTACAATGAATTTTATGGATCCACCTATCCTTTTCCAAGACTGTCAAAATTAATTAAATTTTAACGCCACTTTTACGGCTCCCTACTCCGTAAACGCCATCTAAAGAGCTAAACCTCATTAAATGACAAGGAACGTGCGAGTTACAGATAAAATTACTTATCACAATAGACTTACGAAGTCGTAAGGTGGAGCTTGAATATGATGATCCCTATTAATACCTAATGTAACGAATATTTATCAAATTACAATTCAAAATTCATTTTTAAGACCCCGTACCGAAGAAACTGAAACAGTTTGATGCATGTTTGTAACTGTTACCTTTTTAGTATGCGAAAGTCGGGTAGGAACACAAGAGGTCAGATCAATTCCAGAAAATATCATATCTCAAACGAAAAACCAGGTCGAGCTGATGAAACAGAAAATAGTGGTAAGCCAAGCTTATCCAGACACTATAAATAGTAAGGATAAGGAAGATGAACGATTAGTTCCAGGTTGTAAAGATTCAACTAAGAGTAACGGGTACGCTACATTTACGCTCCACGTGGATTAGAGGATTAGAGTGTGCCAACTAATATAAGGTTAGCTACACCCATAACAGAAAACGACTGAAGATACGGAGTATAATCCGCATTAAATATAATAATAGTAAGTGTAAAAAAGAGGCAGTTAACGAAGCCAAAAAGTTCAGAGTAATATTTGGCTTGCCCCAAAACGAAAGCAGCAATTTGTATAACGATTAGTATTTCCACAAAGTTATGTTTGTCCATTGAACTATCACAAGATGTACGCACATTTTATATTGGCGTCTTTTAATCTCGGTAACCCGAAGGGTAGGAAATAAAAAATCGGTCATGAACACATCGAAATGGTGCTGGAATGTGATCGGCCCCAAAATATACAGAGTGTAAATAATTTTAGAAAGATTTGTTTGAAGATATTTTATCGAAATATATTGTGGCGGTGAATGCCGATGGGTGTGAATGATTTCATCTGGCGATTGAGAAACATCAATAGTAGATATATGAAAAGTTAGTAAGCATTGCTTCTCAAGAACACAAGAAATCACTGATTTATAGCTCTAGGGCTAGTCCACCACCGCTTCAAACCGCCTGAAAGGAGATGGGTACACACTCAACACATGTGATCGATAATAGTGGCTTGCCGTTGTTGTGTCAATATTTCAATATTAGATTTCCATATTGCAAAACATACAGCTGATGCTACGGTACGCGAACAAATGTGTGCAGAATAAAGTAACGCGTTTATTACGGCAACGTGACTTAATACCATTGGTAAACAATAAAGACATGAAGAGATCATGAGAAGTAAACTTTCATCACCGCAGAAACCGAAAATGTGTAATTTGCATGAATGTTTTAATCTAGTAAATGTATTGAGAGATTCAGGGCTATTCACCCTGATTTTTCCGCACGGAATATTCTAGAAGCTGTAGCAACTGGGATGTGGGACTGTGCCAGTGGGGCTCTTGATTCGCTAACGCTATGAAGTAGGGGGATAATAGTTTTACCTTACCTCCAGCCGAGTCGGGCGAAGCCAAAGTGAATAAACCGTCGAGTCGAGTCAATTTCCGATATTAGATTTGCCTACAGGCAGAAGCGAGGCGACGGTATTCCGGGTCTGCTTTATCTTTAGCTAGGACGTTAGTTGAATGGTGTTTTCAATCAGGCTGTGGCGTCTTGATCGATACGACTAACACTGATTGAATACGCTCGAGATTTTTCTTGCTTTTAGGTAAACTCTTTTGAACGAATTTCGATTGAAAATCTGCTATGCTGCAGTTCGATTGAATAGACGTTAATAAGTTGTCATTAACAACAGCATGATTAGGTAGTTCCTCTATTCAGTGTGTTACTAATTCTTTGGATATGGAAAAACATATGAATACAAGGAAGGATCCACTACTTCAGTGATCGGCAATCTTTTTTTGTATAAGTATGGTACTATGGGGGTCTTTTCCGCCTGACCATTTTTAATTTTTTTCGCTTAAATCATGCGGAGGCGCCGAGTCACGCCCCCTTAAAGTTTGGGCCTATTAGGAAAGCGTCAACTTTGGCGCGCAAAATAACAATATCTCTCGTTGGGCGTGCGTCGTCAGTGCGCTCGGCCGATTCGGTATCTTTTCATTCATTTTTTCTACACAAAGTCAACGGGGCGGGGCTAGAGAGCGTTTTTATGTTGCGAGTGCAAGCAAAAATAAGCTTAGTGGTGGTCAGGCGGGAGTGTCCTTGATAGTACATTTAGAAAATCGGAAAATTTTGGGAGGTTACAGTAGGTACACCATAAATTAAAACTCAATTTTACATAATATTAATTAACATTTATTAGGTATTGAAGTTTTGCGGCTGTTTAAGTAGGTAATTTTCCTAAGTTTATTTTTATTTTTCCGAGGCACACCAACGAATGACCACGGTACGCCAGTGTGCCGCGGCACACACTTTTTGGAACACTGCACTACACAACTACATAATATTATGTATGTACAAATTATAAGCACAGTGCCATTTTGAGTACATGCGCCAATGTCTGCTGCCATGAAAGGCACATAAAATTCAATAAATAACCTCCGGGATCAAGTTATATCTCGAAAGGGGCTTCATAAAATCTCCAAATTTCGCATCGAATGACATTAGCTACGAGCGGAAATAATAAATGAAATCGAGTTAAAATTCACGGGATTACGTTCATCAAAGGGGATTTCGATCAGAAGCATCCGGAAAACGCGCGGCCTTGCCAAAGACGTGTCTCTGCTTAGTGGGATACGTGTTCCACGAAATTCAGTCAATGAAATTGAGTAAACATTATATGAGCAAGTATATACATCGCACGTCACAGTCGTTGCTACGGTCTGTACTGTTGATTCACTCGGCTCAGCGTACTGAAGGTGAAGACGAGGGAAGTTTATTGCAATATGTACTACCAGATAATATTTATAGTTCTCAGTAACTATTCTAAAAATTGCACACGTCTCGTCTCCACTCACCATTGGTTGATGCGTTGAAGAGCTACGGTTTAACAAGGTTCATAGTGGTATTTCGGTAACATGATAAACGCAATATTTACAGAAACAGCAGATTTATTTGAATCATAAATTAAAAACTACCACTGATATTTACAATATTGGTTACACCGACGAGTTTTAGTGCTTAACAACTCTGTTTCCGTTTGGTTTATATATTAATTCTGTTTGAATACAAAATATATTGATTGTGAACGATGGGGCAGTGGATTAGTTAACCACGAAGCCGGTAAACTGTATGAAAATGTTTCAGTTACGCGTAGAACAGGGCGCGTGACATTTGAGAACTGCGGTAGGAGGGCTGCATTAGCATTTAGGGGATTAGCAAGCAGGGTACGAGTCGGAGACAAAACCTTTTTAGAAGCAGAACAAAGAAAAGTACGCATCGTTGCGTAATATTCCTCTGTGGACTGACATCTGCAGCTTTTGTACTGAAAGGGGAATTTGAATTTCAAAGCTTGCCGTACACCTTGTAGTCACGACATCGGGAAAGTTTCGAAATCCATGGAAAAGCTCATGTAAATTTTGGATAGGAAAGCTTTGCGATCCTTGGACATTTGCTGACCGATCTAGTTGTGATCAGTGTTGCGTAACGCTCATTCACTTCGCACTAATTAGCTAATCCTGGCATTGGCGACGAGCAGGGTGTGCTAACCAGGCTCCAGGGTATTTCGCGAATCACCTGGTGTTAAGTGTACGTGAGAATTGCCGCGCTCCACATAACTTAATTATGAGCTTGACGGCACCGCATAGGCACATTACCTTCATATTGGAGTAACGATATTACTTTTTATCGCATGCATAATAGGTATTAATCTTTCAGATTATGGGCATATTTGCTGTAATATTCACGCTGGCAACATATTGCTGAAGGTGTTACGGCGTAAGGTCGTAACATAATTCAAATACAAAATAAGTCTGTTCCTATTTTCTGTAACGATATTGTCTAACAAATGAATAGACCCCGTTAGTGATAATCATTAATTAATTACCAACACAAAGGTCGAGAACGTGAAAACACGCAAGTGAGACATAAATCTCAAATTAATTATTCAATCCACTGATCTGCTCAGTAAAAAAAGGTCTTGAAAGGACTCCGAGGGACCTTCATGTGCATGTGAGAGCATTACCCGAATCTAAACGATTATCCTTTGACCGTTACTGGCTATTGCCGGTGAGATCTGCTCGATGCGGTCCGCACCGGTGGTTCCTGGACAGTCCCCACGCGATTTCCGTTCACTACACCACTTGGATCAGTTCAATGCACCACCGTTTTAGACACATTGCTAAGTGAAAATAATCACGATGTTACATTACAAAAGCTTTTAGCGTTTACAAATGAAATTTTATTATTCCGAGCCGAATCTCGTAATCCAAAAATTACGAAATGATTGAATTTCATGTGAGATTATGCTAAAGCCATTCGTCCGTGGAGGACGTGCATGGCATACTAATTAGGGCTCAAAAGAAAATGAATCAAATTAAGTAAAAAAAAACGCCTCTAAGTTATTTAAAGAAACCTAAGCTCGTGCTCTCGTCGCTTCTCTCTAATAATCTGAAATACATCTCAAAGAATAAATCGTATAAATTAGTGCTAGGAAGAGAAAATCAAGAAAACTGTATATATCTAGAGTAACATACATAGCGACACGGACGAGTTAATGAGCAATTTCCAAGAAACATTAAGTTGGAACTTTGCGAATATAAGGGAAAAGTTTTAGGTAAGTTCGTTCTCCATTACTATATTAACTGCTTAGTCCAATTGGACGTGGGCGAGGTATATGAATGAATTTCACGTCTGACCAGAGTTCGTGGTCGGCGCCTGTGCACTCTGGATTTTATTAGTAACTCAGTTAAGGACCTGAAGTGTCTGACTGAATTATTCTGGAACGTCTGCCAGATAATTCATTTAATCTTTACCAAATTACTACTTGAGAAGTCCATCGAACCGATTGAGTACAGTTTATTTGCAGTATGTGTCGATTGCTTTATTTATTTGAATGTACCTTTTTTATGGTTTATTTCAAACTGCCTACAGTCAACGGAGCAAAGACTGGAGCTATCAAATGAGATTTGTGAAAAGCTCCTTTGCTGCCTTGCAGAATTGCAAATTTAATTTTTCCAGAGCTTTGCTGTGCTCCCAACGGATATTAAATGACTGTTAAACCTGCAAAAATCACTACTGGAAGAATATGTACTAAGAATTAAAAATAACAGCAAACGTGGTTTATCAAACTGAACTTTTATCATTTAAGTAATGCATATATGTAAACAAATAGCTTAATTAAAACAAAGATTATCTTAGAGTTTCTGTAAACGCCATTATCTCCCCAAAGTCAAGAAAATGTCTCACATTCCATATCGTTTCAAAACCATTGAATAAGTTTTTGACGCATTTGATCCGAATAGTCGGTAATTCGTGCAGAAAACAGTTTTAGGTTAGAAAAAGTTGTCAAACGATGAAACGAGCAGATAAAGTGACAGGTGTTTATTTTGTAGCCATTTGTGGAATAGCACTGTAGTTCCTTCCATTTGACACTCTAGTAGTCACGCAAAATAGCAATCAGTTAATTCCTTTTAGGTAATATGCTACGATATTGTTCAATTTAGAAATACATTGGCTTCCTAATTGTATTACAGTATTTGGATCTAGATGAAAATAGTGGGTACTTGAAAAATAATCAAGGTCCTAGTTTGATAACTGTGGCGTTGGTATACCATGATGACTCCGTGTAACAGATTATAAGCTTAATAAAGTGGTTACAATACATGCAACTCTGACCGTTCCAATTTTTTAGTTTCCCAATCGTGAAATAGCCAATCACATCGGAAAAGCATCTGTGTGATCAGAGTGAAAAGAATCCTTACTTCCTTTAATCTTATCGGATATCTGGTCGAGTGTCTGGATCCCATCAGATTTTAGCACCGGACATTCAGCTGCACGCCCGTACTTCCACAAAGTAGAGATTTTAACGAAAGAGGCTATTACACACAAAGTTGTTTACTCCACTATTACTATTCTTTGTAAGAACAGCTACAGACTAACTTTGTATCGTCTGAACTATTTCATTACTCATAGGCAACGGCAGGTGTGCTCCATTTTAAAGCACGTCTGCGCTTTTCATCAGGTGAAGCCGCGGACGCGATCCTTTCCAGAATAATAATGAAATAGGTTTCTTTAAAGCGTGGCATGCATAATATTTTATTGTTCTACCCAGATCTGCATGGTATGACGATTAAACATTCTTTGAATTCCTTGATTATTAATCTTTTAACAAGGTTCATCTGGGATTTTTTTTGGCCTTGAGCCTACCTACCGCCACTCTCAGGTCTACGTCAGGTGGTCCGCTTCTGGCACCGCAGACGGCGGAGCCATAGACGGGGGGGATGTTCCCCTCGCGAAGGGAACCGCGATTTCCGGTGAGGCGGCGAGCCTCCTTGCCGGATTGTCGCCATGGGATCTGGAGGCGATAGTCCTCGCGCGCCTGCACAAACTGCGCACGGTTGCTCTACGCCGGGAGGAAACTCCGCTGCCGTGGCAAATCGCCGCTCAGCGGGCATACCTCCGGCGGGATCTCATGGCGACATGGAGAGAGCGACTGTTGCAACCCCGTGCAGGGCACGCCACAATAGTGGCGATGAGTCCCCTTTGTAGTACTCTTTGACCCCGTGGCGCCTCTCAAGCCACTCCAGCTTGAGAGGCGCCACGGGGTCCTCACCTTCCGCCTGACGCAGGTCCTCACCGGACACGGTTGTTTCGGGAGGTTCCTGCACCGAATCGGGCGGGAGAAAACGCCCGGATGTCACCACTGAGGATAGACCGGAGGACACGGTAGAGCACACGGTGGAGGTCTGCCCCGCGTGGGCAGAGCTCCGCCGTGTCCTCGTAGAGACGATCGGCAGCAGCGATCTCTCGCGTCCGGCCCTGGTTCAATCCAGGGTCCGGAGCGAAACGGAATGGGAAGCCGTCACCTCCTTTTGCGAAGCAGTCATGCTAGCGAAGGAGGTGGCGGAACGTGAGAGAGAGAGAGAACCTCACGTCCCAGCCACCGCGGGAGACGCACCGGGCGTCGGAGGCCACGTGGTGGCCCCCGGCCACGGTAGGCGCGCGCCTGTGGACGGTGAGCTATGGCCTAGCTCGCCGTCCGTCCGTCTTATGACGACAAGCTGTGTCGACGGCGCGTTCGTGTACCACGCGCGCCTCAAAGAGATGTCAGCAGAAAGGAAGGGGTCCGCAATGGCCGATGCCTGCCGAGGCTGCGGGACTGTTCGAAAGAGATACCGTGGCCCCGGAACATAAAGGGCGAAGAAGGAACATGGAAGGCTTTTAGTCAGTAAAAGTCTGACACTCCCTCCCGCTCCGCCCAGAGCGGGTCCTCCCGCTCATCATCATTAATTTGATGATTTCCCAACCGAAAAAAAAAAGGATTATCTGCAATGGAAAAGATCGGGCGCTTATTAGAAAACGCACACTTTCTTGCAGCAATTAATAAAATTTATGAGAACATTACTCTCACTTACACGGAGGTAGAAAAACAGGGAATAAGCGCACTTGTACAAAAACTGTCTCACTAAATGATTTAGGTATCATGATGTGCCGCACCGGCGGGATAGCAACGTTTGTGAGAAATTGGATGTGGGCGTCGTAAAGCGCTACTTGTATGCTTCGTTATCTCTGCTTTTAAATTAATTAAACCGTATAACGTGTGACAATAAACTTCCACTAATATCTAAAAGGATGGAAAATTATTTAACGTTCACTGTCATGAGTATGCGATTATCTAGCAAAAAATTTCACGCTGTGTTACAGGGGCACAAACTTTTTCCTCTTCTAAAGCCTGGTGAATTTTGTAAAGAAATATCTCTGATGTTAGGCCTTACATAACAACAATAAATCATGTTACACAATACGTGACTCTACACTAAAGCATGACAATAAAGCGGCAGCTTCACGTACATACGTTGTCAGACACACGCATTAGTCACACAATCGCAAGACTGGATGGCGGGCACACTGCAGTTAAAGCTGGATTTCATTTCGGCCTTTGAACCTATTCAATGGGGTAATCTGCGTACCTAGACTGAGTCAGAGGAAAAGAACTGTTTAGGTTTGTTAATTTAAATTAGCCAAATTATCTAGTGAGGATGGGAAGCAGACGACCTTTGTAGTAACATTAACTTCTTTGCAGCGGTGAACCAACCTGACGAAACTAGAATATGACATTTTGTTGGAAAAGAAATGCAGACGCATGAAATGGTTGAGATTCGAAAACTGAATTATTTATTACCTTTACAACCATCGATCAATGGGTAGGTAGATATGGTAAAGTTTTTGAAGCTCTGCTCCAGATAATCGATAGCAGAATAAGGAAAAACATCATAAAAGGAAAGAGGGAGGGAGGATTATATCCGGCAGTGTGTAGGAAAAGCCTGCCCGTGTAAATTATGATGCTATTAGAATGTATTTTGCTCGTGTGTAGAGGATCTTGTTTCGTGGGGTGAATTATTTCTTAATGTATTGGATCTCCGAAAATAGTAAATGTTTTCCACTGTCTGACTATTTTTGAAAGGTTTCACTCAGTTTTGACGCAAATATTTTGTGGTGAAGAAGATATTGGTATTATCATAGGATATGGTAGCTTGGATATTATTATCTAAACTAAAGGTTCAGAAAAAAAGATGGAAGAAATGGCGGGGCAATACTGGCTAGTGAGATATGATAGATATAAAAGGATCAGATGTTGTAGACTGCACCCCTTCGCCCCCATTTCTAAATTGCCGAATTGGTGTAAAATATTAATGGCACAGATTAATCCGTTTTCAAGCCAAAAAGAGACACTAAGTCAAATAAAAATGTATTAAAGCACTATACATGACAAGTATACGATCGCAATTAAATGACAAACAAATGTTTATTGTACGACTCTGAAACACATCAAAATGCAGGCAGCAATAAACGGATCGCATAAATGCGATAGCCATTCAAAAGAGATTGAATTCATTATCTTGCGCGGTGTAGTTAAATCCAGGCAAAACTGATCTGATTCGATTTACTGTAGGGCTGCTTTAGCCATTGCATAATTGGACTTTGGAAGGACGGGTAAGAATGTGCAAGGTGGAAACTAAATTGTAATTAAATTATTTGGAAAACCAGGGGCTTGGGAATGGTAGTCATACTCATAACTCATGTCAGTTGGGGTTTACAATGGGGCTTTCTCGAAACTGTCTAAAAGTTAGTACAGATGTAGTCGATGTAGAGATAGTGGTATTGTATTGTATGCCTGGCATGGGCTGGTGTCCGCAACTCCACTCTCAAGGCGCGTGTTTTGCGTAAGGAGGCAGTAGTACAAATAATAAGAATGAAATTCACTCTAAATCAAGGCACATTTCACAAATTTGGAGATGAATGATTGAGTCCTGACAAGTGCCGAAATTAATTAAGAAAATCAAGAACAAAGTCCAAACAAATTAATAACTGACACTTAGTAAAAGACTACACAGATTAATCATTAATTGATTAATTTGTGTTGCTGCACCTGATGTAACCAATATAGACATGAAAATGTTTGGTTAACGTATAGTTTTTAATGGAGTTAACATCATTACCAACCGTGAACACCATAAAGATAAACTTGCAAGGAAAATGTTCAGGAGATTCATTGTTCTAAGAATTTCTTTGAACAACGAATTTTGCTTACTTATATGTCAATCTAACAATAATGTGCGTAAATCTTGAAGTAACAATACATACTTTGTCTACCTCCATTAAAAGCAGCGAAATAACATTAATCTCTTTTCAGGAAGAACAGCGTTACACGAGATAAAGTTTCCCAAATGGACATAATGGGAAAAAAATCGGCAGAAACTTTTCCGAAAAGAAAACAGACTGATTTTAAAAGATTTCGATAGTTAAAAGCACTTGGAAGCGTTAAATCACTTGTTAAACGACGCCTTTTGATACAAAGCCAGAAAATCCCATTTCAATTAGGAAGGATTTAAATTCTGTTGGCAAAATGGAGTAGCGTACACATCACACACTTGTCGTGATACCGAAGAGACAGGGAACGAGGTATCAATCGAGCTTAGCGTGCATACGAGTCTGTCTCCGACACGACCCAGGGCAAACATAATTACGTTCACCATGTTGACTTTCAGCGTTTAGTTCGTGAATTACTTGCACCACATAACACCCTATAGCACGTACACCGACGAATTCTCCAAGACTGGCGTTATTAAATTTTTCCTGAAAAGCAAGAATTCTAATAATGGAATGGGCTGTAACATAATTAATGTTTTTCATCAGGGCAGGGCCTCCAAAGGTTTCAAAGATGACATCAGGTGGTCCGTGGCCAGCGGTAGTCATTAGTCACTTGCCTTTAGAATGGAATGCTTTTAAAAAGTTAAAAGCAAAAAAAATGTCGATACTGCGGTAACTCGCTTGTATTCTAAACCTGCACAGTGAAATGAAACCATTCTGGAGTACGTTTCAAAGAAGAAATTTGATTTGAATCGCGGTATCTCCATTTGTAACTTTGTCTTGTATTAAATTGAATTCCAATTGAAGTCTTCGAGGAGTGGATAATTTTCAGCGTGTACAAAATAATATTTCAATTTATTGCAATTGTGCGGAACACAAAGCGTGGGCGTCACGTCACATCAAGGTATCACGACACTCGATCCCATAATGGAAACACTGAGTGTCTCTATATTCAATTTTCCATTTAAAATTAAACCATGATAACTCAGTCTATAAGAAAATGTATTCATAACTACGTTGTACGGAAAGACATTAGCACAGCTCAATGTATTGATTTCTCGCCATTATACTCACAAAGTAGGTTTCAATATGAGGGATAGCAACGACGTGAACATGTTCCGAGCTTCATAAATTATACAGAGGTTCAGTGGAATCGTAGAAACTGGTGGGAACGTACTAGAATTAAGTACCCACCCTCTTTCCCTGTGCTGTAACAATAAGGGGTGAACTACCTTATGTCCTCAGGCAGTCTTATTATTCGGTTCCTGATTGAAACAAACGTACATTATTATTTGAGATTCTGTATCAATTTGGATATCATTTCTGAATACGTAGAAATTGAATACATTTTCATTATGTATTTCGATGTCAAAATACTATAAGTTATTATTTGAGTTCTACATATATATCAATACTCTTTATCAAATCACTTTGAAAGGAGTCTATACTACATAATGTATCAAGTCTAGGGGGCGGCGGCGTCAACTTCAATTATGAAAAAAGTCTTTTCATCCCTTCTATTCAAAAAGTGTCGTTTTGTTCCCCTTTTAGCGGGAGCAAAGTAGCTCTTTTCTCCACTAGACTTTTTAGCGGGCAGTAATGAGATTTGAATTTGGAACATGAATCGTTCATTGAAATCAAACGAAAATTGTATGAATTAGTGTTTGTACGGTGCGGGGGTCAGCACCCGCATTGTAGAAAATACCAAATTAAGAGTTGCAGATAGTTCGCCCATACCGTTGTCACCGCGCTCTTCTACATCAAAGAAACCTTTTCCTGAGCACCAGCTAGATACTGAGATTACAAACACTCAAAATACCGGATGACATTTTTATCACTTTCCAAAAAAAATGGGTATATTCGGTGAATGGAGTAGTAGCTTAGGGCATACCTAGTTTTGTTTTTCTTTTTTCCACAGTTTAGAAAAGAATTGATCCATCATCAAAAAACGCTACAAATTTCAAGTAAACTTTTCATATTAGAACAAAGAAAGAAAAATAAAAACAAAAAATGTAAAATATCGAATTACACATCAAACGAAAAAAAAACTATGTGTGGCATTTGCTTCTACTCCGTTCACCGATTATACCCATTTTATTTTGAAAGTGATAAAAATGTCATTCAGTATAAATAAATCCACAACTACATAATAATCCCAAACAAAACACACACAGTGAAAATAAATTTTCAAAATTTCGCTAGTGTATTAGATATAAATATAAATTTGTAATTGACCTTTTTTACATTCGTCATTTTTTTAATTAAACTTATTCATTAATTACTTAAATTGTCATTTATTTATTTTCTCATAGAACGAGATGAAAAGTAGAGTATATGACTCGAGAGCAAACATATTTTTCCCTCAGGCGATATACTTTGAATCCCTCGCTACGCTCAGGATTCTATTTTAGAATCCCTCGCTATGCTCGGGATTCTATTCTAGAATCCTTCGCTTCGCTCTGGAAAATAACGCCCTCGCCGTAAAAATACCATTTTGCTCCCTTGTCATACAATCTACTATATCACCAACATAGCTCCGCCCGTGACGCAGGTAGGGGTAATTAATGTGGTGTTAGATTTCAGCTTCCAAACTAAAAGTATTAACAGGCAAGCGCATTTACTCCACAAGTTATAGGCAAATGCTCCGAAAATTATGGCAAGGCACATCGACGTTCGTATAATAGTAGTTAATATCACGATGAAGGCTAATTCGAATTGAAAATAACACATTCCATTATCTCCATCCAACAGTGAACTCCACAAGGAAATCAAAGTTACGTAACACCCTATTTGCCGAACCGAAACAGAGCAATACGCAGCAAAAATATAGTTTTTTAAGGAGTCGGTCGATGAAGTTTCCGAAACCAATATAGAAGTATAATCAATGTAGGTCTAGTAGTCTTGCAGTCTGCGAGTCTGCGGGCGCGTCGCGTAGTTATGTAACATTCAGCAGTCCTGTCTAATCAATACCGGCGCCCGGCACTTCATGCTAGGGCCAATGTACGAGGAAAAACCTCGAGGCAAGCTCCACTCTACGGATATCTGGGCTAGCATCTTGGCACAGCTCTCCCTGATTTTGGTGTTCCCGTCTTGACGTAAGGATCACGTGTAAATGTGACCGTTTAGATTTGAAGTTCCAGATATCTGTCGAATTGATTTCCGTGACGGTCAACCAAGAATTGGGATGTTGTTTTCGTTACGTAATTGGATTTGTTTCTAACGTAAAGATACAACTAAGTACTAATAAAACTTCTGCAGAAATTCTTTTTATCTTTTCGTACGAAAATTAAGGCTTCCTTATTCTCCAAGGTGGCAAATGCGGTCATTAGAATACATCTCGAGAAAAGAGCAAAATGGTGACGGTACTAAAAACTTATCTCTGGAATGTTCCGGGGAGGAAGTAGGACCGCGCCCACAGTTTTATAATGTGAATAAAATACCTACTTACTATTGCCTATTAAATCCTACGGCACTAAGAAGATGGGATTGTTCACGATCTGCCGGTTCAGCACGAAACGATTTAAATAAAAACCTATTTTCCAACCGAGTAACTACATTGCCTCAATTCGTCTTCCAAACCATGAAATGGATCTTTTCATGTAGTAGTATTATCATAGCTAGGCCAATTTGCGTAGAATGCCTATAAAATGGGGGAGCTCTCAGAATAGTAGGGGCAATGTTCGGATAAAGAATGTCAAAGTACATTTTATTACTTGCGTTGGCATTCCTTCTTTGGCACAAATAGGCCACAAATCACATTATTCTTCGTGACAATGGAAAATGTGTTATGTTTCACCATGCATTAAATTTTAAGATTTTAGCTCTGTGTCTTTGTACTATTGTTATTAAAACATATTTTCCCATTTCCATCCCAATTTATGGGCATTTTACTTACATTCATTACAATCATTCGATTTATTTGCAGGAACTTGCCCACGTTTTTAATTCTTATTCGTCTGTAGGTAGGGTGTTACTGGCAAATAAATGGCTGGCTGGATAGGCAACTACCCGCACATATTTTCTTAGTCTCGAAGTGACACTCTCGAGAATAGATGGGAGATTTTCAGCCCCAGACCAAATGGCACACTTACGTAACAAAATCTGTCAGAAATTATACTGAACTCCCCAAAAAACGTAGACGAATACTCTATTTTATGCTTTCGCAGAATCAAGAAACATTTTTAGGTGAAAAAAGAATATACAAACTAAACTGAATATAAAAGTCTCACTATGGAAATTAAGCACCAGAAATTCTTATCATAAGTCCTTCAGTTTTATTGCCTTCTTTTCAGCTTTTGTAGTTAAAATCTCTTACACAATCATACATTATTTTGTGACATACCAAAAAATCCTGGATTTTTATGACTATGGCGTGTACGCATTTATGGCGAATAAACATTTAAATGCATTGTACTTTTCATAGTTACTGTGAAAACAATAATTATGGCTGCAAACGTTTTTTCATTGATTTATTAGGATCTTATATGACAGACGGAGAATCTGTTAAAATCACATATAATTATTTACCATGAGCAGATCCGTCGAAAATACAAAAATGGCTCCGTAAGAAAACAGAAACTTCGTAACGTCGAAAAGCTAGAAGTGAGCTTACTGATAAGCGCACGAATAGCTTTCTTAAAGGAAACCCTGGCGATGGGCCAGCAAAAAGGTAAGACGAAAAATAAAACTGTCTTTACCTACATAGGTATATTGCTGTCTTAGCCATGTTCGGTGTTACGACTAGGCAAAATTGAACTACAAGTAACTGTGTCAATGACAGGCACGCACGTAACCCTAACAGGCTATTGCGAAAGGATACCCTGAATTTTGTTTCAAGGACTTTCTTCAGTAACCCCAGTCCATAAACACGAATTCATTCGAACAGCGACACGCAAGTCCCTTATGACTTTTGACCTTTCTTACTAATTTAAGTTTGACGTAAGAACGAACGCGGTGTCAGTCTGCTAATTTATAAGCGTAGGTAGCTCCTATAGGTAATGTCCTCCATTTTGAAGATACGGCGAGCGTACGGAAAGCGGAGATACATTACCGACTCTTGGAAATCGATACGAAAAGTACACAGATATCGAAAATGGTCGATGACTGGAAGCTCCTAATGGCGGTGTTCATTTACATATAAATTGCCAATTTTTACCACGCCAAAAATACGTTGATGGATCCGTTCCTATCTGTCAGTGTTGAGATGAAAATGAATAATTTCGATTCGATCCCAGCCTTGTTAGAGTCAGAATCAATGATATTCGTGTCAGGTACTGAATTTCTTGACGCCGCAATATTTTGGGTTTTTGGGATTGCAAAATCTGTCTCCGAAATAAAAGGCAAACAGACAAGAGTCGAGGGCATTCTACAAAGGTTCCGTAATAGACATTTTGCTACGGAATACTAAAAAACTGACCATTTCACGCTACGAGTATCCTCGAACCCGTATAATCTGATAATAAAAATGTTTTCCGAAATAGAAAGATGGAACGGTCCCAGTGGTATGTCGGATACGTAATCCCATCTGATTTATACATACGAGTACACACTGAAAATATTTTGCACTTATATTCATGAAAGGGGTAGAGGAAAAACGTACGCTGTTGAAATAAATATAGTTTCGTTACATTTCTTTGAGAGGGCCCTTCCCGGTCCGTCTATCGTCAACACGAGCATGGTCGAAAAGCTTGTTGTTTCATCCAGAGCCACAGCGGCGATAGCCTTCAACTCCCCTGTCTCACCTAGCCCCAACCCCGCACTACTTTACATTGAACGAAAAATAGTGTTCGAAAATTTCTTAAACTCGTTCCAGGAAATAAGTGTTTTTGAATAAGTCTTACAAGTTAGCCGTGTGGTATCCGGCAGAGTAGAATAGAAGCAACCCATTACACTCACGGGTGTCGTATAAGGCGACTAATGTCTGAGGCAGAACACCTTGCGCCTCCGTAGACCAGAGAATGGGCAGCAGCGTTTTCTGTTAGTCTTTCATCACTGCGATCTCCAATCCGCCTGCCAAGCGTGGAGATTACGGCAAATTCCTCCCATCATGGGTGATGCTTATGTCCAGCTGTGGACGTTATGGGCTGTTGATGTTGTTACAAGTTTGTGAATTAATATTTGTCATTTAGAATCTCCAGGATGTTTTCTTTACTTTTACAATTTATGAGTACATTATGAACGACCAAAGTTGAGGTACAATTTGTGTAAACAGCAATTTTTGGAGGCTTAACTGAATTTGTTTCTACAATTTTTATTTTTTGTTTTGTTAGAAACCTAGATAATATAGTACACACTGTACACAAAATACCTATTAGTTCAAAAAAATCAAAGATACATATGTAACAAACAACGGCATAATCATGTACGAGCGTTTGTATGAAAAGTATGACGGGTTGGCAGCTCTTAAGTGTGCTAAGGTCAATATAAATAATGCCTAAAAGTTGGCATTGTAGCCTAGTTGGTCTAAAAATATGGCGATGTGATTACAGTGATATGGAGTTTCAAGTTTGAGTAGTTGAGGCTATCGCTGAATTTTCGCAAGATATTCTCGTAGAGTCATAGACCATCGATCGGCTACGAAAAGAAAAAATACATTAATCTTGCTACGGTCCTTCGACTGACTATTTTTATTTACTCTTCATTCATCAAATTACAGGAATACAAGATGAGACGTTAGAAGAATAAAATTTTCTTTCCCAAAGGAAAACTACTGAATGTTTCATTGGATCTCGTACAGTTTACCCACAGGGAGTTATTCCTACGTGCAAGGATGACAATGTACGCGAGAGCTACTTGCATAATGAAATCGCAACATTTGAATAACATCAGCGAGGCTCTCACTACCAGGGAAACAGGATAACACAGTATGTGTAAGAACGTTCTCGAACAAACGTAATTTCGAATACTGAACAGCTTAGGCGACTTCCAAATAAGATTATTCCGCCACACGACTGCTCTCAATGATCAAACTCGAAATTTCTTCGTTCAACTTCCTCGAACTTAATTGAGTTATTTAATCAGAGTTGGAAAACGTATGCGAGTTAGCGTCCCCTTAGTCACCTTGAACAAGACATAGCTCGACAAATTTCCAATGAATGTTTTCTTGACTGGAATTGTGCGCAGCACTTGAGTTCAGCAAAGTCGTTGTTCACAATAGATACGAATAGCGTAGTTCTAAAGCCTCACTAACGCTATTGTGCTCCAAGAAATATTACGAGGGTAAAACACACAAACTTGGAAGCTGCTACCTTCGTATATAAGCTCTGACGTTGTATTTTTTTTTATGGGCTCTAGTCGGTGATCCCAAAAATACCAATCAAATATTTATTTTATAGAACAGAGGAACGATTTTAATAATTTTCGAACTGTGAAAATGTTGACCATCGATGTATCTTTCAAATTCGATGGTCAACCAACATCATAGGCTCGTAGGAAGCTGAGTAAATAATTTGAGACGCTATTAATAGCCCACTTTTATGCTGGCACTCCCATAAGAAAATTAATCGGGAAAGTAAACTGACCTTCACGCGATTAATTGGTTCCGCTTTTCCACTCCATCATGAGCTATTTAATCTTCGTAAACAAAACCTTAATTGAAGCAGGTTTTACGATATGAGATTTCATGTAATTATAGTACATTGCTTCCATCCAGTGTTGTATCTATATACGATTCTAGCGCAGCTAGTCACGCCCAATGTTCTGGAACTTTCCCTGCCCGCGTAATATGTACCTGCCTGAACCCCGGGTTACTCCGGGATTACCCCAGAAAATGCTCTATCTATATTATTTTGAAGAACTTAGTCAGTTTTATGTGAACGGATTTGAGATAAATCCTGGCCATAAGTTGTATATTTGGGCTGGAATTTTCTGGGATCGATCGGGATAACTCGGAACGTAAAAACCTCTTGGGTTCTCATTTCGTATATTTTCGAAAGTATTGTAACCTCTGATTATAAAATAATAGAAAAACCATTTTTATTAAACCGAATACTTCTACCTACTTAGATAGGTATCGCATCTAGAAAGGATTGTGCAATAAATTTTTATTTCCTACCCTGCTGAGAGAGCTCTTGTGAGTGCAGCTCCGAGCGAATGTTAGCTTTACCATAAAACTGTATCAAATTCACCTCTGGCCTTTTCAGCTCATAATCTAGACGAGCGAACGTCAACGTCATCCACTCGGAACAACGTACTACCCTCAGCAGTTTTATAATATGACGTAGTTCAATTTCCGACTGCATATTGTCTGCACAACATTAATTTATAACTCACTTTATTATATCAGCCACAGTACTAGATGAAATGTCAACTGCGTTGTGGAATCGTCTTGCAGTCGTACGATCCATCTCATTCGACTTAATGATCCGCTGACAACGTGGCTAGTTTATGGTGCAGAAAAAGGTGACCTATTTCAACGCATTTTAATGGGACTAAAAACACGCTTTGTAGTTGCAAGGAAATTGAATTGGTAATTCGAAAAAATACAATTCTTTTTTCTTTCAGTCGCATCTAGAAAATTCGCTAGATATTTTCGTCTGACTTGGCAGGTGAATGGAGTTGGGGCTAGTAATTTGTTAGTTCCCTACAACTAAGTGTTATTCAGTGTTCCTGCAAAAGTGAGCTTCGTCATGACAGCTGATATTCTTGGGAAGCTTCACCTCTATTCCTTAAGTGCATAATGTCGCGTGCCAGACACTGAAAACAGTCAATTTGCAGTAAATCACCTAAGAGGTCAGGAGTGACGTGAATCGCGCTACACGAGCGCTCTAGAAGTCTAGAAGGCAGGTAATAAGTACCTTACGTCGGTTGCCTATTACAGGTTTGCCTAGCAACTGAAAAAGCATTTGTTCCTATAAACACGAAGAAGTTGGATGTTCGATAAGTGAACGTAATGTGAACGAAATGAGCTTATAAAACAACTACCTAATAAAGGACTCAATGCAACCCAGAAAATTTAAGATAGATCGACCAACAAACTTGCTCTCCGTTCACAATCCCATATAACCGGGCGAGTAGAACCGTCCTATCGATTTAGTCTTCCTGCGCGCCTAGGACCTCGAGCGGCATCGCAGCGCACTACGCCATATCACAAGGAATTACTACGAATACATGTGCTTATCCCTCGTTAAAAACGCGACCCGATAAGTGAATTACTAGTATAGTAATTCGAGATTAACTTCCACTAATGCCTCACACTAGTATTTTTTTGGCATGCTGCCAGGATCCCCTCAGCTCCAGGAACGGAAGTGGTCGAGTGCCCATTAGTTGACGTATGACTAGTTTCTTCATCCCCTATATGGGGCAGTATTCATTTGAATTATGGATGGCAGAAAGTGAACTATTCAGACTTCGTGAATCGTGATAAGTTAAGTGTTACGTAAGCTATCGATCTTGAAATTGAACTAGAAATCTGCTAACAAATTAATTTTACCACTAAATCTACCCAAATGTCGGATACCGAAAGCCAAAATGCAAAAAAGATGCCTAAAGACAAAGGGGTCAAGAACTAAAAAACAGAACCATCCCCGCCCTAATTTAAACAAGCGATAACAAGTCCCCAACAACAAAATTTCGTCATAATTATTGATGACACTCGTAAAAGTTGGAAGCAGTTCAAACGTGCTTACTCGTATAGTCGTATAAGGCTCAGATTTTGAAACGCGTAAACAGAAATTGGTAACAATTTGGCGCCAGTGCATCTTAGTTATGAAACTTGCAGTGCGACCTGACCGGATCGATGGCGACCTCTTTAGCGATCAATGCACCAACTTAACTGCCCGGGGAAACCGTAGCGTGTGCTTTGTTACATTACAGAAATAAGTTGCCTCGGTTTAAATCGGGTCTACTATATGGATTGCCGATCTAGTTTTTAATCTAGTTTTAACTGTCTTTTGTGAGTGAAATGTGAATTCGTCGCCACGGAAAATGTTTCCACAGAGGACTCGACCAAGTTGAAGAGTATCTTGCCATGACATAACTTGAGTGACAGAAATCGGATTAGACACACCCAATCGCACTTTGTTCGGTAAAGTGGATCTGAAGATATAGCGAGAAATATTGTGAGAGATTTCGGTACTTAATGTTTTCTGAAAAGCTTTGTAAATTCTTCTAGATATTTAGTGACAGATTCTATACGTATAATTCTCCGTCTTTACTGTAGAAGATTGAAATGCCTAATTATAGCAACGGCGAAGTATGATGATGTCGATAAATTCAAACGCACTAAAAAGCAAATAGCTTTCTAATGAATACATATTTTAGAACGAAAACTGTGCCCTAATTGTACCTACAATACGATAAAAGAATCGATATAAACGATCTGAAACGGTAAGCGACAATCGTCTGAATAAATACGAACATTCCTTCAGCTCGCTTGTATGAAATAAAAAACCTTTTGAGATATTTCCGAAGAAGACTTTTCATCGTTGTAATCCTATACAAAGTCAAGCCGGGCAGATGAAGACTTCGCCATTTTACAAAGTAAAGGAAGGATACGAGAGAGCAAAAATAAAAACCGATGTTGGATGTTCCGTTTCTTTTTTTCGTCAGTAAAAGCATTTGCTCTGTGTTGAAAGTTAGAGAAGAGGTTTTTCGTTTTTGCTGACATTTTCAGAAAACCGGAATTGTTCACAATACAGTTATAGAAGAAATTCTAAATTTGTCATATAGTGTCTTCCTTACAACACGTACGTGTTAGTCTTATCCTTTTGACCTTCTAGAAAGATTTGTAAGGCTCTATTACTGTGGAAAATACGGTTACTTCCGCAGACGATATCTTAGCGTTAACAAAAGGTGCCATTTCAGGTAACATGAGCTACTCTTACAAAACATGTTATCTCTGAGGTCTTACGAAAAACGGCGTACAGGGTTTAGTGCGAAAAAATGATATCATCAAAATCCTTTGCAGAAGATATGACCTTCTTAGTCACAGTAGACTTATCTTTCAATGTAACTCTTCTTCTTCCTATCTTATGCAAGCCATATAATAATATGCTTATATTACGTAAATGAACTTCAAGTCAGAACTACATTCAGGGCTTAACAAGTTCAGAGAGTCGCGATATATCAGCTCTTTTTAATACTCTTAGAAAGTCTTGCGTCTTCGTTAATGTTGGCACACCACGAACACCACCACCTTTGAAATAGTAATGATTTGAAACTTGCTTTACGTACGAAGGTACCTATGTATTCTAGGTACAGTCCTTGAAGATATCGAGCGAACAGTAAATGTTAGTTACTGAGACTTTAACGCAGTAAGAAGAAAGGAGAAAATATTAGATAAACCAAGTAATAAAAGTGCTTTTACGACGCAAGTTGGGCGTATTTTCCTGATTGACATGCTAACTGTATAGATACACATTGGGCCATAAGTAAAAACAAGGTATCGTTTGTTATGTGTGGAACAACGCCCTATTTTTACAATATAAGTAATTAGAAAACAGTAGCTTTAATTAAAAATGGGCAGGTGTCGACGTTAACGTGACATGCATGCATTACTTTGTCCAACTCCATTACGGCTGTCGGAATAGAAACTAGTAATATTAGATTAGAACTAAGCAACATCAATCAACAAATTGAGTAAGAAATAATCGACGATACAGAAACTAAAAGTTTTTACATTAAATTAAAATAGCTAACGTAAATATTGTTGCTAAGCATACGATAGTTATCGGCTTTTCTAGATCCCTATCTATCACAACGAAGTACTACCTGCTGTGTGCGCCCCATTACGAGCTATTTCCCTAGCTGTGGCCTCCGTATATTTTGCAAAATATTCTTTGTCGTCGGGGAACTTATCATGGCCAGGCAACCGCACGCAACGACTACCCCTTTATAATTCTACGTGACTGCAAAATTTATAAGCTCCGATACATACGTCGCGGGCCTTACGTAACAAATACAAGCTGTTACCACGCCCGTAACAGCTTCAGTGCTTTACTACCCTTGAAAAAATAACCTACTTAAAAGCCTAAAACGTCTGTTGCTTACCGTCCCCCAGACATCTCACCAAATATTCGTATTAACTTCAAATTACGAAAATCCCTTATGAAATATTTAACAACTTAAGCTGCGTGACCTCCGGTATTAAAAGTTCTTTGGTCGAAGAAAATTCTCGTCCTAAGAGATTTCACCCTAAAGTGGTGGTCATTATGATGCCAGTAACAATGTTCGACGGGCCTGGAACCGAGATAAATATTCACGCCTCGCTGGGGATTCTGAAGTCGACATCGCTCCGGATACTCCTCAGGCAATGTAGGTACGAAAAAATAATAAGCAGCGAATATTTCGGCGAGTAACGCAATTTACTGAACAATGCCAAGCTTTCTTCTCTTCTATTTTGCCGTAGTGATCAATTGAATACGGAATTAAGGAGCCAATATTGAGAAGTTAAATAATGTAAATTATCAAACTGGTTTTGTGAATTTTTGATGTCATTATCAAAAATGTTTTAGTCTTTCCAACAGACCATCTTTGAATCAATTCAAATCGAAGAAGAAACTTGGGGACTTGAATACCGCTTTGGTTTTCTATTAATAATATTAAATGAATGTAAGCTGTCAGGAATCTTCCTAGTGGTTATACCTACAGACTCAAATCTATTGTACGCTATTGAATAACAGAGTATTTAACACCAACAGATGATTTAATTTAATTAACGGCACAATCTGTCTGTTGTTTCGTCGAGCACTAACGAGGTAGCCGCCTACAGTGGTGTAATTAAACCGCTTCAAAAGGCGCGCGACGATTCTCTGCTAATGTTCAGATACTCCTGAATAATATCCTCATTAGACCAAGGAGTTACACAACGTCTGTGATCGCCACCCACGACAGCACAAGAGTTATGAGGACACGCTCTCATTCCCGACATCCTGCGGGAAGTGAGGCTACTTGCGTCAGCATCGTGCAGGACCTTAGCCTCACTCTGTAGTTAGCCTGTTGTAGACGATCTCTCAGACGATTGCAAGTGTGATATATGACATTCGTCGTAAATAGTCAGCGAACTGATTCGCCATCATACACTTAAGGGCCGAGAATATTAACGATCTGATCTCATGAATGGAAATTCTCCAAGCACGTGCAATTCACACTGCCTCCAACGCGTTTGCATCTAATGAATTTACTCTGGAGATCTCTGGGAATTGAATCGAGTTATCTCTAAAAGGGTTTCCGTTTTGACGTGCCCCATATTCGCAAGGCTGTTTTCTAATTTCACAGCCGACTGCCTATTACGGGCGCTAAAAGATACGAGTGGAGTTCTGTGTAATATGTGGGGCAAGAAAAGTTTTCCGAATCACGAGAAACTTCTGCTAACTGGAATGGAGTACAATGGATTATATAAAGTTAGTGGAGGTACCCGCCGGCACGAAAATATATATTTTCAGTAGCACTGGCCATAAAACGATGCGCGGATTAATGTTTTGAATAGGCGAGTACGTCCGCTAATGATGTTGAAAAATGAGACGCACGGACTATTCAGGTGTACTCATTCATAAGCCATAATGCAAATGGCACAATGTTGGGACGGGTGTGGAAGGCCAACTATTCATGTATTAACCGGCAATCCCTACTGGTTAGTGTGTCCATCAATTCATTCACATGAGGAAGTAACCTTACTTTACAATTTGCAAATCTCGTAGTGGGTACTAGGCGTTGAATGAATGATTTATTCTAATCTGTCACGGTAGAAGCAGGTCTCGCTCTAGCAATTGATTATATAGGCCGATTACACTGTGCCGGTTTTGTGGCATTAGATTTCTGAAAATTAATGGCAACATTATGGGAGTACAAACCAGCAAAACAAAATGATTGCATGGTTACGGTGCTATATTCAGAGCAGTACAAAATTTGGCCTGTATTTTTCCGCTATAAAAGCTAGCGTACGTGGGTATCCAGTGGAGTATTTCGCCTACGGATGTGTTGGTAACCTTGGATGAAGATGAGCTCGTCTTGGAGCGCGTGCTGTGTCCTTTGACACAAATGCGGATGCGTTCAATTGGCGAGGCGGCCGTTATCGAACCGCGTTAAACACCACGCAAGGCTGCAGTCCCGCACTTTTGCGATGTTTCATCAAATTGGTGGGATAAAAGAACAAAGAAGAAAGGTCTTTAAACACAAAGCTTAATAAAAATCTGTAATACATTTAAATAAATAATCAATTGCCGCATGTATGAACGATCATTACTTGAGAACGACTCGACTGTTTTCTTTTTTTGTTTATGGGGCAAGTTTTTCAAGTTTGCTGAGCGCACTTCTCATTTACTTCGCTTATTATAGTTGGTGCCAGTTAAGATCGCAAAAGCGGTCATTGACCCACCTACATTTATTAAAGTTCTTAACTTTGAAATCCAAAAATAAGCCTGTTCAAGTCTTGAATCGTCATCTATCGTGATCTTCAACATTTTTTCTAATGAAAAACGATACATGGTTCATTTGTTTCGTTTCGTATGAATAGATATTAGGGAAAGGGCAATGACCGCTATTGCAATCTTAACTGGCACCAGCTATAGTTTCAGGCATAAACGCTCCACTTTCTACCTCGGAAGGTAAATTTTATTTAGTTATAAAGTGGGTCATGCATGATAGCAAAATCGATGGAAGTTTGTTCTTCAAATAACCTACAGAATGGCGATACAGGTTACCTATCCATCAGCCAACCAAGTAGAAATAGTTTACCGTGAAACCATCAAAATTCATAATTATACTTCTTATTTCTATTTCTGTTTTATTTCATTCTTCGCTTGCATAGCCTGCATGAGGAGTAGGCTTCTCCAATATTTATATTCGTGCATTTTTTAGATTTTGGCTCTATGAACACAGTCAAGTCTTAAGAGAGCGCCTGCCGCCATGCCGCTCAGTCAAACTCGCCTAAAAATGCTTGCTATTTCACCAAGCGCCCTTTTGAGAAAACGAGATGCGCTTATTATTCGGGAAAAAGGTTATTACAAAAAAAACTAGTAAATATTTATATTTGCAAAATAAAGTTATTTGAACTAATTGTTATATATACTAACTTATCTTTCGCCCGCGGCTTCGCTCGCGTTCATTTAGAGTTTGACAATTAATTCGGGTTGTATAATCTGCTTGTAATAATATAATTCAATCATGATTCGTTTTCGGATTTCAACGTTAGGAACGATGAGATTTCAACGCGGCGAGATGGACAGACGACATAGTTGCCGTTGCTGGAGGCTGGCACAGGATCGTGGAGATTGGCACAAGAAAAGAGAGGCCTATACCCAGCAGTGGGTGAGTTCGGGTTGTGGATGATGATGATGATGATGAGACCGAATTTTAATGGGTTTTCCCAGCTTAAGCGGCCAGGACTGGAAAGTTCTACCCTTGTTATTTTACCATTTGGAAGATATTTAGTGTTGCTCTATTTGTGCTCCTTATTTTTGATAGCATTTCTTACTTTTGCTGATTAATGGTTTAAAGCAGTGTTTTTCGGATTATTCTGATCTGTCACCCCGCTTTGTCCCCTTAGGGTGACAGATAGGAAAAAATGTTTGATCTGTCCCCCTGTTAGCAATGAGGGGACAGTTCGAACTTTATTCACTCCTTAATGGTTTTCCGTCCCCCTATCAGTGATAGGGGGATAGATGAAACTTTTTATTCCTGTTTGTCCCCCACAGAATTTAATATATTAATTCTTAAAAGTAATGCCACACATACTGCAACATTATATTAAATTAAAGACTAGTGGTTTAGGTTTATAATAATCTGTATTTAAATAAGTTACAAATATTTCTTTTGTTTTTCTATTAATCAGCCACAGTCCCATAAATCACAGTACGTATAGTAGATACAGTTACAATCAGTCTTCTGATTTCACTTAATTCAACTTAATTACAATAAAAATATACAAAGAAGAATAATATTTTGTTTTGTTATTGATTGATAGAATCAGTCATAGTCCGATAAATCACAGTAGGTATTGTACATATTACAATCAGTCTTCTGATTTGACTTCATATAGCCTAGTTACATATATATAGCCTAGTTAGATCTAAACACGTAAAAAATTTTTATTAGGAACATTTCCTCATCTAAAAGTTAACATAAATTGTTAGTAAAAATTAACATTTGTAATACTCGTATGAAGTCAAATCACAGGACCGATTGTTATTATACTTTTTATACCTGGATCACCTACTACGTGATTTATGTGACTGTGACTGATCGATACAGAAACAAAAGAAAGAAGAAGTTATAATAATCCAAACCGCGATATCATATATCTTTTATTTAATTCTTGAAAGTAAGCTTATACCATGTAGAATTACTTTTAAGAATTCATTTGAATTCTATGGGGGACAAACAGGAATAAAAAGTTTTATCTGTCCCACTATCAGTGATAGGGGGACAGATCAAACTTTTTTTTCCTATCTGTCACCCTAGGGGGACAAAGCGGGGTGACAGATTGGAATAGTCCTGTTTTTCAACCTTTTTCATGACACGACGCCCATATGAGAAAAAGTATTTGGCGACCCCCCCTTCGCTTTTTTTTCATTTATTTTTTATGTTACAAATATTAAATTCATACAATTTTTTTATGCATTTGCACAATAAGATTCGGATAAATATATATAGGTATTTAACACATGACCCCCCAGGGGGTCGCGACCCACAGGTTGAAAAACACTGGTTTAAAGAAATACATTTGTCTTCTCACCAGAATTCCTGTTGGAAAATAGGATGGATGACTTCAAAATATTTAATAAAAAATGTTTCATACTACAATAGTCACTTAGTCTCATTTTAAACAATATCCGCCAATCCCTACTGCCCCTGCCTGCAGGTCAACAGCACCAGACTCACTCGCCAGTATGAGTATTGCTTTACTATAGAAGTTTTTATTTTACCAGAAATTGACTATCTGCACCTCTGTAATACAGCTAGGATTCTCATAAGGGTCCATCAATAAATTACGTCATACGTTAAGGGGGAGGGAGGGGGTCGACGAAGTGAGACGTTGTGTGACAAGGGGGTGGGAGGGGTCCTAAATTTCGTTAATCTAAGTGTTAAAACACGAACTTTCAACTATTAACGAAAAATTCAAAAACATTTCCAACTCTATCTGGTATAGACATAAGGTTCAAATTGTTATGTCGGCCAGTCGCTCCACTAGTGTTGTTCGCCGTCCGCCTAATAAGTCTGAATCTTTAATAAAAGTAATTAATCGTTTTAAGTTTTGTTAAATCAATCGAAATAATTTCAGAAATGCATTTTTAATTCAATAATTTGTAGATGTAAAATTGCAAAATATGTGACATCACACTAGAGCGGGGGGGGGTCTCACAAATGTGACCAGCTGTAACAAGGGGGGGGGGTCAAAAAACCGGAACAGAAACGGACAGACAGAGGGACAGACAGCGAAGTCTTAGTAATAGGGTTCCGTTTTTACCCTTTGGGTACGGAACCCTAAAAAACATGAAATTCGTGTGACGTAATTTATGGATGGCCCTTAAGATGAATACAAAATCATAAGAGAAATGACTTTGATTGTTTACTGGAGATTCTGTTGGCTACTTCTTCCCAGCTATCACTAGGAAGTGGTTGGGGAACTGTCCTGTCTTATTTAATTTTAGCTGTTTCCTAAGTACTGAATCCCAGTCTTATATTTGAATAAATGCCTTTTTGGTGTTGTGATTAAATAGGAGAGGAACATAGTGTGACTATTTCAGTTGACGGTAAGGACTGATGCTGTTGGCTATAGAACATGTTTCCTTATTTTTTAATTTCGGTTGGGAAATCATCAAATAATTCCTCCCGCTCGGGCAGAGCACGAGGAAGTGTCAGACTTTTACTGACTAAAACCCACCCATGTTCCTTCATCGCCTTTTATGTTACGGGGCCACGGTATCTCTTTCGAACAGTCCTGCAGTCCTCCAGAACAGGCTTCCTTAAGCGAGCATTCAGTAGGTTGTACCCATGTTGAGGAGTTGGTAATGAGAAATCTTTTTGTGATTCCGTTTTACATGAGGGTTGCTTCTGGATAATTTCAATAAATTCTTTTTTATCAGCATAGATGCTGTGTGGATTTTTTAAAGTCTTATTTCATAGCAACTAAGGTTTCCTTATAGGATTCCTATGAAAATTATATCTTATGGCAAATCTTGATAGTTATGAAGGAGACCCTTAATGAGGATGAAAAATACTTGACGGGAGAAAAATACAGTATTTTATTGAAGTACATTGATTAAATGGCTATCATGGATACCAATTGGGTACCATGGATCCATATAACGCACATAAGGTTTCATAAAGATGTTAGCGTCCCAATCAGCCTGAATCTTGGATTTAAAAAGTTCCTGGATTATAGCTAATTATTTTTATTATTTTGAAGATACAACTGCCTCAACACCCTTTGCACTGCGATTCTTTAAAATAGTTAGTAGATAATTTACGGTGTACATAAACGTTTAAAAATTACAAAATGATTACGTGTTAAAAATACTGCCTTTTTGAAATTAGCAAAATATCCGGGTAACTGTTTTGTCGTTTTGCCGGCTTTGTTATTCTTTTGCATAATTAACGTAAGAGTTAATCATGAATTAAAAATATCCTTAATATGCAGGCTATTACTGAAATAAGTATGTCAAAAGTACCGTGCGTTAGATAAACGCGTTAGGAACAACTTTTAATTCAAAATTTCGTAGAAAACATCGAAATACAATTAAAAAAAGAAACCAACGGCAGGGGCGTGGTCTGTTTCAGTTATTTGTTCTTTTTAAAACGAGTATACCGTTTTAATTTTCCGTAAATTACATTCCCTACAATGTCGAATGTAAATAAAATTCAATTAGACACGAAATAGGCGGTTACATCCAAAGAAAATAATTAATACTCACGTCCAGGGACTCCTTTGACGCCATCTTTCACACACAAACAAATTAGTTTGACGTTTCTCCAAAAATCGATAACAAGGCTCGCTACTCCGTTCGGATACCTACTCTCTTTGAAAAATTCTAAATGGAAAGTTACTTGTTGGAAACTTTCACGAGCTTATTGGATTACCATTTCAATATTATTTACTAGTTAGATAATTAATGGTCAAAGGATGAAAACATTGTACTCATTGTAGGCATTTGGAAATCAAACCGCATACTCGTTCATTCTATCGTTTTAATCATGTTAAAGGAAACAAGTAGGTATTCCGTATTTTGTCCCTTATTTATCGGTTTATGTGGGAATGTGGCAACGTAACAAAAAATAAAATATTCTTCGCTAGGTAAGCATTAGCATCAATCGTCAGCTGTAATGCAGAACAGAGACTACAAGTCAGGTGACCTATTTCCTACAAAGTAATTACGAAAATTTTAATAAAAAACCGAAAATATTTCTGTAACCCATAACATTGACATTGAAATTTGTTCGATTTTGTTCAACTGGCGACACTATAAACACCGCCTTTGGCTCCCACCCCCCATTTTTGTGTCCTGTGTCGCCAGTTGAACAAATTTATTGTTGGAAGTTGTACTTTTGTAGGGTCTCTATTAATGTAATGATAAAATTCAAGTTTTCAGAAAAAAATCCATTAGCTCCTTTGCAAAAAAGCGTTAAAAACCTTATCTACATTCAACAGATTTTATTTTTTAGAGTCTACTATCATTACTTATTTACGTGGTAGGTATTCTATTTAGACGTAAGGTCAACCCACCCGTTGTTTTACTATCAACACTGAAATTAAACGTCATTAACGTCACACTACACAACAAATAGGTGCAAGTTGTACCCCAAATTGTAAGCGGTAAAAAAATTATGTAGTCGTGTCATAAACTAATAAAAATAGCCTAAACTAGAACTGTGATATCGAGGTAGTTAAATACTTTTGTTAGGTGTTATCAGAAAATTACAAACCGGCATTTTAGAAACTATTAAATTACGTGGACGAGACGCCTATTTTAGTGTATGTGTTTGTGTTAAATTTTATGTTTTGCCGATTTTCAACAGAAAACGTGATAATGAGGGCTTTTCCATTAATATCTGAAGTCTGCTTTTAGTATTGTAGTCTAGAATGCGTTCTAATGAGGATACATGTTTTTATTTAATTTATTAGGTCTCACTATGAGGATCAGAAGATTATCGGCTGTGTTTTGGACAACATGCATAATTGCGTTTATATTTATATTGTATGTGGTGACGGATTTGAGTTTCAAGTTGCCAAGTATAAAACCAGCAGCACAGGATCTTGAGGTAAGTTTAAAAATAAGAAATATTCTGCGAAGTATATAACTACATCCATCATCTATCTGTCTAATCTATCTCTTTGTTTCTATTATGTCCTGTGTGAATTTAATAAATACTTTTTCTTTCTATCTTTTTAGCCAAATATAAGTTTTACTGTGTGCTTAATACATAGGACATCTGTCTATCTTACATTACAAATACATTGAATTTAGAATTTCAAAAGTTTCTGTTGCATTTAATTTTTTAATTGTTGTGTTTACTACCAATATTACATTGGTATCTTTCATTACAAATAGGTTAAATCTCACAAACCTCGGTAAGTTTTCAAAATTTTAGAGATTGCATACCTACTACTGTTTTAATCCCCTTTTTGAATACCTCTGTATGGCAGAGTCAGACTCATGTTAGTTTTTCTATTGTTTTTTTCCATTATTCTTTTCAATTTAACAATATTTTCTTCTTGGCTTGTGTTGACGACATGATGGTTCCTTAGTAACTTCCAACTACAATTCAAAATTGTTTCATGACAAGAGTTTGTGTAGTATGCAAGTGCAACTACAACATAACTAAAAAGGGTAAAATAAAAAATCTTTTTTACAAAACAAAAATCAACTTGGTTTTTTTCGTTACTATGAATGTAGTGTTAGCTGTGCATAACATGTATTTAGGTATAATAGTCAACTAACCAAGTTGATAAGAAAGTTTGTTGTGAGTATGCTATTGGATCTTCACACATGAGCTAACTTGATAAGACTTGATGAACAATCCAGTCAATTTATTAAGCCAAATATTAAATACATTTATAAATTAAAATAAAAACAAACTAAAAAATGGCATCAAAAAACTCCTCAATACTCTCAGCTGGTAATGTCCCCAAGAGACAGACGGTGTTTCCATATTGTATGGCAACACTAATTAAGCCTCTGGCCAAGGTAAAAGCTAACCCGTAGTTCACGGGAAAATAAAATCAATTCTATAGAATAGCGATTCAGGGATTCCAGGTATTTTTTTCTTCACTTAAATCAATAAAATACACTGTAATAAAAGTTAAGTTCATTACTTTTTTTTAAATACCTTGCGGATCTAACATTTCAGTTCTAAACAAATGCTGACAACTTGCCTTATAATTATAAAAAACCGGCCAAGTGCGTGTTGGGCCACGCGCAGTATAGGGTTCCGCAGTAGCCCGTTATCACAATATAGAACGATTTATTCTAAGGATTTTGTATTTGCTACAAAATTATCCAACTCCCAAGTTCAATGACTATTACTGCTAAACTAATAAAGTTATCTTAACCGCTATAATTTTCCTTTAAAGTTCATGAAATGCACTATCATCATGAATTTTTCCAGATTTTTCAAGCCAGCAGTTTAGCTTTTAGAGTTTAATATTTCGTAAATGGAGCATTAAATCGAAAAATAGTATTAGCAACCCCTAAGTTATTTTAAAAGACCTATTCAACGATACCCCACACGATGGAGTAGACCACGAAAAAAAATTCATCCCCACTTCCCATGTACCCCTACATGGGAAGTGGGGATGAATTTTTAGCTACCCTAAAAAAAAATATTTTCCAAATTTTTATTTTACCGTTTTGTCGGCGTAACTGATATATTAACCCCTACAAAAATGGCTCGTAGTATAGGTAAAAATACCCAAACACTCAAATAAATTTTAGATCGATAAAAATCGGATACACTTTTCAGACAAAATGGTCATCATTTGAATCAAAACTGCGTCACATAGAAAATGAGTTGAACCAACATCACGCTGTGGTTGGTGAGATAAAATCTGCTGTAGACCAGATTGTTGAGCAGTCACAGGAGTACCATCCTCCTCAGAAGAGGCCTAAAGAAGCGTTTTACAAGGTAGATCCCAAGGTCAGGGAGTACAAGGCTGTTGGAGCTGAGCCTCCAAAGATGCGCGTACCATTCAATGAGTCGTCATGTCCTATACAGAAACAAACAATACCGAAGACGGATATACAGGTACTGTGTCTAATTAAATTTTATAAAACAGCTGGCCAATAAATGCTATAAAATTTTCAGAGAAATGTATTGTACGTAATATATTGTATTCAATATTATAATTTTACATAATAAACTGATAATCAGAATAGTGTAAATAAATATTTAAAACACTAGTGATTGTGATTATCTTTCCTTTTAAGTAGGTTTTTAGAGCCTTCTTTAAGAGTTAAAACTGTTCAGCAGTTGATTTCTCTAAGAATAGCTTAATAAGTCATGGTTTTAGATGTCATGTTTTAAGATGAAAATCATAAGAACCAGTAAAGTGTCCGCTGGACTTAGAGCAACTTGTATTTCCATTGGTCTTACTGCCATGACTCTGTTCAAAGAGTATCCACAAGGCAAGCACGGGTTGACAATGTTTTCGATTCTGTTGTGCACAAACTAAACTTAATTTAGGCTATTGCTATCTTTTACTAAAAGGCAGTGCGAGAAAAGGACGGCTATAGCTATGAACTAAGTTAGAGATGTCAAACTAGTTTATACCTTGCGCTAGACCGTATTTTTAGTCGACATGTTTTTACGTGCACCCTTCGTTTGTATGGAAATATTGGTTCCAACTAAATTTGACAACTCTAAATTATGCCCGTCTCTTTCTCGTTTTATTAGAGAGACAAAGATAGCAATAGCCTTAATTAAGTTTAGTTTGTGCACAACAGAATCGACACCATTAATGCCACATCTCCAAATTGTCGGTTATATTTAGAGCCAAAGCCAGCACATCAATCTACCCACAACTGTAAAATTTTCCCAATCAACCTTGAAACTAATGTTTTAGCGATACAGTTGAAAATCTATTAAAGAAATGTGACAGATTGTAGTAGCTTAATGTGCACTCACGCTGATTTACTTTATTATTTAGAGGTTTTTATAATATTATTATTATTATATCTAGCCTGTACTGTCCCACTGCTGGGCAAAGGCCTCCCTCCATTCCTTCCAACGGTCACGATTCTGTGCTATTTTTTTCCAATTCTCAAGGAATACATCCAGTTCGTCCCGCCATCTCCTTCGAGGTCTGCCGAATAATACAAATACTTATTACTTGTCATGTTACAGATGCTGTCAATGTATGATCGAATCATGTTTGACGATGAAGACGGCGGAGTATGGAAGCAAGGTTGGGAAATAGAGTACCAAGAAGACCAATGGAGTCAAAAGAATAAGCTGAAAGTTTTCATTGTCCCTCATTCACACAATGATCCAGGTAACATATTGAAGTGATTTCAGTTTTTGTTCTTTATGGGCTACTAGCGAACGTCACGCGGTTTCACCCGCGTAGTTCCCGTTCCCGTGGGAGTACGGGGATAAAATATAGCCTATGTTACTCAGGGTGAATGTAACTTTCTAATGGTGAAATAATTTTTGAAATCGGCGCAGTAGTTTTTGAGTTTATTCATTACAAACATACAAAAATACAAATACAAACATACAGAAATTGAACTGAGGCTCTTGCAACCGAGTCGAGGGAGACCCGGTCGACGGAACCCCCCCGGTTTGCGGGGCTCCTACTTCTGAATGGTTTATAAAAAAAATAACCTAATCTATCCGTGTCGGGGTGCCCCAAGTCGGCCTAGGCAAAACTAGTTTGTCATCAACCATCTCATTAAAATTTGGTGCTCAATTTACTAAATTTGGTGATCAATTGATATTTTAGGTGATAGATGTTAGTGGTCACAATGTTACTTTTGGTGGTCATTATATTTTCCCACGTTGTTTTATATTAATTTACCACCGTAAATGTGTAATTCGCATTATCATCTTCCTGCTCTTATCCCATGTTACTTGGGGTCGGCGCAACACGTTATTTTCTTCCATTCTTCCCTGTCAATCGTCACGCTTTCATGCAATCCTTTTTTTCTTCATAATTCATTCCTCACACAATCCATCTCTCTTTCCTTTGATCTTCCTCTCCCTCTCCATCCATTAAGATTTATATTCGTCACTCTTTTAGTCACATGTTTTCCATCCCTCCTCATCACATGTCCGGATACCAAGATAGACGACTACCTTTCATCTTTTCTGTAATAGGCCCAGCGCACACCGCTGGAGGCGCAGCGGAGCGCATTTGAAGACAACAATTTAATATAAACCTTAACTACCTTGATATACGGTCATTATAAGAATAAATTCGCACGCGGTACTCGGAGCGCCCTCAAGCTACTACAAGACCATGCGCCGATGCGCGCGACCGTATATCAAGGTAGTTAAGGTTTATATTAAATTTTTGTCTTCAAATGCGCTCCTCTGCGCCTCCAGCGGTGTGCGTTGGGCCAAAGGCGCCACTTTCAAACTTCCTCTAATATGCTCATTAATTACTTTATTTGAGTCACCCCACACGTCATTCATCTCAACATTCTTATCTCTGTTGTATGGAATCTTTTTTCATCCGTCTTCTTCACTGCCTAGCTTTCCGATCCATGCAGTACGACAGGTCTCATCATAGACTGGTATATTTTCACTGGCACCTTACTGGACAGGGCGATAAATAGACACCGTGTTTTTAGGTGTCCGTGTTTCGGACGTTACCTATTTCCGCAGGATTATTTTATCCTTTAAATAATCAACGAAAAAAGATTCTGCAATACGTTGTTTTGTCACTTTACGTGTCTGAAGCCCGAGAGTACACACTATATCCGATTTTGGAAAATATTCGGTGGACTACTCAGTTTAAAGTCCATTTTTCAACAACTGATTGTAAGGTGAAAACGTTAGCTACCACGAGCACTAGTAGTATCAATGAAAAATATTCTCGCGGTAAAAAACTCGTTACGTGCAAAAATAATAGCCATAACACCCGATAAGAATTGGCAAATACTCGTGCGTTGATGTCAATTATCGTAAAACTAAAATTAATTTCTGTGTGACAAGTACGATTGTATTAGTAATGAAATTTCTTCATGCAAAACTGAACTTTGTTTTTAATAAAATTAAGGCTTTAATTCCATAGTGTTATCGCTAAATTATTTTTTGAAGAAGTGTACCATCCTCCGAGACCTCCGGATCCCAACATTGGTCCTTCGAGCCGGATAGTACACTTCTTCAAATAACACAAGCATGGTCAATGTTGGGATCCGGAGGTCTCGGAGGATGGTACACTTCTTCAAATAACACAAGCACTGTACTTTATGACCTTTTTACTTTGAACTTTGAACTGAATACAACCTTTTGAACTTAATACTTTTTGCACTGCATAATAATTTTTGAACTGAATCTGAACTCTATGTACCTTTACCTAACCAAATAGCGTGACAACCTTAATTGCGACTTCTAATTCGCCGACAACGCCATCTAGTTCTGCAAATGTACAACTTTACATTTTGAGCTCTTGGTGAACGGTTTCTAAACTAACATGGTTCTGAACATATTTGAAGTGACTCATATGTCACCGAAATAGATATGACACACAATAGTAAAAAAGCTTGGACCACGATTCAAAAACTAACCGATAACCCCCCTCAAGCTTCGAACCCGGGCCAGGTAACCGCCAATCAAGTTGCCTACCAGCTGCTCCTTAATGGAAAACCACCCCATCGCTTAGCCAAAATCGAAAAGTTGTCTAAAGTGGTAAACGATAATATCACACACAATATCAGCAGGCCTTTTACATTATCCGACGTTATATACGGGATTAAAAACTTAAAAAATGGCAAAGCCCCTGGTTTTGATGACATTACGGTCGACCAATTAAAAAACCTTGGACCAGTAGCTATTTCCTGGATTCTATCGCTTTTTAACTCGTGCCTTAATGACTGCAAGATCCCTAAAATCTGGAGGCGAGCTAAAGTAATTGCTCTTCTTAAGCCTGGTAAATGTCCGAAAGAACCAAAGAGCTACCGACCTATATCCCTTCTCTGTCACACATTTAAGCTCTTTGAAAGGCTTCTACTCAACCGCCTAACGCCAGTTATCGAACCAAACCTTATCGCTGAGCAAGCTGGCTTTAGGCCAGGAAAGTCATGTACCAATCAGACCCTTAACCTAACGCAATTCATAGAAGATGGGTTTGAGGTGAATAAAGTCACAGGTGTTGTATTCGTTGATCTTTCGGCAGCCTATGATACAGTCAACATCAAAAGACTTTTACGAAAAGTCAGCGAGCTCACCAATGATGTCGGTTTCGTGCAAATTCTTAGCGCTATTTTAAATAACCGCCGCTTTCAAGTTCATCTCGACAATAGCAAGAGTAGGTGGCGTAGCCAGAAAAACGGGCTCCCTCAAGGTAGCGTGCTAGCCCCAGCTCTTTTTAACATCTACACAAACGACCAGCCTTGCTCTCCACCAACGAAACGCTTTTTATATGCAGACGACCTTGCTCTGGCCGCCCAGACACTTACATTTGAAGAGGCAGAAGATAAACTGACGGAAGCTCTGGAAACACTAGGGAAATTCTATGATGAAAATGCCCTACGGCCAAATCCGTCCAAGACCCAGTCCTGTGCTTTCCATCTCCGCAACCGTCAGGCAAACAGAGCTCTCAGTGTCTCGTGGCGGGGCGTTGACGTGGAGCATTGCTCTCAACCACGCTACTTGGGCGTCACCTTAGATAGATCTCTAACTTATAAGTACCACTGCCTTAAAACAAAACAAAAAGTCGGGACTAGAAATAACGTTCTTCGCCGCCTCACATCCACCAGCTGGGGAGCATCGCCACAAGTTCTCCGCACGACCGGCCTATGTCTTGCTTTTTCTGCTGGGGAGTTTGCATGCCCAGTGTGGCACCGTTCAGCCCACGCAAGAGAAGTTGACATAGCGCTGAACGATACTTGCCGCATTGTAACGGGGTGCTTAAAACCCACCCCTCTTGCGATGTTGTATCCGTTGGCAGGTATAGCCCCACCAGACGTTCGGCGCGAAATAGCTAGTCGCATCGAGAAGGGAAAACAGGAACGAGATAACCGCCACCCCCTGTACGGGCATCAAATACCACCTCCACGCTTAAAAAGCCGTAAAAGCTTCGTGAGACACACGATTTCCTCAAACGACAGTGCGTCAGATGAAAGATGCGAATTGTGGAGGAACAGATATCCCACCCCTCCTCACTTCATCAATCCAGCAGAACATCTTCCCCCTGGACAGGAACTGCAGTGGCCAATCTGGAAATCTCTTAACCGTTTGCGGGCCCAGGTTGGCCGATGTAGAAATAATCTGGCCAAATGGGGTATCATCGACCCGTCCCAAATACGATGTCAGTGTGGAGCCCCTCTGCAGGATATGCTCCACCTCCTTTCTTGCCCATCCTGCACAGCCACCTGCACCTTCCAGGATTTAAACGAAGCCAATGACAGAGCTGTGCAGGTGGCTACATACTGGTCGGGTATTATTTGAGTTATCGACACGCAAAGAAGAAGAATACAGAGATGTTTATTTAGGGGGTTTTTGAACCCATTGGGAAAAATGAAACTTTTTAATTGATTTCTAAAGCACTCATTAATGGACGCCTCCATTAATTACGTGAGGCAATTTCGACGATTTTTCGACCCTCCCACCAAGAGGGGACTTGGTGAGATGACCTTAGATTTGACTTGACTCCTCTCCATCACCCCTACCCCTCCATCCCCGTTCCCCCTCCCTCCCCGTTCCCCCTCCCTCTCCCTCTAACCCCTCCATCCCCGTTTCCCCTCCCCCTCCCTCTAAACCCCTCCCCCTCCCCTCCCCTCTTCCTCCCCCTCCCCCTCCCCCTTAGTAGCTACTTGTGGAAGAATATTTTTTACAAAAAGGAAATATCACTATATTGTACGCAGTCATTGTAGGTATTGCTGATATCCTGCTAAGAAAGGTTATGTGTTAAATCAAGGAAAATGTAAAATTTGTTTTTCGAATCCTATGATTGGTTGTTAAATAACTGGAGGCATTTAGAGCCCCGATATGAGTATTCGAAAATTTAAAAACCATGACCATTTATTAACCTTTGAATTCAATAACGCATTCAACAGATGATATAACATTACAATTGTATTTGCGAAGATAATCTAAGGACGTTACGGTTGCTTATCAAAAGCACTTGTACAATACGGCCGATGTATCTTGGCGAGACTGAACATAGGCTCTGCGAACTTTAGCGCATGTACACTCGTGAAGAAAAATGTTATTGTCTTTATTTTTTATAAACCAAATGTACGAATAAAATAACCATAATATGCTTTGGTTGGCATATTTGGCGAATAATATAAGTGCCAACTGACACTTGCAAATACCGCAAATAGAACAAACTTAACACTAAACAAAAAAACTAAACAATAATAATAACCAATAATAAATAATTCACAACAATAACAACGAAAACTTTTATAACCGACTGTACTCAAGACAGAGATAGTGACACGAAAACGACACCAATGCTAACGTGTGAGTGAGACATATTACCGTGTACCGAGCATTGCCGAATAAGCACGAAGCTTCACGAAGTAATCAAATAGGGATGTCCAATACGCGTTTCTGAGGGTGCTGTATAATCGATTTTTATTCAAATCGATTAAAATTAAGTAAAAAAATATATTTATTTTTAATTTTTTAAGGATGTTTTAAATTTTCTCAAATAGTCGTTACTCAAGTAGTCGTTAATAGATAACTGATATTTTATGTAAATCATGTCTTTCAACCGAGAAAATAAAATTTAATAAGCTTTTTTTTTATTTTCTATCGAAATTCCGTTTATTCACAAACAAAATACACTATATTTGTAAATCTATTTCGTTTAATATCCTAAATAAACAAAAATCAGTTCATCATCATCATCATCAGCCTATTAATGTTCCCACTGCTGGGACACAGGCCTCCTCTCTATGAGAGGGAATGGGCTATATATTATCCACCACGCGGGCCCAGTGCGAATTGGTAGATGTCACATGTCTTCGAATTTTTTGGTTCTAGTACATGCCGGTTTCCTCACGATGTTTTCCTTCACCGTTTTGAGAGCAGTGGTGATGAAATAAATTAAAGAAAGAAAAAGAAAGAAAAAATCTTTATTTATCGCACGGCCATGACATGCATAAAAAATTTAAAAACATAACAAACATTCATAGTATTGCTAAACGGAACAATAACAAAGAGAACACAAAGTAATGCGCCTGTCTGGGTTCGAACCCACGACTTACTGTTCGTAAGTCGGGGCCGCCACCACTGGACCACCGCTGCTCTCAAAATCAGTTAATTCTAAATAAAACTAATCGATTACGATATTAGATTGAATAAAGGGTCGATTGTGTTTATTTTTGGTCAATCTCTAGCCTAGACCACCGCCCCTCGCACGTCGCCTCATGCCACCATTTGGTTCCTCAAAACAGTGATTGCGCAACCTTCTGCGCGAAGTTCGGACTCGCCAAGATACGTCGGCCGTATTGTACTGCGATAAAGATAAAACGTTTACAAACATCATGTATACATAAACATATGTATTGTAACAGCTGTTGAGTATAATGGGTGTAAAAAGACCTTTAACGAAGCCAAAAGGCACCTTGTTCTCCCCGTCATTACGATATTTTTTTTTGTTTTGGATCTTTCTAGTTACGCAGATATTAACATATGTATTATAACAGCTGTTAAGTATAATTAATGTAAAAAAGACCCTTAACACGACAAGGCACCTTGTTCTTGTTCGGGAGAACAAGGTGCATTTTAGGTCGGTTAAGGATCCAAAAAAAAAAAGCAATGACGGGGACGTCATTATGATATTTTTTTTAATTGGACCATGCATGTTTTTTTTTTAAGTTGTGACTTGGTCTCAATTTAAAAAAAAAAAAACCTTTTGAATGTTAGGCTTTACTTTAAATACCTCCACGACCCCCGTACTATTCAATGCATCAATCAGCACAATATTTTGAGTGCGTTACATTGAGCCCTACCGTAAACCGTGTTTTTTTTACACAAAAAAAAAGTCGTTTCCCAGCCATCATTTTTGAGTACCTATAGTTACTTTTTTTGATGTAACGTACGGAATGCTTGGTTGACGGCTTCGTGTAAGATAAGATCCGTGTACATTTTGTATGTGGACGATTTCCTTATCAGTTTCCTGTCCTAATATTTAGGGGTCCGTGCCTGGAACCCTTATAGGATCACTTTGTTGTCCGTCTGTCCGTCTGTCTGCCAAGACCCTTTATCACGAGAATGCGTGGAGGTATTGAGTTGAAATTAAAACCTTGAGGCCGTGAAAAAATCGAACTTCTAAGTTAACTTGAAAATAAAATTACGGTCGTTTATGCCGCAAAAAAAAACGTATGTACAGGTCGCGGCACGTAACTTAACGCTGAACGACACGTGGAGGGGATAGCTGCGCAAGACATTCTTTTTTTTTACTTCTGCGCAATAAGGTCAGCGCTAGAGTTACGTGCCGCGATCTGTATATTTCGACATTCTCAAGGGAATCAAAATTTATAGGGTACTTCCCGTTGACCTAGAATCATGAAATTTAGTAAGAAGCAATGTTTTACAGAACATGTAAAGGAAAAAAATCTGAAAACCATTAATAGCTTGGGTATGTGACACCCGCACTAAAAGAAAATCCTGTTTACGTAAAGGCATAAATATTTAAATAAATAAAATAAAATAAGTAAAATCATTTATTTCAGGTCCGAGACCCATATAAAACAAAAATAGCAACCAAACACATAAATTATTGAAATATCAGAAATATTAAAATTACATTAAAAACATTATTGACATTAGAAAGAGACAAGAGAAAAGTGTCGCTTTTAGCTATGGATTATCGCATTTCTATCATATTGTTTATTGTACCGTTAAAAAAGATAAGTCTAGGTAAGAAGAAGAAGAAAGAAAAAATCTTTATTTATCGCAGGGACATGACATGCATACAAAATTTAAAAACATAACAAACGCTCATAGTATTACAAAACGGAACATAAACAAAGAGTTAATTTAAAAATATAGTTGACAGCTTGCACGTCGTGAGTGCGATAAATAGGTTACCACTCAGCATGATGCTGTGCTATGGGGAGCCCACAGCACAGCGCTGGTTTTCAGTGGTCACCCGTGAAAAGAATAACGTACGGAAGTCAAAAACAGCATATTTAAATATTTGATTAGAAAAAAATAAAACAAACAGTACCTAAACGTAAAACAACATACAAAACAAAATAAACATTACTTACAAAAAATATAAAGGTATTTATGGCTTATAATAAACAAAACAAAAACATGGCGTATTTTTTTGTCTCGTTAGGTATAGTCGACAATTTAATTGCGTTACCGCTTTTGACTACAATAACAAAAAAACTTACTAGGGTTGAATCTATCTATATTAATCTACATCTACACTAATATTATAAAGCGGAAAGATTTGTATTTTTGTGTGTGTGTATGTTTGTAATGAATAAACTCAAAAACTTCTGCGCCGATTTCAAAAATTGTTTCACCATTAGAAAGCTACTTTCACCTTGAGTAACATAGGCTATATTTTATCCCCGTACTCCCACGGGAACGGGAACTACGCGGATGAAACCGCGAGACGTCCGCTAGCAATATTACAAAGAGGAAAGTTTTCTGTTTTTGTATGTTTGTAATGAATGAACTTAAAAACTGCTGGACCGATTTGAAAAGTTCTTTCAGCAATGGATAGCTACATTATCAGCGAGTAACATAGGCTATATTTTATGCCTGTACTCCCACGGGAACGGGAACTACGCGGATGAAACCGCGTGACGTCCGCTAGTGTATTTAATACGCGGGCGAGTCTTCATAACAAAACTAGTTCCAAATCTATACGATCGTGGCGAAGGCTAAAAGACTACGAAAGGGGGAACCTAGACCAATATCTATAGTAATTTATAGGCAAAACGTTTTTTTTTAAAGGAAAACAATAGAAACGATTTTAGTAGGAACATTCATCGATACTGGTGTCGATTCTGTTATGCATAAACCAAACTTAATTTAGGCTATTGCTATCTTTTTCTCTCTATTAAAACGAGAAAAAGACGGACGTAATTTAGAGCTGTCAAATTCAGTTGGAACTAATATTTCCATACAAATGAAGGGTGCACGTAAAAACATGTCGACTAAAAACACGGTGAAGCGCAAGGCATAAACTTGTTTGACATTTCTGACTTAGTTCGTAGCTATAGCTGTCCTTTTCTCGCACTGCCTTTTAGTAAAAGATAGCAATAGCCTAAATTAAGTTTAGTTTGTGCACAACAGAATCGACACCACTATGTTCCTAATATAGGATCAAAATCATCATTCTTTTGCCTTTATCCTAATTAATTGTTTCGCAAGTATGTCTTCTTCTCCCATACTTCCTATCATCTCTGCAGTCACCTCCTTCCTTAGCCGTATCAATCGTATCATCCTTCACACAGTCCATCTATCGTACTCTTTTGCCATCGATATTCATACTCAAATCTTTCCTCACGAAATTTCCACGTTCCGCGAACGAAATCTCGCAGAAAATAACATGATCTTTTATCACACTTCTCCGAATAAATCTGATGAACGTCAATGATTGTTGACAAAACATTGCAGGCTGGATAAAGACGTTTGAAAACTACTACAAGACGCAAACGCGCGCTATATTCAACAATATGGTGGAGAAATTGTCGGAAGGCGTTGACAGGAAGTTTATTTGGGCTGAGATCAGCTTTCTGGCTCTGTGGTGGAGTAGCGATGCAACTGACACAGATAAGGCTGCCTTTTTGAAGTAAGTATGTGTTGTCTCTCACTCCACGTCATTTATTCAAAATAGGCTGAAAATCAGCACTTTAAGAACGGCGAAAATGACATGTCTCCCAAATAGCCCGCCATTCGGCCACCAAAGTCGTCGGTCGTGCGAAAATGCGATGGTTACGTTTAAATTACCCTTAATTATCCGGAAAACCGGAAAGCGTTCCGGGTCGGCGCCTTGATGCGTTCAGATTTGTCGAACAATATGAACGCGACGTTCGACGGTTCACGCGACAATCACTTTGATTCGAACGCGATCTTAGGCTGCCTTTCCTCTAGATACGTTCGAAGCACAAAAATGTCTGCGGGGAGAGGAAAAACAGAAAATGAACACAAACAACAGTTTATATAAAATATGTTAATGTTTTATTATTTTGGTCACATTTTTGTGAAGCGAAAATTAAATGTTCAATCACCTTTTTAATAAAATTGGGTATTGTTTGTACTTCTTACTTAGGTATTACGAGTACAAACAATAATGGCTCGGCCGGCGAATTTCGTCAAACATCGGGTACTCTCGGTTATCTTCGGTTCGCACCGCTCGTGCGGCGCACATCGATCACTAGTGATCGATGGCGGCGCACGAAAACTGACTAATTTCTCGGTACATTTCTATGAACTATCTTTTGTCTCACGCGTCCGGCATGTTAGCTCGTACCTCATACAAGTTGTATTAGCAGTCCGCGTGCGCTTGCCGAAGCGCACGAGAATAGGTATTTCTTTACAGGAATGGTAAAATATTAAATTGTTTCGTCACAATTGGAAATTTTATTTGTTAAATGATTTTGTATTTTTTTAAATATTATTAATATGGTAATTTAAAAATTAATGTGATGTAATATTTTGTAATTTTTAAATCTTTTGAATTGGTGGTTCAGCGCACGAGCGCACTTAAAGTACAGCCGCCCCTGAACACAAATATTTAAAAAAAAATGCACACCCACGCGTCGACGATACAATTCACAAGTTATTAGTTTTCACTTCTGTCGGCAGTCCCCAAAAGACTGCCTCGCATGTTTTTGACGTGACAACGTCTTATAAATTGGTTTGCCGGGTGACACTTCAAGAAACTGCGTTACGCTCCGCTCACGTTATGCGCTCACAATGAGAGCGAGTGAGAGGCACGCGTCCCTTCCACTCGGGCATGGTTAGCCCGCCTAAGAGCGAGAGAGACAGACATAAAAAGTGAAAGGCACGCGTCCCTCGCGAAAGGGACGCGTAGTCGTTGTGACGTAAAACTTTCGCCCGTATACCGACTTTACAGGCAACCAATTTTTTATTTTGGAATCGTCTCACAATCTCTTAACGTCTTGGTTGCTAATCAACGTGCATACCTCATACTCCCATTTGCGCTCTCTCACTCTCTCGCTCTCACTTAGTTCTAATATCCCCATCTATTACTTATCTTAATTATTATTATTCCAGACTTGTAAAGGCCGGCAAGATAGAAATAGTAACAGGCGGTTGGGTAATGAATGACGAGGCCAATTCTCATTGGCTCTCCATCATTAGACAGCTAACCACAGGCCACCAATGGCTGATCGACAATCTAGGCGTTATACCCAAGAACTCTTGGTCTATAGACCCGTTTGGGTACTCTAGTACCCAACCTTATTTGCTCAAATTAGCGGGATTTGAGAATTCGGTTATACAAAGGGTGCATTACAGAGTGAAGAAGGAATTGGCTGCCCATAAACAGTTGGAGTTTAAGTGGAGGCAATTATGGGGTAAGATTTTGGAATTCTTTACATACAAGGTGTCGCTTTGCATCCTGGTCAAATTCAAGGAGGTATCAGTGCTAATGACTCTCGACCCGAATCAATAATTAAATGTTTGGTATTTTTTTTCTTATTTACCGAAATCGGTAAGTGTAAACCACCCGTATTAAAACGCAGCCCGTCTGTAACTGGTCGTATAACCGCGCCTTCACTCACACAAAGACATATCGCGCGATGGGTGATCCTTCTATTACTTTCGTGTTATTCAGAAATACTTTCAAATTTAAACAATTTAAAATAGCAGTTTTAGTAATTATTTGACCGGGTGTCGTAATTTAAATTAATTATTTATGTCTTTTGTGACAAGCTCTTGAATTTTGACTAGGATGCAAAACTACACCTTTTATATTTATTTGTTTTTATAAAATTAACTTCTGGTACAGTAACGGTACATATATATGCGGATTTTATAACATAAAGAAAAGGGCCTATTACCCAGTATCCGGTTGTAAAAATGACACTAATACCTGCATTCACTAGATGGCGCCTTATGAACACCAAAACAAAATCGAGCTGTTGGATTTTCAAAACGTTGAAATTCTAACAGTGCACTAAGGGACCATTTTTTCATTTAGATGCAAATATTACCTGGGGAATGAATAATTTACAAAACGTTTCGACCGGATTTACACCATATAGGCTCATCTGATTTCAGTTTAAGTGAAAACGGACATAAGCGCCGTATAACGAGTAACGTATGACCTTCGAGCCAGTTTTTGTATTCAGAATTCTATTCCGACTGGTAAGTCCGAAACCGAGTCAGTCAGTCGGTTAGTTTTGTAAAAATATTTTATTTCGATCACAGTGAGGTTGTGATTACAAAAACTGTCTTTGTCTTAGTGTTAGCCATGTAAAAAATAAACCTAGTTTTATAGTTATTCAAAAAAGTTCGACTTGGTGGAGGCGTTATCTCTGTCTGTCATACCTGTTATTTTTTGTTTTGTAGACGGAGTCGGCAAAACGGATATGTTTACACATATGATGCCATTCTATTCTTACGATGTTCCTCACACTTGTGGGCCAGATCCTAAGGTAAATATACAACAAAAACAAGATAATTTTACCGATGAACAAAATAAATTTTAATGGGCCTGAAAATAAAGGTTAGAATTGGATACAAAAGACTGCTTTGCTTTTCTAGGTGTGCTGTCAATTCGATTTCAAAAGACTACCAGGAAACGGTGTCACTTGTCCGTGGGGTGTGGTACCACGAAAAATCACGGAGAAGAATGTTCAAGAAAGGTGATATTTGTTTGATTCTTCTTCGTTTGTGGACTGTTTTAGTTCGGTTTGGAATAAGAGTCCCAGCTTGGCACATTTTTACACGGACACAATGTCTTAGTTATCGCAGCGTATAAGGAAGAGAGAATGAACGATTCAGAGACAAAAGAAGCTTTTCAATACATACTAATAATATTAAAATATCATAGACAACTTGTGTTGCTAGCAACAATATTTGCTTGCTTTGGCTTAACTCACTATGATGAGCTCGTGGCTAAATAATAACAGCCTCTCGGGTATATCTTCAGGTTAAGCCGCGCTTGCTTAGGTTGGTCCGTGGATGGGTGACCACCCATTACATACTGAATTTCCTCCGTGCCTCAGAACGCACGTTAACCCTTTGGTCCCGGCTGTCATTTGTAGATCTTTCAAAGTCGTTACAGGTAGTCAGTGGCCCGAATGTCTGACAACCAGTCTCTCAGTCTCAGTCTGTGATATCGTATTACCTTATTGAGAATGCGTTCCGTTTCACCAGAAACATATAAGTGATGTATTAGAAACTTAAATAAGTGTACCACGATGTACTATCGAGGACACTCCCGCCTGACCACCACTAAGCTCATTTTTGCTGGCACTCGCAACATAAAAACGCTCTCTAGCCCCGCCCCGTTGACTTAGTGTAGAAAAAATGAATGAAAAGATACCGAATCGGCCGAGCGCATTGACGACGCACGCCAAACGAGAGTTATTGTTATTTTGCGCGCCAAAGTTGACGCTTTCTTAATAGGCCCAAATTTTAAGGGGGCGTGGCTCGGCGCCTCCGCATGATTTAAGTGAAAAAAAATTAAAATGGTCAGGCGGAAAAGACCCCGATAGTACCACGATGTTTTATGCGCTAATACAAGGCATTTTTAATAAATAAAAAGAGTTTTGTATTTCTTGCATATTCTCTATTCTGTTGGTCTTTCTATTCCATCAACACTTAGATAGCAAGCCAGTCTTAACTAGTATTTTATTTTTGCAGGGCCCAAACAATCCTAGACCAATGGCGCAAGAAAGCGCAGCTGTACCGCAGTAACGTGGTGATGTTCCCGCTCGGTGACGACTTCCGGTACGACCGGTCCAACGAGTGGGACAATCAGTATCAGAACTATGAGATACTGATCGACTATATTAATAATAATGATGGATGGAATGCTGAGGTAAGGAGCTTGTTGTCCATTTAGCTGTAGAATACCTTATTTTTATTATAAACTAGCTGACCCACGCAACTTCGTCTGCGTCACATAAAAGAGAAACAGCTCACAAAAGGAATACATTTTTCCCCGTTTTTGCAATATTTTTCATTTATGCTCCGCTCCTTTTGGTCGCAGCGTAATGTTATATAACCTATAGCCTTCATCGATAAATGGACTACCCAACACTGAAAGAATCATTCAAATCGGACCAGTAGTTCCAGAGATTAGCGCGTTCAAACAAACAAACAAACACTGCAGCTTTATAATATTAGTATAGATGGTGTAAAAGTACCCCTACCGAAGCTGAAAGGCACTTGTTCTCCCCGTCATTGCGATATTTTTTTTGTTCTACACCATACTTGGGAACCTTCTAGTTACGGAGATATTGAGGGTCAAAGTTCCGACTTTTTCACAAGTTTATTTTAATACAATTTTTTAATGTATGATCTTTACACATCCACGACCCCCGTACTATTCAATCCTTCCATCAGGACAATGTTTTAAGTGCGTGTACATTGAGTTTTACCGTAAAATGTGATATTTCACCCAAAAAAAAAAATCATTTCTCAGTAATTTTTGCGTATGGTTTACTTAGTTTGATGTACAGAATGCTTGGTTAACGGCTTTGTGAAGGTTTACACCCTGTATGATAAGTAGACGATTGAATCATTAGGCGAAGCATATTGGTAACAGAAAGAAATGCTGTAAAACACATACATATACATACGTTGATAAACACATTACCCTCCGCAGTTGGGTAAAAAGAGAAAGAAAGGGTAGTGGATTGGTGAGGCGGCTGCCACAAGCCGTCATTATCAGCCTATTAATGTTCCCACTGCTGGGACACAGGTCTCCTCTCTATGAGAGGGAATGGGCTATAATCCACCACGCGGGCCCAGTGCGGATTGGTAGATGTCACATGTCTTCGAATTTTTTGGTTCTAGGACATACCGGTTTCCTCACGATGTTTTCCTTCACCGTTTTGAGAGCAGTGGTGATGAAATAAATTACACAAAGTAATGCGCATGTCTGGGTTCGAACCCACGACTTACTGTTCGTAAGTCGGGGCCGCCACCACTGGGCCACCGCTGCTCCTACAAGCCGTAAAAAAATATATTTCCCGCTGTCTTACGGACGTTTTCTAAACCTTACTTACGTATAACTGTTGGTTAATGTGCCTTCTTCTATAGCTATCGGTGTTTCTATAAACAAAGCATATCCTATCCGCGTCACCAACCTGTCACTTGATTCATAGAAAAATCAAAGAAAGATTTTCTGTGACGTTTTGTTTCTAACCTTCCGTAAGCAAAATGTCAAACAGACAGAGATAGCAACCTACCGATACCGGCTAGTAATTTATTTAAAATGACCACTAATGAGCTTAGGTAGTTAGTAAGCGTTTCTTGCCCGTTCTTCTCCATAGAGATCTAGGTACGCTAGGGAATGGGCAACTACAGTACTTTCACAGTTTTTATGTCTTGTGACTGGGACTGTAGCTACATTTAATTTTCATATTTGTTTCGACAATTCAAAAGTGCCTGTAACTGGCCTACTTGAAATAAATGCTTTGATTTTGATTTTTTTGATTTTGTTACCTACAAAAAGTATTTATGTAGTATATCAACTATCTGGTGTCCACGACACAAGCCTCGTTGCTTAGTGTGGCACTAGATGGCGCTGGGTGTAATGTCTGACGATATTTATTGTTATACGAATATCAATATTAAGTTAAAAATAATAAGGTTCGTATTAGCATGAAACTCTTATTTACATTTGCTGATAGGATTATGAACATTATTCACATAAGAATAACGCAAATTTTGTCACAGTAAGTTCCCAGTAATTATACTCCCGCAAATTTATAACAAAATTAATAAATCCACTATAGAGTTAGATTTGGCTAGATTTAAGAAGCAATTCAAAGAATTTTTATGTAATAAATGTTATTATAATTTGAATGACTACTAAAATAACACTGACATATTAATTTAATTCAATTATTATTTATATTTTTTCATTTTGTAACTGACATTCCTTTTTGAATTTTAAATATTGTTATTTATATAATTGATCATGTAACCTAATAACATTTGTACGCCCATGTGGTAGAATGTGATGACACAATTGAAGGGTCCACTGCAATAGTGATAAATGTCCAAAAATGTTAAAATTCAAACTAATACCGTCCTTCGGTAACTTGATTTATGCAGTTTATGATCACATTTACAAACTTAGCAATAACGCTTCCAGTCTCGAGATAATTGAGTTTTTAATATTTGGCTACACGGTTAGAACGCTCAACGTCACAGGTGTCCACGGCAATAATGATCAATGTCCATTGCTTCGTAGTACTGGTCGCCATCTTTTATCCCGCCAATTTGTTTTGTCTGTCATTCTCGATTAGTCTAGCGTTGTGTAAGGTTGTTTGAGGTTATTAAACATAAAAAAGTGTTGCGGGCTGCGTATATCCAGGGAAAAGTGTAATGACCTGCAGATTTTGAAAATATTCTGTAGGCCTGAAACAAGAGACTATTACGATAAGCTTCATAATGCTGCAATTAGAGATTTAAATGTTGATGTTTTGATGTTTACTATTTTAACTTCGTATTCTCTAAACCTAGGACAACTATCATTATTGACCTTGGTCAAATTGTGGACATTGACCGTTAATGTCCTTAATTTTTGGTACTTACCTTGATTTTTTATTTTTTTAAATTAATAAAGTTACATAAGAATAATTATTTTCCAAAGAACTATTACTTTATTACATGTACTACATCATAAAAAAAACTATTTTATTATGTCTAACACTGTGTTTTTTTTCACCTTTTTTAACCTTAAAACCCGATTAGACTCCGAGCTCTGTTTCCAGGTACAATTTGGTACCCTCCAAGACTACTTCAAAGCGGTCCACTCGGAGGTCAAGTCCTCATCGTTCCCGGTGCTGTCAGGGGACTTCTTCACGTACGCAGACAGGAACCAGCACTACTGGAGCGGATACTACACGTCCAGGCCGTTCTATAAGAATATGGACAGGGTGCTGTTGGCTTATGTTAGGTAAGGACGTTATTTTTTGCCGACCCCAATGGCGCAGAGGTAGTTAAGCTGTCTTACGTTCTTAGGGTCCCGGGTTCGAATCCCGGTAGACATTTGCTTGATGTTTATATTTTTATTAAGTATGTATTTACAAAAAAAAAGTATCTATGTAGTATATCAACTATCTGGTGTCCACGACACAAGCGTCGTTTCTTAGTGTGTCACTAGATGGCGCTGTGTGTAATGCCCAGCGATATTTATTAATTTATTATTCCATGAAAGGCCTGCACCACGTAGCGATGCGGTCAACACAAACGTGGGACCTCCGCCACAGACCGTACACCTCAGGTGCTAGGCCCTCGTTCCATGTTTGCCTTTATAAAGGGTGTAAAAAGACTCTTAACGAAGCCGAAAGGCACTTGTTCTCCCCGTCATTGCGATCAGTTTTTTGTTCTAGACCATACCTGGGAACCATGATATTGGGGGTGTTCCAACTTTCTCACAAGTTTTTAATGTTATAACTTTACTTTAAATACCTCCATGACCCGTATACTACTCAATGCATCCATCAGCACAATGTATTTAATGCGTTACATTGAGTTTTACTGTTAAATGTGACTATGCACCCATAAAAAAAGTAGTTTCCCAGCAATAATTTTTGCGTAGAGTTACTCAGTTAAATGCACTGCTTTAGACTTTCACGATTTTTCACTACATTTAAAGTACTTACGGGATAATATCCGTGATTTTTTTTTCGTCCCACCCGCATACCTCTTTAGTATTCCCGCGATCATGATGCTTGTAATAGTGCGGAAATATCGGGAGCTCATAGAAACAAAAGAAAATCACGGATAATATCCCGTAAGTACTTAATGCTTGGTTGACAGCTTCGTGAAGAATCCTTTAACACCTTGTATATAATCCATAATATTCACTTTCAGGGCAGCAGAAATAATCACAGCCCAAGCAACATCTGCGAACGTTGTGTCCAACATAATGTCGCTACAACTGCGGGACAGAGTGGAGCAAGCGCGTCGCTCGCTGTCACTGTTCCAGCATCACGACGGAGTCACCGGCACTTCCCGCGACCAGGTCAGGGAAGACTACGCCAAGAAGTAAGTGACGTTAACAAAATTCAAGATGGCGGCTACAACGACGCCATCTTCGATTTTAAATTTTACCAAATTTATGGGTGTGAGTTCTCGAAATCATGGAAAACGATTTTGAAAAAATTCACAGCTGTACTTAAGATTTTTATTTTCATTCTCATTTTTGCCACCTGAAATAGGATGAGAGACGGGAGCTCACCGTTCCTTATTTGTAACGGAATCATGGTAGCATTAGATAATTTTTAGGATTCTGTACCCAAAGGGTAAAAACGGGACCCTATTACTATGATAAATGAGTTTATTTTGCAAGTAGGTTTTTACAAACACTTTTACACGTCATTTTTTAAATCTAGAAGGGGCCGGTGTTTTGTACCTGACTACTCTGAGAAGAAACAGCCGAAACAAACTCAGTGGTCATAGTCTCAAGTCCAGACATAATCTTGCTCAATTCACATGAGGACTATGCAGATTAGTGTCTGAGATGGACTTTCTACTAAGACTCCACTGTCCGTCCGTCTGACCAGGCTGTACCTCATGAACCGTGATAGTTAGACAGTTGAAATTTTCCTAGAAGATGTATTTCTGTTGGCACTATAACAACAAATACTATATAAATAAAATAAATATTTAAGGGGCAAAAGGAAACGGCAAAAAAATCACGTTTGTTGTATGGCCCTCCCATACAACAAACGTGAATTTTTTGCAGTTTTGTTTAATGTTGTAAATAAAATGGTACGAAACCATTCGTGCGCTAGTCCGACTCGCAAAAATTTTTGCGCAGAGTTACTCAGCTTGATGTACAGAATGCTTGGTTGACGGCTTCATGATTAGGTTGTTTACACCCTGAATACTGGTCGAGTATTATTTGAGTCCATCGAACGCAAAGAAGAAGACCTACTAAATGTATCTTAACTCCTTTACAGAATGCTAACCGCAATAAAATACAGTCAATCAGCGATCCAGCAAGCAGCTTACTACCTGCTAAACCAGCCGTTGATCGCAGATCTAGGTCAACGTTCATCGGATGGGCTAGAAGACGTCTACTTCGACGTGGACGATATCTGGCGGTCGCACGACGAGATTCCGACGCGCATCACGATAGCGTTGGATGTCGTGTCGCCTTCCAGGAGAGTCGTGTTGTATAACGCGCTTGCGTTTAGGAGACACGAGATTATGACTGTGTTGGTTTCTTCGCCGCATGTTGAGGTGGGTTATTGCTCTTCCGTGTTTCTGATTCTCAAATTGATTAAACGTAACTATCTGTAGGTCATACAAATATTTGTTTCATGCGTGAATCGAACATTGGTTGCATGCATAATGCTTCAAAGATATAGGACCAACCAACTAACTTATGGGGTTAGCACTGTATCGTTCATGCGTGCCTTTATTTCGCTGTAATATCACGAATCTAGCCTACAGTATACTCAAAAGTACCAAGTGCAAAAGTTAATTGAATGTTGGTAATAAACACCATGACAGGGCCCCTTCACTCGGCCGTACCTACAGCGATAAATGCCTACACTTTCGCGTGGCTTCGTGGCCACTCCGCCAGTCGGTTGTCACCGCTCGCGCGCAGAGATTTTAGATTATCGTGTTGTTCGCAAATAATTATAATTTTATACGTTTAACGTTTGTTAGGATAGTTTTAAAAAGAATTGTTACGCGTTTCATACATGTTGGATAATTACGAGAGCAACTTGAAAATGATTTTTTTGTTTGTTGAGATATCTTAACGATTTTGGTGTCAAATGAAAGGTCTAGGTCTAAAACCATTTTATCCGTTTTAATCGTGCAATTCGGTCTAGGCGTTTAGGAGATAATTAAGAATTAGGATAGTGAAAATGTAAACAACCAGAATTTTTGATGTTTTTGATCTGCGAACTAGGTATGTGAAAATATGTATTATTATTGTAAGTTAATGAGGAATGTTAAACAAAGAGGTATCTAGGTAGCCTAAAGATTAGTTTGTTTTAATTTTTTTAAATTAGGTACAAATGTACAAATGACGGACTTTAAATTCGTTGTTTAACTAACTAATTGACCGTGTAACCATACGCATCAAACTTATGATAGATTACGTGGTCAAGTACCTAGGTACAACTAGGTTGTAGATGGACGATGAATAATAGCAGCAGCCGCAAGCCGAAAACCCTAGCGCCACAGCTAGCGCGTCACTCCGCGCTAGACAGCGACAGAGTTACGCGTTAGAAGAGAGCGGCAACGTTTAGGTGAATATCGCGATAGGCACTGAGCGCTTATGCGAGCAGAATTGCACTTTGTTGCTTAGTAGCAAGAGTCGCTATACCTATTAATTGTTGCGCGAAGTGCCGCTTCTGTACTACTTATTCTTGTGGTAAACTTGTTTTTAATTTCTAATACATCACTTATTTTACAATTTACTGTTTTATGTAGCATATTTTTGGTGAAACGGAACACACTCTCAAAACGCATCGTCCTCGTTAACACTGGTATTGACGTCAAAGTTCATTGTGTCAAAAAAAAAACACTTTTATTTGAAAAGTGCTTACAGTTTCGGTAAATTTTTATTATAATATTGTTATTGCAATTTTTACTTGACTATGGCACAGTATGCAATTAGTAAAATTATTTTATTAAGGCCAAAAAAATTAGATGTAAACAAGGCAGATTATGGATAATGATGTCACGTCATGGCCGCGACAGCTACGGACGTTGGAACTGTCGGTCGTAGAAAATTGCAGGAGTTAATGTTATTTTTTTGCGACAAGCAGTAGTTGAACTTAACTTTTAATACTTTTCTTGGGTTGATAGTACTGTATTTTATTGATATAAGTGAAGAAAATTTACGTGCATATTCCCTATTAATTGAATGGTAAATTTACAGGTTTTCGACCCCGAAGGCAACCCGATGATGGCTCAGATATCGCCCGTGGTGGCGGGAGACAAGCGGCTCGCATTCGCGGCGAACAAGTACCAGTTGTCCTTCCCGGCCGTCGTGGAGCCGCTCGCCTTGACCGTGTATACTATCTCGCTGAGGGATAACACTAGGCTTAACAAGTAAGTAAGACCCACCACCCACCCAGTGGCGTAGCTACGGGGGGGCGGTAGGGGCCTTGGCCCCAGGCGGCATACGAAAGGGGGCGGCGCGGCGGCGGCAGGAAGCGCCAATTTATTAATTTGGAAAATAAAAAAAATATATTAGAATCGCGCGCGCAATGTGACCTTTGTTTGATTCATTTAGTTTTTTTTTGTCACCGACTTCTGAAGCTAAAGTTATTTTTCACTTTTTTGTTTTTTGAAGTCGGTTTTATTTTTTTTGCAAAAAAGTTTTTTATTTTTCCATTTTTAGTTGTAATATCCTATACAAATATTTGCTTTGCATTTATTTTACATTGTTAACAATACATGTCATGGTAATAGGCTTATCCCCAATAAGTGGAACTTAACAAAACTAAACTATCGAAATTTGGGTGTATTCTACACATCTGCGTACCCCTCAGAGCATACAGGCGTGATGTTACGTCATGATGTTGTATAAACAATAAACATCCAAGCGATTGCAGCTATCACGACCGATTTACTATCTAGTTTTGAAGAGTTCCATTGTATATCTCCGAAGATCAGCATCAGACCTTCACCAAATTTAAATGCGACCATTTCAGGAGTATACTCTTTCAAATATAAAAAGGATTTTGAGAATCGCTCCACAAATGGAGGAGAAATCGGTGAACATACTATGAAATTTTACCACATGACTGAAGTAAAAATGTGCATAAAATGAAAACTACTGGGCCAAACTATGTAAAATTTTTATGGGACCAAATGGCAACTATTCCGCATCAAACTAAAGAAGAATCACGTAAATCGGATCATAAATGTCAGCGTAATCGGTGTACATACATTAAAAAAAAAATATATATACCCATCGAATTGAGAACCTCCTCCTTTTGGAAGTCGGAAACTGTAATATTACGTTTTGTTGACTTGTGATTTTTATTCATTTAATTTGGTTTAGTGATGGTATATTTTTCTATTTATTATTAGTGGAGTGTGTTTTTTTTTCTGCTTGTTTAACCTATTTATGTAACGCATTCAGACACAATTATTATTGTTAATGAATAAATGAAATTAATGTTAAAATACTATTCTCAGGAACAATCTTTGTTTATTTATTCAGGTTGTAGGTGTAGGTTATTCACTTACTAAAAAAAAGTATACTGTGGCACCATTTTGGAAAACTAATGAGACAAGGAATTCGGTTCTGCAATTTGCACAACAATTTATTTTGAGACACCTGCCTCGATAAACAAGGGAAATTTCAAGAAGTTTTCAGAACATGACCTTTATGGCGCTTATTTTCCAAAGGCGTCTTTTTTGACAAGTTGGTTTTAGAAGGATACATTCGTTCATGAGCTATCAGAAAAGTATCAGTTTAACATCCTGAACGGCGTTGATTTCTCATAATCAGCACTATGTTGGAGAGGTGATATAATTTCAAAAAAACTTTTATAGTTCGATTTCTCAAAAACCACCAATAATGAATAAAAAACAAGGGGCGGCGTATTTCCGGTCGGCCCTAAGCGGCGAAAACCCACGCTACGCCACTGGACCCACCACACCTAAAAATCAGTGGAGGAATATGAGTGTGTGTGTGTGTGTGTTGTTGTCAACTTTTTTGTATTTATCTTGTTTCTGTTCCAAACTGTTATATTTTAAACGTCTTTTATGCTTTGTTTTGTACCTATGTTTTGCACGTCATGTGCCTGCGGCAAATAAATATTTTTTCTTTCTTTCTTTCTTTCTTTAATAAAAAAGTGCATTTTTACATGTTAACTTATTTTTTTTTATTTAGCCTATATTGTCCCACTGTTGGGCAAAGACCTCCCCAATTCTTTCCATGTGCCTTTACCCCGGGCCTCCTTGGACCAGCCCTCGCGTTACGGGTCCAGCAGGACTATTACGTATCTTTCTGATATCCAGTGTCTATCGAGCTTCGGTTGTACTATCGAGGACACTCCCGCCTGACCACCACTAAGCAAATTTTTGCTTGCACTCGCAACATAGAAACGCTCTCTAGCCCCGCCCCGTTGACTTTGTCTAGAAATAATGAATGAAAAGATACCGAATCGGCCGAGCGCACTGACGACGCACGCCAAACGAGAGTTATTGTTATTTTGCGCGCCAAAGTTGACGCTTACCTAATAGGCCGAAACTATAAGGGGCGTGGCCCGGCGCCTCCGCATGTTTTAAGCAAAAAATATTAAACTGGTCAGGCGGAAAAGACCACCATAGTACACCGAACTTTGATGTCAACCGAGAATGTCATAATAGTGGTATTACGTATCACACCAGATCGTCTCGCCACCTCTTTTAGGCCAGCCTCGACAGCGCTGTCCGTCTTCCGGTAACCATTGTGTGGAGATTTTTGCCCAGCTTTCATCGTGCATGCTGCTGACGTCACGCCCGCTGCCATTTTAGCCTAGCAGAGCCATCTTGCCAAAAAAAAAATTAGAATAGGGTATATGCATGATTTTTTTTTATAATTCTAAACAAAACGTAATAACATCAGAAATGACGAAGCGAAATTATTTTTTAATATCTATAAAAAATACTAAGTTATAAGCACTTGAAACTGCTGATTAGACAGAGAGATCCGATGCAGCGAATGACGTCATTCGCTGCATCGACGTACAAAATCCATACTAAATTCCGTTTATCTAGAAAGAGATAGAAACGAAAGTTTTATAACCTTTGTGTTGTTTGGCCGGTCTGTCTTCTTTTCGCTTTTTGTCATTATGTTTATAGTACTTTAACATTCCGTATCGAAATATAAAATGTATGCATATTCCCCCTATGACAAAAACTGTTTAGCCAGAAACACGCTACCCGGTTCGTCCTCGACAAATCTAACTTCACCACACCATTCTACCCCCCAGATACACATCCTACGCCCACGTAAGAGTCTATAACGCGGACTACTGGACAGTAGACGACCTTCCGAAGATGTTCGCGATAGAGCAGCCGTCAGCTCGCCTGCAGGAAGACATCACCATACAAGCAGGGAACAGTACACGTGTCGTCGCTACCATGGATGGACTTATTAAAGCGATTGTGTCGCCAGAGGGAACCACTGTGCCGGTTCATATGGATTTCGCGCAGTGAGTGTTATTGTTTTTCATTTATTTTGTAGCTGACCTGGATTTTTTTTGGGTTCCGACAACAGCGCCACCTACCGGTCCCAACTTTAGCTAAGAACCATCCAGGTGAGCCCATAACAATAAAAAAAAAAATCGTCAAAATCGGTAAAGCCGCTTACGGTATACTCATACAATACTCGTAACGACTGTCATTTAATGATAAATGATGTTTATTTTGCAAATAGGTTTTCACAAACACTTTTACACGTCTATTTTTAAAAACTAGGTAGGGACGGTGTTTCGTACCTGACTACTCTGAGAAGAAACAGCCGAAACAAACTCAGAGGTCATGGTTTCTTTTAAAGTCCAGACAATCTTGCTCAACTCACATGAGGACTATGCAGATTAGATGGTCTTTTGAAGAAAGAACCACACAGATTTGAGTGGCCCTGTCCAGTCAGTGCAAGCATTTGTCAGTTATCGTGTAGCTCGACTTACAACTCAAGGAGCTCAACGACACGACGAAAAATACCAAAGAAAGGACATTTGTGTAGGTCGCTTATAGTACTCAAACTGCTAGGCAAACGTGCGAAAAAAGAAATCAAATGTAAATCCTAGCAATATCTTCCCAGATATGACAGCCAACGTGGTAAGGACAACAACAGTGGGGCGTACCTGTTCGTGCCGTCGGGTCCCGCCACTGAGTACAAGGCAGACGCCTTCCCCGAGATCGTGGTCACCGAGGGCATCTACAAGGCCACCATGTATGCGGCCCTTAACTCTCCCAAAGCTGCAGATATTGTGTTAGCCGTAAGTATACCTTAAACCTGATTAATTAAAGTCTACTTTTGACAACATAAATATTAGCAAACATTTACAGGAATCTCTAAATGTCTCATAGAATTAAACAAGGTTTTGGGCCATAATAAATGATGTTTATTCAAAGTCAAAGTCGAAGTATTTATCAGTGTGATTTTTGGGTGATACAGTTGATCTTTTAGTCAACTTACAGTTACTAAAAAAAACACCCATTAGGGCAAACACTATTTAACAATATATGAATTTAAAATTGATATTACAAACATTTAGAATGCAATGTCATAAAATTCTGTTAGGTTATTAAACACACATTTACACGTCAGCAAAGAAAATAATCTAGAAACCAAGTCTATTCTAGTCCTATTCTAACGCGTCGATGAAACCAACTCGGATTTTAAGAGACTCAGAAATTTATATAATAAAAACGTGTGGATTAGTGTCTCAGATGGCCTTTTGTGGCGATAACTCAACAGACTGACTAAACCAAACTAGCTAAATCATAATTATATATCTTTCTTGTTTGTCTTTTATTCTGGATGCTCTTAATTTCCACGTATTTCTACATCGTTCTCATATATACAGGATGTAAACAGATTCTTCACGAAGCCGTTAACCAAGCATTCTATTGATTCTAAACATCAAACTAAGTAACCCTACGCAAAAAATAATGTTGGAATGACTTTTTTTTGGGGGTGAAAAATCACGGTTTACGGTAAAACTCGGATGTAACGCACTCAAAACATTGTGCTGGTGGATGGATTGAACAGTACGGGGGTCGTGGAGGTGTTTTTAAGTTCTTACTTTAAAAACATGTACCTATTGAAAAAAAACTTGTAAAAAAGTTGGAACTTTGACCCCCAATATCCTAGAAACTAGAAGGTTGCAAGGTATGACGTAGAACAAAAAAAATATCGCAATGGTGGGCAGAACAAGTGCCTTTCGGCTTCGTTAAGAGTCTTTTTACACCGTTTATGTATTATCTCAACATGAATGATGTACCTAAACGAGATTTTTTATCAATATTTTGATCGAAAAGTGTGTCCATGGAGTTTCTTGCCCATTCATCTCCATAGAGATCTACGCTTTGAAATGGGGTAACAAGTTATTATACCTTGAGTCTGTGAATGTAGCTTTGCCTTCTTTGTTTTTCTGACATTCAAAAGTGCCCATTATGATTCATGGTCTAATGGGGAAGGAAACTGTGGAACTAATGGCGCTAGCATAGCTGGTTCCCAACATCGTCATTGGTTGAAAATCTGGTCATGTCATTTTATACTTAGAATAGAATAGAATAGAATAATCATTTATTCGTTAATGGACAGCAGCAACACAATAGAGCAGCACATACATATACATATGCCTCAAGGTAGCTGCCTATCCCCCAGTCTTTTCCTGGTCTATGTGAATGACCTATGCCAGCAATCTCTTGATTATGGCAAAATCTTTAGCTATGCCGATGACACGGTATTAGTATTCCACGGTGAGTGTTGGGATGCAGCACGGGACGCTGCTGAGACAGGCTTACGTAAAATAATCCATTGGCTGGAAGCTAACTTGCTAACCCTTAACATCTCGAAAACCTCATTTTTACAATTTACTTTCGCCAAAACCAAACCTACAGTAATAAGTCTCAAAGCGCACTCCTGTGACGTCGCAAACAGTAGTACTCCGTGCACATGTCTTCCAATCACACAACAAAAAATAATGAAGTACCTAGGAGTGATTCTAGACGACGGACTTAGCTGGCGACCCCACATTGAACAGACCTCCTCCCGCGTTAGGAAACTTATATGGGCGTTTAAAAAACTACGACAAGTAGCCGAGTTTAAGCTTCTCCGTACGGTTTATCTGGCACTGGCACAGTCAATCTTAGGTTACTGCATTACTGCATGGGGAGGTGCTTGTAAAACCTACATGATACGCCTCGAGAGAGCCCAACGCTCACTGTTAAAAGTCATGACCTTCAAGCCGTACCGGTTCCCTACAAGAACTCTGTATGAATGTTGTCAAGTAGTTACAGTGAGACAACTATACCTGCTCAATCTTATTTTGAAACAACATGAAAAGACACCGAAAAATCACGCAACTAGACATAAGAGAACTATCGGTAATGCATGTAGTACAGTCAAATGCAAGACAGCATCCGCTCGACGGCAACGTCTTTATTTATCTACTTATTTATATAATAAAATAAACATCATCCTCAACTTCAACCCACTAACAAAAAATAAAACAAAGATAAAACTGAATACTTGGCTTCAAACACTGGATTACCAACAGACGGAAAACTTAATTAAAGAACAATACTCGCGATGACTAATAAACCCAAGTCCAGCCACCAATCACGATCACTCACACCACACATCAAACACACACACACACACACACGCACACACACACACACACACACACCACACAAAAGCACGCATGCATTATTTGTAATGGTTATGTTTTATTTTTTCATTTCTGATGCTAAATGATGTGAACATTAGTACCAAAAACGGGTGAAGACACTGACTCCTGTAACACAGGTCTCACCTAGCTCAGGAGTCAGGGTTTCAATGTCACGCTGTACTGGGATCGGTCCATCATTACTGACAGGACTATTGTCGCCAATAAGCCTGACATAGTGATGATGGACCGATCAGCGCGCCGCGTAATGATAATCGATGTTACCATTCCGCATGACGAGAACCTCGTGAAAGCTGAGAAAGAAAAACAAATAAAATATCTCGACTTGGCACACGAGGTTCGCGGCATGTGGAATATGAACTCGGTTATCATTGTGCCGATTGTCGTGTCGGCCAATGGCCTTATAGCCAAGAGCTTCGATGACCATCTATCGAAGCTCTCTTTAGGCGGTTGGATCAAGGGCCTGATTCAGAAGGCAGTACTCCTCGATACGGCTCGCATTGTGAGGAGGTTCCTGTTCCTTCTGATGCTAAATGATGTGAACATTAGTACCAAAAACGGGTGAAGACACTGACTCCTGTAACACAGGTCTCACCTAGCTCAGGAGTCAGGGTTTCAAATGGAAATGTATAACTTTTTTCTTTGTGTCAATAAAAATATTTTATTATTATTATTATTTTTTGAATGTGCTTTTGCTTCTCAGCTTACTGGTACTTCCAACTACATTTACGGGCCTAAACCAAAGTAAATGCAGCGTGTGGTGTGTTATGTTGAGGGTGTGTTGTGATGAGGCCCTATTTCGTTTTCTTCTATTTGCATGAACTTTCTGACAATTCGACATGTATTTAAAATTGCAGCTTTTTGTAAGGTGATATAAAGTGTTTCTTTTAGACTTAGTAATTTGAGGCTATGGAGTAAGTGATTCGGGATAACACCTGTTGTAGAGAGAACTATCGGGACCACATAAACTTTTTCCTGGCGCCATATTCTTGTTACTTCCTGTTTGAGGTCTGCGTATTTACTAATTTTTTCGGTGATTGTTTTTTGTATGTTATGTGTGTTTGGAACTGCGATATCTACTAAGTAAGTTACTTTATTTATTTTATCTTGTAGTATTATGTCCGGTCTATTATAGTGAATTGTCCTGTCGGTGAGAATGGCACGATCGTAGTAAAGTTTATGAGTATCATTTTCGAGGGTAGCTTGAGGTGTGTAATTGTAGTATGGAGTGTTTGTGTCTTGTATGAGTGTGTATTTAACTGCCAATCTTTGATGAATAATATTGGCCACCTGATTGTGCCTGTGTGTGTAGTCGGTCTGCGTGAGGGTTGCGCATGCTCCTGTTATGTGCTGAATGGTTTCTGGTTGCGTGTGACACTTGCGACATTTATCATTAGTTACTGAAGGATCTTTGATAATAAATTTTCTATAGTTTTTGGTGTTGATAATCTGGTCTTGTATAGCAATGATAAATCCTTCGGTTTCTGGGAATAAATTACCTATTTTGAGCCACTTATTTGAGGCAATTTTGTTAACGTGTGATTGTTCTAGGTCATGAGGATGTCGGCCATGAAGGACTTTTTTCTTCCAGTCCTCAATTTTTTGTGTTTGCGGGTCTTCGTTATCAATGTGTGAGGTATCTGATTGTTCATATAAGTTAAGTGGGGTGTAATTGTGATCATTTTGGGCTATGGCTTTATGGATATTGCTAGTGTGAGACTTCGTATGAAAGAATGTTTTTAATCTACAAACTTGTTTTCGCCATAGGTGCTGGATGTCTATTAGGCCTCTCCCTCCGTTTTGTCTTTTTATGGTAAGTCTTTCTACGGCAGATTTAGGATGTAAATTATTATTTTTTGTAAGAGTGGTGCGTGTAGTGCGTTCTAATTGTTCTGTGTCTGTTTTTGTCCATTTAATGACTCCGAATGAATATGTTAATATGGGGATGGCAAATGTATTTAAGGCCTTGATAAGATTTTTTCCAGACAGTTGGGTTTTACATACAGCGTTTAGTCTCCTCTTGTATTCTGCAGTAAGTGTTTCTTTAGTTCTAACGTGATCTAGTCCCTTCAATTGCGTGTACCCTAAATATTTGTATAAATCGGACGGTTCCATCGCTGTTATGGTGTCTGTATTATTTACTACATAGTTGCCGGGTCGTATCTTGCCTCGTATGATGTGAAGTGTTTTACATTTATCAAGACCAAATTGCATATTTATATCTTGGCTGAACTCTGCTGTAGCTTCTACTAGTTTTTTCATTTCTTTTTCGGTTTGTGCATATAGTTTAATATCGTCCATGTAAATGAGATGAGAAATTGTTGTTTGTTCTTGTAGTTGTGCTTGTGTTGTAGTGTGTTTGAGACAATATCCGGCCCGGCAGCGCTGCAGCAGATGTGACAGAGGGTTTAGTGCGAGACAGAACCACAGGGGACTCAGAGAGTCACCTTGATATATGCCTTTTCTGATAAATATTTGTCGCGTAGTAACATTATTGTGATTACAATTCATGTGAAGAGTGGTTTTCCATTGTGACATTATGTTGCTTAGGAAATCTATTATTTTTGAATTTACTCTATAAATTTTTAATATCTGTATCAACCAAGAATGAGGAACACTGTCAAAGGCTTTTTTATAGTCGATATAGGTGCAATGAAGGTTTCTATTCTTTGTGGTGGCATGTTTATGTATAGTGGAGTCTATTATTAACTGTTCTTTGCATCCCATGTGGCCCCGTCTGCAGCCCTTCTGCTCTTCCGCCATTATGTTGTGGTGTTCAATGTGTGTGTTGATTTTCGCTGTTATTGCTGAAGTTAATATTTTATATATTGTAGGTAAGCATGTAATTGGTCTGTATTGGGAAGGGTGTGGTGAGTTTTTAGTTTTAGGCAGCATGTATGTTATGCCTGTTGCAATAAATTCTGGTATATTTTGTTGTCCTAATATGATTTGTGTTAAGTTTCTTGCAATTGGTTTGTATAATGAGGTTAACTTTTTAAACCAGAAATTGTGTACTTTGTCTATACCAGGAGATTTCCAATTGTGTAATCTGCCTGTTATGTGTGTGATATCGGCCTCAGTAATCTCTACGAACTCCATTTCATGTATTGCTCTCCATTTTGTTTCTTCCTCTGTTATCCATGTCGCTTCGTCATTATGTCGTGCTTGTTCTTCCCAAATACTAGACCAATATGTTTCTAATTGTTCTTTTGTAGGTTGGTTAGGTGTGTCTGTGTTGGTGTCGTGATTTGTGTCAGTGTTTGGTTTGTTTAGGTTTCTGTAGAATATTTTTTCATTGGTGGCAAATATGGCGTTATCATTTTTGCGCTGTTGTGCTTTTTTGTACCTTCGGAGCCTATGAACTTTAAGCGCTAACTTTTGTTTTATAGTGTCTAAGAACTCCTCTGGTTTTCTGTTGTTATGCTCGTGCCTCGTGTGAATCAAATGGCTTCTAAAAATAGCCTCAACTCTCCTAACCACTTTGTTTGATCTGTTGTTGTTAATGTATTGTGTAAGTCTACCAATATCTGCTCTTAATTTTTCTATATCTTTTTCTAACCTCTGTTGCCATGCTGGCTTGATATTTTGTTTTGGTCTTGTATTTCCCGTGTTTTGTGTGATTTTAAAGTTAAGTTCTTCAGATATGACTACTGCTGTACAATATATAAGTGTGTGTATATCAATAAGTTGTGTTTCGTCGGAAATAAATTGGTTTAATATGTTTTCATTAAATAAGTTAACCAAACGGAAAAGATTTGGGCTATATCGGAGTTTAGGTAGCCTTGGTCGAGTTGCTGGGTCCATCCCAGAGTATTGTGCGAGAGTTGTTCTGAATTTATCATGTATTTCTTGGATGTATGTATCTGTGGTTAGGTTATGATTTTCGACGATTAAGGTCTCAATATCATTTTCTAGCGTAAGGGTTATGTATTCAGTTTGTGTGGATATGTGTGATGTTTGCGTGTTAGCTTGCGATTGATTGTACAATTGAGATTGAACACTTGGTTGTAATTGGGTATATGGTTGTGTTTGCGGTCGTTGGGCAATATCAGTTATGTTTTGTACTAGTGTGGTAGCATTGTCATCTGCTTGTAATTCTATTCGTATCTCTTCTTTTAATTGGTCTATTATTTCTTGAGATAGAAGTTTATTTCTAACTATAGCTCTTCTCTGATCTGAAATTCTTTGTTCTGATACGGTTATCTCGGGGAATTGCCGTGTAAATAGTTCATGTAATTGTTGTCTATAGGTGGTCATGTCGGTCTCTAATTTAGTGATATAAAAGTAGGTTCGCATGATAAATAGATTAACTTCTTTGCTCCATCTCATGCGAACTCTTGCTTTTCCAGCCTTGGTGGACGCGGGTAAAAAGGTAGATACCCCCCGCGCAGCAGTCAAGGTTGGAGTGGGTGCGACTGTATTTAAACTAATGTTGGAGGGTGATGGATGTGTTGGTGACGATGGTATGGATGGTGATGATCGCCTAGAAGGTGTGTATGATACTGTGCTTGGACTATACGGTTCTACAGGGGTGTCTGTCCTGTCTGTCAGTCTGTCACCATCGTCAATGATTTCGGCTGTAGTATCTTTGTCGGTGGGAGCCCGCCTGTTCAACTCCTCACCGCTGACGGATCGCATGCTGTGACACCTAGCGTCAGCTCCAGGTGCGCCCCGGCGATCGCCCCCGGGCAGCGGCCCTATACGTTTACTTTTTGAACGAGTCTCCATTTTTGATGGGTTTCCAGAGCCACGATTAGCCACGCCAGTAATTTCAATTTCGCGTATCCGCCCCCCACGTGATTAGGTGTTCAATCAGGACGAGTGGTTGTTTGGGGGGCTTATTATTATTATTATTATTATTATTATTACATATAACTACAAACAGCTTAACAATTAATTAAACAGCTCAACTGCGCTGAGCATGCCCATAACGAAAGGGTCACCAACTCAGCATATGCTGGGTGTAAAACACTCAGCGCTGGTTTTCAGTAGGCCCCCCGCAGTGACATAAAGTATTTCAAAATAGCATAACCACAGATCAGATTGAGACCAACTATGGTGGCGCCATCTTAGACTATCTTTACCTGTGTCTCCCCATTGAACTAGTTTGAGTTAACAAATGTTATGTTCCTCAGATCTCAGTTCAGAACAACCCATCGCTTCCACACAGCGAGGTGGAAATCTGCAACACTTTGATGATAGACCCCGTGGTGGATGACCTGGAGCTAGCCCTCAGGTTCCGGACAGCCGTCAAGAACGGACCCGTCTTCTACACCGACCTCAATGGCATGCAGGTGAGGTGACAACCAGTCTTTACAAGAGGTATCGTATCTCCTTGTAACTAATAGGCTAGTTTCCACCATCAATAAATTGCAAATCTATTTAGTCCGTCAGTTAGAGTATTGGAGAATAATGGACACGTAGGTAAATTTTTGTTTTTGTAGATCAATGAATATTGACAAAGACAAAACGCATCAAAACTCGGGAGTGGGGGCTCGTGACGTCACAACGCACTTAAAAATTATAGCACGGCGTGACGTATTGAGAATTTTAAAAGCGTCGTATCTTCGTCAATTTTGGTTTACGTAACAAAAGAAATAATACGTGTCAAATATTTTTTGATAATCTAAATGACGGACTAATTCGATTTATTTATCGCCATTTAAACTTTTGTTTCTCCCCTTTCTAGATAAACGAAATTTAGTATGGATTTTGTACGTCGATGCAGCGAATGACGTCAGTCGCTGTATCGGATCTCTCTGTCTAATCAGCAGTTTCAAATGCTTGTAACATTGTATTTTTGTAGATTAAAAAAAAAAAATCGCTTTGCTATTTATGATGTTAATACGCTTTGTTTAAAGTAATAAAAAAAATCAAGCAAATCACGTTTTCTCAACAACAAACATTGTCTTCAGATGATCAAACGTCATTACTTCGACAAGATTCCTCTGCAAGCTAACTTCTACCCGCTGCCGGCGGCTACTTACATTGAAGACGAGAAGACGAGGTTCACAGTGCTGACGTCGACGCCACTCGGTATGGCCGCCTTGCAGCCGGGACAGATTGAGGTAATGTTATACAGGCTGCAGGAGCTAAATAAGCAACTCTATTTGTGGTGGTTCAAACTTCGTTTGAAATACTGTTAGAATAAAGTTCTAATCAGCTTGCACTACAAAGTGGTTGTTACGTCAGTCACTGCGGCCGAATAGTGCGAAATGAGTGCTTTTTTTTTTGCGATTAATAAAAATTCTATTGAATACTAAAAAAATAAAACACTATCATGCTTGCTAGAATTGTAGAAAATGAATTGTAGATTGTGCTTGTAGAATTATTTGCCAAAAAATCAGGATGATCGTCGTGTATTTTAGTATGGTTTTTACTCGTTAAAAGAAAGTTTTTGAGATAAGTTCGTGATTTTTTTTTATCGAATAAAATTAGTTGTATTATGTTTTCAAAACACTATCGTACTAGGATATAAGAAAGAATATCATATATTTTTCTGGTTTTGTTTATTGCAGTGAATCATAATTATGCTTTTTTGCATTATAAAACTCGCGTTTAGCCCGCGTGTAGACCCCTTCATTTTTTTAGTTACCGATGAAAAATTTCCAGGTATGTCCAGAATGATGTAGTGATACGTGCTACCCATTTATGCGTCCGTGTCCCTTACACCTATAGGATTTTAAATTCCGTCTTTATATTGATTTTGGATTTACGCCCAATTTCCTTGTAGATAATGCAAGACAGAAGACTGAGCCGGGATGACAACAGAGGGCTCACGCAAGGTGTCCTGGATAACATCAGAACGAGACACACGTTCAAAGTTATTATTGAGAACGCTAAGAAGACTTGTGAGGTGAGTCATCCTACTATAAATATATAAATGAGAAAGTTTGTGAGTATGGATGTATAAGTAGAGGTTAGGATGTATAAGTATATGTATAAGTATGGATGTATAAGTAGGTAGTAAGGCTGCCTTACGTTCTTAGGGTCCTGGGTTCAAATCTCGGCAGGAGCAAATGTTTGTGTGATGACCATTGACATTTTTTTCCGAATCATGAATGTTTATATGTACAATAAGTATGTATTTACAAACAAAATGTATCTATATAGTGTATGAACTATCTGGTGTCCACGACACAAGCCTTGTAGCTTGATGGCGCTGTGTGTAATGTCCAGCGATAGTTATTATTTATTTTTCACGTAAAAACTACTCAACGGATTTGGATGAAATATTGCATACAAATGGTTTATAACCTAGATTAAAACAGGATACTTTTTATTTCGTTGGTAAGATCCCATGGGACAATAATTATCATAAGCGAGCGAAGCCGCTAGCAGAAGCTAGAAGCTAGTACAAAATAAAAGCAACAACAAGGGGTCTAAAATGGCCGCTTTAGCATAATCGTAATATGCATCACGTTAAAAATTTCAAATTCTTAAAATGGACTTTATGGTTATGACAATAAAGTCCATTAAAAAAATTGAATTTTAATCGTGATTCTTATTATGATTCTGCTAAAGCGGCCATTTTAGGCCCGCAGGTGAAAATGATTAGGCCGCAATATGTTCAACACATATGATTTTTTTGTTATTTATTCTTACAGCAAAAGACGCCAGCAGACCATCCATCAGGCCAGCTAACATTAGGCGCTCACGTGTCCCAACAGTTCCTACTTCAGCCTCTAATAGCCATGCACTACACCAGTAAGAAGGACACCACACGCATCGGCTACTCGCGAGCCAGCATCAACCACGCGGACTTAGTGCTGGCGTCGTTCCACTCGCATGTTACTGCTAGGGTGAGTCGTACATCATCATCATCAGCCTATTAATGTTCCCACTGCTGGGACACAGGCCTCCTCTCTATGAGAGGGAATGGGCTATAATCCACCCCGCGGGTCCACGTACTACATAAAGGGTGTAAATAGACCGTTAACGAAGCTGAAAGGCACTTGTTCTCCTCGTCATTGTGATCATTTTTTTGTTTAACACCATACCTGGGAACCTTCTCGTTACGGAGATATTGAAGGTCAAAGTTCCAACTTTTTCAAAGTTTCTTTTCAAATACTAGTTTTTAAATAACTCCATAACCCGTTTACTATTAAATGCGTCCATCAGCACAACGTTTTGAGTGCGTTACAGTGAGTTTTACCGTAAAACGTGATTAAGGTTGAACTGCGCAACATATTTTCCATACAAATTTCGGGGGGCCCTATTACTCCACTGTTTGACATGGTACATCTAAAGTTAAACATGATATCGTTTTGTCTCATTATTAATTGTGTCTGTGCGGAAACAGAACAGTAAAATAAAAAGCCATTGAAAAGTTACGAGCTACCAAAGATTCGTTTTTATTGCCAATTTTAACGTAACTTTGGGCGTAAATTAGCAATAAATTTACAATTATCGAAGAATTCAATAAATTTTATTTGATAATGATTTATGCAGTGGTTTTTTCATAAAATTCGATTTCCCAAAAGCCTTTTCATATTTTTTTACGCGCGCCTTTTACTATGAATTTTCGTGCATCTCACTGAATATTGTTTCCCCCGGTGTGGTGCGGGAGGGGGACACGCGATATTGACATGTCGTTCGTTTGATAGAAGAACAAGACCTATATTTCTGTCCTTTTCATTTCATGCATGACGTCAGTGACGTGTCATTTGCTTTTCGCTGAAGTTGAAGGGCCTGTGCATTTTTATTGCTCTCTTATAATGTGTGCGTTTCGATGGCGCGACCACGGCATTTTTTTTTTTTTAAACTATGGCAAGATTTGGTAAAAAAATTAATTTAAAATTAAATTAATAAATTAATTAATTTCAATTTTAAATTTCACATTCAGAACATTTTGAAGGTTATAAGCGATACCGTACGTATGCTCCTGAAATATAAACCTAGGATTTTTTATATTTTTTTTTACAAATTCAATCTGTTATTTACGTAAATTTCAGGTCTCTGCAACGCTTAGTTTTTAAGATTTCCGTGGCCGCGCGGTTCTCCGCGTTTTGATGGCGTGGCCACGTTCAAACCCTTATAACTTTTTAACCATAACTTTGACAAATTTAAGGGTTTGGGAAATTTGAACCACGTACATACATATTTTTACAAAATCATGGCATAGTTATTTAAAAAAAAACGCCGTGGTCGCGCCATCGAAACGCACACCCTATAATACGGTGTAGCGACCTACTTATTTAGAAACTTTACATAAAACCTTCACGATATAATTTTTACTTTTCTTCTGATCTGTCACTTCTCTGTCTTGTGTTGACTAAATTTATATAGAATTATGAACATTTTTAATTTAATTTAGTTAGTGTACAACAACCACTAAATTAGTGACTCCGACGTGATATGCCCTGAAAAGGAAATCCTAAACTTTATCAGGCCAAGGAAATCCACAGTACCACGATGACAATATAAAGCAGTCGTCTGCCGACCAACGTCCAGACTCTGCTGGCTTCACAGCCATTTATTTCTCTCGAGGGATTAGCAGACCTGGCGAACAATAACAAACAATATAGTTATACAATATTATTGTTGCCACTAATCTCGCGAATTGTGTAGTGACGATGACGTTATAAGTTGATAGTAAAATTTTTAAAGAAAAAGTTTATTTTATTCTTTTTAGCGCATTTAAATAAAAGGTCAGACGAAAGTATTATATAACTTCGTTTTTGTTCGGAACGGTTCGGAACGCTGAGTGTGTGCGTACGAACTAGACGCGCGTGAAGACTAGCGGCTAACTGCTCATCACTGATACTATCTCTGTCGGGCACGATGCCAGGTGAGACAGCGTGCTTTTTGGCCACGCCCACCAATGAGTTCGAGCCCGTGTGATGTGTCACCTTAAGTTCGTTTAGTATCATTGCCTGTTACAGTACAGTATCCGGGCGTTAATACTACTACGATACTACATACGATACTACGACTATCGGTATAGCGTTTTAAAAAGAAACACTTGCATGAGTAACACAGACGAACTTCTTTACAAACCAGGGGCCCTACTCTAACGTTTCGTCCATATATTCAGATCTATCCGTCTCTCTCGCGCACGTCTGCATATGACTGCGAGTGAGAGAGACGGATAGATCCGAATATACGGACGAAGCGTTAGGGAGTAGGGCCTGGTGGCCCCCGGCCACCGTAGGCGCGGGCCTGTGGACGGTGGGCTATGGGCTAGCTCGCCGTCCGTCCGTCTCATTACGACAGGCCGTGTCGACGGCGCGTTCGTGTTCCACGCGCGCCTCAAAGAGAGTCAGCAAAAAGGAAGGGGTCCGTAAGGGCCGCTGCCTGCCGGGGTTGCGGGACTGTTCGAAAGGGATACTGTGGCCCCGGAACACAAAGGAACATGGATGGGTTTTAGTCAGTAAAAGTCTGACACTCTCTTCCGCTCCGCCCAGAGCGGGAGGAGTCATTTGATAATTTCCCATCCGAAAAAAAGGGTATAGAGCCTCAGTAATCAGTTTTTTGGCCCTACATAAATAATTGAAGACAGTTTTAATAAAGCAAATTATTCGTTTTTTGACAGAGAGAAAAAGACAAGGAGGTGCATGGTATGGGCATGACATGGCAACGAGTGTACCTTGACAATTGTTACGGTAGCGCAGAAATTAACAAGTACTATCATATGGGAGACGGACAGGTGAGTTTCACACTGAGTTTCATTAATGAGTTACATTTTCTTGTCTCATTTGTTTCGCAGTCGCAAGATTAACTTCTGAACGTGGAGTTCTGGGTTCAATTCCCGGATCAAGCTGATATTAAGCGCCAGGCTAGCCCGTGAAATTCAAATTTTCTAACGTTTTTTTTGCAATTTGCCGATTAGTGTCAGGTTGTTTTTTTATGTCCAATATTTGGCTATGGTTGTTTCTTTTTTTAATCTCCGTAAAGAGATATGCTTCTTTACAGCGTGAATTATTTTTAAATAGTTAAGTTGTGTTTTTAAATAGAAAAACTTATGAAACAAATTAATATTTAACAACAAATTAACATTTGCTTGAGAAAACTTTTTCATATTAGGTGGTTTAGCATCTCCATTCCTTTGCTTCTCCTTCAACCCGGCGAAAGCAAAGCGCGGCAAAATTAAATCATAGTTTCCTAATAATTCATGACAAAATACTTTTCGTTATATTATTTCTATTCTTCGTAAGTGTATTGAAAAACGTCGTTTGATACACGTGGGCATTTGTTACTGCAGTTTTCGTCTCCATAACAACCTGCGGCTCGGATGTGAATTCCGCCTCGACTGCAATAACAAAGTTTCCCCACTTATATCAAAATGATTCTGCGTCTATAACAAGTCACCCAAAACGGGCTGGAAGACTTATTTTTTTCTAACATTACATTGTTGTTACAGGTCGCAATCACAGACATCGTCGACACATCTGCAAGCAACGTGTACGACAGCTCTCTAACATTCGTCACCATGCGCAAGCCGCTACCCAGCGGAATATTAACTCTATGCCCAATGGAAGTGAGATCTGTATTCATCAACCAGACTTTGAAGAAATATTAGACATTGTAGAGGGAAAAAGAAACACTCGAATATTCATCACCTGCCTAGTCTTTTCCCAACTATGTTGGGGTCCAGGCAATACAAGCAGGCCTAAAAAGGCCGTTTTAGCAGAATCCACGCAGAATCTTAGTATGAATAACGTTAAAAATTTAAAATTCTTAAAATGGACCTTATTGTTATGAGTATAAAGTTTATTTTCGAATCTGCTAAAGCGGCCATTTTGGACCCCCAGTATTTTACATGGAGCGACTGCCTATCTGACCTCCACAACCCAGTTAGCACTGGGTAATACGATACCCTTTGGTAAGACTGGTTGTTAGACTTTCGAGTTTTTGAAGGAAACACTCGAATATTGTCAACATTCCAATAAGACTTGAAATATGCGAAGACCTTGTTCGCAAAGGCGATTTTTATCACGCACTGGATCAGACACGCAGTTGGTGTAAAACAACGCAATTCTTGGACTAGCTGCAATGGGGTAGATGACACTCCAATCAATTGAGATACTGTCATAGCGGTTCTCTCATAGATTTTGCATGGCAATAGCAAACTGTGACGTCACTGTTTATTCAACTCAATGACTCAACTATTTATTGCTTATAAAGCAACTAAAAATCGAATTTGGCAATTAATTGAAAATAAATCGGGTTTTCAGGCCCAAAATAAAGTGTTAGAGATAGATGTGTGAATTATTGTTTTATGGTGTCATCTACCCTATTAGATTCTTAACTCTGGGCACAATCCCGAGAGTTGAAAATCCAGTGCGCGATAAAAAAATGCTCCAATAGCCGGGATTGCAAAATACACTTTGTTATCAGTGTCTTAGAGTGCGCGAAAATTGTTCGAATATCGATAATCTTCAGTCGAGCATGCTCATTTGAACTTGTAAACGGAAGAGTGTGTTTTAACGTTCAATTTTATAAAATGTATCTGCTCTTTCTCATTAAGTCTGACCCTCATGTACTGCCTATACTAGTAAATGTTAAGAGGTGAAGACCAGATTGTTGACCAGGCTACCATGACCTCTTAAGTCAGTATTGCTTTAATCTTACTCAGTGTGAAAAAGAGATGGAGCCTGTCTCTAGCTCTCTCTTTCGCACATTGATGTGACATTAAAACTATACTGTTATATGAGGTGGTACGAGCCCCATACGGGTGTTGAGTCGGTTGGGCCTAATTGTTTTATCAAGTTTCCATATAGGATGTAATATAATAAATGCAAGACCGCTCGAGTGGTCTCTCAGGCCATAAAACTAAACAAGTTTTGTTCTATGACTTTCATAAATTCATAACTTTTTTTTTTGTCTTACCATACATGTTGATCAGCTAATCGCGTCAGTTCCTATAGAAAGTCCAATTGTTTTTGCGAATTAAAAAAAACTCGTAGAATAAAAGTTATTCAGTTTTATTGTCTGAGAGACCACATGGGGGTCTTGCCTTTATTATGTTGCACCTTGTATATTAATTGCGTGGTCTTCCCCGCAATTGATGTCGGTACACACATATTTACGAGTAAATGAGTATTAAAAATAATGTTAAAACATCGTATGTTATAAGCCTTCAGAGCTTGCGGCAGCAATATTCTTCTAGACAAAAGACTACTAGCTAGAATAGAAGAAAAATCGACTGATGTAGCAGTTTTTTGTTTTTGTTAATTGTGATGCGGAAGAAGAGTTTGTCCTCACCGGTTCCTGATAGACAAATTAAATTATAGTGTTATCACGATAAACAATCACAGCTCAAAAGACATGACTGAACAGAAAAAAATAATACATTTTGATATACTTAACTTTGTTATTGCATTTGAGGCGGCATTCACACCCGAGCCGCAAGTGAGGTTGTTAATGTTATGGAGCCGAGAACTGCAGTAACAAATGCCCACATGTATCAAAAGTAATGTTGCCTTTTAGAAACCGTTGTTTCCTTATGATACTGATGTGTGGGATCATAGATTTTTGTCTTAGAATCCTAGGCTTTTTATTGGCACAAAATGCTCGTAATCTCAAGACCAGTAAATATTGTTAAAACAAGATATTATTTTCCAAAAAGTAAGATTACAAGTGCGCCAGATTAAACGAGAACTGCAGTTTTTTTTTTTAATTTATCACATTTGGTTGTGTTGAGATATACGCAATTTAAGGCGATGCCATTATGTTTACCAATAATTTTATAATACTTGTTATTTATTTAGTATATAAGCTGGCATTCTTGCTGTTATGGAAAATTGTCTAGTATAATTTATATAAATAATTATAATAATTAATTGATATTACGGAAAAATCAAAGATCCTTAAGTTTATTTAGTTTTAATTTGATATTGACATTAATGTTTAAAACCTCCACTATTCTTGATTTAGGAGTCAAGTAAAAATTTAGGTTAATAAGTTTTTAAATTACGTAACTATACCGTATACTTATAGTGGCTTTAATTTAATGTTATACTAGCTCTTACCCGCGACTGTCGTTCGCGTGGAATTATTATGTATATTGGAATCGGATTTTGGTTAACAATTTTAAGGGTTTTCAGTTTTGGCACGGATCACTAATCCTTTTTCTATCTGCCAGTAAAAGTCTCGTAAAATCGGTGCAGCCGTTTTGGAGATTAGCCGGAACAAACACACAGACAAAAAGGAAGACAATTTTTTTTTTTGTGTAATCCGCGTATTTTATTCTTATTATGCATTCAGCACAAAGCTGTTATTTTGAAATTACAAACAGACACTTCAATTTGATTTATTTTTATAGATTTACTGATTCATGTTGTTATTTTATTACTGATCGTATTAGTGCGATCTTTAGAAAACGCAGGTGCGTAGTAATCGCAACCGACGTGCGTGTATGACCAGAGGTCTAAGCAAGGATACTCGACGTAAATTTAACATAACAACAACAACAACAGCCCATAACGTCCACTGCTGTACATATTAATAAGCCTCTCCCATGATGGGAGGAATAATTTAACATAAATTCGGAAGATTTTGAATTTAAAATACAGGGGTTCTAAAATGGCCGCCTTAGCAAAATCGAAATATGAATCACGTTGAAAATTTAAAATTCTTAAAATCGACTTTAAGAGAATGACTATAAAGTCCATTTTAAGAATTTTAAATTTTCAACGTGATTCATATTAAAATTTCGATTTTGCTAAGGCGGCCATTATGATTCTGCTAAAGCGGCCATTTTAGCCCAGTAGTTATCTTTTGTGTTCATTCTGGTTAAATATTTCGTGACAAGCATAAATTAGTATCAGCCGTGACAAGCATAAATTAGCGACACGAAATTTTAAAATCGATTATTTTACGAGCCGACTGATGTATGAACGTAAACAAAACAAGTATGTATGGACTGTTTTTGCCTTTCTGCATACACCTATAGTAAGCGGGCAGTTTTGTGTAATTTAGCCATTAGAAGTATACGGTATATAGTAGTAATCACAATTATATAATACTGCCAAGTTGAAAGTGCAATAACGATTCAACTTTTTTACTATAAATAGTTGCTATTAGCGGTCTGTGGTGTTAAGAGTTACATATATCTGCACGTGAATACTTAAAGGTCACTAGTGACTTATTATATTGATGTATATTTGGATTGCATTATCTATGTTAGGGTTAAGCTATGGTTTCTTAGATCAGTGGGCCCGCCGCAACACATAGTGGCTGTAAGTTTTGGAAGCTTTTGAGAGACTTGCCAAAATGCTCATTGACAATGACTCACTTGGCAAAACCAAGCTCTAAAGTCTTGCACATCGGTGTAAAGTTGCCAGCCTATCGGTTACATTTCGGGGAGTCCCATCCCATTCTATTATCAGACGAGCAGATATACGTCGAAGGATCACCGTTATATTTTTAAAGTTTCAGGGACCCGAACAAAGCGCTATGCTTCTACTTTTATTATGGGAACCGCCAGTCTGTGGAATACACTGACGGCTTCTCTGTTTCCTGATAATTATAATCAAGATAATTATGTACAAGTAAAACGGTTTCTTCTAGGGAAGGGCTCTCCACCCTGGCCGCATCTTCGCTTCACATCAGACGAATTGAACCAAAGGCAAGCCTATTTAGTAAAAAAAAAAGTGTAATATTGACTCGTTATAATAATGATTCGGTTTGTTCCTCATTCCGGGCCTCTCAGAGTTGTCTTCAGCTCCTCGTAGTCTTCGTTTTCCTGAATATGGGATATCTCGAAAACTTTGTAATAATAATACCAGCCTGCTATTGTTCCACTGAAGGGCAAAGGGGTCTACTCATAAAGAGAAACCACGAGTATTCAATCATCATGATTTCTCAAGGCGAATTGGCAATATTTTGTTAGCCGTAATACTCATAAAGCAGAAAATGCTGTCTAGGAAACCGTACCACTGTGTTATGGCGGCACCGCTGTCTTAAGAAACCCTAATTTGAATGATTATTCGAAAAATTAAAATTGTTCCAATGACGCATGATATTAGTTAATTTTTAATTAAATTTTTGTTGTGGTAAAATGAGATTGTAAATGTAGCACAAATAATGTAATAATTGAAAGATGCGGGACTCGGTAAACCTACCTAGGTTTTGTCAATGGGCAAGTCTTAATTTGTGCGATAAATAATCTGAGCTTTCAAATGAACCGACCACAAAACTGTGTAGCGCTTTTAGACCTCAAGAATTTGTATCGAAGATATTATTACTATTTATATCATAGTTTTTGCGTTATACGAGCATGAATTATTAATTTTGCAATGATTAATTCATGCTCGTGTAACGCAAAAACTATTATATAAATAGTAATAATATCTAGACGTAAAGTTTATATTGCTATAAACTTTACGTCAACGAAATTAAAGACACAAATACAATGCTCGTAATTTTTAAATACGAGACACATAAATTGGTTACAATTTATTATTCCGTCTAATGTAACTCGATACAAATAAACATGGAGGTCTCAATACCTAAACGTCATAATTATTTATTAAAAATAACACTTTTTTTAATATACTTACTCCATTGTATTTATGACGTTCATCTGAATTATTTACCTATCTATGTAAAATATTAGTGAGATTTGTATTATATTGTTTTATCATCATGCATTTAAATGTTTTAACTAATGTAAATATAGATTATGTTGAAAGTGACCTATCGTTTTTCATTTATTTTACCCTTCTCCACAACTACTGATACTGATACTGTTAGCCTGCGTCATCCCACTGCTGGGCAAAGGCCTCTCCCCATGACTTCCAGTTTTCTCTATCCAGGGCTAATGTGGACCACTGGTCGTTAGTTTTATCCAGCTCGTTCCGCCATCTTCTACGAGGTCTGCCGCGACGCCTTCTGGCTGTGTCAGGGCTCCAGAAAGTAGCTATTTTGGCCCACAGCTCATTGGACAGAGTGTACTACGTGAGCTCGACAAATTGATGTGCGAATAATCGACTCATCATAGTTCGAATGCACGCTTGTGCGACACCCTGAAGATCGACATCACGCTCGCTAGTGTGACAAACGATAGCGCGACAGTAGTTCGACACTACGGTAGTGCGACACTACGGGAGTGCGACAGTACTGTAATTCGACAGTACGTTGGTGCAGTACAGTAGTTTGAAACTACCCAAGTGCGACAAACGATTATGCAATACTCCCGTCTGTGGATATTAAATAAAAATAAGAAAGCATTAACTTCATCTACATCTATACTAATATTATAAAGAGGAAACCTTTGTATTTTTGTATGTTTGTATTGAATAGGCTCAAAAACTACTTAACCGATTTCAAAATTTCTTTTCATCCCATCTATTCGAAAAGGACGACTTGGTTCGCCTTTAAGTGCACCCAAAGGTGGTGTTTTCTATAATAAACTTTTAGCGGGCAGTAATGAGTTTTTAATCCTCTTTATAAGATGTTCCAAATTCAAAAAGTGCGCCGCAAAGATAATTGCGGCGCACTTTTTGAATTTGGAACATCTTAGTGTTCAGCGCCGAAAGAAATCGAACGCAAATATTGTTTGAATAAAGACTGGCTGGTACGACGGCCCATAGTCGCGCCGCCGCCGCGCCGGCTGAATAAAAAAAAGAAATCAAAACCTTTAGGGTCCCAGCCGTGCCCAAATGGGCACGGTGCATTGTTATTTTAATTGTGTCTGTAATTGCGGGTATTGAAGTATTAAGAACGCGCGAACTACAGACCGCGTTTTCGTAAATTTTCATGAATTGTTAGAAATTCATGGTTTTATTTTGAAAAATGAGTTCTTCAAGTAACAGTGAATAAAAAACACAATAAAGTGAAAAATAACTTTAGATCTTCAGAAGTCGGTGACCTTTGTTTGATTCATTTAGTTTTTTTTTGTCACCGAATTCTGAAGCTAAAGTTATTTTTAACGTTTTTGTGTTTTGTGAAGTCGGTTTTATTTTTTGCAAAAAAGTTTTTTTTATTTTTCCATTTTTAGTTGTAATATCCTATCCAAATATTAAGTATGCATTTATTTTACATGTTGAAATTAGACCACACGACTGAAGTAAAAATGTTCATAAAATGAAAACTACTGGGCCAAACTATGTTAAATTTTTATAGGACTAAATGGCAACTATTCCGCATCAAACTAAAGAATAATCACGTCAATCGGCTCATAAATATTAGCGTAATCGTTGTAAATACATAAAAAAACAGCCGAGTTGAGAACCTCCTCCTTTTTGAAATCGGTTAAAATTATGAGGCGCCTTTTATTTTCTTATAGTGGGTGATGAAAAGTAGAGTGTATCACTCGGGAGCAAAATATATTTTTGGCTCGGGCGACGTACTTTGAATCCCTCGCTACGTTCAGGATTCTATTAAAGAAACCCTCGCTACGCTCGGGATTCTACTCTAGAATCCCTCACTTCGCTCTGGATTCAAAAAAGCGCCCTCGCCGTAAAAATATTATTTTGCTCCCTATTGATACAATCTACTATTTACCATTACATATTCTTCCGAATCCGTATAGGCTATATTTTATCACCGTACTCCCACGGGAACGGGAACTACGCGGGTGAAACCGCGTGACGTCCGCTAGTAATATATAAAAATGAATAGCCGAAATGTATAGTTGTAGTAGTAGTTGCAGTAGCAGTAGCAATTGCAATTGCTTTTGTTATTTATTCTGAGGCGGTACGGAAGTTCGCCGAGGGAGCTAGTGTATAAATAAAACAAACTAAATTGAAATAATCAAAGCTATTTATGATATGAAAAAAAAACATTAAACAAAAAGATTCGATCTCATTTAGTTTTTTTTTTTGTAGATTTATTAGTTAAACTTCCTGTCGTACTGATAGTAAGGATGTTATATATATTCTATTATATTTATATATTCTATTGACACAATATTTATCATAATGTTATTTTAGATTTTAAATTGAGTGAATTTTACTGTTTTTTTATATTCATAATTTGTTGTTATAGCTATAAAATATTAATTAATGTACAAACCAATTCAAACACAATGCGAATTGTTATATGAATAAATAAATATACTAGTCATATCCCAAACACTAATCACGTTACCAATAAATTAAGTATATTAAGTCGGATCAGGCCCCTTATTCACAACGCTTCGATTCGATTTTCTATTCGGAAAGTCGTATGTCTATCTTTTTTTGACATTATGAAATCGAGCGAGATAGACATACGAGTTTCCGAATCGAAAATCTAATCGAAGGGTTGTGAATAGCTATGCAGGTCATGAGTACGGACGGGCGAATGTATGAGGCAGTGTGACCAGATTCAGTATTTTAATACTTTTTCAGTATATTTCATCGATTTTTCCGAACATCAGTATATTTTCAGGTATATTGCTGGCAGTCAGTATTTTTGGGTATATTTTGGTTGAAGTTATGGCAACACCGTAGTGAGTGATCGTCTTTGCGACAATGTTTGCGGAATTCCCCGGAACGCGAACATTGGGGACTTACCCGGATTTAGTTTATACTTATACATGTTATATTAATATGAGCAGAGATGAGTAAGTTACAGATATGACAAGAAAGACGGCCGTTGCAGGCGTTGTAGTATTGTAATACTACATACAATTATCAATCAATACATAGTATTAATCAGACTTGCAGAATGTATGTTCGCCTAAAACCTTACAACTGCTGGACCCATTTTAATGCGGTTTGCACTATTAGATAGAGCGTAATTTCCAGATTGCATACATTCAAATTCGTTGTGTTTCATGAATATCAGTCTACCCGGACGAATTCGAGACGGACCGCTAGTTTATCTATAATTTTCAAAACAACGTCTAGTTTTTAAGTTTTCAGTTGCATGACTTCTATGTATACCGGTGTCGAAATCTGCATGCGAGCGCATATTTTCACAGATAAATTTAATAAAAACGGACCAAAGAAACAGATATATGAACAAAAATGTGTCAGCTATTTTAAAAACAAAGCAAGGTGTTAGGGATGAAGGAGGTTGTGTAAATTTTAATCCTTCGAAAAAGATGTTAAAATATAACTCTAACATTTATTGTGAGTATGAATAAATAAAACGTGTTAAGAAAATCAGTATTTTTATTGGTATAACTGTCTTATGTAAGTCGGTATATTTCAGTATTTTTTTGAGGTGCCTCGGTATTTTCGTAAAATTTAATCTGGTCACACTGGTATGAGGCGGACATTCTGTGTCTGATCGCAGCGGAGTTAAGACGTCTTGAAACTGTACCCGAATCATTGTGCCACTGACGTATAAATCATATGGACTTGAAATGTTTGACTATAGAAAATACAGTTATACAAATATGAGGCATATCGACACCGAAATCATAAAAATACTGTTATCTCTTTTTAACTTTTACAATTTTGCATGTGAAAAAGGTTAACAGTGTTTTTGACAGTTACTTTAGTAGCAAACCTTCATTTCTAGCGTCATTGAAATACCTATTTGCGGCCGGGTCGCCATTTTATTTTCCCGCTGTTTGGCTATTGCTATCTTTTTCTCTCTAATAAAACGGGAAAGAGACGGACGTAAATTAGAGCTGTTACATTGAATTGAACTAATATTGTCGATATCGACTAAAAACACTATGAAGCGCAAGGCATAAACACATACACTGCCCTTTTAGTAAAAAATGGCGATTCTCTAATTTTAGATTAGTTACTGAACCAGAGAATCGGCAGCAATTATCATCCAAACTAAACATGCAAAATGTTAGCTTAATCAAAAACCGGGAAGTGGATCAAAATAACTTTTAAGATTTGCTTACATAGTTATTTTGTTAGTTCTATACAAGTGATGTCGCGAAAGATGCGATTATCCAAACGAAATGTGAGTGAATCGAATGATTATTATCGCTGGTATCATCTGCTTGTCGATGAATATGAAAAAAAAATGACAGTTGAGAGGTTAGGGTAGATTTTAGAGAGAATAAAAAAGGAGGTTAAGTAGAACACGAGAGGATCGTGTGTGAGTGAACGGCGAGTGGAGAAAATTACAAGAGGTAACGAAAGGAGCGAGCTGGCCCCCCTGGTGAGTTGCACAAAGTTGATAAGAGTTAACTGGGGGTGTATATCGAGAAATTACGTAAGAGTGATAGGTATTTCGGAGGTAGAGGCAGGCTGTGAGGGGAGGTATGGAGGCCTGTGGGACCCCCCAGGGGGGGGTCCCCCATTAAGAGACCCTTAGTCTCGAATGTTTGTATATATGAACGATGATGGTGACTAGCCTTTCCGCGGTGAGAGGAACATACCACTTGCGTGGCTCTCGGGCAGGTTAGTGGCACCAGAATCATATCATAAAGAAAAAAGGTGAACTTCTCGATATACCCCCCTGAGCCAATTTGTCGTGTAAGTATCAGCACCTGAGGTTCTAGAACCTGATAAGGCAAACGTCACGACAAAATGGTGGAGATGCTGGGATCTGAACCCAGGAACTCCTACAGGCGAAGCATAGTATGACTAGAAACCCATGAGCATGAAATCTTCCTAAGTTACTAATCAGTAAGATAAGGTAGGTACCTAACTCAACTATGACTTTATGTACTACTATGAGAATGTGGTACTGAGGAACGAGTTCCCTCTCCTTATCTCCATCTGGAGCAGTGATTCCCAGAGTGGTCCACGTGGACACCCGAGTGGTCCACGAGGTCGTGACAAAAAAAAAGGGGGGTTTGGGGAACCTCTAATCCAGAGGGTGGGTCACTAGAAAGAAAACGACGTGACATCGCTTGAGCTATTGAGGTGGTGGTCACTAGAAAGAAAACGACGTGACATCACATGAGTTAGTTATTTAGGGCCGATGGTCACTAGAAAGAAAACGACGTGACATCGCTTTAGCTATTGAGGTGGTGGTCACTAGAAAGAAAACGACGTGACATCACATTAGTTAGGTATTTAGGGTCGATGGTCACTAGAAAGAAAACGACGTGACATCGCTTGAGCTATTGAGGTGGTGGTCACTAGAAAGAAAACGACGTGACATCACACGAGTTAGGTATTTAGGGCCGATGGTCACTAGAAAGAAAACGACGTGACATCGCTTGAGCTATTGAGGTGGTGGTCACTAGAAAGAAAACGACGTGACATCACATGAGTTAGGTATTTAGGGCCGATGGTCACTAGAAAGAAAACGACGTGACATCGCTTGAGCTATTGAGGTGGTGGTCACTAGAAAGAAAACGACGTGACATCACATGAGTTAGGTATTTAGGGCCGATGGTCACTAGAAAGAAAACGACGTGACATCGCTTTAGCTATTGAGGTGGTGGTCACTAGAAAGAAAACGACGTGACATCACATTAGTTAGGTATTTAGGGTCGATGGTCACTAGAAAGAAAACGACGTGACATCGCTTGAGCTATTGAGGTGGTGGTCACTAGAAAGAAAACGACGTGACATCACATGAGTTAGGTATTTAGGGCCGATGGTCACTAGAAAGAGAACGACGTGGCATCAATAGAGGTAAAGAGACTGGTAGGCACTAGAAAGAAAACGACGTGCTATCATGATTGCTCTTTGATGTCGCCTAAAATATGAGGTAGATAGATACTTAGAGCTGACATAAGATTTGTTATTGTATGTACTGTGTGAGGTACATGATGAATGTATGATTGTATGAAATTATTGTTTAATGAACGACGGCAGATGTTACCTTCAGCACAGAGAAATTAAAAAAGAAAAAAAAAAAAAGCATTGTACCTACTGTCTCTCTCTCTCCCTCTCTCTCTCTCTCTACGATTGTATAAACAGTTCGATACAATAAATCGAATCATTAAGTCGGTACCTAGTATTAATCCAAGCAGTAGTGTAGTACCTATTGTTAGTGTTCGTTGTTATTAATTTATTAGTTGGTATTGTATTAGTTTTGTTTATTTAAGTCGTGTTATGTATTTTGTGTGTAAATAAATAAATAAATAATCGATCGACATATTCGACTCGATTCAATGTTGTGTTTTTTAGTGGCAACACTAATGTTGTACTGTCTTGTTGTTTTTCCGTTCACCGCTTATCGTTCGCGTTCGTATGAGAACAAAGCGTAAATGAGAACAAAGCGTTTCTATTGGTTAGTGTTTGACTTTATTTGCGGTGTCAAGAAAGGTATTCGTACGTGATTGGCTCACAAGAAACCGATTTGAAAGAACCTGTAGCAGACATAGGAAACTAACTTTTTACTTTTACCAGTAAATTTTTTTTCTTGTACCCACTTGTTTGTTTGTTGTGTAAAATCAAATGCCGGTTGTTAGTTATTTCTAGAATTTTATTAGTGCTCTGAATAATAGGTAAAAACACAGTGATAAAGATCGCAAGGGTATTAAAAAGTGTATTGCATAAGTTTATTTACGCTTTCGTGATTTAATAATAGAGAAGATTTAGTATTTAGTTTTTTTTGTAGATTTAGTTTCATTGGTGCTTGTACGTGGAATTCGTTGTTTCCTAGCCGGCCGCCGAAAACTTGAAAGTAAGTGTGACGCAAGTCGAATCTAACTTGAATCTAACAATGTGATGTGAAATAAGTAAGAAAGTGTTGACCCAGGATCATCTTAGTTATAATTTTTTCGTATGTTGACTTGCAGTCGGCGCCACCATGGAAGCAATACTTTTACTACAAGTACAGAAGCGCCTTGACGCCCTGTCAAAAGGCCACATAGAGGCGCGCGAACTGCTTGCCCAAATCTCGGACGTGACAGAGGGAGTGCATGAAATGGATTTCGTCGGGGCCACGCTTCGTCTCAGGCAGCTCATTGAGTTGTATGATAAAGAAGCAAACCGCCTGACACCTGTGGCTACGAGCGAAGCGTCCGTCAACCTGCTAAATGAAGGTTTCCAAGTACAGATGGAAGCTGAAGCCACACTTACCAATATGACAATATACGAACGTTGCCTAAAGGAAAAGGTGACTCCAAACCAAGAAATGCCTACACCTGGTTCAACAACAAGATTACCAAAGCTGGAACCTACAAAGTTTAGCGGCGACATACTGCGTTTCACAGAGTTTTGGGACAAATTCGAATCTAATATAGGCAGTAAAACTCTCCGCAACGTAGATAAGATGGCCTACCTAGTAAGTTCCTTGGAAGGCAGAGCTCGTGAAACAGTAGAAGGTCTTCCAGTTACTAACGAGAACTACTTCATAGCCGTAGATACTCTGAAAACCAGGTACGGTTCTAAAGACAGGGTGGTTGATGCCCACTACAAGGAAATCACTAATATGCTCAAGTGCTCTGACAACGCAGAGGAGGCTCTTCGAAGCCTAGATAACATTGAAAGGCACTTGCGCGTATTACAATCTCTGGGCGAAAACATAGAAAGTAACCACCTGAGATCTATAATAATGGAAAAGTTTCCAGAGAGAATTTTATATGAAGTCAATGTGAGATTAACTGGAGCGAAGTCAGTGTCAGGCATCCGAGAGGTGCTCAGAACGGTGCTGACAGCGATGGAGTCATCACAGAGCAAGTTGTCAGCCGCCACCTCTCCATTCACACCTATCACAACATCAACTGAAGCTTTGTATGTCAAGACATCTGACAAGCCAACCAAACAAAGGTTTAATGAACGACGTCAGCAAAGAAGTTTTAGCTCTGACGCAGCCAGCTTCAATGAGAGGAATAGGAAACGAAAGTTAGACAGAGATACTCAAGTCCCGAACAAACTGATAAAACGCGCTTGCATATTCTGTGATGAAGATCACTACAATGATGAGTGTGGTAAATTCCAGGATATACAAGCTAGAAGGATCCAGCTAAAGGAACGATGCTTTAACTGCTTTGGAAAGGGCCATCAGGCCAGAGAATGTAGGAAATTGATACGTTGCTATCATTGTGCAGGCTCTCACAATCGCTCCTTGTGTCCATCGAAGAACAGCAGAGCGGGTAACGATAAGCCAAGTGATCAAGTAACTACTGCAATGTCTAAGCATGTCATTAACTCAACATCCTTTTTACAGACAGCAACAGCACGAGTTTTGAGCGAAAACGAGCTACCACTGTGCAGAGTACTGCTTGATTCAGGTAGTCAGAGAAGTTACATCACGACAAACTTAGCAAAACATCTAAACCTTACCCCGGACGAAGAACATCTGCTGATGATATTTACCTTCGGATCAGAGAAACCAGCTCAGACCCTGAGCCCATCCGCTAATATCACAATTGAAACAAAAAGAGGAGTCCAGAAGTTAATCCGAGTTAATATAGTTCCTCACATTACTGATAGAATAGCAATACCGAATGTAAGCCTGGATCTGGTAGATGTATTGGCAGATGATGGATCAGCTGGCCAAGCCGTAGATATTCTCATTGGCAATGACTATTACTTCTCATTTATCAGGAATGAAAAAATTATGATTGATGACCATCTTCACCTAGTCAACACGGATTTCGGATGGATAGTATCAGGCCGCCTGGAACAACAAGATGGAAGGGAAGTTACTCTCTCCGCAGTAACATACCATCAGAGTGGTTGCGAGTTTTCTTACTACTCTGAACCTGACCTGCCATTACGAAACTTTGCTATTAAATTTTTGTGGACCTTAGAAAACATTGGCATAACCGACTCCGTTAAGGCAACCAGAGAAGAAGAAGTTGTTCAACATTTCAATAACACCATTAAATATCAATATAGCAGATATTATGTGAAGTGGCCTTGGACGCAATCACATCCAAGCTTACCTACGAACTATGGCCCTGCATATGGCAGACTGAAGGGTTTACTATTGCGAGCAGACAAAGCTACATTGGATGAATATAACAACATCTTACAAGAACAGATCCAAGCAAACATAATCGAAATTGTAGAACCTGAATCTGATACGACTTGTCAAACAACTCCTCCGATACATTATTTACCACACCATATAGTCAAGCAAGCTGGTAAACGCGGACGTATTGTGTATGATGCTTCAGCAAAGGCGAAAGATCATCTTAGTTTAAATGAATGTTTGTATCGAGGACCCTGCTTATTGCAAGATCTAACAGCTTTACTTGTTAACTTCAGAATTTATAAGATAGGAATTCTAGCAGACGTGGAGAAGGCCTTCCTGCAAGTAGGCCTACAGACAGAAGATAGAGATGTGACCAGATTTCTATGGGTGAAGAATATTGAAGAACCCTTGACCTATGACAATATTCTACACCTGAGGTTCTGCCGGGTGCCATTTGGCATAATCTCTAGCCCATTTCTACTAAATGCAGTAATACGCTACCACATTTCAACCACAAATCCAGATCTTCTAGGGAGCATAGCTGACAAATGCTATGTAGACAATCTAGTGACAGGTGCCAACACCACTGAAGATGCTGTCAAACTCTTTGAGGAAACTAAAAATTTGTTTCAACAACTATCCATGAACATCAGAGATTGGACGTCAAACGATTATGCGCTCATGGAGAAGATACCGATGAAGAGTAGAGCGAAACTAACAGATGAAACTAAGGTTTTAGGCCTAGTGTGGAACAAGGAAGAAGACACACTGCGGCTAAATCTTAAAGATAACATCCTTGACCCGAGTGAAGTCACTAACAAGAGGCAAGTACTAAGAGTGTTAGCCTCAATCTACGATCCATGTGGATTTGTAGCTCCACTTTTATTACCGGTGAAACTCTTTCTGCAAGAACTATGGAGAAGAGGCTACAAATGGGATACACCACTGTCGCCAGAGCTTCATGAAGAATGGGGAAAGATTTCTTCCACATTGTGTGATGTGAAGGATTGTACATTTCCCCGCTACACAGGATTCCATAGTTGTGTGAACGAAAGGAACATTGAGTACGAGCTACATTGCTTTACCGACGCCTCCAACCACGGGTATGCTACAGTGGCGTACCTGCGTGCTGACGATGGACGCAACGTGAAAACTACACTGCTTATGTCCAAGACCAGGATAGCTCCGCTAGAGAAAAGGAAAGGAGACAAGAATGAATCAACGTCAAAGGCTCATACCAGTCCTCCCAAAAATAAAAAACCACTTACAATACCACAAATGGAACTGCTTGGTTATGTTATAGGAAGCCGATTGATAGCCTACTTAGAAAAGACACTGGTATTACACATCTCCAAACAATATCTCTGGACAGATAGTCTCGTCGTCCTCAGTTGGGTCAAATCGAACAAACTGTTGCCTCCTTTCGTCGCAAACAGAGTAGACGAGATAAAACAGAATAGGAACGTCGAAAACTGTTATATCAACTCAAGACTTAACCCGGCTGACCTTGCGACCCGGCCTGAACTTTGGCATCAGAAGAAACACACATGGTTGCAAGGTCCTGACTTTCTCCTGGCAAATAAAAACTTATGGCCTAATGATAGGCACCTGGAAGATCATCTGTCGACTCTCTCTGCTGTTGTGGAGGGTCTGGAAGAGCAGCCTCCAGATCTTACTGAAGAAAGTGACCGCAAAGAAGAAGAGAGAGACATGGCAGAAGCAGTCAAAGACAATCTGAATAAGGACAGACCGGAGATGCCATTGATTGCCATTATGGCAGAGCGAACTAATAATATCGACTCTGAAGTACGAGAGATAAAGGAGATCCAATCTAGATACTTTTCAGAAGAAGTCAAAGGAAAAGATTCTCATCTTACAAGAAATCTAGGATTATTCATAGATGTAGACGGTCTTTTGAGATGCGGAGATCGCATGATGCATGCTGATATGGCATACGACACGAAACATCCAATCTTGCTACCAAGAGAATGCGAGTATACTACGAAGGTTATCAGAGAGACCCACAAAAAGAATTACCACGTAGGAGTCCCACATACATTGAGTATAATACGCCAAAAATACTGGATCCCTAAGGGTAGAGCACAAGTACAAAAGGTCTTAAGACGATGCCCGGAGTGCATCAAGCATGGAGGTGGTCCCTACAAGCTACCGACGACACCAGCATTGCCGCCAGAACGCGTGAAGTACAGTGCACCATACGCATTCTTGGGAATGGATTATTTCGGTCCAATGATGGTGAAATGCGAGAGTGGAAATGAAAAGAGATGGATTTGTCTTTTCACATGCTTAGTGGTACGAGCGGTCCATCTCGAGGTAGTAGAGAACTTGACCGCCGAAGAATGCTTACTTGCTCTTAGAAGATTTGTGGCCTCAAGAGGAGTACCAACGCTAATCCTCTCTGACAATGCCCTGCAATTCAAACTTACATCTGAACTTTTGACCAGCACGTTTTGCGTAGAGAAAGAGATTAAGTGGAGGTTCATACCGCAATTAGCGCCATGGCATGGTGGAGTGTACGAAAGATTAGTCGGCGTTGTGAAACATTGCCTGAAACGAACACTGAGCAAACATCTACTGGGTGACAGCGGACTACAGACAGTAATAAAAGAAGTAGAAGCGGTAGTCAATACAAGACCGTTGACATGTGTAGGTGCCGACGTAGAGTACGTACTGAAGCCAGCGGACTTCCTATCACTGGGTAAATGCTTGACCATGAACTTGTCAACGGATATTACCATAAACTCCGACACAGTGACTAAGCGAGACCTTATAGAAGGATGGAAGCGAGGTCAGAATATCGTAGACGAGTTCAAGGAGATGTTCATAGGTCAATATTTACCAAGTTTAAGAGAACGATACAAAAATAATGTAAAACAACCAAGAGTGACAACGGGCAAGACACCACGTGTTGGGGATATAGTCCAGATCAAGAGTGAAGCAAGAAACAGACAGAACTGGAAAGTTGGCAAAATAACATCGCTTGTAAGGAGCGAAGATGGAGAGTGTAGAGTGGCCCGAGTTAGAGTAGGAAATACCGAGTTCACCAGATCGGTTGGCCACCTATACCCACTAGAAGCTGACATGGATGATGTCACAGAGTCAGATGTACCTTCAGAACTAATTCTAACCGAGAGTCATGATAGCAGAGAGCCTGTGATACAAGAAACGACACCAGTTATTTCGAGCCCGAGAAAGATCCAAGAACAACCAATGGATCTAGACTTAATAAAAGAGAGTTCTGACAAACCTAACGAGAAGGAGGTTGTCATACAGGAGAGTGAGGTAGGAGAGAGAGAGATCAGTAAACCCGAGAAAGATAATAAAGACGCAGAGGTAGTAGAACAACTGACTCTACCAAGCTCAGAAAGTAGAGACGACAGTGAAGAGATGGAGATTCATAATGGGAGTGATTTGAGCGAGACACAAGAAGTCAAAGTAAGGCGAGTCGCTGCAGTCAAAGCGAGAGAAAAGATTGCAGAGTGGACTCGTCAGCTTTTCGCTTTGCTATAACAATCTTCGTCTTCCTAGGGAGTGTCGCGAAAGATGCGATTATCCAAACGAAATGTGAGTGAATCGAATGATTATTATCGCTGGTATCATCTGCTTGTCGATGAATATGAAAAAAAAATGACAGTTGAGAGGTTAGGGTAGATTTTAGAGAGAATAAAAAAGGAGGTTAAGTAGAACACGAGAGGATCGTGTGTGAGTGAACGGCGAGTGGAGAAAATTACAAGAGGTAACGAAAGGAGCGAGCTGGCCCCCCTGGTGAGTTGCACAAAGTTGATAAGAGTTAACTGGGGGTGTATATCGAGAAATTACGTAAGAGTGATAGGTATTTCGGAGGTAGAGGCAGGCTGTGAGGGGAGGTATGGAGGCCTGTGGGACCCCCCAGGGGGGGGTCCCCCATTAAGAGACCCTTAGTCTCGAATGTTTGTATATATGAACGATGATGGTGACTAGCCTTTCCGCGGTGAGAGGAACATACCACTTGCGTGGCTCTCGGGCAGGTTAGTGGCACCAGAATCATATCATAAAGAAAAAAGGTGAACTTCTCGATATACCCCCCTGAGCCAATTTGTCGTGTAAGTATCAGCACCTGAGGTTCTAGAACCTGATAAGGCAAACGTCACGACAAGTGAAGATATGAAATGTGTGTTAAAAATACTTACCCGTTGATATTGGACCGTGACAACGTGAAAACATTCTCACAATCTTTTATCGATGTTATTGTAGAGAAATATCGATATGGGCTACCCTATTAGCCGCCATTTTATTTTCTCTCTTTAGTGTAGGTATGTCCACGTTTTTCTTGTAGGTATGGTGCCCAGTGTTAATGTGTCAAAGTGTAATGTCAAGTAATTTGTTAGACTATGGTTAGACTCGTTTGAAAAGAGTAACCATGGAGTTTCTTGCCGGCAGTGTTGCCATATATACAGATTTCTCGGTATTCATACAGATTTTTAACATGTCATACCGATAAAAAATAAGGAGTTATTTTTATACGGATTTTGGTCATTTGCTTATTTTTTTTACAGATTTAGTAGTTTTCAAAATTAAATGGCAACATCGATGAACACTTTTACTCGTAAGCGATTGTAATACTATGTTTTATACCCTGTGTTGTCAAAATTTGTGTCCGCACTCCTCTGTCTACCTCATTCCAGTGCAGCTGTGGAGTGGATTTTTTCTTCCATCAACCTTATTAAAACGAAACAACGAAATCGGCTAGATATTGCATACCAAGCAACTGCTGAATAATAAGCCTTGGAGCTAAATGTTGATACTAATTTGTTAAATAAACTAAATAAAAATATATACAATTAACCATTAATTTTATTTATTTTTCTTATATGCTCCAAATCAAAATGTTACTTAAAAATAATTCATACAGAATACAAACGACACACACAGATTAATACAGATTTTTATTCATTTACTAAATACAGATTTCATACAGATTTTTACTATCCTCTATACAGATCTTGACTCTGCAGATCTGGCAACACTGCTTGCCGGTTCTTCTCCATGGAAACTACCACGCCGAACCGTGCAATGTGAAATAAAATAGTGTATCGCATCCAGTGTGTTTTCATAGCACGAAACCCGTCTACAGCCCACATAAGATCGAGCCTAGTGAAATATATCCTGACAATCCCGACATATACATAGGTATTATGTTAAAGTAGCTTCAACAAATGTATTGTTTAGCAATATTATGGTTTATTGCTTTCGATGTAAGGCATATTGCCAAAGTAGCTGTTGCCCACGGCTTCGCCCGCGTGAAGTTCGGTTACTGTCCCACTGAATCATACTTAAGGGATAAATAGTGTCCTACATGTTGATCCAGGTTATTAACTATCTTAGTGCCAAATTTCATAATCATCACAATTTATTATTATCATGACAATCACCATCACTATCACAACCACCATCATTTGTAACAATCATTATCACAATCACCATCACAATCAACGTCACCATCACAATCAACATCGCAATCCCCATCACCATCACAATCACCATCACACACAATCGCCATCACCATCACAATCACCATGACAATCACCACCACAATCATCATCACAACCACCATCAATATCACAATCACCATCACAATCAAAATCACCATCACAATCAACATCGCAATCACAATCACCATCACAATCACAATCACCATCTCAATCACCATCTCAATCACCATCATAATCACCATCACAATCACCGTCACTATCACAATCACCATCATCGGTATCACACTCATTATCATTGTAATCACAATCATTATCATCGTTATCACAATCATCATCGTCGTAATCGTAATCACAATCATTATCATCGTAATCAAAATCATCATCATCATGATCACAATCATCCACCGTCGGGGAACATTACCAAGAGTTTGTAACTAACTAAGCCATCAAGGTCATCATATTTACAAATGATTATGAATACAAATGTGTCTTCATGTCGTACTAGCGTGATGTCGATCTTCAGTGTGTCGCACAAGCGTGCATTCGAACTATGATGAGTCGCAGTACAGTTTTGACGCCTAAGCGTTATTCGCACATCAATTTGTCGAGCTCACGTAGTACACTCCATTGGACATGCGGCAGACGTGGCCAGTCCAGTCCCACTTCAGCTTAGCGGCTTTTTGAGCAACGTCAGTAATTTGTGTTTTGGAGCGCAGTGTGGTGTTGCGTACACGGTCGGTTAGTTTGACGCCTATAATGCTGCGCTCCATTGCACGCTGGCAGACCTTGAGTTGGGACTTTTGATTATTTGTCAAAGACCAAGTCTGGGATCCATAGGTCAAAACGGGAAGAATGCACATGTCCATGATTTTTCGCTTTAGTGACAACGGAAGGTTTCCCTTCATAAGCTCTTTCATGGACCAGTAGCTCTTCCAGGCATTTTCGGTTCGTCTTGTGATTTCTTTGTCTTGTCTGGACTGGAAAGAAACTAAGTGGCCCAAGTAGATGTATTCATGGACATATTGCAATTATTCACCATTCACTCTGATCCTATGCTTAGTGGTGTTTGACATCAGTTTGATCTTTGACATGTTCATCGCCACTCCAACCTCAAGGCTTGCATTACTGAGTTGATTTAACATTAGCTCTAGTTCTGCCGCTGTGGAAGAGAATACGAGAATGTCGTCAGCGAAGCGAAGGTTTGTTAACCGCGCCCCACCGATTTCAATACCGCTTCTCTCCCAACTAGCTGTTAGCTTCTTGAACACTTCTTCAAGAGCGCTATTAAAAAGCTTAGGTGAAAGCGGGTCTCCTTGCTTTACGCCTTTTTCTATGGAGAATGATGGTCCGGCTGTTTGTAACTTAATTGAAGCGGTGCTGTTAGATATACTTTACGTAGTAGGTTGATGTAGGTGGGATCAACTTCTTGGTTCTTGAGAGCGTCAAATATGGCATCATGTGTCAAACTATCGAAGGCTTTCGAGTAGTCGATAAAGGCAAGATAGATGCGAATATTGAACTCTTGATATTTTTCTACTATTTGATTTATTGCGTGCAGGTGGTCGGTAGTGGAGAGGCCTGATCGAAAGCCAGCTTGTTGAGGAGGTTGGTGTTTTTCCAACTGAGGTGAGATACGGTTGTCTATAACTTTAATGAAGGCCTTGTAGAGATGGGATACAAGACTGATTATCTTGGTCGATAGTTGTTAAGGTCCGACTTATCTCCCTTTTTATGCAACAGAAATATATTGGAGTGACAGAAACCATCCGGGAATATACCTGTTTTAAGAATGGAATTGAACAGGTTGGTTATTACTGGGAGAAGAGCAGGTTCGCCTATTTTCAGAATTTCGGTACATATACCATCCTCACCGGGTACCCTGTTGTACTTCATTTTACCGAGTGCGGTGTGAACTTCGAAACCAGTAATTGGAGGAATGGTATCTGGGAAAAAATAGTTTATGGTGGATGTTGAGCGCTGGCAGTTTGAGTACAACGATTTGAAATAGTTGGTGCCGATTTGTAATATTTTGTCTCTACTTCTGTGTTTTTGGCAGTTGTTGTCCTTAAGACAATATTTATCCACTGTTTGCCCTTTGTGGTGCCTTGTTTGGCTATTTTTAAAGAACGATTCTTTTCTAAAGCAATTTGGATCATTTTGGTGTTAAAAGACCTGATATCATTTCTTATATTGCGTTTCACTTCTTTGTTTTTATTTTTATATACAGGGCTTCTTTTATTTACGCTTAGGGCGTCTTTCGTCTATAAGTAGTAGGGTGTCTGAAGATAGTTTTTTGATTTTGTTTGGTAATGTTTTAATTTTTCTACTAGCTGTTTTAACACTATTGGCGATATTGTTATATTGTTCCTGTACGTCTTCAGTTTTTAGGGTTCCGTAGTCAACTAGGAACCCTTATAGTTTCGCCATGTCTGTCCGTCCGTCTGTCCGTCCTCGCTTAATCTCTGTGACCGTTAGCACTAGAAAGCTGAAATTTGGTACCAATATGTATGTCAATCACGCTGACAAAGTGGTAAAATAAAAATTGGAAAAAAATGTTTTATTAGGGTATCTAAAGTGGGAAGTGTTTTTTTTTTAATTTCAACCCTAACGTGTGATATATTGTTGGAAAGGTATTTAAAAATGAATAGGTATCTATATATCTAATAAAATCGCTCCAAAAGTAAAAAACAATGTGTCCCCCCCCCTCTAACTTTTGAACCATAAGTTTAGAAAATATGAAAAAAATCTGAAAAGTAGAACTTTATAAGGACTTTCTAGGAAAATCATTTTGAACTTGATGGAAACAACAGTTTTTGTACAAAAAAGACAAAAAGTTGTACAAAATAATTTCTGGACTAAGTTTGTAGTAAGTATATTCGTATAAGCAAGCATTTTTACATAATGGATACCCACCTTTAAACTCATAAGTGGGAACACTTATTGTGACGGACGGGAAACTACAGAACCCTACACTGAGCGTGGCCCGACACGCTCTTGGCCGGTTTTTATTATATCTAGAATACTAAAATTGTTTTTTAACTCTAAATTAAATTGTTGCTTATTGACTATGAGTGATTCTTTGGTTGACCAAATGTTTAATTTTTTTTTTTATTTGATATTATTCAAAATTGTACCGGAAACAAATATTTACGGATAAAATAAAAAGATTGAAATATTTACGGATAAAATAAAAAGATTGATCTTTTTATTTTATCCGTAAATATTTGTTTCCGGTGCAATTTTGAATAATTTCAAATTTAAAAAAAAAAATTAAAAAAAAAAAAAAACCCGACTGCGTAAAAAATAACTAATAACTTTAAATAAATACTGAAAAGAAAAAAAAACAAGTTCAGGAGACAGGACATATTGAGTGCAACAGTCGGGCGGGACCCATATTGGATATTATGATTTTAGTCTTGATTATTTAATGGGTCCCGACTGTTGCAGTCAATATGTCCTGTTTCCTGAACTTATTTTCTTTTCTGTCTTTATTTAAAGTTATTAGTTGTGTTTTACGCAGTCGGGTTTTTTAATTTTATTAATTTTAGACTTTTTAGTTACTTAGATATTATACCATTTTTAAAACCTCATGATGAGCCCTATATCAAGCCGTTCAGGCTGCACAGCGTGCCAAACATTTGAATTTGGCTCCAAAAATCCACCATTTTTTTAAAATTATTTTGATGTAGGTACCCAGTGTCACTCTTACAGTAAATACAAATCTAACGACACCTCTCAAGCTAAAATCCATCGAGCCATTCAGTCTGCAGAGTGTGCCAAACATTTAAATTTGGCGCCAAAAATCCGCCATTTTGTTTTTTTTATTATTTTGGTATACCCAGTGTCATTCTCACAGTAAATACGAATCAAACGACACCTCTCAAGCTAAACTCCATCGAGCCGTTCAGGCCACAGAGCGTGCCAAACAATTATACCTACATACATACATACTCTCGAAAAACATAACCCTCCTTCTGACGCAGTCGGGTAAAATAGGGTTGCGCGAATGGGTCGGTGGTCAGAGGCAGCCCCGGATCTTGAATTTTTTCGAGGCGGGGCAAAAACTAAAAAATGCCGCCCCCGCCCGTCTATATTTTTATTTTTATCATCATCATTATTTCAGTCATCAGACGCCTAATGATGGCCATAGGCCCAGGGGTGGACCACGAGTTTGTTGGGCCCTGGGCTAATACTACTTGGGGGCCTGGCCAAGGGCGTCGCCAGCTTTTGGGCCAGAAGGGGGGCCTATCAGAAGGGTGCGATTTTTAAGTTTACTATTTACGGATGCAGCTGAAGTGCATATAGCCACTTCAAAAATGTTAGCACCTCCGTGACCTCGGATTGGTTAGTTTAGGTTTTGAAGAGTTATTTGAAAAGGCTCCAAGAGCGAGCGAAACGAGCTCAAAAATGTTAACACCCTACTTTGGACAGATTAGAACTATTTCGTCACTTCATACAGGAGTTACTTGGTTGACTTCAAAAGTTAAGATTAAGGAGGAATTTGACTGCATGAGCGAGCGTAGCGAGCTCGAAAATTTTTTGACACCTTGCTTTGGATAGGTTTGAATTGTTTCGATCCTTCATACAGGTCGACTTTTAGACAAAGTCTAAAGAAAGTAGTCTAAAAAGCAAGCAAAGCCAGTTGGAAAACTTAACAGTTTACCTACCTTGGACAGGTTAGAATTGTTTCGAACTACCGGAGTTACTTAGGTGACTTATGGACAAAGTTAAAATTCAAGAGAAATAAGGCTGTAAGAGCGAGCGAAGCGAGCTCGAAAATTTTACGTCTTTCCTCTGAGAAAGATCTTGAGATCAAAATGTCCACATGCTCCAATTTTTGCAAAAGGTGACTGAGGGCCCTTTATATCCACGCGGGGCCCTGGGCTGCAGCTCAAAGCCCTTATATAGTTCCGTCCCTGCATAAGCCTCGCAGATAGAATGCCACAAGGACGTAACTAGCGCTGCTCTTTCTGTGTTTACACTATATATTTACAAATATACCTACATACATGAACGTGTAGGACATATATTGTTGTTATGAAAGCACCTACCCTGTGCTTTGAAACAAAACGAGTTGGATGTATTATTGTATTGTACTTCAAATTGAAATTATCATTTTACTCTTCTAGCTTTTTGTTCTGCAAAGAAGTCTATGGCCTTGTCATAATTTATTTCATGTGCCATTCGATTTTCTATCGCTAAGATTGCGAGACTTGACAAACGTTCCTGGCTCATAGATGATCGCAAATAACTTTTAATAAGTTCTGTGATGACTTCGGAGCAGTCTCCACAGTAGTGAATGCCCGGAGAGTACCTGTGCCAGACGGAAAATGAGAGCGCCATGCCGTCTTCTTATGCCACTTCTTCGTCACAAGTCTTATCGCCGTAAAAGTGATGTGCACTGGGTTTCGGACCTGGGTTGGCGAACTTCTCATTCCACCACTAGGAACTGGTGGAGCACAGCCCTGTACACCTTGACATCATGTCGTTGGCGGCGCATCAGGTACTTGCTCTGTGTAAAGACTATAACGTCAAGATTTCATGGTGGTGATCCGGCCAAAAAGCTCGCCGCCTTGAAGGAGACCGTTTGATTTATTCTCTTCACTCTGACGGCCATCGCTCTCTGGGTTCATCGCTAAATTACAGTATTTAGGTCGTCAAGTTGTTCGCCCATACTGGCACTCCATAGGGCGCTATGGACCGTACGATCCCCATATATCCTATACCATAATCTTCTGTAGAAATTGGATCCCCTCAGATTGGGCAGTAGCCACGAGATTAAGTTCGCGGTGCCCATCAACCGGGGTGTCAACTGCTGAAAATGCGGCAATTAGGGACAAGTCCCAGGTACTTCATCGTCGACTCGGATCCCAGAAACGTTTGCCTTCACCAGCGTGTCATCAGCATAACAGATGACACAAACACCATGAAGAAGCTAACCGCGAAGCGCCCAGTCGTACATAGATGATATCTCTATTCCTCCGATAGGCCCTGATTATGCAGCAGAAGTTGGTACGGCATAGGTTTGGCATAGTATAGGAGTGCCTCCAATCTTTTCTCGAGGTAGAAATCCTGAGCTATGGGGAGAGTCGAGGAGTCTGACAACTGCGCAGTTGCTATGCGAGGCAGCGGCATCTAAGCGGGTCCGCCAGATCCTCAGTAGCCAGGTGCTGAAATAGGCGGTTTACAGTTTAGCTCTCAAAGAGTTTGTCTTCCTCATCTAAATCGATGGGCTAGTATGCATATGGGGTGTCTGCAGGGCGCTCCTTCTTCTTCATCAGGAACAGTTTTCCAGTCAGATAGAAATCAATGAGTTGTATCGTTACAACTCATCATTATCGCAACTTTGACCGTAAGTCAGCCAAGCTTGAATTTGCCGCCCCCTAAACTTGCCGCCCGGGGCATGGGCCCCGGCTTGCCCCCCCCTAGATCCGGCCCAGGTCAGAGGTGTATTTAAATTGGTTGAGAACTTGAATGTTTTTTACAATTTGATGATGTGTGGTTAATACAAAATCGATTTCATTCTTTGTATTCTTTGTTTCCGTCTGGAGAAACCCATGTCCATCGCCGTTGCGATTTTTTGGGATAGGAGTTGCTAATGTATAGATTTTAGCCAAAAGAGAATTGTAACAATCGTGTGCCACGCTCGTTTCGGTTCCCGATGCCACGAGGCCCTAAGTTGCTGAAATTGTCAAGGGGCTGTTTTTTACCTGTTTTAGCATTAAATAATGTTCCACGTACCACGATGATCGTCACAAGCTTTATTTAAGAGAGATCGTAAAAATACTCAACTTCTCCGTCTTGATGTGCTGATGTTGGTGCATAGACTTGGATAACTGTTCAGGTTTTAGTATCGGAAACTTTAAATTTTAGTAGGGCTATTCTATCCGAGTATGCTGTGAATTCCAAAATATTGTCTTTCCATCTTTTTGCAACTATGAAACCGACGCGACGCCGTACAAACCTGCAGTCTGTCCGAAGTGGTAAAAGATAGTTTTGTCGTTCAATTGTATCTTCTCCCAACTACTATAAACTTATAATTATTATTATGAAAATAAATGTAAATAAATATTCAATGCTGTTCCAGCTTACATCAAAAGCATGAGTCAAGAGTTTTCAGGCTAACATTACACTTAGGTAAGCTCCTACAATAATCAAGAGTTTTCTAGCTAACATTACACGTAGGTAAGCTCCAACAAGTCAAGACTTTTCTAGCTAACATTACACGTCGGTAAGCTCCTACAAGAGTCAGCTAACATTACACGTAGGTAAGCTCCTACAAGAGTCAAGAGGTTTCTAGCTAACATTACACGTAGGTAAAATAAAAACCAGATTGTATTGGAAGTGTATTTTTATTAAAAACATGGTAACAAATTATGCCGTAAAACATAAAATAAATAACACACAAATACTGTCAATGTGTAAAACTATACACTGGTTTATCTAAAACGAATACAACTGACTACAGACATACCATCTTTGATGTCTAATAAAGTAACAGCTATGGTTTACGTTTAATAACATTAGTTGAAGTAACAAAAAAAGCGTTTTCTCGGTAAAATAAAATAAAGTAGATGTTTCAATCATTCTAAAATCAACCTAAATAATACTCACATAATGTTGATAATCGTTAAAGTGGACATCAAGTGTTAACAAGGATTTGAACAGACTTGGTCTCGGAAATTAAGACAATGTAAGAAATACTGAGTGTTGCAGAATATAATACTTACTAATAAGTGCAAAATACTGAATTGAAATAGTAAAACTATTGGTGAAATGCATACCAAGTTCGATTTAAAATTTAAATGAAATTAATGCCTTAAATGCATAAATAGATTTAAAAACAAAATTCAAATAAATGTTTTCCTTAATGTTCAAAATATTACTACAATAAATAAAAATACATAAGTACTAAAGAGTGACAAGACTAGAACGCTACTTAATTCAACAAATATAAGCAACGATTCCCCACAAAACAACGTAATTTCGCTTCTGCTTTACCCAACTATAACTTATTTTTGAAATACTACACAATACATAATTTACATCGTTTCATCTATACATATAGATTATGAAGTTATCATTTATACCAAGTGGTAAAAATATGTACCTTACAGTACGAACCTTTTTGCCTAAAAATAGGCTTCAAAATTTAAAAAATGCCACCTTTTCATATTAAACTGAACGATGACTATGAATTTATACCTCGGAAAGCACTTTATCGTTAGTATCGGCTGCCATTTGTAGATCTTTGACAATTGTTACAGGTAGTCAGTGACCCGAAAATCTGACAACCAGTCTTACAGGTTTTGGAGGTCAGATAGGCAGTCGCTCCATGTAAAATACTGGTATTCAGCTGCATCCGGTTGGACTGGAAGGCGACTCCAATATAGTTGGGAAAAGGCTAGGCAGATGTATTAATACATCAATAGTTTCACATCTCAATCCTACAAAAGCCATAGAAATTGTACAATCATTCGTTGCATACGTCATACCTTATCCTATAAATTTAATTAACACACCGATATTTACAATTATAACATAAAACACCAGTTATCAACTAAAATAAATTAATACATAGATAAGCCACTGGTAACCAATATAATCACTCAAAATAATAACGAGACTCGATAAACTTGCACCCGTAATAAAAGCGAAGACAAAATCATTTGACCTAATTTAGAAATAGGTGATATTATTTGCCTCAGCTACAACTTTCTGGAAAGTCGTTAACAATTTCATAATCATGTTTTAATGGGAAAGAAAACTGATAAATGGCATGATAAGTACTTTATCTTGTCACTGATACATTTTTCTTTTTTAGGGTTCCGTACCCAAAGGGTAAAAACGGAACCCTATTACTAAGACTTCGTTGTCTGTCCGTCTGTCTGTCACCAGGCTGTATCTCATGAACCGTGACAGCTAAACAGTTGAAATTTTCACAGATGATGTATTTCTGTTGCCGCTATAACAACAAATACTAAAAACAGAATAAAATTAATATTTAAGGGGGGCTCCCATACAACAAACGTGATTTTTTATAATAATTGGTTCGGAACCCTTCGTGCGCGAGTCCGACTCGCACTTGGCCGGTTTTTTTTTAAATATCCTTGCCCCACACTAGAAATTTTACAAATATTAGTTTAGTTTACAAACATTTAAATTCAGATGCACAAGTAGCCAGACCCGGAACAACCATCTGTAGGTCATACAAATATTTGTTCTGTGCGGGGATCAAACCCACGACTCGCAGTGTAGCAGTCAGTGGCTCAGCCACTGCGCTCTCTTTGACAAGGGACAATTACGTAGCGCCCTCTGGATGCAAAGAATCCAAAAAACCGGCCAAGTGCGAGTCGGACTCGCGCACGAAGGGTTCCGTACCAACTATTATAAAAAAATCACGTTTGTTGTATGGGAGCCCCCCTTAAATATTAATTTTATTCTGTTTTTAGTATTTGTTGTTATAGCGGCAACAGAAATACATCATCTGTGAAAATTTCAACTGTCTAGCTGTCACGGTTCATGAGATACAGCCTGGTGACAGACAGACGGACAGACAGACGGACAGACAGCCAAGTCTTAGTAATAGGGTTCCGTTTTTACCCTTTGGGTACGGAACCCTAAAAACTACCCCATTGTAATAATGCTTTGGCTTTAAAGTAGCAACATATAAAAATGGAAAAATAATACGGTTGTTGCAAAACATAATACAATCAAATACATGACCAATCCTTATTATTGGACTTACAAAAAAATGGACACATTCTGGAAGTCCTAATTATCGATAATTTTAAGTATATCACCGTGTTGTGGCTACAGGAGGGATTGACCAACAGCGATCAAGTAGACCATTGGCCTATAAGTTCCACGGAGGTTTAAGGAGTTCCCCAGTGGTCTGAATAGGCCCACAATGGTTTATAAAGTCTCACAGTAGTCTAAAGAGTCCAAACGAGGTTTAAAGAATCCCAGTGTTCATATTTATAGCCTAGCTAACGCCTTGTGGTCTACAACGACGGAATTGCTCGCGAAATCTACGCTAAATGAGGGTAGTATTGAATTGACTAGATTGTGACACTCCTGCATTGTTGTAGGCACCAGTTCGTAGATTACATCGCTCTCTCTACAACAATAGAAACAAAATAAAGAAATTAATGCTGTTATGGATCATCAACACTCTATGGATTTGAGATTATGGCTGATGCTCCAGGGTAGCCCACCAAATTCAAATTTTCTTACGTTTTTTGAAATTTGCAGGCCAGTGCTAGTTTGTATGTTGATTAAAATATTATTTTCATTACTCAAACTCGGAAAGTAGGTCTAAAGTTGCCTGAGGAGCGGGTTGAAAGTAATACTTTTCAGCCTTAGGGAGAATCGTTTTCAACTGACAGCTGTCAAATTATTAAAAAAATAGTCCATTTTTCTATTGAACCATGTTCCAACGTTCTATACAGCTACGATGTAAAATTCAAATAACATACAATTTAGTATTAATTAGAGTTTTTTTTTTTTTTAAATAACTATAATATAATTAAGTTTCAACTATTTCTTTAAAATAACATAGATTTGGGCAAAATATTTACTATTTTTTCGATGGTGAAAATGAAAAATAGGTAATGGCTGAATAGCTGGCCGGTCACAGAAAAAAAAAGCAAAATAGGCGGGAAAGCGGTCTTCCGTGGTCCGATCTTCATTTGTTGATTGAATGTTTTTATTTTATTTTCCTTGTATTCGTAATGAAAAGCACAGTGTTTACCTCGGGTTAAAGACTTATTTAGTCCCTCGAACTATTAGCGCCCTCGCTTCGCTCGGGCACCAAACCCCGTCTCGGGACTAAATAAGTTACTTTCACCCCTAGAGTAACAATGTACTATTACAGCTGTAAGACGTAGTATGTAGTTACAGAATTATAATCATCAATACAACCCTCCCAAGTTCATGTAACTCGATTGAATGACTTTTTCATGAAATATTCAACAACATACAACCTAGCACTGGCCTGCAAATTGCAAAAAAAACGTAAGAAAATTTTAATTTCGCGGGCTACCCTGGTACTGCCTCGTTGGTCCAGTGGTCGCAAAAGTGACTGCTGAGCATGAAGTCCCAGGTTCGATTCCCGGGTCGGGCAAATTGTTATTGGGATTTTCCATCAGGAATTTCTCAGTAGCAGCCTCGGAAACTGGATTTGTATCCGGTTGATGGCAATAGGCTCGCCCCCTATTACATTGGGCTTAAACATAACTGGAGAAATGTGGGTGTATAATTAGGTACACCTCTGCGTCACCCTTCGTGGATTACAGGCGTGATGCTACGTTATGTAAATAATAAAAATTATAAACTATGCTTACCCTTTATGTTTAACAAGCGCGTCGGCGGCAACAAGCCCGTTCAGACAGTTGGCAGTGGCTTCCAAACTGAGGCAGTACGGATGTACTCGCTGACTCTCCACGCGTTGTTGGACTAGCTTCAGAGCTTGTTTGTGTGCGCAACTTGGTTGCTGGAAATATGAGGGGAAATGAAGATAAAATTGTTAGTGAATTAAATAGGTGGGCAAGGGCTTAAAGTGACACTAGTCGCGGGCTCGAACTCATTGGTGGGCGTGGCAAAAAGTACGCTGTCTCACCTGGCATCGTGCCCGACAGAGTGAGTTCAGTGAGATGCACGATAATTCATAGTAAAAAGCACGCGTAAAAAAATTGAAAAGGCCTTTGGAAAATCGAGTTTTATGAAAAAACCTCTGCATAAATCAATTACAATAACATTTATTGAATTTTTCGATAGTTGTGCTTTGTCGGTAGGTACCGACTTTGTTTTTCAAAATTTTACACTTCTTTCATTACTAATTTATGCCCAGTTGCGTTAAAATTGGCAATAATAACAAAAAATAAAACCGACTTCAAAAAACACAAAAAAGTGAAAAATAGCTTTAGCTTCAGAAGTCGGTGACCTTTGTTTGATTGATTTACTTTTTAGGGTTCCGTACCCAAAGGGTAAAAACGGAACCCTATTACTAAGACTTCGCTGTCTGTCCGTCTGTCTGTCACCAGGCTGTATCTCATGAACCGTGAAAGCTAGACAGTTGAAATTTTCACAGATGATGTATTTCTGTTGCCGCTATAACAACAAATACTAAAAACAGAATAAAATTAATATTTAAGGGGGGCTCCCATACAACAAACGTGATTTTTTTGCCCTTTTTTTGATAATAATGGTACGGAACCCTTCGTCCGCGAGTCCGACTCGCACTTGGCCGGTTTTTTTTGTCACCGACTTCTGAAGCTAAAGTTATTTTTCACTTTTTTGTGTTTTTTGAAGTCGGTTTTATTTTCTGTTAAAAAGTTTTTTATTTTTCCATTTTTAGTTGTCCCCAAAAAAATATTTGCCATGAATTTATTGTCAAATTGTTAACAACACATGTCATGGTAATAGGCGTATCCCCAATATATGGAACTTCACATGCCTTTTTTTTCGGATGGGAAATCATCAATTTACCCCTCCCGCTCTCAGCGGAGCGGAAGGTAGTGTCAGAATTTTACTGACTAAAACATCCATGTTCCTTCTTAGCCCTTTGCGTTCCAGGGCCGCAGTATTTCTTTAGAACAGTCCCTTTTGCTGACATCGCTTTGAGGCGCGCGCGGAACACGAACGCGCTAACTTAACATACCTAACTGTCGAAATCTGGGTGTATTGTACACATCTGTGTACTCCTTCAGAGCATACAGGCGTGATGTTATGTCATGATATTGTATAAACAATAAAAATCCAAGCGATTTCAGCAATCACGGCAGATTTGCCGTCTATTTTTGAAGAGTTCCATTGTATTGAAGCGTGGGAATATGGAACCCTAATAGGTTTGAACAAAATTCACCAACACTTTCATAAAAATAATTTATTAAAAATAGGTCGCGGATTTCTAAGGCCCGTCATAGGTTTTTCCTTCCGACATATGGAGGTAGGCGCGTCAAGTACTGCCCTGGCTTGCGCGTAGCTGTATGGACGCTGGAGCCGAGGAGCAGGATGCAGGACCCGCAGGGTAGGTGGTAGCGGTGCCGGATGCCCGTAGAGGCGTCGCCGTCGTTGGATGCCGGATGCCGGTGGAACCGACTCGTCAGTTGCGAGTGTCGGCACCAGGTGACGCAGCAACGGCACACACGGGTTAACCCCGGAGGAAGAAAATCCCGAACTTTGGTCCCTGGAATTTATGTCCAGTGGTAAGCGTAGGGTTCTCTGCTTATCCTCTCCTGACGGTGACCACAGCAGCGTAAGCGCAAGCGTAGGGATGGGTACTATTGCGCTTAGGGCGTATGTGTGTAGAGGTCACCTTCAGAAGCGGAGTTTACAGAGAAAAAAAGAAAGGAGAAAAAAAGAAAGGAGAAAAAAAAGGTGTGAAGCACTTTTAAATTAATATTTACACATACCTACATAAAACATTGATGTAGCAATTAAGGTTTGAGTACAATAGTTGAAATAGTAGCTAAAATGATGTCTATGAAAAAAGATGATGAAATAATTTTGCACATCATTGACCTTGACATGACATTTAGAAACAAGCACTGCGTGAATTTGTCAACACTTAGCCACTTACCCGATATGGGGAATTACACACTGAAGTTATGGTTCCTTTATAGAACTTTTTAAAAAGTAGAATTATTAAAAAAAGTTTTGGAAATTATCAGTAGTCCAATCAAAGTATAATTCGCGAGGCTGCGCATATGTCGTCTAATATGTGTGTAGACTGACCGCGCGTAAATGACGACTCGCCTCTGCAGGCATGCGAGCGTGGTCGACGCTCGCGGCGCGCGGAGAATGATGGAGTGGGAAAAAAACTGGTTTTAGGAACGCGAGCGAGTGAGACAAAAGTACAGGCGCGATCAGGTGATTTGGTCGGCTGGTAAACGATATTAAAATGACTTCTGTTTTATTTGTTTACGTTTTATCAATTATGAACTAACAACGTTACAATACCCCCGCGCGCAATCAAGGATTTTTGTCATCTCTTAAAATGAATAAAAATCCGCATCAAGAACTTGAGTTACTATAGGTTTACCTTTTATAAGTCATCTTTCATACTTCTCGCTAACATAAACTAGCAGCAGTTATTGTATTTTAACGATACCAACCTAACTGACGCACTATAACATAAAAATATAGGTATCTTGTTTTTCTCTAACTAGATACCTTACCAATAAGTGTTCCAATAGAAGGTGGAATATATGCGAGAGGGAATGCAAATCTTGATTCGTAAAATCAAAACTAAATGTGAAAAATTCAAAATAATATATATCAAAATATAGAGGAGAGGAAAAAAATGCTATTTGATTTTATTTTTGATAATAAGGTATACTAGGTATAGGGTAGTTTTTAATTCTAAGAGTTATTGTTATATTTAGAGTAAGCAATTTATGTAAGTTACTATTAGACTAGACTTGAGTACGTAAGCCTTATTGTGGCCTTCCTGAAAAGGGTAACACATTGCCCATAGTCTTCCTTAAATTTATCATCACATGGAATGCGGCTAAGCCGGAGATATAAATGATTAAGGAAATTTTGAGTACGCAGCAATGTATTGCAGTAATGACGTCGATTCTAAAATGACGTTAACCTTCTCAAGAACATCCAGCACACCATTCAGGTCGTGCGTTAGTTCAAAAGACTAGTGTGAATTTCCTCTGTAGGAAATAATGGTTCACACTTAGTTACTAGTTTGCGCAACTCCTGCACTGTGGCAGCTGGCGATTCACCCTTAATAGCAACTTCATACTCGGACTTTTGAAGTGACATGAACTTCACGGGATAAGCCATTATAACAATAATTTAAATTATAGCAAAGAGGAATAAAAAAAATTTTTTTTTTTTTTAGAAGTGTGGGTAAGTGTTGAACAATTCCGTATAGTGAAATAAACAAATAAGTACTAAATACTCCGTCTGTTACAATTTTAAGTTAAATTTAAGTAACGTATTGTTGTTTTTTCCACGTATGTAAAGCTAGCAAAAAAAACTAAGAAATTTGGTAACTAAAAATAAAAAATAAAAAAATGCAAAATAATAAAATTTGCAACTAATGTGTACGCAGAACTAAATAAAACTAGCTAAAGTGAGAAAAAAAAAATTTTGTCAAAAAGAAAACTTTTTTTTCTGACTGTACTTAAGAATTAGCAACGTCAATAAGTAACGGTTAAAAGATATTGAGTTGAAAATTTAATGTAATGAAAAAAAAAAATTGCAACTTATATCGTGCGCTGACTGTACAACAAGACAGTTACAAGTTTTTGAGCATGACTGTACTTAATAAGTACTCCAAAACTTAATAAATTTCTGTAACGTACAATTTAGTTACGATGCAACAAAAAAAACAAGAATAGCGTAAAAAAAATAAAAATGTTTTGCAACTGGTGTGAGGGTACAAGTAAATTACAAAAAGATTGAAAATTGATCTAACGATCCTAATTTAGGCGTTTAACAGTAAAAAATTCACAAAGATTAAAATAATACAAAACTAAATTTAATCACCCTGTATACAAAACCAAAAAAAAAAAATGTAGACACTTAACAGTAATTTAAGTGTCGACATAAGACAAAGATGATAATGTCTATAAGTTAGCCAGTACTTACACCCGGCACTCAAACCCTTCAACCAGCACACAGCTAAAACTGCTTACCGGAAGAAAAAAAAGGAATGAGGGTAGTACTTCCCCGGGGCGAGCCGTTACTATAAGCTCTACTACTACAAAATGTTGAATACACGGTATTCAAGAAAAAAAAATAAAAAAAACTAAGTCCGCACCCGGTATATAAAAAAACACCCTGTATATCAGGCAAATTAAAAACAAAACTAAACTTAACTCTTCACACCAGTTGCTGCACACGAAATAAAAAAAAGAACAAAGCGTTATTACAAAAAACAACGAAACACAAAACACACAAAACACCGAAAAACACCACTACCTCCATAAAACAGAAAAAAAACGTATGACCATGAAAAAACCACGATATGGGCGCCAATGAAGCGTGGGAATATGGAACCCTAATAGGTTTGAACAAAATTCACCAACACTTTCATAAAAATAATTTATTAAAAATAGGTCGCGGATTTCTAAGGCCCGTCATAGGTTTTTCCTTCCGACATATGGAGGTAGGCGCGTCAAGTACTGCCCTGGCTTGCGCGTAGCTGTATGGACGCTGGAGCCGAGGAGCAGGATGCAGGACCCGCAGGGTAGGTGGTAGCGGTGCCGGATGCCCGTAGAGGCGTCGCCGTCGTTGGATGCCGGATGCCGGTGGAACCGACTCGTCAGTTGCGAGTGTCGGCACCAGGTGACGCAGCAACGGCACACACGGGTTAACCCCGGAGGAAGAAAATCCCGAACTTTGGTCCCTGGAATTTATGTCCAGTGGTAAGCGTAGGGTTCTCTGCTTATCCTCTCCTGACGGTGACCACAGCAGCGTAAGCGCAAGCGTAGGGATGGGTACTATTGCGCTTAGGGCGTATGTGTGTAGAGGTCACCTTCAGAAGCGGAGTTTACAGAGAAAAAAAGAAAGGAGAAAAAAAGAAAGGAGAAAAAAAAGGTGTGAAGCACTTTTAAATTAATATTTACACATACCTACATAAAACATTGATGTAGCAATTAAGGTTTGAGTACAATAGTTGAAATAGTAGCTAAAATGATGTCTATGAAAAAAGATGATGAAATAATTTTGCACATCATTGACCTTGACATGACATTTAGAAACAAGCACTGCGTGAATTTGTCAACACTTAGCCACTTACCCGATATGGGGAATTACACACTGAAGTTATGGTTCCTTTATAGAACTTTTTAAAAAGTAGAATTATTAAAAAAAGTTTTGGAAATTATCAGTAGTCCAATCAAAGTATAATTCGCGAGGCTGCGCATATGTCGTCTAATATGTGTGTAGACTGACCGCGCGTAAATGACGACTCGCCTCTGCAGGCATGCGAGCGTGGTCGACGCTCGCGGCGCGCGGAGAATGATGGAGTGGGAAAAAAACTGGTTTTAGGAACGCGAGCGAGTGAGACAAAAGTACAGGCGCGATCAGGTGATTTGGTCGGCTGGTAAACGATATTAAAATGACTTCTGTTTTATTTGTTTACGTTTTATCAATTATGAACTAACAACGTTACAGTATATCTCCGAAGATCAGCATCAGATGTTCACAACATTAAATTGGACCACACGGGAAGCACCAGCTTTCAAATAATAAAAGAATCATCAAAATCGGTTCACCCAGTCGAAAGTTCTGAGGTAACAAACACAAAAACAAAAAAAAAAACAAAAAAAATACCGTCGAATTGAGAACCTCCTCTTTTTGGAAGTCGGTTGAAAACGAATCTTCGGTAGCTCGTAACTTTTTAATGGCTTTCTATTTCACTATTCTGTTTCCGCACAGACAAAATTAATAATGAGACAAAACGATATCGTGTTTAACTTTGGATGTACAGTGTCAAACAGTAGAGTAAAACCCTCCTGAAATTTCTATAGAAAAATTGTCGACTAGTGTCACCTTAAGATATGTTGTACACAGAAGCTGTTGGTGAAGCTATATTAAATAAGTAAGGGTAGTTTCCACGAACTTAGTACCCGATTCTAAACTCACTAGCAATGACATTTTTCGTTATTTTCTATCAAAAACATATCACTATTGTTCTAAACCTATACTGTCAGTTACGGGATATCTTCCGTGATTATTCGTTAGTTTGAGCTCCCGGCCATCCCGCGATCATGGCCCTTGCAAAAGCGTCTAAATATCGGGAACTCAAAATAACGAATAATCACGAAAGATATCCCGTAACTGACAATATAACTTTAGTTTTAAACCGTGAAAGCATAGTACAGTGTTTCACTAGTTCTGTTCATAATTCAAGGTATTGGTGTCGATTGTGTTGTGCACAAACTAAACTTAATTTAGGCTATTACCTACTATATTTTTCTCTCTAATTAAACGAGAAAGAGACGGACGTAATTTAGAGCTGTCAAATTTAATTGGAACTAATATTTCAATACAAATGAAAGGTGCACGTAAAAACATGTCGACTAAAAACACGGTGAAGCGCAAGGCTTAAAAACTAGTTTGACATCTCTAACTTAGTTCACAGCTATAGCCGTCCTTTTCTCGCACTCCTTATAATAAAAGATAGCAATAGCCTAAATTAAGTTTAGTTTGTGCACAACAGAATCGACACCATTGTATTGTAATTTGTAATTGTCTATTAAGTCCCCCTTCTCCTCTAGTATGTGAAATAAAAAGTTACAAAATACTAACTGGTTAAAAGAACTGAACATCGTAGAGTTTCCTATTAATTTATTACAACTTATTGTTCTTGAGCAAATTAGACAGAGCTTTTTCTTTAGCTTATGTTGTCCCACTGGTGGGCAAAATGCCTCTCCTATGGCCTTCCACTCTTCTCTCCGAGCGATTTTTTCCAGCCAATCTCGAAACGCCTCGAGGTCGTCACGCCAGCTTTTTCTAGGCCAATCTCGGCGACGACGTACGTGTTCTGGCACCCACTGCGTGATGACTCTAGCTCATCGGTCCTGAAGCATTCTACAGACGACTTAACTGCGAGACGCAAGAGTCTCGCAGGCTTAGTCTTGTTCTTGCTCAAATCTTGCAGGGTTCAGTCTTGGTCTTGCTACAGTAAGTCGGTCTTGGTCTTGCGAAAATGCAAGAACAAGACCAAGACCGATTTTGGGCAACACTTTTCTACAGACGAGGCAAGCCCAATCCCACTCACAGAGCTTACAAAAGGGAAACATGATTAGCATTCGACAGAGAACTTTACATACCTCAGTCATAACTTCAGCGCACTTCAATAACGTCGTAAGTGCCGGCAAGACGGACCACTTCAACAGATACTGTATTTTTGTATCGTCGCCCAGCGTATACAGCTCACCGTTGTACGAAATAACTCCGTTTTGTATACAATACTCTAGCGCTTTCTTGAATGTCTGAAACGTTGAAAAAAGTGGTTCTATCATCATCATCATTTCAGCAGAAAGAATTCTACTGCTAAACATAGGCCTCCCCCAAGTTCTATACTTGGCTTGAATTAGAATAGCTATTAAAACAATAAAAGAATCATGACTAGCTAGAGTGAAAATTGACAAGACACATAAACGGACCGACAATCGAAAATAAGCTTAATTTCGTCTGGTAATAAGAGTTCCCATGTATACAATAGGCTGGTTTCCACCATCAATAAATTGCAAATCTAAAATCTATCTAATCTAATAATCAAATAATAATCTATCTAATAATCTAATCTATAGATTTGCAATTCTAAAAAAAAAATCTACTCAAAAAACTCTCTCTCTCTCTATTTTTCAAAAATCTTGTCCATTATTTTCCAATGAAACTAATGGACAAGATTTATTGTTTCTGAAATCAATGAATATTCGTTTCGTTCGTGTGTTTCGTTCGTATTTCATTTTTGTTTTATAAAGATAAAACGCATCAAAACTCGGGAGTGGGGGCTCGTGACGTCACAACGCACTCAAAATTATACCACGGCGTGACGTATTGGGAATTTTAAAAGCGTCGTATCTTCGTCAATTTTGGTTTACGTAACAAAAGAAAAAATACGTGTCAAATATTTTTTGATAATCTAACTGACGGACTAACTAGATTTTATTTTCAGGACACAAGCCTTTTGATTGGTTTTTTAGCATTAGAATTAGAAAGGCGTATGTAACGATGTGCAGGTCGCCACTTCCTGTAGTTTTTGCCTACCGCCGAGGGCTAAAGTCGTGAGTTTATGTATATATGTATCAGTAAGGCAATTATTTAAATATACATCTACTCATACTTACGTTTGCTTCTTCTCTTTCTAAATGGAAGAATTCGTGACTCAGTAGTTTTCTAACGCGGTGGTAATCCACCTCCAAATTATCTAGAATGAAAACGAAAAGTGTTTTACTAATTTATTTGCAACTAGCGGACGTCACGCAGTTTCACCCGCGTAGTTCCCGTTCCCGTGGGAGTACGGGGATAAAATATAGCCTATGTTACTCGCTGGTAATGTAGCTATCCATTGCTGAAAGCATTTTTCAAATCGGTCCAGTAGTTTTTAAGTTTATTCGTTACATACAAAAATACAAATCTTTCCTCTTTATTATAATATTGTTACGTCGTAGCCATACCTACAATATAAGTAGCTTCGAATAGTAGGTACCTACAACTAAGTAATTAGGTAGGTAGTAGTAGGTATGTATCGAATGATGTAGGTACAAATTCGCAAACTACCTATAAAATACATCAGGAAGTTGTCATTGTAATTTCGACCGTACGCCCAGGGCATAAAGTACCTATTTCTTTCCTTTGTACAAAAGTTGTGGAAGTTTCTCGTAGGACAATGACCTAGTATGAATTGTCTAGAAGATTCTGGATCTTTCTCAAACGTTCGGTCGTCATATAAATAGTCGACGTGTTTGCGGGAGCAGGCAGTATCATTTTGGCTACAGTACGGGACGAATCAAAGTGAACTTGTGAGTGCGATATCTAAGCGAATAGTGATCATTAGTGTACTTGTGATTGAGTTTGAAGTGTTTTGTGATTATTAAAGTTATTCAGTTGTTTCATCGGTAGTAATTAATTTATCCCATACCCAGCTCGTAACAATACGATTCTATTTTCTCTGTCTGAACTAATCGCAAGGCTCAGCTTGAAACCAGCACAGAGCGTAGAATTTTCTGATGACATGTATCATACATATTTTTTTGTTGCGAATTTCTACGCGATTCATGTATTATCTCTCTCTCATCAAGAATCCTCAAGCGTCAGTTTTCTTCTCTTCACTAATCACTTATTGCATTCCACATCAGTGCAAGAAATAAAATCATAACCCTCCTTTCGCTTGGTTTTAGTCGGGTAATTAGTAGGTATGACGGAAAAACAACAATTTTCTCGGCGCCATCTTGGATTTTCATTTTGACCTCATTTTCGTAACCAGCAACCTAAAAAACCATGAAAACGACACCCATGACGGAAAATCAAAAATTTTCCTCGGCGCCATCTTGGATTTTCATTTTGACCTCATTTTTGTAACCAGCAACCCCAAAAACCATGAAAACGACACCCATGACGGAAAATCAAAAATTTTCCACGGCGCCATCTTGGATTTGCATTTTGACCTCATTTTCGTAACCAGCAACCCCAAAAACTATGAAAACGACACCCATTACGGAAAATCAAAAAAATTTCCTCAACGCCATCTTGGATTTTCATTTTTACCTCATTTTCGTAACCAGCAACCCCAAAAACCATGAAAACGACACCCATGACGGAAAATCAAAAAAAATCCTAGGCGCTATCTTGGATTTTCATTTTGACCTCATTTCCGTAACCAGCAACCTCAAAAACCATGAAAACGACACCCATGACGGAAAATCAAAAATTTTCCTCGGCGCCATCTTGGATTTTCATTTTGACCTCATTTTTGTAACCAGCAACCCCAAAAACCATGAAAACGACACCCATGACGGAAAATCAAAAATTTTCCTCGGCGCCATCTTGGATTTTCATTTTGACCTCATTTTCGTAACCCGCAACCCCAACAACCATAAAAACGACACCCATGACGGAAAAACAACAATTTTCTCGGTGACATCTTGGATTGACACACACACACACACAACAACATACGGCATTTTCTTACGTGACGATTTCTACCAAATCGCACTTCCAAAATAGAAAATTATCTTTATTTTAAAATCAAATTGTAGGTAGGTACCATAGGTTACCATGAAAACCAATAATAATATGAAGTAGTGAAATCCCCTAAATGAAAGAATTTTCGGAATCGGATCAGTAGTTTTCCGCAGATTATTACCCTTACATACAACATAATAAGTGCAAACAAAGAAACTTAACTTTAAATAATATGAAGACGAAATAAATCTTAATAAACAACCAACGTCAAAAAAAACTCTTATCTTAATATAATCAAAAAGTTTAATAATTTTAATATAAATACTGGATCGAAATGTTGTAGTCTGCGTATATCTCGGAAATATATTCACGTAATAACTCGGGAGCGCTTGCGAAGCAAAGTGATACGTGCTCACGCTGGGAGAGCCCTTTCGTTACTGACGGGATCGGGTTTGCGCGGTCGATTATATAGTTCACTTTGCATGTAATTTACGAAATGAAGTTATTGTTTATTTATAAATTAAAATTCAGATTCTATTAAAAAGCTACCTTGAGATTAAGAATTATTTTTTTAATTTTCTTTAAAGTGTTTCTAAGGTATAGAAAAAAATACTTATTTGTCCCGACGTTTTCCACAAATTACGTTTTTTCAACATTTTTTTTCTGCTATCTTTCGTATTGAAATCAATAATGTTTCTTGCTATGTTACGAGTAGACCATATAATGATGTTATTCATATTTTTTAATGTTCAGAATATTTTGTAGTTATTTGTTCAGCGAACCACAAACATTACTCGCTCGTTACTTTTGCGGAAAAGGGGTTTTGAATATGGGTGATTGCCATTAATATATACATTATTTAAAAAAAATGTTCAAGCAGTCGACAAGATGAAGAACCTGTCTCTTATAATAAAAATAAATAAGGTTCAAATTCTTCTTGCCTTTCCCACAAGTAGTGATCAAAAATGTTCAAAATGCCTTAATTTTGTGCACGGGCCCTTAAGATAGTTCGCACTTTCGTCATATAGTGTTGGTAAATAGTAGTTCGGGCAGTAAAATATATTTGAATAAAAATGAATTGAATTATACAAGGAACTTTTGTTCAAAATGAACTGCTTCAAAATTCAGCGATTTATGCGGTGTGTCTGTCAGGAAATTAAGTGTTTTATTTCTAGATGTTTATGAAGTAGACAATTTCAGAGTAAACTCACCTCGAGCGACTGCACATCTGTGTACAATCAGACAGATAATAGCAGGTGGTACTAGATAGTGCAGTATGGGGTTCACGTACAGCTGCAGCTGGACTATCGGCACGGCCGCCACCATCGTCTCCGCCTGGAGTATGTGACCTGACAATTTGACAACATAATTAAAGAACACCTCCTGCCTAACGCTTTGTCTGTATATTCGGATCTATCCGTCTCTCTCACTCTCACTCATCCGCAGACGTGCGCGAGAGAGACGGATAGATCCGAATAGACGGACGAAGCGTTAGAAATTAGGGTCACAGGAACCTCAGGCAGAGTTCCACATTTTAGTACAATCACGCCGATTATGGTGTCGATTCCGTTGTGCAAAAACTAAACTTAATTTAAGCTATTGTTATCTTTTACTAAAAGGCATTGCGAGAAAAGGACGGCATATATATAGCTATGAACTAAGTTAGAGATGTCAAACTAGTTTATGCCTTGCGCTTCACCGTGTTTTTAGTCGACATGTTTTTACGTGCATCCTTCATTTGTATAGAAATATTAGTTACAACTAAATTTGACAGCTCTAAATTACGTCCGTCTCTTTCTCGTTTTATTAGAGAGAAAAAAAAGATAGCAATAGCCTAAATTAATTTAGTTTGTGCACAACAGAATCGACACCAATATTTAACTCCTATGTAATAAGCGGTAAACGGCACGGTTGGCGCAGTGGCTGAGCGATTGGCTGCTGCACTACGTGTTGGGAGTTCAATTCCCGTATGGAACAAATATTTTTATGGCCTACAGGTAGTTGTTCCGGGTCTGGCTGTTTGTCTGTAAGTCTTGATGTTTATAAACGTACCCACGACACAAGAGAAATTCCTACAGTGAGGTACTGTTCTTTAAAAAAATAAAAAATAAGGAGGAAGTGGTAGTATAGGCATGACGACAGTATCAAAAAAATGCAAATCTATTTACTCCGTCAGTTAGAGTATTGGAAAATATTGGACACATATTTTTGGTTTTTGTAAATCAATGAATATTGACAAAGATAAAACGCATCGAAACTCGGGAGTGGGGGCTCGTGACGTCAGAATTAGCTAAAAATTATACCTAGGCGTGACGTATTGAGAATTTTAAAAGCGTCATATCTTCGTCAATTTTGGTTTACGTAATAAAAGAAAAAATACGTGTCCAATATTTTTTGGAAATCTATCTGACGGACTAATTAGTTTTTTTTTGTCGTCTCGCCTATTGTGTGTATTTTCATAAATATGTTTCACGACTATGCTTGCTCGATTTTACAAGATTAGATAGCCGTTCAAATCTCTTCCTGTTTTGTACTGTTTTCAAAATACACTTTTTACGTCCTACTGACACATATACTCGCTGTTTTTTTTATTAGTATGTAATCCTAATTGACAGATATGGTTTACCGGCGATTTAGTTTTCAGGATTATTCTATCTATATCTATGGATTAATGTATAGATAAACCATACTATACTTTTTATCTGGGAGGCTCGACGTATCAACCAAATTATTTACATAGGTCGCATTTACAGATAAGGATTAATTTTAATACTTTTGGAATGAATATGGACAGATTTTGCATAATTATCGGTCTTTATTTATTACTAGCGGACGTCACCCGGTTTCACCCGCGGTGTTCCCGTTCTCGTGGGAGTAAGGTAAAATATAGCCTATGTTACTCAGTAAAGACGTGGCTTTCTATTTAAATCGTTCGAGTAGTTTTAGAGTTAAATCGTAACAAACACACAAACACAAAATCAAATATTTCCTCTTTATGATATTATTATAGTATAGAAATATCTACACCACTATTCTTATAGATATACTTCCATTTACAAGAACAGAGATGGAAGTATTTAAAAAAATAGAAAGGGTCCTTGAACCTGTCAAAAAAAGCCACATTTCCCAGTTCGGGTATAACAGGGTGATTATACACGTAGGGGTGAATGGAGACAAAACTCTGAATGGGATCTTAACGTTAAATTCATATGATATTGTTACGTCGTACCCATACCTATAATATAAGTAGCTTCTAATAGTAGGTACCTACAACTAAGTAGGTAGGTAGTAGTAGGTATGTATCGAATGATGTAGGTACAAATTCGCAAACTACCTATAAAATACATCAGGAAGTTGTCATTGTAATTTCGACCGTACGCCCAGGGCATAAAGTACCTATTTCTTTCCTTTGTACAAAAGTTGTGGATGTTTCTCGAAGGACAATGACCTAGTATGAATTGCGTAGAAGATTCTGGGAACTTATGGATCTTTCTCAAACGTTCGGTCGTCGTATAAATAGTCGACGTGTTTGTGGGAGCGGGCAGTATTATTTTGGCTACGCAACGAAGCGAATCGAGGTGATCATAGATATAAAGAAGGAGATATGCCCGCAAGACGAAAATGTATCGGAACCCTGTGTCTTCACTTTGCCCCTACCACACGGCAACTACTACACACGCAGTTCAGTAAAAGTAATAGATACGCAGTCGCGCACACACCCGCATTTCATAAAACTGAACGTACTACACAATCAATTATAAACCTTATGACCTCAAACACAGCGTGTATTTACCATGCACCGTACAACTTACCCACACAAAAACATCACTCGCTATCGTTGTGTTGTGCAAACGCATAAGTACGCTAGTGATTGACTAAATCGGAAAGTTATCGAATCTTTCATTTATATTATTGTGTACATTTTTTGGGGTCCTGAAAATAATTAAATAACAATAATGTCCAGAATATAATATTATAATAAAAATAAACAATATGTTGCTAAAAATATATTATAAAGTAAATTAAAACAATAAAATATCCGGTTACTTTGGTTTAGGCTGTCATGGCCTATTGAAACAGTAGTTAGTAGCACGAGGATAAGGCATAATATACGATAATTCAAAGCCAAAAACACTCCACCGCCGATTAAACTTGAAATTTAATTCACTTACTTTACGAAAGTTGGTTACTCTACGCTGTAAAATAATCAAAATACATAAAAAACATTATTTGACATCGATCTTCCAACCGGGTTAAAACGGTTGACAAATTGAAAAATAAACTAAAATAGTAATATTTAATTCGTCAATCGACATTGTCGATAGCCTACATTAGTGGATCTGCACAAGCACATCCCTAACTCGTCGCAAGAAGCAGCGGCCGTACTACGTGATTCATCCGCTTCATGAAATATCGTTTTGTGATTTTTACATTACTTGTTCAGTCACTTAGCGACAAACTTAGGTAGTGGTTAAGGAGTAATGTATTTATTGCAAAAATAATACAGTAAAATTTAAAAAAAAAATTACCATCCTACTTTGGACAGATTAAAATTATATCGTCACTTCATACAGGAGTTACTTGGTTGACTTTCAAAGTTAAGATTTAAAAAGAACTTGACTGCATGAGCGAGCTGTTATATGGGACCCCGAAAATACCGTTTTAAAAAAACACTTGTTTATCGAAAATAGTAAAAGTTTAATTTGGGGTTTGACCTTGTACAATAATAATTTAAAGAACTGGCAGACACGGAAACGAGATGGTCACGGTACGGCGATCGGAAGAAGACTGGTGCCCCGCGGGAGCGGGAGGCAATACCGCCTTTAAAATGATGACATGATAATTAAGAGAAAACCCTAGTAATCAATTATTATTGATTACTAAGAGTTTCCTCTAGCATTGGGAAATCGTAACAGCCCCCCGATTTAGAGTAAACTACACCTTTTAAAGTGAAGTTTAAGTTAAATAAACGTGAGTCAGCCGATTAAACTAGGGCCCCCCGTGTTTATGTTCGAGGGTTGAATGTCATCTAATTCAATGTCATTATTTTCGGGACTTCTATTTTCTTTAGATTTCATTAGTCTCTTGTGTATGCCAGTTTTATACACCTTATATATAATAAAGAACACAATAGAAATTATAATTACAATGGTAATACCTGAATAGTATTTTTGATATAAAACAATATGTGGTTTTTCAATTATATTGTTAAGGCTTTTCAGGATTTCAGGATTATCATAAGCTAAGGAATCTAAGTTAACATTCTTAAGATTAACTACAGGTAAGTTTGATACAATATTATTATACGCTACAATATTACAACATGAATCATTTAAAATATTAAAATTAGAAACAATAGTTTTCAACTGAACCTTACGATTTTCATGCGGAGTTAAACGAGTGTCCTTGCAATAGGCAACACATTCAGAAGGTAAGTACAATATACCATTTCCACTAAATTCTATTTCAGTAGATTGGGAGTTATTACATTCAATACTTATTTTAGTTTTTTCTGTCATTACATATAACCACCTATTATGGCGTAGTGGCTGCCAGATGCTAATGTGACCATGAATAAATTTGGTTTCACAAATCGAAGGAATTGAGGTAAGTACCTTTGTAATAATTTCCGTTTCACAGGAAGGCGTCGCAGAAGAGGAGTACAATATTGATGTTTCACAAAGGTAATGGTAATTATTAATTATTTTACAATAGTCGAGGTTATCTAATTTACAGTACATTGACCTATCTCTGTTTATACCAATATATTTGGATGATGGAATGATGGTCGAGTATGACTCTGGATTATTTTTATCATGAGGAACCGGTGAAGGTAAGTTATGATATATATTTAATTGTATAGGGTTAATGAGAGGAATTTTAACAGTAAATACCACTTTTTCTTTACTAAAGTAACTAGATATTTCCGATATATTTAAAATAGTATGCATATTGTCGAGTTTTAAAGGAACTGGAAATTGTTTAGATTCGGGTAAGAATCTGTAATTATCGATTAATTCGGTGTAAAGTTCTTTAGGTGTTAGGATAGTGGGGTACAAGACATTAGATTTGCTAAACATGATAGAGTTAATTAAGTCTTCGAGTTTGAAGGACAAGGCTAGGAGACTATTTTCTATCATGGAAGTTATTTCCAGCATGCGAGACCTAATACCTAATTCTCTTGAAGCATGAGTCAGAATTGGAATATCTTGGGACAATCCATCAATTGCATTTTTCAGATGCTTTTCATTTAGTTCAATTATGGACAGAGTTTCATTGAAAGATCTAAGGGAAGAAGTAGTGACTAATATATTTTCTTTCATTAGAAGGGCTAGTTTCTTTTGGTCTGTTTCTACTTCTCTAATGGCATTGTCGTATCGGATGGCATCGTCTTCATCCATTGTGCCAAATAGTTTCTTTGATAAAGTGCCTACGAATCCTAGGAGTGCAGACCTTCTCGACTGACGAGATGTTAGGTGAAAGATAGCCTCATTATTATGGGCTATGTCATTATAACGAGTGTTCAATGGTTCAAAGAGATTTGTACATTCCAAATAATCAAAGACTTTACCACTGTCACATACTTGCTTGGATTTATCGAGAATAAGACGAAGGTTTAGAATATGTGGATTAATAAAGGATACATCATAAGGAATAACTATACTAAGGTGACTATCAAATAAACTTAAGGAACCTAAAGGGTCGAAGTAGATGCCAGGACTGTTCGTCAAGGACGTAATGAACTCCTGACCCAGCGCAGAATTACTGTAATAGAATATAATTAAAATTAGTATTAAGTATATAACTAGGACTACGTTATAGATCTAGGAGCTAGTTTGACTTCGTCGTAGTGATGTGTCACATGACGTCTATTTATGAGTAAAGTTAAAGTACTTCTGCCATTGATCTTTACTACTTTATACGGGCCTTTCCAAATTGGCGAAAGGGCCTTACGCAGACGTACATGATTTTTGAGATACACGTAATCTCCGACTTTATACTGAACAGGTCGCGAATGGTTGTCATAATACTGTTTAGATCTTTCTTTAGATCGTTGTATGTTTTCGATGGCTTTTTCGCGTGAGAGTTTTAGGCGATGATGCAGGGACTTCAGATATTCTGGATATGTAAGGTCTGATTGTAATTCATAGACGGAGTCCGGGATAAAAGGCTTTTGACCGAAGAGAAGCTCGTATGGTGTAAAGTTAGTAGTGGAATGAGTAGAAGTGTTATATGCCAACATAGCAGTATAGACATATTTATGCCAATCAGAATGATTTTCATTGACATAAGATTTAAGGTATTCCTTGAGTGTGGAGTGACTGCGTTCAAGCGCACCTTGAGTTTGAGGATGGTATGGGGAAGACCAGATTTGTTTAATTTTCAAGAAGTTGCAGGTTCTTTTAAATAAATCTGCGGTGAAGTTTGTGCCTTGGTCAGTTAAAATAGACTTCGGGATGCCGAAAACAGAAATAAAGTGCACCAGACACTCACATGTTTCTTCTGCAGTCGCATTAGTGATAGGGTAAGCAAGGGAATATTTGGTGAGGTCATCCTGTAATGTAACAATGAACTTGAGCTTAGTAAGGCCAGCTTCCGGAAGAGGACCCACAAGGTCGAGGCTGAGTCGTTCAAATGGCTTAGTGGAAGTGGTAGTTATTTGCATCGGTGATTTATTAATTTGTCTTAGGGCTTTATTACTTTGGCATTGGGAGCAATTTTTTACATATGTTTCGATATCTGACCGCATGTTTTTCCAGAAATACCTTTCTTTTATTCTGTGAAACATTCGCGTAGATCCTAAATGTCCGGCAATAGGAATGTCATGGTTTTCGCGTAGTATTTTAGGTATCTCTGAGGGTGTAGGGTAAATAATAGTATTATGATAAATATAAATTGATACTTGAGTATTGTTAAAGATATAGCAGAACATGTTGTATATTTTTGCCCAGATGTGTTTGTCGAAAGGATTTTGGAAATCAGTAATGGCTAAGTTTAGGTTGGGGTCAGTAGGATTATGTAATAAGTCGAATCGAAGATTTAGTATACTTTTATAAATGTCTTCATAAGAGCTGTTATGAAAGTGGTATACTTTAGTGAATAGGAAATATATTAATTTTCCTTTATGATCGAAAGAGATAGAAGAGTAGAGAGTTCTTTCCCTATCTAATAGTTCCTTGGAGTTTTCAAGGTTGCTCAAGATTTCTTCTACGTGAGGATTGGATTCATCGAGATCAATGGAAGTAGGTATGACAATGATTTTGCAGTTAGTTTTCAGGATGCTTTCGTTGTGTTCTATGATTTTAGCATTACTATTAAAGTCTTTGTTGCTCATTGTTTTCAGGAATTTGCTATAATTATCGTCACGAAGGGGATTTGTTGTGCGATTCGGGGAATTGTTAGATGAAGTAGAAGGATCATCGATTTCTGGTGGTGAATCATTGTTTTCTAAAAGGTCTACTGAAGGTAATTTATCGTCAAAGTCTAGGGAACCAGGAGGTAGTTGGATATCAAGATCCTCGAGAGTTAGGGGGCTGAATGGAGGTGATGAAGCATCTGCGTTTTGGTTAGAAGTAGATGGAATAGGATCACAGTCTGATGGTTGAATTGGATTTACAGGATATCGGGATAAGGCGTCAGCAGCGGCATTAAGTTTCCCTTTCTGATAATCAATTTCGTAATCGTACTCCATTAGTTTCAGGCGCCACCTCTGTAATTTACTACTAGGATCTTTATGATTAAACAACCACTTTAATGGCCTATGATCAGTAATGATCAGGAATTTTCGTCCATAGAGATATGGGCGAAAGGTTTTACAACCGAACAAAATAGCAAGGAGTTCTTTTTCAGTGGTATTGTAATTAGATTCACTCTTGTTGAGGGTCCGAGAGGCATAGGCTATTGGCCTATCTTTACCAACTGGACCTTGACTAAGTACGGCACCGATGGCATAATTAGAAGCATCACACGTTAAAATAAAAGGGGCAGAGAAATCTGGATAAATGAGGATGGGAGCAGAGGTAAGTTTGTGCTTAAGTTCGTCAAAGGCGACTTGTTGTTGGTTTTCCCAAAGGAAGGGAACATCCTTTTTTAAAAGTTGAGTTAGAGGTTTTGCAATTTTCGAGAAGTTAGCAATGAAACGGCGATAGTAAGATACAAGTCCGAGGAAGGACTTAATGTCCTTCGGAGATTTGGGAGTAGGAAATTGGGTTACTGCTCTTATCTTTTCAGGGTTAGGTTTTACACCATCTTTAGTTATTTGATGGCCAAGATATGCGACTTCACGTCGGAGAAACTCGCACTTGTCGGGTTGAAGTTTTAGATTGTAATCTCTAAGCCTTTGGAATACTGATGAAAGATTATCGATGTGAGAATTCAAATCATGAGAATATATTACTATGTCATCAAGATATACAAAACACCGTATACCTTGGAGGCCTGTGAGGGCTGTATTCATTAATCGTTGGAAAGTAGCGGGTGCATTTTTTAAGCCAAATGGCATTCTTGTAAATTGGTAATGTCCTTGAGGTACACTAAACGCTGTTTTAGGAGCGTCTTCTTCATTAATTAAGATCTGATGGAATCCAGATGCGAGGTCAAGGGTCGAGAAGTATTTACTCTGACCCAACTGATCTAAAATTTCGGATATCTGCGGTATGGGGTAGCTGTCACCAATGGTGACATCATTAAGTTTTCGGTAGTCGATAACTATACGCCATTTTTGTTGTCCGGATGCATCAATCTTTTTTGGGACAATCCAAATTGGAGAAGACCATGGAGACTCTGAATGTTTTATGATTCCTTGGTCGAGCATTTGGTCAATTTGTTTATTGACTTCTTGTTTATGTACCTCTGGGAACCGATATGATTTTACATTAATTGGATTTTGATCGCTCGTCTTTATGTTATGCTTAAGTGCATTCGTGTGAGACAGTTTATCACCGGGGATAAAGAATATATCTGAGTATTCAGAACAAACATCGTGAAGAGCATTTGCTTCTTCAGGATTGAGGTGAGAGATTCTAAGGAGGTTTAATACTTCTTGTGTTCGGATGTAAGAGTTGGTATTTTTGAGATGGCAAACTGTATGAGCGTCTACTGTATCAATAGGATTGATTAAAGAACTTATGGGAATTAGTGTGATATCTAGATTTGACTTTAAGGTTATAGAAGTTTCAGAAGTATTTATTACTGATAAATTAATTCTTTTGTTTTCTTTGACTGCAACTAAGCAATTAGCAATTAGTAAATCTTCATGATAGCATTGATCTAGTACGAGCCCTTCTTTCACCTCAGGGTTGGAGACGGAGCATTCTATGACAGTTTCAGACCTGGGAGGAATTATATAAGTTGGTTCATTGAAATGTAATTTTATTTCGTATTTACCTATTTTCAAGGTTTCGCGAGTGTAGTCAATTGTGCAGCCAAAGGCGATTAGCATATCAGTGCCAATTATACCATCATAAGGTAAGTGGATTCGGGGTATTATGTGGAATCTATGCGTGATACTATTTTTATCATCTACTTTTAATTTCAGCTGAAAATGACCCATGGTTGGTGAAGCTTGATCAATGGGATCAATGCCTTTCAAAAAGATTATTTCTGTTGAGATATCAACTGGTATTTGTATAGAAGATCGTTTCAGTAGGCTTACAGTTGCGCCAGAATCTACGAGAAGAGATAAGGTAGTATCTGACACTGAGGAATAGACAAGGATGTGAGGTAAGCGTTTCTTAAATGGACCAATATTAATTTCATAGATTTTTGTTTCAGGTATTGGAGGATCTGATTTATGTTCGGCGGGAGCAGAGGATACAGCGGGAGCAGAGGATTCAACGGAAGCAGAGAATACAGCGGGAGCAGAGGATTCAACGGGAGCAGAGGATACAGCGGGAGCAGAGGATACAGCGGAGGCAGAGGATACAGCAGATGCAGAGGATGTAGGGGATACAGTGGATGTAGGAGACACAGTGGATGCAGAGGATGTAGAGGATACAGTGGATGTAGGAGACACAGTGGATGCAGAGGATGTAGAGGATACAGTGGATGTAGGAGATACAGAGGATGTAGAGGATACAGTGGATGTAGGAGATACAGAGGATGCAGAGGACACAGCGTTGAGGTTTATTCGGGAGTCCCTACCTTTAGGGGATACAGAGGATACAGTGTTGCGATTTATTCGCGAGTCCCTATTTTTAGGAGATACAGAGGATTCAGAGGATACAGTGGTGCGATTTATTCGCGAGTCCCTATTTTTAGGGGATACAGAGGATACAGAGGATACAGTGTTGCGATTTATTCGCGAGTCCCTATTTATAGGGGATACAGAGGATACAGAGGATACAGTGTTGCGATTTATTCGCGAGTCCCTATTTATAGGGGATACAGAGGATACAGTGTTGCGATTTGTTCGCGAGTCCCTATTCTTAGGGGATACAGAGGATACAGCGGATATAGTATTGGTGTCTTTGATATGGCATTGTTTGGTAATTTGAAGTGTGGGTCTCACGAGACACCGCCGTGAGCCCTTTATTCGTTTAAATCGTCGTTTGATTTAACCTGAGTATTTTCCATATAGTCATAGCCTTCGTCATTATTTACCATGTGAATTTGACCTTGATTATTTTGGTAACGCCTTGGAAATTGTCTTTGATTATTTTGGTCTCTGAAACGATTATTATTGAACTCTCGTTTTCTGCATTCTTCAATGGTGTGGCCAACATTTTTACAATACCGGCACACCGGAGGACCTGAAGTAGATGGTCTCTGATTATTGGGGTCATTTGGGTAACTTTGCTGTTGGTTTCGGTTTTGTTGGAATCGGCGTTGAGGCCAACGTCCTTGATTGGGTGAGTTAGTATTGGTTGCTGACGCTGAACGCTTAGAAATGGTCTGAATAATCTTTTCTTCGGACATAGCGAAGCCAATGGCTTCGTTTAATGTTTCAGGGTCACGGCATCTTACTACAGTCGACAATCTAGAGTTTAAGCCACTGATAAATGTATGCAATGCCAGGTCTTGCATTGCAGCGACACGGCCAGCCAGTTCGCCTTTCTTTTTTGTAGGGATTGAGATATTAATTTCAGTTAACAGTTTGGCTAGGCATGTTTCTACGCGTAGTGCGAACTGGTTAACATTTTCGCTGTTAGATTGACAGCAATCTTGGAGGTCCGAGAGTAGTGCAGCGTAATGTTTTTTCTCGCCGAATTGATTTTTTAGGAATTCCTCTAGCTGTTGCCAGGTTTCAAATTCTTTGATTGAGCACGCACTTTCAGCACGGCCTTCGAGTTGACTCAAAATGTATTTTAATACTATATTTTGCTGAAGCGATGATGCAAGGCTTATTGCATTTCTGCAATTATTTAAAAATGCATTCAGTTTTTCGCGGTTTCCGTCGAATTTATTTATAAATTTGCTAATGAAGTTCATGTCTATTTCCTTTGTGGACATGTCACTAGACTCGTCTTTAGGCATGGTAGACAAAACAAAAGATAGCGCGCAAGGTACGGATAATTCGCGATAAGAAAGGAATGTTGCACTAGTCTCGGAGCTTCGGAACTTTATGATTAGGAATAGTACAAATGGACAATTTAATTAACTGAATTTTATATAGCACTTTAGAATTTGAAATAGTTTGGAATTATGGTGAAACTTGCAGTTTAAGACACTTGCACTATTTTCACAACACGGAAACGGTAGGTACTTACAGGAACACTGCGACTATGACTGCACCACGAATCATTTCGTAGCCAGGCGAGATCACCCAAGGTGAGTGATAGGTGTTCGGAGTATGCCCACCAGGGCACGTGAGGGTCTGACTGATGAGACCAGCAGGATACGGCGTGAGGGTCTTATGAGACCAGCAGGATACAGCGTGAGGGTCTTATGAGACCAGCAGGATACAGCGTGAGGGTCTAGTGAGACCAGCAGGATACAGCGACACGGAGGTGAGATTGGATAGCACTTTTCACTGACACGATCACGACACGATTTGAGGCGTTCCGAGGATTTAATTTTTTAAAATCCCTTAAGCTGCCACCAATGTTATATGGGACCCCGAAAATACCGTTTTAAAAAAACACTTGTTTATCGGAAATAGTAAAAGTTTAATTTGGGGTTTGACCTTGTACAATAATAATTTAAAGAACTGGCAGACACGGAAACGAGATGGTCACGGTACGGCGATCGGAAGAAGACTGGTGCCCCGCGGGAGCGGGAGGCAATACCGCCTTTAAAATGATGACATGATAATTAAGAGAAAACCCTAGTAATCAATTATTATTGATTACTAAGAGTTTCCTCTAGCATTGGGAAATCGTAACAGAGCGAAGCGAGCTCGAAAATTTTTTGACACCTTGCTTTAGACAGGTTTGAATTGTTTCGATCCTTCATACAGGAATGAAGACTTTTAGGCAAAGTCTAAAGAAAGTAGTCTAAAAAGCAAGCGAAGCCAGTTCGAAAACTTAACAGTTTACCTACCTTGGACAGGTTAGAATTGATTCGAACTACCGGAGTTACTTAATTGACTTATGGACAAAGTTAAAATTCAAGAGAAATTAGGCTGTAAGAGCGAGCGATACGAGCTCGAAAATTTTACCTCTTTCCTCAGAAGAGAGAGATCTTGAGTTCAAAATGTCCACATGCTCCATTTTTTGCAAAAGGTGACTGGAGGCCCTTTATATCCACGGGGCGCTGGGCTGCAGCTCAAAAAGCCCTATATAGTTCCACCCCTGCATAAGCCTCGCGGATAGAATGCTACAAGGACCTAACTAGCGCTGCTCTTTCTGTGTTTACACTATTTATTTACATAATTATATACCTACATACATGGACGTGTAGGACGTATATTGTAGTTATGAAAGCACCTACCCTGTGCTTTGAAACAAAACGAGTTGGATATATTATTGTATTGTATTTCAAATTGAAATTACAATTTTACTCTTCTAGCTTTTTGTTCTGCAAACAAATCTATGGCCTTGTCATAATTTATTTCATGTGCCATTCGATTTTCTATCGCTAAGATTGCCAGACTTGACAAATGTTCCTGGCTCATAGATGATCGCAAATAACTTTTAATAAGTTCTGTGATGACTTAGGAGCAGTATCCACAGTAGTGAACAGGGCGTCGGTTCCCGAACTTTGCGGCACAGGTGCTTTTCCAAGAACGCATGCCCGGAGAGTACCTGTGTCAGATGGAAAATGAGGGCGCCATGCCGTCTCTTAATGCCTCTTCTTATGTCACTTCTTCGTCAAGGGTCTTATCGCCGTAAAAGTGAAAAAGATGTGCACTGGGTTTAGAACCTGGGTTGGCGAACTTCTCATTCCACCACTAGGACCTGGTGGAGCACAGCCCTGTATACCTCGACATCATGTCGTTGGCGGCGCATCAGGTACTTGGTACTTGTAAGGACTATAACGTCAAGACCTCATGGTGGTGATCCGGCCAAAAAGATACCGAACAACCGATACCTTGAAGGAGACCGTTTGATTTATTCTCATCACCCTGACGGCCATCGCTCTCTGAGTTCATCTCTAAATTACGGTAAGAATTTAGGTCGTCAAGTTGTCCGCCCATACTGGCACTCCATAGGGCCCTATGGGCCGTACGATCCCCATATAGAATCTTCTGCAGGAATTGGATCCCCTCAGATTGGGCAGTAGCCACGAGTTTAAGTTCGTGGTGCCCATCAACCGGGGTGTCAACTGCTGAAAATGCGGCTATTAGAGACGAGTCCCAGGTACTTCATCGTCGACTCGGATCCCATCTACGACCCCAGAGCTGTCGCCAAGATGGTCACCTGCCGAAACGTTTGCCTTCACCAGCGTGTCATCAGCTTATCAGATGACACAAACACCATGAAGAAGCTAATCGCGAGGCGCCCAGTTGTACATAGATGATATCTCTATCCCTCAGATAGGCCCTGATTATGCGGCAGAAGTTGGTATGGCATAGGTTTGGCATGGTATAGGAGTGCCTGCAATCTTTTTTTTTCCTCGAGGTGGAAATCCTGAGCCCTGTGGAGAGTCGAGGAGTCTGACAACTGCGCAGTTACCCGGCGACGCAGCGGCATCTAAGCGTGTCCGCCAGATCCTCAATAGCCAGGTGCTTATAGGTGAAATAGGCGGTCTACAGTTTAGCTCTCAAATAGTTTGTCTTCCTCATCTAAATCGATGGGCTAGTATGCATATGGGGTGTCTGCAGGGCGCTCCTTCTTCTTCAACAGGAACAGTTTTCCAGTCTTCAACAGAAATCAATGAGTTGTATCGTTACAACTCATCATTATCGCAACTTTGACCATATGTCTGCCAAGCTTGAATTTGCCGCCCCCTAAACTTGCCGCCCGGGGCATGGGCCCCGGCTTGCCCCCCCCTAGATCCGGGCCTGCCAGCTCGTAACAATATGTTCCCAACAAGTAATATCCAAAAACTTTCCTACTCCTCCGCTATTCTTTTCTGATTACGGCCCTTCTAACCCTAAAATTAGCAACTCTATTTGTGGTGGTTCAAATTTCTTTTGAAATACTGTTAGAATGAAGTTCTAATCAGCTTGCAGTACAAAGCGGTTGTTACGTCAGTCACTGCGGCCGAATAGTGCGAAATGAGTGGTTTTTTGCGATTTACAAAAAATCTATTGATTGGACTAAAAAAATAAAACACATAAGACCTGCTTTATAGTTAGTTCAGTTAGTACCTATGCAAAGTTTCAAGATCTAATTTGAAGTACTTTTTGAATACCAGCGGTTTATTGTTCGATTTGGAGGTAACTTTGGATTTTTTTTCTATCGAGTAAAGTTTATGAAATCGTGTTTTCGTCACACATAGGATTTAGCATTAATCCTCAACGTTACCATATATTTATTTCGAAATTAATGCTGCAGTATTTTAGGCGTAACGGAGGATCATGCTAAGCCATTTAAGGGATATATAGCCCTTAAGTTCGTTACCTACGTTAAATTGTTTCTCTGGGACTTCGTCGAGCTTCATTGTCTCGGCGCTTTTCTGGTGGTCACCACTGTTCATTCTGGCTTTCAGAAGTTACAATGGTTTGAGAATGGTGTGGAGGGCTTGTCCCAACAAAAATACGGTAACATTATGATCTGATAGGTATAAAAACTCTGTTTTTAGGGTTCTGTACCTCAAAAGGTAAAAAAGGAACCCTTATAAGATCACTTTCTTGTCCGTCTGTCCGTCTGTCTATCACCACCGATTTTCTCAGGAATGGGTGCACCTAACAAGTTGAAATTTATACCAGACACCGAGGTCTACAGGGTGTTTGGTTTATGGACCGACACAATTTTTCCAGGGATTTGGGAGGTCATTAGCTAGGTTCTACCCATACACCCTCTGTCCTAAATGTCATGGTTGGTTACATATGTTTTTTTTTTCAAATGAAAAAAATACCCAAAATGTTTCCTTTAAGAGTCCGTGCACAAAGTTCAGTCGCTAGAGTTTAGGCAAATTCGTTGCGATCCTATGTTAGTGTGCATTGTTCATGCAGATACACGCACACACGGGTGAAGATCGAGCGTAGTGATCGCTTAAACCATTTTGATCCTGTAGACGATATTATTTTATGATACATAATTTTATTATAAAGTCAGTACGGTTTAGAAATAAAAGTCTGGAATGTGTGTCTACTGTATATTTATCATAATCAAAATAAAAATGGTTTACTTTGTATTGGAAGAATTTAGATACATATAAACATTTTACAAAATGATAAATAAAAGTGCGAGTTGGACTCGCGCACTGAGGGTTCCGTACAAACTTTTTAAAGGACAAACTTAATTTTTCTGGATCTGGGACTTTTGCGCGAAAGACACTTGCGCGAAAAGACAAATGCGCGCATGGACTTTTGCGCGATTGGACTTATGCACGAACGGTCTTTTGCGCGCCTGGATACTTGCGCGAATGGACTTTTGCTCGATTAGACTTATGCGCGAACGGACATTTGCGCGCCAAGACACTTGCGCGAATGGACTCTTGCGCGAAAGGACACTTGCGCGAATGGACTCTTGCGCGAAAGAACACTTGCGCGACTGGACTTAATGGCCACTGAGGTTCACTCTGTAGAGTAAACATAACATACCCCTGTTATTTATACTTGAAGGTGGTTTTTTCTTTTGGTTTTTCTGTCGTGGATGTAATTTTCATGGTTAAGGAGTCGCTGATAACGAAATGAGATCAAAATGAAAATCCAAGATGGCGCCGAGGAAAACTTCTGTTTTTTCCATCATGGGTGCCATTTTTATGGTTTTCGGGGTCGCTGATTACGAAAATGAGGTCAAAATGAAAATCCAAGATGGCGCACAGGAAAATTTTTGTATTTTCCGTCATCGGTGTCGTTTTCATGGTTTAAGTGGTCACTGATAACGAAAATGAGGTCAAAATGAAAATCCAAGTTGGCGCCAGGAAAAATTTTTGGTTATTAAGTCATGGGTGTCGTTTTCATGGTTTTTGGGGTTGCTGATTACAAAAATCAGGTCAAAATAAAAATCCAGGAAGCGCCGAGGAAAATTTTTGATTTTCCGTCATGGGTGTCGTTTTTATGGGTTTTCGGGTTGCTGGTTACGAAAATGAAGTCGAAATGCAAATCCAAGATAGCGCCGAGGAAATTTTTTTGTTTTCCGTCATGGGTGTCGTTTTCGTGGTTTTTGGGGTTGCTGGTTACGAAAATGAAGTCTAAATGCAAATCTAAGATGGCGCCGAGGAAAATTTTTGATTTTCCGTCATGGGTGTCGTTTTCATGGTTTTTGGGGTTGCTGGTTACGAAAATGAAGTCTAAATGTAAATCCAAGATGGCGCCGAGGAAAATTTTTGATTTTCCGTCATGGGTGTCGTTTTCATGGTTTTTGGAGTTGTTGGTTACGAAAATGAAGTCGAAATGCAAATCCAAGATGGCGCCGAGGAATTTTTTTTGTTTTCCGTCATGGGTGCCGTTTCCGTGGTTTTTGGGGTTGCTGGTTACGAAAATGAAGTCTAAATGCAAATCTAAGATGGCGCCGAGGAAAATTTTTGATTTTCCGTCATGGGTGTCGTTTTCATGGTTTTTGGGGTTGCTGGTTACGAAAATGAAGTCTAAATGTAAATCCAAGATGGCGCCGAGGAAAATTTTTGATTTTCCGTCATGGGTGTCGTTTTCATGGATTTTGGAGTTGCTGGTTACGAAAATGAAGTCGAAATGCAAATCCAAGATGGCGCCGAGGAAATTTTTTTGTTTTCCGTCATGGGTGCCGTTTCCGTGGTTTTTGGGGTTGCTGGTTACGAAAATGAAGTCTAAATGCAAATCCAAGATGGCGCCGAGGAAAATTTTTGATTTTCCGTCATGGGTGTCGTTTTCATGGTTTTTGGAGTTGCTGGTTACGAAAATGAAGTCGAAATGCAAATCCAAGATGGCGCCGAGGAAATTTTTTTGTTTTCCGTCATGGGTGTCGTTTTCGTGGTTTTTGGGGTTGCTGGTTACGAAAATGAAGTCTAAATGCAAATCCAAGATGGCGCCGAGGAAAATTTTTGATTTCCCGTCATGGTTGTCGTTTTCATTGTTTTTGGAGTTGCTGAATACGAAACTGAAGAATGCAAATCCAAGATGGCGCTCAGGAAAATTTTTGATTTTCCGTCATGGGTGTCGTTTTCGTGGTTTTTGGGGTTGCTGGTTACGAAAAAGTCAAAATGAAAATCCAAGATGGCACCCAGGAAGCAAAAAAATTAAAATAATGAGCGACCTCAAAAACCATGAAAATGACACCTACGTTGGAAAAACCGAATTTTTTTCTCGGCACCATATTGGATTTGCATTCGACCTCATTTTCGTAACCAGCAACCCCCAAAACCATGAAAACGACATCCATGACAAAAAAACAAAAAAAATTCTCGGCGACGTCTTGGATTTCATTTAGACCTCATTTTCGTAACCAGCAACCCCAAAAACCATGAAAACGACACCCATGACGGAAAATCAAAAATTTTCCTCGGCGCCATCTTGGATTTTCGTTTTGACCTCAGATTCATAACCAGCAACCCCAAAAACCATGAAAACGACACCCATGACGGAAAAACCGATTTCTTTTTCTAGCGCCTTCTTGGATTTTCATTTTGACCGCATTTTCGTAATCAGCAACCCCAAAAACCATGAAAACGACACCCATGACGGAAAAACAACAATTTTTTACCGGCGACGTCTTGGATTTGCATTTCGACTTCAGTTTCGTAACCAACAACCCCAAAAACCACGAAAACGACACCCATGACGGAAAACAAAAAAAAATCCTCGGCGCCATCTTGGATTTGCATTTCGACTTCAGTTTCGTAACCAGCAACCCCCAAAACCATGAAAACGACACCCATGACGAAAAACCAAAAATTTTTTTGGGCGCAATCTTGGATTTTCATTTCGACTTCAGTTTCGTAACCAACAACCCCGAAAACCACGAAAACGACACCCATTACGGAAAACAAAAAAATTTCCTCGGCGCCATCTTGGATTTGCATTTCGACTTCAGTTTCGTAACCAGCAACCCCAAAAACCATGAAAACGACACCCATGACGGAAAATCAAAAATTTTCCTCGGCGCCATTTTGGATTTTCATTTTGACCTCATTTTCGTAACCAGCAACCCCAAAAACCATGAAAACGACACCCATGACAGAAAAACAAAAATTTTCCTCGGCGCCATCTTGGATTTGCATTTCGACTTCAGTTTCGTAACCAACAACCCTAAAAACCACGAAAACGACACCCATGACGGAAAACAAAAAAATTTCCTCGGCGCCATCTTGGATTTGCATTTCGACTTCAGTTTCGTAACCAACAACCCCAAAAACCACGAAAACGACACCCATGACGGAAAACAAAAAAAATTCCTCGGCGCCATCTTGGATTTGCATTTCGACTTCAGTTTCGTAACCAGCAACCCCAAAAACCATGAAAACGACACCCATGACAGAAAATCAAAAATTTTCCTCGGCGCCATCTTGGATTTGCATTTCGACTTCAGTTTCGTAACCAACAACCCTAAAATCCACGAAAACGACACCCATGACGGAAAACAAAAAAATTTCCTCGGCGCCATCTTGGATTTGCATTTCGACTTCAGTTTCGTAACCAGCAACCCCAAAAACCATAAAACGACACCCATGACGGAAAATCAAAAATTTTCCTCGGCGCCATTTTGGATTTTCATTTTGACCTCATTTTCGTAACCAGCAACCCCAAAAACCATGAAAACGACACCCATGACAGAAAATCAAAAATTTTCCTCGGCGCCATCTTGGATTTGCATTTAGACTTCAGTTTCGTAACCAGCAACCCCAAAAACCATGAAAACGACACCCATGAGGATAAAACCGAAAATTTTCGTTGGCGCCATCTTGGATTTTCATTTTGACCTCATTTTCGTTATAACCAACCCCAAAACCCACGAAAACGACATCTATGAAGAAAAATATCGCTCGCTCACTCGTCCCCGCCATACCCTTCTTGTATACCTCCTACTACACACACACACACACACACACACACACAACAATATACGGCATTTTCTTACGTGACGATAATTTTCTATTTTGGAAGTGCGATTTGGTAGAAACCAAATCGCACTTCCAAAATAGAAAATTATCTTTATTTCAAAATCAAATTGTAGGTACCATAAAAACCAATAATAATATTATGAAGTAGTGAAATCCCCTAAATGAAAGAATTTTCGGAATCGGATCAGCGGGCCTAAAAAGGCCACTTTAGCAGAATCATAAAGTATTTCACTCTAAAAAAAAAAATCTTTAAAACGGACTTTATGGTCATGACCATAAAGTCCATTTTAAGAATTTACATTTAGCAGAATCATAATTTAATTCACTAAAAAATTAAATCCTTAAAACGGACTTTATGAGCATGACTATAAAGTCCATTTTAAGAATTTTCATTTCTTAACGTGATTCATATTAGGATTCTGATAAAGCGGCCATTTTAGACCCCCAGTAGTTCCGCAGATTATTACCCTTACATAAAACATAATATTAAGTACAAACAAAGAAACTTAACTTTAAATAATATGAAGACGAAACAAATCTTAATAAACAACCAACGTCAAAAAAAAACTCTTAATACAATCAAAAAGTTACTGGATCGAAATGTGGTAGTCTGCGTATATCTCGGAAATATATTCACGTAATAACTCGGGAGCGCTTGCGAAGCAAAGTGATACGTGCTCACGCTGGGAGGGCCCGGTTGTTACTGACGGGAGCGGGTTTGCGCGGTCGATAATATAGCTCACTTTGCGAATTATTTACGAAATGAAGTTATTGTTTATTTATAAATTAAAATTCAGATTCTATTAAAAAGCTACCTTGAGATTAAGAATTATTTTTTTAATTTTCTTTAAAGTGTTTCTAAGGTATAGAAAAAAATACTTATTTGTCCCGAAGTTTTCCACAAATTACGTTTTTCAAACATTTTTTTTCTGCTATATTTCGTATTGAAATCAATAATGTTTCTTGCTATGTTACGAGTAGACCATATAATGATGTTATTCATATTTTTTAATGTTCAGAATATTTTGTAGTTCTTTGTTCAGCGAACCACAAACATCACTCGCTCGTTACTTTTGCGGAAAAGGGATTTTGAATATGGGTGATTGCCATTAATATATACATTATTTTAAAAAATTGTTCAAGCAGTCGACAAGATGAAGAACCTGTCTCTTATAATAAAAATAAATAAGGTTCAAATTCTTCTTGCCTTTCCCACAAGTAGTGATCAAAAATGTTCAAAATGTCTTGATTTTGTGCACGGGCCCTTAATGCCAAATACCTTTTTCGTTTGTGAGTATAATGGCACAAAATAATTTTTGTTGTATTTTCCAAAGTCTTCTTAATCTAAATAAATCTTTGTTTGATAGAACTGGTTTCTAGAAAATTTCTTACGAGCTACCAAATTTATTTTCTTTTTTAAATGTATGAAATTGTACAACTTCAAAATTTATTATAAAAAAAACTAAAAGCCATTTTGAACTTAGCTTTATTTTAAAAAGTTCTTTAGTTGATACCCTTTCTAACGGTATGCTACATGTCATAAAGAACAATTCATTAAGTAGTCAAAATGTTAGTTAGGAGAGTCAGGATTAAGAAAATACTAATAAATGTTATTATGTTTTTATAAACTAAAGTTATAAATCTTGTTCAAATTGGATTCAAATTAACTCACAAACGAAAAAGTTATTTGGCATTAAAGGAAACATTTTGGGTATTTTTTTCATTTGAAAAAAAAAAACATACGTAACCAACCATGACATTTAGGACATAGGTTGTATGGGTAGAACCTAGCTAATGACCTCCCAAATCCCTGGAAAAATTGTGTCGGTCCTTAAACCAAACACCCTGTATAGTCCCTATTAAGTGTATAAAAAGGCCTGGTTCAAGGTCCTAAGTCAACACAATAAAAAGATATGGGCAAATTTAGATTTTCGCGAAAACTTGCAAGTACCAAAATTTACCTTATTTTTTTTCAGGATTTTTCCCTTTATTTGTTACCTTGCTTTTAACCAAAATTATCATTATCAATTCTAGGTCAACCGGAAGTACCCTATAGGTTTTGGGTCGAAAACCTTTATGATAGTCCCCGTTGACCTAGTTTTATTTTGGTTTCAATCCATTACCTACATAGTAATATATTTAACGTCAGTAAAGTTATTTTGTACAATATCTAGTAAATAATTACTCTCAGTAAATACACACATTAGTATGTTTGCATTCAAATAAATTACCATATTTGTGTTACACAAATGTTACTAGCCGTGCCCCGCGACCTTCGGCCGCGTGATAAGATTATAAAAATATTACTTCACTATTTAAATCGGATTTTAGTAACATCACAGGGTTTTAATTCGTTAGTAAAGTTCCGTCAAAATCGGTACAGCCGTTTCGGAGATAAGCCGGAAACAAACGGACAGACAGACAGGTTAAAAATAAAACCGGCCAAGAGCGTGTCGGGCCACGCTCAGTGTAGGGTTCCGTAGATTCCCGTGCGTCACAATAAGTGTTCCCACTTATGAGTTTAAAGGTGGGTATCCATTATGTAACAATGCTTGCATATACGAATATACTACAAACTTAGTCCACAAATTATTTTGTACAACTTTTTGTCTTTTTTGTACAAAAACTGTTGTTTCCATCAAGTTCAAAATGATTTTCCTAGAAAGTCCTTATAAAGTTCTACTTTTCAGATTTTTTTCATATTTTCTAAACTTATGGTTCAAAAGTTAGAGGGGGGGGGACACATTGTTTTTTACTTTTGGAGCGATTATTTCCGAAATTATTGACATTATCAAAAAATGATTTTAGAAAACCCCTATTCATTTTTAAATACCTTTCCAACAATATATCACACGTTAGGGTTGCAATTAAAAAAAAATCACTTCCCACTTTACATATAGGGGGGCTACCCTAATAAATTTTTTTTTTCCAATTTTTATTTTACCACTTTGTCAGCGTGATTGATATACATATTGGTACCAAATTTCAGCTTTCTAGTGCCGTTAGCACTCAGTCACAGAGATTAAGCGAGGACGGACAGACGGACGGACAGACATGGCAAAACTATAAGGGTTCCTAGTTGACTACGGAACCCTAAAAAAGAGTTTTTTTTTTTGTTATAAGTACCGTTTATACTTTCATATGCATTCAGTAAAAATCTGTTATTTTGAAATTACAAACAGACACTTCAATTTTATTTATTTGTTTAGATTTTCTTGAAATTCAATGCGTAATATTGTGACCAACATGATTTAGATCTAATTTGCATAGGTATTTGGTCAAGAACACAGTTTTAAATTGCAAATTCAAGTGTCATATACTTTTGAATAGAGTGGAACAGGAAATGAGTGCTTACCTGACCTACAATATTTCGTCATACTTTTTATAGATAATATTTTATCATTACGATTTCGAAATTGATAAAGGTTATAAATATTGTATGTGACAAATGCATTTTGTTGGTAAAGTCATCGTGACCGAAACAATTCTGGGCCTGCGCAGACGATAGACTATCTGTGACGCACTTTTTAGTCTGAAAATAGAACCTAAGCAATTATATGCAGTAACGCATACGACGCGCGAAAAGTCCGGCGGGCAAAAAATCCGTGTCATTTTGGCAGATCACGCCGCGTCGCGCCGCACAAAAGTGCGCGAAAAAAATAGACCGTAGTATGCAATCTGCACTCGAATAGAATGATCGAAGATGTGCGTCGTGTGCGCAGGCCCTCACTGGAACAAAATTGTCGCTTTGCATTGGTACAAAAATGTATAAGTCCAGCCGAGGGAGGCAATGGTGTCGATTCTTTATACAACGAGAAAGAGGCGGACGTAATTTAGAGCTGTCAAATTTATTTTAAACTAATATTTCCATACAAATGAAGGGTGCACGTAAACACATGTCTACTAAAAACACGGTGAAGCGCAAGGCTTCATAGCTATAGCCGTCATTTTCTCGCACTGGATTTTAGTAAAAGATAGCAATAGCCTAAATTAAGTTTAGTTTGTGCACAACAGAATCGACACCAGTGTCTTTTTACGGAGTACCGAGGCATAAATAACATAGAAACCGACTTTGCCGCGTCGATTTACGTTCTATTTTTCTTTAAGTCATTTTTAAAATAGCTGAAACTTATTCGGTGGAAGTAATATGAAAAGTCGATCGTGGTGGCTTTGGTAACATCAGGTAACAAAGGTGTGCTAAACTGCTAAGTTACGTCACATTATATAGCGTGATTGTTTTCTATTACACTAGCAACCCGCCCCAGCTTCGCACGCCAGTAGGGCATTAACAGTAACATACTTTAAAACGTAGAACTTAGTCGTAAAGCATGATAAAAAAATCGTCGACTGATTATGGCAAGGACCTTGGATTTATAATTTTTTCTAACATAATCAGTAATTATTTTTGTCATCATCATCATCAGCCTATTAATGTGCCCACTGCTGGGACACAGGCCTCCTCTCTATGAGAGGGAATAGGCTATAATCCACCACGAGGGCCCAGTGCGGATTGGTAGATGTCACATGTCTTCGAATTTTTTGGTTCTAAGACATGCCGGTTTCCTCACGATGTTTTCCTTTACCGTTTTGAGAGCAGCGGTGATGAAAAAAAATACACAAAGTAATGCGCATGTCTGGGTTCGAACCCACGACTTACTGTTCGTAAGTCGGGGCCGCCACCACTAGGCCACCGCTGCTCTTATTATCTTTGTAAAACTAAAAAAAAAAACTGATTTATTTGAAAAAATGTTAGAAAATAATTGAGGTTTGTTGACTGTACTTTTATTTGGGACTACAGCTAGAGAAAGAGATAGCAATATTTACCTTTCATCTTCTTCTTCACATCACTAGACAGGTCCGTCAGAACTCCTGAGATCAGTCTCAGCTTCCTCTCCTTATCCAGCCTCATCATCTTTTTATGCACCACCAAGATCCTCTCAACACTGCTCCTCACATCATTCTCGAAGACGGTAGCCCCCAAATTCCTTAACTCCTGGACCATCCAGCCTACTTCCTGCACAACCTCCTCAAATTCTAACGGTCTATCATTAATCAAACTTTGCATTAATACTAGAGAAAGAAGATTCGAGATTGTCACTACTGTATTCTTCTGTTGAAGACTGATGACGTAATCAGCTATGCTTTGAACCTTTTTGAACTGTTCGGGTGTGAGCTGTTGGATGTCTAAGGGTTTCAGGGTTTCTTTGGAATGTGAGGTGTTGTTCTGGAGGTACTCTCTCACGGATAGCGGCGAGCCGAGGTTGATGTAGATGTTGCCGAAGTGGTCGTTTAGGCTGTGTAGCGCTTTTAGGAAACCCTGGAATGAGAATTTGTTTCTTAAGAATAAAGTTTGTAATATAAAAACTTTCGGTTTTATTTTTTGCAAAAATGTTTATCTCATACAAATATTTGTTATGCATTTATTTGACATTGTTAACAATACATGTCATGGTAATATATATCCCCAAGAAACGGAACTTAACATAAATAACTGTCGAAATCTGGGTGTATTGTACACATCTGCGTACCCCCTAAGAGCATATAGGCGCGATGATACGTCATGATGTAGTATAAACAATAAACATCCAAGCGATTGCAGCAATCACGACAGATTTTCCGTCTATTTTGGAAGAGTTCCATTGTATATCTCCGAAGATCAGCATCAGATCTTCACCAAATTTAAATGGGACCACCTTAGGAATATACTCTTTCAAATAAAAAAATAATTTTGAGATATAAATAAAATAAATAGAATATATAGATAAAAGAATAATTTTGAGGTCCATTGTTCAAAAGTAAATTTGAGTATTTTACATTATTTGCTGATATTGCGACGTAGGATAAATACGTCATTCGTGTTAGTGTAGTTCATATAAGTCACCACACCATTTTATACTGGTTACTGGGTTGTGGAGGTCAGATAGGCAGTCGCTTCATGTAAAATACTGGTATTATGCATCCGGTTAGACTGGAAGCCGACCCCAACATAGTTTGGGAAAAGGCTAGGCAGATGATGACCATTTTTTTTTTTTATTCAGTCTGTGGGCATTTTGTGTGTGTCACCTGTCTAGTCTAGTCAGTCACAGCAAACCCTATGAGTTGCTAAAAAATGCCGTCAGGTTGACCCCACGCCACACACAATATCACTTGGGATAGCAGATCTACGATTTTATGTCAACTTAGTACATTACCTGTGCCTGACCTTGCTACAGGTAAGTACTTCAGATGGCATAGTTAATAGATCACGGATACAAGAATATAAATACGCACACATCCATTAAGTGGGCGTGGCATGTCCCTAACGCGAATATGATAATATACTAGCTCTTGTATTTACATAATTCAACGAGGTGATAAAATATATAAATGTACATTTGCATAATTTGTTGGAAGCCACTGCTAGACAGGTAAATGGTTGTGCAGAAGTTTATCGACACAGGTTATGACTCATCATTTCAGCCGAAAGACGTCCACTGCTGGACATAGGCCTCCTCCAAAGAGGGGTTTTTGCCATAATCACCACGCTTGGCAGGCGGGTTGGCGATCGCAGTACGGTTGTTACAAAAGCACAGAGAACGCTGCTTCCCATTCTCTGGTAAGTCCCTTAGCCGCCTCTTACGACACCCACGGGAAGATATGGGATGGTGCTATTCTTTACGTCCGACACCATACGGGTTATGACTAACGCGAATCAATTTTAACCCCCGACGCAAAAACGACGGGGTGATATAAGTTTGACGTATATCTGTGTGTGTGTGTGTGTGTGTTTGTGGCATCCGAACGGATAAACCGATTTTAATTTAGTTTTTTTTTAGTTTTTAATATGTGTTCTACATAACATCACGCCTGCAATCCCTGAGGGGTTAGGCACAAATGTATCTATAGAAATATTTGGCCAGTTTTGTTTAAGTCTGTTGAATGAAGTAAACTAGAGATGCACTGGATCCTACTTTTGCCGGGTACCCGGCAACCGAGTACCCGGTGCAAGCTTTGCCGGGTAGCCGGGTAACCGGCAAAATTACCCGGCATGAAAAGACGTACATTCCACTTCCCTGTATGGGCGCGACTGACGGTCAAGTCAAGCGGTTCGATTATAAGACTCTCGCGATTAGATATTTAACCACTCCCGCCAGCTCCGTATATATATAGTGAACGCCTCTTTTCGGAGGCTGGTAATATCTAGGAGAAAAAGGGCAACAGACTTAACCCAGATCGTGCTGAACAGCATATAAGTATTTCTTCACCATAATTTACTTCTTTTGAATTATGAATATTAATTCTTCTACTGATTCATGTTTAATTAAAATAAATGTCCGTTTTTAAATGGCTTTTTTTTAATTTTTATCCTAGTCCTAATTACCCGGCAGTGCCGGGTATCCGGCGCCATTACCCGGTACCCGGCCGGATCCTGAAAAAGTGCCGGATCCGCCGGGTACCGGATCCACACCGGGTACCCGTCCCATCTCTAAAGTAAACAAAATATGTGAAATCTTTTTATTTGTAAGACCATAATGTATCATAATTATTTCATAATTATCTTAAATGCATATTATTTTATTTTTATTAAAACCTTGCCCTTCACTAGTATTTCTCCTGTACCGTGTAGGTGCGTTTACAAACATTTAAACTCACATATAAAAATCAAACTAAAAAATAGAAAATAAATTTTAATAAATTTGAATTAAGAATAGTGTACTTAAAAAATTCTAACAAAGGAGAATGCCCATTTTTCTACTGACCGCCGTTGCGCATCAAAACTTTTTGTATGATAGCATAAATTGAATATAAAAGAGGGGTGATGTCGTACTTTCTAAGGAAAAAAAAAAAATCCATTTATTTTGTGGCGGTTTTAGTTGTTCTTTGATTTTATGTTCAGTTTTGAGGTTAGTTTTGTAACGAACTTACCACTAAAAGCAGCAGTCCATTACAACAGTATGACTTGAATTGACTTATGACACGAACAGTACGCAATGATAAGTTATTTATAAGCACAACAAACTCAACAACTATCGATGCACAAGTAAAAACAAAAGTTCGCTGTTGTTTTGTTTGTTTGACAAATTGACAGAGACAGTTCACATATCACATTGTGATAGTGTTACCAACAGTCAATCTAAATCACTCTGACTATAACTGATTTGTCAACTAAAGAAAGATTTTTAATTAGCAAAGTAATATTATTTATGGGATGTGAATAAAGAAAATATGTTATTTCAATTGTGCTAATTAAAAATACAAATAACGAGGATAAAGTCATAGTTGAATTTATTTTTAAAACTGAATCTGACGGATTATGTCCCAGGTTTTAATAAATTGGCAACATTGATTTTACGGAAATACGTCATTTTAAAAAGTAAGCAATAAAATCCAATACTGTAGCTAATAAAATACAAAATAGTAACTCCACATACGATTTCGTTCAAGTGAATTAAGAGAAGTTAAAAAAATATTTTATAATTTATGAGTTTATTTTTATGGCCATACTCTTTTACTATAAAACGACTCTGATTGTGGTCAATCTCCTTTATATGAATAATAGTGTTAATAAGAATAAAATGTTTTATTTTAAAAAAAAAGGATGGGGTGCTTTTTAAGATATTATCAAAATGATAATCCTTCTTCTCATATCTTTCAATGAAATATTTATAACTATTGACACCATGCACCCCACGCTTTTTTTTAAATAAAACATTTTTTTCTTATTAACACTAATATTCATATAAATTTGTTAGAATTTTTTACACTATTCTTAATTCAAATTTATTAAAATTTATTTTCTATTTTTTAGTTTGGTTTTCTATATAAAGCGTGTTTTTTAGTTTTTTTTTTTAAACTATTATTTATTTTCTACTTTTTGGTTTGGTTTATTAATAAAAGGGTGTTTTTTTAATTTTTAAAACTGCTATTTAAACTATAATTTATTAAGTCAGTAACTTAACTGGGAAGTGGGGAAAACGGGCGCCTGCTACCTTCTTTAGATGAGGTAGCTGTTTCTCAGGTTCCCTCTTCGAAAAAGTTTATCTTATTTAAAGTTGATGACTTTATCGACTGTAGATCCTAGGCTACGCTAATTACTAAATGTTATTACGCAAAATAAAAAATTGTGTTTTCTGTTCTGAATATTTTGTTTTGATGTATATAAGAAGCTTTTTTGTAAATCACGGTTACCGTTATATCAAGAATACTAGCTGTTGCCCGCGGCTTCGCCCGCGTGAAGTTTGGTAACTGTCCCACGGGATCATATTTATTCATATTAGAGAGATAAATAGTATCCTACATGTTAATCCAGCTAAAAAAACGATCTATGAGCCAAATTTCATAATCATCACAATCACCATCTCTATCACAATCACCATCTTTATCACAATCATCATCACTATCATAATCACAATCACTGTCACAATCACCATCATCGTAATCACAATAATTATCATCGTAATCACAATCATCATCATCGTTATCACAATCATCACAATAAATTAACAATAACCCTGTATAGAAGTCGAATCCGCCATCTTATCTAAATCATCTAAATCTTCTGGATCTCAAAATAAATGCCATATTCGTAATCAGCACCCCTGATAATCTCGGAATTGACACCCATATTGATTTTTAGACATTTCAAATTTTCAACCCCATCGCACCCCAACAGGGGATGATGGTATTTCAGTTACACATTAAATCTTAAAATCGCATTGTTTTTGTAATACACCCGATTGACCCGATACATCATACAAACAATAACCATGTTGATTTTCAGACTTTGTCACCCCATTTCCCCCCTTAAGGGGTTGAATTCTGAAAAAACCTGAATTGTCATCGGTCTTTGACGGGTGTGCAAAATTTGAATGAAATCTGGCCGTTTAAAGTGGGTCAAAATCGCGCCCTAAGAAGTCGGTTACAAACATACAAACAAACAAACTAACAAACATACAAGTGAAGCTAATATAAAGCGTGTAAAAACAGCCAGACCCGGAACAACCATCTGTAGGACATACAAGTATTTGTTCTATGCGGGGATCGAACCTGCGACACGCAGCGTAGCAACCAGTCGCTACTGCGCCAACCATGCCGTCATGTGATGTGATAATGATAATGGATATGTGAGATTTCATTGAAAAACTATGAATTTAGAAGCAAATAAATTCAGTCTTGATAGTTTTGACTTGTTAAGGGCCTATACTACCTCAAATGGCTTAGCATGATCCTCCGTTACGCCTAAAATACTGCAGCATTAATTGTGAAATAAATATATTATTATGGTAAAGTTGAGGATTAATGCTAAGTCCTATGTTTGGCGAAAACACGATTCCATAAAATGTTCTTGATCAAAGCAGGTCTTATGTTATTTATTTTTTTAGTCCAATCAATATATTTTTTGTAAATCGCAAAAAAACACTGATTTCGCACTATTCGGTCGCAGTGACTGACGTAACAACCACTTTGTAGTGCAAGCTGATTAGAACTTTATTCTAACTGTATTTCAAACGAAGTTTAAACGACCACATTGACACCAATAGAGTTGCTAATTTGAGGTAGTATAGGCTCTTAAGAGCAAACGACGACCTTTGCATGTCAAATATTGACTGTAGTCAAACTAAAAATGACGACCATTGAAGTAAAATATTGATACAAGCACTTGACGTGTTCCAATTTAGTAAAAACGTGTGAGATTTATTCCAACCATGTGCGTATATACATATATAAGGTAATTTACGTATCTACGTTAGATAAAATAATTATAGACTATTTCAGTGTGCAAGGGTTGTTATTTTTTATCACAATAATCTTGTAAAAATGTTGGTAGGCCAAATTTATGAATAAGCATATTATATTTGTCATTCACATTCATTTTACAAATCTATGTTCATACTTTTTTATTATAAGTCGTTTGAGCACTACGAAAACACTACTCCTAAGGAAAATAGATTGAGTGTAGGTAATCTTTAACAGCATGGCTGTTTTTAAGGTTCCGTTCTCAAAGCTGTCTATCCGTCCATCCGTCCGTCTGTCACAGGGGCTCTACTCTCTGACACTTCGTTCGTAATTCAGATCTATCCGTCTTTTCGCGCACGTCTTCAGATGAGTGCGAGTGAGAGGGACGGATAGATCCTAATTACGGACGAAGCGGTAGGGAATCGGGCCTCAGGGCTGAATCTTTTAATCTGTAAAATTGGCACTTGATTTTTTCAGTGATCGAAATATTAAAAAACAAAAATGTTTAAAATTAAAGGGGATCTCTATACAAGAAAGGTGTTTCTTTCGTCGTTTTTAGGGTTCCGTAGTCAACTAGGAACCCTTATAGTTTCGCCATGTCTGTCCGTCCGTCTGTCCGTCCTCGCTTAGTCTCTGTGACCGTTAGCACTAGAAAGCTGAAATTTGGTACCAATATGTATATCAATCACGCCGACAAAGTGGTAAAATAAAAATTATAAAAAAATGTTTTATTAGGGTAGCCCCCTATATGTAAAGTGGGAAGTGATTTTTTTTTTAATTTCAACCCTAACGTGTGATATATTGTTGGAAAGGTATTTAAAAATGAATAGGGGTTTCCTAAAATCATTTTTTGATAATGTCAATAATTTCGGAAATAATCGCTCCAAAAGTAAAAAACAATGTGTCCCCCCCCTCTAACTTTTGAACCATAAGTTTAGAAAATATGAAAAAAATCTGAAAAGTAGAACTTTATAAGGACTTTCTAGGAAAATCATTTTGAACTTGATGGAAACAACAGTTTTTGTACAAAAAAGACAAAAAGTTGTACAAAATAATTTCTGGACTAAGTTTGTAGTATATTCGTATATGCAAGCATTTTTACATAATGGATACCCACCTTTAAACTCATAAGTGGGAACACTTATTGTGGCGGACGGGAAACTACGGAACCCTACACTGAGCGTGGCCCGACACGCTCTTGGCCGGTTTTTTTTGTATTAAATATTGTACGGTGATACCGTTTATGGTTGTGACCTAAAAAGGAATGTGTTTACAATCTCACATTATTATGCGTCTATCACAGACGATTTTTTCTTACATTTACCTAAGAACAGAAATCATGATATGAAGTCAACAATAAGTAACAAATGTGCGTCATACATAAGTGCATTAATTAAGTTCCGTGTCTATAACATAAGTAAACACAGTTTATTCATTATTAAATATATTTGCATTATTAAAAGTCTTGTTTAATGAAGAAAAACCACACAATAAATAAATGATGGTTTAATTATTTTACAATTTTTCTAGTCAGAAAATGTAAACCAAAAAGGAATAAATCAACTAAAAAACAATAACAGTCGTAATAATATTTTCCTATTTAAGTATATGCTAATTTAGTTTCTTGACCTTGCGACATAAATATTTATATCTACCTACATTGTTTTGAATTCATACAATGCAAATAACGGAATGGTTCGTAAAATAATATTATGTTTCATACTGCCTATTAACTATCTTAGAAGACCAACATTTTTGCGCTAATTCCGCGTAAAAAATAGGCATACAATTAACGAACCACCAGATTTAGCAAAATGTAACGGCAATAAAATCACTTTTGATTGCCAAAATTAGTAAATGATCACCAAAATTAATCCCCATTTTATCGTAAAATTAGAACCAAAAATGTATTTATGACCACCAGAAATTGAACTGTTATGCTCTTGCACCCAAGTCGAGGGAGACCAGGTCGACGGGAGCCTCGCTCGGCGGGGCTCCTACTCCTGAATGGTTTATAAAAAAATCGTCGGGGTGCCCCAAGTCGGCCTAGGCAAAACTAGTTTGTTATCAACCACCTCATTAAAATGTGTTCAATTTACTAAATTTGGTGATCAATTGATATTTTAGGTGACCACTAAAAATAACTTTGTGACCACTAACATCTAGTGGACACAAAGTTATTTTTAGTGGTCATTATATTTTCCCCCTAAAAAAATATATCAAAGCAAAAAAGTGAAATAAATATAACATAAATAATTAGCCTTAGCCCCCAGCTAGAAGACCCGACGCCCACGCCTTAAAAAAGTCACTGGAACTGACAGAATACGAAAAGCGAAGACCTGGACACTCCAGGTGCATCTTTGAAGAACCAGGAATTGACTGAGACAGGCTGAATTGATGATGTTGAAATATTACAATTTATTTTTCCCGAAATTGAGTGACACATCAAAACTTCAAACGAAGTCGTATGACTCTGTAGTTACGGCATCTACATAAAACATGCCACACTGGTGGTAATCGGTCTAATATCTTAAAGATAAAATAATCATATTTGAAGCATTAGCTAAGCATGAGTGCGAAAAACTGTATTTGGTACTCGCTATCGGTAACTAAACTTAGGCCAAGATGCCAATAATGATATTGTTATATTGACAAGTGTCACCTAATTAATCTATACAGTTTTAAGTACACGACCTTCATCAGCGTGAAAATGTTTACTTCCCTATTTGAATCGGTTTGATTTGTTAACAATTTCAAGAGATTTATTTTTTATTGCAAGAAAATGCTGCTCTGTGCGTGTAAATGTGTCTCACCTTAAACTTTACCAGAGCCTACTAATAATAATAAAGGGTGTAAACACCTATTAATTAACGAAGCCGAAAGGCCCCGCGGGTTGTTCTCCTCGTCATTGCGATCATATTTTTGTTCTGCACTATACCTGGGAACCTTCTAGTTACGGAGATATTGGGGGTCAAAGTTCCAACTTTTTGACGAGTTTTTTTTTTTTTTAATACAAATATTTAATGTAAGATTTTTCTTTATAACACCTCCACGACCCCCGTACTATTCAATTCATCCATCAGCACAATGTTTTGAGTGCGTTACATTGAGTTCTACAACAAAACATGATTTTTCACCCCTAAAAAAAAGTCGTTTCCCAGCAATAATGTTTGCGTAAAGTTACTTAGTTTGATGTACAGAATGCTTGGTTGACGGCTTCGTGATGAGGTCTTTTACACCCTGTATAATCTGTCATCTGGCTCGCAAGGTTGTTGACATGTGGGACGTGAGTACATCAATCATTGTGCCGATAGTCGTGTCGGCCAATGGCTTAAAAGCCAAGAGCCTCGACCAACATCTTAGGAGGCTCTCGCTTGGCAGCTGGATCAAGGGCTTGATTCGGAAAGCAGTACTTCTGGACACGGCACGTATTGTTAGGAGGTTCCTCTCTCAAGAGCCGTGACAACCGGCAGTTCGGACCCTGTTCCCAGCGCTGGTGGGATGGGATGCTATTTTTTATGTTTTTAAAAGTTAGTTTTATTAGAATGTTTAAAAATATAAAATAGTATGTGAGTATGTAAAATAAATAAAGGAAATAATATAATCTGTCATATACATATATATTACACAGTTGATCGACGCAAAATTTCGCTCGTCGTTTTACCTGTGTCATAGTGTATTAATAGTTGGAATACGCGCAAGTGGGTTTGTCTACACGCGACCGCGGCCAGAACAATTTAATGATGTAACTTGAAGCAAGTTCACACGTTCAGTGTTTAGTAGAGCGAAAGTAAATGCGTTAACCGTCTACGTTTTACGGACTGACATTAATTGCGAATTGAAGTACATAGTTTCTGTTACTTTTTTTGAAGATCAATACTGTGCGGGGTTTAGGCTGACATGATATCGGATGTAACTCTTTTTTTTTTTCGAATGGGAAATCATCAAATGACTCCTCCCGCTCTGGGCGGAGCGGGAGTGTCAGACTTTCTTTGGAACAGTCCCGCAGCCCCGGATCGGATGTAACTCCTACGGCCTCCTACTGACAGGTGTCGGATGCTACAGTGAACAGTATATACAACATGGTATACAAACAAATATTACTATAGGTACTAGCTAAAGGGTCATTATCGCAGTACCTATATATTATTAAAGCCCAACAGATAGTTGCAAGCCATACGCTTAAATTGACATATCATTCATATTTTAACCATAAAAGAAGACATGTATCCAGGTGCGGATACAGGATTTCCTTTAAGTGGGGACAATTTTTGGAAAATTCATAAAAAAAAATTGATAAACTTTTGATAATAAATGGTTACTTTACAGAAATCCATGATATGCAAGATAGGGGGCCGCCAGCTTTTGGGCTGGGGGGGGAGGGAAGCGAGCTCGAAAATTTTAACAGTTTTCCCACCGACCTACTGGAGTTACCTGGGCCTCTTATAAACAAAGTTAAGACTCATGAAAAACTAGGTTTCAACAGCGAGCGCAGCGAGCTCGAAATTTTTTACAACATTGCCTGAGATAATTATGCTATAATTGCATTATATATTTAAGGCCTCGGGGCAAGGGAGTCCTAATTTATTTCAAGCTTTGTCTATTGTATAGATCGATCATGCAAAAATCCAATAGGAGTGCCAATCCAGAGGTAGAAAAAAGAAGCCTTTTAGATAAATGTTTTTTCGCTACAATTTATTACCTGCTATGGCATCAGGCAGGAATAGCTATAATTTTTAAAAAATCCTGGGCCTCTAGGGGTAGCTGCCTCCTCCTGGCGACGCCCATGACAAGATAATACAACTAGAATATTTAGTTTCAATTCCGTCAAACTAATTCAAGCTTGGCTAATGACGTATTTGGTCCGGTTCAGGGGGGGGCAATTGCACCCATTGCCCCCCCCTGTATCCGCGCCTGCATGAATCAAGGAGAATGATGATGAATGTTGACGAAAAAGAGATTGCAGACTTGCTCCTTGCGGAAAATCACACTGTATTACGTCTTCAACATCATCTGCCTAGCCTTTTCCCAACTAAGTTGGAGTCGGCTACCACTCTAACCGGATGCAGCTGAATACTAGTATTTTACATGGACAGACTGCCCATCTAAATCTACCTGTAACGACTGTCAAAGATCTACAAATGACAGCCGGGACTGACGGCTTAAGGTGCTTTCCTAGGCACAGGGAAACTCGGTATGTAATGGATGGTCACCCATCCACGGATCGACCTTGGCAAGCGCGGCTTAACCTGAAGGTGCGGCTGTTATTATTTAGCCACGAGCTCCTACACGACGACGACGTCGTCAACATGCATTAATAAACTCGTGGAATAACTTTATCTCGAACACTATTCCACTACCTCAATTTTTTGCTCATAAAAGACAATCTAACGTTATCAGCAGTTGATTAATACCATGTGTGATATGGCCTTGTGACGAGATTACGAAATACATAGTGACATTGACCTCCTTATTTACTATTAAATAGTAAATGATTGACGATTCTCTCTCTAAGTGGGCCTCCAAACTGGTTTGACGGGATTTAGCATTACCAAATCGTGTGGTTGTTATTCAAAGTTAAAACGATTATTCGGATAGCAGGCATTTGGATAATTCCTTTGTCTATATGAGTGTGAGACAATAGATTTTAACTAAATAAAACAAATTGCAGACGTAGGCAACATAGCCGCCAAATTAAAATTGAACTATGCAAGCCAATGCATTAGAATTAGGTGAAAATGGTGTCGATTCTGTTGTGCACAAACTAAACTTAATTTAGGCTATTGCTATCTTTTTCTCTCTAATAAAACGAGAAAGAGACGGACGTAATTTAGAAATGTCAAATTTAATTGGAACAAATATTTCCATACAAATGAAGGTTGCACGTAAAACATGTCGGCTAAAAACACTGTGAAGCGCAAGGCATAAACTAGTTTGACATCTCTAACTTAGTTCATAGCTATAGACATCCTTTTCTCGCTCTGCCTTTTAGTAAAACATAGCAATAGCCTAAATTAAGTTTCATTTGTGCACAACAGAATCGACACCAATGGCGTTCAAAAGGTTAATAATAGTGAACTAGTCAACAAAAGTTTGACGTTCAGAACTGACATTCCAGTTTTTCAAACTATGTATTTGCTACTATTTTAGGAGCATTAAAGAAATCCACGCAATTCTAACCTTTGCCTCTTGTTTGACATTAATGTCGCAATATTATATTTAACTATCTTTTGTAACATTTTATTTTATTTTTATGACATATTTAACCTTTAAATCATACAACGTTTTTCAATAGCACTCGTAAAATGATGTATTGCCGTAATATTGCACTGCTGGGCATACAATTTACATGCATGTTGCCTGTCGATCTCTAAAACTCCTCGTCTGGGATGAATGTCGGCATTACAGGTCGCGGCACGTAACTCTAGCGCTGAGCGAAACCTGGAGGGGATAGCTGCGCATGATATACGACTGGAGAGCCAATCGGCGCAACGCACGCCAAGACATTCTTATTTTTCACTTCTGCGCAATAACGGTCAGCGCTAGAGTTTCGTGCTTCGACCTGTATATTACGGGGTATACTCCATAATTATACAAGGTGTAAATGAACCTTTCACCAAACATTTTTTACATATTCTGTTCACAAACTAAGTACCTACCTAACACAACACAAAAATTATTGCTGAGAAACTATTTTTTTTTTGGGGTGAAAAGTCACATTCACTGTCGATCTCAATCAATGTAACGCACTCAAAACATTGTGCTGATGAATGCATTGAATAGTACGGGGGACGTGAAATTGGAAAATAATGAAACTTTGACCCCCAATGTCTTCGTAACTAGAAAGTGTCCAGAACTAGTGAAGAGTGTGAGTGTGTTCTGAGTGTGGTCCTAAACCAAAAAAATTTCGCAATGATGGGAAGAATGAGTGCCTTTCAGTTTTGACAGTTCGCCAAATTCGATCAGCATTACAGGGCAGGATCAGTAGGTATATAAATATGATTTAAAGTGTAACTCACCCCTGTAGACTCCTTAGGTTTGGGCACGCCAAGATGCTCATACGCGAAGAGAGAATGCTCCATCAGCCTGTCGTAGCTGATGTTCACGGGAACTATCGTGATGTCGGAGACCTCGTGAGCGAATAGCGGGACCAGGGTCATCGAAAGCATCCCTGTTGATCAAAAGACTATGTTTTAATTTGTAAGATTAGTCTAGCTAAATATTCTGTTAATTTTATAAGTTTGGAGTATGTATGGATGTCTGGATGTTTGATACTCTTTCACGCAAAAACTACTAACTATATTTGTATGAAATTTGGTACACAGATAGTTTATAACCTGAATTAACAAATAGGATCCTTTTTACCCCGGTAGTACAATCCCGTGGGACAATTACCGAACTCCACGTGGGCAAAGACGCGGGCAAAAGCTAGTAGGTGTATAATGGTTAGTCTACTGGCTGACCCTTGGGGTCAACAAGCGGCAGTTATGTACAAAAGAGTACCTACCGTACCTATTTCAGGCAAAGTAAGAATATTCTCTTACAAAGTAGGAAATAATAAAGTATTCATTTGGTCGAAAAATAAAATGTAGGTACTCGTATACTTAATAGTTTGTACGAGTACATTTTATTTTTCGACCAAAACAAAAAAAAAAAACAATGAAAAACCCAAGTTAGTAAAGTTACCTAAAGTTACTACTTAACTGACGCGAATTTACGAGAGAATTACAATTACTTTCAACTCCAGTGCGGTTTTTTTGAACATCAGTAATCTTTTATCAGATCTATTCTGTCGAGAAACTCAGGACCATTTAACTATTTCCGACAAGCAGACCTACATACTGTGAGAGCAGCAGCGGTGGCCCAGTGGTGGCGGCCCCGACTTACGAACACTAAGTCGTGGGTTCGAACCCAGCCAGGCGCATTACTTTGTGTAATTTATTTCATCACCACTGCTCTCAAAACGGTGAAGGAAAACATCGTGAGGAAACCGACATGTCCTAGAACAAAAAAAAAATCGAAAACATGTGACATCTACCAATCCGCATTGGGCCCGCGTGGTGGATTATAGCCCATTCCCTCTCTTAAGAGGCCTGTGTCCCAGCAGTGGGAACATTAATAGGCTGATGATGAAATGAATGATGAGACCTACATACATCCGAACAACAATGGGGAGACACACTGTGGAAGTAGTGACGCTAACATAGCTGGTTCCCATCCCAACATCGTCATTGGTTGAAAATGAGGTAATGTCATTTTAGATTTCAAAATAGCTTAACCTCATTGGTCAGATTGAGACCAGCTATGGTGGCGCCATCTTAGATTATCTTTGCCAATGTCTCCCCATTGGTTTGAAGTTTTCTTTTTTTCTTAGCTTGTGAAGGCTGATGAAAAAATGACTTTAACAATGTCAAAATCATTCCTGCACCTTTATGAACTTGGAGGGTTGTATTGATTATTTTGATCATTATAATTCTGTAAAGATCGCGAACAATATTTTAATCAACATACAACCTGGCACTAGTCTGTAAATTGCAAAAAACGTAAGAAAATTTGAATTTCGCGGGCTACCTTGGAGCATTCACCTTAAGTGGCCCACTGCTAGGCAAAGGTCTCCTCTTTTTACTTCCAAACCTCTCTATCTTCTGCGATATCTGGCCATGCATGTTCGCCCCCATGAAGTATTTAATACAACTTATTACATCATACTTCATTTCGGTCTTTACGTAAGTACTTATAAGATCGACAATGCAAACACATCACACGTCTGTCTACATAATTCCATTTGTCTTAAGATTGCAAACACTTCATTGTTACTTAAGTAAACACCAGTTAAATACATACTACATTAACAGCAATTTTAAAAGAACAAATATATCTTGTATTATGAAACAATGTTAAAAGCTTTAAACAAAGTATGTTTTACATTGAAAACCAGTAAGATGATGCTTTGTATTGAAAACCAGTAAGATATTTCTTATGAAAATGTTCAACGTTCTGTTCGTCATGTACTATCGAGGACACTCCCGCCTGACCACCACTAAGCTCATTTTTGCTTGCACTCGCAACATAGAAACGCTCTCTAGCCCCGCCCCGTTGACTTTGTGTAGAAAAAATGAATGAAAAGATACCGAATCGGCCGAGCGCACTGACGACGCACGCCAAACGAGAGTTATTGTTATTTTGCGCGCCAAAGTTGACGCTTTCCTAATGGCCCAAACTTTAAGGGGGCGTAGCTCGGCGCCTCCGCATGATTTAAGCAAAAAAATTTTAAAATGGTCAGGCGGAAAAGACCCCCATAGTACCTACTAATTACCCGACTAAAACCAAGCGAAAGGAGGGTTATGATTTTATTATTTCTTGCACTGATGTGGAATGCAATTTGTGACTAGTGAAGAGAAGAAAATTGGCACTTGAGAATTCTTGACGAGAGAGAGATAATACATGAATCGCGTAGAAATTCACAACGAAAAAAAAAACTATGTATGATACATGTCATCAGAAAATTCTACGCTAAGCGGGTCTAAAATGGCCGCTCGCTATAGCAGATCCTACGCAGAATCTTAACATGAATCACGTTAAAAAAAATTAAATTCTTAAAATGGACTTTACGTGAATAAAAATAAAGTCCATTTTTACAATTTTAAATTTTTTACGTGATTCACAAAACGATTCTGCTAAAGCTGTCATTTTAGACCCCCTGTGCTGGTTTCAAGCTGAGCCTTGCGATTAGTTCAGACAGAGAAAATCGGATCGTATTATCATTGTTTAAAGTAGTAATTTTTATATTTCGATGCGGACGTCAAGCGTCGCCTCGCGCATGCTCGCGACTCGATCGCACACCTTTAAACAATGGTAATACGGTACTATTTTCAATGAAGCCAGTAATTTGACCCTTACACTTATCAGGTTCTATAAGTATGATCAACAACTCACCATATTTCGGGGGCATACTCTTATTGCTTCGACTCCTGGTGCCTTCAAGGAAGAACTCAATGGGAGCACAGTGCTTCCCTACCACAGTCCTGACGTATTGCTTCAAGGTCGCTGCATACAACGGGTCCCCGGCTAGCGTGCGACGAATGTAGAACGCACATGTCTCTCTCATGCGACGCCCTATGACCGCCATGGAGTAGAAATCTAGAAATAATGTACTTGTTAGAAGGTAGAAAAAAGATTCAGCTAAAAGATAGGCGATAAGTGAAGGGAAATTATTTTGAAGAGATCCTTGGACATAAAACGTGCGAGTAGGATAGCGAATGTTCAGTATTCCCATTATATCCCAATTGAGAATGTGGGTAACACACTGCTTAAAGTTTGATAATTAGCGTAGAAAAAGATGTTATGTGTAATTTCACGCGCTGTTGGTTTCTTTTCTTGTAAAGACAAAAACACATTGGTTATTAATGTTCAAACTACTAGATTTAAAATCACATTTCCCACAGTCGTAAAGAATACGTTTTTAGACTTCTTAGTAATTATTGATACTAAATGTGTTTAATATTTGTTTGGCTAAGTTGCACTGTTTAAAATGCGAAATAAGTTTTTTTATGTATTTAAAATACACTTAAGTCTAGCCATTGTAACACCTAGGTACTATCGAGGACACTCCCGCCTGACCACCACTAAGCTTATTTTTGCTTGCACTCGCAACATAGAAACGCTCTCTAGCTCCGCCCCGTTGGCTTTGTATAGAAATAATGAACGAAAAGATACCGAATCGGCCGAGCGCACTGACGACGCACGCCAAACGAGAGTTATTGTTATTTTGCGCGCCAAAGTTGAGGCATTCCTAATAGGCCCAAACTTTAAGGGGGCGTGGCTGTGCGCCTCCGCATGTTATAGCGAAAAAAAAATTAAAATGGTCAGGCGGAAAAGACCCCGACTGTACACAATTGTAGTTGTATTATCTACGATTTGAAACTTCCTGAATATCAAAATTAAAATGTCTGGTAAGAAGTGAAAAAAAAAAGTCAAAGGACCGGTATTGGAAGGCGCAGTCTTAAGACGTGTGTGTGAGCGAGATGACACTCACTATCACTTTCCTACTCGTGTGTTTCATGACCGAGACAACCTCTTGTATTAGATTTAAAAGAAATAAACAATAAAAAAATACACACATACCCATGCCAGCAGCCACCGCCGGGAAGTCTATGTCAAAGTGATAGCACAGATAGGTCATGAGGCAGAAGTCTGCGTAGCTTCGGTGTGTCGGCAGGAACAGTACTGGATTCTTGCCCATTATTGATTTCAGCTACAATCATAATAATGATTAATGAAGGTTTAATTAAATTAAATAAATAAAGTGCCACACTAAGCAACGGGGCTTGTGTCGTGGACACCAGATAGTTGATATACTACATAGATACTTTTTGTTTGTAAATACATACTTATCAAATATATAAAGGTAAAGGTAAGTTTAAGGTAAAGGTTTGTCAAGTTCTGAGTTCATTTAATTCAAAATTAAACAATATTTTGTATGCATGGCTCCAGTCTTATTAGAATGAATATTATTTTATTGATGGTGTATTATTTATACATATTGATAGGTACGTATTGTATTAATAATAATCCATTTATTTCAGGTAACAAAGTCCCATAGATAAATACTTTAACTTAAAAATACTAATTATAATATTTAATATGAAGGACGCTCTCAGCTGGATCAAGAGCTTGATTCAGAAAGCAGTACTTCTGGACATGGCACGTATTGTTAGGAAGTTCCTCTCTCAAGAGCCTTGCCCACCGGCAGCTCGGACCCTGTTCCCAGCGCTGGTGGGCTACTATTTTTTTAATATTTTTAAATGTTTTTTTATAGTGTTTTATATAGAAACATTTAAAAATATGTAAAATAATGAATAAAGGAAATATTTAATATTAATATTTTTATGAATTTTAGCCAAGTGTTTTGGGCTTTTGCATTATTTCTCAGTAACTGGCAGGAGTCAGGATTTGAGCATGGTTGATGGCAATAGGCTCACAATATGGGGACTTAAATATAACAGACAAAATGTGGGTGTACTACTGGTACACCTCGATGACAGGTGTGGTATTATGTGTCAAAGTAAACTTATTCTTACTTCAAAAGCCGCAGCTTCATTGACAAACATCTTGATTTTCATCATGAAAGATATCTTCAGGAAAACAACGCCCATCCACCGGATGACATGTAGCTTCTTGTCAAGGCCCATCTCCTCCAGATAGTTGAGCACTTCTTGGTGCAACTTCTCTTTGCTTACACCAATTCGTGAGCATTCCTGAGGGACCAAGGAAGGGGGAAATTGTTACTTTCTTCTCAAATTATTTTATTTTTTTATTTAATCATCTGAGCCAAGTTTCCTCGGTGCCTCGGAAAGCATGTTAACCCGTTGGTTCCGGATGTCATTTGTAGATCTTTGACAGTCGTTAGGTAGTCGGAGGTCGGATAGGCAGTCCCTCCATTTAAATACTGGTATTCAGCTGCATCTGGTAAAACTGGAAGCCGACCCCAACATAGTTGGGAAAAGGCTAGGCAGATGATGATTTTATCATCTGCCTTTTTTATTTTATTATTTCTTCAATATAAATTTTAGATTGAAGAGATTATGGGCATGTGATGTGGAGGAATGAGGAAAATGTTGAATATGAATGTAGATTACTCTAAGAGTAGAGGAAGAAACTAAAGAACTAGAAAGGATTCTAGCCATATCATCCTTCACACAGAGCATCTACCGTTTCTTTGGTCCCCTCCTGGTGACTGCTGATATGACAAGTAATAGAGAATAGAAGATGACATGCTGCGCCAACTCCAAATAAATTGGAATAAGGGCAGGCGAATGATTATTGCAGTATTTTATTCCTAAGCCCTAAAAGCCTTAGAAGTATTCTATTTCAATAGCAGTAAGTACACAGAACCCTAGGCTGTGATTGTTTAACTTTTGCATCTAGAATTTATAGGTCAGTATTTGTATTGTAAACTAGCTGACCCACGCAACTTCGTCTGCGTCACATAAGAGAGAAAAAGCTAACAAAAGGAATACATTTTCCCCGTTTTTGCAACATCTTTCATTTATGCTCCGCTCCTTTTGGTTGTAGCGTGATGTTATAGCCTATAACCTTCCTCAATAAATGGGCTATCCAACACAAAAATAATTTTTCAATTCCAACCAGTAGTTCCTGAGATTAGCGCGTTCAAACAAACAAACAAACAAACTCTTCAGCTTTATAATATTAGTATAGATAGGGTAGGTACGTGCCCATATTACAGCTACATGTCCATACTTTTCATATGGCAGTGTAAAATCATTGTAAACGTTATCTGGTCTAGCCTTGTAATGGGTTTTTAAGCTGGTATTATCAAAACTTTAAGAGTCTATGAATGAATGTTGTTTTCTAGCAATCCTTAACTCTGGAATTCAGATCATAAAGTAATAGTTAAATGTATAACGATAGGGAATCCATTCAAAATACTTACCGCTTCGATAATAGCGTCTAAATAGACCGATTTAGCGACAATATCTTTGAGATCCTGGGGTGAACAATATTTGTCCAGTGTCAGGGTTCGTTGGGGATACCAGTTACGGGTCATAAAACTGAAAATCCCGGACTGCGTCCTCCTCGGCTCCAAAATATCAACAAATTCCACTTGATCACTCATTTTCACAGTTTTTCAACGAAAATATCAACAACTTTACCACATTTCTGTACTTTGATTAGAGGTTATGCCGTGAAAACCAATATAGAAGGTCATATATCATACAACTTCAATAAAATGTAATCTATTCATTAATTTTGTTCATAAATTGTGTTTAAATAAAATTAATTATATTTCGGACGCCAGACAACGAGACAACCTCTCCCTTCCACATTGACATTATTACTGACAGACAGTGACAGTCGCAGTGTGACCAGATTAAATTTTACGAAAATACCGAGGCACCTCAAAAAAATACTGAAATATACCGACTTACTTCGGACAGATATACCAATAAAAATACTGATTTTCCTAACACGTTTTATTTATTCATACTCACAATAAATGTTAGAGTTATATTTTAACATCTTTTTCGAAGGATTAAACTTTACACAACCTCCTTCGCCTTCATCCATAACACCTTGCTTTGTTTTTAAAATAGCTGACATATTTTTGTTTATAAATCTGTTTCTTTGGTCCGTCTTTATTAAATTTATCTGTGAAAATATGCGCTTGCATGCAGAATTCGACACCGGTATACATAGAAGTCATGCAACTGAAAACTTAAAAACTAGACGTTGTTTTGAAAATTATAGATAAACTAGCGGTCCGTCTCGAATTCGTCTGGGTAGACTGATATTCATGAAACACAACGAATTTGAATGTATGCAATCTGGAAATTACGCTCTATTTAATAGTGCAAACCGCATTAAAATCGGTCCAGCAGTTGTAAGGTTTTAGGCGAACATACATTCTGCAAGTCTGATTAATACTATGTATTGATTGATAGTTGTATATGTAGTATTACAATACTACAACGCCAGCAACGGCCGTCTTTCTTGTCATATCTGTAACTTACTCATCTCTGCTCATAGATAACATGTATAGGTATAAACTAAATCCGGGAAAGTCCCCAATGTTCGCGTTCCGGGGAATTCCGCAAACATTGTCGCAAAGACGATCAGTCACTACGGTGTTGCCATAACTTCAACCAAAATATACCCAAAAATACTGACTGCTAGCAATATACCTGAAAAAATACTGATGTTCGGAAAAATCGATGAAATATACTGAAAAAGTATTAAAATACTGAATCTGGTCACACTGGACAGTCGTGACAGATCGAATTTTTGCGAAGACATTGACGTTTGTACAAAATTGGCAAACCAGCTGACAGCCACGTTATATTCTCGTTCTTCTATTAGAGGATTCAGGTCAATACCTACTTTTTAGCTCTCGTTAGAGGTTAATTAAACAACAGCGATAGGACTCGTATAAACACAGATTATTATTTTTTGGAGTGATATGAGCAACTCTAAAGGTAGCATTCGGATCACGGCAGTAGCGGCACGGCAGCCGCGGCCCTGCAGCCGCAGCCGTAGTCGCGCCGCACTGCTTTGTAGGGATTTATAGGCGCTAGTTTCCGACGCAAGCGACCGAGCAGCGCGGCCGGGGGGCGTGGCCTACGCGCGACCTTGGCAGCGCCGCCGAGCCGCTCCGGAGGCAGTACGGTCGCGCTGCCCGCTCGCAGTGGGTGACAAAATGGCGACGTTTACAGATGAAAATGACGAGTTATTAGTTGAGTTAATTGCTAAAAATCCACCGCTTTATTTTATTCCTCTTTGATGAAAGTAAGAGCAACATTATTTCATCATCCTCTTCCTCATCCTCTAGTAGTTTCTTCACGAGATCTCGCTTTTGTTTATTTAAATTGACAGACATAGTTAATGTTCGATACACGACTGGAATGCACAACCGCTCGCACTGACTCTTGTTTGGCTACTGCGCGTGGCAGTCGCTGCCCGGGTCGCGGACGCTGCTATCCGAAAGCTTCTGGCAGCGCCGCACAGCAGCGACAATGGGCCGCGGCAGTTAGCCGCCACTGCCAGGTCGCGACTGCCGTGATCCGAACGCTACCTTTATAAGGAGTAGAGCAGGATTCATGGAATCCTACGCTTGATTTGGCGACTGCATTTCAATAGTGCTGCACCAGGCGCGGATCCAGCCCTACTAGGTTGTGGGCACGGCCAATGATATTAAATAGTAAAAAGAGAAAATAAAAATAAAGATCCTTATTTGAAAAAGTAATAATTAAATATTTACATACATATTGTACGGTTCTCTATTGTATTACATAACTTTTTTATTCATAATTTAAAGTGCCATAACTTTTTTTGATCATCATTTGTCCGAATGATAACTTACCCGAACTTATTATCACATGCCATAAAATTGAAATCCTTAGATACATTATGTATGCCATAAACCCGTTTGTCATAAATATTACAATCAATAATATACAAAAGACTAAAAACCGTTTTCACTAATAGTTATAAATCATAAATTCAAAAAATATTCAATATATTTTTAAAACAATTAACTACAGGTTATTACTTGGCTTTTGCTATGCTCTATCACATTTTTATACAATATTGCTCTTATGAAATTTGTAAGAATTAAAAAGAAGAACCATCATAATATCGCAGAAAGTTCACAGTTAGAATCTTCTTTTGGCATACATTTCATATCGGTAGTCACTAAAAAACAGAAAATCAATCAATCAAACAAACATACACCATGCATGCAGCAAGCATTCAGCAAGCATGCAGCAAGCATGCAACAAGCTTGCAGCAACCATGCAGCTTGCAAGCACGCATACAGTATGCAAGCAAGCATGCAGCATGCAAGCGAGCAAGCATACAGCATACAAGCAAGCAAGCAACATGCAGCAGGCATGGTTTCTGTCACGGCTCCGGCGCTGCGGGGCTCCGGCAGTCCCACGCGAACTTATCGTCGCAGATGTGTCTAACGCTCACCACCGCAGCTTCGGCTTGCTGGCCGGCAAAGCCGGCCAGCCTCAGCAGCGGCGGCGAGTGTTACAACCACCTGCTCCTCAACTCGCGGACCGCCTCGCCCCTCCGCGCCTATGCGATTTTAAATTACACTCTCTCGGGGTAGGGGCAGACAAGACTGCGTAGGGTCGGATTTACAGCGATTCGTTTCTGTCACTAAAACCTAATTTTTAGTAAATGTTTTAGGACCAAAAATTTCATTATACTTATGCTATTTCTTTGATCTGAGATACTTATATGAACATTCGGAATAATACACATTGTAACGCGGCAACCCCACGACCATAAGGTGGATAGTAATGTTGGCTGCACTGTCAGCCACATCCAATCGGATGATGGCGGGAACAGTAGAGAGGTTGGCGACATTGTTAAGTGTAGCGAATCAGGCGCCGAGATTCTTACCGCGCAACCCGCGGAGCAGGCGCCAATAAGCTTACCGGGGGAAGAACAGTCTACTGGTGACACTGACCCCCTATATAAAATGTACTCTGTGCACTGACCCGCACCCGTGTAAGACGCGGCGTGTTTCGAACCGCCCTCGTAAAAAGCCGGCCATCTTAGACCTCTAATCTAATGTTCTGTTTAATTAATGCCTAACGTATCCATTAAGTGATTTTCGATTTTGTTCTTGTTTTGTTCATTAAAGTAGTGTGAAATTTATGATAAATGATAAATGATGTTTATTTTGCAAGTAGGTTTTTACAGTTCGATTCAAACTTAATGGCGGCTCGGAAGTTAGCTGCCAGTGCAGGTTCGCGCATGTACAGTCAAGTCGAAAGTCATCGAAGCTCGTTTAATTAATTATTTTTATAACGGAAACTTGTGTGAATGTTATAATGCTGTATAGTACGTATTTATTAAAAAAATAAAGATTAGTACGTATTTATTTGTTAGTTTGTCAAGTACAGAGAGGGTTTAAAGAAAAATAGGTTTTATGAAAAATATAAGAAATATATTTTAAATTTATTTTACAACGGCTGAACACCCTCCATAAAAACTTGTTTTCTTGTGGAAGGAACTTCCATGGAACTATCGCTTCCTTCGTCTTCACTTGAATCTGATCCCTTTTCAGATTCAGAAATGAGAAAGAAAGAAGAAAGAGTTAAGAAATTGGATGACATTATAAACCATTTTTCTCGCTTGTCTGCGTAAAACATATCGTCCGCGAGGCATTTTACATTTTACAAATAAATACCAAAGTATTTTCCGCACAACCAAAAACAGTCTTAAAACTTTACGTAAATAACGAACAACGAACGGAACAATAACAAAAAAAACGAAACAAAACAATAACAAAAAAAAACAAAACAGTTAACAAACAACAACAAATTATTATGAGCTCGACTGTACTTATGCAGAAATTTGCACGCGTGTGCAGAATACAGACGTAACTCACACACTCAAGCGAAGACGCGTAGGGCGAGTGCGGGTGAGAGAGAGAGCGCGCGGGGATGTGCCCCGCCGGCACGCCCCTCTACGTCCCGCTGATACCTAAAAATTGCGATCTGCGCAGCGGCACGTACGATGTTCCGAGCCGCCATTAAGTTTGAATCGTACAAAACTAGATGGGGCCGGTGTTTCGTACCTGACTACTCTGAGAAGAAACAGCCGAAACAAACTCAGAGGTCATAGTCTCTTTTAAAGTCCAGACAATCTTGCTCAATTCACATGAGGACTATGCAGATTAGTGTCTGAGATGGTCTTTTGAAGAAAGAACCATACAGATTTGAGTGGACCTGTCCAGTCAGTGCAAGCATTTGTCAGTTAACGTGTAGCTCGACTTATAACTCAAGGAGCTCAACGAAACGACGAACAATACCAAAGAAAGGACATGTGGGAAGGTCGCTTATTGTACTCAAACTGCCAGACAGTTGTGGGAAAAAAACAAACAAAAAATAAAAATGTGACCCACATGGTCCCCACATTCACAATAATCAAAATAAAATTAATAACAAATTCTTTTCAAATGAATGTAAGTAAAAAAAAAAAAACACAAAAATCATTAAGTGTCGCAATGATAATAAAATAAAAAAGTAAAATACTTAAAAAAATAAGTATTCATGTCAAATCAGTAAATGTCACATAAAACAATAAAAAATAAAAAAATAAAAGTAAAATAATAAAATACATGTCAAAAAAAATTCAATGTCAGAGTGTATAAAAGAAAGGAATCAATAATAAATAAGCGAAGTCCGAAATTTCGACATTCACAGAGCAAATTTCATTGGAGCAGCTTAATCCCAAGCTTTTTTATCTTCAAGATAGTGATTAACATGATAGTAGGCTTTCAGGCACAGCTTCCGTTTTATAAACGATTTGAATTTATTTAGGCTTAGTGCTTGAATTTGGCTCGGAAGTTTATTGTAAAAGCGTATACATTGGCATCTGAACGTACCTCCTATTTTTTTGAGCCTCGTTGCAGGAACAACAAATTTGTGTTTGTTCCTCGTGTTTATGTTGTGGATATCACTGTATTTTTTAAATAAATTAATATTTTTGTGGGCGTACAAAAAGTTTTCATAAATAAACTGAGAGGGCACAGTAAGAATATTAGTCTCTTTAAATTTTTCTCTGAGGGAGTATCTGGGACTTAATTTATAAATTGAACGAATTGCCCTTTTTTGTAAAACAAATATTGTCTGAATATCGGCGGCATTGCCCCACAAGAGAATACCGTACGACATCACGCTATGGAAATAACTAAAGTAAACTAAACGGGCTGTCTCTAAGTCAGTTAAATCACGAATTCTTCTAACGGCGAATGCTGCAGAGCTAAGTTTCTTCGACAGTTTGTCTATATGCGGGCCCCACTGAAGCTTGGCATCCAAAGTTATGCCTAAAAAGACTGTGCTATCTTCCGGTTTTAACTCTTCATCCTTAATTAGTACAGTAGTTTCCACTTGTCTTACATGGGGTATCGTAAACTTAATACACTTAGTTTTTTTCTCATTTAGGAGTAGATTATTAACATTAAACCAATTAACGACTTTCGCCAGGGCGCTATTAACATCATCTGTAACTAACTGCTGACGTTTGAGTTTAAATAAAAGAGAAGTGTCGTCTGCAAGGACTTTCACTCAGAGGCCCGAACCCTATGCCCGTCGGCTACAACATTATATAATAAAATACTTAGGACATTAGATTAGAGGGCATGTAAAATTAGAAAGTATCCGAAATTATGACAGAACAGTTTTAGAAATAAAGATAATTATGTAAAACAAAATTTCGGGATTTTGAACACATTATGGTTACCTACTGAAGTTTATAGCAAACGTTTTATGGATAATGATTTTCGGAAAAAAAAATTTAGGAGAACCATTTTCCAGCGTCGATAGCGCCAAAAGCGTATATTTTTTGCAACGAACCGCTCCGAACGCGCTAACGATTTGCGAATTATTTGCAAAAATTCGCAATTCTATAAAAACACTTGACGATCGCAAACTACAAGAGATATAGCTATATAAACTCTACAATGAATAGCTGAATAGATATGGAACCTATTTAACCAAAAATAAAGATAAATAATTATAATTTGATACCCTAAAAATTATGTAGAACTTGATTCACACCGATAAAAACGGACATTTCGCTAATAAATTATTAATTTGTGGTTAAACTATTAACTTTTTTACCATTTTTTAATATTTAAAAATAAACTAGATTATATTACCTTTCCAATAAGACCTTAATCTAATTAATAGCTTATTAGCATCATATCAAAATAATTATATGAAACTAGGTACTCACTGTTTGTTTACATCTGGAACTAAAGTTGTCAGTCGCTGTTTGGACGAAAAAACACACAAAACTACTTGTTTTTTGGTGTAGATAGTTGAGCAATCTAATCACCTCACTAATTAAACACTATTTTTCCCATTTCACACACGTTTTAATCACTAAATCACGTATTTCTTCACACTAAACAATCACTGTAGGTACATATAACTACTGCATTTTCACAGGCGAAATACTGCAATTTTGCGATTCGGAACCTAATTTGTGTTATCATAATACGATAGCACAACTTCTCACGAACATTTTAAGGTATAACACTGTTTTCCAATAACAAACACATAACTCGTAATTACTTGAAGTGTGACACTAAAACGCTAAAACGATGACGTAAAAAATGGCGCGCTCCGTTGACGTAAGTTTGTTACTTTCATTGTGACACTTGTTGACGGATGATAGCTATGGTTTTTGGTATAGAGTTGAGGAATATTGTAGAGATGGGAAGTAAAGCAGCCTATTCACGAATAAAGCCCGTTTTTTCGATTATTAAATGATTAATTGACGGGGTATTTTATAAATGTTAATGGGGAATTAAGGTACCCGGACGCGGTTAGGGGTACGCACCTCCTGGGTATGTAGGGTACCCGGACGCTGGAAAGTGGTACTCCTTGGCAGTGCCGGTTTTAGCACTACCAGCGCCCTGGGCTAGATTTTTAGCGCGCCCCCTAACTGCAATTTTAAACCCATACGAAAAAAAGGCAAAGGATAGGTATAATGTAACTAATAAAAAAATCTTTTCTAGCCTTTAGAACGGCGAACTCTTTTATTAATTGGCCACCAGGCGAGTGAATTGCGCGCTCCGCCGCTAGTTCGACGTGAACACACACTAACACCTCACTCCAGGCCCGGACTGGGACCCAAAACCGGCCCGGGCATTTAAAGAGACGGTCGGCCCTCCACTCTCAAGAGAAAGGAAAACTATTAATGCTAAGAGAGTATCGACGCTGTCAAACGAGGGCGCGCAAGTTTTTGAGTCAGAGGGGGGGGGGGGGGGCAGAAAGGTGCCACTAAAAACGAATTTGCTAAAATACTTGATAGAAGTACAAATTACTAAAGTTGAAGAGTTATTTGAAAAGTCTAGTAACTAAAAAATATTTAAGCTCTCCGCTCTACTACTCGACATAAGTAGACAATTCTAAAAACAAAAAGAAGTAAAGCTCCAAGAACGAGCGAAGCGAACTCGCAAATTGAAACACCCTACCTTGGACAGGTTAAATTGTTTCGACCCTTTATACAAAAGTTACTTGGTCGAGTTGCAGACAAAGCCAACATTCAAGAGGAAGTAGAATGCAAGAGCGAGCCAAGCGAGCTCGAAAATTTTTTGACACCTCGCCTTGGACAGGCTAGAATTGTTTCGACCTCTTGGAGATACTTGGTTGACTTATAATAGACAATCTAAGGATCCAAGAGAAAGTAGGTTGTAAGAGCGAGCGAAGCGAGCTCGAAAATTTTTTGATACCTTGAAAATTTTTGATGACTTATACTAGACAATGTAAAGATCCAAGAGAAAGTAGGTTACAAGAGCAAACAAAGCGAGCTCGAAAATTTTTACATCTTGCCTAGAATAAAATTTAAAAAGTTTTGTACCTATGCATGCCAAAAGTGCCTATTAAGGTCTCAGGGCAAGGAGTTCTTAATTTAAGTAATTCAGTCTCTGTCTATACCGGTCGATCATGCAAAAATCCAATAGGAGTGCTAATCCAGAGGCAGAAAAAAAGAAACCTTTGTGATAAAAGTTTCGCAGGGTTCAAAGTACGAACCACGCGCGTTGGTTTAGAAAAAATGTTCAAGTTTCTAGCGGTAGTACGAGTTCCCAGAGGCTCATTTTAAGCCTTGAAAATATTTTAGTTTGAGTGTGATTGTACTTACTGTACGCTACAAATTATTACGTAATTACTAATTCTATGGCATCAGGCAGGAAAATTAAAAACATTTAAAAATCCTGAGCCTCTAGGGCAGTGGTCGTCATACAGAGGGCCGCGGGCCGCATGGCGTCCCTCGGGTGATATTTATGCGGCCCGCAACAAAACAAACGATTTCAGTAGATAATATCAAAATATGATTTTGCACAAGAAATTAATTAAATAGATGCGGGTAGGTGTAAACTTACTCGTGCAATCCGTTCGCTTGCTTTAAATTAATTGTTTGCTAGTTAGTTCATTGAGTTGGCAAATAAAGATATCACATTGGTCACAGGTAACAATTGCCATACAAAATCCGGGCAATCGCGTTTGGACAGCTGATAAAAATATGTCCATAGATTGGTAGTGTCAACTAAAATGTTACAAGAATGTGCGGCCCGCAGTGATACCTCACATTGTCCTGTGGCCCTTCACCAGAAAAGTGTGACGACCACAGTTCTAGGGGGTACCATTACTACAGATAGAGTCCAAGAGTAAATGGAATTAGGTCCTCGATAGGACGTTATTTTAATCGATATATTGCGATATTTTTTTTTAAATAGAAAATAAAGTCGACCGCCAGTCGGGCACACCGGCCCATCGGGCATCCGGCCCATCGGGCATTTGCCGGATATGCCCGTATGGCCAGTCCGGGCCTGCTCACTCTCACGCATTTGATAATGAAACTTTACTTGGGAAGAGACTGGACCCCACGACACAGGGTATCCTAGTGTGGAGCCCAGGGAATTTGTAAAAATCTAGCGCTTAAGGATCATTGTTTTTTTTATAATAAGGGGCGCTTGCGGCGCCCTTTCGTACCTGGCGCCCTGGGCGGTCGCCCACCCTCGCCCCCCCCTAACGCCGCTACTGCTCCTTGGGATAGTTAAAGTATGATATATTTTTATTTTTTTCTAGTATTATTCATACGTAAAGAGGTCATTATACAACCATTATTAATAAATACCACGTTTTTAGGGTTCCGTAGTCAACTAGGAACCCTTATAGTTTCGCCATGTCTGTCCGTCCGTCCTCGCTTAATCTCTGTGACCGTTAGCACTATAAAGCTGAAATTTGGTACCAATCAGGGTTGCCACCTTTAGGGGAAAAAAAACGGGACGATCGGGCATCCATAAGAGACGTTCGGAATTTGGTGAAAAAAAAAATTACCCATGAGACAGTCAAAGGAAAATGAAACTTTGTGTTCATATTTGTATTTATTTTATATAATTATTTTTTCCATGTGTATTTCTTATTGTTACGAGCCGCTTTTAGTAAATCTATATCATTTTTGTATTTATATAAGAAATCTGAACAAGACATGTGCATATTCAAAGAAATTAGCAATAATTCTGCTTTTATCAAATCTACCGAGCAACGATTTCTGATATTAGACCATTTCATGGTCATTTGTGAAAATACGCGCTCAACATACGCATTTGAAGGAAGGTATACTCAAAGCAAGAGATACATACAACACTAAATAATGCGTTCAACTTCTGCTCCTTTGCGACTTTAAATACTTGGACCCATTTTTTATCAACGCTTTGCTTTTGCTGCGGCGGCGCGCGGTAGATGACGCGATGGCGCGTGGCGTGACTGGGTTGGGTACCCGTGAATGAATTGATTGAGCCTGTCGCATATTGTCAAAAATCGGGACAAAATCGATAGGCCGTCGGGACGCGGGACAATTGTTTTTTCTGTTCTGTGTATATGTATATCAATCACGCCAACAAAGTGGTAAAATAAAAATTGGAAAAAATGTTTTATTAGGGTAGCCCCAATGATATTCTAACCAAGGAACTTAAATACTAACTGGAATGAGGACGCGCAACCCAAAAACGTTCCGAGCGAGAAAGCTTCAAGAGTGGATGTTGTCTCTTTCTAATAGGGTGTCCAATAATCATACTAACTCTTGAGACAGTTACAGACTACTGTTTTGTTATTATTTAATGATGATGACCTGCAACTCCATAGCATTCTAGGTGAGATAGCTTCAGCCACCGTTGCTGCAGATTTTCATTATAATGGAATCTGTTTGGAAACAAAACAATATTTGTATTTAATAAGCAAACTACTACCGACGCCATGTGCGATGACCGATGTTTCTAATTTATAAAATGAAAATAAACTTTTGATTAGTATGTACGACAACGATGTTCAAAACTTCGAACTTAGCTGTTATTGTTGTTATGTTATTTTTTTGGATATTTCCCGTTTGTCAATCTAAAACATTGGTAACCCTAGTCGTAGTATACAAACAAAGTTAAAAAACTGACCTGAAAAACGAATTTCCACATCCAGCATACCCCTTACTACTACACCCCTTCAAACAACACAATTTTACCATATATATAGCGGATGATTTCACCTAAATACAATGAAAAGAACTTGAGAACGCAAAAATATGACTTCAACGCGAACGTGTATCTGCCATGTTGTTTACATCGGTGACAAGGCAAGACAGAGACACCATCCACCAATGTCGGTTTCTCGCTCGGAACGTTTTTTATCTATTGAATTTATTAAACAAATTCGAACTCTAAGCTTTTGAGATAGAGTTTCTTTTATTTTTTTAGCATTTTGTTCGTACTCATTCCAGTTAGTATATAAGTTCCTTGATTCTAACAAACAGATATGTTATACACCTACAAAACCACCGAAAAAAGTGTGCCGCGGGGGAGAGCCAGCTCACATACACGCAGTGACGCAGAATAAAGGAAAAACAGGCCAATTGACACGTTTTCGAGTCTTCACGATTGCGCGCTCATAACATATCTGTTTAATTAAATATCATTGGGTAGCCCCCTTAGATGTAAAGTGGGAAGTGATTTTTTTTAAATTTCAACCCTAACGTGTGATATTATATTGTTGGAAAGATATTTAAAAATGAATAGGGGTTTCCTAAAATCATTTTTTGATAATGTTTATAATTTCGGAAATAATCGCTCCAAAAGTAAAAAACACTGTCCCCCCCCCCCCCCTCTAACTTAATAATAATATTGCTGGACATTACAAGGACTTTCTAGGAAAATCATTTTGAACTTGATGGAAACAACAAAACAGTTGCATGCGACTGTACATCTTGACACTAAATAGACCAATAGCAATTTAATGGATTCAAAGAAGTTTAAGCCACTCTAACCTAGTAATTTAAAACATAAAAACATGTATTTAATAGATAATTTATCTCTCTCGGACATTTTTATGGACTTTAGACCGATAAAACTAGAAGTTTAATACACACATTAATAGATTATTTTTTTTTTGGCAATTTTCCGTGAACTCTTCGACCTAGCTCTTGGACTATACCTTAATAATTGAACTCATTATATCTTCTGAACTAGGACCCGATTAAATCTGTAACTTGGCGACTAATTAGCGAGTAAATATGGGAGAAAACAGATCTTCGCTAGGTGCCCTAGTTTTTGAGATATTAATGTGGCTCTGCCGGGGTAGGCTCTCTACAGCAGGGCCACCTATAAAACCTTATATCTTTTGAACCAGTGACCGACCAAATCTGATATTTGGTGACTAATTTCGACTAATTAGAGACTAAATTTTTGTGTTATCAAAATTAAAATCCTTGATGTTGGCTCTGCCAGTGTCAGCCACAGTTTTTTCCACTCTCGCCGCGTACGCGACAAGCGGCCAGTGGTAACGCACACATGCCCCGCGTGCTTGTAGTAGTGCAACCAATTCGCGCGGTTGTATGAAGCTTATACTCTGTTTCGTTTTCTTACTCATGTGGCCAGACTTCATATAAAAATCTGCCAAGCCCTTTCTTACTCATAATCTTTGGAGATGAACAGACCAAAGAATGGATAGTTAAGGTAGAAAATTGAGGTGTATAAAATTAAACAAAACAATTGAATACTACTGTTTTTATTTCGTGTAGAAAGTTATCCAAATTCTTAAACATTTAGCACCAAGATATTTCAATAATTGCATCTCCAAAATATTAACTTTTAAATGATTGTACTAAAATATAATGATTTCTTTCAAAATGAAATATTCCAAACAATAGGTAATATGGCACACACATCAATAGAATTTGTAAAAAATGTATCAAAAAGTAATTTTGTAAACTTAAAAACAATGCCAATTATAAGACACACATAAAAACTTCCACAGGAGAAAAATCTTGGCTTTCACATAAGTATACCAATACCTAATATGTATATCCCTGTAGTCACCGAAACTCGATACTACACATATGTATACATTATATATTTGTCAAATGTCTAGTGGCTGTAACCATGTTACACTTCACAATTTTTTCGTAACTCGATTCATTAACATGAATCAGCAAATTATTTTCACCACGTCAGCAAATTTAAAAATAGTATATGAGAATATTGTCATCTCATTTTGTCGTCTACAAAATAACTTATGAACTAATACAAAAATAAAAGGACACAGATTATTATTCAAGTTACGACATCCCGTCTAATACTTAGATAGAATCTTTGGTAAAGATTCGTGAATCTTAAAGCTAAACTACGTTATAAGGGTTTGGCCTACCCATTTGTGGCACTACTACCCTACCACATTAACTTACAATCTAAAGATAAATCAAGTGATATTAAAATAATGTTCAATAGTTTAGAGCACATAAACTGGAGTCTGTACAAGACCGTGTCCTCCATCATTTTGGATCTACGGAATCAAGAAATATGCTTCGTTTTTATAAAAAATATAGGAATGTACTTTTTACTAATAAATTATAAATAGAAATAAACAATTCGCTGTTAAAATAACTAAGAAAAAATGTCTACAAAAATATGTTTTTTGATGCATTATGTAGGAGCATTATTTTGGAAAAAATGATCTTGAGATCTTTATTTTATTTATACGTAAAAGAGCTCATATTTTTGGGTACTTCTCAAGCATACTTTGTCTTAGATCAAAGTTTAAAAAAAACGGTTTAGGCAGTTTTAAATTTTAATTTCAAGGGAGTTTCTCCATAATAAGCACATACATTTTTTATTGTTGATTTCCAATCTTAATTGACTACGGTCATCGTGACCTCGGTCGGCAGAGTTACCTTACGAATAAACTCCTGTTTAATTGCTCTATGGTCCAAGAGTAAAACACACGATCTACAAAAATATCACATTTATCAGACGTCACGAGGGAGAGATACAGATTGACTAGCACGTCCGCTGCTACAGATGCAATCATCGTGCAATTTATACTTTATTGATAATTATGTAAGAGCTGCTTGAAGCGAGCTTCTGAATTATAAGGGCTATCTATAAATATGCCCACTGTTGGGATACAGGCCTCCTCGCATGTCATCGAATATTGACCTCTAGAACATCCAAATTTTTTCCTACACCGTACAAAGTACAAGAGTAGGAGGTATATACCTTTATTCCGGTCTGCCACCACTGGTGGCAGTTGCAACTATTTGTCGCATCTACCACGGGTTGTACTCACTTTCCTTGAAAGCCATTTACCTTTGATCTCAGAGTTCAAACGCATTTTGAGATTCGTTATTTTAACGCCGAAGTTTCTCTATGTAATAAGCTCCATCCAGTATTATTTAAGAAGCTCTGTGAGCTCCATGAATATTGTGGCACCGTAAATAGCTGTCATAAGATTCAGCCTTTTTTTTAAATAAAAATATAGGTAATTATTATATTTTAATAAGAGGTTATTGGTGTGCAGCTGCCATATACTATGGTAGGAATTCAAAACTTTCAGTTTGGAATCCCAGCTGATTATAAGGCTTCAGTGTCAGACACTGTATTGATTTAACTATTTTTTTGTGTGTTTTGACACAAATTTGTAGTAATAAAGCTCATGCGTGGTCCTCCAAGAGAAATAAAACAGCGTTACAACAAAAGTATACACATTGGCTCAATTTGGCATTATACAGAATTTGTGCTAATAAACGCCCAGAAAATTCGGGCCAGTGGCTATACTTTGCCCGACCATGCTATGTACTAGGATAAATGTAAATGCAGACGACGATAAAGACTAATGAGGCATTAATTCCCTATCTTTAACAGTGGTATCTCTCAGCTGATTCTAAAATTACTCTATGCACATGACGATATATAGACGATCACATGCCTTATAGGGGGTGTACCACCACATACAAATATGTTTGAATTCTCTCAGTACCCGTTTCGATTTATGCCCGGTTGGGGCTTGCCCCCTATGACATGGAACTGGCAACATGTGGATGTACTATAGAGTATAGGCACACCCTTTTCCTTTGGGGATTACCATACGACTACGCTTGTCACAAAAACATACGAACACGGTTTTGTGTTCTGGGGGTAGCAGCGGACATGCTATATGGGTTGAAATACAACACAGACGTTTCGACACCTAAAACTACAGAGTGGAATGTTACCACCGAGTCTCAATTAGATCAAAACTCCTAATCTAGAGTGTAAAACCACCATAATAGCACATACAAAAAAAAAAACTGCTTAAATGGGTATCCTCCTTTGATCACTAAGTTTTAAAATCTCAGGGGATGCCAAAATCACCATGCTTGATAGGCGGGTTGGTGATTGCAGTTGGCTTTACATTCATGCTTAATGCTGAATGGTTTGGCAGTAGTCATTGAAGTAGAATCGCGATTATCCGGAATAGATTAATGGTATTGTAGGTTATCAGTGTAATAAAATCAAATAGTAGGTAGTGGAACTGTGCAGGTGTAATGGGTAGACATAGCTTATGTTAAAATAAAAAATCGGTTTGGGTCTACGTTGGGGGTCGTCCTTTAATCACGTAAGTGAAAAAGGGGGTTGGGTTACAAAAATCACGATGGTGAGGGTGGGAATTGAAGGGAAAATGTAACTCACGTGTATTTTTTTGTGGGACGAAAGATTTTTTTTTCCTATAATTTAAAAACCCAAGCAAGCGATTTTTTTTAGTAAAACTTTCTCAAACTATTTGTCTTTTCAATAATAAAAAAAATACACGTGATGCTGGGAGAGGGGAGGGGGAATGAGGAGGGGTAGCCGTAAACCTCACGACGTTTCACTAAGGGCCCTATAAAAGTGGGCTAAAAAACCCTCACGTGATTACAGGACGGCCCCATACTTACATGAAAATATAATAAGTTCACAAATCCGTTTTTCTTTGCGTAAACATACGTCGTGATCCGTGATACGTGACCGACCTATCTTATTCTACCTTTTTATCATGAATATCGATACCCATCATGTCTAACTCAGTTTGACTATGCGATGATGGACATAAAAACTTACGTATATCCTAATCAGACCGATCGTGGAACCGGACCCGCTTATTTAGATGACCAAGATCCGGATAATCGAGTTTCTACCTCATGGCCATAGTGGACACGATTCTCATAGCGATCAGCGATTTTCGGAAGCTTGATACTGACAAAAAAAAAGTGGTCGCCGAGCCGAAGGTAGTGTGTATTCACAGTTATTTTATCTCCGAGTTCCCACCACTGTTGTCAAAATCAAAGTAATCTTTATTATGGTTGCTTTTTCGATTTTCGGAAGCTTGTTACTGACAAAAAAGTGACCGCCAAGCCGACGGTACAGTGTATTCATAGTTATTTTATCTCTGAGTTTCCACCACTGTTGTCGAAATCAAAGTAATCCTTATTGTGGTCGCTTTTTGAGTTCTTTTGGCTTGCGTTGTTCGCAATTCACCTGATGTGAAGCGATGATGCGACTTATGGTGGAGCACGCTTACCTAGAAGAAACCGATTCACTCGAACTTTGAATAGATCCAGATTATAATGATCAAGGAACAGAGAAGTCGGAAGTGAATTCCACAGACTGGCGGTTCGCACAATAAATGTGGAAGCAAAGCGCTTTCAGTTGGATTTGCTGTCAGAGGTAACTTATCTGTGAAAGGTATAGTTCGGTTCAAACTTAATGGCGGCTCGGAAGTTAGCTGCGAGTGATGGTATGCGCAGGAATAACGCTTTAAACTTTATGGCGATTCGGAACATCTAATGTACATGTGGTGTGTAATGTAAATGTGCAAGACAACAATTTTAGGTATCAACGGGGCGCAGATGACGCATCGTTTTGTCTGTATAATGCGTAGACCGTCACTTGCAGCTAACTTCCGAGCCCCCATTAAGTTTGAACCGAACTATATGTACTCTAACATCTGAGTTTTCTTGGGTATTTATTCTCAGAGTAGGTGGTTAAGAAACACCGACCGCATCGACTTTCGATTATTTTTTTTGTCTGTTAAAACCAATTTACAGAAACATCATTAGAGAGCGAGTTGATGCAGTCACCAAATCGCTGATGCTAAAAGCTTCCTGTCCGCTATGACCTGAAATGTGGATGCTACTGCTCATCCACTAATACTTCACTCTTAGCCAGAGGATCCGCAAGCCACAGGCACAGAGGTGGAGGCCACAGCTGGCGAATTAGACTTTTTCCTTCTAGTACGTGTCTTTTTGACAGTGATCTTTATTCCCTGCAGCATAGGGGTCAGTTTGTCGAGTATTTCCTTGCTGTAGGTGTCGTGGTCCATACCGGTGGAGTCGAAGCCGTGGTAGCTGCCCAGTTCGCGGCAACGTTGCATGTATAGACACCATTTTATGTCTTTTTCGAGGCACAGTGGGTTGCCTATGATGATACATTTGGCTTTAGCGCGGGTGATGGCTACGTTGAAGCGCTGAAAAGAAAAATGTTCATGAGTTTATTATAAAAAAGGGATTCAGCAAGAGGGACAGCTGATTGTTTATCAGTAAGAAGGTAATATCAGTTGGTGAAGGATTTTGCGAGAGGAATCTGCTCAGAACGACAGGAGCGTAGAAAAAGGAATAATATTAATATTAATAATTTAAACTCTTACAAAGTGCAGTAAATTGTCAATGAACTGTAAGAGGAAGGCGCCTGTGTCTGTAACACAGTTTATACTAGCATAGACACAGTCGTTCACTCTGCGTAGTGTTGTACTTCATGTATTGGCGTTTTATTATGTTTTGATTGAGATAGACAAATTGTATTTGGCTTTTTGAAAATAAAGATTATTTATTATTATTTTCTTTATTCATTTTAACTAACACTACACCACACACACACTACCTACACACACACACAACACGTACACTACTTTATACATTTTTAAATACAGGGTGTAAAAGACCTCATCACGAAGCCGTAAACCAAGCATTCTGTACATCAAACTAAGTAACTTTATGCAAAAATTATTGCTAGGAAACTTTTTTTTTTGGGGTGAAAAATCATGTTTAGTGGTAAAACTCAATGTAACGCACTCAAAACATTGTGCTGATGGATGGATTGAATAGTACGGGGGTCGTGGAGGTGTTTAAAGTAAAAATCTTACAATAAAAAACTTTATAAAACACATATAAACGGGTATTTTCGGGATTTTTTTACTTCAGTCTTCCCGCGACCACGGCTGGTGCAATCCGGTCGAAACGTCGGGCAAATATTAAAGGTAAAAATTCGCAAAAATACCCGTTTATATGTGTTTTATAATGTGTTTTGATCGTGAAAGTTTAAAAAAGACAATAAAAAACTTGTATTAAAAAAAAAAACTTGTCAAAAAGTTGGAACTTTGACCCCCAATATCTCCTCAACTAGAAGGTTCCCAGGTAAGGTGTAGAACAAAAAATATGATCGCAATGACGGGGAGAACAAGTGCCTTTCGGTTTCGTTAAGAGGTGTTTTACACCCTTTATATCTTAAAAAAAAATAGTCCCCCTCGGTTATTTTAATTGTGTCTGTAATTGCGGGTATCGAAGTGCTACAGAATACATTTAAAAATATAAAAAATATTATTGATTATTATTGTTATCGAAACAGAAATTCTTAGGTGTTCCGTGCGCATTTACTCAACGTCATCAAACCTACAATGTACCTTACCTTATCATCAACAAGGAACCCGAGCTGGAACTTGGCGTCGTGGTCCAACAGGTTACAGTTGGCGCGGACAGTCGATATGATGATGATGCGCTTCTCCTTGCCCTGGTAAGCTTCCACTGTACCCACTTCTATCTTGTCGTAGCCCACTTCTTTTAGGGATTTCTTGATTTGGTACACCTGGAATACAGAGCAGAATTAAGATGGTAAAATGATGGAAGCTTCCGCACGCAAAATACGCGCCTTTGACGTGGAGTTGCGGACCAGAGACCAGCCCGTTATACAATACAATTATGGAAGCTTTGAATTAACATTCAGCTAGAATTTGACGGGTAACTAGAATAGCAGCTGTAAGCCGTAGTCGGTCAAAACACATTTGCGTCGAGTTACTTGATTTGAGGTACAGAATGCTTGGTTGACGGCTTCGTAATGAGGTTCGTTACCACCTTGTATGTATAAGATAACACTTCAGGTGCCCAGCACCCAGCATATGGGTCGAACAATAATTTTGTTCGTGTGCCCACAACCCGTATCCGAGTCGTCGTTATTATTAGACATAGATGACTTGTATTCATGCCCAGAATCCAACTAGCGAGTCCATAGCCAAGTACGCTTTAAGGGTTGTCGAAAATAAATTATACTGTGAAGTCTTTTTTTAATGTTAAGAGCCCTTTCCAAAAATTCAGTCGCTGGAGTTTAGGCAAATTCGTTGCGATCCTATGTTAGTGTGCATTGTTCATGCAGATACACGCACACACGGGTGCAGATCGAGCGTAGTGATCGCCTAAACCATTTTGATCCTGTAGACGATATTATTTTATGATACATAATTATAAACTCAGTACGGTTTAGAAATAAAAGTCTGGAATGTGTGTCTACTGTATATTTATCACAATCAAAATAAAAATGGTTTAATTTTGTATTAGAAGAATTTAGATACATATAAACATTTTACAAAATGATAAATAAAAGTGCGAGTTGGACTCGCGCACTGAGGGTTCCGTACAAACTTTTTAAAGGACAAACTTAATTTTTCTGGATCTGGGACTTTTGCGCGAAAAGACAAATGCGCGCATGGACTTTTGCGCGATTGGACTTATGCGCGAACGGACTTTTGCGCGCCTGGACACTTGCGCGAATGGACTTTTGCGCGATTAGATTTAAGTGCGAACGGACATTTGCGCGCCAAGATACTTGCGCGAATGGACTCTTGCGCAAATGGAAACTTGCGCGACTGGACTTTAGCGCGACTTAATGGCCACTGAGGTTCACTCTGTAGAGTAAACATAACATACCCCTGTTATTTATACTTGAAGGTGGTTTTTTCTTTTGGTTTTTCTGTCTGGATGTCATTTTCATGGTTAAGGAGACGCTGATAACGAAATGAGATCAAAATGAAAATCCAAGATGGCGCCGAGGAAAACTTCTGTTTTTTCTATCATGGGTGTCATTTTTATGGTTTTCGGGGTCGCTGATTATGAAAATGAGGTCAAAATGAAAATCCAAGATGGCGCCCAGGATAATTTTTGATTTTCCGTCATGGGTGTCGTTTTCATGGATTTTGGGGTTGCTGGTTACGAAACTGAAGTCGAAATGCAAATCCAAGATGGCACCGAGGAAGCATTAAAATTAAAATAATCAGCGACCTCAAAAACCATGAAAATGACACCTACGTTGGAAAAACTGAACTTTTTTCACGGCGCGATGTTGGATTTGTATTCGACGTCATTTTTGTAAACAGCATTTTTGTGAAAAAAGTTCGGTTTTTCCAACGTAGGTGTCATTTTCATGGTTTTTGAGGTCGCTGATTATTTTAATTTTAATGCTTCCTCGGTGCCATCTTGGATTTGCATTTCGACTTCAGTTTCGTAACCAGCAACCCCAAAACCCATGAAAACGACACCCATGACGGAAAATCAAAAATTTTCCTCGGCACCATCTTGGATTTTCATTTTATTCTCATTTTCGTATCCAGGAACCCCTAAAGCCATGAAAACGACATCCATGATGGAAAAAAAAAATTCTCAGCAACGTCTCGGATTTTCATTTTGACCTCATTTTCGTAACCAACAACCCCATAAACCATGAAATCGACACCCATGACGGAAAAACAAAATTTTCTCTCAGCGACTTCTTGGATTTTCATTTTGACCTCATTTTCGTAACCAGCAACCCCGAAAACCATGAAAACGACACCTATGACGGAAAAACCGAAAAAAAAATTCTGGCGCCTTCTTGGATTTTCATTTTGACCCCATTTTCGTAATCAGCAACCCCAAAAACCATGAAAACGACACCCATGACCAAAATCAAAAAAATTTCCTCGGCGCCATCTTGGATTTTCATTTTGACCTCATTTTCGTAACCAGCAACCCCAAAAACCATGAAAACGACACCCATGACGGAAAATCAAAAAAATTTCCTCGGCGCCATCTTGGATTTTCATTTTGAACTCATTTTCGTTATCAGCTATCCCAAAAACAACGAAACTGACACCCATGAAGAAAAAACCGAAAATTTTCATCGGCGCCATCTTGGATTTCATTTTGATCTCATTTTCATTATCAGCGACCCCAAAAATCACGAAAACAACACCCATGAAGAAAAAACCGAAAATTTTCGTCGACGTCATCTTGGATTTTCATTTTGATGTCATTTTCATAATCAGCGACCCCAAAACTTACTTACTTCTACATTATATTAATACTAGTATTTGCGTGGGTGCGCGAGTTGCGTGCAGCTCGCTTTTTATCGTGTTCTTGAGAAGTATTCCTTACCATCATAAAATTTTGAGAATCCATAGGAATCCTTAAAATAATTGGAAAATCCGTTACAACTACCCCTATATCAGTATGAAAACCCTTAAGAACCCCTAAAACATTCTAAAAACCAATTTAAAAAAAATATCACCTATAAAAAAACCTTATTTAAAAACTCAGACCCATTAAAAAAAACACTACCGTAAAGTTTGGTTGTCGTCGCCCTGAGTTACGCTTCACCCACTCAACTTTCGTTACGCTGCGGAGGTCGCCGGCTCGCTTCGCTCGCCTCCTCCCCCCCCTTCGCTCCACTCGGTCCCGCAGGTTCGCTCCACTCAGAACCTACCTACCACCAGACAGGCTTCGACGCCTACTATAATATTTGTTCAAGCACCCAATGGCTATCTCTGACCGTTACGAAGTTATAGCCCTTTTATTTTTAGGGGAGGTTGGGGAGGGGAGGATACCCTCCGTTTACAAATTTAAACGCTCCTCATTAATAATTTATAGTAAAAATCAAAAAGCCGCTACGTGTCCTAGTTTCCGAGATACGATGGGGGGAGGGGTGAAGGGGGGGAGAGTGGGAAGTTTTGAAAAATGATTTTGACTAACGCGTTGCCCCTTTATATGAATCTGAAAAAAAAAATGTTTCATGTCTCTCAACTTCCGAGATCCGCCTAAAGGGGGGAGAAGGGGGACAAGTGGGTCAACTATTGAAAACTGGTTTTTACTTTCCCGAGCCTCCTCTATACGAATCCGTAAAAAACAAAAAATATATTACCAATCATAATAAACAACCAACGTCAAAAAAAAAATCTTATCTAAATGTACAATCAAAAAGTTTAATAATTTTAATATAAATACTGGATCGAAATGTGGTAGTCTGCGTATATCTCGGAAATATATTCACGTAAAACTCGGGAGCGCTTGCGAAGCAAAGTGATACGTGCTCACGCTGGGAGAGCCCTTTCGTTACTGACGGGATCGGGTTTGCGCCGCGCAAACCCGATCCCGTCAGTAACAATTGCGCGGTCGATTATATAGTTCACTTTGCATAAGTGTTTCTAAGGTATAGAAAAAAATACCCTTTTGTCCCGACGTTTTCCATAAATTAAGTTTTTTCAAAAAAAAAATTCTGCTATATTTCGTATAGAAATCAATAATGTTTTCCCGTATGTTACGAGTAGACCATATATTGATGTTATTCATATTTTTTAATATTCAGAATATTTTGTAGTTCTTTGTTCAGAGAACCACAAACATCACTCGCTCGTTACTTTTGCGGAAAAGGGGTTTTGAATATGGGTGATTGCCATTATTAAATACATTATTTAAAACAATTGTTCCCGCAGTCGACAAGAATAAGAACCTGACTCTTATAATAAAAATAAAGCAGGTTCAAATTCTTCTTGCCTTTCTCACAAGGAGTGATCAAAAATGTTCAAAATGACTTAATTTCTTGTAGGGACCCTTAATAGAAACATCCTCTTTCGTTTAAAAATCTCTCTCTTCTATTGGCTTAAGTGTTTAAATACCTAGGAAAACAAATAAATATTTATAAAAAACAGTTTAAATTATTTTTGTTCAATAAATAATTCGGCATACGACAACCCTGCTGGCGTGGGCGTGTCTTAGTGAACTCGGCGCTCGGGTGCTGGGGCATAGGGGTACAGTTACGTCACCATCGCGCCTATGGACTCGACTGACGGGTTGTTTTTGTAGGTATGCATTTTATGAACTTAGCAGTGAAAGTGATAACTGGTGAGAGTGTCAACCCGTTCAGTAAATACAAGCTATTGATGTTGTGTAAGCTCACCTGTCGTATATATGGCGTGACGATCCCAATATCATCCATCGGCACATTGTGTACCTTCACTAGACGCTTCACGTACAGCTGTACTATTTCACACTCCATCTTGTTGAAGAAACTGCGAAAAGGAGAACTTGTAAGAAACATTTAATTAAAACTACACATTAATATGGCGCAGGATAATAGGGAATGTGCACGTAATTTTTTCTTCACTTAAATCAATAATACACAATACTATTAACCCAAGAAAAGTATTAAAAGTTAAGTTCAACTACTGCTTGTCGCTTAAAAATAATATTAAACTCCTGCAATTTTCTATGGCAGTTCAAACGTCCGTAGCTGTCACGGCCATGATGTTTACATCAATTTTTTTGCCCTTATTAGAATAAGTAACTAATTGTATGTGCTCTAATCAAGCAAAAATTGCAATAACAATGTTATAATAAAATCTTAGTAAAAGTTTAAACACTTTTCAAATAAAAGGGTTTTTTTGACACATAGACGGGACAGGAAGACGCGTTTTGAGAGTGCGTTCCGTTTCACTATAAACATGCTACATAAAACAGTAAATTGTAAAATAAGTGATGTATTAGCAACTTAAACAAATGTACCACAATGTTTTTATGAGCCAATACAAGGCATTTTTAATAAATAAAAAGAGTTTTGTATTTCATGCATATTACCCCTATTACCTTACCAAACCTTTACCTTTACGAAGTCAATGCTAACGTTGTCGGTTGTCCTTATGGCAAAGTTGTCCGTGTGGTGTTTATATTTGTAGGTTTAAAAACGACACGACGAAGACAAGAAATAGATCGTAAACTACGAAGGATTTTTGATATTTCTGATTGAGTTTTTTTTTGTGATAATAAGGGCGCTATGCACTGACGGTCGTGCTAATTAGTTACCAGCTACATTCGAGCTATGTTCTAACTTATACGTAGATTAGCGAGAGAAGTAACCTAGAGAGCGAAGTTAATAGTCATATTGTTCATATACCTGGGAGACTTGCCAATCTTTTCTTCCTTGGAGAGCACTCCATGGAACACAACAGCGCGGCTGTGTTGATTCTCACCCAGAATGTCAATTGTGCTGATTTTATCCTCTTTGGCTAATGCCTGCAAACAATAAGAGAATTTAATTAAACTTGGAAAGAGAAGTTGCTCGACACATAGAGAACGCCTGGAAGAGCTACTAGTCGATGAAATACTTAATAAAGGGATCTCTTCCTTCACTTAAACGAAAACACATGGACATTAATTTGTACTTCATAGTTTAGGATCCACCTGGATAAAATCGCTCTTAATGTGCACGTCTTTCTACATCGTTCTCACATATAAAATAATTTAATTAAACTTGGAAAGAGAAGTTGCTCGACACATAGAGAACGCCTGGAAGAGCTACTAGTCGATGAAATACTTAATAAAGGGATCTCTTCCTTCACTTAAACGAAAACACATGGACATTAATTTGTACTTTATAGTTTAGGATCCACCTGGATAAAATCGCTCTTAATGTGCACGTCTTTCTACATCGTTCTCACATATATATGTGAGAACGATGTAGAAAGACGTGCGTGAAATCTCAAAATTAATGATGTAACCAGATTTTGTAACAACATTTTGATTTAAAAGAGTGTCCATGGAGTTTCTTGCCCGTTCTTTTCTATAGAGATCTACGCTAGGGAATAGGCAACTACAGTAATTTCTCAACTTATTATACCTTGTGACTGTAGCTTTGTTTCTTTTTTTGTATTTTTGACATTCAAAAGTGCCATAATGGTCTAATTGAAATAAATGCTTTGAATTTGATCATCTACTCCAATATAAGCAAGCTTTTAGAACCTTCTTGTTGACTTACCCTGAGCTGTCCCTTATAGAACAGTTTATCAGGAATCTCGAGGATGTCCGGGTTGGAGCGGAAGTTATTCCGCAGCATCACGACGTAGTTGGGGTCGTTGCGGATGTCGCTGTAGATTGGGCAGGTCTTCTTCAGGCGCTCCATCAGTGATTGTCCTGAACAAACGTTCACCGTTAACACAATCAATGAGACCTACTGTTGAAATATGCAGATTGTGTCAGTCTCTGTCTGTTTTGTGGTACGCTACTTGGCAAATGGATAGCAGTTCTCGCAAAACGACGGAATTTGTTATGGGATTTAGCAGTGGTACATGTTAGGCGGGCTTAATGCTACGAAACATTCTCTACCAGTCAACCTTTGGGGTAAATAGAATTGTGTTAGAACATCTGTCAGCATAGTCTTTTCCCTAATTTTTGTACTTCTCACCTTGTGAATCTTTCTTATTCCTAGCATGCTCCTCTCCATTGCCCTCTGGGTGGTTGTAATTTTTTTCTTGGTTCTGTCTATGTATATGACGTCATAGCGTTAATGGGCGACTTTAACGCTATGATGTCATAGTAGTTAGTCAAAAAATGATACGCTTGGTTTTGATACTTGCATTATCTAGGTATTTCTATACAGGGTGTAAAAGACCTCACCACGAAGCCGTCAACCAAACATTCTGTACATCAAACTAAGTAACTTTACGCAAAAATTATTGCTGGGAAGCTACTTTTTTTTGGGGTAAAAAATCATTTTTTGTGGTAGAACTCAATGTAACGCACTCAAAACATTGTGGATGGATTGAATAGTACGGGGGTCGTGGAGGTATTTAAAGTAAAAATCTTACATTAAAAAATTGTATTAAAAAAAAACTTGTCAAAATATTGGAACTTTGACCCCCAATATTGTATGTAGAACAAATTATAACGAAAAAAAATTGATCGCGATGATGAGGAGAACAAGTGCCTTTCGGCTTCGTTAAGAGGTGTTTTACACCCTTTATATTCTGTGATAAAATTTAAAATAGTGATTAAAAAGAAAAGGGTTAGGAGGTGAATCATCCTGCCGGGGTTGCGGGACTATTCGAAAGAGATACCGTGGCCCCGGAACACAAAGGGCGATGAAGGAACATGGATGGATTTTAGTCAGTAAAAGTCTGACACTCCCTCCTGCTCCGCCCAGAGCGGGAGGAGTTATTTGATGATTTCCCATCCGAAAAAAAAACAAAAAAAAAAAGGAGGTGAATCATATAAGTGTTTTCAGGCATTTATCCATTCAGATGTTCATGCTAAAACATACCAAGTCCCAATTTGTGTGCGTTGGCCGATATGACGACGGGTCCCAGCTGGTGAGGGTCCCCGGCCAGCACCAGGGACCCGTTCAGCTTCAGCATGCCGCACACGGGGATGAGGCAGGCTGGCTCGCTGGCCTGCGCGGCCTCGTCGATGAACAAGTGCGTGATGTGGTTAGCGAATTTGCGGGAGCGCATGTGTCTAGAAATTAGGGTGTAAAGTTAGTTTTGTGTATTAGAACAATAGGGTATTACACCCATTTATGAAAAGTGTCTCAATTAGATTCTATAGTACTCATGAACCACTACAAAAATCACAAAAAAAATTATTCAATTGCTAAGTGCCATAAAAATGCATTTAAATTTAGCCTTTTCAAATTTCGCGCGTAATTTGACGAAAACGCTGCGCGCGTGGACGCCAGTTGGCTGTGTAAACAAATGCAGTGATATTTGAAGTTGACACTTCTATGTTTACATAGCCGTATGACGTAATAACATGGCCACTACTATAATGGTATTATCAAACAGATTAAAAAAGCTGAAACTTTTGAATTGAATTTTAAAATTTGGTTTGCTATTTTATGAACTAAAACTAACGTTTTCCGATTGATTTTTGCCTAAGCTATCTCAATAATATATTTTTAGATTTTTTCTCATATAGAGTAAAATACCCTATTATCAAGCTGCAGGCTAGTTTATTTCGCGATGACACGATCAGAGTATGCTCGGACCGAGTGGACTCCGACTCCGACTCGACTCGAATGCAACTCGTATTGTGGCAACCTGTACCCGGACCACGGGCAACGACTCACTCGGATGAGTATCCGAGTGAGTCGTTGCCCGTGGTCCCGGTGGGTCGACCCATTACCGGGTCCATGGGTAATTTTAATTACCCGTGGTTCCATAGCATTAGGGATTGTTTCCTGAATTTCTGAATATATCGATAGAAAATACAAATCCATAATAACAGCATATCATATCCCACAGGGACCACGGGTAACAAGTGATTGCATAATTTGACTATGGGTTTATTGGTTTTTAAATATTGTTCTCCCAACTACCAGGAGGCCAGAACCATAAAGGAGGTATTTTATATTTTTAATAGGAATCTCAGATTATGGGTTACCACAATACAAGTTGCGTCCGAGTAGGTATCTGTGTTCCACTCTGTCCGAGCTTACTCTGATTGTGTCAACGCGGCATTAAGTGACTCAGAGCCTTCAGTTCAGCTGAGGTGTTGACGCCCGTCAGCGTGCGAGTGACTGAACTGAGCGGCGTCCCCCCCCTCCCCCGCACCTACCTCTGGGGCCCTTTCAGTTAAGCGATAGGATTAGAAGAGCAGGTAACAGCAGAAACACAAAACCCTTTTATTTTTAATGTGTTAAAAAAATATAATTAACGCTAGACATTACAAACACCGCCATCTATACGTAGTGTCACACTAAGCAACGATAAGCAGTGGTAGTATATATATCTTTCAATTAAGAGGTTTCGTGACCACATTCTTTACCCACCCCAGATACAAGAAATTGATAAAGCATTGGTATTTACTCATTTTATTATAGCTATTGTCAATTGGAATCTAAGTAGGGTAAAGTCGTATTTGATCTTTAGAGCGTTGTTGGATTTTCAGCCTTCGTTTTAGCATCGAAAGTTTAAAATCCAAAAGCTGACAGCTGTGGGTTACCTAGCAAACTTAGCGGCATGTGAGAGCGTGGTGATGACGATACTAGTTGACATGAACTGTTCCACCTGCACGTTGTAGAAGTTCGCGCGCGACGTGCCGTTCGAGTACTTTGTCAACACCTCGGGGAGAGTTTCCCTGGAATACAACAACAGGTTAGTTTTATTGATCAGCTTTTGTTAGAATAGAATAGAATAGCATTTATTTGCAAATATGGGTTATACATAAGTAGATAGTACTAGGTTTTCATCAGAGTACTGCCATATTTCACCATTCGGCATGCAAACATTATCATTATATAAAATTATTAAAATTTAAATTCTTATACATTAAATTAATAAATTAATTAAATCAAAGTAATTCACTAAATAAAATTAATAAAATTCAAATGTTCATTAAAAATATTAACTTAATTATATTACATTATACATACGTTAAATAAAATTGTCAATCATTAAAATTGTCAGTAAATTATACAAGAAATAAAAATAAGAAGTAATAAAAAATAAAAATAAAAAATCGTGGTCTGAAGATAAATAAACAAACAAACATTAAAATTCCAGGTCGTAGACAATACACCATATTCCACAAGTCAAATCATTATAAATTAATTAAAAATTAGAGGTAGTTTGATAAAAAAATGTCCTTTAAAAACTCAGTAACACTGTAGTATGTTTTATTTATTAATAATTTACGAAGTCTACCTTTAAATTGCACCGTTTTTAACTCTTTCCAAGCACTTGGCAATTTATTATAAACAACTGGGGCCATGCAATAAATACTTTTGCTCATCATAGTGGTTTGACACGGTACATTATTTAATTTTGAATTGTCACGTCTGTTTCTTGGGTAAACATCGGCCAAACGTTCAAAACGATTTGGATTGTTCTTCACAAACATAGCTACTTCAAGAATATAGATACAGGGAAGTCTCAATATGTTGTACTGCTTAAAATATGGCTTGCAACTGTCGGTGGTTTTTAGTTTAAACATTGACCGGAGACATCTTTTGTTTTATTTCTAAATGGGCCTGCTCCTGACCTCGATCACGCCTGATGGAAAGCGATGGATGAGGTATATGATGGAACAAGCGCGCAATGTTCGTGCACTCACCAGGTCCGGAACTTGGAGTTGGCCCGCAGCAGCCAGCTCTCGGATTGGAACATGTGCGAGTACTTGATGAGCATGGAGGCCACGTGGTCGGCCGCCATATTGGAGTCTGTGCACACCATGATACGGTTCCTAGGGTCTTTTAGTACCAACTGCGAAATAAAAAATAAATAAATATCGCTGGACATTACACACAGCGCCATTTAGTGACATACTAAGCAACGAGGCTTGTGTCGTGGATAGGGAATGCAATCCAGCACCCAAAAGATAATCTTGCAAATCCGCAAGATTGAGACCATCAGTCCCGCCAATTCGCCGCAATTGTACAACATTTTAGAATTTATTACTAGCCCACAACATTATTTTCTAAGTCAGTAAATTAAACAATAGAATTTACTTAGAAGACACAAATACTATAATTAAAATTTGATCAGAAATAATGACAAAAATCGAAATTATGTTATGTGAATTAAAGTCTGAAAAAAAATAATATTAAAGAGATTCGGACACTTTGCTTTTGAAATTTTTTTCGGAGTTTACGTATGGTGTTTAATGTTTTATCTTTTACATTTGATCGGATTTTGCTAAGCAGAGTATGAAATCACGTGACAGATATTTTGGGGAATCCCCGAACAGAGAGAAATTCCCATTCACTCGTCACTCGACTCACAGATACGTACTTCTATTTGGGAATCCCCCTATTATCGTGCATTCGTGCCGTACCATGATCTTGTGCGAATTCAAGCTGGAAAAAACAAAATCTTGCAAATCTTGCGGATCCCGCACGTGTTATCCCGCATTTGTAATCCCGCTAATTTCATGCAGGGTCCCGCATTAATGGGATTGCGGATTGCATTTCCTAGTCGTGGACACAACACCAGATAGTTGATACTTTTTTGAATGTAAAATCTGTCTTTCTTTATCGTGTGGTTAATGTCTAACCTGGTTTCACAGTATTTATGCCACCCATGGGCCATTAACTTTGCTTTAGATGCTGTTGAGAAATGCTCTCAGCCGAGAGGCTTGAGAAAGCATGCTAGTTTCCTCACGATGTTTTCCTTCACTGGAGCAAGCGATAATAATATAATATGTACATGCTGATTCTTTGGCCAAAAAATAGGCCCGCCCTCTGGTCACGTGAACAGTCGACCAACCGCTTGGCGATTTCTCGAAAAACTAGGTGGGCACTCGGACCCCATGGCCCTAGTGTTTCAACCCCAAACGGCTCAAACACATAATTACCAATTAAATTATTGTATTTGCGCCGTTTGAGGTTTTCAGCACCTGCAGCAGCCGCCCCAGCGCAGCACACTGTGCTAGGAAGATGGGATGGCGCAAGGGTGTCGACGCAAGTTGCGTCGCACACCAAAGGCCTACCCAACTTCCATGGCATTATGGTCATACCATCTGGTCTCTTGCCATCGACGCGTGCCAAGCCAGTGGGTTCTAATACAGCTGGCACCCCGGCGGTGGCAAGAGCACGACGGATGAGATCATTAATGCGAATAAAGAATCAGCATTGCCATCCAACGTGGCAATGCTGCCAGCCTTCTGGGCACGTTTCCTGTTGACAGCGATGTGGACGAATTTTTCGACGCCCTGTAACCCTTTTTGATACTTGTAAATATTTTTATTTCTATTATATAGTATGTAAATAATGTAAATATTTCTGAAAATAAAGTATTCATTTCATAATATATATGTACCTACATGAAAATCTGTGACAAGCACGTGGTCATATTAGCAATAAGGACTGAAACGCGAGCTAATATTTTCCGAGTTTTATAGTAACATTAAAGATGATTTTGCTTAATGTGGGTTCAACGAATCAGATGGAGATACAGATTAGAACTAAGAGAACAGAGAGAGAAGAAATAGAGATTTCCCTTTCGGCCGCCATCGAAACTGCTGGTTCGTAACTAGTTGAGAAGGAGGAAAAAATGATCTTTGTTCGAAACCAGTTTCGACCCAAGAATTATATTTCTTTTTACGAAGCCACAGTTACGTACAAAGAATTTTATCAACATGTTTTTTTGCCAGTTACGAAACATTATGAAGGGGAAAGATTTATTTTTGTAAGGAAGTTTGTTCACTTTTAAAAGTTTTTTGTTTGCATTACTTGAGGTTTGTGTCTCCTATATCCTCTACTCTATGACGACACATCGATATAAACTCTGATGTTGGTGTCGATACTGTTGTGCACAAACTAAACGTAATTTAGGCTTTTGCTATCTTTTTCCTCTAATAAAACGAGAAAGAGACGGACGTAATTTAGAGCTGTCAAATTTAATTGGAACTAATATTTCCATACAAATGAAGGGTGCACGTAAAAACATATCGACTAAAAACACAGTGAAGTACAAGGCATAAACTAGTATTGATAACTTAGTTCATAGCTATAGCCGTCCTTTTCTCGCACTGCCTTTTAGTAAAAGATAGCAATAGCCTAAATTAAGTTTAGTTTGTGCAGAACAGAATCGACACCATTTAAAGACTTTCATGGCTAAGTTCCATGCATCGCCTTGAACACGTGGTTGGAAGAACAGTTGGCGTTGCAAACCCGTGCGCGATTGCAGGATACGTGCCTTGGATTGAACACGATTTTGTAAAGGCAGTTAGCGCGACAAACCCGTGCGTGTTTCAAGACAGTACTGCCTCCTAATAAACACGGAAATGGAAATACGCAAGACATTGTCTTGGTCAGATCATGTAAGAACCATGCAGATTGACCCCGGTTTATGCACTAGCTTAGTAAGTAAAGTACCTGCAACACAGCTTCAACGATGGTGACAGTCTTGCCTGTCCCAGGAGGTCCGTGCAGCAAGTAGGGCGCAGTGCCAGACGTTCCCGTCACGATGCGCTCCACGGCACAACGCTGTTCCAAGTTGGCTTCTACCAGCGGGTTGAAGAAACTGATGGGAGGGGAAAAACTGGTTGAGTATGGTGAGATGAACAGAACTTTGCATACACGGAGAACGCCAATAGGGTAGACGACAAAAAAAAATCTAGTTAGTCCGTCAGATAGATTTCCAAAAAATATTGGACACGTATTTTTCTCTTTTTCACTTTTTACGTTAACAAAAATTAAGACTACACAGTGCGTCGAAAACTCGTGTGACGTTACATTTGTGTACATTTTTTACCGAAAAGTGACATCACTTTGACGTGTATCTTCGCAAATTTTTATTAATTTCATAAAACAAAAACCACGTTTCCAATATTTTTCTATAATCTAAGTGACAGACTAAACCAATGACGTATTATATATAGACACGTCATGAACCAACATCGCGGCACTTAAAAACGGCGAAAATACTAGAACTACTTATAAGCGTGAAGAAAGAGAAAGAAAATATGACACCGAACGGCGGGACGCCTGTTGCGAGAGGGAGATAAATATACATCTTCAGTCACGTCACAGGATTTATTAAATTATAAACAAACGTAGCGTCGCGCGACAGGTTGGTGCGTAACTAAGCGCGATGTGGCCAATTGGCTTCATTTCATGTTGTCATTTTAGAGTGCGGACAACGTATCTATAGTTTATATATCATTGGACTAAACAGAATTATATATTTTTTAGTCAGTCATCATTCCTATTCTAAAGGTACAGACGGCATTTTTATGCCTTCCGTGTGAAATGCGTCGCCTGCAGAGCGTATACTTGCTTCGAAGGCGTAAGTAAAACACCATGAGCATAGGCCATATGGCCGCTAGAGTGTTGCGATGCGCAAAAAGGTAACTTCGAATTAGCGGTCCTGTTTCCTTCCTAAGGGATGACAAAGGGGCAATTACCATTCCTGTGTGTATACAAAGCATACGTTATCTCTTTGCAACAGCTTGTATCTTTGTAGCACTTGATTTGTTGTTTTTATATAGTTGATAACAACTATACTTTTTTTAAGGCAAGTCTCCAATGCTGGGCAAAGACCTTTTCCTTTGAACTGCCAAAACCTGCTTTAGGCAACTTCTGAAAAAAAAAAACTACCAAACAAAGAAAAGTACGCACAATTCTACTCACTTATGGATCGGCTTCACAGGCTTGATATTCTGGTTCTCTTGCGGGAAGATCCTGGACTCATGACCCTCGGTCCTGACGTTGTGGACTGCGTTGTGCATGCGCTCCAGAGGAACGCGAGATATGAAGAAACGTACGTCGAATAGAGCGCCTGGGGAGCTATAGTTCGTGAACCTGGGGATGAGAACAGCTTGTAATGTCTTGCGGGTAGGTCCAGTTGGAAGTTAAGGTTACACAAGTCGGTCATTCTTCCATACAAACGAACGTAGTATGGTGATTACTCGTCTGTTTGACGATGAGCCCGTAGGTGAGGAAACAGCGTGCTAGCCCATAGCTCACCGTCCACAGGCTTGCTGTGGACGGTGAGCTATGGGCTAGCTCGCTGTCTGTCCGTCTTATGACGACAGGCCATCAAAGAGATGTCAGCAAAAGCAAGGGCCGATGCCTGCCGGGTTTGCGGGACTGTTCGAAAGAGATACCGTGGCCCCGGAACACAAAGGGCGATGAAGGAACATAGATGGGTTTTAGTCAGTAAAAGTCTGACACTCCCTTCTGCTCCGCCCAGAGCGGGAGGTGTCATTTGAATATTTCCCACACGAAAAAAAAAAACCGGCCAAGTGCGAGTCGGACTCGCACACGAAGGGTTCCGTACCAATTATTATAAAAAAACCGGCCAAGTGCGAGTCGGACTCGCGCACGAAGGGTTCCGTACCAATTATTATAAAAAAATCACGTTTGTTGTATGGGAGCCCCCCTTAAATATTAATTTTATTCTGTTTTTAGTATTTGTTGTTATAGCGGCAACAGAAATACATCATCTGTGAAAATTTTAACTGTCTAGCTGTCACGGTTCATGAGATACAGCCTGGTGACAGACAGACGGACAGACGGACAGACAGCGAAGTCTTAGTAATAGGGTTCCGTTTTTACCCTTTGGGTACGGAACCCTAAAAATCACGTTTGTTGTATGGGAGCCCCACTTTAATATTAATTTTATTCTGTTTTTAGTATTTGTTGTTATAGCGGCAACAGAAATACATCATCTGTGAAAATTTCAACTGTCTAGCTGTCACGGTTCATGAGATACAGCCTGGTGACAGACAGACGGACAGACGGACAGACAGCGAAGTCTTAGTAATAGGGTTCCGTTTTTACCCTTTGGGTACGGAACCCTAAAAAGAAGTTCAGAACTAAAAGTTATATTAACTGGTCATGTTAACTGGTTTGGAAGTTCCATATTTTAACACAAATTTTAACTCATCTTTGTGCGTAAATAAATAACTTATCTAGTATGAAAATGGAAAAAAGTGAAACCGTGCAGGCATAGATCATCATCATCTGCCTAGCCTTTTCCCAACTATGTTGGAGTCGGCTTCCAGTCAGTTCTTCGTGCAGGGATAGATAATTTATTCAAAAGTCCAATCATTTATTTTGAGAAGATATATGCAGTAGTTTTTCCATAATATCCTAGACGCCCAAAGGTCAGTTTATAAAAATTTACGCGCTCATTTTCGTTATAAATCGTCGTATATTTCACTAAATATATAAAAACCAGATAAATAATCTATACTAATATTATAAAGAGGAAACCTTTGTATTTTTGTATGTTTGTATTGAATAGGCTCAAAAACTACTGGACCGATTTCAAAATTTCTTTTACCATTACTTAGAGGGATTCTTCCGAATCCGTATAGGCTATATTTTATCACCGTACTCCCACGGGAACGGGAACTACGCGGGTGAAACCCCGTGACGTCCGCTAGTACTAAATAAATTAAAAAACTTTACCAAACAGCATGCATCGGGCCCGCGAACGAGTTCAAGCCGTCGACTAGTGCAACCTTAAGGTACAATTCCCAAGCCGACTACAACCGCTTGCTGTTACAGACCGCAGCGATATTATTGTTTATATAATTATTTTGGAATCTAGTGATTATATAAATAAACCTAGATATAATTTTTCGTGCTCGGCTATTTTTTGTGCTTGGCTAGTCCCCTAGATATAATTTTTCGAGGAAGTCTGAAAGCGGTGCCGGTGACTGAAAAGTTATGTGGTAATCGGTTGATTTCGTATGGGCCTGTGATGCGGACGAATGAGGAAAATGTGTTGAGGAACGTCATGCTGCGCCGATGATCAGTACCAACAAGATTGTTGCTATAGTTGGTGCCAGTTATGATGAGAATAGCGGTCATTGACCCACCTACATTTATTAAACTTCTTATTATTTTACATTTATTATTTTTATAGCCGTTTGGGGTTGAAACACTAGGGCCATGGGGTCCGAGTGCCCACCTAGTTTTTCGAGAAATCGCCAAACGGTTGGTCGACTCTTCACGTGACCAGAGGGCGGGCCTTTTTTTGGCCAAAGAATCAGCATTGCCATCCAACGTGGCAATGCTGCCAGCCTTCTGGGCACTTTTCCTGTTGACAGCGATATGGACGTATTTTTCGTCGCCCTGTAACCCTTTTTGATACTTGTAAATATTTTTATTTCTATTATAGAGTTAAACTCTTAACTTTGAAAACCAAAAATAAGCCTGTTCAAAGTCTGGAATCGTCATCGTGTCAATGAAAAACGATACAAGGTTTATTTGTTTTGGTTTGTACGAAGAGACTTAAAGTGTCCTATTACATTTTTTACGTAAATTCATGATTTTGACGCAGTAATTCTCAGCAGCAGTAAGATATTTTAATTATTTGCTTAAGAATATCAGTGCCATTCTCTTTCTTGTAAGTTGGAGTTACACATTTTCATTTTTCTTTTTGTGTAATTTACTATAAATATTTTACGAACTCGGTTTGCAAGAAAAACCGTCGATGATGGAACTTTAACGCTCAAATTCACATAGTTACATTCAATTCTTATAAAAGATAAAATTACTAAAAGATAAGTTGAATGTTTTACTTGTTTATTGGAGTTTTAGAATTTCTTTAAATTCCTTGAGTTTTCACGGAAAAAATCGTAAAGAAATAGTAATTTACGCCATAAATGTCTTAATTCAGCGTCCATTATATTCCAAATAAACTCAATTTTATCAAACAAATTAATATGATTTATATCATATTAATTTGTTTTACTTCGATCTACAATGAATAAGTTTCATTCGTTTTCGTTTGTCAATATAATAAGACAAAAATACAATAAATAAAATTAAAGCACCTACTATAATTCTCAATTCAGCTCGCTCCTCAGTCTCATGTCAGTCTCGTCTCTAATATTCGTCAATATCAATCGACAATCGTCCAAATATCGCTATTATTATCGACTCGTGTACGCCGACCGAAATAATTTGATGCAGGAAGTAAAAATCAAAAATTTGCCTAAAAAATGTAATAGGACTCTTAAGGAAAGGGCATAGACCGCTATTCTCATCTTAACTGGCACCAACTATAATTCTTCTCGATATTACTACTTACATTTGGTTCAAGCCTCCAATAAGTGCCACATTTTCGTTGATCTCCTTTACGGCAGCTTCGAACATCACTTCGTTTTGATTCATCGGCTTTATGAACAAGAGGTCCCCTGCAAATATAAAAAAACTCTTAGTATTGATATGATAAAGACTGCCTCGTTGGTCGAGTTGTCGCAAACGCGACTGCTGAAACCGTCTGACCTTTGCACCGTAAAAAAACTTATCAACTAATTTTAAAAGGTTATCTTAAATCGTGGCCTAGTATTAAATTTAATAACGTTCCCGTGAAAAGAAAGCAGTCCGTGTGCTACCTTGGTTTGATCATAGAGAAGAATTTTTCATTCATAGATCATATAAAAACTGTCGGTGAAAAAGCTAAAAAGAACTTTTATGCCTTAACGAGAATATCCAAATCTACGTGGGGTCTGTCATTTCTAACTTTAAAGACCATTTATGGGGCTACCTATTTGGGGTGTATGTGCTACGGGGCACCTGTTTGGGCCGATAGGGCCACCATAGGAGCGGTACGACGTAAATTGCTTCAAAGCCAGCGTTTGGCTTTGATATTCTTATGCAAAGCGTATAGGACGGTTAGTACTGAAGCCTTACCGGTACTTGCAGGTGTACTTCCAGTCGATCTTGAAGTGCAGCGACGGGCTGCAATGTACTATAACGCGCGTGAGACCACGGACGCAGACTTTTTAACCCTACGTGACCGTGATAAGATTTCTAGATTATTCAAACCACAGACCGACGTCTGGGAGGAACTTTTGTCTGAATGGCAATGTAGGTGGGATAATTCCATCAAGGGCCGACACCTCCACCAGTTCTTTCCATCCGTTCGTGAACGGCTGGCCAGGACATGGCTGGAGGTTGATCACTGTGTTGCTCAATTTCTCACCGGTCATGGTAACTTTAAGAGTAAATTATTTTCCTTCAAGCTTGTTGACTCGCCTTTTGGTCAATGTTCCACATCTGACTGCGAATATGAACAATCAGCACATCATATTTTATGGGAGTGCAGTCTTTGGCAGAATGAACGCAATATTATGTTGGATAGTGTACAGGTTACATCCGGAGTTATTTACTACACAGACCTTGTAGAAACTAGAACAAATTTCCGTGCGTTCAAGCGTTTTTGCCATACCTATTATTGGAATCAAATATAACTGCTCACAGCTTAGGACCCATTAATGTTAATATTTTATCTGTGGTGCTAGGCAACTGGGCCTATCCCAGTTGTAAACGTCCCTTTGCGCCTATTGGCCTTATTTCTTTTTGTCTCCTGCTGATATGGAGGGAAGTGGAAATTACGGATTTTCCTACTCCTCCGCTATACTTTTCTGATTAATTTCGTTGCGGGATCCAAGACAGTTAAATTAATTCTCTGGGACTTCGTCGAGCTTCATTGTCTCAGCGCTTTTCTGGTGGTCGCCACTGTTGATTCTGGCCTTCAGGAGTTACAGTGGTTTAGGAACAGTGTTGGGCTTGTCCAATTAAAAAAAAAAAACGCGACTGCTGAGCATGCGGTCCTGGGTTCGATTCCCGGGCTGGACAAGAGTTTTTCCATCAGGAATTCCTTAGTAGCAACCACGGAGTATGGATTTGTGCCCAGTTGAAAGATGGAGGACGTGTTATTTTTTTTTCGTTTCCATGATATGGGTATCAAAAGAAAGGGTTTAAGAGCCTGTTTTTTTTTAATAAAAATATTTTTATAATAAATATCGCTGGACATTACACCAGTTGCGTCGTGTAGTATACCAACTATCTGGTGTTCACGACACAAGCGTCGACTCGGAAACAAATGTCCATTGCTCATCACACAAACATTTGCTCTTAACGGGATTCGAACCCGGGACCCTTATAACGTAAGGCAGCCTCACTACCGCTGCGCCATTTGGGGCGTCAATAAGTACTTGATAATATGGCCCCTGAACACATTTTAAAGGACTGAACCTCAGATTGCAGTAGATAAGTGGAAGGAAGGTTCCGATATACTAATAAGAGAAACGCAGTTATCAATGCGATGAAATTGTCAGTAATGGATGTTGGAGTGTTTCATGGTATTGGTATTTTAGCTAAGCCTACCTCTGAAGCAGCAAAAATTGTATATATTTTTTTATTAGATAATAAACTAGTCTATGACCAGTGTGTGTTGCCAGTGATTACATACGGGACCGAAACGTGGTCGCTCACAATGGGCCTCATCAGAAAGCTTAAGGTCACCCAAAGGGCAATAGAGAGGGCTATGCTCGGAGTTTCCTTGCGCGATCGAATCAGAAATGAAGACATCCGCAAGAGAACAAAGGTTACCGACGTAGCCCGAAGAATTGCCAAACTTAAGTGGCAGTGGGCAGGGCCCATTGCTCGCAGAACGGATGGCTGATGGGGCCGAAAAGTTCTGGAGTGGCGACCGCGAACCGGAAGACGTTGCGTTGGAAGGCCTCCCACTAGGTGGACCGATGACCTGGTGAAGGTTGCAGGAATCCGCTGGATGCGAGTCGCACGGGACCGGTCAATGTGGCGGCACTTGGGGGAGGCCTATGTCCAGCAGTGGACGTCTTTCGGCTGAAATGATGATGATGATGATGATGAAACTAGATTAAGTTCATGCGGTTTGGGGTTTTTTATAAGCTAAATTAGTTTAGGAAGTAAGGTAACGATGGGATTGACATCGTCGCAATTGTGAACAAAAATCCCTTAAATGAAGAAGATTTAAAAAAAAAGTGGAAGGAAGGAAGGTAGGCCTTCGCCCTGTAGTGCAGCTACATAATATATTACCAATCATTAAGGAAGGTCTCTTCTCCGCGAGGCCCGGCACTTCGAGCGCGTAGCAGGTGCCGGACATGTGATGCTGCATCACGACTGTCACTCCTGACATGTTGTATTTCTGGTAAAACAGACAAAAAATTAACCACTTTGTCACATGACCCGCGTGATCCCCAGAGCATAAACGCACGCGCGTGATCCCCAAAGCATGAACGCACGCGCGTGACCCCCAGAGCATGAACGCAGGCGCGTGACCCCCAGAGCATAAAGGCACGCGCGTGCTCTCCACGCCAAGCCACAATTTCACCTATAATTTTGTCACACATTTGTGTCGTTTGGCATACAGGGCACGCGCTTACTTCACGTATGTTATTTTTTTCAATAATTAAAGAAAACAAAAACAAAATATCACAGAGAAACAAAGAATTGAACAAAGAATCTTTTACTTGTTCACAAAGAAACAGAGAAACATTTCAAAAACCTCAATAGGTTTGTCCGGATGTTGAAACACTTATACAGGGTGTTTACAAATTAACCCAATATTTATTTTGTGCTATTACACCTACAAACGAAAAAGTTATTTGGAATTAATAGTACATTATATTAGCGCACGTATGTCATACGTTTTATAACAAATTTGCGAGGAAATAAATAAAACTCTGACTTTCTAAAACGAATAAATCTTTTACTTGTTCACAAATTAGCGATGTGCGCGCATATGCGCTTTTTTTAAGGCAAATACACAAAAAAACAGCCAGTATTACTAATAAAGTAAATTAATATTTTTGTGTTTTTGTTACAGATAAAAAATGGTTGTAATTTACTGTCAAAATTAAATATTAATATTAAATGATTATTTATTATATTTCATTTCCCAAAGTTAATTTTATTCATAAAATGTTGACCACTTTTCTAACATAAAAACTCTTTGCTAAGATTTAAAAAAATATCGTTCGTTTTAGACGGAGAGACGGAGCATCTTGATAAACCGTGCATTTTACATTACATTACTGCACAAGTACGCAATGAGACACATTAGGATATTGAAATGGGTGAAATAAGAGACTCTTTACGAGCAAATGTGTTATAGAGGAACATTTACGGTACTTTTTCATTAAAAAAAAGCATATGTAACCAACCCTGACATTTAGGAGATAGGGTGTATGGGTGGAACCTAGCTAATGACCTCCCAAATCCCTGGAAAAATTGTGTCGGTCCATACGCCAAACACCCTGTATAAACTATCTTAATATGTAGTACAAATAATCATTGTTAATTTATGGTTAACATAGTTAACAAATTATGAGGTAGTTCGTAAATAATAATTAGGAATGATTAAAAAAACAAACACAAGAGACAATGGCGGTCCAAAGGTTAACGGGTAAAAAATTTTATGAATGTCAGCAATATAGAACATTTGTAGGTAGATAGCTCTAAAAAAACTATGTTACATGTATGAACAGACTAATGACAAACCTTGATATTAACACGGATGATGGTTTCTTCATACCACAGAATATTGTGGAAGAATTTGATGTAATTGTCCTTAGTGACACCCGTACTAAATGTGTGTCTAAAAGAAAAAAAAACAATAGTAACATATTTGTTTTTACATCGTCATAATGTCAACAAGGCCCTTAACGAATCCGAAAGGCACTTGTTCTCCCCGTCATTGTGATCATATTTACGTGGCGTTAAAGTACTCCTACGCATCTCCGTCATCAGGAATCGTGCCCAGTAGACTGGCAGCATTGCCACGTTTCAACGTTACCCTATTCATAGGGTAAAAATAATTACAAGACACCAATCTCTAAAAAAAAACGCTTTATTTTGGGCCTGAAAACCCAATTTATTTTCAATTAATTGCCAAGTTCGATTTTTAGTTGCTTTGAAATCAATAAATAGATGAGTCATTGAGTTGACTGAACAGGGACGTCACAGTTTACTATTGCCATACAATATCTATGAGAGAACCGCGTTTTGACAGCTCTTAAAAAGTGGTGTGTCATCTACCTCATTAGTCTTAGGCCAAAGAAAGAGCTAACCCTAACACGCGAAGTGTAGACCGTCGACGAGAGATTTCCTTAAAAAGAAGACGCGCACTCCAACTAAGGGGCCATCTCCACAAGCGAGAGAATCGCGGCGATATCATCGTCGTGCCACGTATTTCTATACACTCTCTTTGGGCCGTCTCCAAGAGCGAGAGAATCGCGACGTACCTACAGAATGTATGGCACGACGATAATATCGCCGCGATTCTCTCGCCCGTGGAGACGGCCCCTTAGTTTAGTCACAGATAATTATAATACGTTTAGTTTAGAACTAAACAGATTAGAAAGATAAAACTATTTCTGTTAATCGATGGAAGTTGAATGAGATTTGGAGAGATAGGGGTTTGAATTTAATGGCCGGCCTAACTTCCGCCATTTTAATTATTTATCAAAGTTGCGGCTACGCTTAATTAATAACTGGTATCAATTCAGGCTTCATACAAAAATCTTCCACGCTCTTTAAAGTTGATTATAAATTGGAAAATGGGGTAGATGACACACCAATCAATTGAGATACTTTTTAAGAGCTGTCAAAACGCGGATCTCTCATAGATTTTGTATGGCAATAGCAAACTGTGACGTCACTGTTTAGTCAACTCAATGACTCATCTATTTATTGATTTCAAAGCAACTAAAAATCGAACTTGGCAATTCATTGAAAATAAATCGGGTTTTCATGCCCAAAATAAAGTGTTTTTTTTTTAGAGATTGGTGTCTTGTAATTATTGTTTTATGGAGTCATTTACCCTATTGTTGAACTGCTACGTTCGACTACGTACCTCAGATCCGCTGCTAATTCTTTTTCAGCCTGTGTTGCAGTCTCAGACAATTTCATGCTGCTAGCGAAGATTTGTTTGCAGCTTTTTGGTATACAGAAGATATCTTGGTTTCGACTGGAATTAACAAAACGGACATTATTGATTAGCAGAAAAAAAAAGTCTGCCTTTGTAGCCTTTTCTAGTAGCTTATTTATAAAGGGTGTAAAAATGTCTTAACAAAGCCGAAAGGCACTTGTTCTCCCCGTCATTGCAGTTTTTTTTGTTCTTCACCATACCTGGAACCTTCTAGTTACAGAGATATTCGGGGTCAAAGTTCCAACTTTTTGTCAAGTTTTTATTGTTAAGATTTTTACTTTATACACCTCTACGACCCCCGTACTATTCAATCCATCCATCACAATGTTTTAAGTGCGTTACATTGAGTTCTACCACAAAACATGATTTTTCACTCCATAAAAAGTAGTTTCCCAGCAATAATTTTTGCGTAAAGTTACTTAGTTTGATGTACAGAATGCTTGGTTGACGGCTTCGTGATGAGGTTGTTTACAGCCTGTATAATTTTACAAGGCGGGACGGTCTAACTGAATCACATAACCTACTTTAAAAAGTTCATATTTTATAGTTACAATAGATTTTACCCGCGCCAACCGTTTTAAATAAATAATAATTAAGGTATAATTATGCAAAATTTCCCCCAAATCCGTTGTGCATTTAAAGCGTAAAAATACAGGCAGAATTACTACTGCATTTTTAATACCGAAAGTATGGACTCAGTATTATTATTTGTGTCATAAATAGTAGTAAACTCGCCCTATATTACAATTATGACTTTGCGACTCTCATGTCATTTACTCAAGGTCGAAATTGCAATGATAAAATCGGCTAGTCGTGAAATACAATGAACATACTATACCCATCTGCTTAACCCCAATAAATGCGTATTTACTTACTCAAGGGAATTGGACTTGATAAGTGTTTTAGCCCACACTCCTTTTCTTGCATAGGGACTGATAATGTTATCATGCACCGTTTGGCTCGCCTCGACGAACACCACCTGAAATTAATAGTGTTATTTAGTATTGCATTTGAATTTCATAATTGAATTTTGAGGAGCTCGAGGCTAAATAATAACAGCCGCTCGGGCCTAGGTTGGTCTGTGGATGGGTGACCACCCATTACATACCGAGTTTCCTCCGCGCCTCGGAAAGCACGCTAAGCCGTTGGTCCCGGCTGTCATTTGTAGATCTTTGACAGTAGTCGTTAGGTAGTCAGAGGCCCAAAAAGTCTGATAACGAGTCTTACCAAGCGGTATCGCATTACCCAGTACTAACTGGGTTGTGGAGGTCAGATAGGCAGTCGCTCCATGTAAAATACTGGTTTTCAGCTGCATCCGGTAAAACTGGAAGCCGACCCCAACATAGTTGGGAAAAGGCTAGGCAGGTGATGATGAGTATTGCATTTGAATTTGACAGTGTAAATAAAAACCGGCCAAGTCGGACTCGTACACGAAGGGTTCCGCTGTCGCGCGCAAACGCCAAAAAAAAAACTTTTAAAAATTATTATTATTATTTGGTGTAGCAGCCAGAGTAATTCACACAGATGTGAACATTTTTAAGCAGTTTCCTCTTAAGAGCGTGCTCACATATTTTGGGCGTTTGACCAAAAATACGTACTTTTCCAAGTCCTCGATATTTGTTATATAAAGATAATGGCATAATATTTCAATGAAGAATCATAAATCTGGCTTTGTTTTAGTCCGTAGATTGATTAGAATTTTGTTATAATAGTTAATATTACGAGAAATAGCAATTTTCCGACAGCCAATTTCAAGCAAACGTTAAACATTAGGTTTTCTCCTGCCATTTGTATCAAACTGGTAACACGAAAAAATCTAAAAAAAATATATATGTACTGGTCATATAGTTCTCAAGGTTGTAGATTGATTAGAATATTGAAATAAAAAATGAATCGACGCAAAAAAAAAACGATATTCAAAAGCAATATTGATCTAAAATGTATGCATTTTCAGCGTCCATTATATTCCAAATAAACTCAATTTTATTAAATAAATTAATATGATATAAAACTTCGATCTACAACGAATACGTTTTATTAGTTTTAGTTTGTCAATATAATAAGACAAAATTACAATAAATAAAATTGGAGAACTATAATTCTGCGTCAATTCAGCTCGCACCTCAGTCTCATGTCAGTCTCGTCTCTTATTTTCGTCAATAACAATCGACAATCGTCCGGAGATCAATATTATTATCGAGTCGTGTAGGCCGGTCGAAAAAATTTGATCCAGGAAGTAAAAATCAAAAATTTGCATAAAATATATAACAGCCCTCTTAATACGGTTCAAAATATACGGTGACAGACGGACAGACAGGTAGAGCCTTAGTCATACTCGTAGGGTTGGGTACGAAACCCTAAAATGATAACATTGTTTGGGTGCCGATAAAAGCAACAGTCGGTTTTATACCGTTTCGTATTTCTACAACAGCAATTCAATATATTTTTGACTAGTGGAAGTCACGCGGTTTCACCCGCGTAGTTCCCGTTCCCGTGGGAGTACGGGGATAAAATATAGCCTATGTTACTCAGGGTGAATGCAGCTTTCTAATGGTGAAAGAATTTTTGAAACCGGCGCAGTAGTTTCTTAGTTTATTCATTACAAACATACACACACACAAAAATACAAATCTTTCCTCTTTACGTATAATATTAGTGTAGATCGCGCAGCGACAATTTTTTTTTTAATTTCCATCGATACACACGTTTTTATCTTAATTTGACGTATAATTAGTGTAACATTTATTAATGTAAGACATATTAAGGAGTTTAAGAACCGGCCTGTATAATAAATAATGAATTTTATTTGACAATGGAGATCATATATAAATATAATTTGAACCTTATCCTAAAACATATACGACCACATACGACGAAAGATCGGAATTCAACTACTAAACGAGTTATTTAACCTGCCGCCGGCGATGTATGGAATACGAAATTACTTTAAACATACTTGTACATTAGCAATATCTTCACATCCGTTATAGCAAGAAATACAAGAATTACCTACTTCATGTTTAAAAGTGCTAATATTTATACGTATTAGGTTACTGGTCTAGTGGTCGCATGAGGTACTGGGTTCGATTCCCGGATCGGACTAAGTGGTAATGAGTTTTTCCATTAGGAATTTCTCTGTAACAACCGCTGAGTCTGGATTTGTGCCCAGTTGATGGCAATAGGCTCATCCGCTATTAATTACTTAAACGACATACCTTTTGTTTTTGGATGGTAAATCATCAAATGACTCCTCCCGCTCTGGGCGGAGCAGGAGGGAGTGTCAGACTTTTACTGACTAAAACCCATCCATGTTCCTTCATCGCCCTTTGTGTTCCGGGGCCACGGTATCTCTTTCGAACAGTCCCGCAACCCCGGCAGGTCCCGCAGCCCCGGCATAAACGATATACCTAACTAGCGAAATGTGGGCGTACTGTCCGGTTCACCTCTGCCTAACTCTTCGGGAATTACAAGGCGTGATGTTAATTTATGTATAAGCTGGTGTATTACGCAGGTAACGGTATTGCATGCAATCATTTATAAATGCAATGCAATGTTTAGCCGAGTGGTATCCGGCAGAGTAGAATAGAACCAACCCATTACACTCACGGGACTAATGTCTGAGGCATAACACCTTACGCCTCCGTAGACCAGAGAATGGGCAGCAGCGTTTTCTGTTAGTCTTTCATCACTGCGATCTCCAATCCGCCTGCCAAGCGTGGAGATTACGGCAAATTCCTCCCATCACGGGAGAGGCTTATGTCCAGCTGTGGACGTTATGGGCTGATGTAGTAGTGTAGTATTTATAAATGATAATAGATCGTAGATTACAGGGAATCCCCCCCAGTTCAAGAGCTGCAATTGTTTTTTACCTTGACTCAGACAGAAAATTCAAACCTGTATTGTGAGTAAAATGTAATTAATTACTACCTATGTATAACAACAGGTTGTTCTGCTGCGTACACACGGCGACACGACAAGCTTTATATTTCCAGTGTAACATGGCCTCGTTATGTATGGATTTTCTGTATAATGAGAGATCCGCATTAACTGGTGTTGCATACTTGATTGGTCGCCGTCCTTACAGAACAAAAATCGATGATCAATTCTATATCCATCTCAAATATTTAGGAACCTCACTGTGGACCTCACGCAATACGCGGCTGGGATCACGACTTGTCGCATTCTCGAACTAAACTGGTCGTGCGCCCAATCGACCAAATTTGTCCCTGGTTTCGACTAAAAGTCGCTTCTGCGGCCAAAAATCGTGTAGTGTATGATAGTGAAATAGAATATCTGGTTATGGGTTATGTATATTCAACAGTTCCAAAATAGACCTGCGAACGAAATCACTTTTGATTTCACTGAGTACCTATATTCCAGTTTTTTTTTTTGCAAATGACTCGAATATTTAAACCATTCTACCTCTGCTAATTATATCGTTAACTTGGTATGTTAAGGTGAATAACATGTTGTCACAATGTTGTGGTCTGTTAATTATTCTAAAAGGACCAACTAAATAAATATGTACGGTCGAACAAGTTATTTGGTATAAGTACAGTTTAACCCACAAATTACTTTGTAAAATGTAAACCAAATAGCTTGTATATAGTGGCATAACGTAGTTATAGATAGTGGCATAACGTGGGTATACTATTATTAGATACACCTCTGCCTAACCCTTCATAGGTTACAGGCGTGATGTTGTGTTACGATAAAACGTGTTTTATTTAGCTTTTGCCCCTATTCGTGTATTCGGAAACTATTCCTATATCCTATTTCCTAACCGAGGTTTACCTTTGGGCCAAGTATCATCGAATTCCGTCCAGCTGTTGCAACAGCAATCTTTTATTTTCAAATTAATAGCCTATAATTGTTCATTTATAGCCTGGTTTGAATAATGCACTTTGTTAGGAGCCTTAAAACTCGGGAGGCGCAGCGCAGCACATTTGAAGACAACAATTTAATAATTATAAACCTTAACTACCTTGCTATACGGTCAATATAAGAATAAATCCGCACGCGGTACTCGGAGCGTCCTCAAGCTACTACAAGAGCATGCGCGCGACCGTATATCAAGGTAGTTAAGGTTTATATTAAATTGCTGTCTTCAAATGCGCTCCGCTGCGCCTCCAGCGGTGTGTGCTGGGCCTAACTCTTACTTTTGCACTATTACTATAATTTGAAATCAATACGTGTATCGATTATTTGTTGAACTCGTCATTGCAATGGGCATTGAAACTTTTTTATGAAACGAAAGATCGAATCGTTGTCGAGCGACGATCGACGATACGATTATTTTAGCCAGTTGATGGCAATAAGCTCGCCCAAACAAACAAAACTGGGAAAATTCTGGGTATGCTGGGGTTTTATTAGTAAGTATATTTAGGTTCGGCATTCTGCCCATGTCTTTGAAGCGAAAGCTGTTTGACATGTGTATTCTTCCCATCTTGACCTACGATGCACAAACTTGGTCTTTGACTAACATCCAAAAGTCCAAACTCAAGGTTAGCCAACGTGCTATGGAGCGCAGTATCATCTTAGGTGGCAAATTAACAGATCGTATTCGTAACACTAGACTAGGAGGAACTCGTGGCTAAATAATAACAGCCGCTCGGGTCGATCTTTAGGTTAAGCCGTGCTTGCCTAGGTTGGTCTGTGGATGGGTGACCACCCATTACATACCGAGTTTCCTCCGTGCCTCGGAAAGCACGTTAAGCAGTTGGTCCCGGTTGTCATTTGTAGATCTTTGACAGTCGTTACAGGTAGTCAGTGGCCCAAAAAGTCTGACAACCAGTCTTACCAAGGGGTATCGTATTACCCAGTACTAACTGGGTTGTGGAGGTCAGATAGGCAGTCGCTCCATGTAAAATACTGGTATTCAGCTTCATCCGGTTAGACTGGAAGCCGACCCCAATAAAACTTGGGAAAAGGCTAGGCAGATGATGATTCGTAACACTAGACTGCGCTCCAAAACGCAAATCGTTGACGTGACTCATACATAAGGCTGCCTAACTTAAATGGGGACAGGACATGTCTGTCACATGCCGAACGAACTGTAGGCCCGAGGCTCAGGAATGGTGCCCTGAAACAGTGACACGGGGTCGCGGCAGACCGCGAAGGAGATGGGGGGACGAACTAGGTGTTTTCCTTGAGAATTGGAAAGAAATAGCACAGAATCGTGACCGTTGGAAGGAATGGAGGGAGGCCTTTGCCCAGCAGTGGGACAATACAGGCTAGATATAATAATATTTAGGTTGAGGCGACTACAGGAGCTAAATTAGCAACTCTATTTGTGGTGGTTCAAACTTCCTTTGAAATACTGTTAGAATAAAGTTCTAATCAGTTTGGACTACAAAGTGGTTGTTACGTCAGTCACTGCGGGCCGAATACTGCGAAATCAGTGTTTTTTTTTTTTTGATTTACACCAATCTATTGATTGGACTAAAAAAATAAAACACTATTATGCTATAATATGTTACTTGTAGAATTATTTCCCAAAAAAATCAGAATGATCGCATGTATTTTAGTGTGGTTTTTACTCGTTACTTATAAGAATTTTTTAGAGATAAGTTCGTGATTTTTTTTTGATCGAGTAAAATTAGTTGTATTATGTTTTTAAAACACTATCATACTAGCGTATAATCCTGAAGAATATCATATATTTTTCTAGTTTTGTTAATTGCAGGGAATCATAAGCTTTTTGCATTATAAAACTCGCGTTTAGCTCCTGTAGTATCCTTATGGTATTTATTTATGGATCTTTGTTACCTGAAACAAATGGTTTATTTGCTGCGAGTTCCGACTCATCATATTGAGACCTTCCTTATGGAAGAATTTTGGTCGAAGGGTGTCGTCTATCGGCGATTCCGCGGAAGGCTACGCGACACCACGCAGCGCAACATGACGCCGTCTCTTCGTGTACATTAGTTTAATTAGGTTTTTGTAGTTATATAAATATGTATGGTTAGTCTGTAAGGTATATGTTATGGGTCTTTTGTTACCTGAATTAAATTATATATTATATTATTTATTTATTTAGGTACTTACCTCTGCCCAACCCTTTGGCATTATAGGCGGCTGTAGTGTGTGTCACTTGTAATGACTCAAAAGATAAGACGACGAATGAATCATCTAGCTTGAAAGGTTTAAGTAATTGCTATCTGTAATTGATGGTTTCTAATGAAGAATTTGTAAACAATAGGTCGAGGTTGCATAAACATTGATAACAGCGATTGGCGGTCAATTACAAGAAGCAGGACGATTGTATTTAATAGTTATTTATGCAACTGTTGTATAATAAGGGGTGATAATAGTATCACATGAGTGTTTTAATACCTAACTATGTACAGTTGCATACAAGATTTTATAAGGTTATCTACTTCCATGATATGAATCCTCCATAGAAGGTTCTGAAACCATAGGGTGTTGTAGTGTTGTAAGAAAGAAGTCTGTGTAAATTTATGGAAAGCTTAATTGTAAGCTTAATTGTTTAAGCTTAATTTAGTATTTAATAAAAACAAACTATGTATAGGTAATAATAGAATTATTTATTGTAATAATTATTTACATTTTGGATCATATAATTATTAAAATGCACAAAACTTGTATCACTCATTTTTTGTAAACAACAAAGTACATACTTAATCGAACAAAAATGGCGGGATACGACGTGAATTCGAATTAACCAATAAGTTTTTTTATCTACACCCATGCTATAAATCCTCTATAAAGGTATCTGAAACAGTTAGCTTATGGCCAACATTAAAACAGCCAGTGTCATAATAACCATTATAACACCCAAACGGGTGTTATAATGTTGTACTGAATTTCATTATGCAACTCGTTTTAAAAAAAGAACATCGAATGTGGTAGTGAATCGAACGTCTAGCACGTGCGATTCACTACCACAGCGCCGTAATAAAAAAAAAAACTTATAGGTTAATTCGAATTCACGTCGTATCCCGCCATTTTTGTTCGACATTTGGATATTAGTATTGCATTATGTACTTTGTTGTTTACAAAAATGAGTGATACAAGCTTTGTGAATTTTGATAATTGAACAATCCAAAATGTAAATAATTATATTACTTCTTATACACGGTTTGTTTGTATTAAATACAAGCAATTAAACTTTCCATGAATTTACATAGACTTCTTAGAACACTGCAACACCTTATGGTTTCAGAACCTTTTATGGAGGATTCATATCATGGATGTAGATAAAGTCTTGTATGCAACTGTACATAATTAGGTATTAAAACACTCATGTGATACTATTATCACACTCGGCTTCGCCTCGTGTGATAAACCCACATTCGTGTTTTAATACCCCTTATTATACAACAGTTGCATAAATAACTATTATAATTACAGCGCTGTGGTAGTGAAACGCGCGTGTATGACTATGTTCTTTTTTTAAAACGAGTTGCATAATGACATTTATCTACACCCATGCTATAAATCCTCTATAAAGGTATCTGAAACAGTTAGCTTATGGCCAACATTAAAACAGCCAGTGTCTTAATAACCATTATAACACCCAAACGGGTGTTATAATGTTGTACTGAATTTCATTATGCAACTCGTTTTAAAAAAAGAACATCGAATGTGGTAGTGAATCGAACGTCTAGCACGTGCGATTCACTACCACAGTGCCGTAATTAAAAAAAAAAACTTATAGGTTTATTCGATTTCACGTCGTATCCCGCCATTTTTGTTCGACATTTGGATATTAGTATTGCATTATGTACTTTGTTGTTTACAAAAATGAGTGATACAAGCTTTGTGAATTTTGATAATTGAACAATCCAAAATGTAAATAATTATATTACTACTTAAACACGGTTTGTTTGTAGTAAATACAAGCAATTAAACTTTCCATGAATTTGCATAGACTTCTTAGAACACTGCAACACCATAAGGTTTCAGAACCTTTTATGGAGGATTCATATCATGGATGTAGATAAAGTCTTGTATGCAACTGTACATAATTAGGTATTAAAACACTCATATGATACTATTATCACACTCGGCTTCGCCTCGTGTGATAAACCCACATTCGTGTTTTAATACCCCTCATTATACAACAGTTGCATAAATAACTATTAGTACTATTTAAATCAATGCATTTAGTACAACATTATAATAGCCGAGTGCAATTAGACAAAAAATAGGTACTCAAAAGGTGGAACGAAGTTTATAGTGGTCGGATTTTAATGAGACTTTTTTATTGAGTTCATAAAGGAGTGGAGAAAAAAATTAAAAAAATAACTTTCGCCGCTCGCGACTTTTTTTTTTAATTTTCTTTGTATTTTTTTTCGATTAAGTATGTCTAACTTCAAATTCGACGAATTCATTTTGTAGCGTAATAGTGTGACCTGCGTGCATCCATTAAATGCTAATTTGGTCGGTTCCTTTGTTCATTGTTGTCGATGTAATGCAATATTTCAAGTATTTTTTGAAAATTTCCTATTTTCTGCAATAATTATTAAAATTTTGGATTTTAAGACCAAGTTTCCTTTTGAAATTGGTGACTGATACTTTTTTATAGATGTAGAAATATTCAAGAAAACCTTGTTTACAAGTGAAGTGACTAAAAATGTATTCACAATTATCAGGAATTCGTCAATATAAAAGTTAAAGGAGGCCATTTTTCTCAAAATATTTCTATGACAGTCAACGTAAATATTATCCTGAAAATATTCTTATTATATCTGCTATCCACAGAAATAAAAGGCTAAATAAAAATGGTGGTATTCGTTAAATTTTGATTGTTGCTGACGAAGGTGGAACGGGGCCGCTGGTAAATTTACAAAAATTATCGTAATTATAACGTAACCATTTCTATAGATTTCTATCTAAGATAAGAGTTGCAAGCTTGGGTCTCTGCGCGCAATTTAATATCAATACCGATACCACTTAAGTTTCATAGCAGTATTTAAAAAAAAATGCTATCATTAACATAGACAATATTCTAACATTTCCGAATGAATTTTAAGTCACTACACTCATGAAAGTGGTCTTCATTAATACTTTCTGGTCCAGTTATCTGTGAAAAAGCATCAGTCACCAATTTCAAAAGAAATCTTAGTCTTAAAATTCGATATTTTAGAAATAATTGCAGAATATAAGAAATTTTAAAAAATACTTGAAATATACATTACATCGACAACAGTGAACAAAGAAACAGACCAAATTAGCGTTTCATGGATGCACGTAGGTCACACTATTACGCTACAATATGAATTTGTCGAATATAAAGTTATTCATAAACGAAAAAAAAACACTACAACTACAAAAGCCCATAACGTCCACTGCTGGACATAAGCCTCTCCCATGGTGGGAGGAATTTGCCGTAATCTCCACGCTTGGCAGGCGGATTGGAGATCGCAGTGATGAAAGACTAAACAGAAAACGCTGCTGCCCATTCTCTGGTCTACGGAGGTGCAAGGTGTTCTACCTCAGACATTAGTCGCCATATACGACACCCGTGAGAGTAATGGGTTGGTTCTATTCTACTCTGCCGGATACCACACGGCTAGAATTCTCTTTGAAAAAAAATATTTCAAAGGAAATTTAAAAAAAAAAAGTCGCGAACGGCAATTTTTTTTTTATCTTTCTTCTCCAGTTCTCTAGGAACTCAATAAGAAAAAGTCCCATGAAAATCCGATCACTATAAACTTCGTTCCACCTTATTGTCTAATTGCAGTCGACTATAACACCCGTTTGGTTGTTATAATGGTTATTATGACACTGGCTGTTTTAATGTTGGCGATAAGCTAACTGTTTCAGATACTTTCATAGAGGATTTATAGCATGGGTGTAGATAAACACTCTTATTTCATTCTTATTCTACCTATCGTATTCTACTGCTACCCAGGGGCCTCTCCCAAGCTGTGCATTAAGAGGGCCCTTCCCGGCTCGTCTATCGTCAACGCGAGCATGATCGAAAAGCTTGTTGTATCCAGAGCCACAGCGGCGATATCCTTCAACTCCCCTGTCTCACCTAGCCCCAACCCCATACTTTACATTGAACGAAAAATAGTGTTCGAAAATGTATAAAACTTGTTCCAGGAAATACGTGTTTTTGAATAAGTTTTCGAAGTTTGTAAAATAAATATTTGTCATTTAGAATCTCCACTACATTTGCAATCTTGCAATCATCAATGCTTCTATCAGGATATTTTCTTTACTTTTACAATTTATGAGTACGCTATGAACGGCCAAAGTTGAGGTAAAATTTGTGCAAAACAGCAATTTTTGGAGGCTTAATACTGAATGTATTTATTTTCAGTAATATTTACATTATTTACATACTAACACTAAAATAAAAATATTTACAAGTATCAAAAAGGGTTACAGGGCGTCGAAAAATTCGTCCACGTCGCTGTCAACAGGAAAAGTGCCCAGAAGGCTAGCAGCATTGCCACGTTGGATGGCAATGCTGATTCTTTGGCCAAAAAATAGGCCCGCCCTCTGGTCACGTGAACAGTCGACCAACCGTTTGGCGATTTCTTGAAAAACTAGGTGGGCACTCGGACCCCATGGCCCTAGTGTTTCAACCCCAAACGGCTCAAACACATAATTACCAATTAAATTATTGTATTTGCGCCGTTTGAGGTTTTCAGCACCTGCAGCAGCCGCCCCAGCGCAGCACACTGTGCTAGGAAGATGGGATGGCGCAAGGGTGTCGACGCAAGTTGCGTCCCACACCAAAGGCCTGAGGTGTAGTACCTATGTATGTACTTAGTAGGTAAGATCTATGTTATAAGATGTATTCTATTAGTATTAAGAGAGTAGTATTAAAGGCTAATTGATCGGTAACGGTTGTTTCAATAATACGAGTTCCCTACATGGCGACCCTTGCCAGTTATGGGGCGCGTGACGCGATCACTGTTGGCTTAGTGTTACGGCTCCGAAACATGTAGAAAAAAAAAAAAACAGATAATAATGGCGTAATACATATAAAAGTATTTTTGTTTATTAAATTCGGGAAAAATCGGTGCACAATGTGTCGATCAAACGTGGAAAAGGAGACTGTCTTCTTAAACCAGAATGCTGCGGGTTCGAACAATGCCCATGTCGAAGAAATGAAGATGCACATGTCAACTATCAGTATTGTGTTGCTGGTAATTTGTACACTTTTGGGTCTTGGCGCAGCGTATTTTGTGTATAAGCAATATAAAAAGTGCCACCATTCATGGATCAGGGAGCAGATTGCACAAAATAATTTTCGGCGATCGTTAAACCGTTCCAGAGGGAATCGTGGAGATGATCGAGAGGTTCATGTCCCAATGAAGTAGATGGAAGCAAAAGTGCAAGTGCTTAATTAGTGAATGAGTAGTGCGGTCTCAGTAGTATAAAGTGAGTGAAATAATGAGCGTTAGTGAAAAACAGTTACAAACAAAGTAAGAAGTGACGAAAATACAAGAAGAAGGACCTTCAGGATTTTAATAGTGACTTTAGTGTTTATATTACTAACTGTGTAAATGTGTTTCAATTTCACCTTCTGAGTTGTGTTTACTATAGCGAGCAATTGCATTCCAATGTATCAACTTACGTTATTGTCCCCTACTACGGTAACTCACTACAAGAATGTGGTATGTAATTTAAATAATAATATATAATTGTAAGTCAGGGAATGGAAGAAGAATTACTTAAATGTTTAGACGAGCTTACTATAATAAGGAAATATCTAGTTAAGAAAGGAAAGTCTCGATTTAAGGAAAATATTGTAAAAAATAAATTAACAGAGACAGAAATAATATTTGAGAAAAGTAATAAACTAATACAGTTATTGACTACTAAGGCAGGAATAAAAACAGATATTTTGACAAGACTAACTTCATTAAGAGATGAAATAAAATCGTGTTATTTACGAATAGTAGATTTATGTTCTGAAACGAGGGAAGATAGTAGTAGTGGAAGTGAATTTTGTGACGTAGACTCAAATCTAGAAGTAACCATGGAATTCGATTTAAAAACCGCGTGTAGTTTGATTCCTGTAATGAACAGTAAAGAAAATAACATCAAAAGTATCATTGATTCTGTAGAAATGTATGCAGATATGTTATCAGAAGCAGGGAAGACATTACTTATAACATTTGTCTTGAAGAGTAGATTGTCAGAAAATGCTAAATTACGAATGAACAACAGTTACACATCAGCAAACGATCTTGTAAGAGACTTACGTTCCGTCTTGTTACCAAAAAAGTCATTCACTGCAATACAATCGAGGTTGCAAAACACAACACAAGGCTGGCGCACTATCGACCAGTACGGCACGGAAATCGAAAAACTATTCACCAATCTTACAATATCGCAAGCAGATGGTAATTCTCAGAATTATGCTATACTAAAACCTTTAAACGAAAAGCAAGCAATTAAACGATTCGCAGATGGCTTGAGTGATTCTCGGCTCAGTACAATTATTGCTGCACGTAACTACAACAGTTTGAAGGACGCAATCCAGGCGGCGAAGGACGAGGAGTTGGCAGTGGCATCAACTTCCAGAGATGAAAATGTCATGCAGTTTTCATGTCGCGCTAGAGGTAAGTTCCAAGCTAATAATTTTCGCCGAGGGCAATCCTATAATCGTCAACCACGAGGACAGCGAGGATACTATCATCAGAACTCCAATAATCATGACGGAAGGAATTACAGACAATCGCGTGGACGATCATTTTATCGTTCCCGAGGAGAAACTCGAGGTTCATTCAACACAAATCGTGGACGAGATTACCAGGTATCTAGCAAAAACCAATCGAGTTACGAAACTCATGGTAGTGGTAATAGTAATGATAATCGTGTGTTTTATACGGATCAATCTAACAACGGCGAAGCTGTGAATTCAGAATCAGAGGAAATGCAGTTTTTTCGATCAAAAACATAACATTTTGGCGTTGGCAGGCAAAGCAAAATTTATAACCTTATATTTTGGCAATAGAAAATACTTTTGGTTAGTAGATACGGGAGCATCCATTTCCATAATAAAGAGAGTCGCGTTACCAAATAACATTGCCATAATTAAAGATGAGACTATCATAAATGGTATTGCGGGCCAAACTCAAGCAACTGGATTTATTAATCTTAGCCTGACTCATCGTGATGAGCAACAATACGCTGACTTTAAAGTCAAGTTACATGTTTTCGATAACATGCCATTAAAGGCTGATGGAATTTTAGGTTTAGATTTTCTATGTCATCACGCATCGAATATCAACTTGGAGACTAACATCATCACCTTGTCTAAATATGGAAAGAAATATTATTTAACGCTACGTGACACTGTAGATTATTCAAACGAAGTGTTACACATTCCAGCCAGAAGTGAATCGATTCAATATTTACTCTTGAATAATAACTCAAATAATGACTGTATTATTCATAGCAAGCAACTGACGGAAAATGTATTTTTAGCAGGATGTATAGGAACAATTAAAAATAATAGATTAGCAGTAAAGATATTAAACACCAACGAGCACGATGTTACTTTACCAATGTTTGAACCAGACGTTTTTTCGGTACAAGATTATGATTTATGCGATTTTAAATATAACTGCAACAGTTTAGAGAGAGCAAAAACATTATCAGGGATTTTGAAATTAAATCATCTTAACGTGGAGGAAAGGAAATCAATACAAGAGTTATGTGCTAAGTATTCGGACGTGTTCTTTTTACCCGGCGACAAATTAACAACTACAGACGTTTATGAGCAATCAATAACCTTAAAACCGAATACTAGTCCGGTTTACGTAAAGCAGTATAGGCTGCCACATTCCATGAAAAATGAAGTAAAGAAACAAATACAAAACATGCTTGACAATGATATAATAAAGGAAGCAAAGAGTGAGTGGTCGAGTCCTATTTTATTGGTACCAAAAAAAAGTGGAAACGACAAAAAGTGGCGACTAGTAGTCGATTATCGTAAACTTAATGATTGCATTGTAGACGATAAATTCCCATTACCAAATATTACCGAAATTTTGGACTCACTCTCTGGCTCAGTCTATTTCTCACATTTAGATTTAAATCAGGGTTATTACCAAGTAGCTTTGGATAAAAACAGTAGAGAGTACACTGCGTTCACTACTAACACTGGACAGTACCAAATGAAGAGGTTACCGATGGGACTCAAGACAAGTCCAAGTGCTTTCAGCAGAGTAATGTCAGTAGCTATGTCAGGATTAACTTTTGACCGATGTTTTGTATATTTGGATGATTTGGTAGTTTTTGGTAGAAATTTAGCTATCCATAACAAAAATATGATGGATGTATTAGAAAGACTGAGAAAAATTAATTTGAAATTGAATCCTGAAAAATGTAACTTCTTACAAAAAGAAATTCTTTATTTAGGTCACTTAGTATCACAAAATGGAGTCTTACCCGACCCAGCAAAAATAGAAGTATTACAAAAATATCCCACACCATCCAACACAGATGAAGTAAAAAGATTCGTAGCATTTTGTAACTATTATAGAAAATTTATTAAAAATTTCGCGGAAATAACTTATCCTTTGAACAAATTAACCAGAAAATACGAAATATTTAACTGGACTGATGAGTGCCAAAAAGCATTCGACACGCTGAAGCATGCTTTAACAACACCACCAGTTTTAGAATTTCCAGATTTCTCAGAGGATAATGAATTTGTAATACAAACGGATGCATCAGGTACAGCAGTAGGAGCAGTTTTGTGCAATAAAAATATGAAGCCTGTAGCATATGCAAGCAGACCACTTAATAAAGCTGAACTGAATTATCCAACCATTCAAAAAGAATTAGTTGCCATTGTGTGGGCTGTGAAGTACTTTAGACCATACGTTTATGGTAAAACATTCACAATTATGACTGACCACAGACCATTAATATATTTATTCTCAATGAAAGATCCATCAAGTAGGCTAATTAAACTAAGGTTAGCGCTAGAAGAATACCATTTTAAAATAATATATATGAAAGGTAAAGATAACAGTGTAGCAGACGCGTTGTCTAGAATAATAATAACATCAGATAACTTAAAACAAATGAATGAAGACATTATGTTAGTGATGACTAGGGCGCAGAAACGGCGTTTAGATTTAGGCAATCAAGTAGATGACACACCTGTTCTTAGTAGACCCGACGAGTCGTGGCCTGATCAACCACACGTAGTTGAGGTGCTAAGAGTGCCAAGTGAGTCTATAGAAATGACTTTTATAAAAAATGAAGAATTAATGAAGTTAAGGAGACAAAAAAGCATAGACGCAGAAAATAAATGTTTTATTTACAGTAAACGTAAAAAAACGTTGTACATTAATCTTAACTTTAAAGCACAATTTACGCGAGACGAATTTGTGATTCAGTTAAGAGAATTTTGTAAAAATATGAACATAAAGGAACTATGCATAGTAAAAAGTAGAGAATATGAAAGTTTTATAAAAGACTTATTGAAAGAAATAAAAGATAATACGGATTGGACCGGTCCACGAATATATGTATTAAGAGGAGTTAAAAGAATTAATGATGAGGAGGAAAAAAACTATATTTTACATGATTTTCATCTATTACCAACTGCAGGTCACGCAGGTGTACGTAGGATGACCAATAATATTAAGAGGAAATTTTACTGGCCAGGCTTAGATAAAGACGTACAAGAATTCGTGAGCAAATGCATAAAGTGTCAGAAAATGAAGCATTGTAGATATGTCAAGGCGCCCATGGAGATAACTACAACTGCTTCACATGCTTTTGAAAAGGTATTTCTTGACATTGTAGGTCCATTAGAAAGGGATATTGAAGGAAATTGTTATATTTTAAGCCTGCAGTGCGAGCTAACTAAGTTCGTAGAGGCATATCCATTAAAAAACAAGGAAACGGTAAGTGTAGCTAAAACATTAGTTGATAATTTTATACTAAGATTCGGAATACCAAATACCATTGCTACTGATCGTGGAACAGAATTCGTGTCTTCAGTAATGGAACAGGTATGTAAATTGCTAGAAATAAACAAATTGACATCCACTGCTTATCACCACCAATCTATCGGTGCCCTTGAAAATACACATAGAAATCTCGGTGCTTTTTTGCGAATATATTGTGATGGTAAAAAAGAAACATGGAGTCAGTGGTTACCATTTTGGTGTTACAGTTTCAATAATACTGTTCATACGGAAACAAAGTACACACCTTTCGAACTTGTATTTGGTAGAGCTAGTGTATTACCATGTAGAGTAAGTCAGTCTATAGAACCTTTATATAATCCAGAAAGTTATCCTTTAGAACTTAAGTATAGGTTACAAGTAGCACACCAAGATGCTCGTAAAAAATTAATTTTAAGTAAGCAAAATCGTAAGTGTACTTACGATAAAAAAGTAAACAATGTAACATACAATAACGGACAATTAATTCTTATTAAAAATGAAACAGCTGCTAAATTAGATTCCCAGTGGGATGGGCCATTTGTTATTTTAGAAGATTTAGGTGTTAATGTTAAGATTTTAAAAAGCAACAAACCTTATGTTGTCCATAAAAATAGGACTAAACTATTTAAAACGTAATGAATATATAACCATATAAGCAAAAAAAAAAAAGATTCATTTATAATCAATTTTTTTTTTCTCTCGCCCCCGAGTTGAGGTGTAGTACCTATGTATGTACTTAGTAGGTAAGATCTATGTTATAAGATGTATTGTATTAGTATTAAGAGAGTAGTATTAAAGGCTAATTGATCGGTAACGGTTGTTTCAATAATACGAGTTCCCTACAGGCCTACCCAACTTCTTTTCTACAATTTTTTATTTTTTGCTTCTATAGAAGCCTAGATATAGTGCGATACCTACCAGTGCAAAAAAAATAAAGATATATGTGTAGGTAACAACGGCATAATCACGCACAAGCGTTTGTCAAGATTCTCGCGAAAAGTAGGTATGGCGGGTTGGCCGCTCTTAACACCATGCTTCAATCTTTCGCATCAATTCCTTCCCAGTCACCTTATCATTTATACGACATTAGCTGCTGCCCGCGAAAAACATTACTTAGGCACTTCCCTACTTGAATGTGATTTTGTTAACATTTTTTTGCACGGAACGCTAAACCTTTTCCTGAATAAAAGTTCCGTCAAATCGGTCCAGCTGTATCGTCGAACTCTATTATATGAATATCAACCCGCGTAGCATGACAACCCTAGAAACGAAAGAGAATCGACAAATCTTTTGTTCATCTGTCATTTTGTCGATTCAATGACAGATGAACAAAAGATTTGTCGATTCTCTTTCGTGTCTACGGTGGTCATGCTAAGCGGGCAATAGACTACTGTTGTTTGCGACAGCTTCCGGGAATCGATAGTATACTTGTGGTACGGCTCATTATATACCGGGAACTGGGAAGGTAATCTACATGGTAATTGTACTAGGAACTCTAGGAAGGCCACTTGTGCACTGTGTGTGCTGGGAGCCTGGGACACTAGAACAAAAGTTTGAATCGCAAGATACCCCATGTGGCTTGTACAGAAGCCAGCACATTAAGCTACAATATATTGAATAGATTTTCAACTTTATCACTAAAGCATTAGGTTTAAGGTTGATTGAGAAAATTTGACAGTTTCGGGTAGCTTGATATTCTGACGTCTGTACTTATATTGTGGAGCAACTCTGTACTTATATTGTGGAGCAACTTCACACTGAGAAGAGTAACCTCGTATGGAATGGAAGATACGTTTTTCTCTACCGAAACGTCGTTTATTGACTTAGTAGTAGGATGAACCCTACGAGTACGACTTACACTTTTCACGAGACATTCTCGTGACAAAAATGTCGAGAAAGAGTTATTGTTAAAGCATGGGTGGTAAAAGTTCGAAAAGTAGGAGAATAAACAACAATGTTTCGAAAAGTAGGAGAATAAACAACAATGTTATGTGTGTCTATGTAATACCACATTTCAATCCGGAAGACAACGACACGGCTTGTCGACGTTGTCGGAAATAGACATGGTAGTATTACAGTACAGGCTAGAGGAAATTATCCCGCGAAAACGTACAACACTATATCCTATTAAACTGAGTAGCCCAAATTGTGATGTCATCACGAAAATATGTATGTTCCAAGTATTAGGGTATTTATTGGTATTTTCGGATACCCTTGGACGTGCGGAATCTACTTTTTTGTGACGTCAATATTTGGACCACCCAGTAGGTATGTCCTAACCAAGTTCATGGTCTACTTGTATACCGATTATTTTTCTAAATCAGTAGGCAACCGACCGACTGAGTTACTTTCGCATTTAAAATATTAGTATAAAAGTATCAAGAGGTAATTCGTGGGAAATACCCTTTATACTACACCTGCTTGGAAAGTACCTTGATACTTTATCAAAGGACATTGACCAAAATCAGAGTCGCTTTATATTAAAAGAGTATGGCCATAAAAATAAACTCATAAATTATAAAATATTTTTTTAACTTCTCATAATTCACTTGAACGAAATCGTATGTGGGGTTACTATTTTGTATTTTATTAGCTACAGTATTGGATTTTATTGCTTACTTTTTAAAATGGCGTATTTCGGTAAAATCAATGTTGCCAATTTATTAAAACCTGGGACATAATCCGTCACTCAGTTTTAAAAATAAATTCAACTCTGACTTTATCCTCGTTATTTATATTTTTAATTAGCACAATTGAAATAACATATTTTCTTAGTTCACATCCTATAGATAATATTACTTTGCTAATTAAAAATATTTCTTTAGTTGACAGTCAGAGTGATTTATATTGACTGTTGGTAACACTATCACAATGTGATATGTGAACTGTCTCTGTCAATTTGTCAAACAAACAAAACAACACCGAACTTTTGTTTTCACTTGTGCATCGATAGTTGTTGAGTTTGTTGTGCTTATAAATAACTTATCATTGCGTACTGTTCGTGTCTTATGTCAATTCAAGTCATACTGTTGTAATGGGCTGCTGCTTTTAGTGGAAGGCTCGTTACAAAACTAACCTCAAAACTGAACAGAAAATCAAAGAACAACTAAAACCCCCACAAAATAAATGGATTTTTTTTTTCCTTAGAAAGTACGACATCACCCCTCTTTTATATTCAATTTATGCTATCATACAAAAAGTTTTGATGCGCAACGGCGGTCAGTAGAAAAATGGGCATTCTCCTTTACGGTAGAAAGTACGTCATTGCATATCGAACAAATATGCGGGGAGAAAACGCATCTGAGCGGGAGAGAAAAATGTATGAAAATCCATTTCTTATGTGGTTTTTCTTTTTTAATTTTGGGTAAGACTATGCGCCGGTAACCTAAATATCAAAAGCCAAAAAGTTTTTACAGTGAGTTTTTATCTCCAAGTTCGCAAAATGACACTGGCCACTAGCTGTGTGTTGGATGGTGTCGGGCTGGCCTGGCAGTGCGACCCTGCGGCGGCAGGATAAACAATTTGAAAAAAGAACATGTGAAAATTGCAGACGCCATTGGCGCTATTTCCAATTTGTGTGTTGTTTGAGGATTCAGTTTTCGTAGAAATTTCAATTAGTAAAGATTTCGTTTTTTATTTTCCTCGTAGGTGTAGTATAAAGCACTATGTATCACTCGAGAGAAAGTGCGATTCCCGATCTCGGGACGACACCCTCGACGGTAATCGGTCACTTTCTCCTCTCGGTGAACAATGTACTATTGTTCGGTACTGGACAGATTCTTGGATTGGACAGATTAGTTAGTTCGGCAGATTCGCTACTCGACTGATTCGTGGATTCGTCATATTCTAGAGTTCGACGGATTAGCTATACGACAGAAAATGAACAGTTGTGCACAAAAAGATTAAACAAAAAAACAGCCTTAGCAGGGTATACCTACTTATTTATAATTTTTCTAAATCTATGATTTACAACTACCAGTATGGATGTTGTCCTTGTGCAATAAAATAGTTCGATAAAAATACCTTAATAAAAACTGTCTGAAATCAATACTTATTACTTATTCAACGCTCCGATGCATGTGACATATGACCATAGAACTGCATACGTCTGATGAGTTGAGGGAATGCGGTGTTTCTGAAAAACCATGTCCCTCTGTTTGAGTCTCCAAAGTGACCAAACACCTGTACTTCTGGCGTGGTTACCTTCTGCGTTGGGCCTAACTCATTGAACACATAGAATTCGAATCAAATAAATCTTATAAGTAAGCGTTGTGGCCACATCTGCATGGCTGATCGACAGCTTTGCCAAATTATAGAGATTTGAAAACGGATAAAATTGAATAGGTACATTCATGTTTTTGTATCAAACACAATATAACTTTATATAGGTAATGAACTCACAAAAGAACCATATACTCGTAAGTACCTACATGATGCCATTTGAATACTTAGGGACAAAGTCCGCATTGAAATTGTCGAGTACGGGTAAATTTTATTGGTTAATTATTTTGAGCTTTAAAGATTTGTTTGTAAAAGTTATATTATTTTGACTTGTACAACGCAGTGTAACATGGTAGCGCAACTCTTTGGCCCAGCGCACACCGCTGGAGGCGCAGCGGAGCGCATTTGAAGACAACAATTTAATATAAACCTTACCTAGGACCTTGATATACGGTCGCGCGCATGCTCTTGTAGTAGCTTGAGGGCGCTTCGAGTACCGTGTGTGAATTTATTCTTATATTGACCGTATATCAAGGTATTTAAGGTTTATATTAGATTGTTGTCTTCAAATGCGCTCCGCTGTGCCTCCACCGGTATGCGCTGGGCCTTTAGAGATTATCGAATGGACCAAATAACAGAAAATGACCCAGACAAGGGGTTCAGCTATTTGATTTTAAATGGGGGTTTTGCAAGTCCTAATGTAGACTTTGCTTTGAAACGGATTAAAGAGAGTGCACGTGTAATTTTGTATTATTGCCTAATCCAGTTTGATCAGTAGTATTTCATACTGACACGATTTCGTAAAGACGCCATAACATCAAGCTACTACAATCTGTCAAATTTCTTTATCAGATTTTCAACTTTATCGCTACAGCATTAGGTTCAAAGTTGATTGAGATAATTTCAGAGTTTGGGGTAGCTTGATGCGCTGTCTGTACAGTCCAGCAACAGTTATTTTCCCGCTTACATAGCCCTTATGACAACGACACATTAAAGATCACTCTAATCATCTGCATAGTCTTTTCCTAACTATCTTGGGGTCGGCTTCCAGTCTAACCGGATGCAGCTGAATACAGCGACTCAGACCTCCACAACTAGGGTTACCATCCGTCCGGATTAGTCCGGACATTTAGACTCTTGTCCGGCCCTTTAATTTGTCCGGATTTTTTAAAATTAAGATGGAATATGAGTAAAAACTACATATTAAGTAAGTTAATATTAAATCAGTCTTTCAACAAACAATCAACTTTGTGATAAATCTTCTATTGCGAAATTTGCAAACAATCAACTAGTTTAAAGATTAAACAATTTCTTCAATCAAAACAAAAATAAATAGAACAATATCAATAACATGCCTAACCTACCATACCACTGTAACTAAGTGGGTAATGTTTCCATTTTGTGACCTAAATGTCCGGACTTTTATCGAAATATCCGGCTTTTTATCAGGACTTTTCAAATTCCTAAATGGTAACCGTATCTACAACCCTGTTGATACTGGGTAATACGATACCCCTTGGTAAGACTAGTTGTCAGATTTTTTGGGCCACTGACACCTGTAACGACTGTCAGAGATCTACAAATGACAGCCGGGACCAACAGCTTAACGTGCTTTCCGAGGTGCGGAGGAAACTCGGTATGTAAGGGTAGTCACCCATCCACAGACCAACTTAGGCAAGCACGGCTTAACCTAAAGATCGACCTGAGCGACTCTTATTATTTAGCCACTGTACTGCTAAATCAGAGGTAAAAAACGGAATGACAGAATAATGGGATCGCCCATTATACTAAATAAATAAATAATAAACCATTTATTTCATTCTGGTAACATTTCAGGTAACAGACTCTTTTCATGGGAGTGGTACCAGTGGGCAAGGGGGACCCCCCTCCCTCCACCCCCCTCCACAACGCGCGAGGTGAGCTCCGTCGCATGCATTTGACAATTTGACGCATTCACTTCGACAGTTTACAATCTGACTAGGCAGATTACAAAATGACGGGTTTTATATTACAACGCCGACCTAGACATAATCATAACAAGTAACTTAAAACTATGTTAGGAGCACTTCACTTGCCCTTTGCCATTTCGTTTTTAATTTGAATGTTGATTATGGCAGTTCACAAAAGAATCATTGGCCAGAAACAGGCCACAGCTGTCTTGTTATTATCAGAAAATTATTAGGTATTGGAGCGATAGAAAAATAACCGTTTATATTTTAGTGAACGATTATCTGTTTGGTCATCATGTCATCAATTAATTGAACATCGAAACAAGAGAATATTTATGTCGTTCGTTTTAACAGGTCATGTTGCGGTCTAAAAGTCAAGATTAACTATCTAATTAAAGGATAAGCCAGATATGGATATCATTTAAGAAGAAACAGGGATAATAAAATGGCCGCTTAGGGCGGCTCCCCGAGCAAATGACCTTGAGCGAGCAGTTTTTCGGAGCCTACTCCTCTTTATCCAAAAGAAATACCAACTAATAAAAAATACATTAAATTACTACATATCCTTGACTCCAAAATTGTCGTTTCATATTTTTTTTTAAGTTGCTTAATGTTTAATAAATCCCCTCACAACGAAACCATAGAAATGAGAAATAATGATTTATAAAATGCTACTCCTCGTAAAGTAACCATTATTTTGATTTGCTACTTATACTAATGGATATGCAATTTAATAATGAACATAATTGTCGTTTTATTTTTTCCAAAAGACGTAAGTTTGATTTTATAAAGAATAAAAACCACTCATTTCGCACAATTCGGCCTGCAGTGACTGACTTAACGACCAATTCGTAGTGCAAGCTGATTAGAACTTTATTCTAACGGTATTTCAAGCGAAGTTTGAACCACCACAAATAGAGTTGCTAATTTTGCTCGGGGTACCGCCTTAAGCAGAATTTTAATGTAAGTACACTAATATTTTTGCACCTAAGTAATAAACTTAAAAACCACCAAAAATTCTTTCACCATTAGCAATAATACCGCACATGCGCGTCCGCGTATGCGCTTTGTATAATTGATTTCGTGTAATTTCACATTTTGTAATTAATCTTTAAATGAATTAAATAAATAAATAAATATTGCTAGACATTACACACAGCGCCATCTAGTGCCACACTAAGCAACGAGGCTTGTTTTGTGGACACCAGATAGTTGATATACTACATAGATACATTTTGTTTGTAAATATATACTTATTATACATCTATACATCCATGACTCAATTGATAATTTCTTTTGACATTTACTTATTTATTCGGGATCGTTTGTGTATTTTGACTTGTTAATTTAATCTAAGTAGTTTAATTCAATAATATTTTAATGCAATTTTAATGTACCATGTACCATCCCGGATGGGCCGCTAGTATGCTATTAAATATGAATCACGATAAAATTCATGAAATAGTCACACAATTAATATTATGAATTGTCACTATTTTACGAATTGTGAAAACTGTGGAGCCCTCAGGAGGCTTCTGGGGGTCTAAAATGGCCGCTTAAACAGAATCGTTATGTGAATCACGTTAAAAAATTAAAATTCTTAAAATGGACTTTATGACTATAGACAAAGTCCATTTTAAGAATTTAATTTTTTAACGTGATTCATGCTAAGATTCTGTGTAGATTCTGCTAAAGCGGCCATTTTAGACCCGCTGGATCCACCACGCACAATGGACATGTCCACATACGTAACGACTTACAATATTTTAGAGATAAAGCACTTTTTGAGTGATGTTTTGCAATTCAATTCTGATCATTCAGGTTATGAGCATTTCCGGGGGCCTATCCTAAATGTACTTATGTGGTCAGAATTCTTATATTGATTATTATCATTTTATGCTAATGATGCAGTTAAATTGGACTATTGTAGTCCGTTTTAAGCAGAATTGATGATAAACCTAACTGAACACCAACTGGCATTTATTTTTTATGGATGGTTTGGTGTTCTGAATTTAAATTAATTTCTTTTAGAAGGTATTACTTACTGGTAAAAATTGTACTAAATTATACCATTCAAGTGTCTTACAAAAAATACTGGCACAATCTAAACTAGGGGGTCGCGGCCCACAGGTTGAAAACCACTGATCTGAGCAATACATCAAAAACTTTTTGTGGTTGATGGGAATATATACATATTTAACTCAAATATATATTAGAAATAATCAAGTCACTTACCATCTCCTTCATGATGATAATGTTTTCGTTCGTATCAAGCTTTTGAAAGTAGAATATTATTGGAGTTTCATATTGTCCAATGTCCGGTGAACTGAAGGAGACCACAATATCTTCCAGCAGTCGGTTTCCTACAACACAAAAGGTCAATTAATAATAAGAAATTTAGTTTTTAGATGTTTCTCATTACTAATTTAAACAAATAAACAATGTTCCATTTAATGTTTAGGACTTTAGAATTTAATAATGACCAACTAATTGCTTTTTCAATTATTGACTCTAATTTAACAACCACTTACAGTACAAAGAAAAATATTTTTTTTTAAATTATAATATAATGTTAGCCCTGCAAGGTCTGGAATCAAAGTGATATAAAAACGAAATAGAGCGAGCCGCGAGCGGGTCTTCCCCTCATATACACTAGTCTAGTATCTATTAAAGATGGCAACATTGTATCATTAGGCATTGTTGCTATACATTGTTGTTGATTATTTTGTTAATACTGGGTTTAAAGCATTGACTTAAGAAGTAGATGGACTGGAAATACCTACAAAAAAAAGGTGCCACAAAATTTCTCATAAAATGGCTGCCAATGATAGGGATGTACCAATTATGGAATATAGTGTTACTATAACAAGTATCGATACTAATACTACATAATAGTTTTACGAGTCTTACTAGATATCACGTTGGAATCATATTTATAATTTACTAAGCACTTCGCTTGCGAAAATTGTGATAGCTCGGCTAATTTGCATGGCATCAATATAATTAATATCCTATGTTACTCGGTAAAAATGTAGCTTTATAAAATGGTACTTATAAGAATTTTTAACAGTAGTTCTTGAGTTAAATCGTAACAAACACACAAACAAAAAAGCAAATCTTTCCTCTATATTATTATAGCATAGATTCTTACAGTCTGTTGTAACAAAAAAATGAGAAAGTTTAATGCTCCTCTGATATAATGTAGTATTTTTTCTGCACAGAATTTATAAACAATTTTAGTCGCATCACTTTTGCGCTTTCGCTTATTTTATATCTGGTCTGTAGCTTCTAGTAGGTATGCGGACTAGGTTTGCCAGATACAGTGATTTCATTTCCTGGCCAAAACGAAGGATACTAATTTGGTGGGTACGAAAATAGTTATTGGTCTTTGTAAATTGCATTTCTTGTAATATTTTACAAACATACCAATACACCTAGGTATGTCAAAAATCAACTTACCAGCTTTAATCGCTCATACTATGCATATTATTTTTAAATATGAAAGCACAAACATTAATTGAGTATCGCACCTCGTTTTTAGTTATTCATTAAATAAAACTTCGGTAAAAATCAACATGTGTTTTATTTATTCAATAAACATTTGGTATGAAAACAACAATATGCATATCAAAATAAAACTTACTACCTATTCATTTCTAAACAATGTTAATTTGTTCAAAAACTGCTTTCCGAGCCACGCAGGAAACTCGGTGTGGTCACCCATCCACAGTCCAACCTAGGCAAACACGCACACTTTGCAAGAAGGTCATCGAATCGTAAAACGGTCGACTTCTAAGTAGATGCTTATATACCTCTTTGTGCATTGTTTCCACAATTAGATGGGGTAGCTGCAATGGAGGCATTACAGTAGATGTACAAGAAACATCCGATTTTTTAACGTTGCTCGTCTCACAGAAAACATATGACTCTTGATGTTGTTTTTTGATGGATGCCTGAAAAAAAATAGGAATTTCGTTATGCAATATTTGTTTTGTATTGTGTAACGGGCTGGTGTCCGTAACTCCACGTCAAATTCGTCAGTCAAAACGCGTACCTAATTTGCGTGCGAACAATAATAATCATATTTTTTCGAACCGATTAGCACACGTATGTACTATACCGATATCGTACCAGTACAGCGAAGGAACTAGTATCGGAAAATAATACAGCAACGGTACTACACTATTCCACCATGACATATTATTGTAAACAAACGAATGAAATTATGAAATTAAAAAAAGGTCTGTTGGACGAAAATAAGCCCAAATATGAACACTACAGCCATAAATTCACGATCCCTTAGCATTTTTTCCCTCAAAAGTGTATTACTATGTGTATAATTCATGAAAACCGGTTACTAACCTATGCAAAGACAATTGAGGTTGATTTTCCTTCTTTCTTGCACCACACTTCATAACACAACACGCAGGCATGTTGAATAGCTGTTTTCCACCATATACGTGCAATTTTAAAGATAAACTCTTCGTAATTTTCTCACAAATCTCAATAAATGCAAAAGTAAACACTCATTTGACAGCAGAACTACCACAAAACTCGTCGCATAATATGGCGGATACGGCACTTACCTACAACTGTTACTACGTCACAACAAAATGTTGTCATTATGAGCAACAGCTGAAATATTGTTGTCTCTTTTATCAAATACGATTACCACATTAGATAGAATGAAGCAAAACGATATTTCACATTCTGTTTCGTATTTCACTCACATTTGTCTATGCAAATGTAGGTATAGAATATCGGGGCCCCTCCATATTTCTTTCTATCTCTATGGTTTAAAGGGACCTTTCATGAAGCCGTTAATCAAGCATTCTGTACACTAACACAGTACACTGTGCAAAAATGTTTGTTGAAAAGCACCTTATTGTTTTCTTGTGCAAAATCACGTTGTACGCAGCGCTGCCAATTGCGGGGAAAACCCCCGATTTGCGGGGAAATGAGGGTTAGCGCGGGGAGACCGCGGGGAATGACAAAAATCGGGTAATTTCGGGGAATCCAGGCCAATTTTTTCCGAGGGCTAAAGCTATTTTATGTCGGGTAACTTACAACTAAAAAACTGTCATTTGAACACGATTTTGTATTAGTTTAAATAAAGTATTCCAAATAAATTATAGGCCAATAAAGATTTAAATAAAAACTTTTTTTTTGTACCTGCATTGCACTTTGTTTGAATAAATAGTAGGTATGTATGAAGTAGATGTAAGATTAAATTTTATTATAAAGTGTAGTATTTTATTAAAGTTTTAGTAGTATTAATATCGTATGTCCCCAGCCGTTCCCGAAGGGCAACGGTGCATTGTTATTTTAATTGTGTCTGTAATTGCGGGTATCTAAGAGTTAAACAAATTTTGTATAAAACAGTATTTGTTTTTTCCAAAAATTCATTTTGTGGATTAAGTGGCAAAGGAATCAAAAAGAAGCGGGCATTTCGGGAAATTGGCAACACTGAGCCAGGGAATCGAGACATGTTTATTGGCAGCACTGGTTGCATAGGGCTAAATGTAACACACTTCATTGTGCTGGCTAATGGACGCATTGAAAATTGCAGGGGTGATCGGGACGAACTTTTCACACCTTTTGTAATTAAACATAACATGTAAATTATTGGAAAAAAGGTAACACATTTTTTCTGCCTCATATAAGATGTTTTTCATTTCTGTTTCATTTGTTGAGGCTTCAGTGCATTCTATACGTCCAGTGGCGTAGCTACCTAGGGGCTAGGCGGTGCACTGCCCCGGAGCCCTCAAGCTCAGGGGGCCTCGAATCCAGAAAACCTCGATCGAACTAATCTTTCGACAATTTCTCCCACTTTCAAAATAAATATGACAAGTTGCAACCCGACTTCAATCATGACAGCTCTGTTGACTTCTTGAGAGAAATTCGAAAGTTAAACCTAGGGAATTCCCCTAAGGTGAATGCTCCAACCAGCCCGCGAAATTCAAAATTTCTTACGTTTTTTGCAATTTGCAGGCCAGTGCCGCGAATAATATTTAATTTACATACACCCTAGTGTATGTTGATTAAATATTATTCGCGGCTGTAAGACGTCTATATAGTTACAGAAATATAATCATCAAAATCATCAATACAACCCTCCAAGTTCATAAAGGTGTAATGTGAGGCCTGCAAATTGCAAAAAACGTAAGAAATTTTGAATTTCGCGGGCTGGTTGGAACATACACCTTAAGACTACAGGAGCTAAATTTTAATTATTATTAAATAACTCTATTTGTGGTGGTTCAAACTTCCGTTTGAAATTCTGTTAGAATAAAGTTCTAATCAGCTTGCACTACAAACTGGTTGTTACGTCAGTCACTGCGGGCCAAAAAGTGCGAAATGTGTATTTTTTTGCGATTTACAAGTGATCGATGGATTTACAAAAAAATCTATTGATTGGACTAAAAAAATAAAACATTATCATGCTAGTTGCTTGTAGAATTATTTAGTATGGTTTTTACTCGTTAAATGAAATTTTTAGAGATAAGTTCGTGATTTTTTTTTATCGAGTAAATTAAGTTGTAATATGTACTTACTCAAAACACTATCGTATTAACATTTATATCCTGAAGAATATCATATATTTTTCTAGATTTGTTTATTGCAGTGAATCATATGCTTTTTTGCATTATCTCGCGTTTAGCTCCTGTAGTCCCCATAAGGTGAATGCTTCAGGGTAGCCCGCGAAATTCAAATTTTCTTACGTTTTTTGCAATTTGCAGGCCAGTGCTAGGTTGTATGTTGATTAAAATATTGTTTGCGACTATAAGACGCATGTAGTTACAGAATTATAATCATCAAAATCATCAATACAACCCTTCAAGTTCATAAAGGTGCAAGAATGATTTTGACCTTGAATTTCGCGGGCTACCCTGGAGCATCGGCTGATGCTTAAGGTGGAAAATACTTCTAAAAAAAATTAAATTCTTCTGTGGGTTGGCAGTGTTGTCAACTTGACGGATAGCGATATGTGCGTTTTATTATTCATCGATGTGCAAACGCATGTGAATTTGAGTCAAGACTTTTTTTGGCCTGGATTTAATCTAAGTTTGACTTTTTTTTTTTACTTTTGCGAAAACTAAAACTAGGAAAAGAATGCCCAATACCTACATCAAGTATTTTAAGTAATTTATGTCATTACTGGATAATATGTTTATTAGCTGCCCTACAGTGTACGAAAAAGAGCTGATGATAAAGTAGCTGAGCAATTTTAAAGTACCAATTTGTATATTTAATATTTTTACTTGATAAAACCTAACCAGTTTAGATAGTAGTGGGGCCCCATTTTTTTATTTACACCAGGGCCCTTGGTTACCTAGCTACAAAAAAAAACAATAAAAAAAAAATATACTGATATAAAATGTACTCTGTGGCTACACCACTGGATACTTCTTGTTCTTTATCGTGTGGTTAGTGCATAACCTGGTGTCAAAGTTTTTATGCCGCCCAAAAGCCTCTTAATTGGCATTCTATGATACTATACCGGATGCCGGATACTCTTAGAACGAAACATTTCGTAGAAAAATTTATAGCATTCCGCAAGCATTACAACACAACAATATTGCCCCATAGGGTCTAATATCAATTTTTTTTATACAACATGCTGTCTATTTAGTCAGTGAAAATTGACCACACATTAAATAAACCCAACACTCCAAACTTTGTTAGCATTATTATTTTAAATGAATTTCTAAATGAATGATTAGTATTATCTTCTTCTTTATCATTTGCTTAGTGCCTAGGCTGGTGTCAGTTTTTATGCCGCCCATGAGCCTCTTAATTGGCATTCTATGATACTATACCGGATGCCGGATACTCTTAGAACGAAACATTTCGTAGAAAAATTTATAGCATTCCGCAAGCATTACAACACAACAATATTGCCCCATAGGGTCTAATATCAATTTTTTTTATACAACATGCTGTCTATTTAGTCAGTGAAAATTGACCACACATTAAATAAACCCAACACTCCAAACTTTGTTAGCATTATTATTTTAAATGAATTTCTAAATGAATGATTAGTATTATCTTCTTCTTTATCATTTGCTTAGTGCCTAAGCTGGTGTCAGTTTTTATGCCGTTTATGGGTCTCTGACTTGGTTTTACATGCCGTTGAGAAATATATCTCAGGCATGTCAGTTTCCTTCTCCGAAGCAAGTGATACAATACACACATGAATTCGAAATACATATTAACACACACATATCATGCACAAAACACATACATGCATGAATGATGAATAGACTGAACTCCTCAACCATACCCATGTTAGTAAAGTCTGCTCCTTAATCCCATATGGTTAGTATAAGAATTTTTAAGAAATGCAATACTTTACCAGACTTACGTGGTGCCAAACGGCGGCTCTTACATTCCCCGCTGAAAGGATTGGTTTCCAACACAAAATTGAAATGTGAGTGAACCAACTGAATGTATGTGACGTTGATATCATCCGTTTCGCTCTCATTGGACAATGAGAATTTGAATTCCACTTTCTCATTAGGTTTTGCCTGTCAAAAAATTGGTTTCGTTAGGAACGTTAAATTACAGTATCCAACATAATATTGAGTTTTAGACATAGTTTCTTGTTACTGCTGTCTTTCAAAGATAATTTTATTCTTGCCTACTAAGACAATTTTCTGCCGGGTACTGTACGGTCGAACAAGCTATTTGATTAACAGTTTAACCAACAAATTACATTGCAAAATGTAAACCAAATAGCTTGTTCGACCGCACAATTCATGGCATGGATGAATACTATTTATTTATTTTTATTGACACCACTAATGTTAACTTGACATCCATTTTACATTTTACACAATATTAAGTAGTGATGTACGAACAAAACAGGAGCATCTGCAGCTGAAATAGGTGTTAAAACCTATTATATATCGGGCATAGAGGGCCAAACCACTCAAAGTGGCTTACTTCAATTTCTTTTCTTTTAAATGTTTTTGCATGAAGTCAAACTAACTTGACTGTTTAATCAAGTGTTAAAGTAGGTATATGTTTAAATTGTATAGTAAAGGCCTTATTACATTACACAATTTATCGGGCCCTGCCTCAGGGACAGGGAAGTGTAATAAGAAACAGGGAGTCAGGGTCCCTAAATAATGATCGACAGGGCCCGATAAATCGTGTAATGTAATAAGGCCTTACCTTAAGCCTTGAAACCTGCAACAACCAGTAAATCGATCATATCATCATAGTTACATCGGGATGATACTTAAATTTCTTGCCGGGTCTTCTCCATGGAAACGAACAACCTGAACCTTGCACTTTTTCGACGTTTTATAAGTGCAGTGTATATTTGAAATAAATTATTTTGATGTTGAAAAATTATTTTTCTAGTACCCTCAGCCTTACCTGCCTAACTAAAGCCCATAATTATCCAGAAAAATAATTACAGACCATTAGTCTAAACTAGTATTACTGTGCTAAAAAGTACACATGGCACAGGGGTAGGAATATAATATCACATTAAAATTCATAAAATAGTCAAGCAGTTAATATTATGAATTGTCACCTAATGCCAATTTTACGAATTTGAAATGTAATTCTTTACTTACATTTCAAATTCTTTTCTAGCTCTGCTAAAATTAATGGCCATTTTAAGTCCCCAGTTACTTTCTCATTATTTTAAAATATTTAAGTTTATATAATCAATGGCATGGGTACAAGGATAGAGCTACATTTGGAAACTAGTGACAAATTTAAATAATCTTAAGTGGTAGGTACTTACAGATATCTTAATTTTTCCATTCTTGTTTTCAAATTCTGAATCAAGACTTGTCTTAACAGAGCAGATTACCGCTGCGACGCCTTTCCGATTTGTAACAAATTGATTTCTGTTTGTAGAAAAAAAAAATTAAAAATATTTAATATAAACCAAAAAGACTTCTGTCAGTTTAATCATTACAATAAAATCATAAATAAAATACATGTAGCAAAGTATTCTTAAAATATATAACAAAAATCAAATACTAACAGGGAAGGTGCGGACGCGCCGCAAATAAAAATATTGTAAATATCAAGCAAAACAAACAAAGACTTACTTATTCTCCGCGAATTGTTTTAAAGAAGCGTTTTTCTTATGATTTTCCGTATTAAAATGCTCTGGCTGCACATCTCGTTCCGAACAGATAAGGCAATCAGTGGAATCATTCATTTCTAAATGATTATTTTATAAAAACGTAGGTAAACTAAAAAGTCTCCTTTCGGCACTTGGAATGCTACAGAGAGAAGCTTTATTTCAAGATTGACGAACTGTTTGAATGGTTGAAGGTCACGTTTACCACAACATAATTAAAGACAAAAGCCAAGCGCTAAGGTGCACTTTGAAACCAAAAGTGTAAAACAAAATAATTGAGAAACGGAACAAAAGTTTGATTTTATGCCGATTATGGAGAGGCGGCGACTGACTGCTGGGTGAGGGTTACCAGATTAAATATTTTGATTGAATACAATACAGTGCAGTGAAATGAAAGTAATACTGTTGATTGTTTTTCGTAAAGTGTAAATTTAGGAGGCATGCTTTTCCTCTAAACGATAAAATGATTTTGTTCTACACTAGTCAAATCACATTTTCATATAACATTGTTTTTGACGTGACAACTTCTTATATATTGGTTTGCCGGGTGACACTTCAAGAAACTGGGTAACGCTCCTCCGCTCACGTTATGCGCTCACAATGAGAGCGAGTGAGAGGCACGCGTCCCGCCTAAGAGCGAGAGAGACAGACATAAAAAGTTTATTTTACCACTCAAAGTCGTTGTCACGTAAAACTTTCGCCCAAACCGACTTTACAGGCAACCAATTTTTTTTCATATATCATTGTTGTTGTTGTTTTCATATTATCATTGTTTCAAATAGTGTCCCCAGCCGTGCCCGATCGGGCACGGTGCATTGTTATTTTAATGGGTAGGCTGGTCAAAGCTGATTGTAGATGGCGCGTCCATAGCTTAGACCCAATCTGACCAATGAGGTCAAACTATTTTGAAATATAAAATGACATTGACAGATTTTCAACCAATGACGATGTTTGGTTCATGCGATGCTAGCGCCATTAGTTCCACAAGTTGTCCGTCCCATCCGCGTGCTAAAAGAGTAGGTGTCAAATTAGGTAAGAAATATTATTTAGTCTGACAAGTTTATTAGATTTTTAGCCGGGGATTTTCAATTGTAGTTTAATTATCAGATTGCATTGCCAGATTTCTTATTTTTTTAAATCAAAATCAAAAAAATCAAAATCAAAATCAATTTTATTTGTGTAACATAGGTAGTGAATACAGTTCTTAAATTAAAATAGGTCGCTATGTTATGCCAAGAGGCGTACAAATATATTTTTCATCCCACCTATTCGAAAAAGACGACTTGGTTCGCCTTTAAGTGCACCCAAAGGTAGTGTTTTCTATAATAAACTTTTAGCGGGCAGTAATGAGTTTTTATTCCTCTTTATAAGTGAGCCGCAATTATCTTTGCGGCGCACTTTTTGAATTTGGAACATCTAGAATTTTAGAAATTCATGGTTTTGTTTTGAAAAATTAGTTCTTCAAGTGACAGTGAATAGAAAACACAATAAAGTGAAAAATAACTTTAGATCTTCAGAAGTCGATGACCTTTGTTTGATTCATTTAGTTTTTTTTTTGTCACCGACTTCTGAAGCTAAAGTTATTTTTAACGTTTTTGTGTTTTGTGAAGTCTGTTTTATATTTTGCAAAAAAGTTTTTTTTTATTTTTCCATTTATTAATATCCTACCCAAATATTAGATAAGTATGCATTTATTTTACATGTTGAAATTAGACCACACGACTGAAGTAAAAATGATCATAAAATAAAAACTACTGGGCCAAACTATGTTAAATTTTTATAGGACCAAATGGCAACTATTCCGCATCAAACTAAAGAATAATCACGTCAATCGGCTCATTAATATCAGCGTAATCGGTGTAAATACATTAAAAATTTAACAGTAAAATTGAGATCCTTCTCCTTTTTGAAGTTGGTTAAAATTATGAGGCGCCTTTAATTTTCTCATAGTGGGTGATGAAAAGTAGAGTGTATCACTCGGGCGCAAAATATATTTTTGGCTCGGGCGACGTACTTTGAATCCCTCGCTACGTTCAGGATTCTATTAAAGAATCCCTCGCTACGCTCGGGATTCTACTCTAGAATCCCTCACTTCGCTCTGGATTCAAAAAAGCGCCCTCGCCGTAAAAATATTATTTTGCTCCCTTATGATACAATCTACTAATGGTTGCATGCCAAATAAAGAAATACAAATCATGCGAGAGGTAAACACAAATTATTTGGTAGGTATGTCAAAATTAATAGCATGATGATAAAAAAACAAAAAAATACAGGGTGTTTGGCTTATGGACCGACACAATTTTTCCAGGGATTTGGGAGGTCACAAGCTAGGTTCTACCTATACACCCTATGTCCTAAATGTCATGGTTGGTTACATATGTTTTTTTTTTCAAATGAAAAAAAAATACCCAAAATGTTTCCTTTAATTCCAAATAACTTTTTCGTTTGTGAGTGTAATGGCACAAAATAAATTTTGTTGTATTTTCCAAAGACTTTTTAATCTAAATAAATCTTTGTTTGATAGAACTGGTTTCAAGAAAATTTCTTACGAGCTACCAAAGTTATTTTCTTTTTTAAATGTGTGAAATTGTACAACTTCAAAATTGATTATAAAAAAAAACTAAAAAACATTTTGAACTTAGCTTTATTTTAATAAGTTCTTTAGTTGATACCCTTTCTAACGGTATGCTACATGTCACAAAGAACAATTCATTAAGTAGTCAAAATGTTAGTTAGGAGAGTCAGGATTAAGAAAAAACTTATAAATGTTATTTTGTTTTTATAAACTAAAGTTATAAATCTTGTTCAAATTTGATTCAAATTAACCCAATATTACCCATACATCCTATGTCCCAAATGTCACGGTTGGTTACATATGTTATTTTTTTTATTGAAATTTACCTGAAATGTTTCCTTTGATTCGAAATAAATTTTTCGTTTGTGGGTGTAATGGCACAAAATAAATATTGGGTTAATTTGAATCAAATTTGAACAAGATTTTAACTTTAGTTTATAAAAACATAATAACATTTATAAGTTTTTTCTTAATCCTGACTCTCCTAACTAACATTTTGACTACTTAATGAATTGTTATTTGTGACATGTAGCATACCGTTAGAAAGGGTATCAACTAAAGAACTTTTTAAAATAAAGCTAAGTTCAAAATGGCTTTTAGTTTTTTTTTAATAATAAATTTTGAAGTTGTACAATTTCACACATTTAATAAAGAAAATAACTTTGGTAGCTCGTAAGAAATTTTCTTGAAACCAGTTCTATCAAACAAATATTTATTTAGATTAAAAAGTCTTTGGAGAATACAACAAAATTTATTTTGTGCCATTACACTCACAAACGAAAAAGTTATTTGGAATTAAAGGAAACATTTTGGGTATTTTTTTTATTTGAAAAAAAAAAACATATGTAACCAACCATGACATTTAGGACATAGGGTGTATGTGTAGAACCTAGCTAATGATCTCCCAAATCACTGGAAAAATTGTGTCGGTCCATAAGCCAAACACCCTGTATATAAAATGTCACAATATGAAGTAATTACTACAGTCAATGCATAAATAAAATAATAGTCATATCATTACCATATTGTTCTCAATATTTTACTAGAAATTGAAAGCGTTTGCGTGTATTCTCCAGTCAAAAAAAAATAATAAGTCTACATTAGTTTATCATTCAGAAATTCATCAATCGTATAACAACAGTTTTAATTTTTTTTTGAATTGTGTAACATTCAAATTTTTTATTACATCTGGCAATTTATTGTAAATGCGCGGTGCCATGCCTAAAACGCTCTTTCTCACTAAAGCCGTCTTACAACGCTGATTGCCTAAAGAGTTTGCGTATTGGCTACGAATCGCAACATCTCGTAAAGTCGACACTTTTTCTAACAAACTCATGTTTGTTTTGACGAAAACACTTATTTCAAAAATATACAATGATGGTAAGGTAAGTATTTTCAGCGATTTAAAGAATGGTACACAGCTATCATCAATTTTCAGACCACACATCGATCTTATGCATCGTTTTTGTGCCTTAAAAATGATATCTTTATCTGTAGAATTGCCCCAAAAAACGATACCATATCGCAAAATTGAGGCTATTATGCCGTGATATGCAACTAATAGCGCATCCATATTTATTTTTCTAGCAAATAGAATCATACAAGTTAGACTGGACATTAATGTTGATTAAAATGCAATTTGCTTAAATGTCGCGTGTATTTTGAAAAAGTTTTCCACTGCAGGTCTGAAAGAATGGTCTCCTTACTTTCATACAAAAAGAGAAACGACATTTATCAATTAAGTTCTATCAGAATATTCGGACAAAAAAAATTGCCTTGTCAAGTCACAGGGTAGGGCAATGATATTATTGAGACCAGAACCTTACCCCTGACCCCCCCCCCCCTTGACCCTTTGAACTTTGTGCAGATTAAAATTAAATATTTGCACACCATATGTAATGGAAGAATGTAAAGGGGCCATTATAGTTTAAGATCATACTTTGTAAACCTACATTCTGGCAAATAAATAGTTTTTTTTTTTTTTTTTTTTTTTTTTTTTGAGATAGGGTAAGTTTAATAAAACGTGATATTATGCTTTTACATAAATTATATAATCAGATTCATTCGTACAAAAATATTATAATAATAAAAATGAGATCAATATCAGGAATGTTTATAAAATAAATTAAGCGTGTATATGACTAGAAAATGAGATCATAAAAATTTGATTAGAATATCAGGAAACAATCGAGGGTCATGTAAATTGGAGTTTAGTTGCGGATTCCTTCGAAAGAGAACTTGGCGTCTTCAGGTTGTACTTTGAGCTCGCTGCGGCGGCCGGTGAAGGGGATGAGCTGCCACTGCCAGTTGCTGTCCAGGCGGTACTCGGGGCCGGTGCAGACGCCCGCCCATTTGTGGCAGTAGTAGCCGGGGGCGCACTTCTTGCCGTACATGTCGAATTCGCGCTTCTCAGTGCACTGTTCACGGGGGCCCTGGTGGAAGAAAATTTTGATGAAAATTAAAAAAATAAATCAAAATAAAGGTCTATGTGTAGTCCAGCTGGCGGCGTCTTTTGCTTTTGCAAGAAACAGAAAGTAATGCTTCAAAGATTTGAAGCATCCTAATCAGCCTAAATCGGTCCACCACTGGTCTTTTATCCTCGGCTACTCTTGCTTTAAGCCATGAAGAAGGCTTAATATTTAGTAGGTTATTCCAACATGATTGGACATTTGCTAAAATGCTATTGATTTGAGAAGTGGTTATTTGTGATGACGTACCCTGTAGCAGTCAAGGCGTTTGCCGCAGACTTCGTTGGTGTAGGTGCCGAATTTGCAGATCTTGTAGGTCTTGTTGCCTTTCCTGACGGGACACTCCTCGTTGCTCGCCATCCAGTGGTCAGATTCTTCGCACACCGGACATTCGACAAGCACCCTATAAAGAAAATACATACAAATTGACGACATTTGACGACCCGAATGGCGTAGCGGTAGTGAGGCTGCCTTACGTTCTTAGGGTCCCGGGTTCGAATCCCGGTCGGAGCAAATGTTTGTGTGATGAGCACGGCCATTTGTTTCCGAGTCATGGATGTTTATATGTATAATAAGTATGTATTTACAAACAAAAAATATCTATGTAGTATTTCAACTATCTGGTGTCCACGACACAAGCCTCGTTGCTTAGTGTGGCACTAGGTGGCGCTGTGTGTAATGTCCAGCAATATTTATTTATATTTATATTTATACAAATGATTTTCATTGATGAGATAGCAACAGATCACGAAGATGCTTCGGTGGCTGCTGCTAGAGCATTGCAATATTTCGCACTTACCATACAAATCAAGCGCTTCATCGTTTATCCTTATAGTATGAACCACTTTAAGTGTGTAGTTCAAGGTGGCGTTCCTTGTCAAGAAAATTTGTATGGATATGTCAAACTTGGTACATTTAATTCAGTTCTGTGTTTTCCCGCCTGCGCAGCTATGTTGGGTGAAGTGTAATCAGAAATTGACGGCCTCGAAATAATGGCGGTCCAACATAGAAGTGGTACGCTCAGCATGCTTTTGGAGCCATACATTTGATTAGTTTTTCACAATGTGCTCTATGAGCTGTACCTATTGAACTAAAAGTTGTAAAAACATATAGATCTATGACAGGGAAAAACATGATTTCCGGCTATTGATTGACACCAAGCCACGCGTGTCATTAATTTCATTATTATTTTTTAGGCTTGGCAAGACAGATTTCTTAACTGACTCGGGAATTTCCTTGATTTGAATTCGTGGAATTATCAGTTTATAAGTAGGTTATTACTTATTTATTACCTATAATGACGATAATGACACGACAGTCGACACGTGTAGTCTTTAGGTCACATATTTTCGATTATGTATCGCCTGTTTCTGCTCCTCCTATTTCTATCTGATTTCAAATGAAGATTCGTTGAACCCTAGCTATTTGCAATAATGTTCTATTATATGGTTTTTAAATAAGCAAATGGGTGGCTGGTAAGTAGGGTTGCCACCCGTACTATAATATATAGTATCGTACTATATTTCAGTCAATTGTACTCTATATTTTAGAAAAATAACATAGTACGAAAAATACTATATTTTTATCCCTAATTCAACTGTTGCGCTTTTTTATATTACCTAACCGTGACTGGAAGTCTCGATCGTACCCGCAGCGCTGTATGGGGAAATTCAGGACGAAAAACGCATTCGCGGCTACAAAACGCCAACTGTCAATAATTTGTCGATGAGTGCCGTCCAATTTTTACTAAGAGTTTATTTTCTACTGTTAAAATAAAAAAAAAAACATGGAACGTGTTGATGGTTTTTGCACGCCACCCAAGAAAAAGCAAAAACCAAGATAAAAGGCATCAAAAATATAAGAGCGAATGGAAGTTGCGACTGCAAATGGTGCAAAGAAGATGTACCTATCATTGATGGCCAAACCAAAGAGCATTAACAAATATATAATATGGAAAAATAAATGTGTTTGTACGAAGTCATCATGACTTCTTACCTCTGTCTTCGTTGCCTGACGCTCATGAACTGTATCATGAACTTACAGAAATATTCACATCTACCTACCTCCTTGTTCACAACCTGAGTCACCTATTTTCTTCACGTGAGCACCAGCGTGTGTTGCGGAAACTCATAGCGTGCTCTAAGCAAGCTTCTTTCACTTGTTCTCTTCGCATTCTCTGCACAACATACTCATTTTGTTGTGACGCGTGTAGCTGATGGCCTAGCGGTACAGGTACAGGTAATAAGTAGGATGAAATAGCAATTTACCCTTCAACTGGAGCTGGTTCTTCTCTGGTGATGAAGTTCCGGGAGTCGTAGGAGCCTCTGTAGTGCGCCAGGCAGGAGGTGACTGTGACCAGCATTAGGTACATCAGGGAATGCATATTGAAGAGTTCTGGAAAGGAAAGAGGTCAAGTAAAATCCTAGGCTCAAGACATATAGAGTGATGATCATCTTCTATCAGAGTGCCACATATATCTCTGATCACGAACCTTATGGCTGGAGGAGAATAATATAATACCTATGTCGAAAGGGAATCAACACGGGTCCAAACGCCGAAGTCCTATTGTATTGTATATCGGGCTGGTGTTGAATCGTTGTTAATGGTTTTGAGAGTTAAATAGTGTATGCCAGTAATTAACGATGTAATTACTGCGAAAATGATTTTTATTTTTAAAACAATGGATTCGTCTTCGCTATTATTACAACATTCTTTAAATAGATGAGAGTGTAATTAGTTTAGTGGGTATTATTTGTAATGCTAGAAACATGGTTTTGCAAATAAATTCACGGTTTAAGGAACATCAACGCACAAACTGTTTATCTACCATAAATTCAGCACTGTGCTTCTAGAGTATTCTAAAACCTTCCAGAGTAGACATATTTCGTCGGTTGTGAAAATATGTCTACTGTTTCACACAAAAGTGCAGTCGATAATAATGTATCACTGTCATTATAATGTGCAACATACATTATTGAGCATTTTTATTGACATATCAAAATTCCAAACCCTCTGATCCGACCGGAAATCGAACCCGTGACTCCATTTCAATCTCTTCATCGTTAGTATGTTCAATGAGAAATATTCCAAAAATAAGAAATGAGTTAATGAAATTCTACCAACAACGGGCACATGATTCGTAAACAAAAACATCTAGATTAACTTGCTAAGAAATTAATCATGGCTTCTGAGAGACATCATTAGTTAAACTAGTTATTTTTACAATTCTCTACGGGGGCATGAAACATGAATGAGAATGACGCATTTGTCTGTAGTAGGAATGTAGTAGACATAAATATATAAGATAATAGGTGTTTGTGATCATATTGCAGTAGGTGGTAGACGGTCATGTACTTAGTCTGACCTAGTGGAAAATCCAGCCAAACTGTGCTTATAGCTTACATGTGAAAATTTCGTCTTGGGTAGAGTCTGCCAAAAGGGCGGTGGAAAGGCGTATCTAGAGGGTACATTTGGGACAAGCCCGCATCTTTGTGGTGACTACCAGAAGCGTAGAGGCAATGAAGCTCGACGAGTCCCGGAGAAACGATTCTATTATCTTAGAACAAGAAAAAAGAAACAGAATATATTTTCCCTCCATATCAAGTAGGAGACTGTAGATGATAGTAAGCAATAATAACAACAAACTACATCATGTAAAGTTTACATGATGGTTTACATGTAAACCATCAACATGTATGGTGATCCGCCGTGCTTGTTCCTCCTCTTTGTATTGCGGTGCCTAATACACTGTAGTGTGTAGGCTCTAGTATAAATCGGCCCCAGTGTATAGCATGGTCTAAATCCTTCTGAAAAAGTGTTGTTTCATTCGCAAAAATGCATCGGCCTACACCGTGCCCACATATTCTTTGTGTTCAAACTTTAAATATTGGGAGAGTCATGTGTTCCGATGTAAACGTCGTGGCAACTCGCACGTATTCAGGCGAATCTATTTATATATCTAGGCAACTTTTATCACACGGTCTAGCACCGCTAATTGCTCTAGAAGGCATGTGATAATTGTTGCAGCTGATCTTTCTAACTAAGATTGAGACAGACTTCGAACGAACTCGAAATATGAATCTAGTCCGATTCCTGCATGGAAAAGATGTTGTTGTCTGACACTAAACCAAACCGCATTTTGAAACAAACTTGCTTATATTATTGCCAGGAAGCCTTTGAGACTGACTGTAATATTATCCTTGGCAGATCAGACATTCCATTTTTAAATAGCCTAGCTTTAAAGTTCGAAGCCACGCAAACCGTATATCGGTAGTTATGACATTCTCTTTGGGGCATTATCCTTCTTGCAGCAATGACGTAAATTTCTTGCACACTTGAGGGATCAAAACATACACGGCGTGCGTAATTTCTTCTTTGTGTTCATTTTTCCCCATTAAATATGGCAGATATAAAAATCAAAACATAATAATTTCCGATTCACGAGTCAGTGACATAGAATTAAATTTAAAAATAAACGTCATTGCAGTGTGACGTGGGCGCAGCTGAAAGCGGGAACTTTCCAAAGTTGTTATTTGATATCATTGCTGGTTTTGTACGGTGCTGAAAGATTTTGAAGTGTACGAAGGCAGCAATGTATGTATAGATACATTTTCATGCTTTTGAGTCGGTTTATTTCGGAGTGAAGATCTGTCTGCGCGAGCGCCGCCCGCCCAAACGTCCAGTGTCCGCTCTCTAAATGCGCATTCGAGTGACACACTTCGAAGAATACAGAGGATACAACGCCAACTACATTTTCACGTTCAAAATAAGCGATAAAAGACTTTATTTGTAAAACATTTGTGGTGTTCTAACAAAACAGTGTTTGTTTGAATATTTCGCTAGTTATTTTGACTTTATAAAATGGGAATGATTTCGCGTGTGCGCGGACGCATTAGGAGTGATTCTTTCTCGAAGATTCACACGATCAAATCGAAGGACAAGCTTGCCAACATTAGTAAGTAGACAATTTGAATTTTTATATGAAATCTGTTATCTAGGTAACTGGGATATGGAGATCAGATCTAATAGGCAGCAGTCGCACCATGTAAAATACTGGTATCCAGCTGCATTCGGTTAGACTAGGAGCTGCTGCTGCCCCCAGCATAGTTGGGAAAAGGCGATTTTATATAGGTGATTCTATTTCTATAACAATATTCATGGAGGTCTAGGTATATCCATCAAACAGCCTCGATGATAGTAAATGTTCCAACACATTATGTTATGGCAGTCATTAATTTGTTATGACAAGTAGTTATTAAATGAGTGCTTTAATTTTCAACGTACCTACTTAGATATTTAATCGTTAGCATTATCTATCTATTATTTTGGAGTGACCCATTAATAATGTTTACAAATTAATATGTAAGTAGCTATTATAATTACGACGAAGGGACCTAAATTATTCTTAAGTCATTAGAGTAATACAATTCAAGCAATAATAATAGAGTAAGATGGTTTTTTTTTTAAATTAAAATGTTCAACGCAGTGTCAGAAGTTGTGCTTGGTAATAACAATAGACGTTCCTCCTCATGGAACTTAAAAGTGCATTCTTACCGTTGTTATTTTTTGTGAAGTGCAACGAATAACAAAAGTAGTCATGTAGCATAAGGTTGCTCTATAAAAAGTACTTTCAGTAGACGCACCAAAATATGCAAAAGCCTCCTTTATTTCACTATTTTAGTAATAAAGGTTGCAAATTCCTCTTGTCATGCCATGAATTCTTCATCATTTATCACATTGACTGCAACGTTGTGGGGCTGGATGGGAGGTGGAACGTAGTCTGCGACACACACATGCCCAAGTGAAAGTTCATAGATCTATTCCGTATCATTCGTAATGACGTGTTATTGTTTATCATAATAGTTTCCTTAATCTGTTGACTCACGCCTGCTATTGTGACTGGCACGTGGAGCCAGAACATGTGGCACGAATGCACGAGGGCTGGTCTGGCATTCTTGCTCTGTCATTACTGATTCCAAGAATGGATGTGGGGAATGATTATTGCTATAGCTAGGGTATTATATGTATGTAATTCTCTCAAGAGAAAGTTGCTCCTACGCCTTATTGTCTGTAGGCATAGTTTCCAGTGCGTCTGTCTCTCAATGTTTGCAGTATAATCACCATCTTCCTGGGATAGCCTTTGTCTGGGACTTGGGCTCGGCGCAACACTCTTTTTTTTTTAAACCCCTGTCAACCGACAAACTCAGTCTAAAACCTCAAGAGCTTCTAATGTTTGAGATATTGTACCTCAAACATTGAGTTGAATCGATGTTGAATGTGGTATGATGGTTTACTAAAATGAATTAAAATTGCGGTGAAAGTTGACGAGATATCATGTGTGCCATGTTATGTGTAATCAGATTTTGTACAGCCACTTCTCTAAAGCTACGGGTCTTGGTCATCCATTGTTTAAATATTATAGCTTTATTTACCGCATTATTGTGCAATCGTAAAAATATTTCTATTCTTCGTTTTTTAGAAGATAAAAAAGATACAACATTAAATAGATAAAAAAGAAACAACATAATGTTGATAAAAAAGAAACAACAAGAAATAGATAAAAAAGAAACAACATAATATGTTGAATAATATTCGCATAGTTCATGATGTAATGAGATAACCTAAACAAAATGTATTGACTTATGCATTGACTTGCTTTCAGTAGACAACATGCAAGTGACTTACATTTATTACGAAAAACGCGGGCGAATGTACTGAGAGAAACATTGAAAAACAAACTGAAACGAGAAGATAGATTATCTATTACAATATTTTAACTAAAAACTCTCCTGTTTCTGAAAAATAGGCCAAGTTTTTTCGTAAGTTTCAAAGTAAAAGGACAATAGAATTAAATCATCCTGAATGCTACGAATTTACTACGAACTACGAGTGCTACGACGTAGCAGGACTACGCTTAAGCGTAGCGCTACGATGACTGCGTCTACGCCGTAGCAGGATCTTCTGTGAGAAAGTCCTTTTGGTTATTATCTGTTTACTGTGCGGGATCATGCGAACTTTGATCACTTGTCAGGTTTCTTCACAGAGTTTGTAACAAGAGAATTATTGAAAACCATGTATTATTCTGAAACTTTAGTTTCGCGAATTATTTCCTTTACTGGCAAGTAATTTTAAACTTCTAATATTGTCGCTGACTTAGTAAATGGTAATATTACCGAGAATCATATTATAAACTAAACTATTTCGCGTAGACAGTCTTAAAGTTTATGACTCTTGCGGCTACCATTTACATTTAAACAACTCTATTCACTATTTTATTTAAAAAAAAAATAAGTCGGTGAATGGTGAATATATCAGTTTAACGACTCTGATATCGAGAAAAGTATTTAAACGAGAAATGGAACAAGGTGACTGGGTGACGAACACAGGCCAATAAATAATATTTAATGTGGATATTTTCAGTTGTAAATGGTCTGAATCATCTCTGAATAAAATGGTGATTTTATTATTAGTTAAAATCACCAACTTAACTTATTTGTCAGCATTCACTAATATTTGTGAATTAGATTATCTTCTTCTTCTAATATTTAAAAATCTCGTGTCACAGTGTTTGTTATCAAACTGAACATAAGCACAAAAAGAAGACTGCACAAAAATGCACAAAAATAAGACTCCTGATCGCCCGATACGATAGTCGTAACATTCATTTGTGTTTTAAATTCCTAGTAATATGTGACATCTACCAACCCGCGTGGCCCACCTAAATCTTCTCAAGAAGAAGAGGCGTATGGTCCAGCAGAGGGAACGTTATATGCTCAATCATGGTGGCTCGTTGTTGTTCAAGTAGGCGGACAGAAGTTTTTGAAGATGTTTGATGTTTTCTTACTGTCAGTTATTCATAACCCATTCTGTAAACTATTGAGCGACCTTCGACATCTCGAACTCTTTCAAGTATTTCGTGGAACAATTCTCACAGCACAGAGGAAATATTTTTCTTAATAATGGATGCTTTTAGCACTTGAAGCGATGCTGACGCAAAACCATAAAAATGTGCTTCACTACAGAAGGGAAACTCTTCGAGAACAAATATTTGGAATAGCCTTATTTTTCGCGTTAGTGGCGTCAAAGGTTTATTTTTAAAGAGTTATTAATAATTGTTTACAGTGCACTGACTCTGGCACGTTATATTTCTTCTTTACGTCTTTTTTACCAGAAAATGGCAGTTTTAGTATTATGTTTGGGAATTGGAGGAAAAATTTGTTTAAAAACTAAGTACGTCTCTTGTTGAAGCATAATTTTTATGAAAGTGTCGTAAAATGTCTAGAAACTACTATAAAATCAAGAGAAACAATCATGTCTCCTCTCATAAATCGCTTTCTAACATTGCGTAGTAAGTTAAAGGTATTTCTTGTATAATATTCGCCATTAGGACAGCCCAACGAACCACTAGTAAATTCATATGACGACGATCTACTATCAGCCTCTCTAATAACTGACTCGAAAAACGTGCATACAATTGATAAACTCACTCACGCTTTTACCCCATGGGAGTAAGCGGAAATAATCAAAAGAAACATAGGTACTATCGAGGACACTCCCGCCTGACCACCACTAAGCTCATTTTTGCTTGCACTCGCAACATAAAAACGCTTTCTAGCCCCGCCCCGTTGAGTTTGTGTAGAAAAAATGAATGAAAAGATACCGAATCGGCCGAGCGCATTGACGACGCACGCCAAACGAGAGTTATTGTTATTTTGCGCGCAAAAGTTGACGCTTTCCTAATAGGCCCAAACTTTAAGGGGGCGTGGCTCCGGCGCCTCCGCATGATTTAAGCGAAAATATTTTAAAATGGTCAGGCGGAAAAGACCCCGATAGTACGCAAAAAAAGGTGTTAATCCCTTTTTTTACATTTCAGTATGGCTCCTGTCACTGGTCCTGTTACTACCCTACTGGGCACCTCGAGGGCTACTGGTTGCGCTTGGCGGTGCATGGCTGATGGCCGCGTACACATGCCTGGTGGTGCCAGTGCTCATCTCCGCGAACTACAAGTACCCAGCGAGGTGGTACCCAGCGGTGGTGAAACTCGCTCAAGGTAAGATGCAACAAGATTTATTTAGACTGTAAAAGGAGTTCGATTGGTATTTAATTTTCCGAGGATAGTAGAGACTTATTAGTAATAGGAGTAAGTAAGAATGTCTTCATTTTGTGATCTATTCGGAAAGTTAAGAAAAACCAGTCATTCCCATTTTATCCCCACGAAAAACTAGGGATGGAAACTGCTCACGCTACACCAGTAAAAGGACCTACCCTCATGGAGAAAAGCGTGAGTTTATGAAGGACAGGACTGAGTTGATTGACCAAAAAGGAATTTAGCACTTCTGTACGAAGACGCCACATGGCTCAGAAATATCACAAATTGAAGTTAAAATGTTGCGGAAACTGTGTCCAGCCGGATATTAAATCTGGCAGTATATCAAAAAGGAAGGAAAAAAAACACAACGTGTCGAAAACAACAGACGCCCACAAAATCATTAGCATCTTGTGTTTAGGCCTAGACGAGGAAAAGTAAACACAATAACACAATGCTTGTACCGCGAGTGCCTTGGCATAAACAGTGGGGTGTGCCAATCTCCCGACTCCCGACCTATCCGTCCCACGCTTCAAGTCTTTCTTCAATCGTCATTGACTGAAGACGGCTCCAGATTCCACGATCGGATGACGTCGGGACTGCATAACGTCGTGTTACATTCTACATTGTGTGTACGCAATTGTTTTTATTAGCTCAGTAGCCGAGGTACTTGACTGAAAATGTTCTAGAAATTTTGCGACTCTCCGTCTAACCTCTGATGTCTTGGACGGGAAAATTGATTGGAGTCAAATGTTTTATGTTGAAGGATGATTTTTCAGTGATGCTCATCATAAATTTCGAGTGCCTATGAATAGTTGAGATTCACAAAAAAAGCACATTAGTTATTTAAAATTACCGGTCGTATGATGGCTGAATCAAAGATTTGCTTGTAAAAAAAACTGCATAAACAAGTATGAATCATTAATTAATTGAAAACACTTTATATCGGGTTCTTCGCATTACCAACAGCAACAGAAAGAAGGGCATTACTAACATTATCCAATTTCGGAGTCTTATTATGTGGTTAGAATTTTTTTACCATAATTATGCAATAGACACCACGGCTCGATTTTCTATACAATACTTATAACAATCCTCTTAATTAGATAGGTCATTTCAAAGATTATCATTTCCGTTTTCTTTGGGCTTTAATCACACTAACTAGTACAGTGTCTCTTATCTTTAATTATTTCAAAGATCTCTTTAAAAGTGTTGGATTGTTATTGTTGTAGTCATGAGTGTATATTTATGTGGAAAAGTCAGGTCATTGTCGAGTAGAAGCTGAATGGGTCGACGGAAGCTGGCGAAAGGCCAGTGTCCGTGCGTCATCCCCGTTTACTTGTATTTTCTGCGTCTAAACAAGAACACATGTCTTGTGTACTCTTCGATGATTCGAACCAAAGAAAGTCTGGGCTTGAGCCGACCTTTTACGTCTCGAGATGTTGACGTTGACGTTACTGGCTTAATAAATCATCTGTCAACATACTTGCTACACATTATTGCAAACACTAATGCAGATTTAATTACTAATTGCTACAATAAAAATGTCAGCTGTACTGGAAGTAATATTTTATTATTTACTCCATTAGTGCTTGATTAAATTTCAATGCTGCGAAACTTAATATTTCCAAATACAACCAAAACGCAGAATCTCTGACACATATCAACATCAACAGCGTCATGTTTATTATTCAAAATACCTTTTTGTTTTGATACAAGGGTACAACAGATGCAGATGGTGCGCAGATTTGAGACAAGCTATTAGTAATAGTGAACATGTTATTATTTTTTTAATGCAAACGTTAAACTGACAAACAAACGAAGATCTGCCAAATTCCAATCTTTATGGTATGACATCGCAATGTGACTGGCCAGATTACCCAATGGTATACTATTTTTGTAATTGGAGCACATTTATCTCAGACTTATCTATTATTTGAAATCACTACGTGATTGTAGGCACGATCTAGGCGTTTGCAGTTTTAGAAGAGTTTTTTTTTTCTGCTCATTTAGTAGAATTAAATCAAGCAGTGAGTTTACACGTCACCCAAGCTTTGTAAAGTGTGTTGAGATCAGGGGGTCTATAATGAACCACATTAAAATTCTTAAAGTGGTCACAGATGCAGTTAGTTTTAAATTACGAATTGTTTTAAACATAATTAATGTTATTATCCTCTTATGATTCTGCTAAAGCGGGCGGTATTCTAGGCCTCACGATAATTATATACGTGCACATATTTATTTGAGTGTAATATATTTCAATGTGATAAGCATCGCATCACACATTTTGAATTATTATAGTGTGGTTAGTTTTAAAAAATCTACGTTCAACCAAGATGGGTTGAAGAAAAAAATGTACTCTTAAGATTTAAAATCATAATGGTTGTAAACTTACCAGATTCCTTTCGATGTACTGAGGAAGGTGGATGCTGCTGGTGAAGCGTTGTTCTGAACTGACCATCCTTGTTTCATGGGGGTCCTTTTATACTCAACATTTTGCTGGACAGCCACTGTTACTGCGGCTGCGAACAGTTTCAATGTAAAAGAACCACGATTTTTAATAAACAATGAAAGAATTAGTTAGTTTAAGTCGGATTTTCGTTGCACGTCATATGCAATTCCGTTATTGTGAAGCATACGTCATATTTCATCCCATATAAGTATCTTTTTTCCTCGATGTGATGCGACATAGGTAATAATGCTGGTCGAACATTGTAAAACGCTATAATATTTTCTACGTTATTCAAGTCAGTACCTACCTACTAAAGGGATCTACAGTAAAAGTTAGGATAAGTTGAACTTCTATCTCCCGGGCCCCCGACACATGGTAGTAGGAACATTGGGTCTTAAGTCGGTTAGAGTCCGACATAAACCTCCATTCGCCCCAGATGGAGAATCCATGGATTTTCCCACTCTACAATAACAATAAAAGTATAACCTGGTTTTAATCACCAAGAACCTGACGAACTTGAACTTGAGATGAATTCCACACGTAAAAAAATAGGGATGAGCTAGTTGTGTGTCATTTTATGAATGACATTATAAAATACTTTTCCTCTTGCACAGAGAATTCGAATCAGTTTAAGGATTCTCTACTCAAAAATAATTATAAATAAGTTTCATGGCACCATCTTGAATTCCCGGTCCATATTTTGTACCTCTTTCTCTAAGAATAAGACTAAAATCTGTCCTTTGAGAAAAAAATATGCAAATAAGGGAAAATTTCTTGGAGCAGTCGCGAGTTAATTTGTTGTGGACAACTCGAAGTGACAGGCTTGGGACATCCTCCCACGCACATTTTATGAAAAAGTCAAGGTACTTTTTTGTTGCTACACTGATTATATTTAATTAATCACTAAAATTATTGATTTTCTCGTCTCTCCCTACCAGAATTTTCCAAGAACGTATGAACTAGGAGTTAACGTTTACGTGGGTATAGGTATAACTCTGCCTAACTCTTGAGCACTGCATGCGTGATGTTATGTTACTTGAACTGCACAAACTCCCAGTAAAAAGATTTCTGAAATGTAGACCGTACTGTACAACATAGAGTTTGGACACAAATTGTACGACGAGAGACGATGCAAACCCACCACCACCCACCCATTTGCTTCATCACGTGTCATCACTAGCCCACCTTTAGCATAACCACATGAACATAAAATCCACCCCTATCATCTCAAAGGGTTAAATAAATAAATAAATAAAACCTTTATTTTCAGGCAACTTTGGCCCATTAGATAACCTTACAGACTAACATACATGTGATATAATACAAACTGTGTTAGTTTAAAGGACCTTAAAACTACGTTAGTATCACTTCACTTAGGGCGAGGTGTACGTATACACACAAAACCAATCTTACAAACCAGTCTCACCAACGTCCAAGAGGTCCCGTATTGCTCAGCAACTGGACGGCTTCGTGATGAGGTTGTTTATACCTTGTATGTTACAAAGAAACTCAATGTAAAATTTCCATTTCCAGAATGTGCTCGGAAGCTGCGAGCGCCTGTGACACGAGTGCTGGGCGTGATGAAGGCTGTGTACGCGCCGGTGGAGCGCGCCGAGAAACTCTTTCTACAAATGAACAACCTTTCAACTATGATTGGACAGGTAGAGTGCCTATTCCTTCAACCCCTCGCATAGTTACTAAAGGACTCGAACTTTGCTGGCTTAAAAGCAGCCTATATAATATTCCTACTCCTGCTGCATAGACGGATAGAACCATAAATCCATAATCTTTCTTGCTTGTTGCTTAAATTAATATAATGAAAGACATGATGATTAAACAGCATGGTTCCCCATTAATCTAAGAGACAAAAAACCGATGAGTAGAGTTTACTTACCTCTATTGGTATACTCTGAAAACTCGACAGTAACTAGAAAACATTTTAGAACCGCTGCATTTCTGGCTCTTCCCATTTTGATATTTTTGACTCTGGTTCTCAAGCTATCTTACTTTCTTCCAGTTGCTGATGTTCACAGCCTGCGACCGACTGCTAGTCTCTCAAGGCAGACTAACATGTCTCTACTCTTTAATGTTCTACAACGTGGTCACGTACTCCGTCAGCTACGTCCGCGAGATCTGCACCAAGGAAGACTGGTCACCCTACGTCAACGTCACCCGCCACTCTCAAGTCAAGCACCTCGCCATGTCAGCCACGAAGATTGTCCTGGAATGGACGAAGGCGGTCACTTTCATTGTCACCATTACTTTCGTCCTCCTTGCTCTGGGATTGGAACAAGGACTTGAGCATTACAAACCTACAGCGTTATACACAGCCATAACAGGCACGTACTACCTTTTCACAGAAAGGACCTTCTTGGAGCTCTGGCCAATAGGCATCTCTGCTTTGAAAGTAGAGGCTTTAGAAGGCATGGAGTTACTGTACTTCGGTGCTTTCGCGAGAGGAATCACTACACTGCTATCCTTGCCTTTAGTACCAGCCTTAATATGGTACGAACGGTGGAGACTAGCTGCCCTACTGCTGTACGTGTGTGTCTTCGTTCACGGAAGGCACAGGTTTGGGGAAGCTCTTATGAAGCTCAACGAAGCGAGAGGTTCCCTGGCAAGGTTCAGGCGGGCGACACCAGATGAGCTGTCGACCCTTGAGGACGTCTGTGCTGTGTGCTTAGGGGCAATGAAATCTGCTCGTGTCACGCCCTGCGCACACTTCTTTCACGCAGACTGCTTAAGAAAATGTCTTGCCACTTCGGACAGATGTCCCATATGTGTTAGGCCTTACGTGTTCTGTTGACCAACGGCTTATTATATTCGGATAAGACTGCTTAATACGAAAATTTTTAACATCGCCTTTTCCAAATCGAGGATTTGAAAAGGTATTTGAATAAGGTGATAATATTAAAAGTAAGATGTTTAGTATCTAAGTAGGTGATTTGCCATGGGTTCGATCGTTGTTTTAGTCGATTTTATGTCGTAATAATTACAATAAGTATATTATGTGGCTTTAGGCGAATATTCATTTTGTCTCAATTATTTTTTGCACTGAATATAAAATTAAGAGAAAACTACTTTCACCTCTTAGTTCTTGAGGTTTTTCCACTGATTTCTACAGATTGACTCATATTTTGTAATTTAGTCAATGCGGAGCTTCGACTTATTATCTTTTTTACATGTCGATTCTTCGACTTAATGAAGCAAAGTTGAAGTAACCTTTTCTATTAGAAATAACACAATATTAGAAAACATCCTTTCGTGTGACGTTGTTTTACCATGTATTAATGTTGTCGCTTACTGCTCTAAGTTCCAAGAGTAAGGAGAGTAATTATAAATGTAAAGAATAAGTGTAATATGGAAAGTTGAACTGTTAAGTGCACTTTTGCACTGGGTCCGATCGGGGAGACTAAAATGGCCGATGTTTGATTGGATTTTACATATTATGATTCCGCTAAAGCGGTCATTTTAGGCCCCCTGAGCTCGAGAAACAGAATAAAGATAACTAGGACCGAATGTCATAAAACACTGAAAGTGCATGAGCACATATAACACGAACATTTTATGCCAGTTGCCTATTATTCTAAAAGTCGATCGAAGTTGATATTATGCTAAAGGCTAACGAAAAGGCGCCTCATGTACCCAGATGTTATGTAGCTACCAATACATTCTTTGGGTCCAAGTCTGTATTAATGTTTTGTACAATAAATTAAACTCCTAGGTATGACTGAATTTGTTTTCTTTACACCTCGTTTTATCTTTAATTCCATAATATTTCCTAGTCCTTAATTCCTAATGAACAGATAGTCTACGAAAATCGCGAAAGCTATGTTGTAGATCAGATAAGGATTTTTGGCAAACCATATTAAACAGTAAGGTGCACCCTCAGGCTCGGTGAAGCGACGATATTCACAGGGTGGCTGGTAGCAATTGGATGAGAGTTGCTGAGAATCGAGTTGAGTGGCATGCGATTGAGGAGGCCTATGTCCAGCAGTGGTCTGCTGTAGGCTGGCGATGATGATCAATATTTTTTTTGAATAATACACCGTTAATCTTCCGGAATTATGATTTTAATAAATGGTGAATTTATTCCGTGATAGATTATAGTATTATGCTATACTTACACTTCATATTCATCATTCTATTTATCATCCTTTTTATTTGTTTATACTACACTTGCTTAGTAAGTGTACCACTACCCCACCTAAAAGGCGTAAAAGGTTATAAAGCTGTTCATTAAACCTTCACAAAAATCTAGGCAGTTAAATTGTATGGAATTTCATTACTGCCCTGAAAATCAGGGTAGTATAGTAATCCAATACTAACGCGTTTTGTGTTTTTTACTACTTCACACCTCTATGCAGTAGAGCCAGGCCCGGATCTAGGGGGGGCAAGCCGGGGCCCATGCCCCGGGCGGCAAGTTTAGGGGGCGGCAAATTCTAGCTTGGCAGACATATGGTCAAAGTTGCGATAATGATGAGTTGATTTCTGTTGAAGACTAGAAAACTGTTCCTGTTGAAGAAGAAGGAGCGCCCTGCAGACACCCCATATGCATACTAGCCCATCGATTTAGATCTCTCTCTTCTGAGAAAAGACGTAAAATTTTCGAGCTCGCTTCGCTCGCTCTTACAGCCTAATTTCTCTTGAATTTTAACTTTGTCCATAAGTCACCTAAGTAACTCCGGTAGTTCGAAACAATTCTAACCTGTCCAAGGTAGATAAACTGTTAAGTTTTCGAACTGGCTTCGCTTGCTTTTTAGACTACTTTCTTTAGACTTTGCCTAAAAGTCGTCCAAGTAATTCCTGTATGAAGGATCGAAACAATTCAAACCTGTCGAAAGCAAGGTGTCAAAAAATTTTCGAGCTCGCTTCGCTCGCTCATGCAATCAAGTTCTTCTTACATCTTCACTTTGAAAGTCAACCAAACGTGACGACATCATTCTAATCTGTCCAAAGTAGGATGTTAAAATTTTCGAGCTCGCTTCGCTCGCTCTTGGAGTCTTAGTTTCTCTTTCTCATTAAATTGTCTCCCTAAATTGATGTAGTAGCATCTATTTAAGAATCAAATTTTCATTTAGTTCCTAACCTTTTCAAATAACTCTTCAAAACCTAAACTAACCAATCCGAGGTCACGGAGGTGCTAACATTTTTGAAGTGGCTATATGCACTTCAGCTACATCCGTAAATAGTAAACTTACAAATCGCACCCTTCTGATAGGCCCCCTTCTGGCCCAAAAGCTGGCGACGCCCTTGGCCAGGCCCCAAGTAGTATTAGCCCAGGGCCCAACAAACTCACGGTCCACCCCTGGGCCTATGGCCATCATTAGGCGTCTGATGGGTGAAATAATGATGATGATAAAAATAAAAATATAGACGGGTGGGGGCGGCATTTCTTAGTTTTTGCCCCGCCTCGAAAAATTTCAAGATCCGGGGCTGAGTAGAGCGAAAGATTTATAACACTCTCTCGCTTTAACACGCGCGTAAGTTGGAACCTGCGAAACGGGGCGTTTTTACCTTATCTAACGTCTTGTGACCGGTGGTCTTGACGCGAAAACTGTTTGACGCGCTAAAATTAAAAAAAAAACCCTAAAAAGACTTATTGTTGGTTGATGTATTGTAGAGACAATTTTCTTGGTAAAGTTTGTAACAATGTCAATATAACTTTTTAATAAAATGCTTTTTTTGCTATTTTTTCTTTTACTTCTTTGTGCTTAAAAGTGCAAGTGTAGTATAAAGCAGTAAGTACAGATTACTAAACTCGTGTGGATCACGGCCCCCTGCTTCGCGCGGGCCTCAAATGCACACTCTATTACTGTGCCTTACTTACTCCCCTTGGTGAATAATAGTACATTATGATATAAGTGCGGTAAGTTGAAAATTACAGCTGAGGCGATATTGCTGTAATAAAGCAGAGGCTGTAATTATCAAAGCGCACGCATGTCATACGACGTTTTATAACATATTTGCGAGGAAATAAAATAAAACTCGGACTTTCTTAAACGAATAAATCTTTTACTTGTTAACAAATTAGCGATGCGTGCGCATCAGCGCTTTTTTTCAGGCAAAGACACAAAAACAGCCAGTATTACTAATAAAGTAAATTAATATTTTTGTTTTTTTTTTTGTTACAGATAAATGGTTGTAATTTATTGTCAAAATTAATTAAATTAAATAATTAAATGTTTATTTATTATATTTCATCTCCCACAGTTAATTTTATTAATAAAATGTTGACCACTTTTCTGACATAAAAACTCTTTGCTAAGATTTAAAAAAGTACCGTTCCTTTTTGACGGAGCATCTTGATAAACCGTGCGTTGTACATTACATGACATTACTGCACAAGTACGTAATGAGATACATTACGATATTGAAATGGGTGAAATAAGAGACCCTTTACGAGCAAATGTGTTATAAAGAATTTTATAAATATAAGTAATACTAATAATAATAATATAGTTTTAAGTTAAGCCATCATCTCATCTGACAAGTGTAGTCGGCCAGGACATGTCCTGGCCGACTACACTTGTCAGATGAGATGATGGCCACAAGAAGAAAATTAATATATGAAAAAGGAAGACTACTTTGGAAAACGAGGGTACGAACCGCTGGAGGCAGTCTACTCTTGGATCTGATATCATAAGCATCAGAAAACAGTTTGGCTTTTGCTGCTACATTCTTATATTACCCAGGGGATCCCGCTTAAGATTCAGCCTGGTGCCTCTACTCCCTATCTTGGGAAGCTGTCTACGTGATCTAGGACCTCTGCTCCCGATCTTCAGAAGCTAACTACGTGCCTGACTTACTACTTGTCTCGCAAAGCTATCCTGACGTCTGGCCCTGAGATCTACGCTGCCTTACTACGGAGCTGACCTGGTGGACTCAGATCTGCACGACGCCCTTCCAGCAGAAGTTTCCTGAAGCTGATCCTCGAAGTTGCCCTGGTATCAGGCGCGGATACAGAATTTCCTTTAAGGGGGGGCAATATTTGGAAAATTTAAGAAATAAAAAAGAAAACCTTTTGATAAACTTTGGGCGTTACTTTACAGAAATCCATGATATGTAAGATACAAGGGCAAGCCTTAGCGAGAAATTCTTACGACACCTTGGACAGGTTAGGATGGTTTCGAACGTTCAAATAGGAGTTACTTGGTCGAAATTTAGATAAAATCAAGAGAAAGTAGTCTGTAGAGCGAGCGAAGCGAGCTCGAATATTTTAACACTTTTCCTACCGACCTACTGGAATTACCTGGGCCTCTTATAGACAAAGTTAAGTCTCATGAAAAACTAGGCTACAAACGCGAGGTTTAGGCGCAGAACGTCAGAAACGCAAAATGACAGATTAGCGAATTGTCAGGTGTTAGTATTTTGTCTCAAATGGTCAGAATCGCAAAAAGACAGATTAGCAAAATGACAGGTTCACAAAAAGACAGATGAGCAAAATGACAGGTTCGCAATATGTCAGAAGCGAAAAACGTCAGAAACGAAACAAAAATAAACAAAACCAAATAAAAACAAAAATTAAAAAGTGCATATTGCTCAGCTGTTAAGCGAAGTCTTGATTCTAATTTTATGAGTGGCAATCTGAAAAATAATTATTATAACTTGGTAGTATTTCTAAACTACGTTACTTTCACCGCGATTTTTAGAGAATTAAAAAAAGAATATTGTTTAAGAATTGCAACATTCGTGTATGCTGTCTGTCTGTCGTAATGTCAAGACAGTCACTTATTTTAGAGATCATATCATTGGGACAATCTCTGTTTTATGTACAGAGTAGTTCCAAATACCTACATTCACTATGTTTTCCTGAAAGGTTAAAATTGAATTAGGTAGACTAATTATTGCAGCTTTGGGGCTGTTAGTGTTAGCTATATTATAGTGGCGGGTGGGTAATTATTTTTCAGATTGCCACTCATAAAATTAGAATCAAGACTTCGCTTAACAGGTAAGCTCGTTTGATTCCCAATTTTACTTCGTGGCAATCTTTCAAATAATTATTATAACTTGGTAGATGTTCAGAGTTGGCTGCAATAATTAATTTATTAACTGATTAAAATGCAAGTAATTCTGAGTGTTGATGTGTGATAATTACATTGGATTTTCTTCTGTAAGAATAGAATATTAAAGCTTCAATATTAAAGCTTCAAGGATACTTTACAATAAATATATTACATTTTATAAAATAACTTTGATAACCATGTAATCAACATTATGTCTGACTTCGTTGATGCCAGCTCTAATTTGAGCTGTTGTTTTGGTTGTATAGTGAGAGTTTAATTCTGGAGTTTAGATACCCCTTTCACTTGAAATCTGACAAACTTACGAATATTAGGGTTTGATATACTTTAATAACTGTTTTATTGCTCCAATGGGTTAAAGTTAGAGCTAGGAGAACAATCAATGTCTTTGTTTTCTAAATTTTGCTCATATTATCAAACTATGACGAAATTAATGATACTTTTGATAGATTCTATGATTGAGGCAATGATAGCCTCAGATCTCTCAGTAAATAATTTTATAATTTGAAATCCAGTTGTAGTGTTAGTATTTAATATATGTGTCTGCAAATAAAAAAGGCTCATCAACTCCATTATTTAGTGTTGAATTGTCTGGAAGTACTATCAAGGAATGCCACTGGCATTATTTTTATTCACTTAGGGCCTTTTGTTAAAATACTTGCAACAGAATAGTGCGACCAAGGCAATGTTTATTCACTTAGGGCCTTTTGTTAAAATACTTGCAACAGAAGAGTGCAACCAAGGCAAGTATAGAGCTCCATAGATATATCGTCTAAAAAGGTGATTGTATAACTATAAAAAAAAATATGTAATGATTTTATGATCACATACAATGTCTAACTATTGTTCAATAGTAGAAGAGCCAGAGTTCATTCAAAACACTGTTTCCAATTAATATTACAACCAATTAATCGGAATACAGTAATCTCTTCACTTTATTGTCGTGAGAAGTAGACTGATTTTATTAATCAGTACCTAGTAGTAAGTACTTCTTATCAATAAAGCTCAGCCATTTTTTAAGGGTCTAGGTAGATCCTTGATCAAATATTATGGATATTAAAGTATTCACTCTATCATCACCAATTAATATAGTTACATACAATTAATCAGAAAAGCAAAGAGAAACCTCTTTATTACCGTGTGGATTAAACTGTTTTTATTATTAACTAGCGGACGTCCCGCGGTTTCACCCGCGTAGTTCCCGTTCCCGTAGTAGTACGGGAATAAAATATAGCCTATGTTACTCGTGGATAATGTAGCTTTCGAATGGTGAAAGAATTTTTTAAATCGGTCCAGTAGTTTTTGAGCCTATTCATTACAAACAAACAAACAAACAAACAAAGTTTTCCTCTTTATAATATTAGTATAGATTAGTACCTAGTAGTACATAGTATAAATAAAGCTCAAAAATTTGCTAAGGGTCTGGTAGTCTTATGACTAAATATTATGAATGTTAAGGGATTCACTCCTTACTGGTAAAACAGAATTTGAGATGTAGTCAATTGGCTCGAAAAGGACGATTGAGCTATTTTCTCAAAACTGTTTGTATTTAAGTCTTAGAAACTGATTTCTGCTTAATACTTTTAGTCTGGTACATTTTGTACAGTAAGCGTTGGTATGTGCAGAGGCACGCTAAGGATTGTATTGCTGTGAACGCACGGTCGAGCGTCCGTGCGTCTGTATGTGTAAGTGGTCTCAATACAGTACGCACACCACAGCCACAGAGTTCGCCCAATCGCATGTCGCGCGTCACACTCCACGAAACATAAGAATATATTTCCGTTTCTTTTATTATACACGCAGCAAACCTTATTTGTGTAGCGACCTGTTCTTACCATTGGATAGCTAAAATTCACATCCACTTACCATGTGTTGATAGCTGTTGGGGTAATCAGTAGGATTCACGATCAAAGAGATCCGAGTTCGCATCCTGTTAACAACATGGGGTTTTTGTTTCTTGGTAACATTAGTTATTGGTTCATTATTTATTTTTTATAAGAATAAGTTAAATATTAGTAAAAAAAATATATAGTATTATTATTCAACTATTTATTTATTATTTTAGCTGTTCGGTGTTGGAAGGTGGAAATAAAAAAGTCGTGGTGAATGATAACAAAAATGTTTATTCGTTTTATTTATTTATAAACTTAACAAACTTTAATGATAATTGTAACGTCACATTCCTACCTAGATGTAAAAAAGTTCTCTTGTAACCGATCATAAGATTTTTTATTGTATACGGTATACCCACTTACTTTCAATTCATAATAACATACTTAAGTAACAAGGAAAGGATATTCTAATCACACAAATATAACATATAGTTGATGAGTAATAAAAGAAGTGTCAAATTTCCAAAACAAAGTCGGTACCGACACAGCAAAATTATCGAAGAATTCAATAAATTTTATTTGATAATGATTTATGCAGTGGTTTTTTCATAAAATTGGATTTCCCAAAAGCCTTTTCATATTTTTTTACGCGCGCCTTTTACTATGAATTTTCGTGCATCTCACTGAATAATGTTTCCCCCGGTGCGGTGCGGGAGGGGGATACGCCATATTGACATGTCCTTCGTTTGATAGAAGAACAAGACCTATATTTCTGTCCTTTTCATTTCATGCATGACGTCAGTGACGTGTCATTTGTTTTTCGCTGAAGTTGAAGGGCCTGTGCATTTTTATTGCACTCCTATAATGTGTGCGTTTCGATGGCGCGACCACGGCATTCTTTTTTTTTTAAGCTATGGCAAGATTTTGTAAAAAATAAATAATTTAAAATTAAATTCATTAATTAATTAAATATTTCACATTCAGAACATTTTGAAGGTGATAAGCGATACCATACGTATGCTCCTGAAATATAAACCTAGGATTTTTTATATTTTTTTTACAAATTCAATCCTTTATTTACCTAAATTTCAGGTCTCTGCAACGCTTAGTTTTTAAGATTTCCATGGCCGCGCGGTTCTCCGCGTTTCGATGGCGTGGCCACGTTCAAACCCTTATAACTTTTTAACCATAACTTTGACAAATTTAAGGTTTTGGGAAATTTGAACCACGTACATACATAATTTTTACAAAATCATGGCATAGTTATTTAAAAAAAAAAACGCCGTGGTCGCGCCATCGAAACGCACACCCTATAATATGGTGTAGCGACCTACTTATTTAGAAACTTTATATACATAAAACCTTCACGATATAATTTTTACTTTTCTTCTGATCTGTCACTTCTCTGTCTTGTGTTGACTAAATTGATATAGAATTATGAACATTTTTAATTTAATTTAGTTAGTGTACAACAACCACTAAATTGGAGACTCCGACGTGATACGCCCTGAAAAGGAAATCCTAAACTTTATCAGGCCAAGGAAATCCACAGTACCACGATGACAATATAAAGCAGTCGTCTGCCGACCAACGTCCAGACTCTGCTGGCTTCACAGCTATTTATTTCTCTCGAGGGATTAGCAGACCTGGCGGAAAGCGTCCAGGACATCGTGACCACAGGCCAACAATAACAAACAATATAGTTATACAATATTATTGTTGCCACTAATCTCGCGAATTGTGAAGTGACGATGACGTTATAAGTTGATAGTAAAAGTTTTAAAGAAAAAGTTTATTTTATTCTTTTTAGCGCATTAAAATAAAAGTTCAGACGAAAGTATTATAACTTCGTTTTTGTTCGGAACGGTTCGGAACGCTGAGTGTGTACGTACGAACTAGACGCACGTGAAGACTAGCGTCTAACTGCTCATCACTGATACTATCTCCTTCGGGCACGATGCCAGGTGAGACAGCGTGCTTTTTAGCCACGCCCACCAATGAGTTCGAGCTCGTGTGCTGTGTCACCTTAAGTGTTCATTTTCCCGAAGAAAAGAAGATTGAAACTAAACCTCAATTTAAGATCATTAATATAATTACGGATAAGTTAATATTCACTAAATATTTTGTTACACATCTAATTAAAACTAAAGCATCTGGGGATTAATTTTGTAGCATGACATCTTCTAATAACATAACATAATTAACATTACTTCCAATCGAGTAAACACACAAAAAGTCTAAAAGTAACAACGTGAGATTTGAACTCACGGCTTACTGATTCACTCGTAGATGTGGACGCGCCTAACCACTAGGCCATCTGTACTTATATATCAATTTTGAAATTTTGGACTACATTTACTTGTAGATGACAATGTCTATTTTCTTGAAAGTAGAAGGTCGTAAGTCAAACTAAACGTCAAGCTATTGCTTTGTGAGATTGCCTATCGACTTTTGGTCAACACTGTACATTATGATTTCGTTTATAATTCATTTTTTAACTTATTATTCCTATAATGATAGAAACAATATAAATAAAAACATTGTTATTATTATGCTTTCCCAGGCACCTTGTAAAGGAGCAATAAGTTTTTGCGGTTTCATAGTAGAAAAAATATAATACTTAGAGGTCTGGTCTCCACGATAAATATTTGCTATATTAGTGTAATTTCCCAAACTATTTTAAATATTAGGTACCTCTACAAGAATCAGCAGTGTTTTCATGACAATGTCTTTCAAGGGTCTCGAACACTCCTGTTAAATCATCTAGTAGTTCTAAAGAATTGACTAAATGTTGTGCAATTAGTGGGTATGTGTGTTGACCATATTTAGTCAACATTGTGTAGGTAATTGGCTACATTGCCGTAATGTACTGTCAATTGTTATGAATTTTAGTTGGATTTTATTAGCTCTACACGAAATGTATGGCATTTTATCTTCTAGTCACAATTCATTGATCTCTGCACTCGCATGCACCCCCCCCCCCCTTTTTGTTTCACTTTAGTACTACTATAAAGCTATTAAAGCGAATACTCCAATTGGTAGTGAAAACTGGAAATAAATGAAATTTCTTAGTTAAAATTTATTTTTATGAGTTTGTATAAATCTCACAATAATGTCTGCCCATCTATCGGGTATTTTAATTGTGATTTTAATTTTATGTTATGATTCAATGTAGGTAGATTACATGCCAAATTATCTGTTGTTATTTGATAGGGATTAATTTGTTTTCAGCATGGTTCATTTTCTAGTAGGCTACAGCTGATTATAGGGGTCAACGCCCGGAACCAGAGAGCAATGAAGTTATGTTTTACTACTGTCTTCATAATAGGCAGTCAAAGTAATAATTATATTTCATTTTAGTTTTAAGGTATGAGTCAGCAACAATATGATTAAGAAAGGTGATTAATTATTATGGGTAAGGTTTAAGTGATTTTAAAATGCAATGCAATGCAGGAAAAACTATCTGGTCATGGGAACCCTTCCAAAAATACTCTTGGACTTAATTGCATGATTAATATACCCATAATTTAATATTTTATCTATGGATTGCTAGATAAAGCAATGGGTTACTATTGGAGATGTTATTTTAGATTGGGCTTATGCATAATGATGATAAGAATATTATCTTTGTTCGAAGCTGGGGTGGGTTTTAGTTCCACTTTGCAATTTGATTTAAAACTAAAAACAGGTTTAGTTGTTAATGTCATTTGTACATTGACAGGCTGTTAAGACCTCCAAACTTTGTAAGTCTATAACCCTTTTCCTTTCAATACTAATAGTTTTGAGAATTATGACATTATGGTGTATTTGATAACAAATGGTTTCTTGAACCATTGTACTTAAACCAAGTACCCAGATCATTACTTTATAACTGGTATATACAGCCCCGGATCTTGAATTTTTTCGAGGCGGGGCAAAAACTGAAAACTGAATTTTTATTTTTATCATCATCAATATTTCAGTCATCAGACGCCTAATGATGGCCATAGGCCCAGGGATGGACCGTGAGTTTGTTGGGCCCTGGGCTAATACTACTTGGGGGCCTGGCCAAGGGCGTCGCGTCGCCAGCTTCTGGGCCAGGAGGCCTATCAGAAGGGTGCGATTTTTAAGTTTACTATTTACGGATGCAGCTGAAGTGCATATAGCCACTTCAAAAATGTTAGCACCTCCGTGACCTCGGATTGGTTAGTTTAAGTTTTGAAGAGTTATTTGAAAAGGTTAGGAACTATATGATTCTTAAATAGATGCTACTAAATCAATTTATGGAGACAATTTAATGAGAAAGATAAATTAAGGCTCCAAGAGCGAGCGAAGCGAGCTCGAAAATTTAAACACCCTGCTTTGGACAGATTAGAATTATTTTGTCACTTCATACAGGAGTTACTTGGTTGACTTTCAAAGTTAAGATTTAAGAGGAACTTGACTGCATGAGCGAGCGAAGCGAGCTCGAAAATTTTTTGACACCTTGCTTTGGACAGGTTTCAATTGTTTCGATCCTTCAATACAAGAATGACTTGGTCGACTTTTAGACAAAGTCTAAAGAAAGTAGTCTAAAAAGCAAGCAAAGCCAGTTCGAAAACTTAACAGTTTACCTACCTTGGACAGGTTAGAATTGTTTCGAACTACCGGAGTTACTTAGGTGACTTATGGACAAAGTTAAAATTCAAGAGAAACAAGGCTGTAAGAGCGAGCGAAGCGAGCTCGAAAATTTTACGTCTTTCCTCAGAAGAGAGAGATCTTGAGATCAAACCACATGCATGATGTGCACTGGGTTTCGAACCTGGGTCGGCAAACTTCTCATTCCACCACTAGGACCTGATGGAGCACAGCCCTCTACACCTCGATATCATGGCGTTGGCGGCGCATCAGGTACTTGTGTAAGGACTATAACGTCAAGATCTCATGGTGTTGATCCGGCCAAAAAGCTCGCCGCCTTGAAGGAGATCGTTTGATTTATTCTCAACACCCTGACTGCCATCGCTCTCATGGTTCATCGCTAAATTACGGTAAGTATTTAGGTCGTCAAGTTGTCCGCCCATACTGGCACTCCATAGGGCGCTACGGACCGTACGAGCCCCATATAGAATCTTCTGCAGGAATTGGATCCCCTCAGATTGGGCAGTAGCCACGAGATTAAGTTCGCGGTGCCCATCAACCGGGGTGTCAACTACTGAAAATGCGGCTATTAGGGACGAGTCCCTGGCACTTCATCGTCGACTCGGATCTCATCTACGACCCCAGAGCTGTCGCCAAGATGCAAGAGACGACCTGCCGAAACGTTTGCCTTCACCAGCGTGTCATCAGTATAACAGATGACACAAACACCATAAAGAAACTAACCGCGAAGTGCCCAGTCGTACATAGATGATATCTCTATCCCTCAGATAGGCCTTGATTACGCGCCAGAAGTTGGTACGGCATAGGTTCGGCATGGTATAGGAATGCCTCCAATCTATTTTTTTCTCGAGGTGGAAATCCTGAGCCCTGGGGAGAGTCGAGGAGTCTGACAATTGCGCAGTTGCTCTGCGAGGCAGCGGCATCTAAGCGGGTCCGCCAGATCCTCAGTAGCCATGGTGCTGAAATAGGCGGTCTACAGTTTAGCTCTCAAAGAGTTTGTCTTCCTCATCTAAATCGATGGGCTAGTAAACATATGGGTTGTCTGCAGGGCGGTCCTTCTTATTCAACAGGAACAGTTTTCCAGTCTTCAACAGAAATCAATGAGTTGTATCGTGGACGACCCGATTGGCGCAGCGGTAGTGAGGCTGCCTTACGTTCTTAGGGTCCCGGGTTCGAATCCCGGTCGGAGCAAATGTTTGTGTGATGAGCATGGACATTTGTTTCCGAGTCATGGATGTTTATATGTATAATAAGTATGTATTTACAAACAAAAAGTATCTATGTAGTATATCAACTATCTGGTGTCCACGACACAAGCCTCGTTGCTTAGTGTGGCACTAGATGGCGCTGTGTGTAATGTCCAGCAATATTTATTTATTTATTTATTTATCGTTACAACTCATCATTATCGCAACTTTGACCGTAAGTCTGCCAAGCTTGAATTTGCCGCCTCCTAAATTTGGCATGGGCCCCCCCCCCCCCCCCCCTAGATCCGAGCCTGGGTATATAATATGGTTAAATCATTCCGGTACCATCCTTGATGTGTTCTCTTTTGGGGCTACTGACTTAGCACTCCAGTATCTATTATTGTGTTCAGTCTTGAAAGATTCTTGTTAACGGGATACATTTTTGGGTGTTTGAATTTTATTGTGCTGGGCACAAACAGATTAATTGATCTTCTTGTTGTTGGTGGTAGAATCTCTTTTGCTACATGTATTAGTTATTTGGAAATATACATAATAAGCTAAGAATATAACTATTGTCCTTATAGGTTTGGTGTTTCATTTCATTACAGAAAATATAAATAATATTAATTTAATCTCGAGGTTGACACGGTGATGATGAACATTGGTAGGTTGTGTTATGCAGTGTCATTCAAGCCATTCATCGGTTGCTTTGCTTATGATAACAGTAACATTCTAATTTGGTTTAGAACATCTCAATACCATGGTTCACCGGTTCACCATATGTATAGTAGTGGAACAGAAGTCTGTCATAAGTGTCTGGAACATTTTCCATCAGCTGTTCTCTCATAGTATTAAGTGAACAAAGAATCTTGTTCTATTATTTGAATGAAAAGTGTTATGCTTAAATGTAAATACATATTACTTCATCGCTGAAAGATCAAAATGACAAGTTTATGGCATAGCCACAGGGTTCTTTGATAATATCATACTTGACGTCGAAGCTTACACACGTAGTGTGGATTATAACATGCTGTAAATATCTCGTATTTAGGCATGTAGATATGATAAATATCCTGTATAGTCTGGCATAACTTCCACCAAAATAGAATAAATACACTTTTTGGGCTGGTGTTTTCATTAGTTAAACGTATGTGTAACATTAATTTATACTTGATGTTCAAGCTAAACCTGCGCCTGTCACCTTGCAGCAATGATGTCACAATCTGTTTTCTGTTTTATTTTGTTTGTAAATGTATTACTAACATAGTTTGTAAGTATATTGTTACTAACGCTATGAGTCTTGTTGCTCGAAATAAATAAATTATTATTATTATTATTAAAAACACATTATATGGGCTTAACATGCTGTTAGTATCTCGTACTTAAGAATGTGTGGTCCTGACAAATGTATGTCAGCCAGCCAGCAACTTTACTCGCTGATGGGAATCCAGGCAAGGAATGGTTCCACATTCACTGCGAGAGTATAATGCATTTGCAAGGTTATAACACACACGGAATGTGCTAAGTTAAGCAGGTTCGTCTTACGACCTGCATGGTCATGGATATATATCACAATTTTGTAATTACCTGATCAAGGTAATGAAAATACCTGTCCTTTTGCCCGGCAATTTGGCTACGATGTCAATTAGATTTTCAGTGCTAGCATTGTTCAATAAATTTAGCTGGACACCACGTGTCACACTGATAGTTTACCATGTAGCTAGTAACATGGGGTGTTACTGGTCTTGAAAATGGCACTTACCTGCCGTTGAATGCTATGCCATTAGATTTTCAGTGTTAGCATCGTTCAAAGACTCAGCTAAAGGATATCTCGTATCTCCACTGATAGTTTACCATCCAGCTAGTAACCAGTAGTAGTGTTACTGGGGTATCGCGTACCCACTGGAGGAAAAAAGCTTTAACGAGCTTACAACCCCCTTAGTGCTTTAATGAGCACTGTGGATATCGCGTATCCGGGGGTCAGTTAAAGTCGGGCATCCAAGTTGTTGCCAGGAATACACTTTTCCTGCTTCGTCTCTGATGTCTTCTGATAAATAATGTCCTTCCAATTTACGTCGCGGTCGGTAGCGAGCGTTATTTGTAAATGCTCAGATTTCTTTTCGGGTTTACGATTTTCACTAAAGATGCACTTAGTACACTTCCTGTCACTCGACATTTTGTTATTTTGGTAAAATGTTATGTAAACTTATGTTATGTTATGTTTTAAATGAATAATTTGACGAGAAAGATTTTTTCTTGCGGTGTCGATAACGCGCGAAAAAGAAAAGTGACTGTCTTGACATTACGACAGACAGACAGCATACGAATGTTGCAATTCTTAAAAAAAAATCTTTTTTTAATTCTCTAAAAATCGCGGTGAAAGTAACGTAGATTAGAAATACTACCAAGTTATAATAATTATTTGAAAGATTGCCACGAAGTAAAATACCATTCTATGTCATCAGGCAGGAAAAGCTATGACTTTTAAAAATCCTGAGCCTCTAGGGGCAGCTGACTCCTCCTGGCGACGCCCATGACAAGATATACAACTAGAATATTTAGTTTCAATTCCGTCAAACTAGTTCAAGCTAGGCTAATGACGTATTTGGTCCAGTTCAGGGGGGGGCAATTGCACCCATTGCCCCCCCCCCTGTATCCGCGCCTGCCTGGTATTGACCTGCTACCCTGACGCCTGTTCCCGTCTCCTACAGTGTCAGACACACAGAACTGATCCCTAACCAACTAAGTGCGTGAACTATAAAACTATCCTAGAATGCGTGCTAGCTAGGTTTTTATAGAACTAGCTGTATTTTGTATCTTTCCCCTATTAAATTTTAATTGAACAAGTCTGCTTATCCCTTTATTTAATAGGAGCAAGTAGATTTGTTACAAGATTCACCTCGGAACTAGTGTTGCCCAAAATCGGTCTTGGTCTTGTTCTTGCATTTTTGCAAGACCAAGACCAAGACCGACTTATTGTAGCAAGACCAAGACTGAACCCTGCAAGACTTGAGCAAGAACAAGACTAAGTCTGCAAGACTCTTGCGTCTCGCAGTTATTTATAATCGCAATTATTTTCTGCGATTGATGAGTCACGGAACAAGCAATATTGGTTGAAATATAAAGTTTGAAATTATAAACATCAATTATTTTATTTCATAAATCAGCTGATTTTTGTTAAAGTGCTGTAGATAAATAATAGGTGCTTAAAAATTCCTACAAACAATTTTCGTTCGTCACAAGCCACAATAGATATCCAAAAATGATATATGTCCGATACATTTTAGTAAAGTAAGTAAGTAGGTATCAAAAATTTAATTCATCTTTTAGATGTTTGGGCTGGTAATTAAAAGTCTAGCTGACGACAAATTTTATTAATTATACTCGCGCCTCGTCCTCGAGATTAGTAATTTACACATGTAGTTACGCTAGTCGTCACCACTCATGCACTAGTTGAGAAAATAAATATTATGTTAATTTTTTCTTTATCTATGGCAATTCAATTTGACATACCTACAAAACATTTTTTTTTTTTTTTTTTTTTATACTTGTGGGTACTTCGTCCAGTTCCGCTCTCAGACGATCATCGCCAATCATTCGCATTCTAGTGCTCAACCACTCAACATTTATTAAGCGTCTTCGCACAAGTTTATTAAAAAATGCCGAAACGTAAGAATTCTAGGCATAGATAATACACTATATAATACAAGATAGATGTGCAACTGAGGTTTTCGTTTTAAAAACTGTGTACCCCAATTGTTAGATGGCGTTACTTGTCTCAATGTACCCTCCGCTTACGCTATCGCTCACTAGATGGCGCTTTTAGGTTTTGTTTCTAGTAATAAATCCTTTTATTGAAGAATGATTGTTATTTATTTGTGTGAAATAAATGAATTCTTATGTGTATAAAATAGACTATGATGACAACATCATGATTATTCTAGTCTTGCCTTAAATAAAATATAGAATTTGAAACATACACATAAGTATTTACTTAATTCACAAAATAAATAACAATCAGTCGTCAATAAAAGGAAAATCATTCTTCAAAATCTTAAGCTAGGAATGACATCAATAAGAGCCATATCAATAAATGAATGATATATTGAAATGAAAAAAATATTTAGTTTTTTAAAGAATTTATTTCCTTTTTTTACAATGTGTGTTATAATACTATACATACAATACAATACATCCAAGAAGCACTTAACTCGTCGAATTCAAATCGAAAAGGTAAAATCGAAGTCCACTATACGTATAGGTACACAGCGTTGGATCAATCGTTTACGTATCTTATCACAGGGTCCAAGGCAGAGAGTCCAACGTTTATAATAGCAGAGATCAAGAAAGCAAGCACAGTTTTAGATCGTAAAAGAACACAAAACAGATCACCAAAACACCACGAAACAACAAACGTAACTTAAAAAAGTTTTCAAATGTACCCCCACTGTTACTGTGTAATAAATAAACTACTTGAAGTGAAAACGAAAAGGTCTTATTTATTTTGCAATGATATTTTAAAATGTATCTGTACACACACACAAACATGTTGAAATAATAATAATACTTTTTTATTAATATTTAGTAATACTTAATTGTACTGTTATCAACTAGCTCTATCTATTGGCAAAAATATAAAACTGTGGCCAAACAAGCGTTCCTAACCACATAGATGGCAGCACTGTCTAAGAAAATTTTGTTTGAAGCCAATGTATGGAAGTTTCACCCCCCTGATTCTAGGTCTCTTGAAGAAGATATTAACCACTACAAACAAAATAAGAAAATTAGAACGAAAAATTCGTGATAGACAAGTTAGTGCTTCGGAAAGTGTATCAGACTTGGAGGAAGCTGTTGTTCTACATGATGTCGATATTGGAGCAGGTATTTACCTACTTACTAATCCTAAAGTGATAAATATGTTCTCACCGACCTCTTTACGTATCTACGTATTTAAATTACCTTAATGCAACCTGAACAGTCATTGGGGCTGTTTCAACGCATTTAAAAAAATACGGTTGGCGTTCCTTCCGCTGGGGATTGTAACCTAACCTAATTATTATGACTATGACTAAGCAACGAACAATAATTATATTCTTTGTATAAAGATAAAAAATAGTCATGGACTTATTTAGGTCCACTTTTACAAACTGTTTTAAGTAAGTTATTTAACTTACGTTAAAAAAATATCATTTCTATGATAATTTTCAGACACCCCCGCACTAAGACCAGATGATTGGTTATTAGAATGGCCACCTGAATATGAAACTCGGGCTCAAGATTCAAATAAAACCTCTGAACCTCAGCCAGGCCCTAGTACTTCCACGGATGTACCCACCGAAGAGCCTATCGCTCATGACGATGATATTGCTGATCTAGATACGGAAATTCTAGAAATTCTAGGCGACGATCCTACTAACACTGAAAAATATGGACCTGAAATACGCAACGAACTTGCAAATCGTTTGTTACACATTGCTAAAGATGGCTTGACTAAGGAAAATCGTAAAAATTTGATCACAAAATATCTGTTACCTAAAAATTGCATCCAACTAGATGCCCCTAAAATAAATTTGGAAATTAAAGCGGCACTTGCTGATACCGCAGCTAAACGAGACAAAGGCATAGAAAACAAACAGAAACAAATGTCTAGCGCAATTGCTTGTTTGGCCGACGTCATTAATTCTCAATTAAATTCAAAGACGACTAATGACGTGTTGCAAAAATTAATGGATGTTAGCAGAATTTTATGCGATTTACAACATGCAGATTCCATCACACGTAGAAATTTCATTCTATTTGCTCTCAAAAATGACTTGAAGGAACACCTTAAGAACACCAAGATAGACACGTGTTTGTTCGGTGAAGACTTAGCCGAGACATTAAGATCAGCAAAGGCTGTAAATAAATCAGGGATTGAACTGAAAGCCGAATCTAGCAGCAAGACTGCGAATACCAATTATAAAGGACCAGTACCGAGAGCTTTAAACCGCAGAGCTCCCCCCCAGGCGCGCAGGCCGCCCGCGGGGCCGGCGCCAGCGCCGAGGAGCCGCGAGCCTGCCGCGTCGCGCGTGCCCTATCCCCCGCCACAGACACAGTACATGCCACCGCACGCGCACTCATCGAAGACGTCATCGCGGGGCCATCAGTCAACGTACCCCCGCCGCCGCTTCTAGATGCAGTTAAGTACGCAGGCCGTTTATCTAAATTCTATCAAAGATGGGCTACAATTACGAACGATCAGTCTATACTGTCTTGGATAAAAGGTTACAAAATACCATTTACATCACCCGTTGTACAACACACACTCCCTGCTAGACCAACTTACTCAGCTAATGAAAGACCACATTATTTAGAAGCGATTAATAATTTACTGAAAATAGGCGCAGTCTCAGAATGTTCTCCATGTGAAACCCAATTTGTCTCTAATATTTTCTTGGTACCAAAGCCAAATGGAAAGATGCGCTTTATTTTAAACTTAAAGAACCTTAATAAATTCGTTAAAACCGATCATTTTAAGTTAGAGGATTTAAGAACGGCATTAAAAATGGTAACTTATGATTGTCAAATGGCGTCAATTGACCTCAAAGACGCATATTTCCTAATTAAAATGCATAAGGAATCTAGGAAATATCTAAGATTTTGGTTTGAGGGTAGATTATTCGAATTTAATGTTTTGCCTTTTGGATTATGTACAGCCCCATACGTTTACACGAAAATATGTAAACCTATAGCTAAATTATTACGCTCTGCTGGCCTTCTGTCCACAGTTTACTTAGACGATTGGCTATTGTTTGGATATTCCCGTCAGGAATGCCTAACCAACATATATTTAACTGAAAGATTATTAACTTCACTTGGTTTTATTATTAATAAGGAAAAAAGTGCACTTTTTCCTTCAACCAAATGTAGATTCTTAGGCATGATAATAGATTCACAAGAGTTCCACGTTAGTTTGCCGACAGATAAAAGGTTACGAATAAAAGCACAACTTTTAATGTTTTCAAAATTAAAGTGTTGTACAATTAGGGCTTTTGCTCAGCTATTAGGATTATTAGTTTCTTCTTGTCCAGCGATCGAATACGGATGGCTGCACACTAAGGAAATGGAAAGATGTAAATATCTCAACTTGAAAGGTCATGATGATTATAACAAATCTATGAATCTACCTGAATCACTACATCCTGACTTCGACTGGTGGCTAAATAAAATAGAACATTCTGTCCATCGAATTAAAATAGATGTTTACCAAGTTGAGATATTTTCTGACGCCTCAACGACGGGGTGGGGGGCAGCCTGTGAAGGAAGCTCCGCGAGCGGGCAATGGTCGAATACCGAACGAGAACGCCACATAAATTATTTAGAATTGCTGGCCGCATTTATTGCCTTAAAAGTTTTTGCTAAAAACCTCTTTAATTGCCAGATATTACTACGCGTTGATAATTCAACAGCAGTAGCATATATAAATAAAATGGGGGGTATACAGTACCCACATCTCACACAAATTACTCGCGATATTTGGAACTGGTGCGAAAGCAAAAAACTTTTCGTCTTTGCCTCTTACATAAAGTCAAGTGATAATATAATTGCAGATTACGAATCACGAAGAACTCATCCAGACATAGAATGGGAGCTGTCCGATTGGGCGTTTGACAGTCTCGCCCGCACATTCGGTCATCCAAAAATTGATTTGTTTGCTAGTCGCATAAATAACAAATGTGCCACATACATATCCTGGCACCGAGACCCAGACGCATTTGCAATAGACTCGTTTACAGTTTCATGGGCAAAGTATGATTTCTATGCATTCCCGCCATTTTCAGTCATACTAAAAACTCTTAGAAAAATAATAACAGACAAGGCACAAGGTATCATGGTTGTACCCTTTTGGCCAACACAGCCATGGTACCCTGTTTTTACATCCCTTCTTATTTCGGAAACTGTTACATTTCCACCTAAAACCCATGCCTTACTGTCTCATTCCAGCTCCCGTCGGATACAGGAATCGATTACCCTGGTGGCAGGCATATTATCCGGGAGGCATTTTCAAGGAAAAACATACCAGAATCGTCACTAGATATAATGTTAGCATCATTAGCGCCTAACTCCATAAAACAATACGACATTTACTTGAAGAAATGGTGGAACTTTTGTAAAATTAATTCGTTAAATATTTATGACGCCTCGGTACCCACCATAATTTCCTTTTTAACCCAACTCTATAATGAAGGTGGCCAATATGGTACACTCAATTCATGCAGATCTGCTCTTTCTCTGGTGCTGAGCCCAGTACTAATTAGTGACGAGAGAATAAAAAGATTCCTCAAAGGGGTCTTTAGACTAAAACCACCAAGACCTAAATATGAAGTTACCTGGGATACCAACCTAGTATTGGATAAATTAATGTTATGGCATCCTAATGAGGAATTAACCTTAGATAAGCTAACAAATAAAACCATTACTTTACTGGCTCTGTCGACCGCACAGAGAGTTCAAACTCTCTCAAAGATTAAAGTTAGCAATGTTCAAAACCTTTCCCAGCGTATCACAATTAAAATCCCCGATATTATAAAGTCTTCTAGACCGGGATTTCAACAACCTATTATTAATTTGCCCTTTTTTATTGAAAAAACAGCTATTTGCCCAGCCACTACATTAATGACTTACATAGAACGCACCTCGTTATTAAGAACATCTGACGATTTATTTATTGGAATTAGGAAACCTCATAAACCAGTAGGAACGCAAACGCTTAGCCGCTGGATAATGCGAACACTCTGTGAGTGTGGGGTCGACACGAGCATATTCAGTGCACACAGCACGAGACATGCAGCGTCGTCGCGCGCGCACTCACTGGGCGTCAGCCTAGATACTATCCGTAAAGCGGCAGGCTGGAGTAGGAATTCCACAACTTTTGCAAAATTCTATCACAGAGTTGTTGTTGATAACGATAGTACTACCTTAGCAGAATCAATAATTGATCAACATTCATTATAGATTGGTAACTGTGATACCTATTATAAGAATAGCTAATCCTTAGTTAACTATTTTCATTTGTTTGTGATTGATTTTGTCCCTTGAGTAAATACTCAAACCTAATTATTGTTAATACTAGAAGTACAAGTTGTTTTTTCTGTTATTTTAATTGATTGTAACAAAATAAACAATTATAATTTTGATGTTTACAAACACTATTATTCATTGATGATATTCCCAAAATGATACTCTCAAAGTCTACATGTGTAAATTACTAATCTCGAGGACGAGGCGCGAGTATAATTAATGATTAAACGAACTTACCTGTACGTGAAGTTCTATCATAATTATACTCGCGCCGAGTCCGAAGAGATTAGTAATCCCACCCTCCCAGGTGCCGTATGCACACCCCAAATTGTCAATAGTGTCTCAGAAATACATCAATGTACAACAGGATCTTTTGCTCTAAACTAAATGATTGGCGATGATCGTCTGAGAGCGGAACTGGACGAAGTACCCACAAGTATAAAAAAAAAAAAAAAAAAAAATGTTTTGTAGGTATGTCAAATTGAATTGCCATAGATAAAGAAAAAATTAACATAATATTTATTTTCTCAACTAGTGCATGAGTGGTGACGACTAGCGTAACTACATGTGTAAATTACTAATCTCTTCGGACTCGGCGCGAGTATAATTATGATAGAACTTCACGTACAGGTAAGTTCGTTTAATCATTAATTATAAGTATCAAGTCCAAATGAAGATGAAAAGTATATGTGATGATTATTTTAACCACTAGCAATTCACAAACACATTGCTGGAAACCTTTTTTTTGGGGTGAAAAATCATGTTTTGTGGTAGAACTCAATGTAACAAAGTCAGTCAAATTTATTTGCATAGATTGCAGGTACATAAAATAAGTTGTTACAGTAAAATGGGTGAGCCTTGTACAATCTACCTACGCACTCAAAACGTGCTGATGGATGGATTGAATAGTACGGGGGTCGTGGAGGTGTTTAAAGTAAAAATATTACATTAAAAACTTGGTGCATAAAATAAGTTGTTACAGTAAAATGGGTGAGCCTTGTACAATGTACCTACGCACTCAAAACATTATGCTGATGGATGGATTGAATAGTACGGGGGTCGTGGAGGTGTTTAAAGCAAAAATATTACATTAAAAACTTGTATTAAAAAAAAAAAAAATTGTCAAAAAGTTGTAACTTTGACCCCTAATATCTCCGTAACTAGAAGGTTTCCAGGTATGCTGTAGAGTCTACAACTCTACACCATACCTGGAAACCTTATAGTTCGATAATTTTTGGTCTACACTGTAGACCAAAAAAATGATCGCGATGACGGGGAGAACAAGTGTCTTTCGGCTTCGTTAAGAGGTTTTTTCACCCTATAAAACGGTCGTCCTTTACTGAGTGTTAACTCACGGTCATGACACAAAGCTAAGCACATTATGTAATAATAACGTACATACGTAATACATAATGTAAACCAAATAACTGCCTCGTTGGTCGCGAAGTCGCAAGTGCTTACGCGACTATTGAGCGTGAGGTCTTGGGTTCGATTCCCGGGTCGGGCAAAGTGTTTTTGGGTTTTTCCATTAGGACTTTCTCAGTAGCAGCCACGGAGTCTGGATTTGTGCTCGGTTGATGGCAATAGGTTCGCCTCCTATTACATGGGATTTAAACATAACTGGTGAAATGTGGGTGTACTATTAGGTACACCTCTGCCTAATCCTTCGGGGATTACAGGCGTGATGTTATGTTATGTTAAAAGCTTAGTTCTTATAACCATTTTTTTTGTGGCATCTCTCGATCAGGCTGGCTTCTGCCGGACTGATCTCTTCTAACTTACATTATCAACGTATTTTTATGCGGATTCACCTTTTGGTCAGTTCCGGTAGTGTTGTCCAAATGCAAGACCAAGACGAGACCTTAACCAGTCTTGGTCTTGGTCTTGCGTCAATACACCTGGTCTTGGTCTTGCAGCAAGAGTCTCGCAAGTCTTGCGAGACTCTACTACTTAGACTAGAGTACTTTAAAATAACTATTAGCCTATTGTTATATAATAAACACGTTAGTTTAGATCTTAGAACAACGTAACAGAGTAGGTACATGTTGAGCCTAAATTGACATAGTATACTTATACTTAACTCTTCACATGTTTGTGAATTGCTAGTGGTTAAAATAATCATCACATATACTTTTCATCTTCATTTGGACTTGATACTTATAATTAATGATTAAACGAACTTACCTGTACGTGAAGTTCTATCATAATTATACTCGCGCCGAGTCCGAAGAGATTAGTAATCCCACCCTCCCAGGTGCCGTATGCACACCCCAAATTGTCAATAGTGTCTCAGAAATACATCAATGTACAACAGGATCTTTTGCTCTAAACTAAATGATTGGCGATGATCGTCTGAGAGCGGAACTGGACGAAGTACCCACAAGTATATAAAAAAAAAAAAAAAAAAATGTTTTGTAGGTATGTCAAATTGAATTGCCATAGATAAAGAAAAAATTAACATAATATTTATTTTCTCAACTAGTGCATGAGTGGTGACGACTAGCGTAACTACATGTGTAAATTACTAATCTCTTCGGACTCGGCGCGAGTATAATTATGATAGAACTTCACGTACAGGTAAGTTCGTTTAATCATTAATTATAAGTATCAAGTCCAAATGAAGATGAAAAGTATATGTGATGATTATTTTAACCACTAGCAATTCACAAACATGTGAAGAGTTAAGTATAAGTATACTATGTCAATTTAGGCTCAACATGTACCTACTCTGTTACGTTGTTCTAAGATCTAAACTAACGTGTTTATTATATAACAATAGGCTAATAGTTATTTTAAAGTACTCTAGTCTAAGTAGTAGAGTCTCGCAAGACTTGCGAGACTCTTGCTGCAAGACCAAGACCAGGTGTATTGACGCAAGACCAAGACCAAGACTGGTTAAGGTCTCGTCTTGGTCTTGCATTTGGACAACACTACCGGAACTGACCAAAAGGTGAATCCGCATAAAAATACGTTGATAATGTAAGTTAGAAGAGATCAGTCCGGCAGAAGCCAGCCTGATCGAGAGATGCCACAAAAAAAATGGTTATAAGAACTAAGCTTTTAACATAACATAACATCACGCCTGTAATCCCCGAAGGATTAGGCAGAGGTGTACCTAATAGTACACCCACATTTCACCAGTTATGTTTAAATCCCATGTAATAGGAGGCGAACCTATTGCCATCAACCGAGCACAAATCCAGACTCCGTGGCTGCTACTGAGGAAGTCCTAATGGAAAAACCCAAAAACACTTTGCCCGACCCGGGAATCGAACCCAAGACCTCATGCTCAATAGTCGCGTAAGCACTTGCGACTTCGCGACCAACGAGGCAGTTATTTGGTTTACATTATGTATTACGTATGTACGTTATTATTACATAATGTGCTTAGCTTTGTGTCATGACCGTGAGTTAACACTCAGTAAAGGACGACCGTTTTATAGGGTGAAAAAACCTCTTAACGAAGCCGAAAGACACTTGTTCTCCCCGTCATCGCGATCATTTTTTTGGTCTACAGTGTAGACCAAAAATTATCGAACTATAAGGTTTCCAGGTATGGTGTAGAGTTGTAGACTCTACAGCATACCTGGAAACCTTCTAGTTACGGAGATATTAGGGGTCAAAGTTACAACTTTTTGACAATTTTTTTTTTTTTTAATACAAGTTTTTAATGTAATATTTTTGCTTTAAACACCTCCACGACCCCCGTACTATTCAATCCATCCATCAGCACAATGTTTTGAGTGCGTAGGTACATTGTACAAGGCTCACCCATTTTACTGTAACAACTTATTTTATGCACCAAGTTTTTAATGTAATATTTTTACTTTAAACACCTCCACGACCCCCGTACTATTCAATCCATCCATCAGCACGTTTTGAGTGCGTAGGTAGATTGTACAAGGCTCACCCATTTTACTGTATCAACTTATTTTATGTACCTGCAATCTATGCAAATAAATTTGACTGACTTTGTTACATTGAGTTCTACCACAAAACATGATTTTTCACCCCAAAAAAAAGGTTTCCAGCAATCATTCTTGCGTAAAGTTACTTAGTTTGATGTACAGAATGCTTGGTTGACGGCTTTGTGAGGTTGCTTACGTCACCCTGTATATGTGAAGTAGATAAGTATCTGCATACGGTCTAGGCTAGGTCTACAAACAACTTAGGTTTCATAGCGCTACGAACTGTACCTAGCCACTCTAGTTTGGCGCATTGCGACTATCGTCGGTACGCGGAATCCTTGCTCCTTTTACGAAGGCTGAATAGCTATATAGCTTCTTTTGTGTCTCTTTCGTACGTACCCAACGTACGAAAGAGACACAAAAGAAGCTATTTGAAATCTCGCTCGCTGAAATTCATGATACTTCGGTAGGTCATTTCAAAGCCGTACTGTACCTGTTTCGTTTTGTAGAGCCTTTGGTTTAATTCCCACTGGAATAGGAACTGGAGACAAGAATATCTGAAAATTATGATAGTTTACATTTACATTGGATAATTTAGGTGCTTAATTCGACATAATTATACGTATACACTACTTTTGTATAGTCTTTTAGATACTTACCGATAATAGCTGAAAAATTGGTTGAAAGTTCAAATTGACTAAAATTAAATTATGCTGGTAGGTTGAATATAACTTCGTTTTTTTGGTCTCCGTAAAATCTATCTACAGTATTCATCTTCTCTGTATACAAACAAATAAAATTGAAGTGTCTGTGTCAGCTTTTTACTGAATGCATATAAAAATACGGTACCTATTTGTAAGAAAAAAAAAAATTGCCCGTATGTCTATTTGTTCCCGGCTAATCTCCGAAACTACCGATTTCGACCACCAAGCCATCGTGTGTGAGTCCGAGTCGTTCTTTGCTGGTTATTTCATAAAAAACTGAAAAGCCTACGTACATAATCTGAAACTAAACGACCATTGTGAATTGGTTAACTGCATGCTGTGACTATTTCAGTACAGTATTGTGTACAAAACAAAACTCCCGCCAAAGCCGAGAAAATAGCAAATGGCGGCGTTGCCATGACATCATGTGGTTACGTCACGTAAACAAAACTATCAAAAGTTTGGAGGTTACACAGTTGGAGTCGACAACTATACCGCTATCTCTTTCAGATGTAGGCTTCATTCGCTGTGTTTTCCTGCCGTCTCTTTCCTGACCGCGCACTTGCCACAGACGCAAGTTCCAAATCTAAAACGGCTTATCTCATCATAGAATTAATTCTATTGGAGTCAGAGTCAGTCAACGCGGCATGCGTAGCAGGACAACTGTGTTATTGTCGGTCCGAAACGAATATTCTTAGGAAGTTCATGTTGCAAAATATACAGTTTTATCAATGAAAATGTGAATTGTTCGCGAAGTTGTTATCAGTGTTTGACGTCCCCGTTCGGATACTATTTTTGATAAGGTAGGATTTTGGTTTAATTGCATTTTGGAAAATAAAACAGGAATGCTAAAAACATGATGTGGACCGTTAAAAGAGGACGGAAACAATGAGATGCCTAAATTTTGAATGAGCTTGATTCAGACGGAAAAAAATGAAAAATAATACAAGACGCGCCGCTACATATTATGGAAGCTGGGTATTGATTTCCTAGTGAGAAAAATTGCTTTGGAGTACCACGTTCAAATCTCGACACATATGGACTGTTGTTAGATAAATGATTCCGTAAAACTAATAATAGGAATATCCTTAATGAGTAAGTGTCTCTACCAATTAAGGATATTCCTATGATTAATTGAGTTTTAAACAACATAATATGCGTCTGGTAAATCGTAAATATAATGGTTCTAATACCAACATCATAAAGAAAAAAAAATCATCGTGTAATCTTCGCGCCTTTTCTTATTTTGAAAACATTGCAGTCCACAGTACTCACTCTGTGTCATGAATTCATAATCAGTTTTAGACAAAATGTAAACTTGGTCCTGATAAAGATCCACGGCACTACACAAATGTTTGTCCTGCCGTTGTAAGGGTATCTTGATAATCTCCAAGATATCCAAAGTGGTCCTTCGAGTTCGTCCTTCTTTTCATCCTTGACCTTCCGTAACCTCGAGGCCCCTGCAAAGGCGACGCGGCGTCGAGACGACAGCAGATCCTGACGTAATAAAAATTAAGCTTTGCGACTGTGTAGCATATTATTGATTAGAAAGACGAGTGTTGACAAAATCTGGGCTATTTAATCTGTATATCAGTTCCTACTTTGTTTCCTTGTTGAGGGAATTTTAACGTGGATAAAATTTATCTTTTGGTTTTTTACGGAAGGTTTGTTCCATTCCAGTGCAACTTACTCCTTGAGCTATTTGAATCATGACATGGGGAACGAGGGAACTTTAAGCTTTACCTGAAACTACTGTTGGCAGAAGCTAGGGTTTTTACCAGGAACCAACATACAATAGTAGGAACGGGGCAGCTAAACTCGACGAGAATAGTCATGTCCTGCTCTATGTGTAATTCCACCTGTACTTTGGGGGCCCTGTTCGAATCCTACACCAAAGCCGTCAAGGTGGTGACTTCTATACAAAGCTACTTTGACTGTAATACATATACGGCTCTTGATCCATACATCAGTATTAATTGAACTGCACTGCACTACAGCAGCAATATTTATTTACCTACACAGAATGTATGGTTAATTTACGACTATAGATGGCGATTCTTCAGTCACATTTTTCTGTTACTCCTGAAATGCTTCTATCTAAGTTTATTAATATTACAGTAAAACGCACGTATTCACAATAAAAGATATGATAGTGCACTTCATTAAACATTTTACCGTATTGTTTATATTATTATCAACCGCCGCTAGCCTCGTTAAACTTTTTATCTTATCATTCCAACTGAAGCCGTAAGCGTGGCCACTTAGTTAAAAATTCCATATTTATAAACAGCTATATAAAAAATATAGGTAAACTGTTTTACAATGAACTACCACATAAATCGTGCCCCTGCGCCGAAGCGTGGCTATAAAAACAGAATATTAAATGCGGCTATTGCGTCATGCCCGTAAATGAGATTATGAGACGACAACATATACAATGGTGTGGTACTATAGCTACGAGTATATCTCAACATATCTATGATCTCAACAGATTGCATTCTTTATTTCGTTTCATCTGTAACAAAAAAAAAAAACTCTCTGTTAATCTCTGACTCTACATGTTTTTAAATATACTCGTATACCAAAATAAACGCATAGTGCAGTTAACGTTAAGCCATAAAATATTCTATTCTTTTATACAAGTTTTATTAAAATGAAAAGTAGAAAATTAGGTTTATCGATCAACATTCAGCGCGTATACCTACAAAGTTTCGTGCCCATCCTATTTACCGTTGAGGAGCTCTCTCGTGAGGAGCTGATTTTGGCTGCAGGGTAAAGTCATGTCTTTCATAAAAATCTATTGTCACCAGAACCAATTAAGGTGTGTGCAAAATTGGGGACTGGTTTGAAATTCAGTTGCAAGATTTGGCCAATACATACCTACTTACTAACTAACCAATACGTAAAGTAAGCCTTCCATCTTTTGAAAAAAAGTTTCTATGAAAAAAAAAATGGCAATTTCATGATAATATGTATTTCTTATGAAAATCCATTTCATGTCCTGTATTTTTTATTTTTCTAGTTATGTCTTTATTGTCGTAAACAAGCCAAGTGGCTTACAGAGTTGCCTAGTTCATCTAGCAGTCAACTCTAGAATTTTATTGAGGTGAATGCCAACAGAGCTAATGCTCTATCCTTTCAAATCCTCCCCATTTGTATTCTGCCGTCAGTCATCAATCTCGACCGTGTTGTGTATCGGTTGCAAATTGCACTTTATGTCCAAGCTGCTGCCAGTCCGTGCATCTGTTGTCTGCGTGAAGGTTATAATGGATTGTATTTCTGATCTTCATTTGAGGTCGTACACCTGTTTAGGTTGACGTCAGCAAACCGTGGGATAGATCTGAAAGAATTTGTGTTGTTTGGCTCAGCTGTCAGTGTGTTCACGTCCGTTTCTGCAGATTGATCCCGTTTGCCTCCCCAGTTAACAAAATACTAGGACCAAAGTCCTAGTATTTTGTTAACTGGGGAGGCAATGCGAATTAGAACAAGGAGAAGAGAAGAATGAAGCCCAAGTCCCTACAAAACGTAGAACTTATATCATCTTAATAGAATCAATAACTAGATTTTTTGTTAGCTGGGGGAGGCGTTGCGAAATGGAATGTATAAGAAGAGAAGAACGATGTCTAAATCCCAACAAAACGTACTTAGATAAATAGAATCAATAAATCGAGACCATTTATTCCATTACCGTTAAACTCCGCCATTTATTTTAACTTCCCAAAGTTCCTTGCTAGTCCTTCAATTTGACCATCCAAATGTGTTGCTGTTTTTAAAACAACTAAATATATCCTACTTGAGTTTTAATTCGGTCTCTTATTTTCACCATGTCTTCTCATGCCATGGGAACTATAACTCTATCATAATATCTCATTTGCATCACTTTATAACAATCAATAGGAGAAAGCTCGTCAAGCTCTCATTTGTTTATATCACCATTGTTATGACTTGTTTAACACATAAAGTCAAGTCATCAATTTAAATTAATTACACGTCGACTCATTAGTGTCTTCGTGTACACTATTACTATTAATAAATACAACTACATTCATACAGTGTCGATAATTAAAATTAACCATACGAATGATGTCATGATTCACACATTGAGGTAGACTGCTATGAATAGGATCATGAATATTTAGCATCCGAATGAAGGTGTCTCACAACTGTTTCTTACGTTGTTTTTGCGACTGTGAAAAATAAAAAAAAACTGCAGGATTCGCCGAAAGAAAATAAGAAAGACATTTACGTTTAGATTATCCCACAAATTATCTAGACAGACTGTCAATAACCCACCGTTCAATGCCATTAAGCATACAAACAGTACCAGTATAAGTATTAACTTAGTTACTGTTTGTTCAAACTGAAGGCAGCAGGGAGAGGAAAGAAAAGAGAGAGAAAACGCCTTTGACGTTGCTAGAAAACCGCTACAGGAGCCGATAGACATTGTAGAAGACGAAAACGATGCTGCACTGGGGTTGGGGTTACATTGAGGAAGATTTATCAACCCGTTCAGTAAAGTTCGGCAATCTAAGCCCAGAAGGCTGATGATCCGTCATTCCATCAAGAAAAGAAAATATTATACCATGCCAATCTAAGTACTTATTAATATAACACGTAAAATTGGATAGACTTTTCTGCCTCTAATAAAACTAATAGGTAAATAATTAATAACAAAGGTAATAAACACGGCCTTGTATTATATATTACATGTTTATTCTCGCCAATAATTCACTGGAGTGTAACCTCGAGGGAAATCATTCAATATTTACAGTATTGCGTCTAAGTAGCCAGTAATGTGTTGATCGTAACTGACGTCTATATTCGTCACGAATATTTGAATATTAGCACAGGTACATAAGTACGTATTCCCTGGAGGAATGGACAGAGGTGTCCATCATGACCGTCATGAGTTCTTTCATTTGCTAATGTGGCTTTAGCGAATTTTTCATGGACTCACTGTTTTGGTAAAGGGAAAACAAAGAGGAAACCGAAGATGCATATCTTCTCGAACCAACGCTGGGCTCGCGTTCTTGATCACAGCTCATTCCCTCTAATGTAATAGAGAGAAGGCCTGTGTCCCAGCAGTGGGAATATTACAGGCTGATTATGATTACGCACTGTTTGGGGATGTCAGAGAAGTATTTTATTCAGGACTTTATTTAAAACTTACAAGGTTAGATTTCTGCCGGTACATTTTTGATCGTTCGGATGTTACAGTGATTCGGTTCAGTTCACCGGAGATACAACAAGGTCCACATAGTTCAATTTCAGAGCTGTGTATAAAATACAAAGAGCAATCCACGGCAGACGGTATAAAAAGAGTGATAGATAAAATTTTATGTTCAGTAAGTTCATCACCATTGCCAGATAGCATCTTGAGAGCGAAATGGCCAATCATCACGATGTCTGACTTTAGAAATCAATGCTTTTCATAGTCGAGTTTGTTGATTTTGAGATGGCTTGACAAACAAAAGTGTTTTTTTTTAGCCTCGAATGTCCCACTGCTGGGCAAAGGCCTCTCTCATATCCTTCCAGATACTTTTCTCCTGCGCTACCTCGAACCAGCCCTTGTGATGCGCGTTATCAAACAAAAGTTATTATTAGTTATTAATTAAACAATATCAAATTTCAATTCTTTTAGATTGTCTGGTAATGGACTACAACCATAAAGTTAAAGTGCATCTTCAATCAATTTTCTTGGCGTTTTGCATCTGCAAGACGAAAGTAGTTATGATCTAATTGAGCAGAAGCTGCCAGAGGTCATTAGGTAAGAAAGAAAGAAAGAAAAGAAAAGAAAGAAAGAAAAAAAGTTTATTTGACGTCAGATAAAAGCACACACACATATAAAAAAAAAGATACAAAATAAGGAGGAAAAACAGCTGTGTGCCTCACGGCTGCGCCAAAAAGGTCCATTTCAGCATTGCGTGCCAGACAGGTGATGGTGATTCTGTCTGACGCTGGTCTTCCAATGAACCTTGAGGGGTATGAAAGTAACGGAAAACAGTTTCAAACAAAATGTATAGATAAATGGTTACTAATAAATATATAACGAGTAAATTAGCTAAAAGAGTATTTGTGAGTTCGGTTATAGAAGAATGTAAGTAGGTATATTAAGTATCGTATTTTGTTATAAAGTAACACTGGTAACAATAAATAAAAACAGAGATAAGTTCTTTTGGCTTAAATATTTTATTATTTATATATTTTTTTTTTTTTTTTTTTTTTTTTTTTTTTTTTTTTTTTTTCAAGAGAAAAAAAAAAAAAAAAAATGTAGGCAACCCATATTAGACTAATAAGTCTGTACGTAATTCTTAATTATAGATGTCCAATAAACTTGTTCAGTGACCATAGTAACGAAATACACTACAACCAAAGTGGGTGACCTCGAGCGAGTATTGAACCAAGACGCCAATATTTTGTACCTACTTATAGGCAAAAACTTCAAAATATTTACTAACGAACGTGAAGTTTAGATGTAGGTGCCTTACCACAATGAATAGTGTATCGAAATTACATAATATTCCCCTAATCCCGTATTCTAATCCCCGAAATCTTAGACAGAGGTGTATCTTGTGATATACTAATAAACGTAGCGTGACTGCGTGATCTAAGAGGTTCCGTTGTTTGAGTAGTCCACACTTATCCCGGGCAGCGAGCACACGTAGCCTTAGAGTTCATCCACTTACTGATAATTTGGTGGTTTTATTGTAAACCCTAACTATAGTGTTTCTAGTGAACACCACATATCTCATACACCCGCATTTCACCAAACGAGCACGAGTCCATTGTTTTAGAAAAACCAGAATGATATACCTAACTTCTAAAAACACTAATTCTCATTTTTTGAACTGCGCCTCCATATGGGGTTTAAGTCCTAATGTAGGGGGGCCCGCTCAACCCGCAGTGCCATCAACCGCAGATTCCGAACTACTACTAAGAAATGCCTGATGGAAAAACAAAATATAATTTTGCCCGACGCGCGACGTGGAAAACCGATCAAGTTCAGCTTCACAATAGCGTGTACTTATTGATCTTATTGTGCTATAGATTTGAAGCAATTTGAGTACAATCAAAATTAATTTTGTTTGGCTGCTCTACAGAACATCAATTCTAAAACACAATACTTGTCTAGACTTCTAATAATGGTCGTGACTTATTCAATTGACATCGCACGTCTAATCGGTTTACCTCGTGTTTTGATGCGATGAGACAATCGTTCTAAGTTTATTTTAGTGCTGGTGACATTTGCTAAGAAACACGTTACATACTTAAATATACGTGTTTATTCATTTGTTGTTGTTTAGCGGTGGCCCAGTGATGGCGGCCCGACTTACGAACAGTAAGTCGTGGGTTCGAACCCAGACAGGCGCATTACTTTGTGTAATTTATTTCATTACCACTGCTCTCACGGCAAAACGGTGAAGGAAAACATCGTGAGGAAACCGGCATGTCCTAGAACCAAAAAATTCGAAGACATGTGACATCTACCAATCCGCACTGGGCCCGCGTGGTGGATTATAGCCCATTCCCTCTCATAGAGAGGAGGCCTGTGTCCCAGCAGTGGGAACATTAATAGCTGTTGATGATGATGATGATTCATTTGTTAACTTTAGCCAAGCCATTGCGTGGCATCAAAATCTTGCCTTTTAATATGAGAAAATGAAATCCTGCCACCAGGGTTCTGGGTTCAAGCTGTAGCCACTTTTCATTTGGACCTGTGCTTGTATTTTCATGCTATTTTAGTGATCATTAACCAATGGAGCCAATCAGTCGTATTCCTCTTCCAGAATGAAAGGTTTAGGGACCTCGCGCAATGCGGGGCCTTGATCACGGCTTTTGGCTGAAATAGCTTCGACCAGGAAGTAAGTTTGGTCGCATTACCAGGGGTCCGACCAGTTTTGTTCAAGATAGCCCACGCGACAGTAGGTCGTGGTAGTGGCCACGTAGACATAGTGCGCGAGGTCCCTTAGTTCTCAGTTTTCTACATCCAGTTTACTTGATCTGGTGATTTATTTCGTTAGGTACAAGAACGCATTTAATACCTATGTAAATTCATGGAAAACTGGAAACAAACTTCCATGGCAGTGATCAGGTTTTTCTATGAAACATTTAAAAAATCACATAAACTTTTTTATAACTACGTGGTTCTGTTCTGTGGTACTAAAATACATTGTATAACATTACTTTCAGTCCAATAACTTATGACCGTTTGGCATGCTGTCTGTAGGTATTTCCTGTTGCTATTTGTGAAGTTAATATTTCCCACATGACGACATTGAGTAATCCCTATGCCCTTGGCCCTTACTATTAAATTATGTTTCTGACGGCTGAATGTCTTTATGTATTGTATATCTACGTATATGTTTTATACAATGTCTTATGTAAGTAGCTGTACATACTAGTACATAGTTGCTGTTCAATTTTGGCCTTGGGATTCATCCTCCAAGACCAAAATTGAAGGTGTACAATTCGAAAACAAATTACGGGAAAAATTAGCTTTCAATAAAAGTTTTTATTTCTTTTAAAGTTTTATTCAGTGATGCAGATTGAAACTAACGATGTCGTTAGTTATTATTACTGTAATTAAATTATTATTATTATTGTATCGATTAAAGTCCTCGGTTGATAATGTATTTCCATTTGTTATACCTACTAGACCTACCTTATTAAAGTCCAAGTTCAAAGCCAACTATTTAAACATCGTGATGAACTTGTTGTGGAGGTCAGATATGCAGTCGCTCTTTTTAACCGACTTCCAAAAAGAGGAGGTTATCAATTCGTCTGAATTGTTTTTTTGTTTTTTTGTGTGTATGTTCAGCCTTTTTTTCGCCAATTGTGAACCGATTTCGATGATTCCTTTTTTGTTTGGAAGAAAGTTATTTCACGGTGGTCCTGTTTAAATTTGGTGAAGATCTGATGGTGATCTTCGGAGATATACAATAGAACTCTTTAATTACAGACAGCAAATCGGTCGAGATTGCTGCAATCGCTTGGATGTGTGTTGTTCTCACAACATCGTAACATAACATCACGCTTGTATTCTCTAAGAGGGTATAGTACCTATACCCACATTTCGACAGTTAGGTAGGTATGTAAGGTTCTATTTTATTGGGGATAAGCCTATTTCCATGACATGTATTGTCAACAGTATGAAATAAATGACTGCCTCGTTGGTCTAGTGGTGGCGACTACTCAGCATGAGGGGTTCTGGGTTCGATTCCCAGGTCGGGCGAAGTGTTATTGGATTTTTCCATCAGGAATTGCTCAGTAGCAGCCACGGAGTCTGGATTTGCGCCAGCGCCCCCTATAACATGGGACTTAAACATAACTGGCGAAATGTGGGTATAGATACTATTGGGTACACTTCAGCCCAACTCTTCGGGGATTACAGGCGTCTTCTTCTTTATCGTGTGGTTAGTGCCTATGCATAAATGTATAGCTAATATTTGTATAGGATATTACAACAAAAAACCGGCCAAGTGCGAGTCGGACTCGCGCACGAAGGGTTTCGTACCATTATTATCAAAAAAGGGCAAAAAAATCACGTTTGTTGTATGGGAGCCCCCCTTAAATATTAATTTTATTCTGTTTTTAGTATTTGTTGTTATAGCGGCAACAGAAATACATCATCTGTGAAAATTTCAACTGTCTAGCTGTCACGGTTCATGAGATACAGCCTGGTGACAGACAGACGGACAGACGGACAGACAGCGAAGTCTTAGTAATAGGGTTCCGTTTTTACCCTTTGGGTACGGAACACTAAAAATGGAAAAATAAAAAACTTTTTTGCAAAAAATAAAACCAACTTCAAAAACACAACAAAGTGAAAAATATCTTTAGCTTCAGTCTGTGGCAAAGTAACTGAATCAATCACACAGAAGTCACCTAATTCTGAAGCTAAAGTTATTTTTCACTTTGCTGTGTTTTTGAAGTCGGTTTTATTTTTTGCAAAAAAGTTACTTAGTACACAGCTGCATTATTTTGTTGGTAAAATTAGTATTCATAGTAGTGTGTAGTGTGTATTTATGTGACTCTGATTTTTTATTACTAACATTATGGTTTTTAGTGTACCTACTAACAAAATTAAGGATCATTGTGTCTGAATTAAATTCAATTAAATTAAATAGACCCCAAATGATGACTATGAAGTAGAGTCTTGTTAGATACGTACGGTATTTTAATTTGTGTTACCTTTCTAATCTTTGGTTTCTGTTAAAATACAGTTTCGCTATCCTGAACACCATCGGGTAGGTACCAATACGATAATTTTGGGCTTGTCAGTTCCGATATCAAACGGAAATATCCTGTTATAATTAGCGTATTCGCTACCAACAAAACAAAATAGCCATTTGGTTTTAAAGTAGTATTCTGTTGGACTTTTATAACTGCGCGTACATTTTGTCTAATTTTTATTGAGTCTTTGTATCGACGTTTATGAAATCTGGCGTACAAAGAAACAGTTTTTTTTTAATACCACACTGGATCCGATTACACGATTTATGGGAGTCTAAGAGTGTGGTCTTAGGATTAATTTTAGAAACCACGCATACATTAAATAAGAGAGCTAAAATATAAATACCACCAAAAATAACTTTGTGACCACTAACATCTATCACCTAAAATATCAAAAATTGAAGAAATGAATGACCAGAAATTGGACTATAACAGTCCAATTTCTGGTGGTCATTTTAAAATGGGAGGAGCTCGTGGTATTTATAACAGCCGCTCGGGTCGATCGTTAGGTTAAGCCGTGCTTGCCTAGGTTGGTCTGTGGATGGGTGACCACCCATTACATACCGAGTTTCCTCCGTGCCTCGGAAAGCACGTTAAGCCGTTGGTCCCGGCTGTCATTTGTAGATCTTTGACAGTCGTTAGGTAGTCAGAGGCCCAAAAAGTCTGACAACCAGTCTTACCAAGGGGTATCGTATTACCCGGTAATAACTGGGTTGTGGAGGTCAGATAGGCAGTCGCTCCATGTACTGGTATTCAGCTGCATCCGGTCAAACTGGAAGCCGACCCCAATATAGTTGGGAAAAGGCTAGGCAGATGATTTTAAAATGATCATTCAAAAAAAATAATTTTTGGTTTTAATTTCACGATAAAATGGGGATTAGTTTTGGAGATCATTTACTAATTTTGGCAATCGAATCAAGGTGGTTCGTTAACTGTATGCCATTAAATAATGAGGCAGGTTCAGACAGAAAAACCAACAGCTGTGTTGACTCCAAGAAACCACATAACCTTGTGAACTGTGGTATCAACAGTAAGCTTAAAACTACACGATAAAAATAACCCATTGTGCGAGAGTTAATTTCAAACCAACATTGGTGCCAATTGTGTTCGACGAAGCGCCGATAGTAATCGACTAATTTGTCCTACTTTTGGTATGAACACGAACTTTCGTGGCCATAAGGAATATCTACATTAATTCTGATCGTAAATTAATCTCTATGGGGACGGCCTAATTCAATACACTAATTGACCTACAAAAGTATAAACAAATGACTGATCTACTTTAACTAATAAATTAACAGTATGCGGTTGTTACGTCTGTCACTGCGGCCGAATAGTGCGAAATGAGTGGTTTTTATCTATACTAATATTATAAAGAGGAAAACTTTGTTTGTTTGTTTGTTTGTAATGAATAGGCTCAAAAACTACTGGACCGATTTAAAAAAATCTTTCACCATTCGAAAGCTACATTATCCACGAGTAACATAGGCTATATTTTATCCCCGTACTCCCACGGGAACGGGAACTACGCGGGTGAAACCGCGGGACGTCCGCTAGTAATATTATAAAGAGGAAAGATATGATTTTTTTTTGTTTGTGTATTTGTTACGATTTAACTTTAAAACTGCTCGACCGATTTAAAAAATTCTTTCACCATTAAAAAGCCACGTCTTTACTGAGTAACATAGGCCACTACTAATTTATCTCCGTACCCACGGGAACGGGAACTGCGCGGGTGAAACCACGTGACGTCCGCTAGAAATATTATAAAGAGGAATAATTTGACTTTTTGTTTGTTTGTTTGTGTGTTTGTTACGATTTAACTCGAAAAATACTCAACCGATTTTCAAAATTCTTTCAGCAATGGATAGCTACATTATCAGCAGGTAACATAGGTGATATTTTGTCCCCGTACTCCCATGGAAACGGGTACTGCGCGGGTGAAACCGCGTGACGTCTGCTAGTTCTTTATAAAATCAAATTTTCGTCTTTTGGAAAAAATAAAAAACATGAGACCAGCCCGCTTTAGCATGAACGCCGTAGACACGAAAGAGAATCGACAAATCTTTTGTTCATCTGTCATTTTGTCGTGTCAAACACCTGGAAGTGACATTAATCATGATGCAGGTACCCTTGATCACTATGTTTTACTATTGTTGAGGAGATAGACCGTAGACCACACCCTAGCTAGACGTAAACCATCTCCATAATCGAAGACAGGTTTTGGCAGAGTTAAATCATAGAACAAACAAAAGGTAGGATGGTATTTGGAGTGGAGCGTCCCAACAATCCGTTCACTGCGTCCTTGATGATCTGAACTACTCGTACTCCAATGACGCCGCAATAAACGTGGCCACAGGTCACTCCAGGCCCAAATAATCCTTATTATCGTTTTTTAGCCGTGTGGTATCCGGCAGAGTAGAATAGAACCAACCCATTACCCTCACGGGTGTCGTATAAGGCTACTAATGTCTGAGGCAGAACACCTTGCGCCTCCGTAGACCAGAGAATGGGCAGCAGCGTTTTCTGTTAGTCTTTCATCACTGCGATCTCCAATCCGCCTGCCAAGCGTGGAGATTACGGCAAATTCCTCCCATCATGGGAGAGGCTTATGTCCAGCAGTGGACGTTATGGGCTGTTGTTGTTGTTGTTGTTGTATCGTTTTTTACGTGTTATGAAAATCACCTTAAAATTAGTACCTTCTTATAATATGTAGGTGGACAATGATATAGTTAGTTAGATATCTTTTTAGCTACTATTTGACATAAAAGAACTACCCTGTCTATTCCAGATCGGCCATGACCATGGAGTGAAGCGGACATGACGATACTTTTGTACGACTACTTCGATCTGGAGGAGAGGTCCTCCAAGACGCTCAGCGTGTGGAAAGGTGAGATACCATTCAGATTCGTACTTCTTAATATTTTCCATAAGTTTGTAGTTTGAACCTCTTTTTGGAGGGTTTCACAAATATAATAGACTTTACCATGGTAACAACCTAGAGGCAGTTCAGATCAGAGCCATAGCGTCAGTAAATACTCAAAAAACCGGCTAAGTGCGAGTCGGACTCGCGCGTGAAGGGTTCCGTACCATCGTAGTAGGGGAGCCCCCTTTATTTTTAATTTATCTTTTTTTTTACTATAGCTGCAACATCTGTGAAAATTGCAACTGTCTAGCACGGTTCATGAGATTCAGCCTGGTGACAGACAGACAGATGGACAGTGGAGTCTTAGTAATAGGGTCCCGTTTTATTACTCTTTGGATACAGCACTCAGTTCGAGAGCTTAGGACTGGTGCAGTCATTGAACCGTTGATCTAGCATTCTACCAGGTTATCGCATAATGTTATGGACTAAGTATTTCTAACCCGATGCGTCGTCATTCATGAAAGACTTCTAAGTAGTACCATCGTTTCAAAGATAAGCTATCTTTCAAATAGGTAGACATTTACGATAAAAGGTGATTCTATGTGCAGTGGTGAACTACATTTCAAAAGTTATAGGTAGGGTAATTATCAGACTTTATGATAAGACATTATTTTAAGGTAGGTTTAGAGGTAACGGTTTATTTGAATGACGTGTTTGCGAGAACGGTCAGTGTTTACATAATATTGTTCAGTTATGATCGGTTATCAAATAAACAGACCGCTGTAATAAACAAATGTTTTCGGAAACTATAACAGACAGACGCTTCAATGTTATTTATTTTTAGCATACTTAAATAAAGGGTGTAAATCACCTCTTAACGAAGCCGCAAGGCACTTGTTCTCCCCGTCATTGTGATCATTTTTTTGTTCTACACTATACCTGGGAACGTTCTAGTTACGGAGATATTTGGGGTCAAAGTTCCAACTTTTAGACGAGTTTATTTTTTATTTTTAATACAAGTTTTTAATGTAATATTTTTACTTTAAACACCTCCACGACCCCCATACTATTCAATCCATCCATCAGCACAATGTTTTGAGTGCGTTACATTGAGTTCTACAACAAAACATGATTTTTACCCCAAAAAAAGTCGTTTCCCAGCAATAATTTTTGCGTAAAGTTACTTGGTTTGATGTACAGAATGCTTGGTTGACGGCTTCGTGATGAGGTGATTTACACCCTGTTTGTTTATAAAATAGAAATCCATTCATGTAGACTAAGTCACAGTTATCCAATCATCGTTTCAGCCTCAGACCAAGTAAAAACCAAGACATAGCGCTGCGAACAATAAAGTGAGGTCAGCGCAAATTACGTCTCGCTCTGTTCATAGATCACGTCTCGCTCTGTTCATAGATCACGTCTCGCTCTGTTCACGCACACATTAACAACAAACTACAATTAAACTATGCCCCAATAAATGCACAACATGTTTACGAAACCGGCCTCACTTCTCTGTTCGCAGAGTTCCGTCTTAACTTTTTGAAGTGAAAACTTCTTTAGGCGCGTTGAGCACTTTTTGGGTGAAGGAAAAACATTGAACTCATCGTCACGTAACGTAACGTGCGGTCACGCTTCGTAGCCGTTCGTAGCACTCGTAGCATCCGCTACGGCGTAGCACCATATCGAGGCATAACCAGTGCTACGGCTGGGGTGGGGCCTGTGTACTTTTTGTTTTCACTTCTATCGGCAGTCCCCAAAGACTGCTCCGATTTTTTTTGGTCTGAGTGTACACGGCGAGACGTAATTTGACGGGCCTCACTTTGCTGTTCGAAGTTTTCATTTGGTCTGAGGTTTCAGCACCCACCTCAGGCACTTTCATTACAATACTATGTTGTTATATTTCTAAAACAAAAAGCTTTTAAAGTTGACTTATTAAAATCGTAGCAGGTTGACTTTTAGTCCACCAAGTTGATGAGAAGAGTGAGTGAGAACAGTCTGATATCGGATAGGACTGAGAAGCGTGTCTTCTTCGAGAATAAATCCAATAATTCCATGAGTGTATCACGATATTTAGCAGTTCCTAGACTAATCATAAACTCAATCAACCGGATAACAACTACGTTGAGTATGTACTCATCGTTTATCGGTCATCGTGTCATTATGAGCTCACTTTTGCCATCACCACACCTATTTGGTCACTTGAATTTTAAGCAACGGTGTTGGGCAATTTTGCGTTTCACCATGAATAACATTGCATTGGTGTTAGTAAAAATAATGCAACGTGGGCGTAGGAAAGACCATAGAGCAGTGATGACCGAGTGGTAACGGCACTGCTTTATGAGTTGGAGGTCGTGGGTTCAAACTCAGGCAGTCGCGTTAGTTTGTGTGCCTAATTTATTTCATGACCACTGCTCTCAAAACGGTGACGGAAAACATTTTGAGAAAACTGCCATGTGTCCTAGAACCAGAACTCAGTAAACGATATCTCCCAACCTTATGATAATTTCATTCCTATTCTACTTAATTTAATGTCATCGATACTTTAATTTTGTAAAATTGTATCTACTTTTTAGAACATTTAACCTTTTTTTAAATTTTCAAATTTATGTTGTTCTAACGTGTATAATGTGTTTAATATTTTCTCTTTCCAGCATGTCATCTAATACTGTTCGTGTGTGCTGCCGTTTTCGGCATCACAAACTACGTATTTCTACAAAATACGATGGCGATGGTTGGCGACAATTGCGTGTTGTACCCACGTACACTAGAGTTCCGTTCAGTAGAGATACATGAATTTAAGAATGTAACTGATGACGCTCAAGTTAACGCAACCGTCCCTGATGCAGAGGAGACTGGGAAGGTGAAGAGAGAGACAACTGATAATGACACACTTGTGAATGCGACTGAGGCACCTTTTGATAGCGAGGCATTCTTTACCGGTAATTTTTGACTTTGAATCTTGCCGATAGTAACAATTGCGGCGAAAATATCTATAATATAATTCTGTATGATGTTTTCAGCAAGAATTCTGAGATCTTGTCTATTGTTTTAACATGTCTTGTTTCACATCTGTATTTTCGGACTATAGGCACTATAGAATTAGACTTGGAGATTCTACTTTAAATAAAAGGGTTTTCAGCAACTTTTTATTTCGAGTTATGTTTGGAGAACAAGATTCCCACATAACAGGAATCGACAGTCCCAAGTATAGGGACTCTTGTTTTCTCCCTATCTTCTTATACATTTTTTTTGTCAGGGCCTGAAAAACGTCCCGTCGGCAATAAACCTTGGATTTCTCATCTCTCTGTAACACTCATCGTGAAAAGGAAACCCAAAAGTAACAAGACTTCATGTTCTTAGATTGCCCTAGCGTGTGGATTTATTTGTTTATTTGACTGTGAGGCAAAATTGACTAACAATTTGGATTGCATTTGATTGTGTTCTAAATTAGTCGAATAATTAATAATAATAATTAATAATTAATTGAGGAGCCACGTCAGAACTTCGAACACCATGGATTAATATTTACCATAATTTAGTATGATATTGTAGCATTTGAGAGTAGTTAGTAGACAAAACCTGAACACGGTTGTATTAAAAGTAAAAAAGTTACAATACATTATGTATGTGGCTCCACAGACCGTAATACGACTCATCATTTTTCAAAGAAGCAGTTGTTCAATTAATGCGCAATTTCTTTGTTATTTAGTAGTAAGTATATTAGATTTGTAGGACAAGATTCGTTAATTAAAAATGAGTGAATTAGGAGCTATAACACATTTTAACTGGCTCCTCAATCCTGACGTTACTACACACGAGAGATCACAACGTTACTCTGTAGCTACCTGAGATCACAACGGAATCTAAAACCAGATACACTAACATTTAGTAGTAAATGTCTTCTAAATACATTTGTACAGAACAATATTGTATATATTCGGTACCTATAAAACAAATTACTTTTCGTTATTCCTTAAGAATTCGCTATTAAAGGTGACCATGGTATATGAATGAAACCAGGATAACTAGTTTTTGAAATTTTATTTAGTAACAAATCGACAATGTCTAAATATGTACAGAGATTCTTCATAATATGTATTCGTATTTAGTAGTCTATTTCGACATAAGTCAAAGAATGAATTAATGGTGCCGATTCCCTTGTTCACAAACTAAACTAAATTTAAGTTGAATGCATCTTTTTCTTTCTATTTCATTATGAAAAGGACCGAAGATAAATATTAGTTTAATCCTGTCAAATTAGTCAGCACCTGACGTAATTTGATGTAATTTTAGTAGTCAACTTTTTAATCATGTCTAAAACTTGTATGGCGCTGATTAATTTGACAGAACATAACTAAAATTTATCTTCTGTCTTTTTCTTAATGAAATAGAAAGAAAAAGATGCTCTGAATTTAAATTTGGTTTAGTTTGCAAACAAGGGAATCGGCACCAATATCGGTTGGTCGGTGCTTTTACGAATTTTACAGTGAGAATCATAGTCGTCGTAACAAAACATCTCATCCTTCGTTGAGTAGTGACATTTATAATGGCCCATGCCAGCGTCGCTAATTGTATAACGCCTAACGTAAGTATATGGGTTCTCTATTGTATTACATAACTTTTTTATTCATAATTTAAAGTGCCATAACTTTTTTTGTCCTAATCATCATTTGTCCGAATGATAACTTACCCGAACTTAATATCACATAATATCACATGCCATAAAATTGAAATCCCTAAATACAAAATGCTCTAAACCCGTTTGTCATAAATATTACAATCAATAATATACAAAACACTTAAAATCGTTTTCAATAATAGTTATAAATCCTAAATTTAAAAAAAAAAGTTTAAATCTTAATAATATTTTTAAAACAAACCGGTATGTTCCCAGACGTTCCCAAAAGGGAACAGAACATTGTTATTTTAATTGTGTCTGTAATTACGGGTACCTACAGTAAAGTAAGTATAACTTAGCTTTTGCTATGCTATGAACTTCTCTCAACACAACACATTTTTCTACAATATTGCTCTTATGAAATTTGTAAGAATTAAAAAGTAGAACCATCATATCGCAGAAAGTTCACAGTTAGAATCTTCTTTTGTTTTGGCATACATTTCATATAGGTAGTCATTAAAAGGCAGAAAATCAATCAATCAAACCTGTTAATCATTATAACACAGTTGAGTGTGAACATAATTATGTGGATTTTATTTTTCCATGTAATAAGTATGCAAACAAACATGCAGCAAGCATGCAGCAAGCATGCAGCAAGCATACAGCAAGCAGGCAGCAAGCATGCAGCAAGCATACAGCAAGCAGGCAGCAAGCATGCAGCAAGCATACAACAAGCTTGCAGCAACCATGCAAGCACGCATACAGTATGCAAGCAAGCATGCAGCATGCAAGCGAGCAAGCAACATGCAGCAGGCATGGTTTCTGTCACGGCTCCGGCGCTGCGGGTCTCCGGCGGTCCCTCGCGAGCTTATCGTCGCAGATGTGTTTAACGCTCACCACCGCAGCTTCGGCTTGCTGGCCGGCTTTGCCGGCCAGCCTCAGCAGCGGCGGCGAGTGTTACAACCACCTGCTCCTCAACTCGCGGGCCGCCTCGCCCCTCCGCGCCTACGCGATTTTAAATTACACTCTAGGGGTAGGGCAGACAAGACTGCGTGGGGTCGGATTTACAGCGATTCATTTCTGTCACTAAAACCTAATTTTTAGCAAATGTTTTAGGACCAAAAATTTTATTATACTTATATGAACATTAGGAATAATACACATTATATAATAAAACACTTAGGATAATTGGCTTTATGGCATATAAAATTAGAAGATTCAATTATTATAGTATTCGATATTATGAAAAAACAGTTTTAGAAATAAAGATAATTATGTAAAACAAAATTTCGGGATTTTGAACATTATGGTAACTGAAGTTTATAGCAAACGTTTTATGGATAATGATTTTCGGACAAATTTTTTTAGGAGATATAAGGGAGTACCAAGTATATGATCTACTTGAAATCATTATAGATTCTGGTACCTCGTTTACTCGAAACTTCGTACAAACATTAGTTCAAATGAAACTGTGCTTGATAGAGTATATTTATTCACTGTTTGGTGGTTACAAGACGTACAAACATTTTTTTACAAATACATCTACAATACAAATGCATCTGCGATACAAATTGCATCTAGAAGATCCAATTTGTATCGCAGAAGAAAAAAATGTGTTCCGAAAAATGGATTCCAAAAAAAAAAAATTACATTCAGGTTTAGAGGCAAAAATGCAATCTGCCGATATATCAGGATAAATTGGTATGAATGATTAGTACACTTTTTTACTGAAAATTGCAATAAAACAATAGTTCAAAGCAATATGTTCAAAAATGAAGGACACATTACAAGCAAACTCACAGTGGCTTTCTCTTGTATCAAAATAAAGCACGCCGATAACCAACCAGTACTGTCAGTCCTTTTACACCTGCAGCCTGTGGGTTAACTATACACAGCGGACATACAGCGATCTGCGCGTTCAATACTATAACGAAACGAACTATAACGAACGTTCCGGGTGCTGATGGGGCCGCTGCGCCACTGCAGCGTATCCGCGATGTTCGCGGCGGCTGACACAGACGGCTTTACGTCCATCATGCGCAAACGGTACGCATCTATCATGCACCGCACGCGCGACAATCCCAACACCATCCTGCGCGCACTGGCGGACCGGTGGGTCTCTACGATACTGGCGCGGCGATGGCGCGCTGGATACGGCTGCACGCAGTCGTTTAGTGATTTGCCGCCATCATCGCGAAGTCCACCCGGACCTGCCACTTTTTCTTTATTTTTAGGTTTATGTTTCAAGTCCATTATTTATTACTATAAATATTTTTTTTATAACACTAGTTTGTAAGCTCGCAATTTTACTAACAAATATGGATATAATCTAGGGATGAATCTGAAATATAAGATTTTTATTTATTTATTATTTTATTTATTTAGACATTGTCGATTTGTTACTAAATAAAATTTCAAAAAGTAGTTATCCTGGTTTCATTCATATACCATGGTCACCCTTAACAGCGAATTCTTAAGGCATAGCGAAAAGTAATTTGTTTTACAGGTACCGAATATATACAATGCCGTTCTGTACAAATGTATTTAGAAGACATTTACTACTAAATGTTAGCGTATCTGATTTTAGATTCCGTTGTGATCTCAGGTAGCTACAGAGTAACGTTGTGATCTCTCGTGTATAGTAACGTCAGGATTGAGGAGCCAGTTAAAATGTGCTATAGCTCCCAATTCACTCAGTTTTAATTAACGAATCTTGTCCTACAAATCTAATATACTTACTACTAAATAACAAAGAAATTGCGCATTAATTGAACAACTGCTTCTTTGAGAAATGGTGAGTCGTATTACGGTCTGAGGAGCCACATACATAATGTATGGTAACTTTTTTACTTTTAATACAACCGTGTTCAGATTTTGTTTACTAACTACTCTCAAATGCTACAATATCATACTAAATTATGGTAAATATTAATCCATGGTGTTCGAAGTTCTGACGTGGCTCCTCAATCCAAACATTTAGATTGAGGTGCCACCTTTATGATTATATAACTTTTGAAGTATTATACTACAAAATCGAGGATCGATCCTACAATTTTTTTAAACTTACTACTAAATAAGTATATTAATTTTATTAAGCTACAAAAAATGGCTCCTCAATCCTTACGGACATGCATTTTTTTGTAAATTCCATCATCACCCCGTGTGATGATGGAATTACATGAAGCGGTCTACGCGTAAGTTAATATTTAATCAGGATATAAATTCTATAAAACCGAGAACTTGCGCTTGCGCGTCGCTCGCTTTATTACGAACACGAACTGAAGCTTCGGACAGACGAATACCTGAGGGAGGGACATACATACCTAATGTAGTTGCACGGTTTTAGAATATAGGTACCTAGAAGACCCGTAAAATATTCAGAATAGCTACGCTACCACACTAATTCTTAGTATAGGATCCCTTGTAGAACGACCTTCACCGAGCTGGTTAATGGATGAAAAGTATTTTATATCAAATTAAATATGTCAAAAAATATATTGAAAATGGGTTGACTAAAAAATTTCAGTCCAGAATATGATTAATTAGCAATTTACAAATTATATATTCAAAAAAATAACCAAACCAGAGAAATGATTAAAAAATCATTTATCTGGTTTGGTTGATAGACAAATTCCATACCAATTGAAAGTGTGAAGCTTATAGAATATGCAAACATTAGGTTAACCGGTTAAAGTAACGTTTGCATTTTCAATAGGCTATAGAATATGAAAACGTTAGGTTAACCTAAAGTTTGCATAGGTATTCTATAGGCTTCATACTTTCGATTGGTATGGAATTTGATCGGTGAAGGTCTGTAAGGGATCTTAGACTATCTGTGGTAGTTCGTAGTAGCTTCTATTACTACATTGGTGATCAGCTAGCTTATTTTCCTTCCTAAACTGATTTCAGCGAACGAAACACACCGCTTAGCGTTGGACACATCAAGGACGCTGTTCGACATCAGCACGAACTGTGACTTCGCCGAATACATGCCCATCATGTCCACGATCTTCGCTGGAGTGTGGATCACCCTGTTTACCATGTGCCCTCGGGGAGGACGCGCTAGATCCGGGTTAGTAATCGTAATATCTATACTTTAATATTATAAAGCTGAAGAGTTTGTTTGTTTGTTTGTTTGTTTGTTTGAACGCGCTAATCTCAGGAACTACTGGTTGGAATTGAAAAATTATTTTTGTGTTGGATAGCCCATTTATTGAGGAAGGTTATAGGCTATATAACATCACGCTACGACCAAAAGGAGCGGAGCATAAATGAAAGATGATGCAAAAACGGGGAAAATGTATTCCTTTTGTTAGCTTTTTCTCTCTTATGTGACGCAGACGAAGTTGCGTGGGTCAGCTAGTAGGAACTAAAGGGGGAAGAAATCGAATAGGAGAAAAAGTTATAGAAATCAGTGGGATTTCTGAACGTTGCTGACTATTCTACAGGCTTAATAATATCACGCCTATACTGAATACCCAAAAGGGTAAGCCAGCTAGAGGTATTCTTTGGTATGATTTCGCTAGATACGTTCAAATTCCATGTAACAAGGGTGCAAGCTTGACTGACTTCAGGCTGCTAGTGAGACAATCATGAGAAAAACAAATGTTTCTGACTTAATGTTTGCTACTTTTAGGAAATAAAGGGGAAACCTAAACATTGAAGTATATATAAGGAAACGGGAAAATTAATCAATATTATTGGGATTTTCGAGTACATTCAATTGATGACTGATTTTGTGTAAGTAATCCTTTTTGAAAACCGATGTTTATGATAGATCATGTTTACGCTGAAAAAAAAATGATCTAATAAACCTCTAATTGCTGGTAACGAAAGTAGTTCACGCCGCAAGCCGCCTAATACGGTTACACCTCATATTAGTTGCGATTTGTTACAAAGGAGTTAAAAGGTTTTTTTATGAAGCATGGCCTGCCTAACTTCCGCCATTTTATTTTGTTTTCAAAATAGCGGCCAGGCATGAAATGTGTCTCATAAAAAGCTTTTGTATTGATGCCAGCTATTGATTATTACCTACAGGTTTTTATGCATGGCTTATAGTACATTTTGATACAAGTGGTGAAAGTTTGTTATTGCATTCGAGGCAGAATTTAAAATCCGAGCCGTAGGCGAGGGTGTTTTTGAGCCGAGAACTGCAATAACAAATGTCCACCCACGTGTATCAAACGACGTTTTTCAATACACTTTTAAAGAAATAAAATGAAATACTTAACGAAAAATATTTTTGTCACGAACTCAGAAACTATAATTTTAATTTTCTTTTTTTCCGCGCTTTGCTTTCGCCAGGTTGAAGGAGAGGCAAAGGTACAGCCTAATATAAAACATAGATTTATTTTATATTTTTGAATTCAGAACACAATATAAACGTTAATTTGTTTATAAAAGTAAATATTGGTTTTAAATAATCATTTTTATCTATGATATTCTATTTAAAGACACAATTTGATTAATCAAAAAAATATTTACGCCGTAATGACGCATAGTGCTTTGCCGAAATTAAAAAAAAAAACACTATTATGCATTGAACCAATTTGGACTAAGTATAGGTAAAGTTATCTGTAGCAATTTTCATTCCCGCACATGTGTTGGAAAATGAAAAAAAATCGCACGTGTGTGAAATACCAACATTGCATGTTGAACCTAATCGTAGTGTGATAAGGTCCAGTTTTCGAGCAAGTGTATTAAAAAATCCGTTTTCATCTTATCTTGGAATTAATCAAATTAGGTAGGTACTTATTTTGGTATAATATGATCCAACATAACCACAAGGAAATCCTTTAAGACAGGTCATAATCCGCCCAACACGTTTTTAATTTCTGGAGACAGCTACAAATTATAAACAAGACACGATTCATAATTGGAACAGCACTGTTTGGCTGAAGTCCAACGAGGTCACAATGTGGAAGATTTGACAAATCTTGTTAAACGATGTCGGTTAATTAGAAAAAAAATCGGAGCAGTGTTTGAGGACTGCCGATAGAAGTGAAAACAAAAAGTACACAGGCCCCGCCCCAGTCGTAGCACTGGTAATGCCCCGCGCATGCCTATGTGTGCTACGCCGTAGCGGATGCTACGAGTGCTACGAACGGCTACGAAGCGTGACCGCACGTTACGTTACGTCAGTTACGTGACGATGAGTTCAATGTTTTTCCTTCACCCAAAAAGTGCTCAACGCGCCTAAAGAAGTTTTCACTTCAATAAACTTGTTTACAACTTCTTGATTTTTACAAATTACACATATAATACATATGTGTGTTGTTTAGTTCCAATCACATTAGTAGAAGCTACTTACTTTAATTACCAGTGGCGAAGGTTCCATACAACCCGATTCCTACCGGATTCCCTTTGAAAAATGGCACAGTCAGTATTCTTTAGACAAATAATATAATCACATTAAGAAGATATGTACTCCGGCTTACCTCTAACAAAAATTTACCCTTCGCTACTGTTAATTACTAACTTACGAGAGGGTTTATGTTTGGCTGCAATGAATGAAAGATCGATGAAAAAGTGCATCCCAGCATTCCCAGCACCAACTCATCCAGCATGTCTTGTCCAAGGGCGTATTTCAGAAAATTAATTATGACCTAAGCATCCCCGCTTCAATTATGGTTTAATTATATGAATATATATTTAGGCAAAATGGTATCCTGTAGGATAGACACAGCGTATTTAGTCCCCCCGACTGCCCCGTTGGGGTCCTGGTCGCAAGCGCGAAAGCCGAGAGTGAGGGTTCGATTCCCGGGTCGAGCAAATGGCTATTGGGTTTTTCCATTAGAATTTCTCAGTGGTAGCCCAGAGTTTGGAAGTTGGCGTTATGATACCCCCGTGCATCAGAACGGAACGCATGTTGAGCCGCTGGTCTTGACGCCCTACTCTCTAACGTCCGTCCGTCTCTCTATCCGTTTGCAGATGAGTGCGAGTGAGAGAGACGGACAGAGACGGACGGACGTTAGAGAGTACGTTTGTTCCCACTAGTTCAGTTGACCAGTTCAGTTAACTGAACTAGTGAGATTTCGTTTCTCGTTTGTTTGTTTGGCCCCCTGCGCCCGATCTCTCTCCGCTGTCGGATTACCGCCCTATCAGACTATGAGAGAAAGGGAACTAAGAGTGCATCTGTGTCTGCGCACACATTTGTGCGTTATAATATCACCCGCGCCGAATGCTAAACTTCGCCGAGATTAGCTGCCGTGACCGAAAACGGTCAGGAGGACCAAAATTAAAATTCTTACTTGTAAATGATCCCCTAATGTGATAGCCTAGTGGTGTCACCGTCGGACTGCCAAGTCATAGGTCTCGAGTTCGAACCAAAGACTCAACCTCTAATTTTTTGGATTCATGTGCGTATTGTATTATTGTCACATGCTTCGGTGAAGGAAAAACATCGTAAGGAAACCATCATGCCTGAGAGATATTTCTCGACGGCATGTTAAGCCAAGTCAAAGGCCCATAATGGATGGCTTAAAAACTCTAAAGTAGAAGCGTCCGTGAAGCTCCTCGCCTTACCATACACTCTCGACTCACGAGAGAATCGCGGCGATATTTTCGTATAGAAATACGTTGAATCGCCGCGATTCACTCGCTCGTGGAGACGGCCCAAAAGAGAGCGTATAGAAAAACGTGGCAAGGACGATAATATCGCCGTAGGCACTAACCACACGATAAAGAATAATATTTTTTTCAGGCTACAGCAGCCATGGCGTATCCTGCCTCCAGCGCTGATATTCGCGCTGGTGATGGTCGGGGTCACTGGTCACAACTTCACTCTCACCAACGGAGGCCTGCACGCCTTCTGTGCAGCCTTCTATGAGGTGTCTAATTCAACCACGTAAGTATCAGCGATACCAGCAGTCTAACCGAGCGGTATTTGTTAAGGTACTTCTAAACGGGCAATATTGTTACTGCAAACAAGCACGTATCCAAACTTTTGGTTCGGGGGGGGACAAACATCAAAACAACCATGAGAACTGTACATGGGCGCCGCACTCGGATAATTATGTTAGATTCAAGGATTAACTTGGCCGATCTACCCAGAAAAGCCCATCAATTAAAAAAGTAGGATTGAAAATTTGTACATCCACTTCGAATTTGATAGGTTCTCTTTTGTCCTTTATTAAATAAATACGCCTAATTCTGCCTATTTATAAAGAATAGCTTTAAGAATGCAAAGGACATAATATTATGTCTGAGCACGCTCGTATATATTTTGTGTTAAATTAAGTTAATTTTATTATTACATTCAGAAAGTAAAATAGGAGTACGAGCGATGGTTTGGTTTTTCTATGTATTTTCTTTTCCGTTAGGCTACATACGCACTATGCGGTTAGCCGCAATGCGGTCAGCCGTCCGGTGGACCGCAGGATGTGGTTGCGCTTGCGGTAAGCCGGGTGGCGGTTAGCCGCAACCGCAACCGGAACGTGCGGTTAAGAAACCGTCGTGGTTTGCGGTTGTATCGACTCATTTCCATCTTGGAAATGAGTCGATACAACCGCAAACCACGACGGGGTACAATGTACATGCCTTTCATTAATTGTTTGCATTAAAATAATTGCCCCTTTTTGGAAGCCTTTTACAGTAGCACAAATAAATTAAAACGAGCCATTGAAATACCAGTGCTGTGACATTCTGGCAACACAGGTAATTTGAATTTGGTTACTTAATTGCTGTTTTTGTTTTAACATTATCACGCATGTCGTTTTTTCCAGGTGTTCTTCAGTGAACGCATTTCTGGAACCGAGTTGGAATGCGACGTGGAGTTTCAGCGGCCGTGTGGCGGCGACCCGCGCCGCTTGCGCCGGAGTGCTCGCCAGCTGGGCGTGCGCCGCCGCCCTGCTGCTGGCTCGCTGTCTCGTGGCCCCGGACTTTGTGCTCCGGCGCACTGATGTCTACATCACTAAGGACCCACAACAGGTAAGCGCTCTTTTTTAACCGACTGCGCGACAGCAAAGACGTGTATCTATGTATGATGCAGACATTCAAATTGATGGATCTTTTAATTATACCCTTGAAACATTCAAATGGCTGGATGGCATCAAATTTTAGATCAAGCCAAGCGCGTATCCAAACTTTTGGTTCGGGGCGGGGGACAAACATTGAATCAACCATGTTATCTGTGTAAAAATCGCAGTAATCACTGTACTATAATTTACGTACTTTGCAGTGGTAATGGTCCCGTTTATTTTTAGTCAGATTTCGGGATCATTCTTCCCAACTATCCGCACCTCTGTATAGGTACGTGTCTGAATCAAGCTAAAATAGTTGCAAAGAACTGCATCAGACTACTTAAAAAGTGAGCATATTTGTATCCTTTTTTTTCGTTTTCCATTATTTTATTAACATTATGTTGGTTTACGAACAAGATGGCGATTCACCTGTCGGTTTACTTGCCACCCACTACGCTAGGGATCATACAGGACGACCACACCAAGTGTTCAGTTTAAGGAAGCGGTGTCTGTCAAGATAAAATGCATCTGCATCTTGGTACATTTATTTTAGTTCTGTGTTTTCTCATCTGCACAGATAAGTTGGTTGAAGTGTAACTAATCACGGCAAGTTGCTCGCTGAAAATAAAAAGTTTAAACATATAGAGGTTCACGATATCGTATGTTACCATATTAAGAACTAGACAAATGAAATTTCCCTCACTTGTTTAGTGGTCGCAATGGAGCATGAAGTGCTGGGTTCAATTCCCAGATCGGGCAAAATGTTATTGGGTTTTTTCAACTCAAGTTTTTCAGTAGCATTGAGCCCGATTGATGGCAACAGACTGGCTTTTATGAAACTTAAACATAACTAATGTCCAGCGATATTTATTAAAACTGGAGAAATGGGGGTATATCTACTATGGGACCTGCACCTGCCAGAACCTTTGGAAACATGATGTTATATAACGAAATTCTTTACAGAAAGTCATCCCACACCTGTTGAAGTCCCAAAAATACCATAAACGGTCGAACCAAAGCTCACCCAGCAAACGTGACAACGCGTCGATGCGATCAGAGCCTACGGTCACCACAGAGCTGGTGACAGCATCCGTGGAGCAGGGACAGGACTCCGCCCACACCTCCCAGACCGTGACGCCGGTCACCTCGCCGCGCAGAACTGACGACATTGAAATGCTAGAACGCAGAAATGATCTACATGAACTGTAATAGAAATTGACGGAACTACACGTACAGTGCTACAAGGAAGTTTTTGCATTTGAATTGAATGGCGGTTGACACCAGCAAGTTGTATTAAAAAAACAACATGGCGGCGTTAGTTCCGATTTGTGTACATCTTTACCCGCTTTTTAGCGAAATTTTAGCTGGTTTTGTTAGCGGTTTTCGTGTCGAATCGATATTATAGGTTTTACAATACAAGCCATTTACAATGTAAGTTATGCCTATGCTAAGCTAACGATCACTATTATTTTTCCAAATGGAAAGAATCGTCCTTCATAAGTCTTACCGGCACTGTGGTATATACTTAAGTTTATAATTTAATTTATAATTAATTAATATAATTTTATGCCATTACCTACAGTTACAAATAAATTTATGTAATTTTAATCGCGTCAGATATTTTATTTCGTATAAAAAGCAAAGCAGCATAGTATGCACATGAAAGCAGGAGCGGATACAGGGGGGGGGGGGGGGGCAATGGGTGCAATTCATTGACTTTCTTTCTATCTCTATGGTGCAATTGCCCCCCCCTGAACCGGACCAAATATCATCATTCATTCATTCGACATTTGACGGAATTGAATCTAAATATTCTAGTTGTATATGTCATGGGCGTCGCCAGGAGGAGTCAGCTGCCCCTAAAGGCTCAGGATTTTTAAAAGTCATAGTTTTTCCTGCCTGATGACATAGAATGGTATAATACGTAATAAATTGTAGCGTAAAGTGGAATCACTTAAATTAAGATATTGTTTAACCCTGCGAAAAAACATATCAAAAAGCTCCTTTTTTCTACCTCTGTATTGGCACTCCTCCTATTGGATTTTTGCATGATCGAACTATATAATAGACAAAGCCTGAAATAAATTAGGAGCCCCTTGCCCCGAGGCCTTATATACATATATGCAATTATAGCATAATTACCTGAGGCAATGTTGTAAAAAATTTCGAGTTCGCTACGCTCGCTCTTGAAGCCTAGTTTTTCATGAGTCTTAACTTTGTCTTTAGGAGGCCCAGGTAACTCCAGCAGGTCGGTAGGAAAAGTGTTAAAATTTTCGAACTCGCTTCGCTCGCTCTACAGACTACTTTCTCTTGATTTTATCAAAATTTCGACCAAGTAACTCCTATATGAACGTTCGAAACCATTCTAACCTGTCCAAGGTGTCGTATGAATTTCTCGCTAAGGCGGCCCCCTTGTATCTTACATATCATGGATTTCTGTAAAGTAACGCCCAAAGTTTATCAAAAGTTTTTCTTTTTTTTTTCTTAAATTTTCCAAAAATTGGCCTTAAAGGAAATCCTGTATCCGCGCCTGCATGAAAGACATAATCAGGGTCCACTGTTTTAGACTTTCACGGTTTTTCACTACACTTGAAGTACTTACGGGATTAATATCGTGATTTTCCCGCGATCATGACGCTTGCAACAGCGTCGAAATATCGGGAGCTCATAGAAAAAGAAAATCACGGATATTATCCCGTAAGTACTTTAAGTACAATCAGGGTATTTAAATATATTTTCCATAATACAGAAAAGGAAGACGGACCGACAGTTTCCATATATTATACGTAGATAGGGAAATCTCATTAACTTTTATACCTTTTTACCCTATAGTTTTCACACTTAGGTATAGCCTATGTCTTAGGTGAGATATAATAATAAAATGGGACCTCACGCGGCGACAACCACGACTTTTGGCCGCAGTAGCAACTTTTGGTCGAAACCATGGAGCAAGTATGGTCGCACGGGCGGCAGCCCCGTCCAGGCAGTTCTGTTCAAGGTTGTACGGCCCATCATACGACAAATCTTGGTCGTGGCCGAAATGCCTTGTCATCTAAACTTATTTGTTTGTTTAACAGAGCACAATGATTGTTGGTGTTATGTAGGTAAGCATTATATTTACGGTCCTGAAACTAACTTACGAGACTCAAGGTGAGAGGTCAAAGGCATCTTTCTTACAGACGAGCGGCACGTTGCCAACGGCAGATAAACTGCAGCCGTCGCCACCTGTCGACGGCTGCCGTTGACGCCGACGCCACAACTGCGAGCGTCGACGGCAGCCTTCGACAGGTGGCGACGGCTGCAGTTTATCTGCAGTTGGCAACGTGCCGCTCGTCTGTTTAGGCCGTTTGTCCACCGCCGCCGTCACCGGACCGTCACCGAGAACGAGATTATTTCGGGCCGAGTTTATATGGATATATAGGATGACGGTGCTCGGGTGACGGACTTGCGGTGGACACGCGGCTATAGTAGTCTATGTATCAGTACTTCGGCGCCGTCATCTCGTTCTCGTTGACGTTCCGGTGACGGCGGCGGTGGACAAACGGCTTTTTTAGGATATTATGAGAAGACAGCGCGAACAAAATCTGTGCTCCGTTCGACTGCGGTCGGCCGGCCGCAGTTCACTCAGTCTATATATACGGGGCTAGCCAACCCCCGCGCACCCCGCACTGCCGGGCTTGTTGCACAGATTTTGTTCGCGCTGTCTTCTCTAGACGTAGTAGCATAGAGTATAGTAATATAAAGGAAACGTGGTAGTCAGTGGCGTAGCTACGGGGGGGCGGGGGGGCCACGGCCCCAGGCGGCATACGAAACGGGTCGGCAGGAAGCGCCAATTTATTAATTTGGAAAATGTCAAAAAAAGAAATTGAAATCGCGCGCGCAATGTCATGCTATTCTTGCCATAGAAAACGATATAAATGTTGATATAAAGGGTGATTTGTAATTGGGTGCACGCCTTCAAATGGGTCATCAAACACCTTATTTGCTACAATTTTGATCCCGATGACTCGGTGTCCAAACTGTGGGTGGTTTTTGAGAAATCGAACTTTTAAGGTTATTTTGAAATTTTATCACCTCTCCACTATAAAGTGCTGATTGTGAGAAATCTAAGCCGTTCAGGATGTTAAACTGATACTTTTCTGATAGCAGAAAATTACAGCTTTAAACTGTCTGATAAGATATGTTAAAATACACCTGAGAGAGACAGATTTTACCTGATCTGATCGACCAGAATCCGGCGCATTAAGTCAAATAGCTAACATCACATAGCGGTAACAAGAAAATCTGCAACAAGGAAGACGTACATCGAAAAAACTGTACTATCTAGTTTTATTAAAATACTACCTTCTCAGGAACAATCGTTGTTTTCAGGTTATTCACTTATTAAACAAAGTATACTGTAACACCATTTTGTAAAACTAATGAGACAAGGAATTCGGTTCTGAAATTTGCACGACAAGAGTCATACATTTATTTTGAGAAACCTGCTTTGAAAAACAAGGGAAGTTTCAAGAAGTTTTCAGAACATGACCTATATGGCGCTTGTTTTCCTAAGGCAGATGTCTTTTTTGATAAATTGGTTTTCGGAGGATACATTCGTTCAAGAGCTATCAGTTTAACATCCGGAACCGCGTAGATTTCTCATAACATAATCAGCACTTTATGTTGGAGAGGTGACATAATTTCAAAAAAACTTTTATGGTTCGATTTCTCAAAAACCACCCAGTTTAGACCCCAAGTTATCGGGGTCAATAAAAAACAAGAGGGTGAAGGAGGGGAGGGTATTTCCGGTCGGCCCCAAGCGGCGAAAACCCACACTATGCCACTGGTAGAGTAATAGCTCAATGGACACCACAGGCACAGGCAGTCAGTCATGCAGCCAAAGTGCGGACTTTATAGCACTGAAGCGAATATTAACGACATCATCCAACGTGTCTGGTGTCACCAATGGTATTCTGTTTGTAACTATTCCAAGCCAATGGCTTAGCGCCGTGACGTAAGCAACAGTTGCCTGTAAGTGTGGGATGCAAGGTTTGCCGTTAATTGTATGCCATCCCATCTAATAGCTCAGCGTCACTCAGCGTACCTGCATACCTGGCCCTACGTACGGCTACAAAGAATCTCAAACGGAATAAATACCTACTTACTTACATTAAACTTGAGGCAATGTTATTATATTTTTGAGGTTGCATTGCATGCATTATTACACTTGCAACTCTCAGGACGTGGGGTTGGGGTCTTAGAAGCCGAGTGATCATCTTCTGCCAATCCTTCCAGTTATTTTGTCTCTAATTTTGCAATCAAACTTTTAAAATCAGTGTTTTCTAGTCCGGTGGGTACCTGCCAAAGGCAAAATACGTCATATTACGCTCCTTGGAATCTACGAAATGGTAAAGTAGTATTTACTCATTCCTTGGATATTTCCATAAAAAGGCTTTGAGCACTCGGACCCCGCGGCCGGGCGGCCCGAGCGTTTAAACCCCAAACGGCTCGAAAATATAGTACATTACTGCAGCGGCCAGCAACAGAGGCATTGATGGACGAGCGAAAATTCACAAATCATTCCCTATAATATTATCTGTGTCCTAGACTTCAAATTTAAAGTTTGTTGTATGAGTTTGACATATTATGTCGCAGAGATTAATAATTAGCTGTCTTGAAGTATAGAATGCTAAAGAATGATTCAGTTGATAGTAGTGATTATTTCTCTACTTGACTGAATGTCACTTACTGTCAATCTGTCACCCAAATCTAAAAAAATGAGAGAAAAACAAAAATGATAAAATTAATATTTGTACATAATTAAAACTTGTGACTTAGCAAAATACATAATTTATTTTAATGAAAATTCTAACAATGATTCCATTTACGAGCCAGTCAAATAAACTATTTCTGCGAAACAGAAACGGTAGTCACTGTAAGTCGCATATGATTCACCATTATGCAATGAAAGTGTTATACCCTTTGAAAAATCGAAGCCTCGTCAAAGTAAGTGGACCTAAAGCAGCGCCCTTTCTTCAGGGTCTTATAACAAATGATATGAATAAATTTGGTGAAGGAGCACAATCTTTGTATGCAATGTTTTTGTGTAACAGGGGAAAAGTATTATATGACACTCTAATACACAAATGGGGAGGTATAGCTGACAATACATTCATGATTGAATGCGACAATAGTGTTCAGTATTTATTACAAAAACATCTACAGGATAATGAGTTGAAAAGAACCATTCAAATTGAAGATGTAACCGATCTGTACAAATTATGGGCATTGATAACTCCTCCAGACTATAATATTAATGATGTTTTCGAAATATATTTGCAACATAATACATGTATTTTTGTATACAAGGATCCACGGCTGGGAGATCTTGGTCATAGACTATTAACTACGCCAGACGTGGGTCATGTTGTTTTACGTCAAGCTGTTGGACACGATACTTTTATCCGAGGGGATGACAAGGACTATCAAGCACTTAGATATAGTTTAGGTGTGAGCGAGGGAGCTGAAAATTTGTTCCCTGGTACTTATTTTCCTCTAGAAGCTAATTGTGACTACCTCGCTGGAGTAAGTTTTAAAAAAGGCGATTATATCGGTCAAGATGTAACTGACTGTGTTTATCGAGGTGGTGTAAGAAAAAGAATAATGCCCATTCATTTCTTGGGTTCGGAAACAATAAAGGAGGAAGATCTTCTCGACGGTAAAATCTGGGCTAATCTGAATTGTGGAAGAAATCATGTGGGAACGTTTATAAATCGTGTCGGTAGTTTTGGGTTAGGTTTAGTGAATATAATAGAGGCACTAGAAGCGAGAACTTTACATGTTGGATCAAACCCTGTTGAAATAATTAAGCCACATTGGTGGCCTGAAAAATTTTCTAAAGAAAACTCCAAACTCGGCGAATGATGTCATGTTTTCATCTCTTGCAATATAAATTTTTAGTACATATAGTTTTTTTATTTAGAAAGCTTTTAAAAATATTTAAACCCGAATAATGGATCTTAGGTTTTACTAAACTTTAATACCATGCCACGAGTTTATAAATTATGTAATTTAGCAGCACAGCTACCTTTTCGTAGACAGTATCCAAAGCCTGAAAACATTCAATTTACCTGTGATCTACGGTGCAGTGCCTTTTAAAGTTAAAGCGCCAGTATATCCCGCGAAGTTCAAATTTTCAGTGTCAGGTTGAATGTTGATGAATATATGATTCGCGTAACCCCATTCAATAACTATTTCATGAAAAAGGCATTCAATGGGGTTAAAATTAAATGAACTTGAGGGTTGTTTTGATGATTTTAATTCTGTAACTACATGTAACATTTTACCTCTTTAAATATGTTATGGAAAATGTCGTAGGTACACACCACAACAGCTTAGAATAGCGCACTTTTAGATAACACTACCTACTCTTAAGAGCGGCCAACCCGCCATACTTTTCGCGAGAATTTTGACAATAGCTCGTGCGTGATTATGCCGTTGTTAGGCGCGAATTACACAGAAAAGGCATACGGTGAAGACGCGGCGCAGGCGCAGAGCAGGCGTGGAACAGATAAGGCACGGACGGGATTTAAATTATATCAAAGAGGCGAAGAGACGCCGCAACTAGTCATTATACAGGATGACTTTATCGTGATAGAATGTCTTCCTCTTCAGACGACGAAGATGCGCTTGCTTTGCTGCAACTCATTAACGTGCAGAGACACCGAAGATATTGGGTGCACCCTGTGTGGAAAATGTCACAAGAGCATAGATATTTTAAAATAATGGAAAAATTATGCGAATATCCTGATTGTTTTCTGTATTTCGTTTACAGTGTATAAAATGTCACTAGAATGTTTCCACATTCTAATGTCGAAAGTAAAACACGGTCTTCATTTTTCTGCACCTACTGTATAAACATAAGTCGTGCTGCTTGCTCGCCTCTCCAGTCGCGACTGCTAGCGACGCGGAACAGGCGACGAAACGACGTGCCTGTGCCACGCCGCTTGAGTATAATTCACATCGTGTCGTCTACCTACATTTTGTATTGAAACGTTTTGAAGCGGCAAGATGCCTGCGCCGCGCCTTCGCCTTACGCCGTTTCTGTATAATTCGCGCCTTAGACATATAACTTTAATTTTTTTGAACTAATAGGTATCTTGTGGACTATATCTAGGCATCTATCGAAGCAGAAAATAAAAATTTGCAGAAACAAATTCAGTATAAGAGTCAATTTCAACAACTCGATTTTTTACCTAATTTCCATGGCCATTTTCATTTTCAGGTTTTTTGAAAAAATTTAATAATAAAGCGCAACATATCCACATTACATATACATTTTCTGAAAGGGGATATTATAATTAAATTACTTAGAGAGTTATTTGGGCCACCGAAATTAGCGAGCCACAGAAATTTTATTATTGCCACCGAAATTGTATTGGTTACACAGAAATTTTGCGTTTGCACCGAAATTGTGAATTATTATATATATACATTGTTTTTTAATAATATTTTAAGAAAGAAGAGGTTTAATGACAAAACTGATATAATACGAATATCGTCGTTAATATATATATATTATCGTCGTAATTATGTAATGAACACCTGCATGTAACCCATGTATCACAAATAAACGATTTGATCATTTTAATAGGCATTTCTAAAAATACAACGTGGTGTACTATTGCATAAATCAAGTCTTAGAAAATTATCAATCAAGGAACTGATTCTGTTTTATACTTCTATGAAGAGGATGGGGAATCATCAAATGACTCCTCCCGCTCTGGGCGAAGCAGGAGGGACTTTCAGACTTTTACTGACTAAAACCCATTCATGTTCCTTCATCGCCCTTTGTGTTTCGGGGCCACGGTATCTCTTTCGAACAGTCCCGCTAACCCGGCAGGCATCGGTTCTTGCAGACCCCTTCCTATTGCTGACTCTCTTTGAGGCGTGCGTGGAACACGAACGCGCCGTCGACACGGTCTGTTGTCATGAGACGGACAGAAGGGCGAGCTAGCCCATAGCCCACCGTCCACAGGCCCACCACGTGGCCCCCGGCCACGACTGCATGTGCATGGACCGCACGACTCCCGCGCAGAGCCTCTGGCAGAAGGCGTTTGCCCCCCCCCCCCAGGTTGGGCAGGAGCCGCCTGAAAGCAGCCCCGGTCCGTTCCAGTTTGGGGGCCAAACGTCGAAAGTGCTCCACGAAGTTCCACCGGCTGTCGAAGACGAGTCCTAGGTACTTTAAAGTCGATTCGACCACACGACGAAGGTAGGTCGGCACCCGGTGATACCGGAGTGCCTCCCTAATGCAGCTCCAGGGCATTGTTGAAGGCATTGGCGATGTCGAGAGACACCGCCAAGACAACCCCACCCGGGGAAACCGCATTCCCCGTCGTGAGGGCTCTCACGCGCATGATAGCGTCCACCGTAGAGCGCCCCTTGCGGAAACCAAACTGGTGTTCCGCAAGATCCGGCCCCAACCCCGCAAGGTGCTCGGCGAGGCGGTTTGCAATTACTCTTTCAAAGAGCTTGGCTACCTCACCGAGCAGCACCACGGGCCGGTATGCGGACGGAGATTCCCGCCCCGGCTTCCGAATGAGGACCAGCTTTCCCGTCTTCCAACGAAGCGAGAACTGACCTCTCTCCAAGCATGCGCTTAGGGGCCCCTCTAGTCGGGGCCTGAGAGCCTCTGAGGCCAGGACCCTGGCTTTGCCAGGCAAGCCGTCGGGTCCCGGGGTGGTATTTTTGTCACTGAAGCTACGTACCGACACTCTCAGGTCTACCCCAGTCACTTCCGGAGCATTTTCGTCGTGGTCCTGTTGGTCCGCTTCCAGCATCGCAGGCGGCGGAGCCATAGGCGGGGGGGATGTTAACCTCGCGAAGGGAATAAAGTACTCACCATGTCCTCCACGAGCCCAGGCCGGAGACTCTGCGTCAGTAGGGGGGCCCAGGTGCGGAGTTTATCCCGCACCATCTTGTAAGGGCGCCCCTACGGATCTCTGTCGAGAGTCCCCAGCGTCTCCTCGCGGGCCAGATCCCTGGCCCACGAAGAGATGCTGGGGACTTGACATCTGCGCACGTCGCAGATGTCGGACATGGCTTCCTGGAATCACCCTGCCTCATTGTCAACGTCGGCAGGTCTGGCTGGTGACGTCACCCAGGCCTGCACGATCGAGGTTTCCAAGAGGAGCTCCCGGAGGGTGCAACCCTCAAAGTTCAGTTAATCCAATTGAATGACTTTTTCAAGAAATAGTCATACAATTTTATTTTAATGTCGGGGGCTAAGGACCTAGTTCTGTCAAAGTAATTTCGGCATAACAAGTATTGATTATTTTCAAAAATCTTCATTAACATTAATACAATAATTGATTGGTACAATTTCTGTGGAGTTGTGTAATTTCCGTGGGCCACGAGATGCCACGGAAACCACAGAAATTGTCCCACAGAAATTGGAAACGTGGCTATTTTATATTTTTTACAAGAAACTATCAAGGCTATGACTATTATTTTCAATAATATTAAATGTGTACCAAAGGCTACTTAGCATGCATAAAAGTGATACCTTTATTTCTTGCAAAAATCCTCTTAAAACCTGATCACCGATATTGCAAAATTTCGTTCCGAGTAAACTGAAATCACGTACTTACATTTTTGGCGGAAAGACCTGGCGATATGGTGCACTACCATTCTTACTGCACGTAAGCGCACGACTGTCTCTTGCCAAGCAGGGATTTATTGTTCGTTTAAACTCATTGGTGGAAGCTCAGGACGGTGATACAAAATGACCATAGAAATTAGTCATTTTGCTTGGACAAACCTACCGTTGACATGTACTCATTAACTATGAGTCTAAACATTCAAAACTAATTAACGTCTTGTAGGTCAATCATTACTTAACGCAATCAAAATACTTTTTCCTATATATGTTGGAGATTATTTTCCTGAGAGGTAAATGCTGAGCGTGAAAGTGATTGTGGACAAGACACAGAAATTGATAATTCATCATTTACCGATTTTTTTCATAAAAAGTAATAGTCTTATAAATATAATTTAAGTGGCTTCATTTAGATTCATGTCACTTTAGTTCTGTGAAAAAAAATCGTTGCATTATCTGTAAAGCAGCACTGCGATTTCAGCCTAGACGCGTAAATTTTTCGCCTGAGAAATTCACTCATAAGCCTCCAAAAATTGCTGTTTTGCACAACTTTTACCTCAACTTTGGCCGTTCATGATGTACTCGTAAATTGTAAAAGTAAAGAAAGCATCCTTATAGAAACCTTGCAAATGTAGTGGAGATTCTAAATAACAAATATTTATTTCACATACATGTATGACTAATTCAAAAACACGTTTTTCCTGGATCAAGTTTTATAAATTTTCGAACAATATTTTTCGTTCAATGTCCTTGCGTTAGGCGGTATGAGGTACGCGGGAGGCAAGTAGTGCGGGTTCGGGGCTAGGTAAGACAGGGGAGTTGAAAGAATACCACCGCTGTGGCTCTGGATGAAACAACAAGCTTTTCGACCGTGCTCGCGTTGACGAAAGGCGTACCGGGAAGGGCCCTCTTAAACTGTTAAATCATTTTTAGTTGGCAAAATTCGTGGACGACGGTAATCGTGTCGTCCTCTAAGTGAACACCTTAAAAAGTACACAAGCCACGACACTTAGATCTACACGATTAGCTGTTGTCTCGACATAGTTGGAACGGGGCCTATAACTATTAAAATCTTTTTTTTTTTGTAGGGACTTCTAAATTTTTTATTAAAGACAGAGAAGAAGTCGGTGTCCTCAAAAATCTTGTTGTATTGATTAGTAAGGCAACTTATGGGTCGCAAGCCTGCATTTTCATGACAAGAATTTACTGCAAATAAAGGTCTTGCGCGGACCCCACGGCACATCGTTGTTCTGGTACTACATGAATGATTGACCTGAAAGGCAACATAGAAAATGCAAAGATCAATGGAAAAGTTTTGGAGGGAGACTTTTGTCCAGAATCCAAAAGCACGGAACACTTTGTTTTGAAGACCTGGGTCGCGAGCAAATATGGATAAAATATCTGGTCGCCAGCTCCATCCAGTATAGCACTCCATAACTGGTTCTAGTTATTCTCATCAGCAATCATTCCTTCAGTGTTTTGGATCGTCACAAGTCATCCCAATATAACGTGGCTTAAATATACGATCTACAGGGTGGAATTTTTGCATGCCACCTAGAGGTAAAGTACTCTAAATACCGGAGATAGCAAATTTTACTCAAAGGAAACATTCCTTTATTTATAAAAAGAAATTAATCTGCATTCAAAGATTTTGAAAATTCGCTTGCCACACTCGGGAATCAAGCCAGCTAAATACCAAAAAAATAACATCCTGTACTTTTATGGCACCAATCAATAGGGTTGGTATCATTTCGTCTAAAAAAGCAGCTGGTCTAATTAGCAAGTGGTCTAAAAAGTAGCTGGTCTAAGGGGTTAGTATCATTTCGTCTAAAAAAGCAGCTGGTCTAATTAGCAAGTGCTCTAAAAAGTAGACTGGTCTAAGTACAAACTGGTCTAAAACGCAACTGGCAGATGGTCTAAAACGCTTCTCGCCTAAAACGCAACTGGTCTAAAAATACATATCGTTTAAAACGCAACTGGTCTAAAACGCTACCCGTCAATAATGCAACTTGTCTAAAACGTTTTTTGTCTAAATATCATCTCGTCCAAAATTAATAAAATTACCTCAGTAAATTTAAAAAAAACTAAAAAAGACTTTTATCAAACTAAAAATGTTCCTTTTAAATTAAAAATGCTCCTTATTAAATAAAAAGTTTTCTTGCTCCAAATAGGTCCGGCCTTTTATTTTACACTTAATGTACAACTATCGTTTGTATATTTTTCAATTCTTTTTAACTTCTGTTACTTTTTACAAACAGTCAAATGGTGAAATCAAACCTTCACTACTTGGTCCAAGATCCATAATTATGTAAATTATATTTAATAAATAACCATTTCACAATTTTCACACAATAATAATTTAGCACAAAGGTAGGAAAACATCACGTGATAATCTAAAGTGAAAAGTAAAGGGTCTACCCTTTATAGCAGAACTTTTATGTCATAATATTATTTTGGATAACAGTGGATAGCATAAACTTCATTTCGCAGAAAATCGTTTGGCAGACATTCATTTATCATACATTAGATTATTTATACACCATGCATGCAGCCATCATGCAGCAAGCCACATGCAGCAGGCATAGTTTTTGTCACGGTTTCGGCGCTGCGGGGCTCCGGCGATCCCACGCAGATTTAAATAACACTCTAGGGGTAGGGCAGACAAGATTACGTGGAGTCGGTTTTGGAGCGATTCGTTTCTGTCCCTAACTTTTGTAGCACAACATATTGACTTTTTACCTCTCGGGACCCGGCCGTGCCTCGTGACTTCGTGAGGCACGGACAGAAAACTCCGTTGAGCCCCGCCGTGCCTCCGGAGGCACGGCTGGATCCAGAAAATTCAAACCTTATTTGTACTTAACACACAGTTCTAAATCGTTAGGCAATTTTTTACCTGTGGTGCCTGACAGTAGTCAATTCGAACGATGCCAAACACTAGTAACTTATAACGGGCAACATTAAAAAAAAATATATAGAAGCGCGTCAGTCGTTGAAACGTCAGTGCAGGTAAACATTGAGTGCCACTCGAGTGATTTATTGTGTTTTTGTTTAGATAAGTGCTTGAAAATGTTGTAATATTGGGTTAATAGAATTTTATGTCTTTGATTTACTGGCAGCTTTTAAAGTCTATGGTCGTTGAAAAAGAAAAATGTTGTTAGGAAGCGGGTTTGAATAAAAATGACACAGACAGTATAATATTAGAAAGTATGTATATGTATGAATTTGAATATGTTGATTTTATTTGTAGTTATTTTATTTTGATGTGTAAGTTTAAAAAATTATAAGTGAAGCCATGGTTTATAACCGATTTTTATTTAAAGAAGAAGGATCCGTCACGATATGACGGTATGAACTTTTACATATCTCAACAGCTTATGGGCCCAGAACCCTTCAGATTTTAAAAGATTATGGGCTGCCCCCGGGCAAATTGAACTGATATTGTGAGGAGGTCGAGGAAGTAAGAGCCTGAAAAATATTTTGGAGTTCAAGTTAAAATTATTGGAAATAAATTTTTTGGAAAATGACTGACGATCAAAAATTGACAAAACTGACAAACGAGTCAGAGTATGTTCTATGGAAACAAAAATTAATGTTATTTTTGACGGCAAGGGAGCTGGATTCTGTTTTGGAAGATAATGAAAATTTAAAGAAAGATTTTATTAAAAGAGATGCCAAAGCAAGATTGCTAATAATATGTGCTATTAGTGATAAGTATATGGTTTACGCAATAAATTGCAAAACTTCCAAGGAAATTTTGGAAAAATTCGACACATTATTTCTTGGACATAAGGATACTCAAATTTCTCGCCTATTAGAAGATTATTATAAATATAAATTTGAAAATAAAGATTTAATGACAGACATAGCAGAAATTGAGAATAAAGCAACGAGGATAAGAGGTTTAGGATACGATTTTGATGACAAGCAAATCATAACCAAAATACTTTCGAATCTACCGGAAAAATATATTCATTTTAGAACAGCTTGGGAATCAACATCATTAGGAGATAAAACTTTAATTAATTTAATATCAAGGCTTAATTTAGAAATAAAGATGAGACAAGAAAATACTGATAGACATGAAGATTTAAAACCGACAACATCTGTTGAGAATGACACTGTCAAACAAATAGAAAACAGTTTTCATGTAAGGAGTTGCTTCAAATGTGGAAAGAAAGGACACATTGCAAGATTCTGCAGAACATTAAATGGTGACGGTAAAGCATACAACAACATAGCTCAATGCTATAAATGCATGAAGAGTGGACACAGACATGCAGATTGCAATTTAAAGTTTAACTGTGTGAACTGTAAGGAAAACTCACATTATACAAGGTTCTGCCTAAAACAAAATGTAAGTAACTTCTATACAACTAATACAACAGAAGCAGAGATTGAATTCATAATAGATTCAGGTACCAGCAGTCATATTGTTACATCAGAAAGTTACCTTAAAGATAAGAAGAAGATTAATTATAAAATCATGACTGCAGACGGTAATATTCATCATGTCAACATAATGGGCAACATTTACACTAAAAATATTGTTTTTAAAGATGTATTATGTGTTCCCCAACTCAAAAAGAACTTAATATCTGTATCTAGATTAGCTGATGATAATTATTTGTTAAAATTTTTCAGAAAGAGTTGTCAAATCGAAAGTGAGGACTCTGAATGCATAGAGGTTGGTGGACTGAAGCAAGATGGTCTGTATTATTTGAACATTAATGCAAAGCCAGTCGTACTTTCAAGGTCAGTGAACATCTTTCATATAAATGCTCATTTCTGGCATCGTGCATTAGGTCATGTACCTATTAACAGGACAAAAGATCTTGTTCGAGGTATAGATAGAGGCCTGGTAAAGGAAATTGACATCTGTGAAGTCTGCACACAATCAAAATTATGTAGAAAACCTTTTAAAACAAATATACACAGAGCTAGTAAGCCACTTGAAATTATGCATAGTGATATTTGTGGTCCTATTGAAACGGAAACATGGGATGGTTACAAATATTTTATCACGTTTTTGGATGATTACACTCATTTTGTTAAAGTTTTTCTAATCAAAAATAAAAACGAAGCGTTTTCAAAAATAATTAACTATATTAATTTGGTGGAAAATCATTTTGAAACAACGGTTAAAACATTCAGATGCGATAATGGGGGTGAATATACTAGCAAACAATTTAAAATGTACTGTAATAACAAAGGTATTAATATTGATTACACTATTCCCTATACTCCACAGCTGAATGGTACAGCTGAACGATTGAACAGGTCATTAATGGAACGAACAAGAGCGTTGCTTTTTGATATGCAGCTACCACATGAATTATGGGGTGAAGCCGTTTTAACTTCTGCTTATTTATTGAACAGGAGTGCAAATAAAATAAATGTTATAACACCAGCTGAAATGTGGTTTAATAGAATACCTAATTTAAAACATTTAAACATTTTTGGATCTTTAGTATATTATAAAAATAATTTTCAGTTACATAAACTTGACTCCAGGAGTAGCAAAGGGCTTTTAGTAGGGTATACTAACAATGGTTATAAGATATGGGATCCTTCGAGTTTTAGAATTGTTTATTCAAGAGATGTGGTGTTTAATAATAATAAGAGTGACGTTGCAGATTATTTGAAAATGTGTAATTGTAGTGTGAAACAATGCGATTTAGAAAATTTATTTAAACAGGTTAGTGTTGATATTCGTGGTGATAGTTTTTGTGGTGAAGGTGATAATAGTTTTCGTGGTGAAGGTGGTAATGGTTTTCGTAGTGAAAGTGGTGATGGAGTTGTTGATGATGAAGAAGTTTTAGAAAATAGAGCTGAAGTTAGTGATGAAGATGCTGAGATTTTTGAAGGCAGTATTGAAGATGTTGAAGTTGGAGTTAGTGGTGAAGATGTTGAAGTTAGAGGAGTTGGTGTTGAAGATAATGAGATTTTTGAAGATAGCGTTGAAGACATTGGAGTTGGTGTTGAAGAAAATAATAGTTTGAGAGGGGAAGTTACAGATGATACAGGAGTTGTAATTAGTAATGAGTTTGAGGATGCAATTGAACCAGTTATTAATTATGGATTGCGGATTTTACCGAATAGAGAAAGGAAATTGCCATTTAGGCTGAAAGATTATGATTTGGAGACTTCGTTTTTAACTTATACAGATGTTTTTAATAGTTTTGATAAAGATTTATGGGAAAGAGCAATGGATGAGGAAAAAGATTCCTTAGAGAGAAACAAGACTTGGGAAATTGTTAACAAGTGTGAAGCAAAAAATAGGAAAATAATTTCGAGTAAATGGATATTTACTATAAAGCCTGGTGGAAGATATAAGGCTAGATTAGTGGCAAGAGGTTTTCTACAAAAATACAATATTGATTATAAGGAGACATAATTATAGTCCAGTGGTAAATACTACTAGTGTTAGATTGTTGTTGGCGCTTACAGCTCAAAAAGGTTTTAAAATTAAGCAATTTGATGTAAAGACAGCATTTTTATATGGAGAATTAGATGAAGAAATATTTATGGAAGTACCTTTAGGATATGATATAAAAGACAAAGAGAATAAAGTATGTAAATTAAAGAAGAGTTTGTATGGATTGAAACAAGCACCACTTATGTGGAACATGAGATTAACGGAGTTTTTGAAAAAAATGGGTTTTTTACAATTAAAATCAGATCCATGTGTGTTTGTAAATAAAGATAAAGAAATATATTTGGCTATTTATGTAGATGATGGTATTTTAATTGGTGAAAATGAGTTTGATTTAAATAAAATTATTAATAAATTAGAAAAAGAGTTTGAAATGCGGAAATTTGATAAGACTGAAAAGTTTATAGGGTTTGATGTTAAAGTAGAACGAAATTTTATTAAGATTTATCAGGAAAGTTATATAAATCAAATTTTAGAAAAGTTTAAATATGAAAACTTAAAAGATAGTAGTCATCCAGATATTTTAGTTGATACACATCAAGAGGGGAAAATGGGAGTTGATGATGTGCATCGATATAGACAATTGATTGGTTCATTGTTGTATTTGGTTAATAAAACAAGACTGGATCTGGCTTTTCATGTTGGTTATTGTAGTAGACGTCAAGAACATCCTAACTTGAATGATTTTGCAAATATTAAGAACCTTTTTAGATATATTAAAAATACAGTCAGCAGTGGTATACAGTATGTTCGTGGTAGCGATTTAACTTTAAAAGCGTATTGTGATGCAGACTTTGCAGGTGATCCTGATACTAGGAAAAGTACAACTGGCTTTGTAATATTTTATGGTGGTGGTCCAATTCATTGGTGTTCACGTAAACAGTCAGTCACTGCTCTTTCCAGTACTGAGGCTGAATATATTTCTGCAGCCGAATGTATAAAAGACCTATTATACATTCAGAGTTTGATCTACGAGTTGACAAATAAATTACCAAAAACACAGTTGTTTGTTGATAATCAATCAGCTATAGTATTGATTAAAAATGGAATTTTGAATAGAAGAAGCAAACATATTGACGTTAAATATCATTTCATTAAGGAAAAAATAGATAAAAATTTGTTGGAAATTCATTATTGTTCGACTAAAAATAATTTGGCAGATATATTAACTAAACCACTAGACAGGACAAAGTTTTTGAGATTGAGACAGTGTATAGTGAGTGATACGTGAAGGACATTCTGTAATGTGATGAGTTATGTAGGTTTATTAGGATTTAAGGTTGTTTGAAAATTAATTTGAAATTTTAATGTTTAAGTTAGTTATATAAGGTGTTTAGATTAGTTAATTCAAAAGTTTGTTTGTTTTATTTAGTTAAGTTGGGTGGGTTAGTTAAGTTGGGTTTTAAATGAGTTGATGGGAGTTATCTATGAGATGTTATTGTAATTGTAATAAACATAAAATTCAGAGGGGATGTTGTAATATTGGGTTAATAGAATTTTATGTCTTTGATTTACTGGCAGCTTTTAAAGTCTATGGTCGTTGAAAAAGAAAAATGTTGTTAGGAAGCGGGTTTGAATAAAAATGACACAGACAGTATAATATTAGAAAGTATGTAGACGAGTTTAAAGAGAGAATTTGAATATGTTGATTTTATTTGTAGTTATTTTATTTTGATGTGTAAGTTTAAAAAAAATTAAGTGAAGCCATGGTTTATAACTGATTTTTATTTAAAGAAGAAGGATCCCTCACGATATGACGGTATGAACTTTTACATATCTCAACAGAAAACGTTGTGAAGTGAATGTTTATTACCTTATTATTGTATAATACTACTTTGTAGCAAGATATTTAGGTAGAACAATGAACCAAAATTATTTTGTGAGCCAACAAAATTTTCGTGGAACGATTTTTTTGTCAACATGGAGTAAACAATTGAAAATGTGAATTTGAGTGTTCTAAAATGAAATATGGTCTTGGAAACAGTACTAACAAGGTAAGAATTAGTGATAATTCAATATTTCCACTTATTTGAAGCATAAATATTCATTTTTTATAGATTTCAAGTATTTTCAAATGAAGGTCAATGACAATAAAATGACAGTTCGCCGTATACGAATTTTTTGTTACAATCTAGTTGAAATCTGATTAGAATGTATCAGTAAGACTCTTATATGAATTATGTATTAGGTTACTTGTGTATTTGTTACATTGGTTCTAAAGTTTCGTGTAAATTGAATCAATAGTTTTACCAAAAAAAAAAAATATACGGCCACAGGTCTTAGCGCGGCAAATTCTCATATGTCATCTAACTCATATCCTTTGTTTATAATACTGAAGTGGTTTCACAAGTGCTGTTTATATAATAAAACACGTCTGTTAATTAACGATTCCAATAATGTTTACGGCACAAGATAAGCATGCATAGAACTCGAGCTATAAGAGTTTCAAGAGGCGAGGTCGGTTGACTCATGCGATGACGTAACTGCGGCTGCGACGGCGGGGCGGGAGGGTTGTTTACCGTTTATTTCGCTTGGTCCTTGAGAGGAGACAATATTTTTATTCAAATTTAAGGTTAAAAATGCAATTTTATAGAAATGGCAATAATGCCTAATAAAATTATTCCAAATTAAATTTTGCCATCTTCATAGTATGCCAAGTGAAATTGTACCAAATAATCGTCGCTCTAAATAAACGTTATTCTAAACAAAATTATGCGGAATTTGAACATTGCCAAATGTAATTATGCGAAATAAAATTCTGCCATATTAAACGTATGCCATTGTAAATTCGGACATACAAACATTCGGCCAAACAATAACTATATTAAGTTATTTTTATTCCTTAAAAATATTCGTTAAAGAAGATTATGCCAAGTGTGTTATATCCAAATAAATGATTAATAAATCCAAATAAATTTCGGAGCATCAAGATTCTGCCTGATAGAAGGAACCCCTAAAGTGGCCATCTCCACTTGTACAATCGGCAATCGGTCCATAATAAAAATTGTCTCAAAAATTATTTTTTTGATAAAAACTTGAAGACCGCTTGCTAATTAGACCGTTCTTGCTTTAGACCAGTTTGTACTTAGACCAGCTGCTTTTTAGACTGCTTGCTAATTAGACCTATTGTGCTTTAGACCAATTTGTAATTAGACCAGCTGATTTTTAGACCGCTTGCTAATTAGACGATTTTTACTTTAGACCAGTTTGTACTTAGACCAGCTACTTTTTAGACCACTTGCTAATTAGACCAGCTGCTTTTTTAGACGAAATGATACCAACCCGGTCTAAGTACAAACTGGTCTAAAGTAAAAATCGTCTAATTAGCAAGCGGTCTAAAAATCAGCTGGTCTAATTACAAATTGGTCTAAAGCACAATAGGTCTAATTAGCAAGCAGTCTAAAAAGCAGCTGGTCTAAGTACAAACTGGTCTAAAGCAAGAACGGTCTAATTAGCAAGCGGTCTTCAAGTTTTTATCAAAAAAATAATTTTTGATACAATTTTTATTATGGACCGATTGCCGATTGTACAAGTGGAGATGGCCACTTTAGGGGTTCCTTCTATCAGGCAGAATCTTGATGCTCCGAAATTTATTTGGATTTATTAATCATTTATTTGGATATAACACACTTGGCATAATCTTCTTTAACGAATATTTTTAAGGAATAAAAATAACTTAATATAGTTATTGTTTGGCCGAATGTTTGTATGTCCGAATTTACAATGGCATACGTTTAATATGGCAGAATTTTATTTCGCATAATTACATTTGGCAATGTTCAAATTCCGCATAATTTTGTTTAGAATAACGTTTATTTAGAGCGACGATTATTTGGTACAATTTCACTTGGCATACTATGAAGATGGCAGAATTTAATTTGGAATAATTTTATTAGGCATTATTGCCATTTCTATAAAATTGCATTTTTAACCTTAAATTTGAATAAAAATATTGTCTTAAAAAGTCAATATGTTGTGCTACAAAAGTTAGGGACAGAAACGAATCGCTCCAAAACCGACTCCACGTAATCTTGTCTGCCCTACCCCTAGAGTGTTATTTAAATCTGCGTGGGATCGCCGGAGCCCCGCAGCGCCGAAACCGTGACAAAAACTATGCCTGCTGCATGTGGCATGCTGCATGATGGCTGCATGCATGGTGTATAAATAATCTAATGTATGATAAATGAATGTCTGCCAAACGATTTTCTGCGAAATGAAGTTTATGCTATCCACTGTTATCCAAAATAATATTATGACATAAAAGTTCTGCTATAAACCCCCCCCCCCCGGGGGGGGGGGGGGTAGACCCTTTACTTTTCACTTTAGATTATCACGTGATGATATTTTTAAACCAGTTGCGTTTTAGGCGAGAAGCGTTTTAGACCATCTGCCAGTTGCGTTATAGACCAGTTTGTACTTAGACCAGTCTACTTTTTAGAGCACTTGCTAATTAGACCAGCTGCTTTTTTAGCCGAAATGATACTAACCCAATAGGGTCAATCTTAGGGAATAAATCCCTCTAACAAATATGATAAATTAAATGAAAGGAAAAGCATGAAATCTTAACTTATAAATTCAATGCGATAAGATCTTTATTAGCTATAGCACTTTTATTCAAAGGTCCATCCAATTACTTATGTTAGAACCTAATTAAAATTTTTCTTTTGATGACATTTATTGATTAAAATGACGAAGAACGACGAATGACGAATGCTAAGTATTCATTACTAATAGGAAAATTGCAATTGCAATCTTCTTTCTTCAATTGTAAAGGTCCATCCTTTGAATAAAAGTGCTTTATCGTATTGAATTTATCCCATTGAATTTATAACTTTAGATTTCCTAGTTTTCCTTTCAATTAATTAATCATGTTTGTCAAAAAGATTTGATGCTTATGATTGACCCTATCGATTGGTGCCATAAAAGTACAGGATGTTATTTTTTTGGTATTTAGCCGGTTCGATTCCCGAGTGTGGCAAGCGAATTTTCAAAATCTTTGAATGCAGATTAATTTATTTTTAAAAATAAAGGAATGTTTCGTTTGAGTAAAATTTGCTATCTCCGGTATCTAAAGCACTTTCCCTCCAGGTGGCATGCAAAAATTCCACCCTGTATATTGGTAAAAGACCAGCAAAGATGTGGTCAATCCCAGTGGACTGAAGAGTGGACCGGACTGCGTACACCAGACTTTTATAGATTTAAAATATAGTACTTAATAATGCCATGATTCCTTGCCGGTGAAATGAGAGATTTCTTGGGGGTCTAAAATGGCCGCTTTAGCAGAATCGTTTTGTGAATCACGTTAAAAATTTAAAATGGGTAAAATGGACTTTATTGTTACGTCTATAAAGTCCATTTTAAGAATTTAAATTTTTTAACGTGATTCATGTTAAGATTCTGCGTAGGATCTGCTATAGCGGCCATTTTAGACCCGAAGTCATTGGTCATGTCGTGAATCACGAGTCTAGTGATGGGTTTTTCCGTTAACGAAACGTTAATGTTGATTTACGTTTGTCAACTGGTTAATCAACTAGTTAAATTCGTCAACGAGTTAACTTAATAGTAACGTCAACTTGCAACGTAAACCGTTTAATTGAACGGTTTTTATTCAACGCTGCGACTTTCAATTTTAGTTAGAACCAAATAATTTGATTCAATGTTTGTATTGGAAAACGTTTGATTGATGGTTCTACTTCTTGATGTATATCATAATGTGGGTATGTTAATAAAGTTCGGTCTTAGTCCAACTGTCGTATCATTTACATCATGGTGACAGCGGTGCAGTAAAATAACGTGTAAAACGGGATTTTTTGATAATTGTTGGTGTTGTGATAGCATCGTAGTATTTGTTATCGTTAAATAATTAATAACTGACTATGGAACACGCGCGACCACCGGCTGAGTTACGTTTGGAGGGCGGCCCGGCCGCACGTGCGCAAGCGTGGCGTAAATGGTACCAGCAGTTCTCGGTGTTTCTCAAAGCTTCGGCAGTTTACAAGGAACCAAAGGATGTGCAAGCGTGCTTATTGGTGAATCTCATCGGGCCTGATGGTTATGACATACAGTCGACATTCAAGTTTGAAAAAGATGAAAACCGTGAAGATTTTGACACGTTGGTGAAAAAATTTAACGAGCACTTTGGCACAAAACAAAATACGACTATGTGCCGTTTTAAGTTTTTTACACGACAGCAAGAAACGGGGGAGTCGATTGATGAGTATGTGACTGCATTAAAAATACTAAGTCAACAATGTGAGTTCGAGCACCTGGAGGAGGGTCTCATACGCGACAGAATAGTATGTGGCGTTACTGATGGGAAAGTACGTGACAGATTATTACGAGCCGATAATCTTACTTTGTCATCGGCTGTGAAAATATGTCAGGCCAGTGAGATGTCGAGTGAGGAGAAACAACAGATCGAGGAGACCAGGACGAGCAATATTAAGGTGGAGGGCTCATCCAGCACGGTGGATGCGGTGTACGCACGCGGGGCAGCGCGTCCTAGCGGGCGCAGGCGGTCGGCGCCGGCGCCGGGCGGACGGCGCGGCGGCGGCGGCGGTGGTGCTGGCGCAGCGAGTGCGCAGGTACCAGCGGGCGCGCCCCGAGCGCCGCCGCCGGGACGGGATCGCTTATGTAATGCGTGCGGTTTAGCGTGTGATCGTGGTGATAAGTGTCCAGCTAAACGAGCCCGGTGCTATCAGTGCGGAGTGTATGGTCATTTAAAAAGAATGTGTGCACGTAATGCAAAAAATACAGTTTATCAAATAGAGGAAGATGAGTGCGACGGGTGCGAAAGTGAGAAGGATTTGTACTTCGTCTCATCGATAGATTCGATCTCTGGCAGTAAGGACTCTAAGAAATGGTATGAAACTTTAAAATTATGCTTTAACGGCAATTATGAGAATTTTAAATTGGATACTGGTTCAGATTTAAATGTCATGTCAATTTACACGTTTGAAAATTTAGGATTAAAAAGGTCAATATTAGCATTAGATAATACAAAGGCTCAATCTTTCTGTGGAAACTATATTCCTATTCTAGGTTCATGTTTATTAAAATGGGTTTATAAAAAACAAATGTATTGTTTACGTTTTATAATTACAAAAAATAAATGTCAAAGTGTGTTAGGAAAAGATACATGTGAGGAACTAGGGTTAATTAAACGTGTGTTTGCTATCAAAATAGATCAATATGAAGATTTGTTTCATGGTTTAGGTAAACTGCCAGGTAGATACGACATTGTCATAGAGGAAGGAGCTCAGCCGTCTGTCTGTCCGGTTAGAAAAATACCAATTGGTATTCGTGATAGGTTGTCGAAAGAATTAAATAGAATGGAGACGTTAGGTGTCATCCGTAAGGTGCATCACCCCACTCCGTGGGTAAATGCAATTGTAGTGGCTGCGAAGAAGGATGGCAGCATGCGTGTCTGTCTGGATCCTCGACCATTGAATCGCGTTGTTCGTCGTGCACATTATCCGTTGCCCACAGTTACAGAAATTGCAACAAAACTAAAAGGGGCATGCATTTTTAGTAAATTGGATGCTCGTTCAGGTTTTTGGATGGTCGAAATAACTGATAAGAGTTCAGATTTGTGTACGTTTGGAACACCTTTCGGCAGGTACCAATTTTTGCGTTTACCATATGGAATAAACTGTGCGCCAGAAGTGTTCCATTCGAAAGTGCGGCAACTTTTGGAGGATATTGAGGGGGTTGATTCATTCGTGGATGATATTTTAGTTTGGGGTTCGAGTCTGGAAGAACACGATGCGCGTTTAAGGCTGTTACTTGATAGGGCGCGTCAATGTGGCATTAAATTTAATAAAGAAAAGTGTGAATTTCGGGTATCACGGGTCACTTACCTTGGGCATACGTTCAGTTGCGAGTGTTGCGACGGTATGCAGATTAACAGTAACAGAATAAGAGCTATAAGTGACATGCCCAGCCCAAGTGATAGACATTCACTGGAGCGGTTTTTGGGCATGGTCAACTATTTAGGCAAGTTTATTCCTAATTATGCCGATATAGCGGCACCACTACGGAGTTTGCTAAAAAAGGACGTGTTGTGGTGCTGGGAAGATGTGCACGAGACAGCCGTACTTCAGTTAAAGAAACTTATTTGCACGGCGCCGGTGTTAGCGCTGTACACGCCGCGGGAGCCGATGTTGTTGTCCGTGGACGCGAGTGCAGCGGCGCTCGGCGCGGTGCTGCTGCAGGCCGGTCGACCGGTTGAGTTTGCATCCACTACGCTTACGGACACACAAAGGCGTTACGCGCAAATAGAAAAGGAATTGCTTGCCATTGTTTTTGCATTAGAGCGCTTTCACCAATATGTGTTTGGCAAGCGAGATGTTGTGGTGGAGACGGACCACAAACCACTGGAAGCCTTGTTTAAAAAGAGTCTGGATTCAGTTCCGGCTCGTCTGCAGCGAATGATGCTCAGAATACAAGGTTACGACTTTGTAGTTGTCTATAAACCAGGAAAGTATATGTTTGTGGCTGATACTTTGTCTCGGGCGGCTATACCGGAATTAATGTCAAATAAAGTGTCGGAAGAACTGGACGAACAATCCTGTTTTTTATTGGAAAATGTTAGATTCAGTAACAGTAAATTACGTTTAGTCAAGGAAACAACGGAGAAAGATGAAGAATTGTGTGTTTTAAAAAGGTATATAATGAATGGTTGGCCTGACTGTAAACATAGCGTTCATGAAAAATTACGTGAATTATGGTCTTACAGGGAAAGTTTTGAATGTGTCGACGGCATAATATTCAAAGATAATCTTGTTTTCATACCTCGCGGTTTGCGTGCGGAAATGATAACACGAGTGCATGATGGTCACATGGGCATTGACAGGTGTAAACGGCATGCGCGGGAGGTGATGTTCTGGCCGCGAATGACGCATGAAATCGAGCAGGCCGTGCGACGGTGTGCTACCTGTCGTGAGAAGGCGCAGCGCCCACAACGTGAACCGTTACTTCCGCACAATATTCCGGATGGGCCATGGATTAAGTTGGGTTCAGACATTTTTCAACACAGAAAAAATTACTTTCTTATATTGGTGGATTATTTTTCAAATTTTGTTGAAGTAAGTCCCTTGAAGAGTATAGGCAGTCGAGCTGTTATATCTGCATTAAAAGATCAGTTTGCAAGGCACGGAATTCCTTCAGAATTAGTTACAGACAATGGCCCAGCCTATGCTTCAAGGGAATTTTCAACGTTTACTAAAGAATGGGGTTTTGACCATGTAACGACTTCTCCCAACTATCCTCAGTCCAACGGCCGAAGTGAAAGAAGTGTACAAACGATTGAGAATATTTTGATGAAGTCAGTTGAGTCAGGAACAGATTTTTACTTAGGTCTATTAAATTATCGTGCGACACCGCGAGATGGGATTAGTTCGCCGGCTGAACTCTTAATGGGACGTAGGGTTGCTACTAGATTGCCTGCACATGATACAAAGTTGCGACCTCATCATGACGCTAGTGCTGATTACGCAAGAATGTGCCGCAATCAAATAGAGAACAAAAAACGTTACGATTGTCATGCGCGATCCCTACCTGAACTCAGACCAGGTGATCGAGCTATTATGTTAGATGACACAAAACGTAGGTATGTTGAGGTGCAGGCTCAGTCGACGCAGCCTCGTTCATATTTCGTGACTGATTCTACAGGTAGACGCTATAGGCGTAATAGAAGACATTTAGTGAAAGTAGATTCTATTACGCCAGATCGGACTGAGTTATCCGACACTGTTAATGATGCAGAGGTCTCTTCGCCTGTCTCACATGGGGATCCACAGATAGGTAAAATATCGCTTGTCTCGGAGGAGGACAGTGAGTGGTGTGATGCGACTGGTGAGGAAAATTTGGTGATGGATGGAAATCTGAGTCATGATACTTTTGCTACCATATATACTGAGGACTCGATATATTCAGAAGATAGAGTAATGACAACTCGTTCAGTTGAGTCTAGATCAGCAGCTTTACAGGCTCGTGATAAAATAAAAAAGATCTTTGAATGAGCTGGATATAAATATTTCCTATTTTTATTAGGGTACCTATACCTAGGTTAAAAATACATATAATTGTAATTAATATAATGGCTATTTTGCTAGTAAACACAATAATTAGTCTTTGTTTAGATACTTAAATGTGTGCCTAACTGAATTTATGTGCATGTTTGTTTATATAATTTCATTGATTAAGATACAGGGCTAAGATTATGTGAATAAGATGATAGATAATGAATATTATGCTTACCGTTGTTGTGCAAAGGATGGTAAATGAATTTATAATATTATGTACCTAATATAACAATTCACTAACTTATTATTTTTTCAATTACAAATTCACTTACTGTTAATTATGCTGCTAATAATACTGTTAATTATGCTGCTAATAATACTGTTAATTATGCTGGTCATAATTAATTAGTTACATTTCAATCTTGTTAATACCTACCTATTGCAAATTTCAATATTCAATGATTGTGCTAGACATAATTATTTTAATATTGTGCGAGTTACATAATGTAATTAATTAAGTAACGGTGTTCTTAAATAGGTAATTAAAAAAAAAAAATCTGATATGGAGTTTTGTTAAAGGGAGAGGGTAAGTATAGGAAGTCTTAAAATATTATTTGTCATTACCTATATATTTTAGGTTAAATAATTACTTACTTAAATTTATAATAATAGTTAAAACTTCATGTCTTTAAAGGGTAACATGATGTATATCATAATGTGGGTATGTTAATAAAGTTCGGTCTTAGTCCAACTGTCGTATCATTTACATCACTTCTTATATGACCTTCCCTTCATACTTTTTCATCAGGCTTAGGAAGACTAACTGAATATAATACAATTACCTAGCTATAAACACGTAAACAAACAAACTAGTATTAACCTGTTTCTCTCGGGTGACATGCGGCACGAGCGGGGCGCGCTATTCCACCAATATCGTCTTATGTACTATTCTTAAAATAAATATTTCGAAAATCAACTCAGTAGCACTTTACCTAAAGTTCAAATTATATGATATGACCGTCTCTCGCAAGCTAAGACGTTATTTTCGCCACCATGTATCCTAAGAGGTGCAAAAGAGTCTGAAAGAGAACAAGGTTGCGTTTAAAGAATGGCAGGGTGTAGCAAACGGGAACGACAGTTTGAAAGAAGAAATATAAAGAATGGAAGAGAAAGGCAAAAAAGGCGGTAGCAGTTTCCAGGGCTAAGGCGCAGGAGAAGTTATATGACTCACTGGACAGTCCTAGAGGTCAGAAGGAGCTCTACCGGATTACAAAAGCAAGAGAAAGGAGAACGAGAGATATAAATCATATAAAGTGTATGAAAGACGGCGCTGGTAAAGTTTTGTCTAAAGATGATGAAATAAAAAGGAGATGGAAGGGTTATTTTGAAAAGCTGGAGCATGGAGCGGTGTGCTTAAAGAGGTACAAGTAAATATAGGTTTGGTGAGGGAAATTAGTATGGATGAAGTGAGGAAGGCAGTTCAAAGTATGAAAAATGGAAAGGCCATGGGCCCTGATGAAATACCAGTAGAAGTATGGAAGTGTTTAAAAGAAGACGGATGTATGTGGCTGACTTTATTCTTCAATAAGTTGTTGTATGAAGGAGCGATCCCACAAGAATGGTGCAATAGTTCGCTAGTGCCCATCTTCAAAAATAAAGGCGATGTGCAGGACTGCAACAACTATCGGGGGATAAAGCTCATGTCACATAGTATGAAAGTATGGGAGAAAGTGATAGAGAAAAGAATAAGAGAAGAGGGTAAGATCACCCAAAATCAGATTGGGATTATGCCAGGTCGAGGAACAATGGACGCCACTTTTGCACTCCGCCAATTGTGCGAGAAGTACAGACGTGCACACAAAAACTTGCACATGGTGTTCATTGATCTGGAGAAAGCGTATGATAGGATACCTCGTGATGTGTTGTGGTGGGCCTTGAAGGAGAAAGGTATACCTGGGAAGTATGTAGAGTTAATTCGTTCTATGTACAGTCAATCTTGTACCTACGTCCGGTCAGCTGCTGGCAACACCGATGAGTTCAGTGTGGCTGTAGGCTTGCATCAAGGATCGGCTTTAAGTCCTTACCTCTTCTTGTTGATCATGGACGCTTTAACGTCGGACATCCAGGAAAAGGCACCCTGGTGCATGCTGTTTACCGACGACATTGTTCTTGTCGGTGAAGATGGACCTGCGGGTTTAAAATGGCCGCTTTATCAGAATCCACGCAGAATCTTAGTATGAATCACGTTAAAAATTTTAAATTCTTAAAATGGACTTTATTATCATAATTATAAAGTCCATTTTAAGAATTTAGAAATTTTTAACCTGATTCTTATTACGATTCTGCTAAAGCGGCCATTTTAGACCCCCTGAGATCCAGAGCAGATTGGAGAAATGGCAACAGAAACTGGAGAATGTTGGCTTGAAAATCAGCAGAAGTAAAACAGAGTACATATTCTGCGATTTCGGCGGTCTCTCCAGTTCTGGAGCCATAGCGTTAGATGGCGCGCCTCTTCCTGTCTGCTCCGACTTTCGGTATCTCGGTTCACTCGTGCAAAGCGATGGCGAAATAGATCGTAGTGTAAAGCACAGAATTAACACGGGATGGTGAAATGGCGGCAGGTGACGGGAACAATCTGCGACTCCCACATTCCCCTTAAACTCAAGGGGAAGATTTATAAAACAATGGTTAGACCTGCTGTCTTGTATGGATCAGAATGTTGGGCCACAAAAGGGATGAATGAAAGGCATTTGCATGTCGCGGAGATGAGGATGCTGAAGGGGGATGAGTGGTGCTACGCGAATGGATGTTAGAAATGAGTATATAAGAGGAAGTCTGAAAGTGGCGCCGGTGACTGAAAAGTTGTGTGGTAGTCGGTTGTCGTGGTATGGGCATGTGATGCAGAGGGATGAGGAAAATGTCGTGAGGAAAGTTTTGAGTATGAATGTGGATGGGTATATGAGTGGAGTAAGACCAAAGAAACGATGGATGGACTGTGTTAAGAATGATATGGCAAGAAAAGAAGTGTCTGATGAGATGACGAAAAATAGATAAGTATGGAAGAAGAAAACATGCTGCGCCGACCCTAAATGAATTGGGATAAGGGCAAGAGAATGATAATGATGATGATGCTAAAAAATAGTTGGTCGTTCTTAGTAATCATACAATTTCAAGTATATTTTAAATTTTGTGTATTTAAACTAGAGTGCAAAGAGTACATTACATTCAGTAAAACTTGACAAAGTACCTAGTTTTCTAAAGGTTGTAAAAAGACTCCTAACAAAGCCGAAAGGTTGTTCTCCCCGTCTTTGCGATCATTTTTTTTTCTAGACCATGATACTCGGGAACCTTCTAGTTTTGGATATATTGGGGGTCAAAGTTCCAACTTTTTCACTATTTCTTTTTAAATGCATATTTCTATTGTCAGATTTTAACTCTACACACCTCCACGACCCCCGTACTATTCAATCTATACATCGGCACAATGATTTGAGTGCGGTACATTGACTTTTACTGAAATTCGTGATTTTTACCGCAAAAAAAGTCGTTCCGCAGCAATATTATAAACACTTATAGTTTTTTAGTATAAACAAATTCAGAATGCTTGGTTGACGGCTTTGTGAAGTCTGTATAAATTAAAGTTCATTTGAATCAAGAGAAACAAGCTAAACAAATGTGGATTAAAGAAACATTAAGAGATTTCCCTTTCAAAAATGTGATGCCAGATTCCATATTGAAAAACCGCTAAAAACCACAAAAAAAAACCACTAAACGAATAAAAATACCACTAGAAGCCTTGAAAAAGCACCAGTTCTGGTGGGAAAACCACCAAGGTGGCAACACTGCAAATTCATAAACGTCGTTGACGAATTCAACTAGTTGATTCATAAACAGTTAATTAACGTTAATACGTTGACAGAAGATTAACGGTTGATTCAACTAGTTCGTTGATTCAACGCCCATCCCTAATCACGACAGACAGACATACATGACAGTGACATTGACATATTCACCGATCCGACTTCGCTCGCTGGAAAACTGAAAAAAATGTAAAAACAAATTGTTGTTGATTATAAAATATTTCGTGCGAGAAGTTAATAGTTATATAAAGATTCCAAAAATGATTCCATTTGGGAGTCAGGTAAACAGATTACTCTTAAATAAATGGTCTAGTTTCTCTAAGTCTCCCGATTATCCAATGAAAGTGTTATACCCTTTAAAAAACCGGGGTCTTGTTAAAGTAAGTGGTCTTGAAGCTGCAACATTCCTTCAGGGCCTTATTACGAACGATATGAATCATTTTGAAACTGGCGCACTATCTTTGTATGCTATGTTTTTGAGTAACAAGGGCAGAGTTTTATATGATACTTTAGTACACAAATGGGGAACTGAAAATGATAATACATTCATGCTCGAATGTGACAAAAGTATTCAAAATTTATTGCAACAACATCTAAAGATGTATAAGTTGAGAAGAGAAATTAAAATTGAAGATGTAAATGAGATGTACAGGTTATGGGCATTCATAACACCTCCAGACTTTGATAAAGACTGTTGCGAAACAGATATGAAACATAATCTTAGCGTATACAAGGATCCACGGCTGGCAGAACTTGGTCATAGACTCATAACTACACCAGACACGAGTCATGTTGATATACGTCAAGCTATTGGAAAGGATATTGTTATTAAAAATGATGAAAAGGAGTATCAAGCTCTGAGATATAGATTAGGTGTGAGCGAGGGCGCTGAAGATTTGTTCCCCAATACTTGTTTTCCTCTAGAGGCTAATTGTGATTACCTCCATGGAGTCAGTTTTCATAAAGGCTGTTATATTGGTCAAGAATTAACAGCTCGTGTTCACCACACTGGTGTAGTAAGAAAAAGAATAATGCCCATTCAACTCTTGGACATAAAAAACGAGGAAGATCTTCAAAAAAATGCCACAATTTGGGCTGAAAATGAGACTGGCAGAAAAAATTTGGGAAAGTTAAAAGCTCACATTGGTTCTTATGGTTTAGGTTTAGTTAGGATAAAAGAGGCACTAGAAGCAAAAACTTTAAATCTTGGGGTGAACCCAATTGAAGTTGTAAAGCCACATTGGTGGCCCGTAGAAGCTCCCAAAGAAAAGTTGAATGTACTTAAAACTGAAAATGAAACAACACCAACACCATTGGGCTAAGCCAGTCAGCCCAATGATGACATCTTGTATACAATAAAAAACTAGGTAATACATTTGTAATAAACAGTATTCGTTGACTATTTCATTCAAGTACGGAATAGTAGATAGGCTATTAACCGAACAGCACCACATAATGAGGTTATTTTCCTTTTGGCGCTCGGATAATTCCAAATATGGCCCAGAGGTTAAGGCCTCCCCCCTCCCATGTATGAGGTTCTGGGTTAAAATCCGGGCAAGTACCAATGTGACTTTTTTTACAATTCATATGTACTTTTCTAAGTTTATCTTGGACATCACAGACATCGGTGAAGGAGAACTTAGTGAGGCAACCTGGACTTATAATTAATATAAGTCTGAAATGACCAACCCGTCTTGAGCAAGCGTGGTGTTGAATGCTCATGCCTTCTTGTATGAGAAGAGGCCTTTGCCCAGCAGTGGGACTAATAGGCTGGTATTATTATTAACAAATTTAAATAAAGTCAATTTAAAAAACAAGCCCTATTCTCATTTTATTTAAATTGATTACAGCCACTAGCCAGTAAAATCATTAGCTGGATTCCAACCAACCAGTATTGAGCTACTAACTAACTTAAAATTGTCTGTTTCAGTCTATAATTAGACCACATTCTCTGAATTTTAGAAAAAAAACATCTATGACAAACTAGAAGAGCCGAAACGGTCTGCTGTTGTGGTTCAGTTTGTGTAATAACATTTCTTTGATTATGTTAATTGTTTTTTAACCCGACTACAGCAAAGACTAGGGTTATTACTAATGTGAAATTACTTTCTTACAGTAACACTATGGAAGCTACAACACCAAAGGATGAGCCAGTGCCTATAGTCTATGATTTTAAGTGCACTGCATGTGGAATAGAAGAGAAACCTCACTACAAAGGCACAAATCCACCATTTTCTCGAAATATTGTGCTCAAGTACCCAAGCTATGTGCTGAAAGACCCCTTTAGTCCACCAGGGAAGGGGGAAATTCTGGTCCTGGGATCCGATTGTTCTATTTGTGATCAAAATGTGTGTATCAACAAAGAGTGTAGTTTATTTTACAAAAAAATGCATTGTTTAGAATGTGCTAAAAAATTAATAGAAACGTTTCCTGTTGAAATAAAAAGCAAATTAGTTCAAATAAAGAAAAAGTAATTTTTCCATGTTTTTTTGTTTCTTTTATTAAAAACCTATGGGTAGAACTAGAAACCGGTATTTCCGCGGTAGTAAGGCCCGTGCAAATGATAGTTTTCATTTTAATGGCGCAGCGGTAGTGAGGCTGCCTTACGTTCTTAAGGTCCCGGATTCGAATCCCGGTAGGAGCAAAATATGTTTGTGTGATGAGCATGAACATTTGTTTCCGAGTCATGGATGTTTATATCTACACTAATATTATAGAGCGGAAAGATTTGTATTTTTGTGTGTAGGTATGTTTATAATGAATAAACTCAAAAACTACTGCGCCGATTAAAAAAAAATCTTTCACCATTAGAAAGCTACGGCTATAATATATTTTATCCCCGTACTCCCACGAGAACGGAAACTACGCGGGTGAAACTACGTGACGTCCGCTAGTGTATAATAAGTATGTATTTACAAACAAAAAGTATATACATATGTAGTATATCAACTATCTGGTGCCCACTGCCCTCTAAGAAGTATAATGTACTCTGTGGTGTCCACGACGCAAGCTTCGTTGCTTAGTGTGGCACTTGATGGCGCTGTGTGTAATGTCCAGCGATATTTATTTTATATTTACTTTATTTAATCATCATCTGCCTAGCTTTTTCCCAACTACGTTAGGGTCGTCTTCTAGTCTAACTGGATGCAGCTGAGTACCAGTATTTTACATGGAGCGTCTGCCTATCTGACCTTCGCAACCTAGTTAGTACTGGGTAATACGATACCCCTTGGTAAGACTGGTTGCCTGACAAAAGTATTTAACACTAACTATTACAATATAGTTCAAATTCAATAAACATAACAACTAATGTTTACTTTGATACTAGCTCGCCACGTGCGCCTCAAAAAGAGTCAGCAAAAGGAAGGGGTCCGCAAGGGCCCATGCCCGGGCTGCGGGACTGTTCGAAAGAGATACCGTGGCCCCGGAACACAAAGGGCGATGAAGAAACATGGTTTTAGTCAGTAAAAGTCTGACGCTCCCTCCTGCTCCGCCCAGAGCGGGAGGAGTCATTTGATGATTTACCATACGAAAAAGAAAAAAAAAATACTGGTTTAAGACCGCAGCTTCGCCCGCATAGAGTTCGGTAATTATTCAACGGGTTCGTACTACTGGGATAAAAATGTTAATACAGGTTATAAACTTGGATGGGTTTTAGTCAGTAAAAGTCTGACGCTCCCTCCTGCTCCGCCCAGAGCGGGAGGAGTCATTTGATGATTTACCATACGAAAAAGAAAAAAAAAATACTGGTTTAAGACCGCAGCTTCGCCCGCATAGAGTTCGGTAATTATTCAACGGGTTCGTACTACTGGGATAAAAATGTTAATACAGGTTATAAACTATCTGTGTGCCAAATTTCATCGAAATCCGGTTAGCAGTTTTTGCGTGAAAGAGTAACAAACAAACGTCCACACAATCTATTGAACTGGGAGATGTGTGTGTGAATTAGGAACTACCATGGTTTTGCAATGTGACGCAAGTATGAAGTCGTTGCTTATATATGGCTATTATCTGAGCATCTTATAACTTCAGTACTACAGTACCGAGGCCCTGTACTCCGGACTCCCGCTTGCTCGGTGATCGCTGTAATCCGGCCGGGCAATCGGCTTTGCGGATGTAGGTGCGGGCTGCCATGAGACAATGCGTCGTTAGTCTTTTGTTTATCGCCTTGTGGCAATTTAGTGCGCTCGCTAACATCATGGCGCCGCCACGTAAACATTCAACAATAACAATAAAAGACAAATTACAGAAAGAAATGTTAGATAAAGGTGACAGCTACCCTTTCATTGCTCGGAAGTTTGGTATAGGCAGGTCAACTGTAGGCGACTATACTAATATTATAAGGAGGTAACATTTGTTTGTAAGTTTGTATGTAGGGGGTAATCTCCGGAAGTAATGAACCAATTTTAAAAATTGTTTCACTGGTAGAAAGCTACGTTATTCGTAAGTGCTATATTATTCTATTATATAAAGCTCGATTACCACTGACTGACTGACTGACTCACTCACTGACAGAATTGTTCTCCCAGATGGTGGATGGGGAGGTGGGTATATTTTGACAGATTCGTAAACAAGTAACTCCCGCGAGTATGGGAAAAGTGCCAAACCTCCCCTTTTCGCTCCCCTTCCTCCCCCTCCCTATCGTATCTCGGAAACAAAGAAACCCGTATTTTTCGTTTTATACGGATTCGTATAGAGGAGGCTCGGGAAAGTAAAAACCAGTTTTCGAAATTGACCCCTTTTTCCCCCTTCTCCCCCTTTTAGGCGGATCTCGGAAGTTGAGAGACTTGGAACATTTTTTTTTTCAGATTCGTAAGAAGGGGCCTAGAGTTAGTCAAAATCATTTTTCAAAACTCCCCACTCTCCCTCCGTTCACCCGTCCCCCCATCGTATCTCGGAAACTAGAACACGTAGCGGCTTTTTGATTTTTACTATAAATTATTATTGAGGAGCGTTTAGATTTGTATACGGAGGGTATCCTCCCCTCCCCAACCTCCCCTAAAAATAAAAGGGCTATAACTTCGTAACGGTTAGAGATAGCCGTTGGGTGCTTGAACAAATATTATAGTAGGCGTCCAAACCTATCTGGTGGTGGGTAGGTTCTGAGTGGAGCGAACCTGCGAGACCGAGTGGAGAGAAGGGGGGAGGTGGCGCGCGAAGCAAGCCGGCGACCTCCGTAGCGTAACGAAGGTCGAGTGGGTGAAGCGTAACTCAGGGGCGACGACAAGCAACTTAAGGGTTATGTTTTTTTTAATGGGTCTCAGTTTTTAAGTAAGGTTTTTTACTTTTATATTATTAGGTTTTTTTTTATATTAATTTTATAATGTTTTAGGGGTTCTTAAGGGTTTTCATACTGATTTAGGGGTAGTTGTAACGGTTTTTCCAATTATTTTAAGGATTCCTATGGATTCTCAAAATTTTATGATGGTGAGGAATACTTCTCAAGAACACGACAACACGCGAGCTGCGCGCAGCTCGCGCACCCACGCAAATACTAGTTATTATTATATTATTGCTATAGGGCTATATTTTATTCCCATACTCCCACGGGATCGGGAACTACGCGGGTGAAACCGCGGGACGTCAGCTAGTAGAGAAATAAAGACAAAATCTTGAAGTTTGTTAGCCTAACAGAACGTGGTCCCGGTGTACGAAAAATACTGAAGAAATCGGAAAATCCTGTTTTAGAAGATGCTTTGTGAATCGATAATCCGGAAAGGGTATTGTTTTTGCCTCTCCGGATTACCGAGGTTCTACTGTATTTGAAATATTTCACGTTCTTTCAGTAGGCTTATATTTTCAAATTGTTTCGTCGACTTAGGGGTGTGTTGGGATCTCATGAAATAAAATACGCTCGTATAAAATACTGTTTACTTTGGCTTTCCAGTCCGATTTACAGTATTTTCATTAATTTTCACAAATTGTATTCAATAACACAGTTATATTCGACCGAAACTCTAGTTCCAGTAACACATTTTAATATAATACACAAATTCAAAGCCATATATAACAAAATGGGGTACATCGTGACCACAATAGGTACCACAAAACGTTTGCGATCATCTTATGCCACATCTCGTTACAAACAAATTATAACCTTAAAATTAATAAAGATAATTACAGCATAGTTATATTAAGTTGTATATATTAATAAGCTCTAAAAACAGGACAAACTTAAATACACGTTATGTCTTATGTTTTCCAGTCACTCCGATCAGATAGCACCACATTACTTCCATACCCCTCGAACTGTTCAGTGACTGTCCACCGCATGCTTTAAATACGATCATCGTAACAATATAGGTACACGAATAAAATAATTCATATGAAAAAGAAATGAAACATTATTTTGTTAATAATTCGTATTAATTCGAATTTATTGCTTCCTTTCGATAGCGAGTTCCACATGCAACTATTTGTAGCTACAAAGGTGGTACGCGTGTACAAATATGATATTCGAGAGAATTAAATACAATACATGGTGAATTACGTACAACATTTATTTTCACGTTTAAACATTCTAAACGACAAGTAGATTTGTGATGAACTATAGCGTAAATAGGTCATGCTAGTGTTCACTATAAAGATATAAAATGGACAGGTTCCTTCGTAACGTCTTCCGGTAAATAGCCGTTATATACAATTAATATGAACCATACTTTCTACGTGAGATTATATGATATACCATTACTAATTATTTAAAATCTTATTGAACTGGGCAGTGTATGTGATTCTGTGTTGCCACCTATGCGAATATTATTCAAGTTTAACATTAAAATAACATCTATGACAGCAGTTAAGATTGAATATGTCAAGAAGAGTTTTAGATATTACATAAATATAAGGTAGAATGTTTTTACAGATATAGTATAAGAAAGAGGTTGTAGAGCCAACTATCACAACATACTTGCCTAATGTTCAAAGATCTGCCAATCAAATAAAAGTACGCGCCTGGACGGGTGATTATTTTTGTTCAATACCAATTAGCGTTTTCGTTCATAGACACTATTAAGCGGGTGGGGTATTTTTTGACTAATTAGATTACAATATTTAAGATAAATTAACAAAATGCTCACAGCCTAAATGTACATTATTATAATTTTGACATACAATATCAATTTTGCGACAGCCACACACACAAATACCACTTAATTACAGACACTAAGTTAGAAATGCACGTCAGTTGAAAGCTATTTATAAGAAGTCTACGAGTTTCATAACAGAAGACATAGAACGTACAATGATGAAATTACATTTACTTCACACTATATGAGCATATAATTTGTAACATGAAAGATTATTATGAAAACTGAATGAAATAAAATTAAAATATATTATACGACTTAACTCTATTAAAGAAAGTACCTACTTAACAGTATGAAGCAGCAATTTTAGAAGTACCACCTAGCGATATTGTATCGACTTCTAACATAGGTCGAATGAGACCACAATTATACAACTTTCATAAAAAATTGACCGTAAGATTCCTAATTTTGTTTGCCATTTATAGAAATAATATCTAATTTTGATAATTTTGAAAAATAGGAATACTACAGTCTACCCTAATAGCCGCCAGCTACAGCTACTTTAAGCTTACAAATTAAATAAATAAAAGCACATCAATATTAGTAGTTCTATGAAACATTTCTAAGTCTATGTTTCAGAGGAGTACTAATAAGTTATTAATCTAAAGAGATGATGCAGTCATGTTTAGTTTCAATACAAATTCAATATTTACACACATCCTCCAGATTAGATTATTATAAATCTTCGTCGAAATTGCCCATTTTTTTAAGGATTATAAAAGAGTTAAGCCTTTCAGAGTGAGACGGCGACGCGACGGCGCGGGGGAGCGGGGTTGCGTGCGTCGGTCGCGCGTTTCCGCATTGTAGACTTGTATGATAGCGTTCGCTGTTCATCGTGCGATTTGAACGACCGGCGCATGTTGAAATGTGAACGCTATTATATAACTACACGGGACATTGACGCACAAACAATTACCACATGTTCAGTAGGATGTAGTGAACATGTGGTAATTCTGTAATAATATTCTGAACCCCTCACATATAAATTTTTGACCGGCAATTTAAAAAATCAGCAGTTCGATACATTTTGACCGCGTACACAGCTGATTAAAAAAAAAAACACCGATGAAAAAAAATTATCTGGTTCGGTATATGGTTCAGAATAATGCACTGAACACGTGTTAACCATTTGTGGGTCAATGTGTCCCGGCGCCGGTCTAGCTCCGAAATCGGCCTTAGGGTGCTATACACTTGTTCGGTCAGCCCATTAGATTCGGCAAAAAAATTACCCCAAGGCTATCCTCATTTTCAATAATCATGAAAGTGTAGTAGACGCCTATAAGTATTTTGTGGCACCTTTTTTTAAACTGCTTTTATAGAAAGTTCTGCACTCGCAGAAAAGAAAAATCATTGTATATTGTATAAAATAGGGTTGAATTTTACTTGAATACTTAAAAGTGCATCGTTAAAGTTACGTTTTGTGGAGGAACATTTTCCAATGTTAGTTGGTAACAATCGATAACAATAACTTACAGAAGGTTATTTGTTATCATGGTGTAAATTGTTGCACAACAAACTTTATTTTTTTTTCTGAGATTCTATTTACCTTTTGCTTACATTGGTGAGCGGGAATAACGTACCATACGTCTATGGTGAATTAGTACGTTATGGCGACGTACGACTTCGACGTTATGTACGTTGTGTCGTTTATGATTAACCTTGTTATTTTTATACCTGCCTAATGTTGAAATCATCTTATGATAGGATGATTTCAACATTAGTAAAGTTTCATTTTACTTCGCAATGTTGTGAAAAGTAAGCAATAACGGACTGTACTGTCAAAGTATCATGCAAACGATTGTCAACTCTATATTAAACTTTTATAGTTAAAAGTTTTGCACAGTGATGTCTTTTTAGCGAGTGCAGTATTTTTTAGTCTAGTCTATAACAGTCTGTTTCAAAGACCGACATAGAATAGACGTCGTCATGTTTTACTTCATATACTAAGAGTACGAGTCCTGCCAGGAAAAATGCACAGCGAGACAAAATTTTCTCGTCGCATTATTCCGATATGTAACGAGATAAAAGTTTTAGTTAGTTACTATCTCGCTTCAGAAGAGAGATTTGTCGCGCTGCGTATATAAGCCTAACTCTTGTGATGATACGTCTGGAATGTATTCTAAACATCGATGTTTTATACAAAGTCTTCTACTTTTTACGCGAGCCAAATTTTAGTAGACAAAGTCATTGTAATGTTTCCAATTCCTAACTAAACAATAATTATATCATATACTTACTGAAACGCAACGATCACAAATCTATGTATATACATTTAACTTACACATAATTATAGAAACAACCAAAAAAATATGTTTTCTCACATCATTTGCACTTTCAAATGAGAAGTCAATTTTAAATTAATCTTTAAATATTTATAGGACAGTCTATGCAACGTATTCACGGAAATACATATAAGTAATGAAAATGTGCAACCGCGGTTAGTGGCGGTTGACGATTTTCAACTTTATTACCAATGGCATAAAGCCGTCAATTGCTATTATTCTTTTTTATAATTTTCATATTTCATGTCTATGGGATATTGAGATCTTAACTCAAAGAGGGGTTATAATTTCTTGAAAAATTGTGTCGAGATCTTGTACATATCGCGAGTAAAGAGTATTAGGGTGCAACCCGAATGAGGATGATCGACTTCGCCTGTCGTTTCCAAATTAATATCAGTTCATAAAAATGAAAATCTCAAAATATGTCACAATGTCATCGATCGACCGCAGTCTGGCTGCACCTTTACGTAAATGAAGAGCCATATAAATTTATTGAATTTATTTAGTGGTGCGTCAAACGCTGTAGATTAATTCAGTTGAGTTTTTTTGAACGAACATAAAAACAACGTTTTTCAATCACACTCCATTATCTTTCACTACTCTGTGCCCGCGATATCTTAACGCAATACTTATTTTCAAGCGCAGTAATACATAGTGGCATAACCAATTATTTCACATAAAACTCAACACAAAAATATGGGTGCACAGCTTTCCCCAACCCTTCGGCAATTACAGGCGCGTTCAGCATGTAAAACACAACACTTCGCGAAACATTTGGCAGTTTATAAAAAAAATTCAAATACCATATCATCGAGCCGAGAGCTAGGATCGCGAAGTTATACATAGTGTGGGACTGCCGCCGCTCGGGGCGGCCGCAGTCGGCTAGGGCTCCGGGGGCGGCTGCGGCTGGGGCGGGGGCGGGGCGGGGGCCGCGGCCGCGTGCGCCAGCGCCTCCAGCGCGTCCAGCGCCAGCGCCAGGTGCGCCAGCGCGCCCGGCCCGCGCGGCGCCTGCTCGTCGGGCTCGCTGTCGGGCTCGGCCGGCTCGGACGCGCCGTCCGAGCCCGAGCTGCCCGACCCGGACCCGCCCCGGGTCGCCGTGTTGCTCGGCCCGCCTGCGCATCCGCTTTCCGGTTCGGAGCTTTCTTCCTCTGTAAACGAGTAATGTTTGATGAAGAGTTTTGATAGGAAACAAGGAACCAAAGTCGAAAAACTTTTTTTTTTGCTCGACCGACCGTCGGTGCATAATCGATCGTCAGTTTGTAACGTTCAGTGCTCTCCTGTCCAACCAAACTGGCCGAACTGGTACAGTCACAAACACGTACACAAAATGGACGCGTTTACAAATTACGGTCGGTCCACCGATCTGAATGTGTTAATATGTATCCATAGCGCGTCGGTCGACCGACGGCACACATGCTTGACCGACGGTCTTCGTACGCAGTGCTTAGCAACATACGCGTGCCTACGGTCGGTCGAGCACTGTCACGACTTGTAAATTTTCATACAAATAACGATCGCGACCGACGGTCGGTCAAGCACTAAAACCGGCCTTAGACGGGGAATGTGTTATGCATGTCAGATGTGGAAGTGGATGACGCGTGTCAGTATACCTGTAGCGTGCTGCAGCCTGGCCCGCAGCGGGCGCGTAACACGCTGCAGCTCGCGCGCACGTGCGGGCTCCAGCGGCGCACGCGCGTGCAGCAGCGTGAGCGCACGCACGGGCGCCAGCAGGCCGCGCAGAGGGGCCCGCGCCGCCGCCGACATGAGCTCCTCCAGTAACGCTTCGGCTGCGCCTGAGCCGGCCCCTGAGCTGCTGTCGGTGCCGTCGGCGTTGTCTGAGCTGTTTGATCCGCCGCCACCCAGCTACAACAAATGTAAACCGATCAAGGGCCAATTTCATAAATAACACTGAACGTGACTAGCACGTCTAAACAGAGTTCGAGTCTGTGTAAATGTACTATCGAGGACACTCCCGCCTGACCACCACTAAGCTAATTTTTGCTTGCACTCGCAACATAAAAACGCTCTCTAGCCCCGCCCCGTTGACTTTGTATAGAAATAATGAATGAAAAGATACCGAATCGGCCGAGCGCACTGACAACGCACGCCAAACGAGAGTTATTGTTTCATTTTCATAATATTAAACCTTGGATTACTCCTGGACTAATTCGATGCATAAGGCACAGAGATAAACTTCATCAGAAAACTAAGAAATTCCCTGATAATTTAATAATTCTAAACACCTATAAAAGATACAGGAATTTCTGCAACAATCTCCTAAAGAAGCTTAAAAATAATTACGATAAAAATGAATTAAATAAAGCAGGCAACAATACCAAGCAAATTTGGAAACATATTAAAAACGTTACCTACATGACTAAACAACGTGAATCAAATTCGAGGTTACTGCTTACTAATCCTTCACCCCTCTTATCAGCTAACAAAGTAAATAACTTTTTTGTTAATGTTGGGAAAACTTTGGCCGAAAAGATTAAAACATTGCTCCCAACCTTTTTTCCAAAAACGGAAGAACCACCTGAAGTCATTTGCTATGCTGGATACTGACGAAAACGAAATATCCCGAATAATATCTGGCCTTAAAGATGACTGTGCAGTTGGATGGGATAATATAAGCAACAGGATCCTTAAACTCTTTAAGCATTTATTGGCACCTCCCTTAACGCATATATTTCGAATCTGTCTTTCCAAAGGAATTTTTCCTAACTGTCTAAAGGCTGCCCTTCACCCCTCCCCCCATCGTATCTCGGAAACTAGGACACGTACGGCTTTTTGATTTTTACTATAAATTATTAATGAGGAGCGTTTAAATTTGTAAACGGAGGGTATCCTCCCCTCCCCAACCTCCCCTAAAAATAAAAGGGCTATAACCTCGTAACGGTCAGAGATAGCCATTGGGTGCTTAAACAAATATTATAGTAGGCGTCGAAACCTGTCTGGTGGTAGGTAGGTTTCCAATTATTTTAAGGATTCCTATGGATTCTCAAAATTTTATGATGGTAAGGAATACTTCTCAAGAACACGACAACACGCGAGCTGCGCGCAGCTCGCGCACCCACGCAAATACTAGTCCCTATCTATAAATCTGGAGACAGGGACTTGGTTAATAACTATAGGCCAATATCATTACTCCCCTCAATTTCAAAAATCCTAGAAAAAAATAATAAACAGCAGACTAGTTAGCTTCCTGGAAAAAAAACAACATCTTGTCACCAGCGCAATTTGGCTTCAGACCCAAATTATCCACAGCCGATGCGGTGCATAGCCTTACCAATTATGTCTCAGAAGAGCTGGGCAAGGGGAACCAGGTCATGGGAGTCTTCCTTGATTTAGCGAAAGCCTTTGACACTATCTCCGTTTCTGTGCTTCTAAGAAAATTAGAGGCCATAGCACAGTGTGTTATGGGAGCCGAGTTGCGGTCATCACCATTTTCAATGCTTATTAGAAAGACATTCCTATGAAATAACGTTTAAAAAAATCCCGGTGACTTTATCTATAGTAGTTTTTGAGAATTTAAAAAAATCGAGAAAAGTCCATAGTGTTATAATCGATTAATAATTTATAGTAAGAGTGGTTGGGGGCAACACTAGTGCCGCCGCCCGCCATGTTGATTTTGTTGATTTTTCATATTATTCTTAAGGTGTGCGTGTTTGCTTTTCTAAAATATAACTTCAGATTAAAACGTGGTGGTATTAATTAATTACCTACCTATCAAAACTATAACAATTTGGCGACGAGGCCGAAAAGAACTCGCACCCCCTGACCTGATGGATAGAGTAAAAAAATTCATAGCAGAAGGAAAAAAATCTTGGATACAAACCAAAACAAAACAAGAACTTATAGACATTGCAAATAATTTGGAGAATAAAATATTATTTACGGACGAGCATCCAATAAGTGAGGTTAGACAATATCTACGGGAAGTTGTCGACAAAGGCGAACTTAGAAGTAACACCATGGCATCCATTACTACACTAGAAGTGTTTACTGGTGAAAATTGGCACGCGTATCAACAACAATTCGAATGCCTTTTGATAGTGAATGATATACCGGAGGAAAAAAAAGTTCCATTGTTGATTACGAAATTAAGTACAAAAGTATATGACTTACTAACTACATTATGCACTCCTACATCTCCAGTCAAGGTAAATTATTATGATATTTGTGAGAAACTGGAAAAGTACTATCATCCAGTCCAAAACCATGCACTACACCAGGCTGAGTTTCGGAAAAGATGTCAAAAATCCACTGAAAGTATTGAGCAGTACATAATAGAATTGAAGAAATTATCGAAAAATTGTAATTTTAGAAGTTTAGATGATGAACTCAAAGAGAGATTACTGAATGGTTCTCATTGTGATTCGGTTAAGTTTGAATTATTGAAACAGGCTGGAGAATCCTTGGAAAAGTTGATTAGCATCGGAAAAACAGCTGAAACCGCTTTTAATTTAGCATTTAACCAGTACAAACAGCAAGAACAATCTCAAATGTTTAAAGTACAAGAAAAGAAATTCACTAAAAATAAATACAGTAATTATCAGAAGACCTCAACTAATAACCAAAATAATAGATGTCTTTGTTGTGGAAAAATTGGACACATGAAACAGCAATGTTACCTACGTGAAAAATTCTGTAGTGAATGCGGGAACAAAGGCCATATATACAAAATGTGCAAAAAAAATAAAGATTTGAGAGCAAAGAAGATGAATCTTGTGGAAGCTACAGAGAATAAGGAACTGGATACAACAGAAGAAGATACAGAAGCAGCGACGGAACATTTTGATATTTTCTATTTCAGTGACAAAAATAAAATTCCATCAGCTACAATGAAGGTATTTGTAAATGATCAATTATTAGAGTTTGAAGTTGACACTGGAGCTGATGTAAGTACAATCACTCTGTCAGTTAAACAAAAATATTTTCCAACTACAGAAATAAAAGAAAAAAATGTTATTTTTACTAATTTTGATCAGTCAACGTCAACACCCATAGGGGTAATTGAGGACTTGACTGTGCGTTATGAATCAGTAAAAGTAAGTAAACAAAGATTATTTGTTGTTAAAGAAGGTTTTCCAATGATAATTGGAAAGGACTGGCTCTCCATACTACAACTATGGCCTCCAAAATTTGAACAGAAAATCTGTGAAAATATAACTAAAGATAAATTAATTAAATGTTTACAAAATGAATTTAAAGAAGTTTTCCAGCCAGGCATGGGTGTGTATAAAGGAGAGCCAATTCACTTATCAATAGAACCCGGAGTTAAACCAATATTTTTGCCCGTTAGAACTGTTCCATTTGCGTTAAAAGATAAGGTTAAAGAAGAAATTCATAGATTGATTGAAAATAAACGCATTGTCCCTGTAGAATATTCAGAGTGGGGTACTCCAGTGGTACCAGTATTAAAACCTGATGGAACGGTTCGTCTGTGTGGTGATTATCGTATAACCATAAACAAATATTTGAAAATTGACCATTACCCGCTACCAAACATAAATAGTATAATGGTAAAGCTACAAGGTAACAATTATTTCTGTGAATTAGACTTATGTGAAGCTTATTTACAAGCACCATTAGACAATGACTCTCAAAACCTAGTTACAATAGTTACTGATATTGGCATATTCAAATATTTGTACTTACCATTTGGTGTGAGCACTGGGCCAGGTTCATTTCAAAGATTAATATCTCAGAAACTTAATGGTTTGGACATAATTGTGTACATAGATAATATTTATATATATGAAAAAACTCTATCAGAAACAAATGAAAAAGTTAAAATGGTGTTACAACGATTAAAAGAATCAGGTTTAAAACTAAAAGTAAATAAGTGTAAATTTTTTGAAGAAAAGTTGAATGTTTTTGGATTTGAAGTAAATAAAACAGGTATAAAAATAATTCAGAGTAAAATTGAGCCTTTGCTGTCATTACCACGCCCACAGAATGTAAAAATGCTAAGATCATTTTTAGGTAAAGTAAACTATTACAATAGGTTCTTACAAAACATGGCCATGACACTAAAACCACTGTATGATTGCTTGAAAAAAAATAAATTCCAGTGGACAGCAGAATGTGATGATTCATTCAAAGAAATAAAAAAGGCACTTGCAAACACATCACCTTTATCACATTTTGATAAAGGTGCGACTATAATATTAACTTGCGATGCATCAGAATTTGGTGTTGCTGCTGTACTCTCGATAAGAGACAAGAATAATATAATAAATCCGGTAGCGTTTGCAAGCAAAAAGCTTAATGAGACACAAATAAAATATCCTATTTTAGAGAAAGAGGCATATGCCATTATATTTGGAGTAAATAAGTTTTATGAGTATCTATATGGGACTAAATTTATTCTACAAACAGATAACGAAGCATTGTCTAAGATATTAGGGCCAAAGTATGGAATACCGAAAATGGCAGCAAAGCGTTTGCAATATTGGTCAATTTTCTTGAGTGGGTTTGAGTACGAAATTCAACACATAAAATCCAAAAACAATCCAGCTGATTACCTGTCACGCGTAGCTACTAGTGAAAAATGCGAAGAAAAAAATTTAATAAAATTAGAATTACTAGAAAAATCTTATGAAACAAGTTCAGTTAATTATATTAATAAATCAAACTTAAATGCATTGAATTGGATAACTATACAAAATGAATTAAAAAAAAGATAAAATAACATGTGACATTCTCAGATTTTGTAGAGATGGCTGGCCATTAAAAAATGATCAGGGTGAAGAATATGAACCATATTTTACTCGAAAGAACGAAATTACAATTGAAAAAGACTGTTTACTATGGGGATACAGGATAATAATTCCAAAATGTTTAAGGGATGAAGTAATGTTAGAATTACACAAGAGTCATTTGGGTGTAACCCGAATGAAAGAAATTTCAAGATCATATTTTTGGTGGCCAGACATGGACAAAGAAATTGAAAACATCACTAAGAACTGTATTGTATGTTTACAGAACCATAGAAACCCTGTAAAATCTAAACTTGCTGTTTGGCCTCAGCCACCAACAGTGTGGCATAGACTACATGCAGATTTTTTGGGCCCACTCTATTCAAAGATGTACTTAATAATTATAGATGCATATTCAAAATGGCCAGAAGCATTTGTTATGAATAATATTACAGCACAGAAAACTAAACAAGTATTTAAAAGTATTTTTGTAAGGTATGGATATCCATTGCATTTAGTTACTGACAATGGTCCCACATGGACTAGTTGAGAATTCCAGCAATTTTGTAAGATGGTGGGAGTAAAACAAAGTTTCACCCCAACATATTACCCAGCTACAAATGGATTAGCAGAGCGGTTTGTGGGATCATTTAAATCGCATGTTATAAAAATTGTAGAAAGTGGTCATACGGCAGAATATGCATGTAATTTGTTTCTTTTTGATTACAGAAGTACTATTCATAAGGCAACAGGGCAGAGCCCAGCAAAGTTGATGTTAAATAGGGAGTTGCGATGCCGTTTCTCACTTTTAAGACCAAATCCAGTCAACAATCAAATAGATATTGAACAAATAAAACAAACAATAAACAGTAAAAACACATTCAAGGCATTTAAAGTTGGTGAAAAAGTAATGGTGAAAGACCAAAGAAAGAACAAAAAGAAATGGTCTCTTGGAAAAATTATTGAAATCATAGTTCCCGGTGTAACATATACTGTTGAGGTGGACGGCTTAAAGTGGAAACGACATGTCAATCAATTATTAGAGTGTGGGCAAAACATATAATATTAAACCAGGAATATTCTATTATTTTTAGAAGTAAGATTTAAGTTTTGTTTATCTTTGGAGAAGTTAAGTTTTTGTTTATGTAAGTAGGGGAAGAGTGTTATAATCGATTAATAATTTAAAGTAAGAGTGGTTGGGGGCAACACTAGTGCCGCCGCCCGCCATGTTGATTTTGTTGATTTTTCATATTATTCTTAAGGTGTGCGTGTTTGCTTTTCTAAAATATAACTTCAGATTAAAACGTGGTGGTATTAATTAATTACCTACCTATCAAAACTATAACACATAGAAACCATCGATCACTAATAAAAAACTAGATACACAATCCCATGCAAAAGTTCTCTAAAAACTGTCGCCAAATGTTTTGACGTACTTCTAGTTGACATAAATATACATTAATGTAAATTCAACCTTAGACACATTCCCTAAAGTTGTATTCACAAAGCTACGGACAAAAAGTAATAACCTTTTACGACTGATACTCGCTGGTCAACCTATATCAAAATAAATTCAACCTTACATGCATGTTTTAAAGTCAGAATTACAAAGTGCTAATAAAAAGCAATAAAATTTTACGACCGAGCCTCGTCATTTGGACAAGGAATGAAGGGAGTCGAACTGCCCAATATTTTAATTTTTTTTTTTTTGATAAACTTGTTTTAAAAAATTGGTGTAATGAGGCAAATTCTATTCTATTCTATGGTGTATAAGCACAGAATAGATAATAGTACTAGCGTACAGAAGTTGCACTCCTTTCATCTTGAAGAAAGCCGACGTTTTAAATACCTAAACTGGGCGCGCTCGATCTAAATTGTGCCTTGACGCCACGCGTTAGCATATGTTATTCGGCGTCTCGCTGCTCAATCGGTAGGGTTGCCAAAAGTACTAAAAATAAAAAAACTACTAACATTTTTGTGTTTTAATGTATTATTATCTAACTGTTAATTAAAACTTATATAAATACATTAGTTTTACTTTAGTATAATGTCTCATAATATATATTTCTTGCCTTCTCTAAAATAACGATTATTAAATTTAATAGCAGCATCCATACACGCAACAGTTTATCCGGCTTGTCATTTTCACGAATAATGATTAATGATCAATAAATCATTCAGTTAACAAACACGAAGTAGGTAAGAGTAAGTACTCGACGCAAGCAACCAGTCCAAAGAGCGCGAAAAATTAACGTTGCATACGAACGCAGTTACGCTCAACTGGAGCGCGACAGCCTATAGAGCTTGCATATTCAATATGAGCGAAGCGGTAGGTAATTATCTCATGCCTACACACGGAGTGACAGAGCTCTGGTATAAGTGTAAAGGTTATAATTTACTTGAATGTAAATATGTTTTAGGATAGGGCACCACATTCATTTAGTAATGAAAGTAATTGAAACAGTCATAATTATTTATTTATTCTTTAAAGATTTGTCAAAAATTTAAAGATATTGCTTGACAAACAACTTTAATCCATTCTCCACACCTGACTGGTTCTAGAGGAAAGCTAACTTTAATTTTATTACATGCACATATTCAAAATGAAATGTGTAAAATGTTACTATAATATTTAAAGAAACAGTAAAGAAGTATCATTAAACAAAAAAAAAACAATCATACTTTAATAATAAAAAATAATAAAAGAACAATAGCGTCTCCAACAAATGGAACAGAATCAACGTACATAACTCGAACAATTTAAGTGGGCATGCGATAGTATGATTAAATGCGTTTAGTAAGGGTCTTTACAATTGAGATGCCTTATAACTCCTGCTATTTATTACGAATTAATCTAAAAAATGTTTTTACGATGATTTCTTGACAAAATATCAGTATTTACAATACAGTGATAAGAATTAAATAATGATAATATTAATACTTACCGAAAATATGAAATTCCATCCATTTTTACGTCCTGGACATGTAATTTTTACACTTTTTAAACGAGCACTGAGGCATGTTTACCGTCGGAACGTTCAAATGCTACTAGATTAAAAGAGCACCCAAATGTTCGAATGGGTGCTCATTCGGTGAGGACATTTTTTGCCGCTGATTGTGTATCTAGTTTTTTATTAGTGATCGATGATAGAAACCAAAAAAAGTGATTACTTCCATTCTATCTATTATTTTATTAAAAACTGATAAGCGGTATAATAGAACATGACGAAAGGAACAAATTAACGTATAAATAACTGGTTAATCAAACTCGTGTAAGCAGTTTTTTTATTTTTTATATCATTTCATAATCTTTTTTTTTCTGGCGAAACTTTGCATGGTCTTATTTTCTTTTAGTGTATTTATATTGTATACATGTTTATATATATTTAAAAAAAAACAGAGGCTACAAAGGCTGGGCACCAGAGATATCGATTTTCAAAGATTTTCTTAGGGTTGTCAACAAAGTAAGTGATTGTAACATTTTATGTTTTTTTTTTTTTCTTTTATGATGGGCATCGTGTGGTATTGGGAAGGGGTCCGCCCTCGTTAAGCTATGCTAAAACCCAATACTCATACACGATGACCGGAGAAGCGGGGGTGAGGCGTCATGGAGCCGACAAAGACCCATGGCGCTGCTTCGCCTCAACAGAAGCTGACCCATCCTGTTGGGGGATATCATCTCGGGCCTCGACCGAGTGACTTAGTGCAAGAGGGACATGAGGGCGCCAACCTTCATGTTGGTCAGCGAGTGGCAGATATAGGTACTCTTCACTCTCCGGGTGTACCTGTTAACATGCTAGGAGACCAATTATGCAAAGATGATCGACCCGTAGCATTGACTCGGGTAGATTTATTTAATTTGTTTGAAACAAGCATATAATTAGCATACAATTTATAATTTTGTTTTAAGTGTTCTCGGCTCCTATCACCCTCGTCGCTGTACGACTCGCCGAGTATCTCGTCTCAAATGCAATAACAAACGATACGATAAATGTACTAGGTATTTAATATAATGTCACACTTGTTATTACGTACAACCCTATTTCCATAGAAATTCCTAAAATACATAGAAACGATTTATCTCCTTTGCCCCATGAGTTTAGTTTGTGAAATTTTGGAATATGATTACTAACAGTGGTGAGTGAGCATTTTATTTTTTCACATAATAATGTGAAAAAATAAAATGCTACATCGCCATAGTTTTATAAAAAAATAAATAAATGTGAAATTCAGAAAAAAAATCCTTACTCTTAAATAATTTAAGCTACAACCCTCTAATTTAACATGTAGTTATATAAAATCCTACAACATCATTATCAATTAAAAAGAAAACTAAAAATTTTATATTTTTTGAGTAATCTTGAAATTAAGATTTTCTTAAGGTCATTGCCCTTTCACTAAAAAAATCATATCTAAACAACTAAGCAATAAAATACTGTAGGTATTTTTAGCAAGGCTGTATCATGGCTAGATCTATCGAATGGACCCATAAAAGACACATGACCGCAACTCAGGTCCTATAACACACTGTGCATAGGAATAAGGGGCACGCCGCTGACATTGCTGGCTGACTACTTAAACGACCGCGATGAGCAGAAAAATACTGGATTTGGTGTTCCCCAGGGAAGTATATTGGGCCCTGCCCTTTTCCTGGTTTATATTAACGACTTGTGTAACCTAAATATCGAGCACGGCAAAATCATATCATATGCTGACGACACGGCGCTAATATTTTCTGCTGGAAACAGCAGCGAACTGTTTCAAAACGCTCAACTTGGCTTTAATACTGTGACTAATTGGCTTTAAAGCAATTTACTAACACTAAACGCTGACAAGACAAAATACATTCACTTCTCCATGCGCAAGCCTCAACTTAACACTGCTAACTTCCATGTATATGCCCATCAATGTGATAATCGGTCAATCAACATGTGCAATTGTCCTTCTATCCTCAAAACCAATAATATTAAATACTTAGGGGTTATAATAGACGACACACTCTCTTTTAGGTACCATATTGAAAGTCTAGTTAAAAGAGTGCGCAAATTAATGTATGTATTTAAAAAAATACGAACTATTGCAGATTCTAAATTAATCACACAAGTTTATTTCGCCCTATGTCAATCCATAACTCATTACTGTATCATTTCATGGGGTGGCGCAGCAAAAACTATCCTGCTTCCCCTTGAAAGAGCTCAAAGAGCAATTTTAAAGGTAGCCAACTTCCATCCCTTTTACTTTCCCACAGATCAGCTGTATAAATCCTGCAACCTGCTGACTGTGCGCCAGCTATTCATTATGCACTTAGTATTAAAACAGCACACCATGCTCACGTACAATGCTGACAATACTAACAAGAGACGGAATGATATAGTATGCATTTCTAATACAACCTCCAAACATGTCTTTGTGGAAAGATTCTTTACATTTTTAGGCCCTTTTCTGTACAATAGATTAAATAGAAAACTAAGTATTTATAAGTTAAACTATTTTAGCTGTAAAAAGTTTATTATAACTTTTTTACAAACCATCACCTATGCACAGACAGTAGATTTACTTTTCTTTTTTTTTATTTATTTATTTAATCATAGTCTTAGTACAGGTTATGTTTGTTTTGTACCATTAAACCAGACATGGTTTGTATTGGTACTCACATTCGCTAAAACAACACTGCTTAAAAATACTAGACATAAATATAAGTAAAAATGTAGGTACATGAAAAATATTTTATGCGTAAACATCTATCAGTAAGTAGAAGTAGCACGTAATGTTTTGAATATGAGTCGCCCGGTATTGGGCGCTCATAAGAAAGCCGGTTCTAGTCAACGCATACAGGTTGTTTCGTTTTTTATATTTTTGTATTAGTGTTTTGTATTTAAGTAGGTATTGCCTTGGACTATGTTGTTTAAGCAGTTGTAATAGTATTTTTTTGTATTTTTGTTTAACATTTTTCACGTTTATTTCATCTTTTATAGATTTAGGTATATCATTGATTATTGTGGGAATTAGAAATTTTACTGTTCGTCTACCATAAAAGTTTCTGGCCTGAGGTACTATTAGTTTATTCCTGGTGATACTTCTTGTAATTATTTTATGTGATATGGGTATTTGAATGCTTTGATTATTAAATTGCTCAATTAAGAGGGCCATGTCAATTCTAGTCTGTACTGGCAAAATTTTACAATATTTAAATAATTCGATGACATTATCTTTACTTTGGTGCTTTATTTTTCTGGGTACGATGAGTTTTAAAAGTCTAACTTGCAATTTGGAAATTCTTTCAATGTGTTTCATCCACCAAGTTTCTGAACGCACCTTTTCGACGTTTGACAGATTACGTTTCAGTTGTCAGTGCGATGACGTTTTGCTTGTCAGTGCCATTTGGATTGGGAAGAAATTTTGGTTCCGCGCTGCCTTTTTTTTTGATGCACGCTGTTTTCGTGTAATTATTGATTGAAACTTTGAGTTAATTTTAATCCGATACCATCTTGATCGGTGTTTGATATTTTGTTAATAATTGAGTGAAAATTGAGAGATCTCGCCACTTTGGGTCGTGACCGCGAGTAATTTGTTGGTTATGTAGCCGGCCTTTGTCATTTGGACGCCGGTAACTTCCTAAATTCAGTGCTGGACTATTGTACATCCCCGATTGGGTTAGCAAACCGGGATAAAATTCAGTTGGACATTGGTGAAAAGTGCCACGTGTGTGATCAGAAGGTTTGTCCAGGGAGACGACGGTACGCGCTGTGGGGCGCCCTTTGGTTGCCGTCGAATCTACATGACTTTACAAACACAACACAAGCATTTACACTTACACCCCACCCAGATACGACGTGACCAGGGAATACGCCACATCTCCGGTTCCAACGTGATGGGTAAGTTATATCTAATAGTTTAATAGTTGTTTTCACTTGTCGATTGGACAAATATTATTTTGATTAGGGCTCCGCGTAATCGCGGACATCGTGAGTCTGTTTGTGCAGTCTCATACACAATGTATGATCTAAATGTTCGCCCATAGCTCGTAATTCCGTAAGCTATACTTGATTCCGCTAGGGCAATATACATATTGAGTAGTACTTTGAACGGAACTTTAGGTTTCAAAATGTAAAACTTTGCCAGCACAGCCCGCAACTTATCACAGACTGAGTCCACGTGGAAAGTCCAGCTAAAACGATTGTCCACGATTAATCCAAGGTAGGTGTGGTGAGTTACTTGGTCAATTGCCTCACATCGACATGACGTACCCAATGGAGTGGAGTGAAGACAACTGTGACTGTGAGCGATTATATTAAAAGAAGTAATATGCTTTTGATGGCTAGAATGAACATGGATGATTTTGGTCTTACTTGCGTTGAGAACCAGTCCAGCATCATGTGCCCACTTGGAGACTCGAGTAAAATCTTCCTGTAACCATTGAGCTGCAACTTTTACGTCTCTGTGCGTAGCTACAAGGCATGTGTCATCTGCATATTGATAGACGGAACAGTGATAGATAGTGTAAGGGTCCCAGTACAGAACCTTGGGCTGTTCCTTCAGTGACTTCAATGGCGTCACTGGTTTCATTACAGATCTTGACATTGTATTTACGATTTTTAAGGTAGTCCTCACACCATTTGAGTATTGGTCCTCGAACTCCAGAATTATCTAATTTTGTCAGCAACGTGTCGTGTCTTAAGTGTATCGAACGCCTTGCTGAAGTCGATAAATAGTAAAATTACATTATTTTTATCATTAAGAGATTCGTTGACCTCATCCGTGAATTTAGATAAGAACTGTGAGGTGGACTTATTGGGTTGAAAACCGTATTGTGTGCTGGATAACACGTCATTTTTTACATAGAAGTCTTGTATCTGGTTACAGACATATTTTTCCACTATTTTGTCGATAACGGGTAGAATAGTGACCGGTCTATAATTATCATAGTCGGCAAAACTGCCTTTTTTGTGTATTGGGCGCACTACACCAGTTTTTAGTACTTCCGGGTATTTTCCTTGTCTGACACTAGTATTGATCAATTTGACAATAACGCCTGTCATCTTGTCACAGATGGATTTTATGTCAACACACCTAATGTTATCTACTCCAGGAGCTTTATTTGTATTAAGGTTTCTAATTATTTTGTTAACACTATTATTTATAGCTTTCCTGAAGTACATGGATGCGTTATGGGGAAACGTATATTCTGATTCGTTCAGTACTTTACTTGTTACGTTACTTGTTGTCTGCAAGTAAACGGTTGACACATTGTTTGTTTATAGTTGTAGTTTTAGTAATTTACTTTTCTTTCATTGTTAATTTATTTATTTTAAGTAGGTATTTAAGCACCAGAAGGTGCTTAAATAGCCTGAAACACAGGTTCCACCTAGTTCAGGCAATAAGCAACAGTGCTCTATTTTATTTGGATACTTAATTGTAAATGTGCCCCTTTTTATAAATAAACGATTTTTTTTATTTTTAAATTGTTATTTTGCGCGCCAAAGTTGACGCTTTCCTAATAGGCCCAAACTTTAAGGGGGCGTGGCTCAGCGCCTCCGCATGATTTAAGCGAAAAAAAAATAAAATGGTCAGGCGGAAAAGACCCCTATAGTACATAAATAGTCAAATAAATAACTACCTTAGGATAATAATGCTGCATGAACTGGTAGATGACAGGGTCCTCCAGCGACTCGCGTTCATCCAACAATATTGCATCAACATACTCCGTGGCGACGCTGCATTCTAGAAGCATCTCCTCTAACTTGGAGTCAGCCTGAAAAGGGGCATTCATTTGAACACAGTTCTTCACTACTTGTTGAAAATTGAACATTTCAAGCGAAGTAATGGGAAAGTTGTTTTTAATTGCCTATTAAAAAATCTAAGAAAAAAAATTAGGCTTGAATGTTCTGGCGAAGTAGCAGTCAATTGACGATAACTACGATACAGAAAGCATTTGTTTTACAATGGAAATTACTCTGAGCTATGCTTTGCCAACTGTGCGCCCCAATTTAGGTTTTCTCTTGAAAAGTTAATATAACTTACGGGTGAAGAGGCCACATCTCTCCAGAACGCTGCGAAGTAGTTGAACCGCAGCGGAACTGCTTCAAGCGCACATAGCGCTGACAACAGTACTAATTGTTCTGACATGCAACGCTGACTGCGAGCCACGCGACAACATGTGTCTGGAATATTACAAATGTTTTATTTTATGAACTCGTGTAAAAATACTGTGTAGGAATTTTAGCAGATATAATTGTTGTTTCCTTGTACTCGAGTCAGGGAGTCAAATGATAGAAAATTGCATTCCATAGAAAGGTTATAATTGCTTCTTATGAGCCCGGCGACCGATGCGTAGTTAATACAAACGTACCTAATAACAAAATAATTTGTAAATCAAACATATTCTTAAGGTGGTGTGTCTTTATTCCGATTGGAATACAGAATATCTAAGTTCCCAAATATATATTTTGAATGGACACTGATTTAAACAAGAGTTAGGAGAAAAATAAGTTCAAGTTCCAAAAGAATATGTTTCATTTACAAATTATTATGGTATTACGATTGTATGAACTACACGTCGGTCGCCGGTCTCTTAAGAAGCAATTTATTATAACCTTTCTATGGTATGCAATTTTAATACCTCTTAATATCTCTTGCAGGTATTGTTGTCATAAATAATAATAAGATAATGGTATTCAGGCCCGAAGGCATATAAGAAGTCGATTCCTGTCGGCTTCCCTTCGGGACCAAGGAACCCTACATAGTGTTTAGGTGTCTAGATGGTATCGACGTCTGTCTAGGTAGGGACATGCTGTGATGAGGAGATATGAAACGTTATAAGACTAAAAAAGTTATTAAAAAGAATGTTCATAGGTGGAATCAAGTGGCGAAGAGTGAAAATTGAGTCGGGGGAAGCCGAAGAAAAAAATGATAATATGTAGTTTTATTTTTTTTAAGTTTTTTTTCTATGTTCATTTTGACCTCATTTTCATTATCAGCGACCCCAAAAACCACGAAAACGATACCCATGAAGAAAAAACCAAAAAATTTCGTCGGCGCCATCTTGGATTTTCATTTTCACCTAATATAAAAAAAGTGATTTTATCCTAGATGTAAATAAGTCAAAATAAGTACTAAATTTAGTGTACCAAATCGACATTCGACATTATCGACCATTACTAATTCTATCTCGTTCTCCCATACATACTTTCTTTTTCTGCCCCTGCCGTAACTCGATAATCTTCGGCTTAATAAAACCTAGCTCCCTACAAAACAAAATAATGTCATCAAGCATTGAACGATTTCCGATTCTATACGAAATTCAACGAGCGATCACGATATTTTCCCATCTCGCTTACGCGCACGCATTTTCTATTACTTTCTCTATGAATAACTCGATTTGCGTCGGCTTACCAGAGTCCTAATATAGGCGGGCTGGCTAGTGACGTCATGACGTTTATTTTGCAAAGAAATGTAGCTGCCAAAAAGCCGATAGCACCTGCGGGTTATTTTATAGCAATGTTGTTGAAGAGCAAATTTTCGTTGATTGAGTACGAGTAGGCGTTTCGTGATGCTTGTAAAAAAGTACTGATTGTGTCATTTTTCAATTATGGTAGAGAGTGGTTGTGGTTCAAACTTCTGAAGGGAAGCCGGTGGGAATCGAGTTGTTAGGAGCCTGCGCCACTGGGAATGGTAGAAAGAAATCCAAAGAAAAGATAGATGAATAGGCTTGTGTACTGAAAAAAAAAACTAATTAGTCCGTCAGTTAGATTATCAAAAAATATTTGACCCGTATTTTTTCTTTTGTTACGTAAACCAAAAATGACGAAGTTACAACGCTTTTAAAATTCTCAATACGTCACTCCGTGGTATAATTTTTAGTGCGTTCTGACGTCACGAGCCCCCACTCCCGAGTTTTGATGCGCTTTATCTTTGTCAATATTCATTGATTTACAAAAACAAAAAATACGTGTCCATTATTTTACTCTAACTGACGGACTAAATAGATTTGCAATTTATTGATATTGGAAACTAGCCTATTGTGTGAGGAACGACATGAAAGAAAATGATGGTAAGAATAGTGACCTATAAACTTATGGTAAGGCCTGTAGGAGGTGGCGAGGCGGTGCGCGTTGTGCTTGTCGTGCGGGTCGTGCTTGTCGGGCTTGTCGTGCTTGTCCAGCTTGTCGTGCGGCAAGCGCGGCCGCGCGGCGCAGTGCGCGCCCGCCGCCAGGGGCACGAGGGCGCCCAGCGCCGCGCCGCCGCCTATCATCACCACTTCACGGAGGACGCCTGGAGATGGAAAACAAATAGGATATTTTCGAACAAATTACTACACTACTACTACAACAGCCCATAACGTCCACTGCTGAACATAAGCCTCTCCCATGATGGGAGGAATTTGCCGTAATCTCCACTTGGAGATCGCAGTGATGAAAGACTAACAGAAAACGCTGCTGCCCATTCTCTGGTCTACGGAGGCGCAAGGTGTTCTGCCTCAGACATTAGTCGCCTTATACGACACCCGTCAGTGTAATGGGTTCATTCTATTCTACTCTGCCGGATACCACACGGCTCGAACAAATTAGCTTTGTGAAAATAAACGACTAGCGGACGTCACGCGGTTTCACCCGCGTAGTTCCCGTTCCCGTGGGAGTACTGGGATAAAATATAGTCTATGTTAGCAGTAAAGACGGAGCTTTCTAATGGTGAAAGATTTTTTTAAATCGATCGAGTAGTTTTAGAGTTAAATCGTAACAAACACAAAATCAAATCTTTCTTCTTTACAATATTAGTATAGATAAAAACCTTTCACTCCATGCCACATCATGTTTCAATGACTTACACCAATGTTTTTTGTTATCAGTATTCAGTAAATCCAAAAAATAGGAACTTAACTCAAAAAAAAAAGTTTTTTCTTATCTTCAGAAATGACTGAAATACTAAACGGTGTACAACGTCCGCGGCAAAATCCGACTACGGAAGTGACATGACGCTGCGAGCTGCGAGTCGAAATAATATGTGAAAACCACTTTACATATCAAATTTTATGAACGTGAACATTTCGCATCACCCGCAATCGGACATGACACTCGCCGCGTTACGTCACGCTGCGAGTGTGTGAAGGAACGCAAATTTAAAAAGGCGGTGAAACTTTATAACGCAGTGATTTTGAAAATCTTGGCTCGATTTCGATGAAACAAAATACTGTTATTATTTTTACGAGTACACGCTTTAATTGCAATAATTTTTATGGTAAATTTTTAATGTGTTGGTTATTCCAAACCGCAGGTGAAACGAAGCTTAAAAAATGTCTAGTTTTTCAAATCTACTTACTTATAGTCTTCGTCAGATATTCTAATACATAATTCCGAAAACATAAATAATGACATAAACTTGTCCCGAAACGACATTTATCGTGATTCTTGACTTTTTCTAGTAATAAAAAACGATTCATAATGTATTGTCGGGGTACCAACGCAGAAAAATTAAGGAAAGAGCAATGACCTTTAATTCTTACTTATCTGACTATACTATTCAATCAAACAGACTTAAAATAAGTGTCTAGTACAACTTATTTTACTAACTATAACACTTGCTTAGTCATTTTATCTTTCCTTTTAACAAAATCAAGTTACATATCCTCGATTTCATTCAAAGACGGCCCCAGAACTTACTACCATCTTTCCTTTTAACAAAATCAAGTTACATATCCTCGATTTCACTCAAAGACGGCCCCAGAACTTACTACCATCTTTCCTTTTAACAAAATCAAGTTACATATCCTCGATTTCATTCAAAGACGGCCCCAGAACTTACTACCATCTTTCCTATTAACAAAATTAAGTTACATATCCTCGGTTTCACTCAAAGACGGCCCCAGAACTTACTACCATCTGTCCTTTTAACATAATCAAGTTACATCTCCTCGATTTCACTCAAAGACGGTCCCAGAATTTACTACCATCTTTCCTTTTAACAAAATTAAGTTACATATCCTCGATTTCATTCAAAGACGGCCCCAGAACTTACTACCCTATTTCCTTTTAACAAAATTAAGTAACATATCCTCGATTTCATTCAAAGACGGCCCCAGAACTTACTACCATCTTTCCTTTTAACAAAATCAAGTTACATATCCTCGATTTCGCTCAAAGACGGTCCCAGAATTTACTACCATCTTTCCTTTTAACAAAATTAAGTTACGTATCCTCGATTTCATTAAAAGACGGCCCCAGAACTTACTACCATATTTCCTTTTAACAAAATCAAGTTACATATCCTCGATTTCACTCAAAGACGGCCCCAGAACTTACTACCATCTTTCCTTTTAACAAAATCAAGTTACATATCCTCGATTTCATTCAAAGACGGCCCCAGAACTTACTACCATCTTTCCTTTTAACAAAATCAAGTTACATATCCTCGATTTCATTCAAAGACGGCCCCAGAACTTACTACCATCTTTCCTTTTAACAAAATCAAGTTACATATCCTCGATTTCATTCAAAGACGGCCCAGAACTTACTACCATCTTTCCTTTTAACAAAATCAAGTTACATATCCTCGATTTCATTCAAAGACGGCCCCAGAACTTACTACCATCTTTCCTTTTAACAAAATCAAGTTACATATCCTCGATTTCATTCAAAGACGGCCCCAGAACTTACTACCATCTTTCCTTTTAACAAAATCAAGTTACATATCCTCGATTTCATTCAAAGACGGCCCCAGAACTTACTACCATCTTTCCTTTTAACAAAATCAAGTTACATATCCTCGATTTCATTCAAAGACGGCCCCAGAACTTACTACCATCTTTCCTTTTAACAAAATCAAGTTACATATCCTCGATTTCATTCAAAGACGGCCCCAGAACTTACTACCAAAGCAACCTCTAGGCTACCACCACCAAACGTACGATATTATTCCATGAAGCACAATACGTACCTAACGCAGCGTCTCTCAGATGATTATGCCTGTGATGTAAGTTGAGCATGGTGAGCAGTCGCCTGGCGCACTCGGGCCAGTCCTTGCAGGCCAGCAGCAGAGCCCTAGCCTCCTTGCTGTCTCGCCTGGTCCGCAGGGTGCGACATAGGGCTCTGGCCCATCTTAGAGCGGCCGTCAGTTCGGCTCGCACGGCGCCCGCGGACCCGCCCGCGCCTCCGCCGTCTACGTACACCGCGTGGAGACTATGTAGGGCCTATGGAAAAAACAAAATTAGTGGCAGAATATTCGCTAAAACATTCATAAAAGATAATTACGTCACGGCTTTGTAGACAAAACATTAACAAGGCAAGTTAAATTAAAGCTTATTTAAAACCAAAACCAAGTGTTAAGATTTGGTATTACAATTTGCGACCTCAAGTCAATTAAATTTTACATACAAATATTTATCTGGTTCATTTACGGTAAGTAGACCATCATTACATCAAAAGTAAATAGGAAACATTAAACAAAAAAACTTAAATCTAAACAAAAAAAGTAATTATTGTGTCTCAAGGCTGCGCCAAATAGGCCAAATTCGGTTAAATGCCGGACGCTGGTTTTCAATTGGGGCTAATATAGCGAAATATTATTTTTTCTTAAAATAATCATCAGCAGATCACTCGAAACTGCGTCATGACTTTACGCCCAAACCTTGCCTTACCTCTTCTACGTAGATATTCAAGTAGATTCCCTCCACCATTAATCGCATCAGCTTGGAATTAAAACCAATCTCCACTTACTTCAAAAGTCATCTGCAATCCTCCATTATACACGACATACAGCCTGTCGTCCTCATTCTCAACCAGCGTGCAGAACGCAGAAATTAACGTCGACCAACAAGTCCTTCCATTTAGTCCTGAAATATTACACAAATGTAGGACAACTGCGTTTAAGGCATATAACTCCACGATGATAGAAAAAACCAGTATAAGCTGACCTTTCATCGTATTGAAGCTCCGCACTACGCTAGGCCAGCTCAAGTTGTTACCCACTGATGTGCGACCTACTGTACCATGAGTAATTGGGTTAGTTTGTAGTATGATTGTTGACTGCAATGGGGATGGCTACTGTGAAACTTATGGCGTTAGCGTGGCTAGTTTCAAGGAACGTCATTGGTTGGAAATCTGTTAATGTAATGATATCTGCTAATGGAAAGGCTAAAACGGTTACCACGTTTTCAGTACATCATTCTGAACCCCCCAAATAGATTTTTTTTCGGTAGTTAAAAAAAAATCTGCTGTTGCTCCATACATTTTGATAAACTAGAAAAAAACAATACCTTTGATATCTGGTGGATCCACGAAAAAAATCGTCGGATTACTAAAAAAAAAACCAGCAGATTCCTACAAAACTGCAATAATATGTATTGTATTTTTGTCAAAAACCAGCAGTTTCCTACAAAACTGCAATAATATGTATTGCATTTTTGTCAAAAACCAGCAGTTTCCTACAAAACTGCAATAATATGTATTGCATTTTAGTCAAAAACCAGCAGTTTCCTACAAAACTGCAATAATATGTATTGCATTTTTGTCAAAAACCAGCAGTTTTCTACAAAACTGCAATAATATGTATTGCATTTTTGTCAAAAACCAGCAGTTTCCTACAAAACTGCAATATGTAGGTATTTCAGTTTTGTAGGAAACTGCTGGGTTTTTTTTTGGGAACCGACGATTTTTATACAACTTTTGTTTAGTTCGTGGATCCACCAGATACCAAAGATATTGTTTCCTTTTTTTATCAATTGTATCGAGAAACGTGTGGTCCTGATGTAGTATAGGCTCTATCCGACATCAAGACCACAAGTTTCTGATAAATGCTGTATTAATTCTCAGACACTAACAGACCTCTTTGGTCAGATTGGGACTTAGCTATGGTAACGCCATCTACAATGAGCTTTGACAGGCCATCCCCATTGACTCTAGTACTAATTTAAAAACAAATATCGCACATAAAACTACATGTAGGTCATTCATATACTCGTTAAGTGCAATAACTTGGCTACTGTGCGAAGCGGGAGAGTAAATTCTTATTATAAGGAGCTTTTAAATAAAAGGTAGCTTCTACTTTGCTTTATATTGTACTGGTGTACTAAAAAAACATTGAAAGCTAGGATTAAAATAAATCCTCCAACATAAATCTTTAACGACAATCAAAGTTTAAGTATGGTTTAAGTAAATATGGTAAAAAAATCAAAAAAGAGTTTCGTTTAGCACGGTTGCTTCTATAACTACAGGTTTTGCGGTTTACGAATGTGCTTCAATTATTTTAATTTATTATAAAACTTTATCTCGTGAATTGCGGAGTCATTGTACTCAACATTATTAACCACTTTCACTACAAGAATAAAAAATCATTTTGCGTTTCTGACGTTCTGCGCCTAAACCTCCCATCCATTTGTGTTCACATAAATCGTCAAAATGTAGGAAACAACTTGAAGTTGTTTCGTGATTTCAGGATTCGACACATAATAGACAAATTAAGTTGTTCAAAATGATGAGTACAATTGACTCTTAAGGGCCTGCGCAGACGACAGACTTTTTGTGCGGATGAGTCTGTGGCGCACAAAATGTCTGCATGACATGCAAAAAGTCCGTCGCGGATTTTACGCAGACTCAACGCACACGACGCACATCTTTGATCATTCTATTCGAGTGCAGATTGCATACTAAAAGCGTGCGCCATCTGCGTTAGCACGCGTTGAAGCAAATGTTCTATTTTTTTCGCGCACTGTTGTGCGGCGCGGCGCGTCGTGATCTGCCAGAATGACACGGAATTTTTGGCCGCCGGACTTTTTGCACGTCGTATGCGTTACTGCGTTTAATTGCTTTTTTCACAGACTAAAAAGTGCGTTACGGATAGTCTGTCGTCTGCGCAAATCCTTAAGATAACAAAAACCTGAAGTTGCTCCCTCATCGGAGCATTCGCCTATAATGTAACTATCCAAGATTCGATTTTGTACGAAACCGAGTAATTCTAACAAATGATATTGTTACAGGTTACGTTAGAAGATGAGCGAGAATACGTAGCGAGGGATGAAATTAACCAATAGTAAAGCTTCTTTTTCACATTTTGAGCTAAGCTAGCTATTTGATTGGTTAGTTCTTAAAATGTCACTTATGGGATATCTTCCGTAATTATTGTTTATTTTTGAGCTCCCGATTTTTTCACAAAAATTTCAATCGAGAGGATGGCTTTAAATTGTCTAGTACGTGGAATCCAGTATTGAGTATGCTCAAAAGTAGCAGCCAGCAACATGATAAGGACTCCACAAAACCTAGTGATACTGTGAGTGTGTTTTGCCGTGACTTAGTGTCGAGTTCCAGAAGTGCGCGTAGCAAAAGACAAAGAAAGATGGTAGACAGATTTGTCTGCTCCTAACAATTTTTTCCATCCAACCGCATTCTCCAGTTAATTTAAAATACATTTTTTTAACCATAAAAAAATTATTTATTTTTAAATAGGCTTTTTTTTATATTAAAATATTTAATATAAATTTTTAATAATCATGGCGCAAGCAACAGCGTCGAAATATCGGGAGCTCAAAAATAAACAATAAACACGGAAGATATCTCGTAAGTGACATTTGAAGTATAGTTATGAACCGTGAAAGCATGAAGAAGAAGAATTAAAACAGTGTTTGATTGGTTAGTGTTTTGCACAACTCTCGCTGCACATCCTCGAACATCTCTGGTGGAAACACAAACTAATGCTCGGTTTGCCTCACTAATGTAATGTTAGAACCTGAATTGTAACATTACAGGCGAATTCATCCGGTGGGGGATCACCTTACGAGGTTTCGTGTTAAAAAAAACTGAAGTTGTATAGATAAAAGTATGTCAAGTCTACAAGCTAGATACTATTAGTGTTAGAAGTGTATGATACCTATGTGCTCACCCTGTAAGTAGGCGGAGAGCGTGCTTCGTCTGAAGGCGGCGGCCTCTCTGCCGTCAGCGGACTCGCTGCCGGAGCTGGCGCCGTTTCCGCTGCCGTTCCCGCTGCTCGTGCTGCCGTTGTTACCGTTGCCGTTGTTGCCGCCGCGAGCTGCTAGGATGCGGGCGAGTCTGGCAAGAGAATGTTTTTTTATAGATATGGTATTATTAAATTAAAACTTTTTTTACCACCTCTATTCTTCATTAAGTTACTGAAAGTATCCAACACGGGCAGGGTTTTTGCGGAATTTGAATATCACAAATATTTTACAAAAATCAGCGTCATTAAAAGTGTTAAAGAAAACATGAAGTGACAGTGGTGACCATCACTAAGTCCATATTTATCAGAAGTGTTTTTAAGATCGCCTGAGTTGCATGTGTTTTTAACACAATTTGAATCAAGCTTTGCGAGTCTATTTTATCCTAATTTTGTCACTATAACATATAGTCTAAGATCCCTTGAAGAACGACCTTCACCGAGCTGGTTAATGGATGAAAAGTATTTTAGATCAAATTAAATATGTCAAAAAATATATTGCAAATGGGTTGTCTAAAAAAATTCAGTCCAGATTTTTTTTTTTTGTAGATTTCTCTGGTGAGTCTGGTGAGTGGTCGGACATCCGGGTGATAGTTCCCGTTCCCGTGGGAGTACGGGGATAAAATATAGCCTATGTTACTCAGGGTAAAATATGTAGCTTTCTAATGGTGAAAGAATGTTTGAAATCGGCGCAGTAGTTTTTGAATTTATTCATTACAAACATACACACAAAAATACAAATCTTTCCTCTTTATAATATTAGTGTAGGTAGATAACAATTTGACGCTAAGGAAGGTTGCGGGCATCAGCTATAGCGTATTCACGGAGACGAGTTAGTAGAGCGCTATCTCACTCACACAATTTTTTAACTGCGATTGGTTAGTGATTAACGATAAGGCGGTGTACACAGTACGAGTACTTTTTTGTCTACTCATACTTCCCGTACTGTGCAGACGTGCTCTTACTTGTGACTGTATGCTCAACTCATGAACTGGTTTGTGTAGTGGAGTTTAGGATTGATTGTTTTCCTGAGGACTTAGCGGCTTCTGAAATGGACTTTTCAGAGAGAGTGATGATATCAGGCCCGGACTGGCCATAAGGGCAAATCGGGCAAATGCCCGATGGGCCGATGGCGATGGCCAATTAGCGGCCTTTTTTTGCCTCTGGATTGGCACTACTATTGGATTTTCGCATAATCGACCAGTATAGACATGCAGAAGCTAAAATAAAGAGCCCGTTGCCCCGAGGCCTTGATAGGCAATTTTGGCATGCCTTCACAAAGTTGCAAAAAATGGAGCATGTGGATATTTTGACCTCAAATTACATATTAATAATATCTGAATTTCTTCAAGGCAAGATGTAAAAATTTTCGAGCCCGCTTCGCTCGCTCTTAACGTACTTTCTCTTGGCTCTTTATATTCCTGTTATAAGTCAACCAAGTAACTCCAATAGGTCGAAACAATTCTAACCTGTCCAAGGCAACTCGTCAGAAAAATGTTGAGCCTTTTGAATCTTGGCTTACCAAGTAACTCTTGTACAGTGGCGGACTAAGCCCGTCAGAAGCCCGGGGCGGCAAAGCTCAATGAGGCCCCCAGCTTTAAAAAAAATGTAGGTTTACAAGCTTTTTATTCAGTTCGGATTTTTATGTTTATTTCGCAATGAGATATGTTATGAGCGCGCAATCGTGAAGACTCGAAAACGGGCCAATTGGCTTGTTTTGCCTTTATTCTGCGTCACTACGTGTATGTGAGCTGGCGCTGCCCCGCGGCACACAATATTCGGTGGTTTTGTAGGTGTATAACATGTCTGTTTATTAGAATATCATTGTTATTTCGTAAAGGCATGTATTTAACGCGGCGACAAACTAATCTGATTAAGGGTTTTAAAAATAATTACAATGGGTAGCAAAAATAATACGTTGGCAGCTACAGTGAAGTAGCATTTTAAGTATAAAGTAGCAGCTTTATTTGGAGTTGTAAGCTTTGTTTAAATTTAAATTTGAAGTGATTTTTTGGTGTGGCAATTGAATTTATTGTTAGGCGACAACTTGACGGCGGATAAAAAGTAGAAAATAGGCTTTCATAAATTAAACAATGAGGTTGTTTATAAAATTAACTGAGATTTAGAACCTGCTACGACTCCATGACGCGCGCTCGCTTCGCTCGCATATTGAATAACACTCTTTGACTTCTGTCCCCAAAGTGCCGGGCCTCCGCCGGCCTGCTTCGTCGGCCTACGGCCCGGTGCCCATGCCGCCCATAAATGATTACTTAAATGAAAATTTGAAATGTTAGCCGCCCAGTCATTATTTTTAATACCTCACCTATTATTTCATTGGCCCTGTTTAATATATTTGCTAACTTATAGTAGCAGCCATTATTTAGTTTTTATAGAACCTTGACTTTTGTAGCCCATTTAATATGATTGTGCTAAAAATATTTAATCGCTACCAAGTTATATTTTTTGTAACCAAGTAGTTAGTCGCATAATAAATTGTTATTCGCCTGAAATATAATTAGCCTTTCGTAAAAATCTGGCAAGTGAAATTTAAATTCGAATTACATTTTTTTGGCTAAATAAACATACTTAACTACAATATGGAATGGATATGTGTGAGGAAAATAAAATACGAATCGATCGACAAAAAATTAGTTTTTTTTTTGTAGCGTGTTATGTGTTTTCGTGCCTTCAATTTACTGAACTCCGCAATAACTTCAGTGAAATCGATTTCTTTGGAAATTTTTCTTCCTGGGGAAGTACCCGCTACAAAGACGGGAATTCCCTCAGCGTATTGGACGCGTTCAGCAAAGTTAAAAGAATATTAGTACCGCCTAAAAAGTCTAGATGGCTGTAGTGTTTTGATGTTGATGAAATTATGTAGCACATTTTTAAAGTCTTGTTTAGGATTAGCTCAGGGGTACGCGGAGGCATTTGGGGGCCCCCCAAGACCGGAGGCCCGGGGCGGGCCGCCCTTTCCGCCCCCCTGTTAGTCCGCCACTGCTCTTGTATATAGGGTCGAAATAATATTTCTAACCTGTCCAAAATTGTCCTGTCCTGTTCTAAATTTTCCGAGTTCGCTTCGCTCGTTCTTAGAGCCTTACTTCTTTTTGTTTTAAAAACTGTTTCCATAGAACGATTTTTTAATTCCTAGATTCCTAAACTTTTATTTATTTAAACTTCATGTACAATAGTGGCACAGACTTAATGCCACAAGGCATTCTCTACCAGTCAACCTTTGGGTTAAATAGGACAACATTGTGATTTGTGATAGAGTACAAAAAAATAAATAGAGAAATATCATTTAGATCAGTTCAAAATTTTGAAGTTATTTGAAAAGTATGTAACAATACTTTTCAAACAACTTCAAAATTTTTAACTTCAGAAATCTACTTCTATTTATTTAATTAAGTATTTTAGATTCATAAGTGTACTTCAGCTGCATCTGTAACTATAGTAAACTTAACCCATACAGGGGTGGAAACTGGTTCCATGGTCAAAAATACTGATTTTACTGACTAAAACCCTCTAAAATACTGACCGTTTACTGACCAAATCTCTAGAAAACTGACCCTTGGTCTGTCAACATGACATCGAAATACGAATGTTAGTTGCTGTTAGTTAATTAGGTTAATAATATATGGAGAATGTTTGTAAATAAGTAAGAAAAATGTTTTTGTGTTTGGCCTCCACCATCCCCATAGCCAACCTGCACCTCCCTTTATTATTAAAAATAAACTTAAATTATTACTAAATATTGAATTTATTGATTTTTAAACAAACAAACAATCTATTCGTTTTTTTTTTTTAAAAAGAAGTTATTAATTAACTTTTCTTTTTTTCGACATATTTTTGGATGTTCAGCTATCATAGCTATCACATAACACTGTGAGCGGACTATATGTTGATTTCAAAATTAATAATTGCTGTTAAAGAAAAAAACATGCTTTTTTATTTAGTAAAATAAAAAGGCCCTCAAAAATGAGATATCAAATTGTTCTGAATAATTCATCACTGGGGCACGAGGCCTACATCACCTACATGTAGGCTATCTACTGATGGGAATGTAGCCCCTGATCCTCAAAATACTGACTTTACTGACCATTTTTCGAAAAAACTGACTTTTACTGACCTTAGCAAAAAAAACTGACTTTACTGACCATTTTCCACCCCTGCCCATACAAACCCGTTTTTACTCACACCTTTATGCGCTACCCCCCACTCCTGGCTCAAAAGCTGGCGACACCCTTGTTGGACAGCGTCGGTACCATCTTTAGTATCGAGTCTTTTATCAAAGTCGCAGCTCAATATTTCAACCTATTATTGTATTTTAGATGGTTTCTTCAGTCGATTCTAAATTTAGTAGTTTTTCTTTTTGATAGTCGAGGGCCGACCGTCTCTAAAATGCCCGGGCCGATTTTGGGTCCCAGTCCGGGCCTGGATGATATGCTATAAACTTGTATATTATGATATAATAAAATAAATTTCATAATTAACTCTCAATTTTTCCTTCATATCTATCAGTTATATTAAAAAAATACCTATAAAAATAAACTTACCAAATAAATAGAGTCCGCGTAACACTGGTCAGTTTCCCTCACTTGTCATTTGGCTCTCAAATACGACAGATGAAGCCGCAGGTATGAACTAAGCGAACTTTTAAGAAACGCAGTGTGAACGCGCATTTACAATTTTAAGGTATTGTTAACGCCCACTGACCCTAAAATAGGTTTTTTTGTCTTTGTCATTTGTATGATAATGTGTGATAGAGAAGGCGCTATACTAACTCGTCTCCGTGAATACACTATAGTTACAAATAAGCTCCATAATGAACTGACCTCAGCAGCTCGTCGGCGGCGCCGGGGTAGAGATGCGCGTGCGGCGCGATGTTGCGGAAGGCCCAGTGGATGTTCTGGTGCTGCGCCAGCGAGCGCGCGAAGGCGCTGGAGCGGCGGCAGCACAGGCGCAGCAGCGCGTAGTACGGCGGCAGCATGGCGCGGTTGTACGCTACCACCTCGCCGTCCTCGTGGTCCGCGCTGTAAGATGACGATACATGGATTACTTGGAGCAACAACGAACATAACGGTTAGTCGGCTGCAATTAAACAATAAGGTAGAACGAAGTTTAAATTGCTTGGATTTTCATGGGACTTTTTTATTGAGTTCCTAGAGAAGCGGAGAAGAAAGTTAAAAAAAAAATGCCTCTCTCTGTGAAAAAGCATCAGTCACTAATTTCAAAAGTGGTCTTAAAATTCGATGTTTTAAAAAATGCATTACATCATTTCATTATTATTACGCTACAATATGAATTCGTCGAATTAGAAGTTATTCATGAACGAAAAAAAAAACATTCCAAAGGAATGAAAAAAAAAAGAAAGGAAAAAAAGTCGCAAGCAGCAACTTTTTTTTTTTTAACTTTCTTCTCCTCTCCTCTAGGAACTCAATAAACAAGTTCCGTGAAAATCCGACCACTATAAACTTCGCTCCACCTTTTGAGTATTTTTTTCTAATTGCACCTGGCTAATTCGGCCAGAAAGGAATGTATTTGTAAATTGGTACTAGATGTTCGCTTCTTGACTGTACTAAGTGCTATTCACAAAAGTTCTAAATTATAACTGTTGACGTGAATACAAGTCATAGGTATCCCACATTTCTAATTATCTATTAAGGCGATTACAGGAGCTAAATTAGCAACTCTATATTTGTGGTGGTTCAAACTTCGTTTGAAACACTATTAGAATAAAGTTCAAATCCGCTTACACTACAAAGTGGTTGTTATGTCAATTACTGCGGGCTGAATGGTGCGAAATGAATGTTTTTTTGCGATTTACAAAAAATCTATTGATTGGACTAAAAAAGTAAAACACTATGATGCTAATATGTTGCCTTTAGAATTATTTGCCAAAAAATCGTATTTTAGTAGGTATGGTTTTTACTCGTTATAAGATTTTTTTAAAGATAAGTTCGGATTATTTTAACCACTCAAAAAGCATAAAAATAAAAAAAAGAATTAACACAGATTGCTAATAGAAAAAACAAAAAAAGAAATTCTCAGGGGACACCCGGGTTTGAACCGGGGACCTCTCGATCTGCAGTCGAATGCTCTACCACTGAGCTATATCCCCGATGAATAATCAAACGAAATAACGCAACTGTTCATTTGTGTCGTATGCTTATGCATAAATAATGCATTTATCAGCAATTAACTATTGAGAAATCTCTGATTATATTCCGATTAGTAATAACTTAAAACGTGTTCGTGTTCCATTTATCAGACGCAAGTTCAATATTTTTACTACACCTACACGAATATTGCATTGGAATAATATTATGAAACTTGATGATTTAACATTTTAGTACTTAACATAGAAAATTATGATGTAATATTATTATGCAGTAACAGCTGTCGACCGTGACTTCCTTTTTTAAAAACTTCGTTTATATGAGCGTCAAATAAAACAGCTTGATATCAAGACAAAATCTATGGATAATAACTATGTTTTTCCTATTTCCATGTTTCTGTCTTTAGTAGTGTGTGTATTGTGTGCTTTCTGTTATACAAAAAGCATGACTAAGGCTTCATCTGTTAGGCTTTTTCCCAACTATGTTAGGGCTTCCTATCTAACCGATTGTAGCTGTACCGGACAATACAAAAAGTATTACAGCAACATAGAATACTATAGTAGCACAAGTTGCGGGCTCGAACTCACTCGTGGGCGTGGCCAAAAGCACACTGTGTCACCTAGCATCTCGTGCCTGTGACGATTAGATGCACGATAATTTATAGTAAAAGGCGCGCAAAAAAATAAAAGGCCATTGGTAAATCGAGTTTTATGAAAAAACCAAAGCATAAATCTTTTACAAATAAAATTTATTGAATTCTTCGATAGTTGTGCTTTGTCGGTACCAACTTTGATTTGGAAATTTGACACTTCTTTTATTACTAATTTACGCCCAAAGTTGCGTTAAAATTGGCAATAAACGATTTTTGGTAGCTCGTAACTTTTGAATGGCTTTTCGTACAGACAAAATTAATCATGAGACAAAACGATATCATGTTTAATTTGGATGTACAGTGTCAAACTGTGGAGTAATTCCCCACCAAAATTACATAAAATGTCGACTAGCACCTTACGACAGGCATACCAGGCACATTTCCCGTCTGGTTGGAGAAACCTCTCTTTTCAATGGAGATGAAGAACTTTACACCTTGTTCTTCCCAGTACTCTTCCTTTATTGACTGCCTAACCAACCGCCTAAATCCAGTTTGGATAATAATCTATACATCAAGAATGAATAAAATAAAATGCTACTCTCTTGCTAACCCTTTGGTGAGAAATGTCATCTATAAAGGACTGTTCATCTATAATTAGAAAAGCAATGTATTCTTTCTTTCTGACCAATTTGTGTACAGCCCTGTCATTTATCTATATAAGTGTGTGTTTGTAATTTCAAAATAACAGCTTTTTACTGAATGGATATGAAATATACGGTACACAAAACAAAAAAAAAATGTTGTCTGTCGGTTGGTCTCTTTGTTCCGGCTAATCTTCGAAACGGCTAGACCGATATTGATGAGACTTTTATTGGAAGATAGCTGATATTATAAGGGATAACTTGGGCTACTTTTATTTCAGAAAAAGGAATAGGGTTCTGTGCAAAAAAATTAAAACCCTTGAAATCCAAAATCCAATTCAAATAAAGATGTAATTGTTTTAATAATAATAATTTCACGCGGACGAAGGTCGCGGGCAACAGCTAGCATTTTTTTATTTATTTTAAAATGGGCCTGCTCTTGACCTCGATCACGGCTGATGGAAGGCGTTGGAAAGGGTCTATGATGGAACGAGCGTGCCCAGAAAATGCGTGTTCACTCTTGATTTGAAGGCAGACGGTTAAGGGCTATATATCCCTCAAATGGCTTAGCATGATCCTCCGTTACGCCTAAAATACTGCAGCATTAATTTTCAAATAAATATATGGTAAAGTTGAGGATTAATGCTAAGTCCTATGTGTGACGAAAACACGATTCCATAAACTTTTCTCGATAGAAAAAAAAAACAAAGTTACCTCCAAATCGAACAATAAACCGCTGGTATTCAAAAAGTACTTCAAATTAGATCATAAAACTTTGCATACTAACTGAGCTAACTATAAAGCAGGTCTTATGTGTTTTATTTTTTTAGTCCATCCAATAGATTTTTTTTAAATTGCAAAAAACCACTCATTTCGCACTATTCGGCCGCAGTGACTGACGTAACAACCGCTTTCTAGTGAAAGCAGATTAGAACTTTATTCTCTTCGATCAATTTTATTCTAACAGTATTTCAAACGAAGTTTGAACCACCACAAATAGAGTTGCTAATTTTAGGGTTAGAAAGGCCTTAAATGTCGGTGGGAACACAGATGCAAGCAGAGCGTTCCACACTTTGGTTGTGCGCATAATAAAAGTGGAGGAGAAGCGCTGAGTACGACTCGTCGTTTAAAATATAATTAACTAGCTTCTGCCCGCGGCTTTGCCCGAGTGAAGTTCGATAATCGTCCCATGGGATCTAACTACCGGGATAAAAACTATCCTATGTGTTAATCCAGGCTATAAACTATCTGTGTGCAAAATTTCATCTAAATCCGTTCTGTAATAAGAAACAGTGCTCTATTTTTAAATAATTAAATAATTATTGCTGGACATTACACACAGCACAATCTAGTGCCACACTAAGCAACGAGGCTTGTGTCGTGGACACCAGATAGTTGATATACTACATAGATACTTTTTGTTTGTAAATACATACTTATTATACATATAAACATCCATGACTCGGAAACAAATGTCCATGCTCATCACACAAACATTTGCTCCGACCGGGATTCGAACCCGGGACCCTAAGAACGTAAGGCAGCCTCATTACCGCTGCGCCATTCGGGTCGTCAAATTTTATTATTTTATTTGCTAAGATACTTAATTGTTAATGTGCCCCTTTTTAGATAAACGATTTTTTATTATTATTTATTCCTTTATTCATCTATACTAATATTATAAAGAGGTAACATTTAGTTGTAAGTTTGTATGTAGGGGGTAATCTCCGGAAGTAATGAACCAATTTTAAAAATTGTTTCACTTTTACAAAGCTACATTATTCGTGAGTGCTATAGGCTATATTTTGTTCCGTACTCCCATGGGAACGGGATATACGCGGGTGAAACCGCGGGACGCTAGCTAGTCTTTAAACAAATTTGTTAAATTTTTAAATATTAATTTAAAAAATATATATAAAAAACATTTAAAAATATAAAAAGGAGCCCACCGGTACCAAGCTACCGGCGGTCAGGGCTCCAGAGAGAGGAACCTCCTAGCAATACGAGCCGTGTCCAGGAGTACCGCTTTCTGAATCAAGCCCTTGATCCAGCTGCCCAACGAGAGCCTCCTCAGGTATTGATCGAGGCTCTTGGCAATTAAGTCATGGGCTGATACGACTATCGGCACAATGATCGCTGAGTCCACTTCCCACATGTCAACAACCTCGCGAGCCAAGTCAAGATACTTGATTTGTTTATCTTTCTCGGCTTTCACGAGGTTCTCATCATGCGGGACCGTTATGTCAACAATCATTACGCGCCGCTCTGATCGATCCACCACCACTATATCAGGCTTATGGGCTACAATAGTCCTGTCAGTGATGATGGATTGATCCCAGTACAATGTGATACTGCCATAATCGAGAACTGGGTCGGGCACATATCTATAGTAAGGCACTTCCGATTCCACAAGTTCGTATTTTAGAGCAAGTTGCTGATGGATAATCCTGGCTGCAAGGTTGTGTCTATTATTTATTATTATTATGTAGTTTTTGCGTGAAAGAGTAACAAACATCCATACTCACGAACTTTATAATATTAGTAGGATTAAATGGTACTTACAGTATATAATTGAAAGCGATATGTTTAGTGAGCCGCTGGTTGGCGACAGCTAGCTGCACGTTCTCGGGACAGTCGACGGACACGGCGTGCCAGAACGTGAGCAGGGCTTGCTTGTTGGGGTGTACCGCGACCGACGGCTCCGAGATTGCAGGGTGGTACAACTCCCACAGGTCGTTGAAGTATTGCCCGAACTGCGGACGGAAAATGGTTTCAACTTAGACGAACATACTATAAATGGTAAAAAATACGAAGCCGAGAGGCACTTGATCACTCCGTCATTGCGATCATTTTTTTGTTCTACACCATACCTGGGAACCTTCTAGTTACGGAGATATTGGGGGTCAAAATTCCAACTTTTATACATGTTTTTTTTAATGCATTTTTTTTATTGTAAGCTTTTTACTTTAAAAACCTCTACGACCCCACACTATTCAATCCATCCATCAGCACAATGTTTTGAGTGCGTTACATTGAGTTCTACCGTAAAACGTGATTATTCATTCAAGAAAAAGTCGTTTCCCAGCAATAATTTTCGTGTAAAGTTACTTAGTTTGATGTACAGAATGCTTGGTTGACAGCTACGTGAAAGGTCCGTTTACACCCTGTACACAATCATGTAAGACGTAATAGTACATTATGATATAAGTGCGGTAAGTTGAAAATTACGGCCGAGGTGATATTGCTAGGAAATAAATAAATCTCGGACTTTCTTAAACAATAAATCAGCAGTTAATTTTTACTTGTTCATAAATTAGCGATGCGCGCGCATCAGCGCTTTTTTTAAGGCAAAGGCACAAAAACAGCCAGTATTACTAATAAAGTAAATTAATATTTTTGTGTTTTGTTACAGATAAATGGTTGTAAATTATTGTCAAAATTATTTAAATTAAATAATTACCTATATGTTTATTTATTATATTTTATCTCCCAAAGTTAATTTTATTCATAAAATTTGACCACTTTTCTGACATAAAAACTCTTTACAAAGATTTTAAAAAGTACCGTTCGTTTTAGACGGAGCATCTTGATAAACCGTTATGATAACGCTTGATAACCATTTATACATTACGATAACGCACAAGTACGTAATGAGATACATTACGATATTGAAATTGGTGAAATAAGAGACTCTTTACGAGCAAATGTGTTATAAAAATGTATAAGCCTATTATTGCTGTTATTTTTAATTCCAAAGGAGAAATTATTGAGTTTTTTTACTTCTTTTTATGGTAAAATTTGATTTCACGGAACAGGAAAAAGGACTTGTAGGCTGAAAATCACCTAGTGCTAAAACAAGCTCATCATTTGATTGGAGTAACTATAATAGTAATATTGATCCTATAAGAGTTAATTTTTTGTAAATAGCTGTTACATTCATAGCTATCTAAACAACAATGGGGAGGAAACTGTGGTACTAATGGCGCTAGCATAGCTTGTTCCCAACATCGTCATTGGTTAAAAATGTGGTAATGTCATTTTATAACACATTTGCTTGTAAAGGGTCTCTTATTTCACCCATTTCAATATCGTAATGTATCTCATTACGTACTTGTGCAGTAATGTAATGTACAACGCACGGTTTATCAAGATGTTCCGTCAAAAAAGAACGGTACTTTTTAAATTCTTAGCAAAGAGTTTTTATGTCAGAAAAGTGGTCAACATTTTATGAATAAAATTAAATGTGGGAGATGAAATATAATAAATAAACATTTAATTCTTTAATTTAATTAATTTTGACAATAAATTACAACCATTTATCTGTAAGAAAAACACAAAATTTTTAATTTACTTTATTAGTAATACTGGCTGTTTTTGTGTCTTTGCCTTTAAAAAAAGCGCTGATGCGCGGGCTTCGCTAATTTGTGAACAAGAAAAGATTTATTCGTTTAAGAGCCTGTATTTGCTGTTTTGGTGATATTGGGCGATCTAGATCTCGGTATCTATAAGACCTAAGAGTTCGCTATTTGGACACCATTAAACTTGGACTTATAATCATTAAATCTGTTGAAGCGAAAACACGATTGGATAAAAAAATCACGATAGAAAAAAAATACAAAAAAAACACGTTTTGCACTTATTTTGAGTTGGATCTCTGAAACCCTAAGCTAAGCACCCTTAATGATGATTTTTAGCCTAATAGATAGGTAACAATATTATCTAAAATTGTGTTGACTTAATTTTTTATTTTTCTACTTGGTTTTCTCGTAATTAGCAATACGTGATTTGGCGCTTACGTTATTTAATTCTAAGCGAGCACGCATTCTTTCTGTCCCTTGTTTTGCACGCGGTAGTAATAGCGCTATCCTTTTCAACCGTTCCCTTCAGTAACGAACGGGCCATCCCAGAGTGAGGACGTATGACTTTGCTGCGCGCGGTCACGTGTTCTACGTAAATTATATTCCGGAGATTGTACGCCGACTACCATACTTTGATCTGAAAAGTTTTTTTTTATATTACCACTGACTGACAGAATTGTTTTCCCAGATGGTGGATGGGGAGGTGGGTGTATTTTGACAGATTCGTAAACAAATAACTCTAAATAGTTTGGGAAAAGTGCCAAACCTCCCCTTTTCGCCCCCCTTCCTCCCCCTCCCTATCGTATCTCGGAAACCAAGAGACTTGGAAGATTTTTTTTTTCATATTCGTATAGAGGAGGGTCGGAAAAGTAAAAACCATTTTTCAAAGTTGACCCCTTTTTCCCCCTTCTCCCCCCTTTAGGCGGATCTCGGAAGTTGAGAGACTTGGAACATTTTTTTTTTCAGATTCGTAAGAAGGGGCCTAGAGTTAGTCAAAATCATTTTTCAAAACTCCCCACTCTCCCCCCCTTCACCCCTCCCCCCATCGTATCTCGGAAACTAGGACACGTAGTGGCTTTTTGATTTTTACTATAAATTATTAATGAGGAGCGTTTAAATTTGTAAACGGAGGTTATCCTCCCCTCCCCAACCTCCCCTAAAAATAAAAGAGCTATAACTTCGTAACGGTCAGAGATAGCCATTATGTGTTTGAAGAAATATTATAGTAGGCGTCGAAACCTGTCTGGTGGTAGGTAGGTTCTGAGTGGAGCGAACCTGCGAGACCGAGTGGAGCGAAGGGGGGAGGTGGCGAGCGAAGCGAGCCGGCGACCTCCGCAGCGTAACGAAGGTTGAGTGGGTGAGCAAGTCCGATTTTTATTTATTTCCTCGTGAATATGTTATAAAACGTCGTATGACATACGTGCGCTTTGATAATTACAGCCTCTGCTTTATTATAGCCCTCGCCTACGGCTCGGGCTAGCAATATCGCCTCGGCTGTAATTTCTAACTTACCGCACTTATATCATAATGTACTATTATATTTCAAAATAGCTTAACCTCATTGGTTAGATTGAGACCAGCTATGGTGGCGTTATCTTAGATTATCTTTGCCTGTGTCTCCCCATTGTCTCGGAAAATATAACTTACGGCTAATTTGTCCCACGCCAAATAGACTTTTTAGAATTTTGGGCAGCTTTTTCCGAACAAAAACTGTCAGACTAACTTTATTCCAGGAATAAAGGATTCTACTATTGGAAAAATCAACCCTTATTAAATTATAACCTGACAAAATAGCAGATTCGCTGTGTAGTACTCACCATAAGTTTTTCAACCCTGCTGACAACACAGTAGGACATGACTCCGAAGTAGGCCGTCAACTTCATAGTGCCGTGCACCGCTATGTCCGTGTACTTGCGCGCCGCCTTCAGCTTGCCTAGCAGCATCGTGTACACCTGGGATTCAAACATGAGTTTCGTTACTATTGTTACAATAGGCATGACGACAGCATCAAAAAATTGCAAATCTATTTATTCCGTCAGTTAGAGTATTGGAAATTAATGGACACGTGTTTTTTGTTTTTGTAAATCAATGAATATTGACCAAGATAAAACGCATCAAAACTCGGGAGTGGGGGCTCGTGACGTCAGAACTAGTTAAAAATGATACCTAGGCGTGACGTATTGAGAATTTTTAAAACGTCATATCTTCGTCAATTTTGGTTTACGCAACAAAAGAAAAAACACGGGTCAAATATTTTTTGATAATCTAACTGACGGACTAATTAGATTTTTTTTGTCGTCTCGCCTATTCTTTATTAACGTCACGAAAATCTTTCGACGTTTAAATAATATTCACGCATTCGATATTCAAAAATGTTGTTAGTGCTGAACAGAATGTTCTAGATCACTGGATCATGTCGATAGGCTGATGAAAGCTTTTTAGTCAGGTCAGTCATCTGTCTAGTGACATATTTTGGAAATACACGAAGTGAGTACTACGATAAAAATACGCTTTGTAAATTCCACGCGGAAATGTTGAAAACAAATGCGGACTAGTATCAAACCTGATCGATGACCTGGTGAAGGCCGTGAGAATCCAATGGACATAAGTACGGGATCAGTCGATGTGGCGATGCTTGCGAGTGTTTGTTTTGCAGCATTGAGCTATTACTACTACGTATAGTGAGGGGCGCGCGGGGGCGGCTAACCCCGTATATATAAATGTACTGTAGCGAGCAAGAGGCTGAGTGAACTGCGGCCGGCCGACCGCAGTTTAACGGAGCACAGATGTTGTTCGCGCTGTCTTCTTTATACGTTGTAGAATAAAGATCAATGATTTGCAGTGATCTTTTTTCAGGTGACTGACGCTGACCCCCGAATACTGAAACGTCACTCGAAATTTAAGGGCTGCTTAACATTTGAGCAGCTTCTAAACTTAAAATTTTGTATGGCCAAACGTCACTTTTGAGTATCTGTTAAATATAAGTACTATTTAAATTTTGAGTGACGTTTCAGTATTCAGGGGTGAGGCTCTTATAGTTCGGTTCAAACTTAATGGCGGCTCGGAAGTTAGCTGCGAGTGACGGTCTGCGCGGGAATAACGCTTCAAACTTTATGGCGATTCGGGACATCTGATGTAAAGCTGCTCAGACAACAATTTTAGGTATAAACGGGGCGCAGATGACGCATCGTTTTGTCGGTATAATGCGCAGACCGTCACTTCCCGCCAACTTCCAAGCCGCCATTAAGTTTGAACCGAACATTACCTGATGCAGCGTGTGATGCGCGGTGTCCGGCAGCTTGGAGTGGTTGGCGTGCGCGGCGTGCGGCGCGGGCGGGTGCGGCGGGGCGGGCGGGCGCGCGCGCGAGTAGCCGGCGCGGAAGTGCTGCGACGGCACCAGCGAACATTACCTGATGCAGCGTGTGATGCGCGGTGTCCGGCAGCTTGGAGTGGTTGGCGTGCGCGGCGTGCGGCGCGGGCGGGTGCGGCGGGGCGGGCGGGCGCGCGCGCGAGTAGCCGGCGCGGAAGTGCTGCGACGGCACCAGCGCCACCAGCAGCAGGGCGGCTGCAGCTCGCACTCGCGCCGCGCCCGCGCCCAGCAGCTGCGCCTCCACCCAGCGCTCGCACGTGCGCAGCGCCCACGCGTGCGCCGCTTTGTTGCGGGGGACCTGACGACATAATATAAACCTGTAAATGGGTCGTTCTTCTTTTTTCGTGACAATGAATTGATGTTTTTCAGTTTTTCCGAGTTTTTCAAGTAACAATATTTTGATTTCAGTGTTAGATATTGTTTTGCAAATGCATTTAATTTTCATTTGAATCATTTTGTTTTGTGGCGATTTTCGAGAAAACACTGTGACAGAGTGGTCCTTTTTAGGTAAGACGTCATTATGAATTACTACTCTGTCACGGTATTTAATGAAAAATCAACACATGCAAAAAAAATATTTACCACAGAAAAATAAAGATTTGTTTACGCTAGCAACCCTACGCCCCATCTAGCAACCCTAACGGTGGGGGACCATCATCTCATCACATCATCTTCAAGGCTTCTCATTGGTTCAAAATGACGTGATATCTGTCGCCAGCCAATGAAAGGCCCACAATTTTGTCGTCGTCATCACCATCTTTTTTCTTTAAAAAACTTTTATATACGCAATTGTTCCCGCACCCAACGCACCTCGATTTTTGTAAAGAAACTAGAATAAATCAAAAGTTCAATTTTCAAGAAGTCGCAAATTATTTATACGCCTCAAGGCCTCATAAACAAGATTATTTAGTTTTAAAAGGTATAACGCGATGAGGTTGTAGATTCAAACAATGAATACATAATAATTCATACTCTAATATGACACAAAATGAGGTGAGTGACAGACCATTGTCACTAAAAAAGAAGAACGACCCAAATACTTCGATGATAAACACATTCCAACAACTTTATTGCTGTAAATTGTTAAACTATAAATAATTCTATTCTTGGTTAACTATTGTAACCTTAAATATAAAATACTGAAACCTGTCATATTAGCTGTATGTGTTGTTTATAGTACATTACTGCAGCAGCCAGCAACAAAGGCATTGATGGACGAACTAAGCCGAGGCACACATACGTAAGTCCATCAATGGTGTCGATTCTGTTATGCACAAACTAAACTTAATTTAGGCCATTGCTATCTTTTTCTCTCTAATAAAACGAGAAAGAGACGGACGTAATTTAGAGCTGTTCAATTTAGTTGGAACTAATATTTCTATACAAATAAAGGGTACACGTAATAACATGTCGACTAAAAACACGGTGAAGCGCAAGGCAAAAATTAGTTTGACATTTCTAACTTAGTTCATAGCTATAGCCGTCCTTTTCTCGCACTGCCTTTTAATAAAAGATAGCAATAGCCTAAATTAAGTTTGGTTTGTGCACAACAGAATCGACACCAATGCCTAGTTGTAGTCAAGGCTTATATAGTACTTTTCTTAACTAATGCGAGTAAATTAAAACTAAATATGCACACAAAGAACAATATTTTTTCACACGTTGAAGAATTCATTTTTTTTTTTTTCAATAAACCGCTTTCTATTTACAAACCAATTCGAAATTTGAATAAAACTTTTGATAAGTTATCTCCTTGGTTGCCATGTTTCAGAGTAAAAGATCATTCAATTTTTAAATAACACGACAGATATGAGTTTACTATGTAATTTATTTGACCGCTAAACACGACAGATACAGATTTTCATACAACTTTTGCCGGCCGCTGGTCACATGTATCTGGCCTGTACAGCAATTTCGATTTATCTCAAGAAGGTTGTCAAAATAATGCTCAAATTTCCAAGCATGTTTGAGAAAAATAAATAAAACTATTCTGTATAAAAACTGAAGGAACTTCGCAGGAATTTAGGGAATTAAAAAACTCGGGATGTAGCACGCAGTGAGCCAACTTTGATTTATTGAGTTTGACATTGAATAGAAAGCAAGGACAGTGAAGTAAACGCCTGCTAAAATACTTATAGTTAAAATCTTATTATCTACGAGTTGCGCCGAATTATCTGGAGCCAACGGTGGGACTGATGCTTCAACATATTCTGATACGTGGTTAAGCTTTATCTATTCCTAAGTGAATGCCATTATACCCAAGCTTATCACTTTAGTCTACCCACCTGTAGAGCGAGCCACTCCAGCGCAGCATGCGGACACACGTCGGCCACGTCCCATAACCGCGCTAACACGAGTTGCGTGAAGCACGGCAGGCCGCCTGTAGCGCCGGCGCCGCCGCCGCTACCTTCCACCAGCAACGTTAGTAGCTTAAAAAATGGACCGCAGCTCTGGAAATTCAAATAAATTTACTATTATAGTGTTTCAATTCTAAAATTCTTCTAGTGGATTCAAAATATGGAGCATACACGCTCATGTAAGGAACTAACAAAGAATCAGTGGCGAAACCTCCATACAACTCGATTCCTATCAGCTTCCTTTCGGAACAACCACCCTAAATAGTGTCTTTGATAGACAAAATATAGTATAGGACACATCTGTGTGTTTCATATCACATTAAAGACATTTAATAAACCATTGGATGCAAAACATTAAAAAAATTTGATAGTACAAAGAATTCTAATAACTCAAGGTCTCATAAACGTCCGCAGAAAAAGTATACACTGTGCGCACTTTTCATCGCTTGTATGATAGCCTATGTGATACTTTTGAAAATTTTATTAGAAACGTGACACTACGTGTGTTGCTCGCGTTGGTGTAAGTTCGAATTCGTGTTTAGTCTATAGCGCACATAATCTTGTCTCAAAAATATTGAGCGAAATTTTTTTTTTTTTTAATGCATGTTGAAATAAATATGTAGTTATTTTATTATTCAGAACTAGTGAATTATTGTTTTTTTTTTAATTTTTATTTATCGGTGACACTTTCTGATGTAACATTTGCAAGGAACTGTGTTAGGGTGAAACAATGTTTTTAGATTTTCATATCTGAATAGTTCCGGAAAATTTTAATTAGTAATAAAACAAAGAAAAACAAGAGCGTGTCGGGCCACGCTCAGTGTAGGGTTCCGTAGTTTCCCGTCCGTCACAATAAGTGATCCCACTTATGAGTTTAAAGGTGGGTATCCATTATGTAAAAATGCTTGCATATACGAATATTACACTACTACAAACTTAGTCCAGAAATTATGTAGGGTGCTTCCCTTACATAAGTGATGTCAATGCAAATGTAAAATGTCAAACTTAAACTTAAATGCAGAAAATGTCAGTGAATGCTCAACGGGATGAATCTAAATAAAAATGCAAGTTGTCCGACTCAAACCACTTCTAATTGAACACTAAAATGTAATATACATAAAATGCATAGAACAATGCAATATGTCAGTGTCAATGCACTGCCAAATGTAGGTCGCGTTCAAAGTGCAAATACGCGAGCCTACTGGCTAACTTATTGTAATAAATATATTTTAAAACCCATGTACGTGCACCGTACATATTGCCACAACACAGAAAGAGAATAATTAAATAACAATCCCAAAATATGTAAAAAAATAAAATAAGAATGTAAAAAACAATGTAAAAATGTAAAAATGCAGGACTCCAATGTAAATATGATTGATCTACGACTACTATGAAGAAATATAACTAAAGTCTATAAATAGAATGTCACCATAATAATAAATTAGCACACATCACTATGTTTTTCAGTGTCAAATTTCGCTTCACTTGAGGTAGGGTTAGCACACGACACTTTATTCACTTTTGAGTCCCGTTTGTCGATCTTGCTGTTCCTGTCCTCGATGTCATGATCTTCTTCTCGTCTGCTTCTACTTCTCGCGTCTTGCGGACCCTCCCCCTGTCTTTGGGTTGCCATCTTTCGCCAAAAGTACACCGATGTTACAAACAGTGCAATGCTAATCGCAACAACCACATAAATTGCAATGTAGTGATGAACGTCGTGAGAGGATAAAGTGTCTAGCTTAGACTGTTTTTCTATAGAGCGTAGTTGCGTGTCAATCTTCTTGAACGTCTCTTCGTGTGTTTCAATATGCAACGTTGAGTTACGAATCGATGTATTGATTATGTTGTTGATTGGAGAGATCGTGTGCACGATCATCGCATATGGTACATTGACTAAAATGTCACTTGTATGTTCCATATACGCGTGCAGTGTGAATGAGTCGCCTTGCAAGTTGCATCCTTGTTTCAGCGTTATCAGACCCGAGTGACGTATCGTCTCCGATGTCATTTGAGTGCCGCACACTAATTGTACTTCGCACGTGTCACAACAATAATAAAACCAGGTGTTTTGTTTATGTAATTTGACCCATTTGTCGGCGCATACTTTTATTTCCGTATGACAATAAACGCTGTGTTCTTCGTTGTCTCGAATCAGCTGTACATCGCAAATAGATTTGTGACGATCACCGGTGTTGTATATAGGGTGATTTAGTTTGCACAGTAGAGTTTGGTCATGTAATTTTTGGCATTCGTTAATGTCATATTGTTCTAGGGGTATAAATGAGTATTGGTTGGCATTAAATGCTATTAATGCAGAGTTGGGAATAACGTACATTACCCGATTTATGTCAATACGTTGAGGAATGCTGATAAGTCTGTTAAGTTCGTATAGGGCATCACTCAAGATCGGTACTTTTATTTCCATCAACAGGTAGTGTTGTGTTATGCGTGCATGTATTCTGAACAGCCTGTAGATGTCTCTTATGTCATTACGAACTTCAGGTAGTGTAGAATCGCGAGGTAGTAGTCGAGCTACTCTATCTAGTTCGCTTTGCATTTGGGTTGGTGATAATAGATGTACGTCCATATGTCCTTGGTACATATTTGTCAGTGTGTTGATGAGTTATTCTTGGATATCTTTTAAGTTTTGGGCCATTCTGTCTGCAGCTATGGCCGATGTAATGATGTAGAATGCATTGGAACTCTCAAGTTTATCTTTGAGCGTCTTGTTTTCTAGGGACGTGAGGTGATCGTTGATAAAAGTGAACTGCTTCACCATTGTTGCTTCGTTACGCTGTACAATGTTGTTCTCGGTTTCCAGAACACTTGTCTGGTTTTTAAGCAGTTGGAATAGGTGATTTTCATTGTGTTGGATTGTGTCGATATCCTGTTCATATTTTTCTGCAAAATGTTGATCTAACACTCCAAATAACGAATTTGCAACATACCCTACTCCGTCGATCATTCCTCTTTTGAACCTATGTTGAATTATCCGCTGGGACCTTAGTAATTCGTTATAATAATTTAGTTCACTCGTGCTTTGTTCAAGTTGGTTAATCAGAACATGAAATTGCATCAACCATTCTTCGCAACGAGCTTGCTTTATATGAGATACGAATGCTTGCAGAGTGTCCACGTTGCGCCAATAGTTTGTCATATTGTAATAGAATACCAGTTTCCATTCATCTCTAATTTCTTGTAGATCTGCAATCTTGTCAAAGTAAATTGTTTGATTTTTTGTCAGTTGAGTAAATTTCATATCTTGCTGGACAGTAGGTGTTATCAATGTCATAACTAGCATCAGCATATAACATACCAAGCTGTTCCAGGTAAGCCTTTTAGCTCGGTTTCGCCTGTTTTTGGGTAGTTTGTCAGTGACAGTGTTGGTTTGTTCCTCAGCCTCCACTAGTGGTACCAGCTTTGTAATAGGTCGTTTAGTTTCGCCTTTTGCAGTTTTTAATGTCACAACTCTAGTGTGGCCGTCCTTTCCAGGGTGTAAATCCGCTACACGACCCAGTGCCCATTTTCCTGCAGGTAACCTTTCATCTTTAATGCATACAATGTCATTTTTCTTTATGTCAGTATTCTGTCGTTTCCACTTTTGTCTTGCTTGTAGTTGTTGGAGGTATTCTTGCGACCACTTCTTCCAGAAATCCTTGCTAAGTCGTTGTACAATTTGCCATCTCATGTTTAAACGGTAAGTATTGTCCATGTCCGGTTCTGGAATTGTCATGAGTGATGTGCCGGTTAAGAAATGTCCTGGAGTTAAACAGTTAATCTCTTCGGCGTTCTCTGAAACGGTGCATAGTGGTCGTGAGTTCAAGCAAGCTTCTATCTGACATAGCAGAGTGGTAAATTCTTCGTATGTCAGACGTTGGTCTCCAATGACCCGTTTGAGATGATATTTCATGCTCTTCACAGCAGCTTCCCACAGTCCGCCTGCGCTTGGCCAGACCGGGGCATTGAAGTGCCATTGAACTCCCATCTCTGATATTTTGCCCAAGAAGAAGTTGTCAATATTTTCTACAATGCATTTGTATTATTGCAATAGGATCCGATTTGCACCTACAAAATTCGTGCCGTTGTCGCTGTACATGTCCCGTGGCGTACCTCGACGTGCGCAGAAGCGCTTGAAAGCCGATAGAAATGCTGTACTGGATAGTTCTGATACCAGTTCTAGATGGATGGCTTTTGTTGCTAGACAAACAAATACTGCAACGTACGCCAGCAATGTTCTGACGCCTCGGCCTTTACTTGCCTTGATCTCAACGTGTCCAGTAAAATCGACACCTGTATGTGTAAAAGGGCGAGATACTGTCACTCTCGGCTCTGGTAGGTCTGCCATAATCTGGTTTGTTTGTTTAGCATTAAATCGGCGACATGTTACGCATTTGTGTAAGACTTTTTTGACGGCGCGATGTCCTCCTACGATCCAAACTCTTTGTCGAAGATGTGTCAGGGTTAACTTAGGACCTCCGTGTAATGTTCTTCTGTGAGCTTGCCAAATTAATAACTCTGTCAGTTTGTTGTCATGTGGTAGTAGAATTGGATGTTTAGTGTCTTCGGGTAAGCTTGAGTTACGTAACCTTCCACCCACTTGCAGAATGTCATGTTTGTCAAGGAATGGATTTAAACTCAAAATGTTACTTTTTGTGCTCAAACCTTTGTTTTCCTTCAATCTCATAATCTCGTCATTGAAAGCATGCAATTGAATATGTTTCATTATTACATTTTCAGCGCTTTTTAATTCTGTAGATGTCAAATAAGTAGTATTACGATGAGTGTCGGTGTTCGAACAGCTGTTAATGAAACGTTTAATCCAGGCAATGACCCTTGTAATACGAGTCAAATCGCTGTGTCTGTCTAATAACTCAATTACTATTGAAGATGGTTCACATTTCACAACATACGTTTGCATTTGTTTTTGTTTTGATTCGCATGTTGTCGGTGTATTTGTAATTTTGTCAAAGGTATCTTCACTGTAATTTTTCATCCAGTAGGGGCCTTGCCACCACAAAGAATGTTGCAATAGTTGGGAACAACTGATTCCGCGTGACGCGCAGTCTGCAGCATTTTCCTCGGACTTGACATAACTCCAGTGCTGTTTTGGGATTACGTCATGCACTTGCTGTACTCTGTTGCTGACGAACGACTTCCATTTTGTGACGTCCCCGTGCAGCCAGCCTAATACAATCATAGAGTCCGTCCAGGCGTATGTATTTTTGTGCACATTGTCCCATTTAAAGGCTGTCAGGACCTTTTTCATGAGCCGTGAAAGTAGTAGCGCTCCACATAATTCGAGTCGCGGTAGTGTCAATTTTTTGTTGATTGGCGATAACCTCGACTTTGCAGCGATAAGTCTAATCGTAGGCTCGTTTTTGTCATTTGTTGTCAGCAGGTATATAGCGCATGCGTAGGCCTTTTCGGATGCATCGCAGAACCCATGTACTTGGAATGGTTTAGTAATATCTCCCAGCCACCTTGGTATTTGGTATTCGGTTATGTTGTGTAAGTCGCTAGTAAACTGCTTCCATTCTTCTTGCACGCTGTCGGGTAAGGTATCATCCCACTCGCATCCCGATAGCCAGACGCTTTGGAACAGCAGTTTTCCTTTTACTGTCAAAGGTGTCAGCCAGCCCAGTGGGTCGAAAATTTTCGAGATTTCCGATAGTAGCTTCCTTTTTGTCAATTGGTTTTTATTGTCAAATTGTATTTTGTTTGTAAACGAAAATGTGTCAGTTGTAGGATTCCACTGGACTCCCAGGGCTTTTGTCATGCCATCGTTTGTAAAATGCATTGTCGTTTGGTTAAGATCTGAAGAAAATAAGCTTTCAATCAAGGTCTGGTCGTTGCTTGACCACTTCCGTAGTGTAAGGCCAGCTCCACTCAGCATGTCGATGAGTTGCTTTTGAATTTCTTGTGCTCGTTCGATGGAGTTGCTGCCGCTTAGGACATCATCAACGTACATTTCGTTAGCGATGACATCCGCTGCTAACGGATATTTCTGTGCATCATCCTCTGCAAGCTGTTTCAGCGTTCGAAGAGCTAGAAATGGTGCGGCCTTGGTTCCATACGTCACTGTGCATAACTGGAACTCCTTTAAAGGACCTTGGTTGGATTCCCTCCACAGGATCTTTTGCAAGCGTTGGTCTTCTTCATGGACAAGGATCATGCGGTACATCTTCTCACAATCTGCAGTAAAGACGTACTTGTTTGGTAGTTATTATGAGGTATAAATAAAACTCGGTTGTATGGTAATAAATCCATAATTTATTTTCTTAGGTCCTAGTTATATATTAAAAATACAATGTGCACTTAGTGGCTGGGTCAACTCTTAATACATATTATGAAAACACCAATCACAGACAAGCTACACGAAACCCAAAATGTTTTGGAAACGTGAATATCGTGCGCAGGATATAAAAGCTCGCGCCACGCATTTTGCCTCAGTCAAGGAATGAACGCGGCGCAGATAGCAGGCTCACGACGTCACTCTTCGAGCTCCCATACCACTGAACCACGGTCGCACCGTGCGCCGCCGGCGCGCGCGCGCTCCACTGCTCCAGTAAGCCGCGGCGCTCGGTGGCGGCCGGACGTATGTTTGTAGGCCACTACATTACTCCCCCGCCAGCGAAGCGTACAGGTGGTTTTGATGTTCTTCCAGATTTCGTGATGTGTGCGTACGTTGCTTGGTGCTCTGGTTCCGCGTTCAGGTAGTAAGCAGGCTTCAGTCTGTCGATGGAGATGTTCGATGTTGATTTGGCTAGTTGGACGGTGAAGTATTTATTGTTGCGAGCGATGACTGGATACGGGCCATTATAAGTAGGTGTCAACGGCTTGCGCACTGCGTCGTTGCGTACATATACATGTGTAGTCTTGTATAGATCGCCGTGAATAAATACTGAACGGGTCTTGTTTACTTCTCGCTGAGCTTGTGCTTTGTTCAGTGCTTCGGTTAAATGTTCCATGAAGTATGATGGGCTGCTGCATTGCGGTGTAGCTTCTCCATAGAACTCTCCCGGTAGGCGGATAGTTTGCCCATACAGTAGCTCGGCTGTACTTGCTCCGACATCTTCTTTGTAAGCGGCGCGCAGACCCAACAGTACTGTAGGTAGTTCGTGCGCCCAACCTGTAGAATTTAATCTTGCGGCAAGCGATGTTTTGAGGGTCCGGTGCTAGCGTTCTACCAAACCATTTGATTGTGGGTGGTACGCCGTAGTTCGTGTGCGTTGAATACCCATACGATGCATTAACTTGTTGAAGAGGTCGGATTCAAATTGTGCTCCGCGGTCTGTTGTAATTGTAACCGGGCACCCAAATCTTGCGATCCACTCTTCGTACACCACTCTGGCTACCCTCTCTGCAGTTATATCTTCAATCGGCTTTGCTTCGGGCCACTTCGTTGCTCTGTCGATCATCGTCAGTAAATAACGACAATTATTAGATATTGGTAATGGACCAACAATGTCGATATGGAGATGAGACAATCGTTCGACGTCCTTGAAACTTGCTACCGGTGCTTTTGTGTGTCGGTGCACTTTCACCAGTTGACATTGGCTGCAAGCTCGCGCCCATTCTGTTACATCGGACTTCATCGTTGGCCAGAAATATCGCGTGGTAATTTGCCGCTTCGTTGCTCTTACGCCGGGGTGATTAAGGTCGTGAATCGTTTTGAATGCTTCTTTTCTGAGTGCGGTGGGTAGGTATGGACGAGCGCTACCCGAAGACATCTCGCAGTAAATTCTTTTGTTCGTTTCGGGTAGTTTAATTCTCTTGAACGAATATCGGTCGTTGTTCGATATTTGTTTGAACTCTTCATCTTGCGTTTGGGTCTGAGCTAACTCTTCGTAGTTGATCGGTGAGGGACAGGTTATTGTTTCTACCCTGGACAGCGTGTCGGCGACTATATTGTCTCTTCCTGCGATGTGCTTGATATCGGTGACGAACTGGCCGATGTATTCCAAATACCTTGTGCGACGAGGTGTTTCACTTCTGCTGTTCGCTTTTAGTGCGTTAATCAGTGGTTTGTGGTCCGTGAAAATGATGACGTCACTGCCTTCGAACATCCTGCGAAAGTGACGGACAGCCATGTACATTGCTAGCAGTTCCCGGTCGTAGGTGGAGTATTTCTTCTGCGCGTCGTTGAACTTCTTAGAGAAGAAACCGAGTGGTTTCCATCTTCCTTTGATTTTCTGTTGTAACACGGCTCCCGCACAGGTATCAGAGGCGTCGGTCATCAATGCGAACGGTAGGCTCGACGATGGATAAGACAATAGTGCGGCGTTGGATATGTCTTGTTTGCACATGTTAAAGGCTTTTGTTGCTGCTTCGCTCCATTGTATTATTGTTTTGTCGTTTTTCTTTGAGTCGTGTAGGTAGGCGTTTAATTCCTTTTGATGTTCGGCAGCGTTAGGAATGTTTTCCCTATAGAAATTTATCATTCCCAGGAATCGACGAAGTTCTTGAATGTTCTGAGGCAGTCGGTATTCCGTGATAGCCTTGATCTTCTCGTTCGTTGGCTTGATTCCTTCGGTGGATATAGTATAGCCCAGGAAATCAAGTGTTGGTTGGCCGAAAATGCATTTTGAGACATTCAACTGTAGACCATTGTCGTTCAACCTCTTGAAAACGTCTTCTAGGTCTCTTCTGTGCTCTTCTTGGGTTTCTGATGCTACCAAAATATCGTCGATAAATGAAAATACTGGGAGCCCTCGTAAAACGTTGTCGATGTGTCGCTGGAATGTCTGACCAGCGTTGCGCAGGCCGAAGCACATTCTTGTAAATTCATACAGGCCGAATGGTGTAATGACAGCCGTTTTCATGATATCTTCTTCACGGTTTCTGACTTGGTAATAGGCCTTCTTCAAATCAATGATGGAGAAACATTTCTTCCCCAACAAGGAGTACGTGAAGTCATGCAGTCTTGGTATGGGGTACCGATCGGGAACTGTGACTGCGTTCAGTCTCCTGTAGTCACCACATGCTCTGTATTTGCCATCTTTCTTTAGTACCAGATGAAGTGGACTGGCCCATGGGCTGTTTGATGGTCTGCAGATTCCTTGCTCGATCATTGATTGGAACTCTTCTTTTGCTGCCTTATACTTATGAGGTGGTAGCGGTCTCGCTTTGGCGTACAACGGTGGGCCTTTTGTTTCGATGTGGTGCTCCACTTGGCTGTGGCATAGCTTCAAATTCGGTCGAGTTATGTCTGGATAGGCAGCGAGCAAGTCATGGTACGGCTGTTGATCGTCCACGGTGTTGATGCTATTGTCGACCGTGGCTGTGACATAACCGACGACGGATAAACTTGTTTGCTTATCGATGAGTCTGCGGCCGTGAATGTCCACTGTGAGTTGATGTTTGTGTAGGAAGTCAGCTCCTAATATTGGTCGACTGACCTCAGCAATCACAAAATTCCATCTGTAGGGTCGACGGAGTCCAAAATTGAGTACCATCGATCGTTCGCCATATGAGGGTATCGATGTACCGTTGGCCGCGTAAAGATGACTTGTAGGTACCTGTTTCCTTTTTTCTTGTTTTTGTACTGGAAGTACAGACACGTTCGCGCCAGTATCGATGAGAAAACGTAGTCCAGTTGACAATTCCTTGATAAACAGACGGTACTTCGTTATTTCGTTGACTTCGGCTCCCGTCGTAGCTGAAGTCGTCTTTAGTTTCCCTGTGAATGCTTATTCTTGTTTTCAAAGTTGCAAGGGCTTCGACACCGGTAAGCTTCTTTTCCGAACCTCTTGTGAAAATAGCATATGTCCTTGTCCACTATATCCTTCCGAGACCTGGAACGGGATCTCGATCCAAACCTGCTACGGTATGGTCTACGGTAGGGGCTTCGTGATCTTTCGATCTTCAGCTCCGCAACTTCACGAGACAGTGACTCAATCATATTGATAATTCTGTCTTCCATTCTTGACGTCGAGGCTTGATGCGAACTGTTTCTGCCATGGCTACAGGAACAAACAGAGTTTATTTCTTTCGCTTGTTCATCCATTTTATCAGCCATTGCCGCTAGCGATTCCAGGTTCGATTCCATGCTAACGGAAAGTACTGCACGCGTTGAGGAGGGAAGATGACTCATCCATAACATTCGCAGTGTTTCGTCGGGTAATTTATTTCGTGCCAAATCTCGCATACGCCGCAGTAGCTGTGATGGACGTTGGTCTCCGAGTTCCACCTCGTTGAGTAACTTCTGCAGTTGCTTATTCTCTGACTCCTCGTAGACTGAAAGTAATCGCGTCTTAAGTTTTTCGTATCTTTCAGTGTTGGGTGGTGAGTTGGTGACATAATAATGTCACTAATTTGTTCCACGTCAATCTTCTCTAGCTGCGCGACTGCGAGACCAAACTTGTTCTCGTCGCCGAGCTTCTGATTAGCGACCACTGTTTCAAACTGCGCGAACCATAGTCTTGGTTTATCACGCCAGAACTCAGGTATCCTCGCCTTCACGGAGACAGCTTCGACGTCTTCTCTGCTAAGTAATAGCTTCGGCGATTCTTTCTCCATTGTTCCGGTCGGGGTCACCACTTTGGTAGTTATTATGAGGTATAAATAAAACTCGGTTGTATGGTAATAAATCCATAATTTATTTTCTTAGGTCCTAGTTATATATTAAAAATACAATGTGCACTTAGTGGCTGGGTCAACTCTTAATACATATTATGAAAACACCAATCCCAGACAAGCTACACGAAACCCAAAATGTTTTGGAAACGTGAATATCGTGCGCAGGATATAAAAGCTCGCGCCACGCATTTTGCCTCAGTCAAGGAATGAACGCGGCGCAGATAGCAGGCTCACGACGTCACTCTTCGAGCTCCCATACCACTGAACCACGGTCGCACCGTGCGCCGCCGGCGCGCGCGCGCTCCACTGCTCCAGTAAGCCGCGGCGCTCGGTGGCGGCCGGACGTATGTTTGTAGGCCACTACACTTGTATAGCCGCCATCCTAATAATAATGTCAATAGATCTTGATGAAGCTTAGGGCCACACTCCATCAAGTCATTCAGGCTGTAACCTGTGTCAGTTTTCTGGGAGGCGTTAAAAACCACCCTCAATTTTGATGTCACTGAGTCCTGTTTTAGGACTCCATGATGAGGTAAGTAGCATGCCGTGTTGCAGTCAGGTTTGCTCTCCTTCATATGTCCCATTTCCAGGTACTCTTGCATAAATTTGATGTAACTATCTGATAATTTGTCATCCCTGCCTAATCTCCTTTCTAATTGCATAAACTGTGCTACAGCTCGTGACTTTGACTTGCCCAGCAGCTGATTAAAATTAGGCTTCATTGGCAAACGAACTGCATATCTGCCATCACCTAATCGCTTGGTTGTTGCAGTGTAGAACTCCTCACAATATCGTTCCTCTGACGTCATAGAATTGCATGCATCTCCATTGATGTCTTCAATTTCCCAGTATTTTGACAAGTCGTTAACTTCATTAACTACGACGTTGCAATTAAATGTTTTGGTGACATTGCCTGACAATATCCACCCCAACCGTGTTTGTTGAGCCATGGGTTCATTAACCTCCCCTTTGACTAAGCCATTCATGAGTATTTCGGAAAATACGTGTGCATCCAGAAGTATGTCAATGGGCCTAGATAAGTTGTAATCTGGGTCGGCTAGTGTGATGTCTGTCACATGAGCCCAAGGTTTCTTTGCAAATGTAACGTTAGGCAGACGGTTTACTACCCGTGTCATGATTAACGCTTCCGTTGTAAACTGGAAGTCGTTATATAAGGACTTGCAGGATAGATGGACCTTTCCTTTACTCCTGTTGGATAAAGTACCGATGCCACTTATGTTTGCATTCAGCTGTTGACGCTTTATGCCCAATCTTTGAGCTGCATTCTCCGTGATCAACGTAATTTGTGAGCCTTGATCAACTAGAGCCCTTAGTGTAATGTAGTCACCTCCAGCTGTGGCTACTTGCAGTAATGCTGTTGGTAATAATATTTCATCATTATTATTTGACGCGAAGTTGTTTTGCATATTTTTATTTGACCTAGATGAAGTCGATGACGACGGTTTAGGTGCTGTTTGTGTTGCTGAGGGCGTTTGCGCTGACTTTACAATATCGCTGTGCAGAAGTGTGTTATGTTGTTCGTTGCAATCTCTGCATCTTTTCTGCGACGCACAGTAACCCTTAGTATGCACATACAAACAATTTTTGCATATTTGATTGTTTTCTAGAAATGCTATTTTTTCCGGACTCAGCATGTCAGCGAATTTAGAACATTGAAATAATGCATGATTCGTATTGCACAATGGACAAATAGTCTTGCTGTATTGTCCAGCGTTTGACGCATGAAAATTGCGAGAATAGTTTGCTGAACCTTTATTGGGTTGTGAATTTGATGACTTGGGATTTTTGCCGAACAGATGTTGCGTCTTAAAATGTGGTTTTGATGCAGGTTTATCAAAATTTTCTGGCTTTTTCCTGTGCAATGGTTCTAATGCCATAAACTTGTTTTCGACGAAATCCATAAAATGATTGTATGTTGGTATCTCGCGCGGATCCGACCTGGACTGCATGTATTCCGTATACGTTTCGGAGTCTAATTTTTCGCATAACACGTAAACTAGAATCGGATCCCATGAGCTTGCATCAACGCCCAAGTTGTGTATGGCGTTTATGGTTTCGTTGCTAGTGTCATATAACCGCTTGAGGTCGAATGCAGATTGTTTTTGCAAATTAGGTTGACGCATAAATGCCTGGAAATTTCTGGTAAATAACAGAAACTTATTATTATATCTATGGTTCAAAATTTCCCAACACGTGTCATAGTTTTCGGGTGCAATGTGTAAATGCTGCACAAGCTTTTCCGCTTCACCGCGAAGTCTACCCTTTAGATGCTGCATTTTCTGAGTTTTTGCAATCGCCGAATTATCATGAATCGCTTCTACGTAGAGATCCATAAAAGTAGGCCATAAAGTATAGTTGCCGTTAAAGATAGGTATGTCAATTTTAGGCAATGTTTGCTGTTGATGTATAGAAGCGTTTAATTTCGTGTTCAACGCCCGTTTCATATTTGTAAATGCATTTTCGTGACGACAGAACTCGTCATAGTAGTCCTGTGAATTCCCCTCTAATATGCCATCAATTTGTAAATGTAATTTGTCAATCGCAGTCCACCGAAACTCTACAGTCTTAAGCATATCCTCAATTTCCCATTTCTCCTTAACCTCGTGTAGGCTTCGATTTACTAACCTAGTGAATGCACGGAAGTTAGCTTGTTGCAACTGCTGTAACTCGAGTAGCTTGTCCTCTGCTCCTACAGATGTCTCGAACAGGGTTTTGTCAAACTCAATGTTTAACTTACTATGGCCGGCGTTACTGGGTCCAGCAAGAGTCTTCATCTCGAACGCTGCAATCTCCTGTCGCGTTCCATGGTACCAGCTTTTAATGACCTCATAAATGTTACCAGTGAAATATTGATGATCTTTCTCCTCTACTGCATTCAGCTCTCGGTTCTTCTCTCCACATTCCGCCCATAGTACATCTAACCTCTCAAGCCTTTTACGAATGTAATCGGTGGTCTTCCTGCTCGCTGAATCCTTCTTAAAAGTAGAATGGATTCTCTTCACTTCCTCGAGGATCTCGGCTTGACGCACGATTAAACCCTCCATTGTAAAGCCGTAAGATAAATAATGAACGATCTTACTTGAAATTCAGGAACTCTCCCTGTATGCAATGCAATGCAATGTGACGCTCTGGAACCTGGATCGCTGCTACCTCCCCGAATGCTCCTGCACGGCAACACACGTGGCACGGTATGACACGACACGACACAGATCCCGCGCGGCGACTTATCGACCGACGTATCGGACTGTATGGTACTTGCAATAGTTACGAAGGACCAAAAAACTATGTAGGGTGCTTCCCTTACATAAGTAATGTCAATGCAAATGTAAAATGTCAAACTTAAACTTAAATGCAGAAAATGTCAGTGAATGCTCAACGGGATGAATCTAAATAAAAATGCAAGTTGTCCGACTCAAACCACGTCTAATTGAACACTAAAATGTAATATACATAAAATGCATAGAACAATGCAATATGTCAGTGTCAATGCACTGCCAAATGTAGGTCGCGTTCAAAGTGCAAATACGCGAGCCTACTGGCTAACTTATTGTAATAAATATATTTTAAAACCCATGTACGTGCACCGTACAAATTATTTTGTACAACTTTTTGTCTTTTTTGTACAAAAACTGTTGTTTCCATCAAGTTCAAAATGATTTTCCTAGAAAGTCCTTATAAAGTTCTACTTTTCAATTTTATTTTTATATTTTCTAAACTTATGGTTCAAAAGTTAGAGGGGGAGGGAACACATTGTTTTTTACTTTTGGAGCGATTATTTCCAAAATTATTGACATTATCAAAAAATGATTTTAGGAAACCCCTATTCATTTTTAAATACCTTTCCAACAATATATCCCACGTTAGGGTTGAAATTAAAAAAAAAATCACTTCCCACTTTACATATAGGGGCTACCCTAATAAAACATTTTTTTCCAATTTTTATTTTACCACTTTGTCGGCGTGATTGTTATACATATTGGTACCAAATTTCAGCTTTCTAGTGCTAACGGTCACAGAGATTAAGCGAGGACGGACGGACAGACATGGCGAAACTATAAGGGTTCCTAGTTGACTACGGAACCCTAAAAAACAAAAACCTACCTTTAGCCGTTCAAAGGTTCAGAAAAGCGTAACAAAATCAAAATGACTTTTATTTTCTCCGAAAAATGTCTGTGAATATACGTTTTGATGAAGTAAAACGCTTACCTCAGAATGTTTGGCGATGGCCTGAAAGATCATGTTAACTATCTTCTGAGCGAGCGGCTCGTTCCAGCGGCAGAGCGCGAAGATAAGCGAGCGCGTCTGCTGCAAGTTGAGGCAGTCGCGCGTCTGCTGGTAGATGAAAGGAAACCCCTGCGGATATCAAAGTTTGACAGTTCAATATTGGTAAGCGACATTACGGGTGTTACTGGATTTTCAACTTTCAGCGCTAAACCGAACGTTGCAATTCTAACGCCGCGCTCAAACAGCTTACGGCTCATCAAATTTTCACCGTCGATATTATTCCGCAGGCGTCCAAAACTGAACGTCAACTGTTTATTTCACGCTTTAAAAAGGGACACACAAGTATCCGTACACGACCTACAAAAAAACCCGAAAGATTACGAACATCGCCGAACCATACGCCGATATTCTTCGCACGTGTTTGTATAGCTGTCAAAATCACACTGATCTTTATTAACGACACAATAAGGTTGTTTTGGGTTGCTAATGTAAAGACAAACAATTAGTTAAAATAAATGTCAAGTTCTATTTACCTTCGCATGCAGTAACGCTCTAGCATCAGGTTCCAACAGCGCGAGATGTCCCGCGGCGTCTCGCGAGCGCTCCACCAGCCCGGCCACGAGGGCTACCATCTTGTCTAGGGCTCCGGGTCGTAACTTGTCTCCTCCGCTTTCAGCGTTAGTGCTCCCGCTGCCACTGCCCCCCGCTTCTTCGGTCGGCGACTCCGCCTGTTAAAAGGGTGCAACTTAATATCGTAATTACAAAAAAAAACTCGAAGCATTTCTTTTAATTACACCATTACGGCACTTTTGAATGTCAAAAATACAAAAAAACAAAGCTACAGTCCCAGTCACAAGACATAATAACTTGAGAAAGTACTGTAGTTGCCCATTCCGTACCGTAGATCTCTATGGAGAAGCACGAGCAAGAAACCCTGGACACTCTTTTAAATCAAAATATTGTTATAAAATCTTGGTTACATCATTCATGTTGAGATTATACATATATGTGAGAACGATGTAGAAAGACGTCCACATTAAGTGCGTCCAGAGAAAAAGATTAAATCAACAATTTAAAAATAAAATAATTAAAATGAACCGTGGCAGCTAAGAGATGACCAGTCCCAACTGACAGCACCCGTTCACGAACATGACGCGTGTATCGGCGCCATTCAACTATTGAAGGGCCGCTTTACGTCGCTGCCAACATGCTGGCTATGGCTATTATCTATCTTTATACTTTAGCATGAAATGTTCTTATGATACGAACTCGCTCATGGTGACAATAACACGCGAATGAAGAAAGGTACGAAAAGACTAACGGTCCACCACAACGATTATGTTTTAATATTATGTTTTGATTAATTTATTTAAAGTCATGAAAACTACTCGAGAACTGATACCCGATTTGTTCTAGAGTGTAAATATTACTACCTCATTCAAATAGACATAAATAGCATAAGATATACACATGTGACTGTTCCTAAATTACCCTAGGCTGATAAAATTTTAGTTTTTCCTAATTCATGCTAATATTAGTAAAAACCTCATTTGTGAATGGAGAAGTCAGGTCAAAGCTGATTGTAGATGGCGTGTCCATAGCTTAGTCCTAATCTGACCAATGAGATCAAGCCATTTTCAAATATAATTACATTGACAGATTTTTAACCAATGACGATGGTTGGTACAAGCGATTAGAGCACTATTAGGCCCAGCACACACCGCTGGAGGCGCGGCGGAGCGCATTTCCTTAAAACGCGCGGGGACCCGAGGGCCCCGAGCGGCGCGCAGCGCAGCTACTCCGAGCGCGCCCATTAGTAGTGCTGTTCGATACTTTGTACAGACAACTCGCTCTCGTAGTGCGGCGGAGCGCAGAGCATGCGCGCGACTGAGGGCGCTCCGAGCACTGCGTGCGAATTTATTCTTATATTGACCGTATATCAAGATAGTTAAGGTTTATATTAAATTGTTGTCTTCAAATGCGCTCCGCTGCGCCTCCAGCGGTGTGCGCTGGGCCTTAGATTTACAGTAGCCTTCCCCATTACCCAAAAAATAAATTAGAGCAAAAATTATTACCTCTTGAAAGATTTAAGGTTAAAACGAAGCTTGTACTAAGTAAACAGCTCTAAACCTGAAGGAAGTCAAACACTCACCACGGTAGCATTCTGTCCGAGATAGAAGTTGACCATGCTTGATATGGCGTTGATGCGCAACATGAACTTCCCCTCCTCCTCGCCCATCTTACTGAACTCGTACAGTAAGCTGAAGTACTCCGTCAGGTGGCGCAAGTGAGATCTTGCGCCGTTCTCCATCTATAAGAAAATACTTGAGGACGTAATTCCACGGTGGAAGTTTAAAATGTCGTAAGAGACATTGCGTGCGTGTTGGATTTACTACTTTCGGGTCAATGTCTAAAGTTGAATATGCAACAGCACACCCTTACGTTACGTTATTATAATTTATTATATTTCTGCTATCTGTATATGTTGAGCTAACAAGGGTTCGAGGAACTCGTGGCTAAACAATAACGCCACACGGATCGATTTTCGAGATCAAGCAGTCTTTGCCGAAGCCGGCCCGTGGATAGGTGGTTGGGGACCGTAAGGGTGCTTTTCCACCAGAGATGTGCTATGCTACGTTGCTATGGATGCGTTTGATATCCATCAATCATATTCATTGGTGCACATATCACTGGTGGAAACGGAAAGCTATTACATCCCCGCAGCATAGCTGCATAGCAGATAGCACATCTCTGGTGAAAATGCAGCCTTATTTTATACCAAGTTACCTCCGTGCTTCGGAAAGCACGTTAAAGCCGTTGGTGTGGCTGTTATTTTTAGATCATTGACACTTGTTACGAGTAGCCAAAAGCCCAAAAGTCTGGCTTTGAATATTAGTGGAAATGTTTGATGAAGGTACCCGATATTTTGCATACGACAAAGTTTTACACGCAAATAAATTTATATGCGATTAATGACATGTTTTGGCAATATTTTTTTTTCATACTACAGGCTTGTGTTTGGCCACAAATTCGCTAGTGGTGGAGCATGCTTGCCTAGAAGAAACCGATTCACTCGAACTTTGAAGATCTAGATTATAATGATCGGGAAACAGAGAAGAATTCTGTGGTGCAAGTAGACCTTCACTCTACAAACCCGTAATAAAGAGGATATATTTGTATGTAAGGAATAAACTTAAAAACTACTGAACCGATTTGAAAAATTCTTTCACCGTTGGGAAGCTACACTATCCCCGGGTGACAAAGGCTACTTTTTATCCCTGTATTCCCACGGGAACAGGAACTACGCGGGTGAAATCGCGTGACGTCCGCTAGTTGTACAATAAATGCGTACTCACCAATGCTAACAACATCCTTATAAACCTAGTAACACAACTCGCTTCGCCCAACTTGCTATTATCCTCGCCTTCCTCCATACCTTGCAGGTATAAGGCACAATGACTAGATCTGAAACAACACACAGTTTCATAAATAAAAATAAAATCAATTATTTCAGGTCCAAAAATAGATAAACATACAAATACTAACACATAAATTATTGAAATGTCAGAATTACATTAAAATTGCGTTATTGAACTAAATTAAATTAACAAGTCAAAAGTAAGTAAGTCATGATTAATGTATAAATCGAATTTTTTTACGAGTGTTGTCAAGATTAAAAATGGTGGAGTCAGAAATATTTCTAACTACCACTGAAATGGTACTAAAGATTTTGAGAATTCTAGAGCAACAAATTGTGTATTAAATTTCATGTAATGAATTCCACGTTTATCTTACCTGAGCCTTTGTATAACATGCATACAAAGCCTTTGAAACATTTGCCGGACCATCTGATTCGGACATTTAATTAACACCTGCAACAAAACAAACATTTGCTTACAACACGCAAAACAAGTCAGTCATATACAGTCTGTTATATTATACCAATATAAACCTTATGTACCCTATACATAAAAGTCAAAAGAGAGTGTACTCACTTGCATCGGCCACCACGTGTCGTCGGCCATATGCCCTAGGAACCATTCTGAAGCTGCAGCAGATGCGTTGAACTGCTTTGTCACCAACTCTACCCATGATACCATTGTTGGCTATGAAGAACAAAACATTCATTACGATCAAGTGCATTTGATATTATCACACCTATTAAGCGAAGTTAGAAGCTTCACTCTTTGTTTATTTGTTCTTTCTCGAAATAAAACGCAATTAATTAAAAATGAACGTGGATTGAAAAATAGGTACAATTTACACGAGTGAAGAATCTAATTTACGGACAAACATTTTGGTCATTGTAACCAACAATTTCTGACAGACGGCTATGGAATGGTCAAACCCTCTGTTAGACACCAAATCAAAGATAATTGGGTATAATAAATGGATCACAAGAGTCTTATATATATTTTTTTTCTTACTTATTTATGTAGGTAACAATATTGAAAAAATAAGAAAAGAAACACGCAAGCCGCCCGTCGCTAGCCAACCAACAACAACAAGCCTCTAGCAACGGGGTTGCCAGATCTGTCGCCAACATCCCCATTAAAAAAGTATGAAGTTCAAGTACTATGTATACTGTGATGGTTGAAAAAACCACAGCCTGAGATTATATTTAACTATACACACATTCACTTAAAGCACATAGTACATAATCAGAGATTTGAGACACCCACATATTTACTCATAGACAAAAATGACGGCTTACCTTTTCTTTAGCATGAATGAAAGTCTCTATGAAGAACGACGTGGACAGCCGCGCTGCGATCTCTGTGACCTCCGGCTTCAGAGTCATCAGTGACTGCGGCACTGAACTGCACATCTGACCCATGAACCTGCAACAAAATGAACGATGAGGATACTACTACAGAACTGGACAGAACATATCAAAGTTATGGCACTGAAGTTCCAAAAATCCCTCATCATTAGCAGTCTTGTTCCACCCTTTGATGTGTTGCCTCCTGTCTTTGTGCCAGTCTTCCCTGGTCTGCGCGACTCTCGACTAGGTCTTACCCACGATCTTCTGAATGTTATTCACCTTTCTGGTCTCATACGCACGGACCGCGACAATTTGAGTAATCCAAAAATTAAGAATCCATCACAGAGCACGACAAAAAATGTGTTAAAGAATCTCCAGTGGAGGAATTCAATGAGAGCTATCGTTTTTGAGCTCACCAGATGGCGCCACTGTCGAGTAAGGTCCTGTCAATAATTCTATTTTATACTTTAAAGTACCAATAACTTAGATATTGGTACTTTAAACCAAAAAGTACCAATACTACGATACTATTACGATACTACTACTACGGTACTATTTACGATATTCTTCCTAAAATTAGCAAGCATGAAACATTTAAAAATCATTCTACCTCCAAGTACACAAATAAGATCCTAAGTTGCTACTTAAAATCTAAGTCATAACTAATCAGGAATGGCTCAGTCTAGAACACAATCGTGAGTATTAGTATAAATACGTGATAAAAAAAACCACGCAACGCGCGAACATTGTTTATATGACATCTGAAATTTTGGAAGACCTAAGTCTACACGAACGCCTCTAGCGGCGATTTCATGAACGATAAGCCCCATTGTAGCCCTTGTTCTCCCAGGGGGCCTAGTTTCATCTGCTGTTCTTTTATATTTCTGGTTTTCCATTATAATCGAATTGACAAAGCCGAGAGGTAACTCTATTGAGCCGGGCTAGCTTCTCTTCTAGTTGACGTTATACTCACGTGAAATACGCATGTTGGAATATATTCTTGTCGTGTAAGAACTGCATGTTGTCGTCCCATATCCACTTGAGTAGGTCGGGAGGTAGCTTGATGCAGGGTGACGCGTCGCTGCTGCGTCGTTCCACTGATGAGCTTGGACTAGCACCTTCCGCTGTTGATGGCTGTAATACAAGGGAATAGGATGTTGTTTATCTAATTGCTTTAGTTCTTCAAGTTGTCTAAAAGAAATCATCTTTAATTGCTGCCAGTTAAGATGACAATTGCGGTCATTGCCCTTTCCCTAATATCTCGTCTTACGAACCAAAACAAATGAACCATGTATCGTTTTTCATTAGAAAAAAGGTTCAAGATCACGATAGATTAGGCTTATTTTTGGTTTTCAAAGTTGAGAACTTTAATAAATGCAGGTGGGTCAATGACCGCTATTGTCATCTTAACTGGCACCAACTACTTATAGTGTGATTTGAAGCTTCTAATTTCGATGAAGACTCTTCTCTGACTATTCGTTGCTCAATCTGTCCAATTGATTGATCAACGAATGGTCACCATAAAAGAGTGCATGTTGACTTAAAGATTCTTATCTTTTAGTCCAACATTTTAAGACATATCTACAGTACTTTGGTTCCTTGCAGGTACGCTGTGGCACTGGCAGTCATTTCAAATTTTATTTTATTTATTGGCAGTAACTCCATTCAAACTAAAAGCTATCTACCTGTGGGTCCTCCGGTTGCCCACACTCGGATCCGCGCTGACTGCGCGGCGGACTCCACTCGTAGAACAACATGTACGCGCTGTTCGTCTTCTCGAACGAAAAGTCCATGAATTTGTCGGTCACTGAGTCGTATGTTTTGCTCTGGAAGAGTAACGAAAATACATAATTTGTATTAGAATTACTTTACTACAAGATAAACTCCTAAAACGTTTGCTGGTGCTAACGTTGAATACAAATCATTTTTGTAAGCCTTGCGCTAAACATAGCTTATGATATCATCATCATCATCATCAGCCTATTAATATTCCCACTGCTGGGACACAGGCCTCCTCTCTATGAGAGGGAATGGGCTATAATCCACCACGCGGGCCCAGTGCGGATTGGTAGATGTCACATGTCTTCGAATTTTTTGGTTCTAGGACATGCCGGTTTCCTCACGATGTTTTCCTTCACCGTTTTGAGAGCTTATGATATACAAATGCCTAAATAGGTGACCCACATGTATTTTAGCTTGTGTGATCAGTTTGAGCATATATTTTCCACTTTGCTATCGCTTGCAGTCTTTGTTTATAGCTATCGCTATCGTCGTTCATTTTCTCTTGCGAGAGTGAATGAATATGATAATGAATAACTGCATACTAACCGTCATCTCCCCACTGAAGCACTCGGCCGCGGGTTGCGGAGGATCGAACGTTTTGACTTCAGTGTCATTGAACAGCACCAATCGGTCGTGATGTTCGTGTTCACTCGCGAATGAACTATAACTGCATACTAACCGTCATCTCCCCACCGAAGCACTCGGCCGCGAGTTGAGCAGGATCGAACGTTTTGACTTCAGCGTCATTGAACAGCACCAATCGGTCGTTATGTTCATGTTCACTCGCGAATGAACTATAACTGCATACTAACCGTCATCTCCCCACCGAAGCACTCGGCCGCAAGGTGCGCGGAATCGAACGTTAATAACTTCAATGTCATTGAACAGCACAAATCGGTCGTGATGTTCAAGTTCACTCGCGAATGAACTATAACTGCATACTAACCGTCATCTCCCCACCGAAGCACTCGGCCGCGAGTTGCGCAGGATCGAACGTTTTGACTTCAGCGTCATTGAACAGCAGCCATCGGTCGTGATGTTCATGTTGTCGGTCGCGAATGAACGAGTAGTAGTGACCGCCGTCAGCGGTGCCCGTGTGGACTGTCACGCCTATTAGCTCGTACCTATTCCAGGAAGAAAGATAATAGTACATTTTTATACAAGTGGAGAAAGTTTGTATTGCATTCGAGGCGGAATTAAGCCAAGAAAGGAGCCAAGAACTGCAATAACAAATGTCCACGTGTATCATACGACATTTTTCAATAGACTTTTTAAGAAATAAAATAAAAGAACAAAAAATATATAAAGTAAAATAAATAAATAAAGTAAAAATAAAAGGACATACTCATAATGTTCCTCAAATTCTGAGTTATCTTCAACCTCTGCTGCAGTCGGACTAGCTCCGCCATCTTTCTTTTCGGCTAACAATTTATTCTTCTCTTCTGAAAAAGAAAATATTTTTTGTCTACTTCTATTTTCATTACAAAATCAAATATCTCACTAACAGGAGATAAGGCTAGGCAGATCATCATGATCTGCCTAGCCTTTTCCCAACTATATTGGGGTCAGTTAGACTGGATGCAGCTGAGTACCAGTATTTTAAATGGAGCGACTGCCTATCTGACCTTCACAAGCCACTGGATATCGTACTGGGTAATACGATACCCCTTGGTAAGACTGGTTGTCAGACTTTTTGGGCCACTAACTACCTGTAACGTAACAGGGCCAGGGGCCTTACTCTCGGTCTCTCTCGCGCACGTCAGCAGATGAGTGAGAGAGACGGATAGATCCGAATATACGGACGAAGCGTAAGGGAGTAGGGCCTCAGGTCAGTAATATCTATTATAAATATTGGTTCTACTGAAGCAGTCCTGGTACACAAAAGTTAAAAACACAGTGAATTTCAACCGTAAATAGTTGTGTGTAGAGTTTAAAACAGTAATGTCTAGTGGTACCTACCAAGAGTGTTCCAGAGTTTGTTAGTTGTCACATTCTAATTATAATGGGTGTAAGAATACCCGTTCTCCCCATTATTGCGATATTTTTTTGGTTCCAGCTAGACCATACCTGTGAACTTTTTTGACGGAGATTTAGTTTTTTTTTTTAATACAAGTTTTTATGTTATGATTTTACTTTGAATACCTCCCGTACTATTCAATGCATTCATCAGCATTGTTTTGATCGCGTTACATTGAGTTCAACCACAAAACATGATTTCATGATTCATCCAGGATTGAATAGTACGGGGGTCGTGGAGGTGTTTAAAGTAAAAATCTTACATTAGAAACTTGTATTAAAAAAAATATATTTGTCAAAATGTTGGAACTTTGACCTTCAATATCTCCGTAACTGGAAGGTTCCCAGGTATGGTGTAGAACAAAAAAATGATCACAATGACGAGGAGAATAAGGAACCCTTCGGCTTCGTTAAGAGGTGTTTTACACCCTCTAAATTCACAATACCTTGATACTGTGCGGGCATGAGATGTTTCTCCACATATCCGGACATGTCGAGCCTCATAGGAAACGAGAAGTGTGTGTTGACTTTTTCTTTGAGCATTGTCAACATGTTGAAAGTGTACCGCATCGTGTTGAAGCAGAGAATGCGCGGGAGTTTCTTGAAGCACGCCCTGGAAATACAAGGATATATCACGATTGTTTTTTCACAGATAAACGATCTTTTCCAACGGTGTTTTATTCTTATTCTTTATTGCACACAAAAAAAAACAAATATACATTAAAAATTGCAATTATATAGCTTATGTACAAAGGCGAGCTTAACCCAGAATTGGGTTTTTTTTACAGCAAACCTAATTTTGATAGCAGAAGAGGATTTAGTCGATGCAAGCAGTACTTTGTATTTGTTTTGTTTTCAAGTCTATTTAATTTAATGAGGGATTTTCTTTTTAGCTCTTCCCTAGTCGCTGGATAGATGGCGCTAGGAGTAAGTATGATAATCAGTGATAGGAATAGGTAGTGCTTATTAGCCTAAACTTCGAAGAAGAACAGAGAAAAGAATCGGAGACTTCCTTAGACTATATTTTATTATGCGACCACGGCGTGTTTTTTTTTTGTAAATTCTAAGAGTGCGTACCTAAGAGAGCGTATCATAGTTTTATGATGAAGAAGTCGTTTCCAAAATGTTCTTAAAAAGAAAACTTTCAGAAATTTTGATGGTTGTAACGACTGTGTTATGTTATGTCTAGTCGCAAACTTTAGGTAAACATAGACCAATTACTTATTCCAAATAACATTAATTTTTGATGTACTTACGTGATGTCCCGGAAAAAAATATAGTCTAAGGAAGTCTCCGATTCTTGTCTCTGTTCTTCGAAGTTTAGGCTAATAAGCACTACCTATTCCTATCACTGATGATAATGCAAGGAACGGAACCTAAAAAAACTGATTTTAACAAAGCGCGAGAAATGTAGGTTATATTCGGAAGGTTAAGCAAAAATGAAAGAGTCAGTCAACGAGAGTATGTGACGTGACACAATGTTTTTATTTTAAACGTTTTGGCTTTGGCACCAACTATCATAGTAAGTTCAACACCATCTATAGAGTTCTTGGAAACTAAGTTTTTTTTTTAAAACCTCAAAAGGAAAACCTCTCATTCTAGTTGATTGAGTCTGATTTTATTTTATTTTATTGCAATGATGTTTTTATCTTTTATGAATTTTTATTTGGCAATGGGTGCTGTATACCTGAAAATAAATGAATTTATTTATTTATTTAATACAAGCCCAAAACGCTCGGCTAGCATTACCCAATGTCGTATGAACCGACGATAGTACATAAGAAAACTGTACCTTTGTGCTCTTTTATCTGATTGTAGGCAATGGCTTGATGAAATGAATGTTTTGTTTTTATTGGAGTAAGCTCGGCTTTTGAGCTTGTATGAAAGTAGTTCTTACAAAAAAAGAGAAGGTGTCAGTTACCGTTTCTCGGCGCGCACTTTGTTCGAGCACTGCGAGCAGGTGTAGCAGTTGTCTCCCTCTAGCGTGTCCTTCACGGTGACTTCGTCTAGACTTTGATGCAAGTTCCGCATATCCGCTACTTGACAACGGACTGTGTAGAACTCTTCTAGTGTTCGGGATACGTGTGGGCAGTCCTGGGGCACAAAAGTAACGTAGTTAATAAGCGATGCGTATTCGTATCTCGTTATTTACAGTCACTGCAGCCGACTTACAGCCAGTAGGCATCAATGTGAAGCGCCGGGACTTGGAGGATGCGACCGCAAAATACATTTTGTTTTTTGCTAACTACCACAAATTTGTTCTTTCCTACTGACGAAACTGCCTGCAGTCACTACTGTAGGATATTAAAAAGCTGGTATGTATTACGAAAGAGACTCAAATTCTAAGACGACAAAACACACACTTTACAAAACTGTATACTAGAGTCAATGACATAAGACTCAAATTAACTCCGCTCTATTAGCAGATTAAAACTCAATTATACCACCACAAGATAACTCACCAGCGACACCACATTATTACTCAGCACTCCACAGAACAGCGTCTTCACGAGTTTCTTCAACTCAGGAGTCATCTCCTCAAGCTTAGAGACCAGGTCTATGAAGAACTCCGCCATGTCCTTCTGTTCCCCGGTGTTGAGGGGCTGGTGGTCCATCTGGTAGACCTTGCAGAAGCTGCGGGGATTGTAGGCTTTGCGCTCACTTTCCTGGTGGAAGAATAATGGGGAGACATTTAGATTTAGAACTTGAAAGTAGTGTAAAAAATAACGAATAGGGAACATGCATGAAATACAAAACTCTTTTTATTTATGAAAAAATGGCTTGTATTGGCGCATAAAAACATTGTGCACACACTTTACACACACACATTGGGTACACTTGTTTAAGTTTCTAATACCTCAGTTATTTTACAATTTATTGTTTTATGTAGCATGTATTTGGTGAAACGGAACGTACTCGCAAAACGCATCGTCCTCGATAACGCCAATATTGACGTCAAAGTTCATTGTGTCAAAAAATACTTTTATTTGAAAAGTTCTTAAAGTTTCACTAAAATTTTATTATAATATTGTTATTGCAATTTTTACTTGAATAAAGCACATACAATTAGTAAAATTATTTTATTAAGGACAAAAAAATTAGGATGTAAACAAGGCAGATTGTGGGTAGTGACGTCATATCATGGCCGCGACAGCTACGGACGTTTGAACTGTCGTAGAAAATTGTAGGAGTTTAATATTATTTTTCGTACCACTTGCTCAAAAAAGTGACATTCTATGCCACAAAAAGCGAACCATAACAATAGTCATTTTTAATCTGTTAAAAACAGGGAAAGAAAATTGTACTGAATTTCATTCATCCTCTAGGGGAGAATGTGATTTAAATTTGGAATACATACCGAAATTTATACTGAACTACATCTGTGTTACACCATTGAGTTTGTATATAAAGCATTATACATCTTTTTGAAAAAGGAATACGCATTTGTTAGGATTATTGAATAAAATTACGAAAACAGACGAGGCCGTATGAGCTTGATACCTTTGCTTTTCCGACAAAAAAATATTAGTCTTGGAATTTGCCGCGTTTTTGTTTTCTTCAAATACATAAACGTTAAGTTTATTTTAATTTATTTTTATAAATAAGTTAATGTTCTAAAAATACGTTACGATGTTAAATCAAAGCGACAGTGATAGTGAATTGTCGGATTCCATCAGTGCAAATGCTGCCGCAATTATAAATAATTTGCTTCCAACAAAATCCAAGGAAAATTATTTATTTTTAATAAACGCTTATCTCATATTATTATAATAATAATAATAATATAATAATAAAACGTTTATTTCGGAAACTTGCTCCATATTTTGTTAGTGATACAACTTACTTAACTATGTTAGTACTTACTTATAATTAAAAACAAACAAAATAAAACCTACAATACAATACAATTTAATTCATGTATTTTCCTGCAGTATCAGACCCGTAGCTGTGCATACGGGTCCAATACTCCAGGAAAACGCCGTCCAGCCTATCCCCGATCACCTTCAGTATGCCGTTGGCGCTCCCACGAATCCTGCGTAACAATGATGCCGTTCTTTTCCTCATGATTGCTGAAAAACTATCTGTAGTAGATTCAGCAAACATGGCTGACGCGCTACAGAATCGCGGTAACCCCAACAGCACCCGGAAGGCGTTGTTGTACTGGACCCGAAGAGCGCTGTAGGCCCTCTGCGTATGCTTGACCCACAGGCTGCATGTGTAAAAAGACTGACAATAAGCTCTGAAAAGGGTGATCTTGACCGGTCTCGTACATCTTGCAAACCTACGGGCCAACATATTGCATCGGACCGACAACGCTCTCCGTTCCCGTTCTATGTCCTGGTCATCATTTAGATTCTCGACTAGTTTGTGTCCAAGGTATTTAGAACAAGGCACTCTGTTTAGAGCAACACCATATAAGTACACTGGCGGCACTGCCCTGTGACCCTTTGCAGCAGCCCCAAACACCATGAACACACTCTTCTTCACGTTATACAGGAGGCCGTGAGTCAAGGCGTATCTCTCACAAACCTCAAGCAATCGTCTGAGCGCCTCAATCGAGGGACTCAGCAGCACCATGTCGTCCGCGTAAGATATACTATTTATGATTTTACCATCTACCGAACATCCAACCCCTGTGCTGCTGAGTTCCCCGATCAACTGATCGACATACAAGCTGAATAGCGCTGGGGAGGTCAGACCACCCTGCCTTACACCACATTCCAGACCATACGTCTCAGACAAAACACCCGACCATCTGACCTGGTTAATCTGGTGATTATACCAATACCTGAGAAGCTCAACTATCTCCTCTGGTATTTCCCGTTCACGCAACTTTGTCCATAGGACGTTATAATTAACCAGGTCAAATGCCTTCGAAAGGTCTAAAAATACAGCATACACAGGTGTGTTCCTGCAGGTGTAGTAACTGACCGTGTGCTTGAGCGCCAAAATAGCTGTTTCTGTAGACAGCCCAGCTCTAAAACCGAACTGTGCGTCATGTAAATTGAGCTGTCCAGACATCCTACGCCCGAGCACACTGTCAAGCACCTTTGCAGTTATAGTAGCCAATGATATTGGTCGATAGTTCTCCTTGTCCGAGACGTCGCTTGTCTTATTTTTCACTATAGGTACAACAATCGTCCTCATCGACTCAGCAGGCAGGTATGAGTGCCTAATACAAAAGTTATATAACATAGATAAGACCCTAGGAAGATGCGGACCGGCATGTTGGAAATGTTCTATACTAAGGTTATCATGACCAGGAGACTTACCCCTAGTCATGGTTTTTATAACCTTCCTTATCTCCTTTGACGAGATGTAAATCGGGCTAGACGACCCAAGTCTCTCCCCACCGCACCCCTCCTGCCCATTGACTTGCAACCGTGGTGTCACAGAGAAATGCACTCTAAACATGTCCGCTATCCCCACTGGTTCAGACACGCCATTAACGCTCAAAGGTACAGCAGGTCTGGTGTTTAACTTCTGAGTTGACTTCCAAAATTTATTGAACTGCTTTTTCTTATGTTCTGAAGCTATAATATCCAACTTAATTTGTTCTTCGTTGTCCTGGCAGTATTTAAGTTTTTGTTTAAAGACTTTTCTTGTTTCTCGCATATCTATAAACAACTGACCAGATTGAGGTCTCCCGTGCCAAACCCAGTTTTTAAAAGCCACCCTAGCGCACCCATGAGCGTCCCTAACGTGTCTATTCCACCCTATCACAGTACGTTTATTACTACTTTTTCTCACATAACCAGCACTGCCCTCAGCCGCCTCTCGCAGTGACGTCACAATATTTTTGTACAGATTATCAATTATTACAGTGTGCTCTTTATTTAAGCAGAAGTTATCACAGCAGTTGCTTAACTCTGCTGGGAAATCGACAAGACTAAGCTTTAGCATACATAGTTGGTAATAGCAATTTATTTGGTCAGTACATCTTTCCCCCCACCTCACTTTATCTACTACCTTGCCCTCAAGATTTGCTGAGGCATCCGTTCGCCTCACCATCCCCAGGTTGACCTGAATGCAGAGTGGAAAGTGGTCTGACCAGTAGGCGTTATGGTACACTTCCACCTTCTCCACTGATTTCCACGCTGCTTCAGAAACCAAGCAATGGTCAAGCCAACGTCTACTGCCACAGGCATCACTCACAAAGGTAAAAGTGTCCGAGTCTATACCTAGGTTCTTATAGTCAGCACAACACCAACTTTGCTCATCACAAAAAGATAACATTTCCTGGTTAAACAATTCCCCAGGGTGCGCATTAAAATCCCCTAATATATAGACAGACTCAACATTCTCACTCGCAACAATAGCAGCTATTTCACTAAGACATTCACAAAACTCGCTTAAATTATCTACAGAGTTAGTCGGCATGTAAACACTAAACAATAACAAGTCACGGCCGTCGCACGTCGTCGCTTTAATTGCCACAATACGATCGCTAGCACACGGTAAAATAGTTACACACGTAAACAACGATTTCCTCCATAAAAGAGCCACACCTCCATATGGTCTTCCCCTTAATATCCCCAGCGACGTATCCACAGCGGATTTACCAACATAACTGAACTCTAAATCTAAGTGACCTAGAATTGATATTTCATGTGGCAACAACCAGGTCTCTTGCAGCGCAATAATATCTACATATTTACACAAGTTTTTTATACACTCGACCGACCTCTTTAAAGATTTACAGTTAAAACTTATCATCTTAGTAACTAAATTAACTTTAACATCTACTATCGCCTTATCCATTAGTTTAATTTATTTTTATCTGTTCAGTCACTCGATTTCACTTCACTATGCCGCGGTTCGGTCGTACTGTTATAATACACAAACCTACGGAACGACACTCCAGCCGACCACAGGTCCTCATTCATAAAAACATTCAATTTTTGTTTTGGTATTGAAAACTTGTATGCAGCGTATCCCTTGTTCCTCTTCATATCTTTCTTGCTCAAGGACACATCTACATCAGTTTTCGATTTTATGTATGACACTATATCGTCCATGCTTGTATCCCTGTTCACATTATAGATATAAAAAGGCACACTTACATCCGCTGCTCTAAACGTTGACTGAGGTCCTACCTCCGCCTTCCCCTTCATTCCAATAAAACGGTTTTGCAACCTTTTTCGCTGAACTTTAACCCATCCTTCATTAGGTGATTTATTTTTCCAGTCACCGTGTTGCAAACCTTCCCGCAGAACATCTGACATAAGTCTACAATCTTGTCTTGTCGGTGTCGATGACCTCTGCGTTGTTACACGCCCAGCTGTGTCCGTGCTCGAAACCACGGTGGGCCTCTTAGTCCCATCCACGCGTTCGGCGCTGCCCCGCTCCTCGCAACTGGTTTTTTCCACAGTGCGCGTATTGTCCTCCACCGATGCGACGATACCGCCCGTGATGCCGCTGTTTACAATTGTATCGTCAACGTCATACACCTGATTCAAACCACTCTCGCACCTGCTTTTCATTGTGGTTGATAATCCTTCTGTCGCATACTGCGTAATCAAGCCAACTGGACCACTGTCATATTCAAAATTATTTTCTAATAGGCCTGCACCTCTTTTCCGATTTACATTCATACTTCTATAACTGGGCTCAATAGCCGCTTTCATGTCAGTGATAACATCCATTGTAACATATTTTTCCTTGATTACCGCCACATCTTCTTGCAGTTTTATGATATCCCTCAGTATTCTAGTGGCGTCCAAGTGATCAAAAGTCACGGGTGGGAGTTTATGAAGATGTCTTGCTACGAAAATCGGCAGCAGCTCCGGATCAATCTCCTTTATTAGTGTGATGATGTCCTCAATGTCACGCTGACTCTTTCCTTCTTTCCTCCGTTTTATTTTTCGACGAGACGTCTCCACCGACTCAAACAACAGCTTTTTTGCCAGTGTTATCTCTTCTTCAGAAAAAGCAGTGACACATAACCGTGTCATACTCTCTTCATCCATAATTCCCGCCTTATTTTGAACAAAGGCAAGCACCTCGTTTATCACAATATTGCAATTATTACATTTAATCGCGTTTGACATTGTCGCCTCGGCAAGGTCAATGACCGCTCGGTTAAAATCCTTTCACCGCGCACGCAACGCGCGCTCGCACACGTAGCTACAGTACGAATAGTACAGTATTTTCCTCGGTGATAAAGCTGTCTTAGTCTTGGGTGAACTTAAAGCCCTCGCTACACTCAGGACTCGTCTTAAATCCCTCGCTTCGCTCGTGATTTAAGTTTTTAACACCCTCGCTACGCTCGGGAGTAAACCTCTAGTCCTTCGTTACGCTCGCGATTTAAATCGTCACCCGCAACAGAAGAGACTGCTTTATCCCCTTGATTAATAATCTACTATTTAAGCGACAAACAGTAGTTGAACTTAACTTTGAATACATTTCTTGGGTTGATAGTACTGTATTTTATTGATATAAGTGAAGAAAAAATTACGTGCATATTCCCTATTCGGCTACAGACCTCGTTTTGATCAAAGTAGATATGGAGGGTTCAGTTTTGAGTTGGATGAATATGGAAGGATCTGTAACGTGCGTATCAGGACAGGAGAATGATTTATCCTGTGTTACAATGTTTATTTGGCTTTTTCTCGTCGCTATTAAAAAAATCTTCACAATTAATAAGTAATTTTCCAAATTAACAAGATTTGTTATTGGCGACGAGAAAAAGCCAAATAAACGTTGTGTAAATAGATATATGATAACGGTACCTATTGAACACGTTAAGATAAAGATGGAATTTGACACTAAAGCTACACTAACTTCAATGTCATTACAAGACTATCAAAAACTGAACATTGGAAAAAGATTTTTTGAGACAAACTTAAAACTCAGAACTTATACTGGAGAAGTAATCATGTTGGTTTAGGGTGGGAAATAGGATTCCACGGAAAATTATCACATATTTTTCAGATGATTCTCCAGATCATCATCTACCTAGCCTTTTCCCAACTACGTTGGGGTCGGCTTCCAGTCTAACCGGATGCAGCTGAATACCAGTATTTTACATGACGCGACTGCCTATCTGACCTCCACAACCCAGTACTGGGTAATACGATACCCCTTCGTAAGACTGGTTGACACACTTTTTGGGCCACTGACAACCTGTAACGACTGTCAAAGATCTACAAATAACAGCCGGGACCAACGGCTTAACGTGCTTTCCGAGGCACGGAGGAAACTCGGTATGTAAGGGTGGTCACCCATCCACAGACCAACCTAGGCAAGCACGGCTTAACCTAACGATCGACCCGAGCGGCTGTTATTATCTAGCCACGAGCTCCTCCTCAGATGATTCTCCAGATATGATATTTTCCAGTCATCATGGTCACTTGTCATTGAGTTCTATAATAGGTTCTACTACATCAGCCCATAACGTCCACTGCTGGACATAAGCCTCTCCCATGATGGGAGTAATTTGCCGTAATCTCCACGCTTGGCAGGCGGATTGGAGATCGCAGTAATGAAAGACTAACAGAAAACGCTGCTGCCCATTCTCAGGTCTACGGAGGCGCAAGGTTTTCTGCCTCAGACATTAGTCGCCATATACGACACCCGTGAGTGTAATGGGTTGGTTCTATTCTACTCTGCCGGATACCATACGGCGGTTTCCACCATCAACAAATTGCAAATCTATTTAGTCCGTCAGTTAGAGTATTGGAAAATAATGGATATGTATGTATGTTTTTGTAAATCAATGAATATTGACAAAGATAATACGCATTGAAACTCGGGAGTCTTCGGGAGCCAAATCCCTCCCATCATGGGAGAGGGTTATGTCCAGCAGTGGACGTTATGGGCTGTTGTTGTTGTTGATGGTGGAAACTAGCCTGTTGACGATGACTTCTCACCTATTTGGAGTATGAAACTTACCATAAGATAAGCAAACATCCTCTGCATCTCATGCAGCGTGGCGGAGTGCCTGCTGGCGGCCGGGTCGGCTTGCAGCAGCGCGGCCCGCGCCTGTGGCATCATGTACAGGTGCTGCATGCACGACGCCATGTAGCACGTGGCGCCCAGGTTGGTCAGCCCCACGTACCCGCACTCGTTACGAGACTCCTCGGCCGGCCAGTAGTCCCACGGGTACGAGGTCTGGGGGCCTGGCTCGAAACGGTAGCCTTTGGAAAGGAGAATATCAGTTGTAGTGTTTATTTTGTTACTTTCATATAAAGAAGAATCAACTTTATACCAGTGTTAACTATGGTCCTAACTCACCAGGCTTGTGATGTTCCATGAGCTTGTTGTGCAGCACCGTGTAGTTGTCAGGCGCGCCCCGCACCAGCTCCACCAGCAAGTCGTACGCCGCCGCGCGCGACTTCTGCGACTTGCACTTCGGCAGGTTGCGGTTCTCCGGGTTCGGCACGTCGAACAGGAACCCGAATACCTGTGGGAATAAATACAATTTACAATGTAAAAATTTACATGATTTTTGGCACAATTTTCTATTCCGACATTACCGTTAACTCTAAAAGTCGGAGAAGTCGACTTTTTTGGTTGAAGCTCACGAACTCGAGTGAATGGTTAACGCAAGTTTTTGATATTGTATAAATTGAGAGATAATCTTTGGGCATTGATTATAATGACTTCTATAAATGATCCTGAAAAATGCACACATAGCTGCATAGTTCTGCTCTAGAACTTCTAAATATGATACATCTGACTGACAGTTACAAATGAACCAACGAGGTAAGTGCAAAAAACTGCTAAAATATTCGACCTCTATAGTTGCTGCCAGTTAAGATGTCAATAGCGGGCATTGCCCTTTTTCCTAATATGCCTAATAACCCAAAATAATGAACCATGTACCGTTTTTCATTAGAAAAAATGTTATATATATTGTATGTTATAGCATATATTCCTATATGTTATAGCTATATATATTTTCTAGTCTTTTTAGGGTTCCGTACCCAAAGGGTAAAAACGGAACCCTATTACTAAGACTTCGCTGTCTGTCCGTCTGTCCGTCGGTCCGTCTGTCCGTCTGTCTGTCACCAGGCTGTATCTCATGAACCGTGACAGCTAGACAGTTGAAATGTTCACAGATGATGTATTTCTGTTGCCGCTATAACAACAAATACTAAAAACAGAATAAAATTAATATTTAAGGGGGGCTCCCATACAACAAACGTGATTTTTTTACCGTTTTGTCTAATGTATAGATAATGGTACGGAACCCTTCGTGCGCGAGTCCGACTCGCACTTGGCCGGTTTTTTTCTGTTTTGCACCTACTGTGTATTATCTCTGCATCACCCTAAGGTAGACTGGTAGAAAATGCCCAAGGCATTAAGTCCGCCTTTGTAGTTTTTTTTACTTGTGCATAAAGTTTTTATAAATAAATAAATAAGATCACGATAGATGACGATTCAAGACTTGAACTGGCTCATTTTTGGTTTTTGAACTTAAAAACTTTAATAAATGTAGGTGAGTCAATGACCGCTATTGACATTTTTACTGGCAGCAACTATAATAATAAACTCACCATTTCCAAAGTCCTAGTCCCCTGATCCGACATCTTGAACCGCAGCGGGTGTTTGAGTAGATGTGTGAGCAAGCTCAGCTGACCGTAGAGCCCGTCGTCCGGAGAACAAGGCTCTGTTCTTCGCTCTATGATTTCTCGTTTCTCTAATGAGGTGTGAATTTGTTCGCAGAGTTCGTTCAGGTCGGGGGCGCCGCTGTCTTCTGATGTTGCTCCTTCTGAAGAGATGTAAAAAGGTTAGTTTTGTATCTTAATCTAAAGAAACGCTGATGAAATGTGTAGAATTTGTTCCAAAAAAAAACCTGCATATCTTTTGAGTACATGAAAAGACTAAAGGATATGCAAAACCATCAATCCGTAGAGTTCAGATGACCACATCTATACTAATATGGTAAAATTTATTCGTAAGTTTATATGGGATTATCAATATGGGTTACCTTTGAAAAAGTCTTCAGGCAGTCCGTCTATGAGCCTACAAACGAGCCAGAAGTAATCTCTACACGCTGGTCCATAAGGCTCCTTGCCTTCCTCTGTGTGATGGTGGACAACCTATAGGATGAATATTATAAGTTGAATCTATGTGTTTTTGAGTTCGTGGTGAAGTCTAAGCGAAAAGGGTTTTTAAAAACTAAATCTAAACGGAATAAATACTGAACCATTGTTTACCTGCTAAAAAAGCAAAGCAAAAGGGATTTGAACGTCAAAGAGTAGATACGTAGGCTAGATGACAAGAAAAATCTAATTAGTCCGTCAGATAGATTTCCAACAAATATTGGACACATTTTTTCTTTTTTTTACGTGAAGACGATGATACAGTGCGTCGAAAACTCGTATGACGTCACATTTGAGTTGGTACATTTTTTACTCAAATATGACGTCACAAGGCCCTACTCATGATCTTTGACACGTTTTATCTTCGTCAATTTTTATTAATTTGATAAAACAAAAAAACACGTATCCAATATTTTTCGATAATCTAACTGACGGACTAAACAGGATCATATTTTTTAGTCAGTCATCATCCCTTTTAATGCATAATGAGTTTAGTTTCCCTGTAACTCTAGAAAAACAGATATAGTAACTGAGGGAGTGTACTAACGTCGTGGTGATGATGGTGATGGTGGTGGTGATGTGGTCGCATGTCTGCGGCCCGGGGCAAGTGTTCCAACAGGAGCTGTAAGAGCGGCGCTAGTACCGCTACTTCGCCGCCTGCGCATAGCCGGTAGAGGGCGCTGCCGGCTTCGCGACGAACCTACACAGGGAGGAAGGTTTTCTAGAAAACTGTTTGACTGCGAAAGAATTAGAAACACAGGATAAGCAGAACTGTTTAGGTTCGTGGGTATAATAGGTGAACGGAGTAGAAGCAAATGGCATAGGTACTTAGTTTATTTTTAAAATCGAAATTCCAGATTTGAAATTCGATATTTTTTTTTTCAAAGTTCCCTTTCTTTGTTCTAATATGAAATGTTTACTTGAAATTTGTAGCGTTTTTTGATGATAGATCAATTTTTTTATAAGCTGTGGAAAAAAGAAAAAAAAACTAGGTAGGCGTCATCCAGCAGCAGCCTGGGCGCGGCCCGACGCAGCGACCAGGCCAGCGCCACCGCGTCCCCGCCGCCGCGCGCCCACCACACGCACATGCGCATGGCGTGCTGCACCACCTGGGGGGACCTCACTTACCGCTGGGTCAGCGTCATCCAGCAGCAGCCTGGGCGCGGCCCGACGCAGCGACCAGGCCAGCGCCACCGCGTCCCCGCCGCCGCGCGCCCACCACACGCACATGCGCATGGCGTGCTGCACCACCTGGGGGGACCTCACTTACCGCTGGGTCAGCGTCATCCAGCAGCAGCCTGGGCGCGGCCCGACGCAGCGACCAGGCCAGCGCCACCGCGTCCCCGCCGCCGCGCGCCCACCACACGCACATGCGCATGGCGTGCTGCACCACCTGGGGGGACCTCACTTACCGCTGGGTCAGCGTCATCCAGCAGCAGCCTGGGCGCGGCCCGACGCAGCGACCAGGCCAGCGCCACCGCGTCCCCGCCGCCGCGCGCCCACCACACGCACATGCGCATGGCGTGCTGCACCACCTGGGGGGACCTCACTTACCGCTGGGTCAGCGTCATCCAGCAGCAGCCTGGGCGCGGCCCGACGCAGCGACCAGGCCAGCGCCACCGCGTCCCCGCCGCCGCGCGCCCACCACACGCACATGCGCATGGCGTGCTGCACCACCTGGGGGGACCTCACTTACCGCTGGGTCAGCGTCATCCAGCAGCAGCCTGGGCGCGGCCCGACGCAGCGACCAGGCCAGCGCCACCGCGTCCCCGCCGCCGCGCGCCCACCACACGCACATGCGCATGGCGTGCTGCACCACCTGGGGGGACATCTCTGTTATACAGGACCACTAGGACACTGACATAAGGGTCAATTCACACCGAGACGCGACGCTGAGCGCACATTTTAATAGAGCGACTCAAAATATTACCTACTTTATTTATTACACGAAAAGGTACACATTTCATTGCGACGCGTCGCGCGGCGCCGCGCGGCTCAGCGCGAAATCACTTCCAGTACCGTCACGTAGCGTCTCGGCGTGAACTGACGCTAAGGTTTTCGTCATCGTATTTGAAATACGCGTGGACTGTAATAGCATCGTACAGTTCCCGGCACGTAAGTTGGCAAGGTTTTGGCGTAGTGGGGGCAAGTTCGCACATCGTGCACTTAGTGGAACAAAAAACTGGTCACTTTTATTGATTGTCATTATGCGGTTATTGCCATCATTTATTTTTAATCATGTAGTTAAACAAAGCAGAGGAATTCGTCACATTTAATAAGTGTTATAAATAAAATATAATATGCATTTTTTTAATTAAGAAAAAAAAAGTATCATTATTAAAAATTATAGGTTCTCGTCGTCACTATCTATACTAATATTATTGTTACGAGCTGGGTATGGGATAAATTAATTACTACCGATGAAACAACTGAATAACTTTAATAATCACAAAACACTTCAAACTCAATCACAAGTACACTACTGATCACTATTCGCTTAGATATCGCACTCACAAGTTCACTTTGATTCGTCCCGTACTGTAGCCAAAATGATACTGCCCGCTCCCACAAACACGTCGACTATTTATACGACGACCGAACGTTTGAGAAAGATCCATAAGTTCCCAGAATCTTCTAGGCAATTCATACTAGGTCATTGTCCTTCGAGAAACTTCCACAACTTTTGTATAAAGGAAAGAAATAGGTACTTTATGCCCTGTACGGTCGAAATTACAATGACAACTTCCTGATGTATTTTATAGGTAGTTTGCGAATTTGTACCTACATCATTCGATACATACCTACTACTACCTACCTACTTAGTTGTAGGTACCTACTATTAGAAGCTACTTGTATTGTAGGTATGGGTACGACGTAACACTGCCCCCTCCTTAGACATGCTCGTCCCGAGCATCATTAGGCCCGTAGTATCGCGCCAATCGGTCTACATGGACAATCTTAGGCGCACCTCGTGGTCCCTTCTGTATTCGGTAGGTGACATCGTTGATCCTAGTCACGACTCGGTATGGTCCATCCCAGTTTGCTTGTAATTTCGGAGACTTCCCTTTGCTCCGTACTGGGTTATGCAACCACACCAGTGAACTCTCGTCGAAACCCCTACTATTTGCCTTCCGGTCATAACGGGTCTTCATCTTCTCAGACATCTGTTGGCCGGATTGTCTAATATGCTCATAAACATCATTCAACTTGTTACGCAAGTCATTTGCGTAATCTGTTACACTGCGTGGAGCATCAGGGGGAGTTCCAGTGATTAAATCTGCAGGCAACCGTAATTCCCTTCCAAAGTTCGCGAAGGCGGGCGTCACAGTCGTACTTTCGTGGACTGCGCTGCGGTAAGACAGAAGAAACGGCTGTATGTGCTTGTCCCAATCCCTTTGTCTGCTTTCCACGACTTTTGCCAGATATCTTTCCAACGTTTGGTTGAATCGTTCCACCATTCCATCAGATTGTGGGTGGTAAGAGGTGGTTCTGGTTCTGTGGGTACCCATTAATCGACAAGTCTCCTGAAATACTTGCGATTCGAAATTCCTTCCTTGATCGCTGTGTATTTCTAAGGGTACTCCAAAACGACAGAAGACTTCCTGAACCAATTTATCTGCGACAGTTGTAGCTTCTTGATTAGGAATGGCGAAGACTTCTGGCCACTTTGTGAAGTAATCCATGACTACCAAGAAGTACTTGTTTCCGCTCTCACTTTCTGGAAATGGTCCCGCAACGTCTAGTGCTATCCGTTCCCAAGGGGCTCCAACGTTGTACACTTTTAATGCTCCTCTGCTGCGTGTTTGGGGTCCTTTCACGGCCGCACAACTGGTACATTTGCGACACCAGTCCTCCACATCATCTCGACAGTGGATCCAGTAAAAGCGTTCTCGATTTTTTAGTAAAGTCCTTTTTACCCCCATATGTCCTCCCGAACATCCATCATGGTACAGCCGTAAAACATCCGGTACCTTAGCTTTAGCGACAACCATTTGTAGATGACAGCTGTCCCCTCGAGCGTTTTCCCATTTACGGTACAAGACTCCATCATGGATCACCAAGCTGTTCCACTGCGCCCAATAACTCTTCGTGATGGAACTCATCGCAGCCACATCACTCCACTTGGGTTTAGGAGCACCAGCTTTGATCCACTCGAAGATCGGTTTGATGTCCGAGTCATTTTGCTGAGCCTGCTGTAGGGTTTCTTTCCATTCATCGCTGAGATCCATTCTAAGCATCCTCACGGGCACTACTTCCTTAGTCTCTTGCCGGGAACAGTGCTTACAGTCTTCAGGACAAGGTCTTCTCGACAGGGCGTCTGCGTTACCGTGAGTTCTTCCACTGCGATGTTCAGTTACGAAGTCAAACTCTTGCAATAGCTCAATCCATCTCGCCACTTGCCCTTCTGGATTCTTGAACTGTAATAGCCACTTCAATGCAGCATGGTCAGTTCTTAATTGGAATTTACGTCCCAACAAATATTTACTGAAGTGCTGCAATGTCTTTACTACGGCGAGTAGTTCCCGTCTTGTAACGCAGTAATTTCTTTCTGGTTTGGATAAAGACTTGCTGAAGTAAGCTATCACAACCTCTTGGTTTCCTTTCCGTTGAGACAGCACGCCCCCAATTCCAGTATTACTTGCATCTGTGTCAACTATGAAGTCATTTTCTGTGTCAGGATATCCCAAGATAGGCGTATTGCACAGACGTTTCTTTAATTCCTGAAATGCAACGTCGCAGTTCTCGTCCCAACAGAATTGCCGCTTTTCCTCAGTGAGTTTGTGCAGAGGTTTTGCAATGTCGGCAAAATTCTTGACAAACCTTCGATAGTAGGAGCACAAACCCAGAAATGCTCTGACCTGTGTCTTGTCTTTCGGAACTGGCCAATCCTTGACGGCGATTACTTTTTCTGGGTCTGTTTGAACACCTTCCCCCGAAACTATGTGTCCTAAGAAGTTCACTTGTTTTCTGAAAAACGAGCACTTTTTCGGACTTAACTTAAGATTTGCTGTTTGGATTTTCGACAGCACTTGGTTGAGGTTTTTAAGGTGATCTTCTAATGTACGGCCCACGATGATTATGTCGTCTAGATAGACAAGACATGCGTCTCCAATCAATCCGGCGAGTACTTGCTCCATCAGCCTTTCAAACGTTGCAGGAGCATTGCACAATCCGAATGGCATAACTTTAAACTGCCACAATCCCTTCCCTGTTGAGAATGCAGTTTTTTCCTTATCCTTGGGGTCTATTTCTACTTGCCAGTAGCCACTTTTCAGGTCAAGTGTGGTAAACCACTTCATACCAGTCAGCGTATCCAGTGTGTCATCGATCCTAGGCAGCGGATAGCTGTCCTTTTTCGTGACATCGTTCAGTCGTCGATAGTCCACACAGAAGCGCATACTGCCGTCCTTTTTCTTTACCAGGACCACAGGAGAACACCATGGACTCGATGAAGGCTCTATAACACCGTCCTTCATCATTCCCTCCATCATGGTTTCCACCTCTTTTTCACGTGCAACTGGCAGTCTTCTTGGTCGCTGACGGATTGGTAACTCGTTACCCGTATTAATCTTATGCTGAACTAGTCCAGTTCTCCCTATGTCAGCATCATTTGAAGAGAAAATGTCGGCGTACTGAAGTAACATCTTCTTAGCCTTGTCCATTTCTTCTTTAGATAAATCGCAGTTTTCCAAAAGTGTTGACACGTCAAACTTTGTACTACGAATTTTATTTCCGGTAGGCAGATTTTGCAATTGACGCATCCAAGCTACTTCCTCGCAAGTGCCGATTAAGGTGCCCTTCTTAATCACTTGCTCCTTGTCACTTGGATTCAGTATGCGCACTGCCGAGACGTTTTTGGCCTTGACCAGAGTACGTGCCATCTTCCATGGGAAGTCATTGTTCACCCTTTCTATCAGAACACTTCGATCTTTTTGTCCAGAATTCCGTGGTAAACTAATTGGCACAATCGTTTCCGATCTGCGAGGAAGAACAATCTCCTTCAAGCAGTACACTTTCCCTGATGGTGCACCTTCCATGAAGACTTCCTCTGAACCACATTTCAATACTCCTTGATCAACGTCGATCTCACAACGATATTTCCGCATAAAATCCAAGCCCAAGATGCAATCGTCCACTATGTCGGCCACGATGACATTGTGCTTGTAAAATCTGTCACCCAATTTTAACTCCACCTCCTTCTTGCCTCGGACGGTTATGTGCTGACCGGTAGCTGTTAGTAATCGTATACGGTCGTGGTTATCAAAGTAGTCCCCAAGAAACCGACTTGCTAGGTGAGAGTTAACGACCGTGTAAGAAGCTCCAGTATCCAACGTCAGTTTGCATGGTGTTCCGTTGACTTCGCCTCTGATGGTCAGGCTGTTCCCGTCATGTGCTTGCGAGATCAAGATTCTCGGGGCTCTTTCAATACCAGCCAGCACCCGCCCCCCAGTCCTGGCATTTACTCGTTTCCCTGCTGTGGCTGGGCAGTCACTTCAGCCACCCTTCCTTGCTGATCTTCTCGCCGGGTGTTGCGCTTTGGACAGCTTGACCGAAGGTGACCCCTTTCTCCACAAGTGTAGCACCTAGGACTGTACCCTTGCGGGCGCACGCGTACAGGTGATGCTACAACCTCCCTAACGCGGTGCGTTCGGTGGTCTTGCCTCACTGCCTCTACTTCTAAAGCATGGGCTAAGGCGTCCTTCAACGTTTCATGATGCCCGAGTCTCACGGCGGCTCTAACTTCTAAGTCACGTATTCCATCAACGAACGCTTGTACCAGATTCCCATCGATCAGTGCAGGGGCAGACTGGTATGCTTTCCGAACCAGCTTTTCAACTTCCAGGGCCCACTGCTGTAGGTTCTCGGCACTACGCTGGACACGATCCTTCAACTTAGCACGAAATACGTGCTCCAGGTGCGCGTCGCCGTATCTGGACTCTAACGCCTCCAGCAGCTGTTCGTAGGTCACATCCTTGCCAAGCGCTTCAAGAATGTTGAGGGCCTGGTCTCGGAGGCCCAAAGTGAGCGCGGTCATGGCTTGAGATTTTGTCCATCCATTCGCCTTCATAACGGCCTCAAATTGAATTTTATACGCCGACCACGAAGATGTTCCATCGAATGGAGGCACCTTAAAGCCCCGCGCTGAAGGTGCAGGAACTACTGAAGCCACAGTCACATCTTCAGTCTTCAGTTCTCCCAAAGCCTTCTTCATCCCAGCGATCTGCACTTCGGCCTCTTGAGATGCGATTCTCGTGCTGGTGAACCTGATCCTTCATTACCTTCAGCTCTTTGCCGAAAGTTGAATGAAGATCCTTTATGAGGATCATCTGTTCTTCTTGACGACGAGCCTGCTCCTCCTTATCTCGTTGCAACTGCTCTTCCAACCGGCGAGCCTGCTCCTCTTGACGGCAAGCCTGCTCCTCCTTATCTCGTTGCAACTGCTCTTCCAGCCGGCGAGCCTGCTCCTCTTGACGGCGAGCCTGCTCCTCCTTTTCTTGTTGCAACTGCTCTTCCAACCGGCGAGCCTGCTCCTCTTGACGGCGAGCCTGCTCCTCCTTATCTCGTTGTAACTGCTCTTGTAACTGGCGAGCCTGATCCTCTTGACGGCGAGCCTGCTCCTCTTGACGGCGAGCCTGCTCCTGCAGCAGCGCCATTAAAGCTGACAAGTCTGGCGCTACTGATGCTGGAGAAACTCCAGATGGACCAGCGACTGGCACTGACGTAGGTTGAACACCACCCGGTGTCTGTGTCGGAGAATCTCCAAACCGCCTTTGGTCCATGTCCTGCTGTCGCTGACTCCTGGTACGGATACCTTCCGTGTTGTCCTTAGGTAGAACTGGCATAATTTATCCCTCACTTCTGACACCAAATTGTTACGAGCTGGGTATGGGATAAATTAATTACTACCGATGAAACAACTGAATAACTTTAATAATCACAAAACACTTCAAACTCAATCACAAGTACACTACTGATCACTATTCGCTTAGATATCGCACTCACAAGTTCACTTTGATTCGTCCCGTACTGTAGCCAAAATGATACTGCCCGCTCCCACAAACACGTCGACTATTTATACGACGACCGAACGTTTGAGAAAGATCCATAAGTTCCCAGAATCTTCTAGGCAATTCATACTAGGTCATTGTCCTTCGAGAAACTTCCACAACTTTTGTATAAAGGAAAGAAATAGGTACTTTATGCCCTGGGCGTACGGTCGAAATTACAATGACAACTTCCTGATGTATTTTATAGGTAGTTTGCGAATTTGTACCTACATCATTCGATACATACCTACTACTACCTACCTACTTAGTTGTAGGTACCTACTATTAGAAGCTACTTGTATTGTAGGTATGGGTACGACGTAACATTATAAAGAGGAAAACTTTGTTTGTTTGTTTGTTTGTAATGAATAGGCTCAAAAACTACTGGACCGATTTCAAAAATTCTTTCACCATTAGAAAGCTAAATTCACCTTGAGTAACATAGGCTATATTTTATCCCCGTACTCCCACGGGAACGGGAACTACGCGGGTGAAACCGCGGGACGTCCGCTAGTCGGTTAATAATTCTGTTACCCCTGGCATCAAATTAGAACTACCACTTGAGCTGGCATATTATGTAATAAACATAACAAAAACTAAATTTAAAACAATAACAACAACTCGTAATAAAAACTAAATTTAAAACAATAACAATAACTCGTAACAAAAACTTAATTTAAAACTAAAACTGAACTCGTAACTAAAAGTCAACAAAAACAAAGGGCACAACTTTCGTGGCCGCAAGTGTAATCGGGAGCGAACGGAATGTAGACGCGGTGCGGGAGGCAGGGGTCGACTGACGCACCAATCGCGCGCTTGGATCGGCGCTACGTCATACCCCGCGTCCCGCTTGACCACCAAAGAGACCTAAAAAACTACTTCTGCGCATCTAACGACTCTTGCCAAGTTACGTGCCGGGGATTATAAGTTCGTAAGTCACAGTGTTTTGCTACTGCCACATCTGGGTTAGCATTAAAAATGCGCGTTGGCTACAATGCCGTTAAGAATTCTTCAAGAAGTCCCGCGTTAACACACATTTTTTTTACGGACGATAATTTTACGTGATAACGTCATCAGAACGTGCCTCAAAAACAAAACAGGATTCTGTTGGAGCCAGATGAAAGAACTCTTCAAGCCCTTTCACGAGCCCAAACTCGGCTTCCTAGCTCCAACGGGTGTGAAGTTAGGCTCCGGGGGGGGGTGAGGTATACCTGAGGCGGGGGCTCGTGGGGAGTTGAGGGGGGAGGGCGGGAGGGTAGTAGGCTCCTGGGTGAAGGCGGGTAGCCTCGTGGGGAGTTGAGGGGGTTGAGGGGGGTAGTCTCATGTGGAGTTTAGGGAGGTGAGGGGGGTAGTCTTGTGGGGAGGTGAGGGGAGTAGTCTTGTGGGGAGTTGAGGGGGGTAGTCTCGTGGGGAGTTGGGGGGGGGGGGTGAGGTAGACCTTAGGGGGAGGAGGTGTTTCGTGGCCCAATCAGGCCCCGCCCCAGTCGTAGCACTGCTACGCCGTAGCGGATCGGCTACCTGTGCTACGAAGCGTGACGGACTGGACGGGACGTGATGATGAGTTCAATGTTTTTCCATCACCCAAAAAGTGCTCAACGGGCCTTTAGAAGTTTTCACTTAAAAAAACCGACACCCGAGCTACCGCTTAACGTTTAATGCCGTTTGTATTTAATTTTAAAAAACAAAAAACACTTATCCAATATTTTTCGATAATCTATCATCATCATCCCCGTTATTGTGGCTACGTAAATTTACATACCTGCGCCCTCCCCCAGAATCCAGTCTTATATGTGGTGGGTTCCTTCAGCGTGGCCGCCTCGCACAGGATCGATATCAGTCGCTCTGTGGTTTCCTCTACGCTCATTAACGATAATAGTGCCTGTGAACAAAAACGGGAAAAAAAACGGGATTAAAACTAGATTCAAAGTATCACATTTTTAAAACAGACCGAAGCCAAATAGGCAAAGTCAATTTAGGACATGTATAGCTCTGATCAAACTTGAAACGAATCCCGCGTAGGATGCGGGACGAAGCTAAACTTATTGAAGTTGTCAAACTGGCGCGAACAATCAAGAGACTTTTCGCTATTCTTTGAAACAGATGAGGCTACACAGAAAAAATATGGCTGGAAAAAACAGCTCCAGGCAAAATAAAATAGTACTACGGCTCGGGTGTTAATTCCGCCTCGAATGCAATAACGAATGTCCACGTGTATCAAACGACGGTTTTCAATACACTTTTGTAGAAATAAAATAACTATACATTCACCTCCGACTTGAACTTCGTATAAGTATTGTGGAACCCGAACACGTGCGGGAAAATTAAAAGAAACGCACGCGTGTGAAATACATTACATGTTGAACCTAATCGTAATGCGGTAAGAACCCGAGAGGAAGTGTATTGAAAAAATCTTACCGGGTGTAGTTTCGGCGTCTGCGCCGGGTCAGTCGAGGGCAGCGTGCCGATCCTACACAATAGCTGCAATAATAGCGCGAGGCAGTCTTGTCGCCATTCAAAGTCATCATTCCTTTGTAATACACCTACAACAGAAACATCAATATTAGTATTACTCCTACTCGAGACTTCCTCTCTGTAAGAGAGAGAATTGATTTTGAGAATTTTTGTTTGTTGATCTTAAAAGTAGAGATGAAGAATTTTGTTCGATACGAAACTTTTTTGGCTAAACTTTTTATATTTATATGTACTCGTTGTTTCCTTAATTTATAGTGTCAGTCTCAAATACAGCACAGGACACGTATTTTTTTTATCAAAATCATAGTAATTACAACCCTAACACCCAAACATATGGTCCTTCGAGCCGGATACCAGACACGATTTTGAAGTTACGATGATAAAGGGTAAGGTTTTTTGAAACATTAGGTAAAATACAAAATATTATCAACTCACCCGACATCATAATATCATACAGCAGTCTTAGACCTCCCTTCTTAATAAACAATTCATTCCAGTTTTCTACGGCAGCTTTTTCTTCCTCGCTCTTCTCATTAGTGACCAGCGGACTGAGCGTGCTGACCGTATGCTCCTTAACATTAGGCGTACCAGCAAGACTTGAGCTGAGCTTATCAATGATATGTAGGGAATACATGAGTTTCTGTGGGCTCATCGGGTCTAGCAATTCTGGTAGTTTGCCCTCTACGGGGTTCTGGAAAGCTTCGAGTAGAGTTGGGTTCATTGGCACAGCTTGTAATATGTCCCATACGCGACGAGATAGCAGTTGAGCTTTTGTGTGGGTTACGGGCTCCTGCAAAACAGAAAATTGTGTTAGTTCATGCCGCAGTAGGAGTATTAGCCTGGCAGCATGTTGGAAGTGGAGCTGACTGGCTGCATAAGACCACCACTTGGTGTTACCGTTTTACTTTCATATTTTAATTTATCTCAAGTGCAAGGTGCATTTTATTAACATAACATCACACCTGTAATCCCCGAAGGGTTAGGCATAGGTGATCTAATAGTACACCCACATTTCGTCAGTTATGTTTTAAGTCACATTCAATAGTGGCTGCTACTGCGAAATTCGTAATGGCAAACCCCAATAACACTGCTCGACCCGGGTAACCGAACCCAAGACCTCATGCTCAACAGTCGCGCTTGCAACCACTAGACTAACGAGGCAGTCAAGTCAAGACCTTTTTTTAATAGTCCTATAAATAGAGCGCTGTAGAGTGTCCCGAAGGGAAGCCGGCCGGAATTGGTTTCTTAAGTGCCTTTTTTTTTCGGATGTGAATTCATCAAATTACTCCTCCAGCTCTGGGCGGAGCAGGAGGGAGTGTCAGATTTTTACTGACTAAAACCCATCCATGTTCCTTCATCGCCCTTTGTGTTCCGAGGCCACGATATCTCTTTCGAACAGTCCCGCAACCTGCCGGGGTTCGGCCCTTACGGACCCCTTCCTAATTGCTGACTCTCTTAGAGGCGCGCATGGAACATTCTTGCGCCGTCGATATGGCCTGTCGTCATAAGACGGACTGACGGCGAGCTAGCCCATAGCCCACCGTCCACAGGCCCGCGGTTTCTTAGGTGCCATCGCGCCTGATACATACCCCATTAGCACCAGGCTCCTTCATCTGCCCCAAGGCTTGCATCAACGTGAACAGATGATGGAAGTACGTGGGGTCCAGTAGCAGCATGGTGGGCAGTCGTGTCCGTGCCGGGGCGGGCTGTGCAGACGGCCACTCCGCCCACGCACTCCGCCCGCCCACACCCACTGATACGAACACCAACTGCGATGGAACAAGGTTTTAGAATGATGAGGGTCGAAAAAGAAAAAATAAAGAAAGAGGACGACTGGTAAAAAATGCGTATGGCATTAAGTCGGCTTCTATATATACTTTAGATTCATACAGCATCTCACCATATTTAAATTTTTATGTTTTTTTATCCTAGGATATAAATAAGACCAGATATAAGAGAAGGTAAGATTGACATCGGATAACACCACCTTTGATAAAAATATGCCTCGGTATTTATCTTTGTGTCTAGCGTGGCGCCACAATCGGCGCTCTGCCGCGGATTGTGGCGACACTCACTTTGTTATTAGACTAAAACATTATTGTTGTAGGCAGAGAGATTTAAGATGTATCCGTATGTGTTGAAAATAATTTAAAAAAGGTTAAAATGCTATGAATACCGTTCTTTTTTAATAGATACCTCATAAAAAAATACTATTAATTAATTCGTAACCTTACCTGGTTATCCTTGAACCCCATATCATACAGTGTCCTCTCATCATAGTCTATCGTCAGCTCTTGTCCCTGGGTGATCATGCGCAGCGGTCCATCCGTCGACAGAGACGTGACGCCCTCCTCGCCCTGAATCTGTTAAAAATATTACATCGTCATCGTCGTTTTCATAGGATGAATGTGGGGGACAAATAAGAATTCCAAGGATGAAAACAATTAATTTGAAAATGCTGAGAAACTCTCGGGTACATACATTACAGTACCCGGCAATAAATATTGCACATCGACCTTTGGAAAGAGACAATCGGCTAATTTCGGCTTCGTAGAGCGCTATCTCTCTCGCACGAAATACAAACAGTCCGGTATCTATTAGGAGCTGTTAAAACAATTATGATTTGCTTCTTTTGATAATTATTATTTGTATAAAATACACCAATTTTTCTATAGTGATGGCTTTAGGTTGGGGTAAAATAAAATAAAAAAAAACATGTTCCCATTATGTTTTCGTATTTAATTATTTTGGAAAATTACAGCTGTAGTGTACATAATAAACAACATTAATCATATTGTTAAAATGAGACATTGTAATAAAAATAATAATAATTCTAATTCTCAATTACTTCCATTTCACTATCTGTGCTCTCAAAGAGATCAATATCACTGTCACTGTCAGCCGTATTTATCACTAGTCTATCAGTGTAATTGTCTAAACCGTGTTGAATGCTTCTATATTCATTCTCACATTTGATTGCATGATCGCAAACCTTTTTCCAATCTTCAGCCCCGATCATGTTTACTTTTTCAGTCAATAATGTTTTTACTGTAGTTAAATTCATACCCACATTTCTAGAGGCTACATAGCCTTTCAGTTGAGACCATATATTTTCTATTGGATTAAAATCCGGATGATATGGTGGCAATCGCAACACAGTGTGCCCATGTTCGGCAAGTACTTTGTCCACGGAAAACTCTGTATGCCTCTCCTTGTGCTGACATATAATAGCGTAAATCTGGGTTTTTGTTAATTTTGGATCTACTGGAATTTCGTGTCTGTTTAACCAGTGGATCATTTCCTGTTTAATGGTGTTTGAGTTGGGGGGTCTTTCAACATATTTGTTGTGATAGGGTGCGTTATCGATAACTAGAACAGAATCACTGGGTATATTTGGTATTAATTGATTAACCAGCCATTTTACGTAGTTATCGTTATTCATTTCATTGTGATAGTCACCTGTAGTGTCCGTGGATTTATACGTTAAAAAGGCACCGGGTACAAAGCCTTTTTCATTACCCGCATGAACTATTATCAAACGTTGACCTTTTGAAATTGGCTTTTTTACTCTTTTTTCTTGTCATCACTCCAAGATTTCCCTTTAGTGTGGGATGTATGTATGTAAGACTCATCCATGTAGACGATATTTTTTCCTGATTCGCGAAATTTGCGTATTTTATCGAGGTATTCCATCCGTTTGAGACTTACATCGTGCTTTTCCATTAGAAGTTTTCGATTATCTTCCATTTTAGTGAACCGAAATCCCATCTCGTGAAGTATTTTTCTCAACGTCTTTTCAGACCCATTGTAATTAATAGCTTCAGATAATTTAGCTTTTAATGATTTTATTGTTGGCAGTTCATTAAATCGTAAGTGAAAATCATACACCATTCTTCGAACAACATCATAATCAAAATCGTCCATATGCAAACGAAATTGCTTTTTTGGTCTCCCTATTTTGGAGTGCTGAACTTTATTTCAGTAGAATGTGTTTCAGTACTGACTTCGTTTAATATATTGTTCAAAGTTCTTCTTGAAATTCCAGTGGCATTTGCAACTCGCTCTTGAACCTTCTTAAAATAACAACTTACATTTTCATCTTCATTTTTTTTAAATCTGTCAGTTTCGGTTACAAAATATTTATAAACATTGTAGATAATTTCGCGTGACTGACCTCGTAAAGGTTTCCCTCTTTTTCCTAAAGATGCCATTGTGCAATTTTAAATTATTTAAATTTGGGGGTGTTAACAACTCTTAATATATATTTTGAACTGGACGCGACCGCACTTTATCGCACTTGAACAACGACTGACAAACGTCACATAGGTAGTGTGCGACAGAGATAACGCTCTACGAAGCCGAAATTAGCCGATTGTCTCTTTCCAAAGGTCGATGTGCAATATTTATTGCCGGGTACTGTACATACTTTACTCGTTTGAAACTTGTCTCCCTTGAGAGGGTGACTCAGCACCCGCTACTGAACTTAAATCCCGAAGAAGATATAATATGGATGTTACATAAACTACAGAATACGTCCGCTATATCTTTCAAACACACAATACAGATAAAAACAGGTACCTGAATATGTTCACATAACTGTTTTACTCCATTAGGCGTCATAAAAATGACACGCGCCGACGTCCATCGGACAATGAGTTGTGCCGTAAATGTTACCTATATTTCCGTACCTGTGTCTCCCACCACACGTGCACGTGCGCGCGCAGGTGCGCCACGAGGTCGGCCTGGTGCAGCGCGAGTGACGCACGTGGCCCTGCGCCGGCCGGCTGCAGCGTCACGCGCACTGTTCCACCGCCTCCACATGTGCCTTCCCATGCGCCTGACTCTGCTAGTGCCCAGCGACGGAGGTGGTACGCGTATCTAAGGAGCACAAAAGAAACAAAAGTGAGAAGTCGCGGGACGCCTGGCAGAAACATCGAAATTATTCTGTACAAGTAATACGCTTAAAAAAAAGTCAATATAAAAAACAAATACATAAAATATAAACAAAATGACTCGATTCACAAAAAGAAATCCTTATGTTGGAATTGAACTCGAAGTCACGAGATTGTAAACCAGCGCTCTGTGCCCCGAGACCAGCTGACTTGTTGTAAGCCGTGTCGAATATGTAGATCTTATGCTGCTTCAAACACGCGATTTTCAATTGTTTTGACACGGCATGAGTCGTGACGCTCGCCACGCGATTTTCTTTTGTTTTTTTTGGTTTACCCGCGTCTATAGATATTTCACATAAAAAAATACGTCTATAAATGGGAGACACGCGAAAGGCAGGAAGTCGGGCAAGGGTCGGCTCTATATCAGCCGAGCCAATCGTCGCCAACGTTTGGGCTTTCTTCACGCAACTTATGTAACGTTTTCAAGTCGACCTAAGGGGTTAATTGCCTCATTTGTGAAACCCGCTCAAAGAGACTTGGCCAGTGTGAACCTAGCTTTTGGCGAGAATACCGTTCCGACATTTTGCAAATTCTTATGATTGTGAGATGGAACTCTGATTATGCTTAAGTTTTGGATATAATTAGACGCTTTTTGGTGAATTATTGAGAATGTATGATTTGGTGCGTTTAGGTGTAAATCCCTTTTTATGTTAAACATTCATAAATCCAAAGCCATAAAAGTCACAAACCTCCTCTTAAAAGTATCAAGATGCGTCTTCAGCAACAACAGCGCTCTCTGTATGCACTGCAGCGCAGCTTCCTCAGTCATGTGCTCATAGATATTCAGCTTATCCACGATCTTCTCTTCCTTAGCTTCTTCTTCACACATTTGTGAGGTCGAAGTGCCTTCTCCATCAGCGGTCTGTTTCTTAATGATCAGTCTTTCGGCCGCAGAGGAGAGGTGGAACATGCATTTGGCTACGAAGTCGTCTTCTTGTTGCAGTTGCTGGCCCATGTAGTAGCTGTTTAGGTATTGGATGGCGCCCATTGATACGTCTGGAATAGATGGATACGATTACGGTGATAGGTAGCCGTATAGGTTTTGAAAATGAGACTTCAGAGAGAAATGTAATCACAGAAATTAGTTCGATATTGATGAAAAACGAAATGAAGTTATTTTCATTAAAACACTGCTGGTTTAGCCACCACGAAACTAACAATACAATGCAAAACAAGAAACACCCTATATAATGTAATTTTACGCGGCTTTTTGCAGGAATACACATTTATAAAGCTAAAGGAACGCACTAGACTTGTCAAAGCCTAGTTAATAATACAATACACAGGTGTCGATTCTGTTGTGCACAAACTAAACTTAATTTAGGCTATTGCTATCTTTTACTAAAAGACAGTGCGAGAAAAGGACAGCTATAGCTATGAACTAAGTTAGAGATGTCAAACTAGTTTGCCTTGCGCTTCACCGTGTTTTTAGTCGACATATTTTTACGTGCACCCTTCATTTGTATGGAATATTAGTTCGAATTAAATTTGACAGCTCTAAATTACGTCAGTCTCTTTCTCGTTTTATTAGAGAGAAAAAGATAGCAATAGCCTTAATTAAGTTTAGTTTGTGCACAACAGAATCGACACCAATACTATACAACAATGTCTTTATGTTTTCTCTTCACAAAGGTTCACATAGTTTTCTTAAATATAGTTGTAACAATTATGTTTTTATCATCTCATAAACCCAAAAAACACTATTGTTGATAAGGTTCAAAATCCAGTAAATATTCTGCTAACTCACCAGTACTGTTAGCTCTGAGCGCGATCTTCCACAGATGGTCCATAGCGAGCGTGTGCGGGTGTGCGGCGTCTCGCGAGTCGCCCGTGCCCAGCGCCATGCGCGCTAGGTTGCACAGTTGCTGGTATAGACTTAGGCCCATTATGCTGATCGTCTGGGAATGAGAGTTGTAAGACATGTAGATAAAACTAGGAGTTTGACGCACTGCAATATCCCAATATGCACGTAATTTTTTCCTCACTTAAATAAATAAAATACAGTACTATCAACTCAAGAAAAGTATTAAAAAATAAGTTCAACTACTGCTTGTCTCACAAAAATAATATTAAACTCCTGCAATTTTCTACGACAGTTCAAACGTCCGTAGCTGTCGCGGCCATGATGTGACGTCATTATCCACAATCTGCCTTGTTTACATCCAATTTGTTTGGCCTTAATAAAATAATTTTACCAATTATATATGCTTTATTCAAGTAAAAATTGCAATAACAATATTTTAATAAAATCTTAGTGAAATTTTAAGCACTTTTCAAATAAAAGTGTTTTTTTGACACAATGAACTTTGACGTCAATACCGGCGTTATCGAGGACGATGTGTTTTGCGTTCCGTTTCACCAAAAACATGCTACATAAAACAGTAAAATAAGTGATGTATTAGAAACTTAAACAAGTGTACCACAATGGTTTTATGCGCCAATACAAAACATTTTTCATAAATAAAAAGAGTTTTGTATTTCGTGCATATTCCCTATTCCGCTTTAACTGCTATACTTAAAGTGGAATTGCAGTAGTTCTAAATCGTATTACCCAGTACTAACTAGGTTGTGGAGGTCAGATAATCAGTCGCTTCATGTAAAATACTGGTGTTCAGTTGGACCCGGTTAGACTGGAAGCCGACCCTAAAATAGTTGGGAAAAAGCTAGGCAGATTGATTTTATGCAGTAGATCAAAGGTCCTACACATTTTGAGTGTTCACATTTTAGGCAAACTGGCACTTTCAACTACTTACTACATGGCAAACTTTGGGTAGATAGGGAATGTTATAGTTATACCTTTTTTGTTGCAGTACCCTGCCGCAGTATGTAGCTTTAAATCTATACAATAGGGTAGATGACACCATCAATCTCTAAAAAAACACTTTATTTTGGGCCTGAAAACCCGATTTATTTTCAATGAATTGCCAAATTCGATTTTTAGTTGCTTTGAAATCAATAAATAGTTGAGTCATTGAGTTGATTAAACAGTGACGTCACAATTTGCTATTGCCATACAAAATCTATGAGAGATCCGCGTTTTGACAGCACTTAAAAAGTATCTCAATTGATTGGTTTGTCATCTAGCCCATTATACTTGGAGTACAAGATTGAATATCATTCAGAAAAAGATCGCTTAGGCCAGCATATTGCAAAAAAAGGCATAGCCTTGAAAGTTTAAAAGACTAACTTATTAAACTGCCAATAGCTGAAATCCTTCATCCACTTACCTCAGGGTCCAAGGTAGGCATCTTCTCAACATACAGAAAGCGTAGCGCATCGAGTCCCAAAGCGTGTTGCTCCGGCGACTTCGTATGGGACAGTAGCCATGAGTACAGACAGTCCGCACATTCACTGGTACCGCGTACCACTAGGCACTGCCATAGCTCCTCTACTTGTTCCACTGTTAACCTGGTAGACAAATGGGAGAGATTAATGAATTATAAGGGTATTTTCAGGAGTGTATTGTCCGGAGACCAGTGATATTCGGTGAGACTCGCAAATGACTGGAAAGTGGAACTTACGTCACATAAAGGTGCCGTTGTAAGCGCTCCAATAACTACGTAAGATTCCCCAGCGTCCCCAAAACAACGGGGACTTGCGAAGATTATTTTTTACGGCTTTCTTTTAACGAGCATTAAGCTGAGCTTTAGTACTTTGAAAAAAGGCACAGTTGGATGTGGTCGTCATCCAATCCAGTGCGCGGTAAAAAAATGGCCGTTGGTGGTAGTCATCCAATCCAGTGCGCGGAAAAAATTGGCCGTGCCAGCGTGGAGTTCTTTTGCTCTGCAGTACTGCATTCGTGGGTCTTAAACGATTATTTCATTGATGTCTTCTGCCTATAGTACCTGAAGTGCTGCGGAGAGCCGACGGGCGAGAAGATGGCGGTGAGGAAGTGCAGGCGCACGGTGAGCTCCGTGATGTGCGCGTAGTGCGGCGCGTCGCACGCGGGCCGGGGCTGCGCCGTGTAGTGCCGCAGGTCCTCCACGAACAGGCGCATCATGCCGCGCTCGCGCTCCGCCCACATTACCACCTGTTGGACACGTAAACAGGTTAATTATCGGCCAACAAATCGACCGATCTAGACGGGCGCTCATTGGTCGTGACGCTATGTGTGGCCCATGAGCGCGCTGCATAGCCGGGTCCAGAACGACGGAACCGGCTTGTAAGGATAATGCTTGTACGTATGTATGAGAAAGCAAGGCTAGCACGAAGCGCGTGGACACCGATCCAAGCTTATGCTCATGTGGCGGATAGGTCGGTCTGTACCAACCGGTTTATTCTGAGTTTTAGGTCCATCCTCAAATTGTTTTGTTGTAGTAACAGACAAAACTATTCTTGTCTCAAGCGTGACGAGAAGAAATGAATAACGTACCTGATGCATATCCATGCCTCGTAGCTGTTGAAATGATGAGAACAACTTCGGTAGTAGTCGAAGCGAGACCGCAACAGATCTGAGACAAATTACATTTTATCTTTACTTAAGTATTCTTACTAACAATTTACGATTTTAGATAAAAAATCTTGAGTTATGTCGTACCTGTGGTTGGCAAGATTGTCAAGACATCCTTCAATGAACTTTATCCGTATAAATTTGTCGGTACTGAAGCACAGTAACGCGCAGAGAGCCTTCTCCGCTTCTAGTGCTAAACCCTCACCCAATTGTTCCTAGACGAGAAAAAAACAAAGTATTAATGACCTATTTTTAACCGACTGCCTAAAAAAAGAGGAGTTTATTGAAAAGGCATACAACTGTTATGTTTTGATTGAAAGATAGACACGTTTATCAAGTTATCTGAACATTGTAAGGAGCTATCACAGACAATACTAACAGGATTGTCTGTGATAGCTCAGTTGAAATATTAATGCTTATATCAAACTTCGTCATCAGTCAGTTGCTCCTCCATATGGTGGACCTACAAACAAGTAAAGGTCCTGAGAATCAACTAGAAGCATGTGTAAAAGGCTGTCTAGTGGACTTCTAAGTTGATCTAAGAACCTGCTCAGGTGTAATTTTAATGAAGACTTTACACTGGATTGACAATGTATTGTTGTTCTAAAGCCGATGGGACACTTAATATCCTGCGTGTCTTGATGAGCGCTAAGATCACTCAATTTAGATTGCCAGCCACATGCTAAAAAGTAGTGGATAAGGAGTGTATGCAAAAAATAAAAGTAGTATTTCCCCGGTAGTGCGTGCGGTCATACAACTCACAATGGTGCCGTCCTGCAGCAGGTCCCACAGCAGCGTGTTGCCGGGCCGGCACACGTCGTCCACGTCGCAAGCGGGCGCGGGCGGAGACCCGCGCGGCCGTGCGCCCGCAGCTATAGCAGCCGCCGCGCCCTGCTGGTACTCCAGGCACTGCGCCTGCGCAACACACAGCCAGAACATAAGCAAAGGCTGGACAGACCTATCATCCCGTATTCCTGTAGTTGGTGCCAGTTAAGACGAGAATAAAGGAGCCCGTGGCTTAATAACATCAGCCGCTCGGGTCGATCTTTAAGTTAAGCCGCGCTTGCCTAGGTTGGTCTGTGGATGAATGACCACCCATTACATACCGGGTTTCCTCCATGCCTCGGAAAGCACGTTAAGCCGTTGGTCCCGGCTGTTATTTGCAGATCTTTAAACGTCGTTACAGGTAGTCAGTGACCCGAAAAGTCTGACAATGAGTCTTACCAAGGGGTATCGTATTACCCAGTACTAACTTGGTTGTGGAGGTCAGATAGGCAGTCGCTCCATGTAAAAGCCGACCCCAACATAGTTGGGAAAAGGCTAGGCAGATGATGATGATGAGTTAAGATGAGAATAGCGGTCATTGACCCACCTACATTTATTAAACTTTTTAACTTTGAAAACCAGAAATATGCCTGTTGAAGTCTGAAATCGTCATCTATCGTGATCTTCAACATGAAAAACGATACATGGTTTATTTGTTTTGGTTCGTACGAAGAGATATTAGGAAAAGAGCAATGACCGCTATTCTCATCTTAACTGGCACCAACTATAGTTCCAGTATTCCCGACCTAACCCAGTGCAGATCGACGGAGTGGTGGGAAAGAAGCTATTGCCATATAAGTGAATTTTATTTACTACAGCCAACAGCTGAAATCTATAGACAATAAAAACACATAACCAATACGAAGCTAATAAACTAAACTGCTGTTCGGGATAGGGGTAACGTTTTAGGTAAACCGCCATCACTTGCTATTTCGATTATTTGTCATTTATAGAGGGTTAGTTTTCAACAACCGGCCAAATTATCAGAGATTCTTTAGAATCAATAATATTTTCGATATAATGAAAAAATAAGACAACATTTTTTAAATAAGATTTAATTCCTGTCCATCACTAAAAAGCGAACGTGTGGATACTGCAACAGCACAATTCAGTTCAACAACATAGATAGGTAGCACTTAGCACACACATAAATTAGGCGGTGCATGCACGCACACAAGTGCATTGGTTCCCTCTAGGTTTATGATTTTGGAAATTTTTAGGACATTTTCAAATGAATGCTATTATTTTATTTTATCGTTTTCGACAACAATATTTAAAAGGCACTTTTGGTTTGATATCTAGCTAGATCATACTTTTAAATTTTGGCTGTTCATTCAAAACTAATCCTGTATATTAAAAAAAAAACGGAATCATTATACTACATGGCATATAGCATTAATCCGTCTTTGCATATTTAAGTGCTTAAAGTCATACATAAAATATCAAGTTGCAGGTATACAGAAACACGTCGAAGTTCTTGAAAACCTGCAAAAAGGATTATTCAAGAACACATTCACTCAAGAGTTCCTACCTGTACAGCAAGCCTGGCCAGTTCCTCCTCACAAGCTGAATCATCCTCATCCAAGTCAGCGAGGTGAGGGTGTGAGTGAGGAGACAGCGCTGACGATGCACTGCCTTCCTCTTCCTCTCCGGCCGCGCCGCGACGCTTGTAGGTCTCCATTAGACGGAGCTCCATTAGACGCCTACAGTCACAGAACACGTTTCATCACACCTTTTTGAGGACCCGAATGGCGCAGCGGTAGTAAGGCTGCCTTACGTTCTTAGGGTCCCGAGTTCGAATCCCGGTAGGAGCAAATGTTTGCAACATGAACATTTGTTTCCGAGTCATGGATGTTTATATGTATAATAAGTACAATCGAGGACACTCCCGCCTGACCACCACTAAGCTAATTTTTGCTTGCACTCGCAACATAGAAACGCTCTCTAGCCCCGCCCCGTTGACTTTGTATAGAAATAATGAATGAAAAGATACCGAATCGGCCGAGCGCACTGACGACGCACGCCATACGAGAGTTATTGTTATTTTGCGCGCCAAAGTTGACGCTTTCCTAATAGGCCCAAACTTTAAGGGGGCGTGGTTCGGCGCCTCCGCATGTTTTAAGCGAAAAAAAACTTAAATGGTCAGGCGGAAAAGACCACGATAGTACCTATGTATTTACAAACAAAATGTATCTATGTAGTATAATCAACTATCTGGTGTCCACGACACAAGCGCCGTTTCTTAGTGTGGCACTAGATGGTGGTGTGTGTAATGTCCAGATATATTTATTTACAGGTAAGCAGAGGTGCAAAGTACAATGTAATTAATGCTTTTGACCCTCGCCATGGGGGGGAGGTTGATTAAGTATTCCTTGGAACATTTTTAGTAGTTTGAGATGGCGCGAGAATGCAAGGTGTAAATGGCCCCTTCACGAAGTCGTCAACTAAGCATTCTGTCTATTAAACTAAGTACCTAACTCTACGCAAAAATTATTGCTAGGAAACGCCTTTCTTTGGGGGTTAAAGGTCTTAGTTTTACGGTAGGACTTAATATAACGCACTCTAAACATTGTGCTGATGGATTTATATACATTTTTGGTTACCTATGAGGCTATGACATAGATAATGAATTATTAATGGAGAAACACTATCTCCCAAGTCACAGATGAAAACCTAGTTTGGGAGCCAGGGGACCTATCTGTGGGACATAATCTGTATGTTATATCTTAAGATGTCTGTAACAATGTTGTCAATATATTGAAATAAAGAATTTTATTATTATTATTTAAATTTATTGAATAGTGTGGAGGTGGGGGGGATTTCAAATAAAATTATAACATTAAAAACTTATACAAAGAAAAAAACTTGGAAGTTTGACTCCCAATATCTCCGTAACTAAAAAGTTCTCAGGTATGTATCAGAACAAAGAAATGATCGCAATGACGGGGAGAACTAGTGCATTTCGGCTTCGTTAAGGATATTTTTACATTCATTCTAGTTTCTAGATGGTATTTGTCCAGCAGTAAGACAGTGACAGCATGGCAAAGAAAGTAAGGTACACTAACAAGGAAAAAGACACAAGTTACGTCCAAATTATGCAAAAACAGCTCATATTGCCGGTAGAACAAGACTCACCTTGCATCAACGTTGTCACAGATCAGCTGACAGTGTGCGGTATCACTGCCCGACGATTCCTCCTCCACTTCAGACACAGATTCAGCTAGATCTGCGGTCTTTAGCTGCGTTGCTGCTGGAAAATTGAACTCTTAGATTTGCACACTATTACAAGATAATTTAGGTACTTAATGGATTGAAATAGCAACAAGTTTTTTCTACTAAGCAAGCAATTAAGCTTCGTCACTCATAATCTAGCTTGGAAAATCAGCTGTCCAAGTTCTGAATACTTACAAAGTTACAACCGTATCTACAAACAAGTCAAAGTGTTACTTGAGTGAAAGTAATTATTTAAGATACGAATTTTTTATTCTGTAGTTTAGTACTGGGGAAGGAAACTGTGGAACTAATGGCGCTAGCATCACTTGCACCAAACATCGTCATTGGTTGAATCTGTCAATGTCATTTTATATTTCAAAATAGTTTGACCTCATTGGTCAGATTGGGACTAAGCTATGGACGCGCCATCTACAATCAGCTTTGACCAGCCTTCCCCATTGCTTGAAGTTAGAAATGTCAAAAGTTCGAATTCTTAGCTTTGCTTTCTTTGACGTATTTTACTGTTTAAATTCTTGTCTATTGCATGAATACACTTGCTGCATACTTACAACTCAAGTAATTACTTTAATTTGACTATAGATACGGGTGATACAGTTTTTCAGTTTAGAAAGGGTAATTAGGGTATGTATGTGTTCCCCAACATTTTATCAATCGACTGTTCACCAATGTAATTAATCGTTAGCACAGAGTTTTACCGTTTCTAAACATGTTTAAATAAGTGAGACGACACTGTTTCAAAACTTTAAGGTGACACTAGTCGACAATTTTTCCATAGTTTTGGGAGCGTATTACTCCAGTTTGACACTGTACATCCAAAGTTAAACACAATATCGTTTTGTCTCATTATTAATTTTGTCTGTGCGGAAACAGAATAGTAAAATAAAAGCCATTCAAAAGTTACGAGCTACCAAAGATTCGTTTTATTGCCAATTTTAACGCAACTTTGGGCGTAAATTAGTAATAAAAGAAGTGTCAAATTTCCAAAACAAAGTCGGTACCGACAAAGCACAACTATCGAGGAATTCAATAAATTTTATTTGTAATTGATTTATGCAGTGGTTTTTTCATAAAACTCGATTTTCCAAAGGCATTTTCGTATTTTTTTACGCGCGCTTTTTACTATGAATTATCGTGCATCTCACTGAACTCACTATGTCGGGCACGATGCTAGGTGAGACAGCGTGCTTTTTGGCCACGCCCACCAATGAGTTCGAGCCCGCGACTAGTGTCCCCTTAAGCTACATCTGGTAAGTCACTATGTCCATAATTTAAAAAAGAAGTAAAGCTAGTAGCTAGTATTGTTGGTCTTTTCACACAAAAGACCAACAATACTTAACTACAAAAACATTGAATACAAAGAGACACATATAAAAGTGATAGAATGTGATGTATGGACCATCCACTCACGGAAATGCTTGGGTTTGCCTGGCTTGTGGCGCTTCTTGTAGAACTTCTTTTTGCGAGGTCGCAGTAACTCTTCCGCGCCACTACTAGCGCTGCCGCTGCTACCGGCGCGCTTGTTACGTCTGTATGGAGTAGGAATATTTAGATAAATGTGTCATATAATATATAATCTATACTATAATATTATAAAGAGGTAACATTTGTTTGTATGTTTGTATGTAGGGGGTAATCTCCGGAAGTAATGAACCAATTTTAAAAATTGTTTCACTGGTAGAAAGCTACATTATTCGTGAGTGCTATAGGCTATATTTTATTCCCGTACTCCCACGGGAATGGGAACTACGCGGGTGAAACCGCGGGACGTCAGCTAGTAATATTATAAAGAGGTAACATTTGTTTGTAAGTTTGTATGTAGGGGGTAATCTCCGGAAGTAATGAACCGATTTCAAAAATTCTTTCACCATTAGAAAGCTACATTCACCCTGAGAAACATAGGCTTTATTTTATTTTATTTTATCCCCGTAATCCCACGGGAACGGGAACTACGCGGGTGAAACCACGGGACGTCCGCTAGTGTGTCATAAAAACAGATCAGTTGGAAGCTTTAATTCGAAGTGAAATGTCACAACACAAAATGAATCAAAAAGGGTGTTAGGGTACGATACAACGAAAAAATGATAGTGAAACAAAAATAAACTTTCACTAGAGTGAACCATTCACTCCAGTGAATACAATCTAGTAGACTAAATTGCCAAATTACATGCCAATTTGTAGGTTTATCAATGAATGGAATACATTGCTGTCATCCATGGCTATTCACAACCCTTCGATTCGATTTTCGATTCGGAAAGTCGTATGCCTATCTCGCTCGAATTCGTAATGTCAGAAAAAGATACAACTACGACTTTCCGAATCGAATATCGAATCGAAGCGTTGTGAATAAGGGGCATCGTCTCCTGTAACACAAGTCTCACCTAGCACAGACAGGGTTTGAAATGAAAATGTATAGCTTTTTTCTTTGTCAATTTTTTTTTCATTGTTCAAGATATTTGTAATTGACTGATTTCTGGAGAAAGAAAAGTCAGTATAATGAACGACTTTTCAAACGGTAAGGGCTATTTCTTAGTAAGGCGTATTCTTGTAGGTAAGATGATTAAGGAATAACCTGCCCCTACTGCCCCTTTTCAAAAATCCAAAATCCTGTATACAGTCACAGTAAACACAATACAACACTCCCACAACAAAACCTTTTGCTGCATAAAACTTGCCCAATTGTAACCTAAACGGAAGAGAAGTCACTGGCTCCTGAAATACAGGTACTCTAACCTAGCTCTGGAGTCAGGGTCTCACATTTTTCTGTAACCTGTTTTAATGGCATAAAGAAATTTATTTACTCACTTCTGGCAAGATTTAAGCGTGGGACATTCCTTCTTGGTCAGCTCCTCCCCTTCCCTCAGCCAGTCCTGCTCGGCTGTAAGACAAGAGTGAGAGTGTATACAGCAGCTAGTCGAGCCACGGCATTAAATTGTGGGTATATGTTTACCAGTCAGGTCACGCTGATGTTTACTTTGTTTGCGCGGCGTCGGTCCCGCTTCCTCGCCCGACGTGCTCAGCTCCTCACACTAGGGGTAAAGAGAACATCGTTTTATTTAATTATACGTAAAAATATAATTGCCAATTCATAATCATCATCATCATCATCATTTTAGCCGAAAGACATCCACTGCTGGACATGGGCCTCCCCCAAAGGGGGGTTTTTGCCATAATCGCCACGCTTGGCAGGCGGGTTGGCGGGTTGGTTCATAATAATAGGCTAGTTTCCACCATCAATAAATTGCAAATCTATTTAGTCTGTCAGTGGAAATTAATGGACACGTATTTTTTGTTTTTGTAAATCAATTAATATTGACAAAGATAAAACGCATCAAAACTCGGGAGTGGGGGCTCGTGACGTCAGAACGCACTCAAAATTATACCACTACGTGACGTATTGAGAATTTTAAAAGCGTCGTATTTTCGTAAATTTTGGTTTACGTAACAAAATAAAAAATACAGGTTAAATATTTTTTGATAATCTGACGGACTAATTAGATTTTTTAGCTGACAAGCCTATTTGTCATTCATAGCAATTAAAGCAAATCTTGAATTCTTAACAGAAAGAGTCGCATATTCGCAATTTACGTATTACTGGTATGCTGTTAATAACACATACATTCCTTCTTATCGCTTTTTTTTCGCACATTCCAGCTGTGGAAAATTATTTTTACTGAATAAATACAAAATGTACAGAAAAGGGATATGAAATTATTCGTTTTAACAACAACATAGAATCCTGTTCAAATAAGAAACAAAAAGCACAAAATTTACATCAATTACTCCTTCCTTTGAGAATTAGACACCTACACCTAAAATCGAGAGGGTCCAATTAGTTCCATAGAGCAATAAAAAACTTTTTAACAAAAAAAATAAAACCGACTTCAAAAAACACAAAACACAAAAAAGTGAAAAATAACTTTAGCTTCAGAAGTCGGTGACCTTTGTTTGATTCATTTAGTTTTTTTTTTGTCACCGACTTCTGAAGCTAAAGTTATTTTTCACTTTTTTGTGTTTTGTGTTTTTTGAAGTCGGTTTTATTTTTTTTGTTAAAAAGTTTTTTTATTTCTCCATTTTTAGTTGTAAGTAATATCCTCTTCAAATATATTATATTGTTAACAATACATGTCATGGTAATAGGCTTATCCCCAATAAATGGAACTTAACATAATATATCTAAACTGTCGAAATTTGGGTGTATTGTACACATCTGCGTACCCCTCAGAGCATACAGGCGTGATGTTACGTCATGATGTTGTATAAACAATAAATATCCAAGCGATGGCAGCAATCACGACCGATTTACCGTCTAGTTTTGAAGAGTTCCATTGTACGTATATATCTCCGAAGATCAGCATCAAATCTTCACCAAATTTAAGTGCGACCATCTCTGAAGTATACTCTTTCAATTAAAAAAATAATTTTGAGAATCGCTCCACAAATGGAGGAGAAATCGGTGAACATACATGAATTATACCACACGACTGAAGCAAAAATATTCATAAAATGAAAACTACTGGGCCAAACTATGTTAAATTTTTATGGGACCAAATGGCAACTATTCCGCATCTAACTAAAAAAGAATCACGTAAATCGGATGATAAATCTCAGCGTAATCGGTGTACATACATAAAAATAAAAAAAAATAAAAAAAAAAAAATACCCATCGAATTGAGAACCTCCTCCTTTTTGGAAGTCGGTTAAAAATAAACTTTTACGACTGTAAACGTTTCATCTGTAAGACTATTCATCCATAGTTTACTTTGACTGACATGGACATCAAACCTAAAGTCAAAGTTTTTTATTTCTAAAACTTAAGTATGTGTTAAAGCAGATACAGTATACTCACGGGATCATCATCAGAATTAGTCTGATCCATGCTGACGCTGGCTTCTGAGGAGGAGTTGTGGTGCGGCTTGCAGGAGGGCTGCGGGGGGCGCAGGGGGGGCTCGTCGCCCAGCGCCGACGGCGAGCCGCCCAGGGTGCCCGACGCGCCGCGAGACCACAGCGCGCGCTGGAGTGCGGACGCTAGGTACAGGCTCTGGTACGAGAAAGAAAGGTTGGCTTTAGGTTTTAGCGTGTGAGCTGAAGTCAGACTAGAAACACGTATTTAGTAGGTATAAAAGTTCGCAAGTGAACATTACTTAAGAGCCTTATATAGAGGAGGATACAGAAATGAAAGTTTTGTATGTTTCAATCACTTCAACAAAAACTTCCAATCAGTCAAGATTATACTTCCTACAACCCTGTGTCAAAAGTTGCATCCCAAATACAGACATAATAATATATGGTTAAAAAAATAAAACCGACTTCAAAAACACAAAAAAGTGAAAAATAACTTTAGCTTCAGAAGTCGGTGACTTCTGTTTGACTGATTTAGTTTTTTTGTCACCGACTTCTGAAGCTAAAGTTATTTTTCACTTTTTTGTGTTTTTGAAGTCGGTTTTATTTTTTGCAAAAAAGTTTTTTATTTTTCCATTTTTAGTTGTTCCCACACAAATATTTTTTTGAATTTATTCGTGGCTAAATAATAACAGCCGCTCGGGTCGATCTTTAGGTTAAGCTGTGCTTGCCTAGGTTGGTCTGTGGATGGGTGACCACCCTACATACCGGGTTTCCTCCGTGCCTCGGAAAGCACGTTAAGCTGTTGGTCCCGGCGTCATTTGTCCATCTTTGACAGTCGTTACAGGTAGTTGAGTGACCCAGAAAGTCTGACAACCAGTCTTACCAAAGTGGTATCGTATTACCCAGTATGAACTGGGTTGTGGAGGTCAGATAGGCAGTCGCTCCATGTAAAATACTGGTACTCAGCTGCATCCGGTTAGACTGGAAGCCGACCCCAACATAGTTGGGAAAAGGCTAGACAGATGATGATGAATTTATTTGGCATTGTTAGCAATACATGTCAGGGTAATAGGCGTATCCCCAATATATGGAACTATGCCTTTTTTTTTTCAGATGGGAAATCATCAAATTACGCCTCCAGCTTTGGGCGGAGCGGAAGGGAATGTCAGACTTTTACTGACTAAAACCCATCCATGTTCCTTCTTAGCCCTTTGTGTTCCTGGGGCAGCAGTATTTCTTTAGAACAGTCCCGTTTGCTGACATCTCGTGCGCGGAACACGAACGAACTGTCGAAATCTGGGTGTATTGTACACATCTGCGTACCCCCTCAGAGCATACAGGCGTGATGTTACGACATTTGAGGCGCGCGCGGAACACGATCGCGCCAACTTAGCATACCAAACTGTCGAAATCTGGGTGTATTGTACACATCTGCATACCCCTTCAGAGCATACAGGCGTGATGTTACGTCATGATGTTGTATAAACAATAAACATCCAAGCGATTGTAACATTCACGGCACATTTGCCGTCTATTTTTGAAGAGTTCCATGGTATATCTCCGAAGATCAGAATCAATGTTCACAAAATTTAAATAGGACCACACGGGAAGCACCAGCTTTCAAATAAAAAAAGAATCGTCAAAATCGGTTCACCCAGTCGAAAGTTCTGAGGTAACAAACACAAAAAAAAAAATACAGTTGAATTGAGAACCTCCTCTTTTTGGAAGTCGGTTGAAAATAAGGAAAACAGATCCTATACAAAATGCGCATTTAAATTCAAATTCATTCTTCCTGTACACTCTCCTTTCTGTCTTTTAGACCCAAAATTATAACGTAAGAATTAACAAAAAAGCGCTAGGCTCACGCCAGTGCTACCTTATCATATAAAACAATTGAAGTACCTGTTCTGTGTGCTCTTTTGGCGGCAAAGAGCAAAGCAGACTATACAGATGAGCGCAAGGCTTCGGTGCCAACGCCCTGATGAACCCCGGCAGAAGGTCATACACCTGCCGCCCGCAGTGCTTCAGTTGTGCGGCTGCCCATACCAGTTCTACATGCTCAGGAGTCACGCGGCCTTCGACTGCCAGGAACTTCAGGATCATATGAGATTGCTTTATCACCTGTAGAGAAACATTATATTAAGATTGCATGGCAATAAGAAGTACTGTACAGTTACCTGGTTATAGAGCCAACTAACATAAATGGGTAGCTGATCGATAAATTTTAACAGATTGCAGGTTGATTGACCCACATTTTAATCACTGTCTAAAGTCTAGTCTTCTTTTGAGAGACTTTAACAGTTTATTAGCAAGGAACAAGATGAAAAATCAAGATTAAAATAACCAGCCACAAATATTTTTACTCTGTATATGAGATTATGAAGTACAAGTCATCAATTCCCCCTCCCCTTATTCCAATTTATTTGGAAATGGCACAATAAGAACAAGTATGAGTCTATATGCCAAAAGGCAGAGGCGTTGCAGTAGGACTGTTACAGGCCGAGCAATATTCAACAAGACTCCAGCACACTAACCTCCACATGCAAGTTAGGTCCAAACAGATGCTCAATGATATTATTATTAGTGAGCCACGTAGCCAGCTGTTGTCCAGCCACTTCCACATCCGTCGCCGACTCCCCATTACAGAGCTCGTTGTGTGACGCGATGTGCGCGTTGATCTGTGCCACGCCAGCCAGGCGCATCGTCAGTGTACTGCTGTTGAAGTACTTGAAAGCCAGTGATAGTCCATCCCCGTCAAATGTTAGGGGTACGTCCAAAGGCTCCTTTGCTGCTCCCCACATGAAATCTGTTGGAAGAAGGGTTTTTGTAGTTGTGAATTGTTACAAGATTTGACCACCATAATAGGTCCTTAACACACCACACACTAGGCAATTGATAGTTGCCTAACTTATGTGTTGATATTAATGTTTACTATTGATTACTATGTTTACTATTGATTTATGGAGCAGCGGTGGCCCAGTGGTGGCGGCCCCGACTTACGAACAGTAAGTCGTGGGGTCGAACCCAGACAGGCGCATTACTTTGTGTAATTTATTTCATCACCACTGCTCTCAAAACGGTGAAGGAAAACATCGTGAGGAAACCGGCATGTCCTAGAACCAAAAACTTCGAAGACATGTGACATCTACCAATCCGCACTGTGCGCGGTGGATTATAGCCCATTCCCTCTCATAGAGAGGAGGCCTGTGTCCCAATAGTGGGAACATTAATAGGCTGATGATGATTGATTTATTTCAAATAGACCAGTTACAAGTACTTTTGAAATGTCAAAAACGAAATGATGAAACTACTACAATGCAGCCACAAGACAGTAAACTCATAGACTGCTAATCAACATTTAAATATCAATACATATCATATTGCTTTTGACTGCTAGTTGGTTTCCACTCAGCTGCAACTAAGCCAACAGCTGTAATGCAAACACTAATGGATAAATCATTTATTTCTAAATAGAACAAACAGAGGTAAAGTAAGTTAGGCAAGTTAACTGCTGAGCTATCCATCAAACTGGATCATTCAATATTTTATCATAGCCTTCTTTACTGTCAGAATAAAACTTAATAATGTACCAATATAGATTCATAACTTACCAGCCATAGACTTCACTGCAGGCACCCTTAGATCCTTGTCTTCTAATGTGCACATGTACTTCAATATCTTGGCTCTTAATGGCATGAAGAGTTGGGAGACAGCCCTGAAGTTCAGCCATAGTTTCAGGTTGCCTACTGCTGCCACAATGGCATGAGCCATAGAGAGAGGGAGAGTGCTCTGTGTAGCATGTTCAAATACAGAAGTCATAGCACAAACTCCACCGAGCTTGCAGAACAAGCTAACATTCCTCAGCAAGTAAGCAGGAATCTCAGTATCATGTAGGTCACAATATAAACTTAGATTAGATATTTCTTGAGCAGATAGGTCATCTAAGCGGCTTAGTGCCGAGTGCTTGCAGGCTAGGTACAGAGGGAAATTGAGGAGGAACACTTTGGACACAATGTGCATGAGCTTTTCTTTTTGCTGCATAGACCATAGTTCAGTGTCCTCAGTTGAAGAAGGAGGTGTCTCAGCATTTTTGGGCTCTTCTGCAGTGATAGCTGCTGGGGCAGGTTCATCTGGTTCGTCTGGAGATTCCTTTTCTTCTTTGTTCTTCTCCTCAGCAGGTGTACTTTCCTCCTGAGTTTTTTGTTTGTCTTGTGCATTGTCAGGTGGTGGCGGTGGTGCGGGTGCTGGGGCGGTTTTAGCTGCTTCTACTAGTTCATCTTTGAGCTGCTTCAGTTGACATACGGACAAGCACAGTATACTCTGCACTACAAGATAGAATCTTTCAAAATTCTTCACATCCCGATAGCAACACATACATTGCCTAAAACAAAGTACAGAATGTATTATTTTTCCATATTTACCAATACAATGACTTTGTCTATTGAAATTGAAAGGTTACTTTTTGTGTTTTCACTTTGTCACAATAGAATGACTGTTTACTATAATAAACTACACTTTGTACCAGTAACTCCATGCAATATCCAATTGTAGTAACTTAAAATTACTAAACAAGAGCATCAAAGGAGTCTAACAAAGCACAGCAGTCACCTACATTGGTTAACACATTCTAACAGCTGTAGGAGTCAAAATCTGGTTGTGTTTAGAAGTATAGTAAATATCTTACCTTTGTGGCCATGAGAGAATATAGTTTAGCACTATCTCCAGCTCAGATTGGCTTATTGTTGGATACTGGGACACATCGTCGGTAAGTCTGGATTCACCTAAAACCACAGTCGGATAATATCACAGCAGCTCACAATAACTAAGATTTTATTTAACTACACTAGACGCCAGCGAATTTAAAACAATTTCGATTAAAGTGGCTAAATAGAACGGACAAATGGACTTCTAAATTTCGAAACAATGTAACTTACAATTTAATAAAAGCTGTGAAAACTCCGAACAAACATCACACATTCTTAATGTTTTATGTCAAGAATAAGCGAAATATTATTGCAATATAATCGCAAAGGTTATTTCAAGTGAATTATTGATCATTATTGATATTTTTCGTATCAGAAAACGAATACTGCCATAAAATGTCACGGTATCCGTTCCACCATTGTTGACGATTGTTGTCAAAACTACGTTTTGTTGTCAATTCGTTATTAAATATTAATGAAAATTTATAGTTAATTTATTGAGTCCCTATAATGCACGTCACAGCAATGCACACACCAGCAATGCACACACCAGCAATGCACGACACAACAATGTACGACCTATGTCTCCAATTGCTGGGGTGTACCTTGCTTGTCCGGACCAAGAATGTACAGCATGATAATTGGCGACATCACGTGACTCGAAATTTTTGGACATGGATACTAGGTAATTGAGCCAGGTAGTGCTGTTCCGAAAGACGTTAGACGATTGATTGCGTGATTGAAAAGTTGATAGGGACTCGATCAGCCATTGACTGTTATAACACGTTCCATTTTAAGTTCACCAGCAAAGTAAAAATTCTATTAAATTAAATTAAATTCTGTGGAAATTGCATGTAAAAACACGACAGTCTCGCGCCAGTGTCATTTTGGCTCCGGTATGTTGAGGTTGAATGATGGGTTTAAAAAGCGTAGTCGACGCTCTACAGATAGTCGAAATGGGCAAAAAAAAAAAGCTGCCACCCTATACCCCGTCAGCCATGTCGTCGAATTTCTGCCGGCCTTTGGCCTACGCTCATGTCCCAAAGTATGACCTTCGGGGATCAAATTTTAAATGCATGAAATAAAAAAACAAAAACAATTACTCGATTCACAAAAAGACCTTTAGCTGGGATCGAACTCAAGGCTCATGATTGTAAAACAGCACTGTACCCCGAGACCAGCTGGCTTATTGTAAACCGTGGCGAATATGTAATCATACGGTGCTTCTACAGGTCGGTAATGTTCGGGATGGCGAGAGCCAAAATGATACTGGCGCGAGTTGGTCCTGGAAAAACAACTACCTATTGGCGACGCAAAGATTCTAAAGGCTGCTTTACGCCGCCGCCGGGGCAACACTGTGCGACTTTGCTGCATGCCATTAGGCCGCATGCTACAAACATTTAAAATGTTGCACATCGTGGCAAAAATCGTGCGGCATGGCAACAACTTGCGTCATGTGGCAGACTGTCGCAGCCAGTCGCAGTCGCAGCTTCTATTCAAACTAATGATATTCTAGTAAACACTAAACAGATATGTTGTGAGCGCGCAATCGTGAAGTCTCGAAAACGGGCCAATTGGCCTGTTTTGCCTTTATTCTGCGTCACTGCGTGTATGTGAGCTGGCGCTGCCCGCGGACCACTTTTTTCGGTGGTTTTGTAGGTGTATAACATATCTGTTTATTAAAATATCATTGATCCAGACACAATGGATTCCATGCCACATTTTTGGTGCGTCATACAGTTTATAGGTTATGTTTTACGATGCTTTGAAAATTATATAAGCACGATGTTGCCTCCGCATAAAATAGGCTGCAGCATACCGCAATTGCCGCATACATAGGTTATTTGTAGCACACCACAAGATGACGCACGCCACAATATGTAGCATGCTGCAATGCCGCAGTGTTGGCCCGGCGTAAAGCAGCCTTTACAGGTTGCGCACCACAGAGTACTTTTATTATAATACACACATCAACACCGTATACGGATATTTCGTATAAAATTCTTAACTAAAAAAATACTGGCGAGTTTTAAATTCTTTTGAAGAAAGCTTATTTCATAAACCTTTGAGAAATACTTCCGTAGGTACTGTACCTCCACAGAGTGCAACTCGTTCATGGGTTAATTTACAAAAAAAAATGTACGCTTCTACAACAAACTTCCCATTAAAACCATAAAACTCGTAATCTATGTACCCTTCAAGAAATTTAAAAATTGCATTAAAACTAAACTTTAAAAAAAAGTTTATTTCAAAATATCAGATTACCTACTTAAATGTAATGCCCGATCCAGACTCTCCACGAGGCTACACGAGGGAACGCGAGTACGAGAGTGTGGACGGTGCTCTTGTGTCCTCTCGTCTTCCCTCGCCTCGCCTCGCTGCGCGCTGTCGCTCCGTTTTGTGTCGGTTTTTCGGACGCGAGTCAAAGGATGCGAGGGGTGAGGCGAGGGAATCATCCACACTCTCGCGCTCGCTCACTTTGTTGTAACTGCTGCAGAGTAAGGAAACAGTTGAAATCTTTGTTAATCAAGAAAGGCTTTAGACTTTACCGTTGAGGAATTTAAAACTGACAAATTGTGAATCGATTTATCCTGTAATAATATTAACTTGACGTATATGTAAAATAATATTAGTTGCTACATTACCTATACCTATGACAAAAATGATTGAACGAACTGATAATAATGATTAATTATAAAATAATAAATAAATTATTGAATAATGTTTTGTATAATTAATGTAATATAATATTTGTAATGTAAACAATTTTAATGCAATTAATTGTAATAATTAGAATCAATATTTTAAGTAATCTAATAATTTGATATATAAAATATTTGCAATGCCCTTACAGGGTGCATGTCCTGTGTCATGAAATTTTAATGCGTGCCTAATAACCAGTGTTTTACATGTTAGCAAATAAATAAATAAATAATATTGGTAGGCACATAAGGCCTTTGCCCAGCAGTGGGATGACGCAGGCTAACAGTATCAGTATCAGTATCAGGCACATAAAGTAACTAACGCAGTCACTTCAATCACATCCATTTTGTAGAAGACGTAGCGGGCAAGTGAATCAATCGAGAGTGTGGATTGCTAGCACTCGTGCAGCCTCCACTCTGCAGGAGGCGCCTCGCGAGAGTCTGGATCGGGCATTAAACACGCTTGAGAATGAAGTGCTCGCTTAGCCTGTGAATCCTGTGATATTTATGCCTCTCCTTATTTTATGCCTCTGGATGCTAGACTACATTTATTTTCATATTAATTTTATTTTTGACACTGAATTAATTGCCTTAAATATTGTATTATTATTAATTTTTCGTATTTTTTTTGGTTGATGACATAATTCATTGACATGATGACATAACTCATTGACATGATAATAATATTAATTCAGTCAAATGTAACTTTGTTTGTGAATGTGAGTATCATCTATGCTAACGACTCAATAACTAATACGTGACACCAGACTGTCTGACGGGTTTGAGTATTTTGTAAGTGGCCTACTCAAATATTCTGCAGCTCTGGTAGTGTCGTGTGACAGGTCGCTGAGCTCCATAAAAAGTGGTTCAGCTACACGATGACTGATGCATGCGTGCTGTCTCTCGGGACAGGTCAACTCAAACCTGCTATGGCTCTTTCCTCAAAAGACCATAACAGACAATGCCTACATGATCACACTCACATTGATATCGCTACAAATAATAGTGTCTGGACTATATAAGAGACCACGATCCCTGAGTTTTTTTCGGTATTTCTTCTCTGGGGTAGTCAGTTAAGAAATGCCGGTGCCTTCGTTCTCTTACAACAAAATACTGACGTTTCTATGTGATTTATATCCTATTTGCAAATAAATAATTTCATTTCATTTCTTTTTGAACGATTCTAAATTTGAATTTTAAAAAAATAATTCTAAACAAAAGATTTACAGAATCAAGATTTACGCGGCTTATTGGTAGCGAAGTCCGAAGGTTTCATTTACCTACAGAGGGAGTTGTTACCCGTGGTCCCGGTGATTATTTTAATTACCCGTGGTTCCATGGCAATAGGGATTGTTTCCTGGACTTCTGAATATATCGATAGAAAATACAAATCCATAATAACAGCATACTATGTACGTTATTTACGAGTACGAGCGGTGTCCTTCGTCCTACTAAATAATATGATCGGTTCCCAGCGAGTCACACCCAATCGTGTCACATTGTGGCTCAGTGGATTTTTTTTCCAACATGTCACGGTTACACTGGGTGTGTGTGACACGTTGGGAACCCTCCTGGAAAAAGGTTGCAACGGGTCACACAGTGTGACTCGATGGGAACCTACCTCTGAAAGTCTGAAGTTGTTTTGTTGATTATAAGATAATCTAGCAAAAGCACTACTTAGCATAATTTCAAGGTGGTACCTATGTATTTTAATTCTGGGTAATAGCCACTCGTCTGTTATTCGAATGGCGCGACCCCACAACCAGACCCCACAGACGCGCGCTAGCGCGGATCATGACCACAAATGAAGGGATATGTACAGGATACTAGAATACTACTAGTGCGTGATTCTATGATCGAATTTCCTTTTTTAAATTTTTGTTAGCTTAATACTTTTTCCAGGCGAAAAAAAAAGCGGACTCTGGCTAATCTGGCTTAGACAAACATGACACTCCAGCTTTCTCTCTGTTCAACCGTTTTCATTAAAGATAGTTACTTAGGCGGACAAGAGAAGTGTAACTATCGAAATTCTATTTGTGGGTTAAAACACCTTTTTTTTCGGATGGGAAATCTTCAAATGACCCCGGTCCCGCTCTAGGCGAAGTGTCAGACTTTTGCTGATTATAACCCATCCATGTTCCTCCTTGGCCCTTTGTGTTGGCCATGGTATATCTTCGTCTTTGCGGACCCCTTTTTGCTGACATCTTTTTGAGGCGCGCGTGGAACACAAACGTGCGTGTGTATAGAATAGCCCTCCTCCTAATTTTTATGTTGTTATGCCCGACAGGCCCCACAATGCTCCAAAACGAATGTGTCTATATATACCTACCACCTAAGTTCACATTGTGGAATGCAATAAACGTATTGAGTATTGCCGTCAACATTGCCTGTCGTAAGACGGACGGACGGCGAGCTAGCCCTTATCTCACCGCCCACAAGGGGGGAAAGAAAATACGATATAATTACAAAATCTCTAATATTTACAAGATATAACAACTGAATCTAAAATCTTATTTGATATAATGATCAATTAATATAATAAACGTATATGTAAATATAAAGTAACTATTTTTTTTTGTGCAACATACTTACATTGAATATTCGTCGTCATGTTTACCTTTGCCAAAAAAAAAGTTTGTTGTGGACACTTTGACAGTTGACAATGACATACAGTGATGCCAGATCTACTGATTTAGCAGTAGATCTACCTGATTTAAAAAAAAATCTACTGATCTACTGCCTTGATTGGAAATCTACCTGCTTTTTTCAAATCAGATCGTATCATCTAGGTATTGACGACGTGTCGCGTCATCTGGCTTATAGGCCTAAATAACATGACATTTGCTCAACAACCGTAGTAAGTATCGAAAAATATTGGATACGTGTTCTTTATTTTATCAAATTAATAAAAATTGTCGAATATAAACGTGTCAAAGCTCATGAGTTTGGCTTGTGACGTCACATTTGAGTAAAAAATGTACTTAATTATGACGTTACACGAGTTTTCGACGCAATGTATCGTCTTCATTTTAAGTTTACGTTGTAACGTTGTAGAAACTCAGAATAGTTTCTACCGTTACTTTGTAAACATAACCTATTCAACACTAAATAAGTTAAATGTCAAAACAAACGCCACAGAGTATACATACTCATTGGGCCGTGCAGTTACTATACGACTAAAATTAGCTGTTTTACCAGTGCTGTGCGCGCGTTACGTGTATCTGATCGAATGAGTGAAGACTTGTCTATGCGTAAACACGCCAGTATAAATGTCACGGACTCGCGATGACGAGTCCTTTTTGGAAGTATTCTGCTCCCAGTGACTAGACGCGTTTTTTCATCGGATATTAAATTTCTAGAAGTATTCGTGATCTAGAATATTCGGGCTTAAAGCAGGCAGCTTTAATTTTTGTTAGTAACCTAACTCTTTCCATTTTGTGTCTGCGTAAACCCCATACTGGGTAAGTGTTGAACAGCAATTCACGTTTTCATATTTTGTGTATCACTAGCTACGTGGTCTCAAGATGTGAGCCACTTTCTATCACCGTTTTTGCTATGCACATTCAAATGCTTAAATCTTGTAGCCTTCAGCCGAGTGTATTTGACATTGTTACAATAACCCTCATGACACTCATAATGTGCAAATCATGTCGTGCTTACCACCACCATCATGTAAACTCCGTACTGATTGTGACTACCACACATCACTTTCATTAGCGCACGGGTATTTCTCGCTTTGCTTTTGCCTTGGTGTCTCAATCAGCGGGGATGACTGCTAGCCATTCCGTGACACGCTGGACGTTATTTTCCAGGGTTCAAGATTCCGGCTGACATTCAAGATTCCGGCTGACATCAAGATTCCGGCTGACATTCAAGATTCCGGCTGACATTCAAGATTTCGGCTGACAACCGTTTTACCGGCATCCAATTTACCGCGGGCTCCGCAGCGGGTACCTTTTACCTGCGTGGCCGCGTCGGAATTCTACGGGTCGGCGCGATCATCTGCCGTCCGTCACCCTACCTGGCGTCTGCAGCGTGGCATACCGCTACGGTCATCGTCACGCTGGGCTAAGCCAGGAGAGTACCGTGCAAACCCCCGGGCTGACTTGAAGAAACTTGTGACCATAAACCTACCCACACCCGTTTATTTTATTAATATATTTTTATGTTGACCTGGGTCCGTGGTTTTCTTTTATTTACCCCCACGGACACCCTTTCTGTCACAACGTGAAAAAAGAAAAAATACGTGTCCAATACTTTTTGAAAATCTATCTGACAGAATAATTAGATTTTTTTGTCATGTACCCTATTCAAGCTCAATTCCTTTTTACCTCATGTGGGTATGACTTTTTTAATCTACAGATTTTTTCTTCGATCTACTGCTAAAACTTTAATTTTTCTACTGATTTCTTCAGATTCCATCTGGCAACACTGACATAAGACAAGACATTACTTTCTTGCTTTCTTTTGAGGTTTGAGAAAAAAAACTTGTTTTGTGTTTCACTAATTTAATTTTAATATCAAATAAATAGTCACACTCACACAGTCAATGTTTCGTCTTTGCAGTAACAGGAATGTTTCACTTTTCAACGTTCTCGGAGATAGCTGAATGAGCAAGGTACGTATTTTTATATTGGAACAGTATAAAATAGTTCTAAAGTTTCATACTTACATAGGATTCTTTAGAACATTCAAATCTTGGGTTCTTGGGACTATTTTGGCCGAAAAAGCAGCAAATAGCTGTAACGAGCAAACAAGGATTCAAGTGCTTTAGTCAATTCAATACAACCAACTTTTACAATCTTTGTCATCATCTTATAGCTTTTCACATCACAGTGGCATGTTCACTACTGGAAATTGGTTTCTAACAACAGAGTGAATACACTATTAGCTTTTTCTCAATAAAAAGGCTGCTGGATGTAATTTTATATCATTTGTTTATAATTTTTTCAACTTTAGTTCCAAATGAATTTTTTTGTTTGATCATAATAATGATCACAACATTATATTGTCACAACATGAATCCCTGAAGGGGTGTCAGAGTTGTTCCCATGTGTCACAGTCGACACCTGGTACACCTTCTTTTCACCGATGATTATTACATCCGAAGATTGGTGGAGGGAGAGTCCTATCACAATATTTACTATGGAGATTGAACCCACAACCTCTGAGTTAGCAGTCCACTACCCGAGTAGTAGACTGACTTATCACAGAGGTAGTTATAAAGTGATTAAGGTTATAATGCTGTTAATGCTTTACTTACAGACATGGAGGGGTCTCAAATCAAGGGCCAAGAGTGCGAATGCAAAGAGGGCTTGAGCTCGACCCTGGGAATTGTGCATTTACATTTAAAAGCCTGCAGTTAACATCGCACTCCTAAAACAGTTTAGGAAAAATAATTAGCATACTTGTATAAGAAGATTGTGGATGTTGTTGGGTACCTAGATACTGGGAGGGGATAAATATATCCTCTGAATGAGTTATTAAAATGTTCTGAAACACTACTGCACCTAAATGTACACTTTTGTAATACTTTTTAATAAATTATTCTAATTCCTATTTAACTTGAAAGAAATATTGGAAGATTTAATTATGGCTTTTCTGTGATTATAGATTGTTAAATAAATAAAAGTCAATACACTGTAAATTGGAAAATAAATAAGTACTAACAAACTGTGTGTTATTGCTGTAGTACCCTTTTTATACCCATATTATTATGAGGGCTCATCGGGATTGGTGTTGTAGGGTGTGACTATTGTAACATGGGTGCAATCGACACAACCAAGGCAATCTCGCTTTCCAGTGCTGGAATCCTTCCACGATGGCTCTCCTTTAGCTGCAGTTCCTGGGAGCTTCACGTAGGTAGGTGTGGAAGAGGCGGCGAACTGTTGCCCTCGATACTTCTTGCACAACCTTTCTCAGTTTTGTGGCCAAGGGCAAGATTGTACTCCTGCCCAATGCACCTTTGGTAGATCCAAAATGTCGTTTCGTACTTGCATTTTCGTTGGAAATCGTTAAAATTTTAGTTACCTACAGTTGAAATAGTACTTACGTACTTGCGAAATCGATTCGATTCGATGTAGCTGTTCGATACCCGCAATTACAGACACAATTCTATCTATCTATCATGGGGTTTTGGTTTCCCCACTTAGTCCTTAAAGTGGACGACAATTAAATTAACAATGCACCGTACCATAGGTACTTACTCAATTTGTCGAGATTAGCTGTAAGATTTTATCGAATCGATTCCTACGTACTTTCACTGCAGGACCTACAGAAACGTGCCCTCCGAATCCGAAGCACGGAATCATCTTACTTTGTAATCAATCAGGCAGGCGCGGATACAGGGGGGGGGCAATGGGTGCAATTGCCCCCCCCTGAACCGGACCAATTAAGTCACTAGCCAAGCTTGAACTAGTTTGACGGAATTGAAACTAAATATTCTAGTTGTATATCTTGTCATGGGCGTCGCCAGGAGGAGGCAGGCAGCTGCCCCTAGAGGCTCACTTTTTCCTGCCTGATGCCATAGAATGGTATTATAGCATAATTATCTGAGGCAATGTAAAAAATTTCGAGCTCGCTTCGCTTGCTCTTGAAGCCTAGTTTTTCATGAGTGTTAACCTGGGCCACTTATAGACAAATCTATAAGTGGCCCAGGTAACTCCAGTAGGTCGGTAGGAAAAGTGTTACAATTTTCGAGCTCTACAGACTACTTTGTCTTGAATTTATCTTAAATTCGACCAAGTAACTCCTATATGATCGTTCGAAACCATTATAACCTGTCCAAGGCAAGGTGTAAAGAATTTCTCGCTGCGCTCACCCCCCCCCCCCCCTGGCCCAAAAGCTGGCGCCCTCTTGTAACTTGCATATCATGGATTTCTGTAAAGTAGGTAACGCCTATTTACTATCAAAAGTTTATCAATTTTTTTTAATGAATTTTCCAAAAATTGCCCCTCCTTGAAAGAAATCCTGTATCCGCGCCTGCAATCAGGTGATTTTGACCTGCAATGCCTTACCTAAACTTGGAACAGTCCCTTAAAGACATTTTTGTGAGACAGTGTCCCCACCGGTAATCCAACCCAGAACCTCGGATCGCGAGCCAAATACTCTGATCACAGTGGAGGCTTTTACTTTGTTGATGATCTAATAAAAATAGCTAATGGTTCATCATCATAACTGCAGTCCACTGCTTGACATAGGCCTCCACCAAGGTGCACCACAAGGTCTAGTGGTTAAATTGGTATTTCTTACTTATTTAATAAGTATAGATTATTATATTTATGAGGCCCATGTTCAATAGTGGACTTTCTATGGCTGATGATGATGATAATATTTATACTGCAGTTTTGTTTAGGTATTTAATTTTACTTATAAGGTATCATGGAAAGAAGCAAGCTAGGAATAGAGATCAAGAGATGATTTATGTATGGTTGCGGGATCTGTGGAGAACAAGGGAAAGGACTATCCTGCAGGACGTACCTAATACGGACGAGGAAGAGTGAAAAAAAGACAATGAAATTCAATATATAATTAATTTAATTAATTAAAACAATGATCATCATTTATTACCTATTTCTTAATTTTAATTACAAATAAAAATATGTAACAAACAATTAGTAGGTGGTACCTACTATTATAAAGGCTATTTATTGTCATGGATCAAAAATAAAAGTATTACCTAGTTGGTGTTTTAGATTATTTTAGATAGAGAGATAAGCTTTAGCATTGATAGAGCAGTAACTATAATGCTATCCTGATAATAATTTACTTTGCCACTTTCATACTAACTGTCTCCACACTTAATCTTAACTGGTTGCGCCCATAATTTTGTTTATCCAATTACTATTTTGGTACTGTTCGCTGATCTTATTCTTGAATTTATTTCATAGTAGGTATTTCTTTCGCCTTAGCAGCTAGGTATGTAATTCAGGGCAGCTTTGACTAGGTATAACCAATTAACTTTTTACTAAAGTGTTTTTTCTTTTGCGATGAAACCATAATATATAATGTAATGGAATTCTATGCCAGGCTTGCGGTCCTCTTGAGCAGCAAGCAGCAACACAATAGTGATATGGACTATGTTTGGGGCAAATATTTAATTGCTTTTATAATTATCTCCATCAAGTGTGAGTCACACACATCTTCGATCACAGTGAAAATCTAAAATAAATAAGATTAATTAGAAAGTTATTATGATGGCAGCTACAGGTACTTACTTACCTTCTACAAAATTCCTAGTTTTAATAATATAAACACTGATGAATGTTTTTCATAGCTAGACTTTGCTAGCACGGTATAGTTATAGTATGTGCCTAGGTACTTATGTATTACTATTTTTAATTCTGTATTACAGCTACATGTTATGTTGAGATCTTGTCACTGTCTCCACAGCTGCCAGCTGGTGTTAGTAGGTAATATGTAGGAATGTTTTGTGGATAGGTATTTATCAGATAATATGGACCTACTTACATAATTATAGAGTACCTACAAGGATTGACTAATAAATCCCAAAGCCAAAGGGACCAAACTAACAGCCCCCAGCTACAGAGCTCATCATGGTATCACAAAATGAGACGATTTGTAAGAGCTCGTAGTAAGAGCCCTGGTTGCTCATGGAGAAATTGTTGTAATGCTGATACCTATTCAAACTTCCGTATTATGTAAGTACTTATACTTATGTACACCAATGATGTTGTAATTTGTAACAGTTTATGTTCTTACTTGCCAAACATGTTTCAACATCTCAAAGATCACCAATGAAATATCTGTTCTTGTTGAAAACGCTTGCACGTTGCTGATGTTATTAAAAACTACCTATTTCATTAGCTTTTGTTTTCTTCCAGGACCATTTTCTCTTCCTAATTTAGCTGTAAGAGGGTGCCTTACAACCAGAACTCAACAAGAAAACCCAAACTGCGTTTTTATAGTTCCAAACAAACCAAACATAACATCACGATTATTTCATTCACAGATTACTTCAATATAATTGATTGAACGTCAACCATACCACAGAATAATAACTAACCATACGTCAAATGAAACAAAATCAATCCATAATCAATCAAAATCAATAAAATCTGTGTATCACCCGTCCCTAGTGTCACATGGCTTTTTACTTTTTAAATGTGACGTCACTGTTTGTTTTGATTCCAATTGGCGTGCTGTACATTGTCATGCCGGGCATTCTTGGTCCGGGCCGAGAATGGCCGACATGATAATGTACGTCATTGGAATTCAAAACACGTACATTCCAATGTCGTGCATTCTCGTGTTGTGCATTGTCATGTTGTGCATTGTTGGTTCCCAATTTATTCAGCTACAGAAATTCCAGAAACAAGAATTATCATGTAATTAATGAATCTTGGGTATAAATGTGGCTATAGAAAATAATAACAGTACGTTCAGAGATAGCTGGTTTTTTATCAAAAACGTGTGATTATAATCGACTAAAGTGTTTTTTTCCGGTGATCTGTATTTAACATTCAATGTTGATTTGACATTTGTTTTGACGTGGTTTTGACATTTTTCGGTAGTTGAAAAACGAGATATGGGTTGACTGGTTGTTGTTGTTGATTTTATCAATAAAATGGTTCAATTACTTTATATTGTCGCCAGCTTACATGTGTTGCTATGTCCATTTACAAAAGTAGAAGAAAGTTTCAACATTCAAGCCACACACGACATTTTGTATCATCGGCATAACCTATCGCAGGTGTCTAGTAAATCTAATTTTGGATTCATAAGTCGCTTCTTATAGACATACATTGATTACTATTTTCTTCCAGTACGATCATAATGAGTTCCCGGGAGTTGTGCCGCGGTCATTCATTGGCCCGCTGGTATTATCAGCTGTTTCAGCGCCAGTGGTGTCTCTGTTTCATCTTATTGGAATCAACAAATTTTGGATGCAATATGTAGGTTAGTGGGAAACATTAAATATAGATCAGAAACTAACAATGTGTATGTTTTTGTTTTATCTAACAGCTTTTACGTCATCAATGAGATCTTTATTGCCAATATCGGTTGTATACATTATTCTTGAATCTATTATTGTATGACTGAAGTACGATTGTAATATCTATTTGCAGTGCGTCTGGCGCTGGCGATGTCAGTGATAGCAGCATGGAGTCGATTGAGGAGAGCACTGCTGAAGCAGTTTGGCAGCACATTTGCATGGTGGTACACTCTCATCACCGTCACTCAGTACCACTTCATGTTCTATATGAGCCGGCCATTACCTAACATCATGGTGTTACCCCTTGGTAAGCATAAGAGCTATTTTTGCCTGACAAATACATCAGACATCTCACAACCGCCAGCACAACCTGTTGTCCCGCCGTCTTCCAAAACTCTTACCAGAGCTGAATCTCTTGTGTTTTGTGTCAGAGATGTTATGGATATGATATTTGGGAATAAAATTATATCGGTTTCGGATATGGTTACGGATATGTCATTATTTCAGATTATCCATTAGTTTTGGATAGGTTTCATTTAGTCTAGGTTATCATTTGGTATTATAATCAGTCGAAACTTGTGAAATGGATACTGTTATGGATATATCCTCATCACCCATCTTACTGCTAACCCTGAATGTGGTGTATTTGTGGATGAATGAGGTAAAGAAATGCTTATATGTCTGGTGTTCTGTGAGTGAAAGTATGCAAGAATGTCTGTTCTACTGTCACTGTGAATGTTGTCAACTTGATTTTTATCATTGTTTTGTTTTCTGTTTCGTTAATTATTGTAATTGGTGTAATACAATTTTTAGAATATCAGTCTGCTCTTGACCATTAATCTAATTATTTAATTTCAAATAATAGGCACATATTAAACGTAAGAAGCTAGATGCTAGATGCACAGTTTCCTATAAGAGCCAGCAAGAAAATTCACACTTTTTGTATCAACCTAAGTAACATGGGGCAAGAAAATGAGCTGCTCTAATATTACAGCAAAGAAATAAAAATTTAAATTATTTTTATTATTGTAAAAGATAATTCTTGTATATACAAGAAATATCTTTTACAATATTTATCTTATCATGTAGACCGGTACTTCATTTACTTTGAAATACAAAAAAACATCCTGTAAAACTATATTTTGTTATTAATCTATAGGTTTTACTTTTTTAGTGTAAAATACATCCTGTTGTTCAACAGCAACAGAATGTATTGTTCAACAGCAACAGAATGTATTTTACACTAGAGCAATAATAGTGTTAATTTTCTAACTAAGGTATGAAACTTAAAGAGTTACAGAATCTATAATATTAAATATTAAGCTCCAACATATTGTTTCAGTACTCCTAGCATTTGAAGGCTGGGTGTCAGGCAAACATAGGCTATTCCTCGTGACTGCCGGTGCTTCCATCGTCATCTTCAGAGCAGAGCTGGCCATGCTATTTGGACTGTTCCTCATCATAGACTTGTATTTCAAGAAGATTGATTTTAATAAGTAAGTTTTTTATACATAATTTTGATATTTTATAATGAGACAATAGGCTCGTCAACTGAAAAAATCTAATTAGTCCGTCTGTTAGATTATCAAAAAATATTTGCGCCGTATTTTTTCTTTTGTTACGTAAACCAAAATTGACGAAGCTAAGACGCTCTAAAAATTCTCAATACGTCACGCCGCGCCGTGGTAGAATTTTTAGTGCGTTGACGTCACGAGCACCCCACTCCCGAGTTTTGATGCATTTTATCTTTGTCAATATTCATTGATTTACAAAAACAAAAAATACTGTCCATTATTTTCTAATACTCTATCTGACGGACTAAATAGATTTGCAATTTATTATTGGTGGAAATTAGCCTATTAGGTATGACTCAAAAAGTAATTAATAATGCATTTTTCAGCGGAATAAACATTGTTATCTTGTATCATAATACTTATAAGTACTTGAACAATACGTAAGATGATAAAAAAGACACTATAGAAGTTGTATTGTTTATGTGTTTCTGTAAAAGCCCGAACTACTCTGTGATTATCGTTCATTTCGCTAATGCATTTGGTCCCTCGGTTTAGTATTACAGTATGTCATCAGAGCTGTTGCCAGATATTTATGAAATAGTCATTGTTTTATTTCCAAAACCAACATTTATCATCTTAAAACTTAGCATTTCCCAAACTCCCGAAAAATCTTATCTTTTTTATAAAATCCTTACATTTACCTACTCATGTTGGTAAATCCTGGAATTCGAAAGGGTAAAACAATAAGTAGTCAGGATTTTACAGTAACAATAATAAATGCATTTAGTGTACCACAATAAATTATGTAAAGACAGAAGAAAAATACTATTACCTAGCTGATGCCCGCGGCTTCGCGCGCCTGATATTTATATACTAAAACCTTCCTCTTGAATCACTCTATTCTATTAAATAAAAACCACATAAAAATCCGTTGCGTAGTTTTAAAGATCTAAGCATACATAGGGACAGACAGACGCGGCGGGGGCTTTGTTTTATAATATGTAGTGATATTCATTTCTTTTTTTTTTCAGTTTATTCAAGATAGTGGTACCCGCAGGAGTATGTCTAGTGGCCGGGACTGTTATCATAGACTCAATTTTCTGGGGCCGACTGTTATGGCCCGAAGCTGAAGTCTTCTGGTTCAATACCATCATGAACAAGAGTTCTGATTGGGGTGTATCCTTTTTCATAAGTTGTTGTTTTATATTTGAATTTCAACTTAAAGTTGCATGAAACGCCCGTTTTAACACCTCTTATACACCCCTAGCCAAGTTACAAAACGTTTCGTATCGATTCTCTTTCTACAATCGCAGGGGTCGAAACTAGTCAGTAAAATCAGTAAAAGTCAGTTTTTTTTAGCATGGTCAGTAAAAGTCAGTTTTTTGAGAAAGTGGTCAGTTTTTTCAGTTTTTTGAGATCAACACATATATTGCTCCATATATTTTTTTGGAACCTTATTAATTATTTACTGACACAATTTTGCCTGTCTGTGTCGTTCCTTTTTACGCCTACCTTCTTCATTCTAGATTTTGCTTAAGAAATATATATCTTATAGTATACCTACTAGCAGCCAAACCCGGCGTTGCTCGGGTTTCACCTTTCAAGTCCATTCATTTCATCAGTTGCAACACTTTTTCACATTTTCGCCACCCACAACCGCGACCAAACTTCCTTACTTTCACCAGGAGACCAAAGGGGAGATGATTGGAGTTGGTGGTTATAGAGAAAACCCTGTCTTCCCGTCCTAACATTAGCATTTAAATATACATTTAGATTGTGTCAACAAAAAACAAATTTCTAGTCATTTCTAATTTTCTTAGCCGGGCCCAGTGATGGTTTGAGGGCAACTAACAGCTGATGCTCTATTATGATGTCTTGTGGCAACTTAATATTGTAGCATCATTATTTCGAGGAAAAAAGTCCAATCCTACTTTTTTTCTCGAAATAAATACATATTTTATTATTGTATGTTTAACTTTGCATATTTGTTACAGCTTCAGCTTTTTAACCTGCATTGTATGTGATTTAATTTGACTGCTGTGTGATTTGTTTGTGGCTACTAACCAACTAACTAATATGGGGAAATGTAAATTTAATGAGGACTGGCTTAATAAAAAAGATAAAAATGGACACTTTATATCTGAATGGGGAAAAAGGGATGGTGAAAATGAGAAAAAACGAAGATGGTGAAAAAACTTCTTCAAGAAATCATAATGTCTAATGTTTCTAACTTTTAATATTATTTGCATGATTGGATGTGTGTCATTTGCTTATTAACAAATATTAAAACTGATAACTATTTGTAAACTTTTTAATAATAAAAAGGTGGTGATGGTTGGCTATGGGGATGGTGGAGGCCAATAATATTTTTTTTTTTCAATTCCACATGAAACTTTTATTTTAAGTTAGTTCAGATGGTCAGTAAAAGTCAGTTTTTTTAGATTTCTGGTCAGTAAAATCAGTATTTTTGAACACTGAACCTGTTTCGACCCCTGCAATCGTAAACACCTCGGCGTAAGCGATTGTAGAAAGCGCTTAAATTGGTAGCCAAGTCGATCGCTCGTTTTCTAATGTCTGTAGAAAAAACCTACACTTTAGTCCATGGTGAGCGTTCCTACCAGAGTTTAGCGATCAACGTTGTAGAAACGATAACATTCTATTCTATCATTTTGAACGATGTAAACTTGTCTACGAATTTTCTATTCGTTTGTGTTGATCACGTGATTTAACGTTGAAATGATGTCATTCCAATTCATTTGAATAGTTTTCTACTAGCGTTAACGATTGTAGATTGCCAACTTGGCTAGGGGTGCGTTACTTAACACAATCGGCGCGGGCGAATCCCGCGTGGATTTCGCTTCTGTTTGTCCAAAGCTTGCGCCCGCGAATCAGATCGCTGCTATATCTACAACTAGATAATTACTCTTTACAAATTTTAACACATTCTGATCAATAAATTATCTGATATCTGGTTATCTGTCATGGCTAGTTAACCGAAATACCAACAATAACTTTGTAAGAAAGTTTCAATTAGAAATTTGACACAAGCAATCGCTAAAAGATCCTTAACGTGAACACAGACGTCACCATTCCTCTGGTACTTTTACTCGGCGCTACCGCGAGGGCTGGGCCCCAGCTTGGTCCTCATACCGGTAGGGATGTACTTAGACCGGCGACTGCTGCAGTACGCGGCGCCGGCCCTTACTTACATACTGCTGTTCTCCTTCCTGCCGCACAAGGAACTGCGGTTCATTATATATGTCTTCCCTTTGCTCAATATGGCGTCTGCGGCCGCTTGTTCCTATATGTAAGTGTTTGCCTAATTTCCGTTACTATGGTTAAAAAATATAGAATAACAACTATAGTTGGTGCCAATTAAGATGAGAATAGCGGTCATTGACCCACCTACATTTATTAAACTTCTTAACTTTGAAAACCAAAAATAAGCCTGTTCAAGTCTTAAATCGTCATCTGTCGTTATCTTCAACATTTTTTCTAATGAAAAACGATACATGGTTCATTTGTTTTGTTTCGAGGAAGAGATATTAGGGAAAGGGCAATGACCGCTATTCTCATCTTAACTGGCACCATCTATAGATGAAATACGGTATTACAAAGCGCGCCCTTAAAAACTTTGCCTCTGGCAAATTTGCACTGACTGGACAGGTCCACTCAAATCTGTGTGGTTCTTTCTTTAAAAGACCATCTCAGACACTAATCAGCGTAGTAACATGTGAGTTGAGCAAGATTAAGTCTGGCCTTAAGGCTGATTCTCAAGGGTAGTCCGCGAAATTCAAATTTTCTCACGTTTTTTGCAATTTGCAGGCCAGTGCTAAGTTGTATGTTGATTAAAATATTATTCGCGGTTGTAAGACGTATGTAGTTATTTTGATCATTATAATTCTGTAACTACATACGTCTTACAGTCGCGAACATTATTTGAATCAACATACAACCTAGCACTGGCCTGTAAATTGCAAAAACGTAAGAAAATTTGAATTTCGCGGGCTACCCTGGAGCATTCACGTTAAAATAGACTGACCCTTGAGCTTGTTTCCGCTGTTTCTTCTCAAAGTAGTCGGGTACAAAACACCTGCAGCCCTATCTAGTTTGAAAAAAAATGACGTATAAGGCTCGGCGCAAACGGGCCACCAACCACAGCCACCGGTGGCCGTCGTGCGCTACCGCGAATCGCCGACGCTGCTGTAACGAGTGGCCGCCACCGGCCACACGTGTGCGGCGAGTTTCAACAAAATGTATGAAAAAGCGTGTGAACTGCTTGTCGCTGGCTACCGGTGGCTGTGGTTGGTGGCCCGTCTGCGCCGAAGTGTTTCTAAAAACCTATTTGCAAAATAAACATCGTTTATCTTTGGGCGGTCACTCTGTGGCGAAACGTTCGTGCTGATTCGGCAACACAACGATTACCGAAAGGCATTCCTTTTCTGGTTTAACTGTAGTGGTTTTTCTGTCTTTTAGTGACAATGATTCACTTTATTCTACGTAAAGTACAACCCAATATCGTTTTAATTTCTTTCAGATACGTTAGAAGATCGAAGGCACCCATCTTCGAGTTACTCTTGTGGGGAACAGTTCTTGCTATACTGGGTAATATTATCATAACATTGGCGTTTGTCTTAGTGGCCATGACGAACTATCCAGGTGGAGTCGCGATCACCAGGTTTGTATGTGTGAATATTTGTTCAAAGAGATTTAAATCGTACTTTCGTCATACCGCGCCAAAAAATATCTACCGTTCTATTTCGTTGACAATGAAATTTTAAAAGTATTGTCTCGCTCACCTATACTACACATCCTTTCAATGTAGAGACTTCTCGAGCGACCTAAGTTCAGTGAAGGCATATCTTACAATACATGAATAAATATATTTTCTTTCTTTCTTACATCTTTAAAACAAAGTGATTCATGTGCACAAACAATTGAAGTTATTAATGGGCTTCTATTTATTTCCCAGATTCCACAAACTAATGAGGAACGAACCATTCGTTCATGTACATATCTGTAACTTAGCAGCTCAAACCGGTGTGACAAGATACACGCAAGTTAATGACGGATGGATGTACAGCAAAAACGAATCCTTGCCTTTTGAACTATTACAAGACTACACCCATCTTCTAATCGAAGCTAAAAGCAAGTATTCTTCCAATCTAAAGTCTTTCGCTCAAACGCACAGCATCTTAGATAGCATAGAATCATTTTCTCAGGTGTCCATGCATTATAAACTAATGCCTCCAGTGAAAATCAAGACTAAACCAGCACTGTTCATACTGGAGCGGAATGACTTCCGAGAATTCCCTTTCGGACATGTTAGGTCCTTTGATAATTCACCTATATCAGATAAAGCAGAACAAAGCGATGAAACCGTTATTAGTATCGTAAATTACGATGCCATTGATGAAATTGAATCGAAAGAATCTGACGGCGAAACAAATGAAGAGGAACAGGCTACTAAAATTGACACACCACCAGAAATTGAAAGCACTGTAGACATTACTGTACCAATTATAGAGGATAACTTAGATAATAATTTCGAAACATCTAATATCGAAGCTGTTGAAGAAATTAAAGAACCTATAGTTGAAGAAGTTTTACCAATAGAAGAAGAGAAAAGTTCAAAAATACAAAAAGCGAAGAAAGCTTTCGACGACTTAAAAACACTGAGACAAGAAAGAAAAAAAAGAGCAATCGAGAAAATTAAATCAGAAACTCGGAAAGAGGTTGTGGCATCAGCTAAAGAGAAACTTAAAGAAATTATGAAACGCCATAAACATATCGCTGATGAGCTTTCTGAAAGTATTATAACAGACATAACTGTTGAACTAGAAGCGAAAGATGGCAGAGGAGATATACCAGAAGAGGAAATGTTCCCTGAAGTTCCAACAGAAGCTGATGTGGTAGATGAAACTGAAAACAAACAACGAGGAGATGCAGAAATGATTGAAGAGAGCATAGACAAAGCTGTAGTAGACGCAAACAAAACAAATGAAAATATAGATACTATCGTAGAAGAGGTTATAGTTAGGTTAATAGATAGAAAAGTTTACGACGACAAGACGAAGCCCGAAGACATGAAACCGGAAGATCGGCTCATGATACAGAAAATCGTTGAAGAGGTTTTAGCTGAGAAGTTGAATTTTTCAAATTCTGATAATAATATCAATAAGTGAGTGCGTGGAATGTATTTTATTGGCCCTGTTTTATTTGAATTTGATCTCGATATAGTTTTGAATAGACACCACAGTCGTTAATCGACCTCCTTACAAATGATTTAGGCAAGGAAATTGCGAACCTTGCAACGTTGGTATTGAGTATTCAGCATATGTTTCAGCATCGCATGTATACCATTGTATGAAGTGAATAGTTGCGGTACCCGAGCCGTAACATGATGCATAGAGTTTTAGAGAGAGCCTGAGTTCCAGACAACACTGTTCTTAGCCAAACTTTGTCTAAAACTCAATGTGCTATATATATTTAATAGCTAGTACAGTCGTGGTTTTTTCCGCCTGATCAGTTAATTTTCGTTTTTTTCGCTTAAATCATGCGGAGGCGCCAAGCCACGCCCCCTTAAAGTTTAGGCCTATTAGGAAAGCGTCAACTTGTTTGGCGTGCGTCGTCAGTGCGCTCGGCCGTTAGGAATCTTTTCATTCATTATTTCTATACAAAGTCAACGGGACGGGGCTTGAGAGCGTTTCTATGTTGTAAGTGCAAGCAAAAATTAGCTTAGTGGTGGTCAGGCGGAAGTGTCCTCGATAGTACATAGTAGTATAAGGAGTGCCAATTACCAAGTATATCTTCGGTGCTACAGAGATTGTGCCTTGAAATACATTATTGTTTTAAGTGGGTGATGAATTGCATTTTGTTTTGGCTAAGATTGTTACGCATTTCATTTTTTTTTCACGATTATTGCCCCAATGTTTTCTAGTCATTTAAGAGTTTATTCATATGAATTACATATCGAATGTGTCAATTTGTATGAAAAGAGTAAGAGTACTGTATTTTGTGGTCGCCATACAAAATTAGTATTTTTTAGATCAAATGTGATCTTCAAACAAAAACACTTTGTAGAAAAGATCATATCGTAATATTTATTTATTTTGTAAATATTTATGTCTAAATACATGCTGTCTTTCATTTTGTGTGAGACTATGAACAACATTTGTTATTAAAAATGTATTTTGTGGTAGCCATACAAAATTAATGTTTTATAAATCAAATGTGCTCTTCAAACAAAATACACTGGAAGAGATCATATCGTAATATTTATTTGTTTTGTAAATATTTATGTCTAAATACATGCTGTCTTTCATTTTATGTGAGACCATGAACAAGTTATTAATAAAAATACCCATGTGATTTTATAAAGAGGTTTTATTTACCTAGTTTTACGTAGGTACATATAATCAACATTAATACATACAAGTGTAATGAACATATATCTAATCAGTCTAATAAGGCATACAAAGTAAACAGTTCACTAAAATACACAGGTACCGACGAAGTACATAAGTACACAGAATAGAATATGTAGGGTTGTAACGGATTTCCGTAACTCAAACAAATAAATTGTCACCATATTTCTGATATTTATAAACATCAGCACCCCTTTTTTCGGATGGGAAATCATCAACATAATCCCTCCCGCTTTGGGCGGAGTGTCAGACTTTTACTGACTAAAATCCATCCATGTTCCTTCTAAGCCCTTTGTGTCCCAGGGCCGCGGTATTGAACAGTCCCGCAGCCCAAGATCAGCATCCCTGACAACTGACAAAATCATAACCGCATTTGCTCTTGGACCGTCACAACTTTGTTATAGTTGGTGCCAGTTAAGATGAGAATAGCGGTCCAGTTAGAGATATTAGGGAAAGGGCAATCCCTTTCCCTAATATCTCTTCGTACGAACCAAAACGAATGAACGACGATTCCAGACTTGAACAAGCTTATTTTTGGTTTTCAAAGTTAAGAAGTTTAATAAATGTAGGTGGGTAAATGACCGCTATTCTCATCTTAACTGGCACCAACTATAGTTGATTTCCTCCATCAAAATGATATTATTCCCGTACAACTTACACGTACAACTTACGTACAAAAAAAAAAAAAAAAACTTCGTTCCGTCAAAAGACATCCGTTACAACCCTAAAATGTATGTACAGTACTCCCAAATTAATAATGCGCATGCAAATCTTCGCCAATTGTCGTATTCCCGGAAACACCCGAATCATTGAATCGGAGAGAGCCCTAAACAATGCACTTGCATTTTGTACCTTGTTCGAAAGAAAGAGGAGTCAATGTCATATGTCAAATCATGTGAAACAATTAAAAACAATTCGGGCGGTCGGCGGCTGTCGCCGGTCAGTCAAAGGTCCGTCAGTCCAAAGACTACAATATATATATGGAGATAGACGGTTGTCTCAACTGTATTTCCGTGATCATACATGCAGCGCCAACTATCCGTGGTGATGGCGAACTAAATCCATAATCTTTCAAAATAAATACAAAAAGTGATTCTTGACGGAGGTTTGAACTTGAAACCCACTGTTCATAGGGCGGCTGCTGTCACCAACGGGCTATTTTATCTGGTGAATATTAGTTTAAAATAGCTGTTCTATTCTAATGCATGTTATGACAGTTGTCAGTGTTGTGTTGTCAAACAGTTGAAAAATGTGCATGTGGGATAGATGACGCTAGTTTCCATACAAAAGTTTCAGCCAGGCTCTAATGTTCTAAGAGAGCACAGCATGCGTCAGTCGTCTTATATATTGGTGGTGACTGCACGTGTTCTCTCTGTGTAGAATTATATAGAGCTGCTATTACACACCCTTCTTGGTTTTGTTTTCAAAGGTGAATTTAATTTCAACTTTAATTATCTTACTCAAATTGAAATAGTTTATTTTGTAAAATAGGTAAATATACTAACATTTTTCACGTTTTTTAATATTAAAAACTGTTGTTGTTGTTTTTTTAATTGTTATCAAACTTGGCTACGCAATCAATTGATTTCCAACTTGCCTCCTAATAGTGTGTTGGTAATTGACAACGCCCCATATCATAATAAGCTGTCTGTGAAACCACCAAACTCAAACACACCTAAAGCACAAATGATAGCTTGGTTACAACAATACAACATTCCGCATGACCCAAAGAAACTGAAACCCGATTTGTATGAAATTATAAAAAGTCATAAAAAGGTAAAGGTAATAGTGGATAAACCTGACTGTCCGTTCCTGGGGCACTGGACCCGTATACACAGCTGCAGGTCTGGTGCACCGGGAAGCGGACTTAATTATAGCTATAGGTTTTTGAATTGATTATTATTTTATTGTATTTTGATGATAATTGGTTATTTTAATGAGAATGTTGCTAACATAGTTTGTAAGTATTACTAACAACAATATGAATCACTTGTGTTCGATTTAAATAAATAATAATAATAATAATAATAAAGAAAAATACCTACACAGAATTCGCCATAGACCGATAGCGAGGAAAACGACACGATTGCGAATATGCTACAATCTTTGTTGAATTAAATCAATTCAACAAAGATTGTAGCATATTCGCAATCGTGTCGTTTTCCTCGCTATTTACTACATCGAATTATCGAATCAATTTCGTTACTGATAAATCAATATTTATCTCTTTTAGCACAAAACACAATTCTACTAAATTATGCATGAAGAAAATGCACTTAACCACTCTATATACATATCGTCTTCCGACGCTCGGGGAAAACGACCGTTGCCGAACAGTGACGAAGATTTCTATGCGCATTATCACTTTGGGAGACCTGTACAATAGCTAGCGTAGGCTACGGTATAAACTGGTCAACCCGTAATCTTACATAACACTAGATATGCCTTTAGCTCATAATTAATTTGGTTAGATACAGGAAGCGTGATCTGCCATCGGCATTTAATTTTGCAGTGTGAGAGACTAGAACAAAATATGCAAAAAAATACAAGCATTTATTTTGCCTTTTTAATGATGACCTAACATGTTCACTGCAAAAGGTTACAGAATAAGCTCAATATAGTTTTGTTCAAGTTTTATGGCGGCTCGGAAGTTAGCTACAGTCAAGACGATGCGTCCTCTGCGCGCCGCTGATACCTAATATTGTAGATGTTTAAAGTCGCAATAAAGTTTGAACTGTTAAACCTGCGCTGAGCATCACTCGCAGCTAACTTCCGAGCCACCATAAAGTTTGAATAGAATTATTACCCTCTAAGGTGGTGAGCTCGGAAGTTAGCTGTGAGTGACGGTCAGCGCAGGTATAACGGTTCAAAGTTTATTGCGGCAAAGAGGTATTGCGCTTATTCTGTTAAACCCTGTAAAGTTGCACAAGGATCTTCAAGCGCGTGGTTTGAACTAGAATGAACTTCGTCATCTTGTGTTATCAAACCATTTGAAGGGAAGAGCGTTAGTTCTAATTTTCACAACAATTTCACAAAGTTTACCAACAGCTTCTCCATTCAAATGCCAAAACATTCTTGTACAACTATACAGACAAATTACGACTTCTTACTTGGTTGTACATTTCTTTCGAAAAAGCCATTTCTCTCGCAGTCAACATGTTAAGAATACTGCAATATCACAACCCTCGGAAATATAAAATAACTAAATTTTGCGGTGGTCACAAGCAATTATTTTATCTAAGAAATATAAATTTCACAAATTACACTATCAGTGTGTAACAGTTTTGTAGATGATTTTACACCATGTTAGAGACACAAAAAATAAACACATGCTATTGATTCAAGCATGAATTTCAATAGTTATAGTATAAGAGGAATCACGTTCACTTAGGATTATTATCTTAAAATTACACTTTTAACATTATATAGGTGATATTTTGTCGCAAGGAATGATAAAAGTAAAAATAGCATAAAAAAATATTGTTCTTTTAAATATGAAATATGATTAAAACACGAAAATAAAAAAAATACGAATATCTTGATTATTTCAAGAAAAAGTCTGAAAAATTATCGATTTTAAAATATGCTTAGGGAAAGCGCACGGCGCTACTATGTAATTTTAAGCGATGAATGAATAAAATCAGCACATGTTACACTCAGCGGCACGGACTGTGGCCAAAGCGCGTGTGGTTTACGAAAAAAAAAAAACAGTCGAATTGAGAACCTCCTTCTATATGAAAATCGGTTGAAAATTGGGTAACAAACAGCTGTCAAATATTTTGCTGTTTTGATAAATTTGGCAATATTACTGTATGGAAATAAGAAATATGGCTAATTAAAGAACTAAAATATTAATTACGAAATGCAATAATTACGATCGTAACACCAAATAGTCAATTTAGATGTAGAAAAGTATTTGGAAACTTTCCAAATGCCTTTTCTACACCTAAAACGGTTACAACATCAAATTCAGTGTTTTAATTGCAATTCACTATTAATATTCTAGTTCACTAGTTAGCCATATTATCTTATTTCCATAAAAAGTCATATTGCCAAATTAATTAAAATAGGTAAATATTTCTCAGCTATTTGCGACGTTGCCAACTTTTTGGATGAACGCTCATAAAACGAAACAGTATTTTTTTTGTAAAACTATTTTTTTATTGGATTCTTAAATTAATTAAAAAAAAAAAGTTAACTTTTTTTCCACCTCTGGCCTTGATAACCGCTTTCGACCTGACTCAAAAGCAAACTTGATTATGGTTGGGCCACATTCTGTGCCGCTGAGTGTATTCAGTAACCGATTATTTGTATTGTAATTTACTCGTTGGCTCTGGGAAGAAACTACGACAGATCATACGGTTTACCTCCGAGCGTATTTTTACTTTACTTACTCAAATAACTAAAATAACATCAGAACAAACGCAATATCTGACAAAAGACAAAAAATGCAATTTCTAAACAACGATAACATTGATTGTATATTAGAAATATTAAAATAAAATTCTTATACATCTTGTAGCATCTTCCAGTCGAACCTTCCCGAGCTGGAGTTGATGGAGGGGGGGCAGGGGGGGCACACGACCTGCCAGGGATGGTCCCGCATGGCCCCGAGCGCGCAGTACGGCACCCGGAGCAGGTTGTTGTGGATCTGGTACGGGCTGAGCTCGGACTTGTCCTGGCCCAGGCGCTTGAGAGCGAACGTCATCATGTCTAAGGTTGCCGCGTGCCCGACGAATATAACGTTGCCTCCTGCGGACGAAATAACAATCAATTGGGTATTCAGGCCGATTGAGCAAGTTTTGATAAGATTTACACCCAAGATAGAATCAACTAGGCTGCTCCTGTTGATCTCTCTCCGGTCATGTCGGTTTCCCGACCTATCCGACTATGGGAGAGACTGAGGGGAGATTGCATCTGTGGAAAGTGTTTTGAGCACAAACTTTGTATTGTTATTTTTACGTCAATGTCTAGTCAGAACTATTGGAACCAGTTATTATTTTACCCGTCATTTCTCTAGCCTTTGATATGACTAGTAATGTTAGTATAGAGCCAGTCTGCAAACCTTCTATGAAAGCAAGTTTGTGACATTGGTTCCATCTTCCCCGCCGACGCGACACCTACTCGAGCCAGCCCGGAAATGCTGAGCCAGTAGTTTTAAATCAGCCCCTAAATATCACTCAGATCCAGCCTGTCCCCTTGCTGCCCGCCCCAGCGACGCCCTTAGCCGAGGCTCGTACCCCACAGGGGGTGCCCTTAGCGCGAAGCTGCTTAGTTTATAAATTACTAGAGGACGTCCCGCGGTTTCACCCGCGTAGTTCCCGTTCCCGTGGGAGTACGGGGATAAAATATATAATAATATATACAGCCTATGTTACTCAGGGTGAATGTAGCTTTCTAATGGTGAAAGAATTTTTGAAATCGGTTCATTACTTCCGGAGATTACCCCCTACATACAAACTTACAAGCAAATGTTACCTCTTTATAATATTAGTATAGATTTGCCCCTGACTGGAGGCCTTACCCTAAAGGCACTCACAGGATAGTCGGGTGAAGCAAATGGTTCCATCTTACTCTGCCCTGTTATATGAAGTTCTCATAATACACAAAGATGAATATTAGAGGGCATGTCAACTAAACACGTACGAAAGTTGCCGACATACTCGGCACCTATGGTGTGTAGGCTCCATTATATTGATTGATGTTCAACTTACCGTCCTTCTCAGTGTCCTTAACAGCGGATTGAAACACCTTCTCTCCTCGATTGTAATAGTCTTCTATTGTCTCAGGCGTGTTGACCTCCAATTCTACGTACGGCTTGTAACTGTGATTCAAAAATTATTACTGTTTACACTTCCATACTTTTTAGGGTTCCGTACCCAAAGGGTAAAAACGGAACCCTATTACTAAGACTTCGCTGTCTGTCCGTCTGTCTGTCCGTCTGTCTGTCCGTCTGTCTGTCACCAGGCTGTATCTCATGAACCGTGACAGCTAGACAGTTGAAATTTTCACAGATAATGTATTTCTGTTGCCGCTATAACAACAAATACTAAAATCAGAACAAAATTAATATTTAAGGGGGGCTCCCATACAACAAACGATTTTTTTATAATAATTGGTACGGAACCCTTCGTGCGCGAGTCCGACTCGCACTTGGCCGGTTTTTTAAAATTCGAATGTCTAACTTTTTAAAATTAGAATGACCTTTTCAGTCCTTCCAAAGCTAATTTACCTCCGACTTAAGTATCACTGTCAAATCACAGTGATATTATTTTACAAACTTTTATTTAACTTAGGTCTTAAAAAGGTCAAATCTTGCAACTGATTTTAAAATCGTTATACCTAACCGATGGTGTTAAATTTTGCAAACACGTTTAGTTTCGGTGCTAATGCATGGTTAGGCTAAGTAACGCCATTCCAAATCCAATATGGAATTGAACTAGGTACTACTAAAAACTCGTGGTAGATTACTGCCAACACCCTCTGAGAAATACTTGCGTCTCATCATTGGGAAAGATATAGGCTCATCATGCATGTAAAGTACCATTATCAATGGTGCTTTGGACACTTACTTCAGATCAACATTTAGTCCAGCCTTGTACAATTCGACGGGTGTCATGAAAGGCGCCATCCCCTTCGCAAGGTGCCACATCTTGTACTCGAACAGACCCTGATCTACTCTTATCTTAACTGAAGGATCTGCCTGCAGCCCTGGAAACGTTATTAATGTTGTGAATACACCCTTTCTTTTACCCACATCAACGACGGGTAGCGACATCTCGCTGTAAGAAACGAAACTAAGGCACGTTATACGTCATACGTCATAGGCGTTTCCCGATTAGGTGTTTTGTATTTTGAATATTATTTTTTTGTACTCTATCATGATGCTGTTCTATTTGACTCAAAGGTTGGCTGGTAGAGAATGCCTTGTGGCATTAAGTCTATGTACCACTATTGTACGCGAGGTATAAATATTCTTCCCGCACTCCTCTTCAGTTTTGTAACATAACAAATATATTCAATTTTGCTAGTTGAACTAGCGCATTTTTTTTTCTCAAAATATCCACAATACACAATTTATCCAACGCTTTGTTTTTATCAAACCTCACCGCTGCTACTACAATTAATTATAGGTAAATAATAATATAATAATCAAAGTGAAATATTTGAGTATTGATTGATAAACGACGTGACGGTATTTAGACTATTTTACTGATAATAATTTCAAGTTAGTGGTAAATAAGACACGCACTTTGGAACTACTAAAATAGATAGATTTGATTTGATTTCTTGGCCTTTTGATAAAGCATATAGGTTTGATAGCTTTGCCCTAGTTAGTTAATTTCTTTTCGAATAAACATTTACCTAGAAATATATGTAGTTCGACTGAAAATTAGAATTGTTGTAAGGTTCCGATCGTGCTGTTGGATTTTCAAGCTAACCACGAAGCCATTTTGAACCCTATGTCAATGTCATAAAAAATCGAAACAAAATCGTCTCCTTACCTTCAAGGAAAGCATGAGCCGTCTCGACGCACCGCAGCGCGGCTGACGCATACACATGCGATATTTTAATTCCGGCCAATCGCAGTCCTTCTCCCACCAACTGCGCTTGCAGGCGACCCACTCGCGTCAGGGGCGTGTCTTTTATGTAAGACTCCTTGCCACCAGCCCTGGAATTAATGGATTTATAACTAACAACTCGAACTACGCAATGATGTAAGGACGACTCCGAAAGGTCCCTAAAAAAAAGTCGTAGGTGCAATTACATGTCCCCAATGATATTCTAACAAACAGATATGTTATACACCTACAAAACCACCGAAAAAAGTGTGCCGCGGGGGAGAGCCAGCTCACATACACGCAGTGACGCAGAATAAAGGAAAAACAGGCCAATTGACACGTTTTCGAGTCTTCACGATTGCGCGCTCATAACATATCTGTTTAATTAAATATCATTGCATGTCCCTATTTATTGATGATTGATGCCATTTAGCCGATTTCTGGCTCTTCGATTGCTTGCCAGAGTGGTTGTTGACACCATTAGTGTACTGCTGTTTCTTATGATCTTGGAAATCTCTAAACAGGCTTCGAACCCAAATCGGCCGGAGCAAAGACAATCTCTGTAGATGGGGGTTCATGGACGGCTCAGAACTCAAGTCTACCCGCAGACAATGGTGTCGATTCTGTTGTGCACAAACTAAACTTAATTTAGGCTATTGCTATCTTTTTCTCTGTAATAAAACGAGAAAGAGACGGACGTAATTTAGAGCTGCCAAATTTAGTTGGAACTAATATTTCCATACAAATGAAGGGTGCACGTAAAAACATGACGACTAAAAACACGGTGAAGCGCAAGGCATAAACTGTTTGACATCTCTAACTTAGTTCATAGCTATAGCCGTCCTTTTCTCGCACTGCCTTTTAGTAAAAGATAGCAATATAGTTTGTGCACAACAGAATCGACACCAATGACCCACCTTCCATCTAGCACCTCATGTCCTATCGTACCTGCGCACTTGATGAGCAATTTACTACATCAGAGAGGAGGTTCGCTTGGCTGAGTTTTTGGGTAAACACATTTGAACTTTTTACCATCGATAATTCGATACGCTAAGAAGATATGATCTCCGGTGACTAGCATATTCCATTAATGACGCAATCAGCTAGAGCTGATCACGTGTCACATTTTGTCGTATTTAGATCAGACAGGTGTCGAATCGCTTCGTTTGAACCGAATCGAGGCCAATCACGTTTTTTTTGCTTTTAATGCACGAATATCGTCTATTTCCGACTTATTCGAGCCAATTGTGCTCCGATAAGTGTATTCACACCCTAACTATGATTGGCAGCAGGATGAATACGAAGGACGAGCCTTTTCACAGGTGATGAGACAATTTCAAGATTAGAAGCGAATTTACATCGGTTTAACGTTAAACTTATAATGGTGTCGATTCTGTTGTACACAAAGTAACTTAATTTAGGCTATTGCTTTCTTTTACTAAAAGGCAGTGCGAGAAAAGGACGGCTATAGCTACGAACTAAGTTGAGAGATGTCAAACTAGTTTATGCCTTGCGCTTCACCGTGTTTTTAGTCGACATGTTTTTACGTGCACCCTTCATTTGTATGGAAATATTAGTTCCAACTAAATTTGACAGCTCTAAATTACGTCCGCCTCTTTCTCGTTTTATTAGAGAGAAAAAGATAGCAATAGCTTAAATTAAGTTTAGTTTGTGCACAACAGAATCGACACCAATACCTCACTTTTTTCGTCAGGGTTTAAACATGACGGAAATGGCATGGCAAGGCAAAAATTATACTTCATAATTTAACATTTAAAGAAACAGTTCTCCCGATTGTGCACTGTTCGGTTTTGACGTGACAACGTCTTATAAATTGGTTTGCCGGGTGACACTTCAAGAAACTGCGTTACGCTCCGCTCACGTTATGCGCTCACAATGAGAGCGAGTGAGAGGCACGCGTCCCTTCCACTCGGGCATGGTTAGCCCGCCTAAGAGCGAGAGAGACAGACATAAAAAGTTTATTTTACCACTCAAAGTCGTTGTCACGTAAAACTTTCGCCCGTATACCGACTTTACAGGCAACCAATTTTTTAATAACAATGGTGTCGATTCTGTTGTGCACAAACTAAACTTAATTTAGGCTATTGCTATCTTTTACTAAAAGGCAGTGCGAGTAAAGGACGGCTATAGCTATGAACTAAGTTAGAGATGTCAAACTAGTTTATGCCCTGCGCTTCACCGTGTTTTTAGTCGACATGTTTTTACGTGCACCCTTCATTTGTATAGAAATATTAGTTCCAACTAAATTTGAAAGCACTAAATTACGTCCGTCTCTTTCTCGTTTTATTAGAGAGAAAAAGATAGCAATAGCCTAAATTATATTTAGTTTGTGCACAACAGAATCGACACCATTATCTTACTGTCTCACATCGCGGCATCATTAATGAACTATTACGACTCGGATTACCCGTCTCGTGACTCATTACCATGAGCAATTAGAAACCAAATCTATCACTGAACTGAACGTACCCAAAGGTATGTGTAAATAATAAAGATAGTGAAGACGACAAGTCATAATGAGACTTGCATTAAGTATTTGTTATCAAAATCACGACTGTGAATCAATCATTGGCATCTTCAGACACGATACAACCAGTTGTACTATTGACGTAAGTCTACTATTTTGACGTCAACATACTACTCACACGTGTGGTCAATCAAGATTGCTATAAGGCATGCTACTTAATAGATTGGGTCGGCATTAGTCGGCAGTGCAGCTGGGCGAAGAGAATGAATATAAATATGTAATTTAATCGGAAATAAACGACATGGTAAAGATCAACCGCAACATTACAATTTAGCGAGTCAATGCTGTTGCCGAACGGACCTGATTAAAAGCCAAATAGGCGAATAAATTGGGAGTAGGCTTTGTTGTTCAACATAACTAAAATACTCGCGAATCAAATTTATGCTGACCCGAACAAGTATACGCACCTCTCTCCCAACTTCAGAGGCAGATTCAGGTCCTTCCTGACGTAGGTGCCATTTTCGTCGAAGCAGAAGGGGACCCACGCTCCGTACGTAAGGTCTACCCTCTCCCCGTGACGCATCGCAAATATCCAACGACGAGGCTTTTCGTCAGCCGATTTGGTCTGAAATAAATATTCACACATAAAATATAATATTTAAAAATAATTCTAGGTGCTGGCAACTCGCCACTGTACTTGTGTTAACTACTCCCCACTTCAGGATTTATTGAATAGATAGATAAATGAAGCAAAAGCAGCACTTTTTGAGATAATCGACTTCCACGAAGTTTCGACGAAGTGTAATACACTTTTTTACTCTCCGAGGTATTTTGAATAAAACATATTTTTATCAATTCGTCTGCTCAACAACGGTGATGGGAAAACCGACCTTAATAGTCTAATATTAAGATAACTTAGGAAAACCCAAGATTTTATTGGCCTAGCTAGGGTGGGTAATTTAGGAACAGTCACATGTGGTTTGGTTTATGAATCTGAGATATCAGATTCATAAAACAAACTTGGGTCGTTCTTCTTTTGTACGTAGTGACAATGGTCTGTCACTCACCTCATTTTGTGTCATATTAGAGTATGGATTATTATGTATTCATTGTTTGAATCTACATCCTCATCGCTTTATACCTTTTAATACTAAATAATCTTTAACTTTCTGTAGTTAATATTTTTTGCATGTGTTGATTTTTCATTAAATAAAAAAAAGGACCACTCTGTCACAGTGTTTTCTCAAAAATCGCCACAAAACAAACAACATTATGGGCATGAAAGCAAAGATTAAATTATTCAAATGAAAATTAAATGCATTTGCAAAAAATATCTAACACTGAAATCAAAATATTGTTAGGTACTTGAAAAACTGAAAAACACCAATTCATTGTCACGAAAAAAGAAGAACGACCCACTTACAAAAATAGCGTTTATAGCGGGCAGACTCAGCTTGCATTCAAGTCACTATGAGTTTTGCATCGTCTCGGGAGACGTTCTGTGATTTATGGCCCACCTTCATGGGATAAAGGCGTGAGATTATACAGGGTGTAAAAGACCTCATCACGAAGCCGTCAACCAAGCATTATGTACATCAAACTAAGTAACTTTACGCAAAAATTATTGCTGGGAAACGACTATTTTTTTTGGGATGAAAAATCATGTTTTGTGGTAGAACTCAATGTAACGCACTCAAAACATTGTGCTAATGGATGAATTGAATAGTACGGGGGTCGTGGAGATGTTTAAAGTAAAAATCTTACATGAAAAACTTGTATTAAAACGTAGGAACTTTGTCCCCCAATATCTCCGTAACTAGAAGGTTCCCGGGTATGGTGTAGAACAAAAAAATGATCGCAATGACGAGGAGAACAATTTTTTGGAAATCTATCTGACGGACTAATTCGATTTTTTAGTCATCTACCCTATTGGTTTGTAAATAACTCAGTGAACTAGAACAAAGGGCTGATGATCATCAAACAGCTGATAAGATTTTCTTTAATCATAGCTAAGAACACTCTTGTTTAACTCAACTTTCAAACAAAAAAAAAACGAAATCAAAATCGGTACATTCGTTTAGAAGCTACGATGCCACAGACAGGCACACCGATACACACGTTAAATTTATAACACCCTTCTTATTGCGTTAGGGGTTAAGAACGATGACAGGCGGCCATACGCGCCCACTGCTGGAACACGAACCTCCTTAATATGGCGTACGACACAAACAATTATATTTATTTATTTTTATTAAATCATATCTATGTATTAGAATTAAACTATTACGTTTAACGGAACATCGAGAAGAGTTCTCATGACATACGGGACAATGAACTAAATGATGTTGAACTTTCAAGATCAAACTAATTACTGATTACTGTTGGTTGACTCATACGATAAAAATTGTATCAATGAAATCAATTTATCTTATCACAGTCGACGGTTGGGCAGGAATCTTTCAATTTATGACGACAAATATTTAATTTACTTTTAAATTAAAATAAAGGGTCTTTTTTAATTATTACAAAATGGACCTACTCTTGACCTCGATCACGCGTGATGGAAAGCGATGGATGAGGTATATGATGGTACTAGCGTGTCCAGGAGATGCCTGTTTCCGTATTAGATTAGGTTCTGAAAGGCTCGTGGCTAGATAATAACAGTGTCATGGGTCGATATTCTAGATCACGGTTAGTCAAAGTGGGGTTCGCGAACCCCTAGGGGTTCGCCATGCGACGGTAGGGGGTTCGCGACAAAATTTACGTAATGGCGGCTGGGTGACTGGCAGGCGCGTGCGGAAAGCATGAAGGCGCGCGCGCAATTAAGAGTTTTGTCTTTGTGTAATTGACTATAAATATTTTACGAACTCAGTTTGCAAGAAAACCCGTCGGTGATTGAACTTTGACGCTCAAATTCACATTGTTACATTCAATTCTTATAAAAGCTAAAATTACGAAAAGATAAGTTGAATGGTTTACTTGTTTATTGGAGTTCTAGAATTTCCTTAAATTCCTTGAGTTTTCAAGGAAAAAATCATAAAGAAAGCGTAATTTAAGCCTTAAATGTCTTGATTCAGCGTCCATTATATTCCAAATAAACTCAATTTTATCAAATAAAATAATCTATACTAATATTATAAAGAGGTAACATTTGTTTGTAAGTTTGTTTGTAGGGGGTAATCTCCGGAAGTAATGAACCAATAATTTAAAAATTGTTTCACTGGTAGAAAGCTACATTATTCGTGAGTGCTATAGGCTATATTTTATTCCTGTACTCCCACGGGAACGAGAACTACGCGGGTGAAACCGCGGGACGTCAGCCAGTATGATATAAAACTTCGATCTACAATGTATACGTTTCATTAGTTTTCGTTTGTCAATATAAACGAAATTACAATAAATAAAATTAAAGTACTATAATTCTGCGTCAATTCAGCTCGCTCCTCAGTCTCATGTCAGTATCGTCTCTAATTTTCGTCAATAACTACAGACAATCGTCTGGAGATCGCTATTATTATCGACTCGTGTACGCCGATCGAAATAATATGATCCAGGAAGAAAAATCAAAAATTTGCGAAAAAAAGTGTAATAGGACTCTTAAGGTTTAAATTGTCCAATATTATTCCAAAAACTGACTCAATTTGTGACAAGAAACGGCCCATCCATCGCCTTAATATTAGTAAGATATTTGTTTTTGGCCTGTATTTGTTACCTTTTATTCAATTAATGAACTTTATTTCTTGTTGGGGGGGGGGGGGGGGGGGGTTCGCTGTCATCTGGAAACTTGAATGGTACCCCCATTCAAGTTTCCAGATGACAGCGAACCCCCAAAAGTTTGAGAAACCCTGTTCTAGATTAAGCAACGCTTGCAAAGGTCATTCAGGGGATGGATGACCATCCATTACACAACAATGCCCCTACATGCCAAAGGGAATGATAACCAGTCATATCAGGGGGACGTCATTTGTTTTTTTTCCACCTCCACCATGCATGTCGACCATGCAGTCATACCAAGGGGTATAGTATTACCCAGTAACCAGGTTATTTGAAGGTCAGATAGCCAGTCGCTCCATATAAAATACTGGTATTTATCTACGTCCTGTCAGAGGGGAAGCAGACCCTAACAAAGTAAGAAAAGGGTAGGCATAGATGCAGATGGTGTTGGGGTAAGTTAGGACCACCTGGCCCGGGTAACACAAAAGCCACATTCATGATCCCCTTTTGTTAGTCTTCATGCTATGTGTGTTTAATATTGACCCTTATTTAGTTAGGGAGAGGTTCTACAATGACTGCCCCTACTAAGCTCAACAATACACAGTGGCGCAGGCTCCTAATAACTCGATTCCCACCGGCTTCCCTTCAGAAGTTTGGAACACAACCATAACTACTCTCTACCATAACTGAAAAATGACACAATCAGTACTTTTTACAAGCATCACGAAACGCCTACTCGTACCCAATCAACAAAAATTTGCTCTTCAACAACATATTGCTATAAAATAACCCGCAGGCACTTATTTTGTTGACTTATTTACATAGGATATTTTTTTTTTATTATTATATTAGGTGAAAATGATACTTAATCCAAGATGGCGCCGACGAAAATTTTCGGTTTTTTCTTCATGGGTGTTGTTTTCGTGGTCATTGGGGTTGCTGATAATGAAAATGAGGTCAAAATGAAAATCCAAGATGGCGCCAACGAAAATTGTCAGTGTTTTTTCATGAGTATCTTTTTCGTGGTTTTTGGGGTCGCTGATATCAAAAATGAGGTCAAAATGAACATAGAAAATAAAACGAATAAAACATTAAAAAATTAACTATTCTCATTTTTTCCTTGGCTTCCCCTGACTCAATCTTCACTCTTCGCCACTACAATGTAATCTGTGCTATTTGGTATGTACCGGTTTAGCGAGGCCCGAGGGGCGAGATAAGATGAACGCCAGACAGATAGCAAATATACAAAGGGATGACAGATGTAAAAGTTTTTACTAGAGCTCGTCGAAACGAGACGCCGCGTCGGTGTTAATGAAGGCGATTTTTTTTCACATTTTCAAACAATAGAATATAAATGAGCATTATTAATTTTGATTGGACTTAATTTATCTTTACTTGCCTAGCATTTTCTTAACTACGGTGGGTTCGGCTTCCAGCCTAATCGGATGTAGCTGAATACCAGTAGGTACTTTACATGGAGCGACTACCTATCCGACCTCCACTGGCGAATTACTGGGTAACTACTTTGTACCGATGCACGCATCGATCACTAATAAAAAACTAGATACACAATCAGCGGCAAAAAATGTCCTCACCGAATGAGCGCCCATTCGAACATTTGGGTGCTCTTTTAATCTAGTAGCATTTGAACGCTCCGAAGGTAAACATGCCTCAGTGCTCGTTTAAAAAGTGTAAAAATTACATGTCCAGGACGCTAAAAATAGATGGAATTTCATATTTTCGGTAAGTATTAATATTATCATTATTTAATTGTTATCACTGTATTGTAAATACTGATATTTTGACAAGAAATCATCGTAAAAACATTTTTTAGATTAATTCGTAATAAATAGCAGGAGTTATAAGGCATCTCAATTGTAAAGACCCTTACTAAACGCATTTAATCATACTATCGCATGCCCACTTAAATTGTTCGAGTTATGTACGTTGATTCTGTTCTATTTGTTGGAGACGCTATTGTTCTTTTATTATTTTTTATTATTAAAGTATGATTGTTTTTTTTTTGTTTAATGAGATTTCTTTACTGTTTCTTTAAATATTATAGTAACATTTTACACATTTAATATTGAGTAGGTGCATGTAATATAATTAAAGACGTGAGGTTTTTTTAGCTTTCATCTAGAACCAGTCAGGTGTGGAGAATGGATTATAGTTGTTTGTCAAGCAATATCTTTAAATTTTTGAAGAATCTTTAAAGAATAAATAAATAATTATGACTGTTTCAATTACTTTCGTTAAGATGAATGTGGTGCCCTATCCTAAAACATATTTACATTCAAATAAATTATAACCTTTACACTTATACCAGAGCTCTGTCACTCGGCATGAGATAATTACCTACCGCTTCGTTCATATTGAATATCCAAGCTCTTTAAGGCTGTCGCGCTCCAGCCGTGAGTAACTGCGTACGTATGCCGCGTTAATTTTTCGCTCTCTTTGGACTGGTTGCTTGCGTCGAGTACTTACTCTTACCTACTTCGTGTTTGTTAACTGAATGATTTATTGATCATTAATCATTATTAGTGAAAATGACAAGCCGGATAAACTGTTGCGTGTATGGATGCTGTATTAAATTTAATAATCGTTAATTTGAGAAGGCAAGAAATATATGAGATATTATATTAAAGTAAAACTAATGTATTTATATAAGTTTTAATAAACAGTTAGATAATAATATATTAAAACACAAAAATGTTGGTAGTTTTTTTTTATTTTTAGTACTTTTGGCAACCCTACCGATTGACCATTTAAGCAGCGAGACGCCGAATAACATATAAGCTAACTCGTAGCGTCAAGGCACAATTTAGATCGAGCGCGCCCAGTTTAGGTATTTAAAACGACGGCTTTCTTCAAGATGAGAGGAGTGCAACTTCTGTACGCTAGTACTATTATCTATTCTGTGCTTATACACCATAGAATAGAATAGAATTTACCTCATTACACCAATTTTTTAAAACAAGTTTATCAAAAAAATAAATTAAAATATTAGGCAGTTCGACTCCATTCATTCCTTGTCCAAATGACGAGCCTCGGTCGTAAAATTTTATTGCTTTTTATTAGCACTTTGTAATTCTGACTTTAAAACATGCGTGTAAGGTTGAATTTATTTTGATATAAGTTGACCAGCGAGTATCAGTCGTAAAAGGTTATTACTTTTTGTCCGTAGCTTTGTGAATACAACTTTAGGCAATGTGTCTAAGGTTGAATTTACATTAATGTATTTTTATTTCAACTAGAAGTACGTCAAAACATTTGGCGACAGTTTTTAAAGAACTTTTGCATGGGATTGTGTATCTAGTTTTTTATTAGTGATCGATGGATGCACGTTATGAAAACATGCTCTGGAGACGAGAAATGAAAACACAACATAAAGGAATACTCACATCGGCTTCGCTCTCTAGCTTATTTCCATTAGATTTCCAGTCAATTGACGTACCTGAAAAAATAAGGTCACTTAATAAACCATATTCGATTACTCCCTGTATAAACAGGTAGTGTAGACTAGAAAGTCGTAGTCTAGAGCTGTCAAAGCACAGTTTGTAAAAATTGCCTGGCTTTCCTATCACTTAGGCTGATACCAAACGAGCGTAATTTTGTGAGTCGCGTAATTTTTTTTCAATACACTTCCTCGAAAACTGGTCCATAATGCACTACGATTAGGTACAACATGCAATGTATTACACACGCGTGCGATTTTTTCCACTTTCCCGCACGTGTGCGGGAATGAAAATTACCACAGATAACTAAACCTATACTTAGTCCAAATTGGTTCAATGCCTATAGTCTGAGGTGAATGTTATTTTAATTTCGTCAAAGCACTACGCGTCTTTACGGCATAAATATTTTTTAAATATTAAAATTGTGTTTATAGAATATCACAGATAAACATGATTTTAAAAACTATTAGTTACTTTTATACAAAAAATAACATTTATTTGTGTTCTGAATTCAAAAATATAAAATAAATCTATTTTTTATATTAGGCTGTTTAACGGCTTCATACCTTTGCCTCTCCTTCAACCTGGCGAAACCAAAGCGCGAAAAAAAAAAAAAAAAAATTAAAATCATAGTTTCATAGTTCTTGACAAAAATATTTTTCGTTATTTTATTTTATTTCTTCAAAAGTGTATTGAAAAACGTCGTTTGTACGTAGTTTAGCAGTAATAGTCATAATTTAAATCATACACAAATATTTTGCGTTCTTTTAATTTTATTTCTTCAAAACTATATTGAAAAAACCGACTTCAAAAAACACAAAAAAGTGAAAAATAACTTTAGCTTCAGAAGTCGGTGACCTTTGTTTGATTGATTTAGTTTTTTTTCACCGACTTCTGAAGCTAAAGTTATTTTTCACTTTTTTGTGTTTTTTTGAAGTCGGTTTTATTTTTTTGCAAAAAAGTTTTGTAATAATAAATGAAAAATCAAGTTTTCATAGTCATGATGATAGTGAATTTCATGAACTTTGAAGGAATATTATAGCGGTTAAGATAGGTAACTTTGTTAGTTTAGCAGTAATAGTCATAATTTAAATCATACACAAATATTTTGCGTTCTTTTATCAAAGTTAAGAAGTTTAATAAATGTTGGTGGGTCAATGACCGCTATTCTCATCTGAACTGGTACCAACTATAGGCTGGCATGAGTTCAAGGTGGTATATATTTTAAGAATCGGTCTAATAGTCATGAATACAATACTATAATTTAAATAACATCTTGGATTCATGCTAGCCTAGTACTTTTGGTGAGGTTAGTAACCTCACAAAAAAGTACATACATTCGAGTACAAAAGTTAAAATGTTGAAATAAAATGTTTTTTTTTTTTCTTAGATTTGCATTATCTTCTTTAAACAAACAATCAATTATGGGTAGTAGTAAGCTCAGATAGATTCATTATGGGTCTGGCTAATGGGTCTTTTGAGAAAAAAAATCTCAGTAGATCCATATTATCTTGAAATCAGGATCCAATGAGACGAATAATTCTCACTAGATCCATCATGGATCTGGCCAATGGATCTTCTAAGAATTAACGCGAAAAACACTCCTAGTGTAGAAGATCTGTCTTGGACTTGATAATCATAATCTTACTCTATCTTGCAGTTCTCTACTTGTAGTGAAAATTGGTGCAAAGTAAAAAGGATGTGAAGGGGAGAGGCTAAGGTTAAGACATACCTAAACCTCCTTTACACCATTTTACTCTATTTTGTCTATTCCAAATTCTATAGCACGTTCTTATTTTAACCAGCTCTTATAAGCGTGTTTAGGGTGTATGGCTTGGGCAGTACCTGTTATTTCAACAATCTGAGGAACACAACCATTGTTTCTTCTACTGGCCTCAAAGTGCCATAAAGTTTAAAGGAATTTATGAAATAAACTCACCATGGGTAACATTCAGGATGCCGTCACTCTTGTCCAACTGCACGTGAGTCCAGTAATTGTTCCATTCCTTGTACGTCTCCTCAGATTTCTCGTGACCAAGCTGCGCCGCGTCTTCATGGGGGTAATTCGAAGTCATTTCTCCATCTGTATTCGAATCCGATTCCGATTTAGTGTCCATACCTGTAATATAGGAAATCAGTAAGAAAACCAACGCAAAGTAGAGCTTGGGTCTTCCTCTCATTGTGCTGCGTTTAGTACTGATGTTATAACAAGTAATGTTGTGATTAAATGCTATGTTTATTACATTATTTCTTCATTATCTGTAATTGGAGACATTGAACTAATATGTAATCTTGGGCGTAGGTACCTAGAACCAGTGATAACTTGGATGTGAGTGTGTGATACTATTTAGAGGGTTAATAATTATGCGTCAATGTTTGCTTTCATGTCAGTTCTAATTGTAGGTATTCTTTGTTGCCAAGCTTTTGATGATAATAATATCTTGACTAATACCAGAAACCTATTATGGAATGAGGTGCCTTTATCATAGAATGAGGTGCCTTTACTAATTTCCTGCCCTAATCTTAATTTAATTTGGTGTCAGTGCAACATGTCTTCCTCCTTCATACATACTTGTCTATTATGGCTTGCAGATCATTTTATCTATACCCAAAGTAAATTCATACGTTGCTAGTGGTAACAAAGTACAGATTCCCCTGTGTGCGATTGACTTTACTCGTCAGCTCATCAGACGCCTCCTTTCTAACCATAATTATCATTCTTCACACAGTTCATCCATCGTTTTGTTGGTCTTCCTCTACTCTTCACTTTGTAGCGACACTCTCAATGCTGTTAGATTCATAAGAGAATCCATCGCTGAACGCTGTCCCCTATAATAAAGGTCCAAGGCCTAGTTTGGGGGTTAGGATCAGATTTGTGGAAATACACTCGTGTGCTTTTTCTTATTGTGACTGGCTTGTAACATGTATTTTAAAGTGTCAAATAAATGTTTTTTTTTTACTCTGTTACCCGCGGCCTTCGTCCACGTGAAATTATTATAAAAATGTTACTTCCCTATTTGAATCTGATTTTGTTAACAATTTCAAGGGTTTTTATTTTATTGCACGTACCTTATACAGAGGAAACTTTCAGCGGATCAGTAAGGGGAACTGTCTAACTATTGTAGCCACGAAAATGGTCTCAGGAGACTATCCATATTTTTTTGTGAAATTTTGATCCCCATTCACCGATTTTCAAAAAAATGTAGTAAGCAAGAAAATGGCCGTTTTACACATTTTTTTTTGTGAATCTATTGATCCTGTTTTCAATACTGATAAAAAAAATCTATTGGATCAACCAGCGTTGCAACAATGCTACCCAAGTCAGAAATTGCAAAAATGCTGTTCTCATATTTCTCACATTTCGACAGACAATTAAAAAAACATGTTAAAAAGACGAAGTTCAACCCTTAATCTTTATACGCCAACATTTCACCAGTTACGTTTACTTCTTAATCCCATGTATTATGAGACCAACTTGTGTCATTACAAGAACAGTAAAAAAGTGTACTGATATGTCCACAGTTATAATTGTATTAAAAACATAACTACAAACAATGCACCAATAATATTGAATTACATCAAATGCACTCATTTATTATTATCTAAGCATGCATGAATCAGTTTCCTTTGTGCAGTTCATTGGTTTAGTAATAATGATAAGTCAGAATTATACGCATTGTTTATTTTAATGCAATTAGGGTGAATACTATCTTTCGCTTACGGTTTCATTCGCCTGAAGGTCGAATTTATCCTAAGACCACGAAAAACAGGGCGATAGGGGTGTACATTTTATGTCCTAACACAGGTCATGCATAGCCCTGGCTGGAGGCCTTTTTTTCGGATAGGAAATTATCAAATGACTCCTCCCGCTCTGGGTGGAGCAGGAGGGAGGGAAAGTCAGACTTTTACTGACTAAAACCCATCCATGTTCCTTTATCGTCCTTTGTGTTCCGGAGCCACGGTATCTCTTTCGAACAGTCTCGCAGCCCCAGGCGGGCCAGGCTTCCATACATATTTACATAATAGTTCGATCTCTTTCGCACACGGATAGACCATATATGTTTCGTTTTTTTGTGACTGGCATCTCGCCAGTCTCGGGTTTTAGTCAGTAAAAGTCTGACACTCCCTCCTGCTCCGCCCAGAGCGGGAGGAGTCATTTGATGATTTCCCATCAGAAAAAAAAAAGCCTAGCCCGCCTAACAGCCAAAATTTTGTTTATTTTCAAAACAGCAGCCATGCATAAACCTGCCCTGTATTGGTGTCGATTCTGTCATGTCATGATTCTGTTGTGCATAGGGCTTGTAATTCGAATATTCGAATATTCGAATAATGCGAATATTCGTTCATTTTCGCTATTCGAATATTGACTGATGTTAAATTCGAATATTCGAATAATTTTTAGTTATGGAAAGTTTGAAAATACAAACGTCGGTCTTACAAGTTGTTACCTACAGACCGCGTTACCGGTACCGGCATTATACGATAGAGGTGGATCGAGACAAATACACTTAAATTAAGTGTATGAGTTTCTGATGTCAATACCGCCCTCGAGCGTTGAATGTGAGAGGGTATTTTCATCCTCAAAATATATTATAACCATCTGAGAAGCGCCTTACAGCACGACTCTATAGGCGCCCTAAGTTTTCTTAGATCGCATTAATACATTTTACGTCAATCCCACGAATGATTATTGTGATTGTGTGATTTTATGATCTTTCATTTACTTTTATTATAAAACTTATTATTGCTTTTGAGTAGGTTACTTCAATGTGACTAATTGTAGGAGTAATTAGATTAAAATATTACGCAAAGCCGATTTGATCTCTAGAATTTCCAAGTGCTTAAGAGTCCTATTACATTGTTTACGCAAATTCATGATTTTTGACGCAGTAATTTTCAGCAGCAGTAAGTAATTTTAATTATTTGCTTATGGATAACGATAGTGCCATTCTCTTTCTTGTAAGTTGGAGTTACACATTTTCATTTTTCTTTTCGTGTAATTTACTATAAATATTTTACGAACTCAGTTTGCAAGAAAAACTGTCGGTGATGGAACTTTGACGCTCAAATTCACATTGTTACATTCAATTCTTATAAAAGCTAAATTTACTAAAAGATAAGTTGAATGTTTTACTTGTTTATTAGAGTTCTAAAATTTCTTAAAATTCCTTGAGTTTTCACGGCAAAAATCGAAAAGAAAGCGTAATTTAAACCATAAATGTCTTGAATCAGTATCCATTATATTCCAAATAAACTCAATTTTATCAAATAAATTAATATGATTTAAATTTCGATCTACAATGAAAACGTTTCATTAGTTTTCGTTTGTCAATATAATAAGACAAAATTACAATAAATCAAATTAAAGTACTATAATTCTGCGTCAATACAGCTCGCACCTCAGTTTCATGTCAGTCTGGTCTCTAATTTTCGTCGATAACAATTGAAAATCGTCCGGAGATCGCTATTATTATCGACTCGTGTACGCCGATCGAAATAATTTGATCCAGGAAGTAAAAATCAAAAATTTGCGAAAAAAATGTAATAGAAGTCTTAAGAACTTAAAACTGAAGTTTTGTTATGTTTACTGATTTACTCACCCAGTGGGTGTAAATTTTTATTAAAAATATTTTTGTTTTTTTTTTTCATTATGATCACAAACTATGTTGCTGAAAGGTGATTCAATTTTATGTAATAAAATTACTCAACTCTAACTTGTTTATTCATTTTTGAAGCATGTTCTTACAAGGTTTTAATTTGGTTTCAAAGGAAAAAGCTAGTATTCGAATAATATTCGAATAATTCGAATACTGCCTGTAAAAACATCGAATATTCGAATATCTAAAAACTTCGAATATTTACAAGCCCTAGTTGTGCACAAACTAAACTTAATTTAGGCTCTTGCTATCTTTTACTAAACGACGGCCCAAATGGCGCAAGGCTGCTTTACGTTCTTAGGGTCCCGGGTTCGAATCCCGGTAAAAGCAAATGTTTAGGTGATGAGCATGGACATTTGTTTCCGAGTCATGGATGTTTATATTGTATATTAAGTATGTATTTACAAACAAAAAGTATCTATGTATTATATCAACTATCTGGTGTCCACGACACAAGCCTCGTTGCTTAGTGTGGCACTAGATGGCACTGTGTGTAATGTCCAGCGATATTTATTATTATTATTACTAAAAGGCAGTGCGAGAAAAGGACAGCTATAGCTATGAACTAAGTTAGTGATGTCAAACTAGTTTATGCCTTGCGCTTCACCGTGTTTTTAGTCGACATGTATTTACGTGCACCCTTCATTTGTATACGGAAATATTATTTCCATCCAACTAAATTTGACAGCTCTATATTACGTCCGTCTTTTTCTCGTTTTATTAGAGAGTAAAGATAGCAATAGCCTAAATTAAGTTTAGTTTGTGCACAACATAATCGACATCATCTCGGAAACGTGACGCTTGGGAAGATTTGGGTCTCACAAACTTGTTTGTACTGATAACAGCTGCTCTATTGTTGAGTCTCTGTTTTGAAGCGGAAGTTAGGCAAAACAACTCAAGACCCTTGCAATGTGCTGCCAACTTAGCGCTTTCAGCGCCAGATCTAGCGCTTTTTTGTTCAATAGCGCGTTCTAGCGCTTTTTAAATTCATATTATGATATGCACATCTACTAATATTTATTCTGTGATGTGCGTAACACGGAACGAATCACTTAATTTTTTTGATCTTGGTATCAGTAACAGTTGGTATCGTAGTCAGACAAAGCTATTTTGATTCAATAAAAAAATGCATTAATTAATTTGAATTAAGTACTTATTTCAAAATAATTAATTTGTCTTTACTAGGTACCGAAACATTCCGACGAAATACGTATATACATCCCTAGTCTCAAATTATTGGGCGTTTTGTTTGTATTTGGGCGCCGAATACAGCGCTTTTTTGACAGCGACCATTTAGCGCTGTCTAGCGCTTTTCTAAAGAGCTAACAGCGCGTTTTTGCTCAGACAGGTTGGCAGCACTTGCATTCAAATCAGTTCAGCCGTTAGAGTGTAAGAAGCTGGAAGACAGACATAATTACTTTAACTATTTAGATACTTACTACTTTTACGATTAAATAATGATCAATAACAAACACTTTTGGACGTTTAAAACAAATAACTGGTACTTATATTCAATTTATCTTATGCACGTCGAGCCTCCAAAGTTCCAATTTTAACAAAGAACCAGCAAAACACGCTCACAAAAAATCCTAGACACAAAAACTGGGGTGCATTAAACTTGGGGCCAAATTTCAACATTTTCACCAGTATAAACTCTATTCTACACAACACAGAGTCCAAATTTTATCACACAGTCGGAAGTAGCGTCAGTATCGATGGATTAAATAATATTATTATTATCATTACATAATGTAAACACTATCACTTTCACGATATAAAATAACGACACTTGGCAATTAATACATAGGTATCTAAACGACGCAACATTAAACAAAATGTAGTAATAATAAAAAGTAAAACAACACGTGTATGAAACCATACAAATAATATTATTATCATGTGGAACCAAGATTTTGGTTGTGTACCTAAATATAATTATTTCCTAACTCAAGAAATTCTCTAGAGAAACCTCATCAAAATTCATCAAGCAATTTAGAAGAAATAAAACAGATAAACGAATAGCTTAAAGACTTTGTTTAACTTTGGTGATTAAAATAGATAACACGTCACAAATATTTATAAAATTTGTTATGTATAAGTAGATAAACATATAATATTATAAAATAAGTGTAGAAAGAAGAAAAATTTCTAAAAGTTTACTCACTGTTATTGTTGCCAAGTGAAATGGCGCGGTGTAACGTCCAAGCGTCAGACTCGGCGGTGCGTCGCGTGAACACAGCCGGTAAATAACCACTGACTCCTACAACAAAGTAAAGCAACACAGCTTAGATGACGTCACGTCTCTCACGCCATAGACTAGCATAGCACATTACTAGAATTCTAAACAAAAAAGGCCGATAGTGTTGGAACTTTTTTTTCTCAAATATTTACATTGTTATGCAATGACGTATTATATATAGACACGTCATGAACCAACATCGCGGCGCTTAAAAACGGCGAAAATACTAGAACTACTTATAAGCGTGAAGAAAGAGAAAGAAAATATGACACCGAACGGCGGGATGCCTGTTGCGAGAGGGAGATAAATATACATCTTCAGTCACGTCACAGGATTTATTAAATTATAAACAAACGTAGCGTCGCGCGACAGGTTGGTGCGTAACTAAGCGCGATGTGGCCAATTGGCTTCATTTCATGTTGTCATTTTAGAGTGCGGACAACGTATCTATAGTTTATATATCATTGTTGTTATGGTACTTAGGTATTGGTAGGTAGGATTGGTTAGTGCCCGGTTGATGGCAATAGGCTTGCCCCATATTACATGGGCCTTGGCGAAATGTGCGTGTACTATTAGGTACTCCTCTGCCTAACCCTTTTGGGATTACAGGCGTGATGTTACCTATGTTATTGATTTTATTGTTCAGAACGATATTTATAATTTAACAACTTAGAATGGTGACTTATTTTGAGTAACAAATGACTTTTAATATTAAAAGTAAATGGGCTGATAATTTAAGGAAAGCAAAAGTAATATTTACTTACAGTTGATTTTGTTTAATTACAAACGATATTTTAGGTTGATATCCGACTAGTGAGTGAATTTTAGATAGTTGGTGCTTTTGTTTTATTCATAAAAACAGATTTAAAAAGATATCTTTAAAAGATAAGATATTTTACCAATTACCTAGATAGTAATATTGTGTTTATGATGCAAACATTATTGATACACACACAGAGGAATAAAAAGTGATACAAAGAACTTAATGTCAAATGCAGGTAATTGTATTAAACTAGATTACAATATTCCTTCTTACAAGTCTATAATAATGAGACATCCTATAACTCAGTAACACTACAATACAAAACAAACTTTCACTGATAACACACAAGGTTTATTTTCCAATTCAATGTTACACAACAGAGCACTAACCTCCAATTTTCAAGTTCAACAATCCTAAAGTCTTGATTATCCTCGTCATCGTTAGCGTCACGTGGTCAAAACGAAACCGCAAGTCACTATGATACTTAGATTAATTGAAGTCGAACTCTATTTGCGAGTAACACCAACGAAACATGAATTAAAGTCCAAATTCTCACAGAAACCGCACGAAATAATCACCACCGTGTATGAAAACAGCTGACAGATATCCAACTAAGCCCCGATTGGCTATTGCTATCAAGGTAACTCTATTTCAGCATATTTTAGGGGGAGTGCACAAAGAAGCAATTGTAAGTCCTATTCGCGATAAACAAGCGGTTTATAATAACATAAAAGTTTGTTAAAACGTTGACTACACGCAATTTCTAGCGATTTAAATCAGAGTGCTATTTTCGTAATATAATGCGCGTCAGCTATTGATAACCGAATGCGTACCTCGCCGCTACGAGTAGCTATAACTAGGCGACACAGTTACAAACATGCTAATATTTGCAAGCAAAAAGATAGCATCGCATCTTTAGTTCAAATCTTTTCACGAATACAAATAGAGGTCAGTTTTGTATCCTGGATGAATGATAAAATTAAAATATGGTATATATTTGTGGTGAACAATGGCTAACCCGCGCTGGGCCCTCGTGGAAAATTATGGCCCAAAATTCTCCACGATTCACCTCCTTTCTAGGAGTTCTGTTTCCCAACTGTGGGAACATTATATACAGTTGCATACCGACCTGTGAGCCAGGAAGTCCCATGCACCCATCCGTCGGGTGAGCTCGCGAATTCCTTCTCCTCGATATAAATATAGTCGCCGAGAACAAGTTCAAGTTCGTCACTAGCTTTCGGCGTGTAACCTTGAGTCACTTTGTGTACCTGTCAACGATAATAAGCATTACAATATCGCACATTGTATTCTACTTAGATACGTATATTTATGTAATGACCTACAAGCATCTACATTCTACAAGTGTGCATTATCTCACCGCCTTATCAGTCTTGATATTGATTATAAAATGATACTAGACTCCTTCTGTTATAGTCGGAGCAATTACGTACTAGGGTGACATAGTTCCCAGGATCTGTATTAGGTACAGTTAACAATACCAGTCTTTTCAGTTTCTTAGATCACAATGAACGCAATAATACTGAAAAAATCTCAACTTCTTTGCGTGTCGATGGACTAAAACAATACCAGTATATAGCTACCTGCACAGCTCTTTCGTTGGTTTCGTTTAAATCTTGGAGGGTACTGTTGGTAGCTGATTAGTATGGGCAAGAACGGAGGTGGGGCATTTCCTGCAGAAAGGCTCCACACTGGCATTGTATTTGGGACTAATTGGGACGGGTCCATGATACCCCATTGAGCCAGACTATTTCTACAGTGGCTAACCTGGGCCCGCAAATGCAGTTCCACCATCACCCAAACAAATATTTACCTGATGGTTAGCAAATCGTGGATCTCTGGAATAAAGCCTCAGTTCCCAGCTGGAATGATCTGAAGGTTGCATGTCATCCACCAAGTTCTTCAGCTCCTCGTAAGCGGCGACATCGAAATGGTACGCCAGGGTTATATGGAGTGACTTCACGTGGGCTTCCAAGTTTATCGCTGGATAGACAAAGTTACAGGTTAAGGATCCCACTGACGCAACATTCACCCAAAAACATGTTGTCTGATGAGATAAAAGATTTCAACTAAGAAAAGAGAGAGAGAGAGAGAAATAGAGATTTCAACATGTTTTATGTGAATGTCTCGCTATTCGCTGGTAACGCAGTCATCATTCATCATTCTTTTGCCCTTATCCGTTCATTTGGGGTCGGCGCAGCATGGTAGCTAGTGGTAACGCATAGTAAGAAGGTAAATGATAGACTACACTTAAAAAAAACCGCACACGGCCCTATTTAGGCAGCTATCTTCACTATCGTTTCTACTTTCTAGATAGAAGGCACAATTGCTTATTTTCTGCCTAGCCTTTTCCCAACTATTTTGGGGTCGGCCTCCAGTCTAACCGGATGCAGCTGAATACCAGTATTTTACATGGAGCGACTGCCTATATTGACTTCCAAAACCCAGTTAGTACTGGGTAATACGATACCCCTTGGTAAGACTGGTTGTCAGACTTTTTGTGCCACTGACTACCTGTAACGACTGTCAAAGATCTACAAATGACAGCCGGGACCAACAGCTTAACGTGCTTACGTGTAGGTAGAAACTACAAAAACGCCATATCAGCTACGAATCTACGATCCTTGCAAATTCCTTTCGCTTCATCCACGAACATAAATAAATAACATTTGTTAAATCTGTGCGAAAACATAATAGGTACTTTAGCTCTTAAGAGAAAAGCAATCCTATTGTATATACTGGGCATCGCTACACGTGTCGCGTGCACGTGATAGTCCCAATCATGCCACCTTTACAAGGTGTAACATAATAAATGCAAGACCTTCCGTGTGGTGCTTCGGAGCATGAAAATTAATAACTTTTGTTCTACGAATTCTTGGAATTCTTTCTATCGGAACTGACGCGATCAGCTGATCAACATGAATCATGAATGTTCATCATCTGCCTAGCCTTTTCCTAAATTTTATGTTGGGGTCGGCTTCCAGTCTGACCGGATGCAGCTGAATACCTGTATTTTAAATTTTCTTTTTCTCCGCTAAAACACGTTAGGAAGTGGCGAAGGGTGGGCGTTTTGGAGGACTGTCTCTTGTAAACTTTGACGTTGAAAAAGTGCTGATTTTCAGCCAAATAAATTACTTTTGATTTTTGACTTATCTTCGGATCAATATGACAAATTATGAATTCTGCTCAATTTGTAAGGAGAGCAGCTTTGGGTACAGAGCAAAGGTCTGTACGAATGAGTCGTGATTTTTACACGACTGCCCAAAAAAAGGAGTGTTATGTTTTCAGGGTTCATGTACGAGTATATACGTATATTATGTATGTGTGTTTGTGAGTTTATTTATTCCACCATAACTTCTAAACGCCTAAACCGATTTCGAAGTACGAGGTATCGTTAGAATCCTTGTGTTACCCCGGGCAACCCGGGTAACATAGGTATTATAATGTATTGTGGGTGCTGACTGCTACAGTCAATATGTTCCGTATTAGATTTTTTTATTTGTTCTTGTTTTTTTTTTCTTTTCAGTTTTTATTAAAGTTATTACTTAGTTTTTTTTTACGCTGTCGGGTTTTTTAATTTTTGAATTAATTTTAAATTATACACGTCGTATACCAAGACACGACGAGGTCGCGCGTCGCAACGTGTTTATTAGCTTTAACACGGTTACACGGGCAACACCCGACATCTCTGAATTTAAAACGAATGGACTAATTCGATCACAAACACGAACTTAACGAAAGTAGGCTGATAGATCACAATCCGTATGACATTCAGTAACCGATTTCCAAAAAATAAACAACGTAAGTAAGTATGTATAAATCTACCATTGCGAGATTTGCTAAGTCTTTGTTTATACTACACACACGTTGAAATCTATACCAATGGAACCCTTAGAAAGTGCAGATTAGTCTCTATCTAAATAGCCTTGTATAAACCCACATAAGTTTTACGTTAATGCGTTCAGTGGTTCAGCTTAGACCGCACCCCTATTCACTGCATGCACGTTTGTGTTTTTAAAAATGAACTCGACTTAGTAACTGGCCTGGAGTTCTGATAGTAAATCTGAGAAAATGTTCAGTCAGCATTTATTATTCTTTCTTTTTGAGGTGGAGATTTTAGGGCGATATTAGAAACTATGCTACCTATATTGATTGATCAAACACCTGAAAAATTGCCCTTTATAATATGATTTATGAACTGATTAAAGACATGTTAAAAATCTTTAAAACCTGATACATTCTACCTGTAAGCAGAGAACCATAAAAAACACTTAAATAGAGAAACATGCAACAATAATAAAAACTATAAAATAAATCATAATCAAAAAAGTGAATTTTATAAATACAGGGCAAACTAATAGCAAAAAAAACTAAAACAATATTTACCTTAAAAGCGCGTTGGACATGCTCAAGGAGTCTTCTACTTCTCTAACCTATGAAATAGCTGATAAATAAAATAATACATTAAAATATGGTTAAATGATGGGAAAATAACAAAATACCAAAGAAGCATAATTATTAAGCTGGAGAAGAATGAATAAATTAAACCCTCAAGAAGATAGATTATTTTTAAAAATTCTAAAATATTTTATTGTTTTTTTTTTAATGTAAAGAAACAGCATGTGTCAAAAATTAATCTTTTTACACTTGAAATGTGTTTTGGAACGATGAAAAATTACGTGGCGCAACAAGAAACAATAAAAATGGAAAATGAAAAAAAAGCATACAAAAACTCTAATATGCCAGACATTGTTGCAAAAGCAAGTCACTTAAGACACTCTTACATTTGATAGGTTTCTCTTGAGGCACAGTACACCATGGAAAACATGTTCCCAACGCATCCAGATGTTCATATGTATCCACCATTACACCCACTATAAAATAATGTTAGGGGAAATGTAATACTACATAATAATATACAGGTTCTAGTCTCTACGGTGGATATGTACAGGAAATTATTTAGGTTTCATTTATACAGTGTGTTAATAAGTGAAGGTATTTTCCATATGGTTAAAAAACTTCAGAGGAAGGGTATTTCACATTAAGTAATGTTGTTGCCCCTTTACTTTGATTGATTTGAATCAATCATTATATTTATTTTTTATTAAAAAATGATGTGCTTAAAAACACCCTGTATAATTGTAAAAACAACCTTTTTTGTTTTTTCTTCAAATATTAAATGAAATATAATTGATACTCACAAACAGAAGACACCTGTTTAACATACTGCACTGCAATTCTTTTAAGATAGTCTGCATGTTCCTCAGAAACAAACAAGGCCATGAAATTGTGAGACACATAGGGCTCCAGCTTTAGGGGGCAGTTTGGAGGGTCTCCCACTTTTTCAACCACATGCTTCACCGCTTTTCCTAGTTGCAGTGATGTTTCATCCGGAGCCTGTGCCAAATTGTTTTAATTAAATTGTTTTAATAATCAAATTAAACATGAGCTGACATTTGGTTCTGCTTAATAATCAAATTATAGTAACAATTTCCATTTCCTTTTTATTCTAAACTAGGTTTCACCCGCATAGTTCCCGTTCCCATGGGAGGACGGGGATAACATATAGCCTATGTTACTCAGTAAAGACGTGGCTTTCTAGAGGTGAAAGAATTTTTGAAATCGGCACAGTCTTTTTTGAGTTTATTCATTATTATTATGTGTATGTTTGATACACACAAAAATACAAATCTTTCCTCTTTATAATATAAGTGTGGATAGGCAATAGCATTTACCTTGAAAAACGAAACCAGAGTAATATGAGGAGGAAAGTTATGTGCTCCATTCCAACCGGAGATTTCTTTAGATTTATCCCAGAACTCAAGCAGCTGATTGAGCAGTGGTCCTGTAGGGCTGGCATAGAAGATGTATTCTCTTGGCTCATCTGAGTCAATGAAGGCATCGTTCACATGAGTCAGCAGCCAATCAGATGCTAATTGGACACTGCGGTTACCAGTTGCTGAAAGTGCCTTTAGTCTGAAAGTAGAAGTATAAATTATATTTTTCAGATAGCAAAATTAAATTGAGATGTGGGCAGGAGAATAATGATGATTTCTTAAAGTTCAGGACGAAAGCAGCATGGAATTTAAAGCGCAAGGTTTAGCTAAATTGAATTATTTTACTGCAAGATTCCAAGGACTGAAGCTAATGGTCGGCCACTTTAATTTAATTGTTAGACAAGGCAGGGTTTTAAGCACTGGGTCATCTAGTTTCAGGTGTAAGACTCAAAACAATAATTAATTTAATAAATTATTAAACATTTTGTAAATATGTAAATGAGAAAAATGTAACTTACGCCCGGTGCCTCGGGAATCCCATCTGTAATAGTATTTGGAGCGGAGAGGCATCTTGTTTTGCTTTACTCGAAGAGGATACTTTTCGAGGGGGAAGATTAGCCATTTTCATAAAATGACTACGTAAATTACACCAAACTCGCTGCATAAAAACAATCCATGAAAAGGTGAAATTCTCATCAATCAAACAAACTAACTGTCAGAGTGTCAAACTCATTTGACATTACTTGTCAGATTATTTCAGACATCCAGCCATCATCCGGCACAGAACACATTTGTACAGAACACGGAAACACAGTCCGGGACTTAGGTTCGGACTAGCGATGGGCGATTCCGAGATGTTTTAACAATCGAAAGAATCGAAGTCGTTAAAGTAAACCATCGAGTCGACTATCGACTCGCCGTTTTTCAAAACAATCGAAATGTTTTTCGATTGTTTCGAGTCAACGGAATCGACCGCTAGTATTCGAATCAGTCACTCTTACCGAGTCTCGTTCGATCACCGGGGTTAGTCGATTGCATGCATCGAGTCGAAGTGCATGTAAGGTGAGAGTGTGCCAGACTCGAGCTAAGTATTCGTTCGTAAAGTTAACTACTTCCATTTTATTCCCGTCGAGGTTTTGATTATTTTCGATTGCTCTTGTTGAAAGAATTAGGTAGTTTGAATTCGCAATCACAACGCAAGTCAAGAACTCGCGCAGCTCTAAACTATCGAGGAACAACTCTCGAATGAACGCACCATGCGCCAGTCGCAATAACAGCTCGAGTCGAACTCGAGCCCAAGTCGAAACAATCGAGAACCATCGAGATGTTCGAACAATCGAAACAATCGAATAAAACCTCTCGCCACCGCGCATCGCTAGTTCGGACTCGAACTTATTGACAATGTCAATATTGACAAGACTTGAACTGGAGCAAATTAGCGAACCTCAGATTTAACTTTTGGATGGGCTTAGGAATTAGGATTAACTAGGGAAAAGAACAAGGAAGTATGTACATATTTAACTTGTACTAAAATACGTTTTGTGATTTTCGCATCACTACTTTCATAAGTGGACCATTGACTCTGTGGTAAAAATCAATTTTGCGTTGTGCCTGTGTGTGTGTGTGTGAACTGTGGTCTGTGACGCAGTGACAGTCAGTGATGCCAGATCTACTGATTTAGCAGTAGATCTACCTGATTTAAAAAAAATCTACTGATCTACTGCCTTGATTGGAAATCTACCTGCTTTTTTCAAATCAGATCGTATCATCTAGGTATTGACGACGTGTCGTGTCATCTGGCTTATAGGCCTAGATAACATGACATTTGCTCAACAACCGTAGTAAGTATCGAAAAATATTGGATACGTGTTCTTTGTTTTATCAAATTAATAAAAATTGTCGAAGATAAAACGTGTCAAAGCTCATGAGTTTGGCTTGTGACGTCACATTTGAGTAAAAAATGTACTCAACTAATTAGATTTTTTTTGTCATGTACCCTATTCAAGCTCAATTCCTTTTTACCTCATGTGGGTATGACTTTTTTAATCTACAGATTTTACCTTCGATCTACTGCTAAAACTTTAATGAAATTAGCCTTTGCCTGCAACTTCATCCGACTGGATTTATGAGTTTATCAGGATAGAAAGTATCCTATGTGTCCAGGTTATTAACTATCTGTGTACCAAATTTCATCTAAATCTGTTAAGCTATTTTTGTATGATTGAGTAACAATGATCCAAACTTTCATAATAGTAAGGATCACCAGGAAATGTGCAAGTTGCCAGGGACCAGTGACTACTACTCCACTAGTATTGGTCACTGGTACCTCTTATAGTTACTTATTAGAAATCTGGTAGGGGATCATAGAAAAGAAATGGATACTTATTGTTTATTTACCTGGATGTGCTGATATTGTGGGTTTGCCATGAGGATCAATGGTCTGCAAATTATAAAATGTGTATCATTACTCTTCATTAACCTGGCTAGTTCTAGAAATTGAATGGCGTGTCAATGTGACACAAAATTTACTAAGTTTACATTGGTTTACATAGAGTCAAGGGGTCATCTTTCTGTAAATAAACTTTTTCAAAAGTCAAGGGTTGCACTATAATCCAAAACTATTTTTAGAAACTAAGAAATCAGTAGAAAAATTAATTTTTCTACTGATTTCTTCAGATTCCATCTGGCAACACTGGTGACAGTGTGTGGGCTGTGGTGAAATTGTCGAAATCATTGGTCGAAATAAGTTAGGCGTTCAGAAAAATACTGATATTACATTAATTTTCTAAAAACAGCTGTGTCAAAATGTATCTCCGATACTATATGAACGAAAAGAATGAAAGGCAGTACACTTTATCGGTAGGTTTTCATTGTAACATTTCATAACCTAAAACTCACGTGTTTGTTTACAAATATTATTTTGTAGTTCTGTCTACAACGAAGTAGTTTCTAAAAATAGTTTTGGATTATAGTGCAACCCTTGACTTTTGAAAAAGTTTATTTACAGAAAGATGACCCCTTGACTATGTAAACTTAAGTCAATTTTCACATTAACACTCCATTAAATTTCTAGAACTAGCCAGGCTATTGAAGAGTAATGATACACATTTTATAATTTGCAGACCATTGATCCTTATGGCAAACCCACAATATCAGCACATCCAGGTAAATAAACAATATCCATTTCTTTTCTATGATCCCCTACCAGATTTCTAATAACTATAAGAGGTACCAGTGACCAATACTAGTGGAGTAGTGGTCACGTGTCCCTGGCAACTTGCACATTTCCTGGTGATCCTTACTATTATGAAAGTTTGGATGATTGTTACTCAATCATGCAAAAATAGCTGAACAGATTTAGATGAAATTTGGTACTTACACAGATAGTTAATAACCTGGACACATAGGATACTTTCTATCCTGATAAACTCATAAATCCACTCGGATGAAGTTGCAGGCAAAGGCTAATTTCATTAACAAGTTGATAATGCTTAACAAATTTAAAATACAATACACATCATAATCTACAGCCTAAATTCATCCGCTGCAGGGAATGGGCCTCTCTTCATTTGTGCCAATCTTCAAAGCTACTGTGCCAGCCAGCCCTACTATGCGCACAATCAACATGGACCTTTTAAGATGAACTGTTACTAGGATTTTACTTAATATTTACTTTAAATTTTCAGCTCGCTTCTCCCCTGAAGACAAGTACTCCAGGCAGAGAATAACAATCAAGAAGAGGTTCGGTCTCCTTCTCACACAGCAACCTGAACCTATACTATAAAATGTTATTGAAATAAGTTTTAAATATAAGTTATGCATTATTTCTGTCATTTTATTCTATTACCTACTAGCCAAGTCATCATTATCAGGAATATAAACTGAACAATGTAGTTGTTGCTTAGGTCAACCGGAACTACCTTAAAAGTTTTGGGTCGAAAACCTCTATGGTAGTTTCCGTTGACCTAGAATCACGAAATTTGGCGAGAAGCAATGTCTTATGTTATAGCACATGCATGGGCGTACCCAGATCCTGGCCTAGGGAGGGGCAAGTCAGATTTTTTAGGTCAGATCGTCTGCGGCTGCTTTGTCATACACACTACACAAAGACACTTATATGAAAAATTACGTAGGTACATATAGTGTAGTGTGTGGGGCAAACAGCTGCAAATGATCCTGCTTCATAGGTTGTGTTGCCAACTCAACTACTTTAAAATATGCTAGATTGGTGTAAACTAAAAAATATGTTAACCTCTAAAAAATGCCAACAAAAAAATTTCAGTATTTATTAAGAAATTAAATCAGGGGAATAGAATAACAATGTCTTGATATTCATCAACATTAGATGATGTGGAAGGCTGAGAGCTAGAGTCGTAACTCTCTTTGATTCCGATACAAAGTAGTACATTGTCTGGAACAGTCTAAGACTATCAACACTTTACTGCTCTTTTTAGGCTGAATCTGACGTACAAAATAGCATTCAGGGTTCTCACCGCCAAACCACCGCGGAGTCGAGTATCGATTTTAATTTTTATTTCAAGAAAGATTGTGATTTGCATTCTTTTCATGTTCTACTAAGTCAAAAAAAAATGATAAAATCTAATAAAATTTGCTAAACAAGAACAAAATATGCGAAATTTAGCATATAATATGCTAAATTGGCAACACTGAATTGAGCACATGTAAAGGGAAAAATCTGAAAACCGTAAATATGTAGTAACAGAGAACAAAAATAAGCGATTTCACTATTACAAACTTATTATTTGCGGGATGGGGCCGAAAAGTTCTGGAGTGGCGACCGCGAACCGGAAGACGTTGCGTTGAAAGGCCTCCCATTAGGTGCACCGATGACCTGGTCACGGTAATATTATGATACAGTAGTGTAACTCGGCCGCATGATAGAAATAAATGCCTACAGCCACGCGGTACGTAAACATGCGTTAGGGCTGCCCGTCTCCAGCATTTTAATTACATTTACCTACTTTCTTCTTTTTTAGTGGTATATGTTGTTATAGCAGCAGCAGAAACACTTTGTGAAAATTTCGAAAACTATCTAATGACACACAGACAGTAAAAAATGTTTTCTAGTAGGTATTATTCATACACACAGATAATAAACAAATATTATTAATAATAAAATACCACGTCTTTACTTTGAATTATGCAAACTAACAAAACACACATGCACCGAAGTTTTAACACAAGCGTAAGTAGGTAGGTACCTACCGTATCATGATTCATTCAGAACCGCATATAACTACCTATTTCACTCGTCTCAATAACTTTCCGTTACTCTATTCGCTTTATTTATTAATCCAAACACCTTTTTTTTCGTGGGATAAAAGGAAATACTTATCCATTAAAAAGACACACATTATGTACCTACCTAATATTATTGTAAAATTATTTTATAGTCTTACCTTTCAGAGTTTCCAGGTAATTAAAAAAAACTTATGTCTGGATGCGTTATTGACGAATTCAAACAACCAAAAACAGCACAATATTTCCTACTCGTCCTATTAACTGATTTTTAGAGAAAAAATCGCGCGGTTATTGTTAAAAAAAACAACACACCGTCCGTTCGACACTGCGGTACAGCCGTGACTGTCTGCACCCCGAGCGCACCCCGAGATCGAGGCGCGTAGGTATAGCTCGCGTTTCGTCCGTTTGTATGAAGTTGGAGTACTGTATTATAATATTACCGTGACCTGGTGAAGGTTGCGGGAATCCGCTGGATGCGAGTCGCACGGGACCGGTCAATGTGGCGACACTTGGGGGAGGCCTATGTCCAGCAGTGGACGTCTTTCGGCTGAAATGATGATGATATTGATGATTTGCGGGATTTATCCAAGGGATTGAACAGCAAAGTTAAGTTTGTCCTTTAAAAACTTTGTATGGAACCCTCGGTGTGCGAGTCCGACTCTCTCTTGGCCGGTTTTTATTTTCAATAGTTTAGGCTCAGTAGTTTCGGAGATCAGGGTCAATTTTATTCTTACTATTTCACACAAAATTAAAAAAATAATAACACAAAATTAAAACATACGTTAGCGTGAAAACTGAAAACCTTTAATCCGAGAGTGCTGCTTTGGGAACTGTTGTCAGTAAAAAAATAAAACAATCGTAGTACATAATTACTTCCATGGAATCAATAATGGAAACCATAGATCCCCTAGTCTATGCAGGTGTCACTATTTTATTTGTCAATTGTCAATGTCAAAAGGCAAGTCAAATTGTCAAAAGAAGTGCTCGTATTGTTGTTTTAATGAAATTCAAATTTCAATAATTATTAAGAAGCGAATCTAACACTGAAAGATGTCCTACAAAAAAGAAGACTTAAAGCTCTATTGGAGCAAGATAAACTATGCCTTTCCAATCCTCAATGACACTATCTTCAGCGACTGCAGTAACGCGGAATACGATGAAATTCAACAAATTATTGTCGGCCTCGGCATTCAGATCAAAATACGAGATATTATTCTCCTCCACATCGAGAAATATCTGCGCCAGCATGTAGCCCCTTCGTTCTGGTCAAAGTTTGTCAAAGTGGAAGAGGATGAGAAGGGCTTCCAACTGTTCAAATCTGCTGTTAACGATCTGTACGACGCTGTGTCCAACTTCTCAGGAATGTTACAAAGATTAACCACGCTGAACAACAGCTGTAATGACAGTAAACCAATTTATGGTGAAAAAGACATTATTTCAGGATTCAAACAACTAGTCAGAGCAACCCTGCTGTCTCAGTTGCCTCTGGACTTTCAAGTCATCATTAATAATTTCTACAAAGTATCTTTCAATGTCTTCGATAATGAGTATGAAAACAATGACATGGGTGAAGATGTCACATGCTCCGGATGCTTGAATGAGTGCTCAGACTGTAACTGTATGTATATTGTGAAGGTGTTTCATGACATCAACAGAAAACTGATGGAATTACAACTACTTGAGAGACTGACAGGCCAAGTGCTGACAAACTTCATACAGTTGAGGATAGAATCTCATATTCAAAAACTTTGCACTGGAACATTTGATGTGTCACACATAGAATTCTTGGAAAGCTGGCTTGATACTACCGTCATGTCATGGCTAACTAGAATTTATTGTGGGGGATCATCAAAACCTTCCCCTGATGATAAAAATACTTTAAATGCTATTTCAAAGTTCAAGCAAAAACTAAGTTACTTTTTATACCACAGCTATACAAAATTAAGAATAGACCAACTTTTTAACATAATAATAGAATACCCAGACTCACAGCCTGCTGTTGATGATATAAAAATATGTTTGGAAAAGACTGATCTGAGATCTACCTTGTGTACCAGCTTACAAAATGCCCTTGAAACTAGACTGTTGCACCCAGGTGTGAACACTCCTGATATACTAACTGCCTATGTTACTACTATCAGGGCTTTGAGACATCTTGACCCATCAGGTGTGATACTTGAAACAGTTACCAAGCCGGTTAGAAATTACCTGAGAAATAGAGATGACACAGTGCGCAGTGTGGTCAGTAGTCTGACTGAAGAAGGGGCAGGCAGTGAGCTCGCTGAGGAATTGGTCAAGTTTGCGGCAGAAACCGATGGTGACAGTGATAAAGATGAAGCTTGGGATGAGTGGAACCCTGACCCAGTTGATGCCGATCCCACTGTGGACTCCAGTGACAGAAGAGCTAATGATATTATATCTATGCTTGTCAATGTATATGGTAGCAAGGAACTATTTGTGAATGAATACAGGACACTCCTAGCAGACAGATTGTTGGCACAGAGTGCTATAAACACAGAGAAGGAAATCAGATATCTAGAATTACTGAAATTAAGATTTGGAGAATCACAACTACACTTCTGTGAAGTAATGCTCAAAGATATATCAGATTCCAAAAGGATCAATGCACTCATACAACAAGACAAGGAAATAGAAATTTTGAATAAAAAGTTTACATCAAATGGTATGATTCTATCTGCTCAGTTTTGGCCTCCTTTTAAAGATGAGAGTTTGGAGCTACCTGAGCAAATAAAGAAGCATTTAGAGGCATATACAAAATCATTTGAAGCTTTGAAAGGAAACAGGACCTTAAATTGGAAACCACATCTTGGGAATGTTAATATTGAAATAGAAATAGGAGATAAGAAATTAGACTTGACAGTGTCACCATTCAATGCCACATTAATAATGCACTTTCAGGATAAGCCAGAGTGGTCAATAGATGAACTGCACCAGGTCATGAAAGTGCCTGTCACCATTTTGAGGCGAAAAATAACATATTGGCAATCAATGGGTCTGATCACTGAGAAGTCATTAGACCACTTTGTTCTGGTTGATGGTTCTGATGGAAATAAGGGAAATGTAGCAACCAACCAGGTCCAGGAGATGATTTGTGAGGATGATGAGACTGAAAGTGTAATGGCATCTGCCCATGACCAGAGAGAAGGGGAACTACAAGTGTTCTGGTCTTACATTGTAGGAATGTTGACCAACTTAGATTCTCTTCCACTGGACCGCATTCACCAGATGTTGAAGATGTTTGCGTCACAAGCCCCAGGGACTGAATGCAGTCTTCAAGAGCTCAGGCAGTTCTTGGATACGAAAGTGCGCACCCACCAACTTGTTTACCAAGGAGGCATGTACAAGTTGCCTAAGACATAAGGATTATTATTGAATAAATAATTATGTGCTATCAAATCTGTTATTTGTTTACACCAAACATCTTCATAATTATTGTTAGTTTTAGGATCTTTTTCAGGGTCTGTGCAGACAAAAAAAAACTTGAAAAAGTTTAACAAAACTTTATTTTTACATCATTTTAAATATAAAAATTTGGTTACATTAGATAATGTCTGTGGGTTAATATCTGGATTACTTATTATAAGTGACAATTCTCGAAGCTATTTCAATCAACAAATACTAGCAATAATAAATTAGCTGTAATAAGTTATAAGTAATACCACCACATTGTTTTAATAAAATATAACATTTTAATACTTAGTGTTTGCAATACATAATCTTGTGTCAGTCTTAACAACTATAAAAATACTGTTAAAATTAAAATGTGGAAATAATCATTCAGATTAATAAATAATAGTTACTAATATAATTAATAATAAAACTAAGAGATACTGAGAAACAATACAGATTCTTCAAAAAATATTTTGAATGGAATGCATCAGATAAGTAGATGTGAGTACCACAGGTAAACTATAAATGCAAGTCGATTGTTACACAATATTATCACCACGTTATCTCAATTCATTTGTAGAAAAATAATAATAGATTCGAAATTACTTTTTAAATAATATAAGAATGGAATGTTGGTTATTTTATCAATAGAAATCTCAGTAGACATAAAATCAAAATAATACCAATATACAAAACGGACGGGAGATCAAGGCTCATGTTAAATATCTCCAGAAACAACATACTAGAGCATCTTGTAGGATATATTGTGGAATAATGACCGGAGACTACGTATTTTTTCTTATAAAAATTTACCTGGTTACTATTGTGTACATTTTAGCCTGATATACATACATCATCTCTAAACAAAAATAAATAATAACAACAAATGGGACTTGATTTAAACCTCAATTATGCAAATAAATAGTATTATAAACAAACCTACAACAGTTAAAGCTCTACATCTAGTTTACATATGTACAGGTAACACCAATGTAATGTCCAATGATTGCTGATTACAGTTTGTATATTTGAAGACATTTACAAAAAAAATATGTTAAAACATTTTGAACATTTTAACTCTACCGGTTGCACTCTTCAAGCCACAGCAAGCATGTACATTACATTTTAAATGCAAGACTCTACAGATATTAAAAGCTTATAAAATATTAAGTACATGAAAATTCCTTTAAGTCCGTTAAGTAGTGCTATAATCTCTCGATGGACGAATTAACTTAAGATACAGAGCGGAGACGTTCACAGAACATTTCAACTGCAGTCGGCCTTCAGGTTCATATAGCATTTAAGATGGCAGGAGACCGATACTTTGATCAGGACATTTTAGTGTATTACGTTTTTATTTATCTTATTTTTTGTCCGTTCATTTTCTGTCTGAATGAAATCATAATTTAACTTTATTCGATCTACAAAGGTCAGGTAAAATAACAGATCAATTAGCATAAACGACTGCTTTATTTTACGCACCGTATTAGCTTTTAGCGACCAGATAATATTTGTCGCTACCCGCGACGCTATAGCACCGACGCTTGGCTGCGTACTTACTGACATAGGGCCGTGGGTGGGGGTGGACGACGGTTTTGTGTAAAATTGGCGAGGCTAACATCACAATATTTAATTTTTTGAAATGTTTGCGTATGTTGGCCACACAAAGCTGAGAGCCTTGCCGGAAACTGAGGTCCTAGGAAGCTGTCGACACGAAGAGGCCTAGTTCTGCTCACCGATTGCGTCGCACTGCGGGGCCGGGTGCGGCGAGGGGGGGCGGCGCGGTGAGGGGCGGGGCGGTGTGCGGCGCGGGGTGCGCGGAGGGCGGGGGGCGCTTGAAGGGGCCGAGGCGCTTGGAGGGCCGCGGTGACACGCCGTGGGTGTCGCCGCCGCCACCCCAGCCACTCGCGCCGTGGTCCAGTAAGGCCGCAGCTAGTCGGCCCGAGCCTTGATCTGACAGAGTCAACATAATATCCATTAGTATCGAGAATATCTTCCGTGAACCATAGACAGAGAAATATTGCTTCGCATACAAGTAGAATGAGCTTACAGGTTCGGGCGTACGTTACGCTCCATTTCGGTCCGATACGTAGCATTATTTCTTCATCTTTGTTAGCTTGTTTTATATTACAGTTAAAGCAAGTTATGTGGCAGTTGCTCATGTAAAATGTCATGTTAGATTGCGTATAGTTACAATGGAAGGCGGATGATGATTATGATAACAATGTAAGCGTTATAAATAGCCCAGCCCAAATTATTTTACTGGCTAGGTTTAATATAGCTGTAATAGTTTATGATGATTGGTAGCAGATTCAAGCTTACGTAGACCTCAATAAAAAACAGAACGTCCCCACACAAAAAGAAAAAAAAATGAACCACCTAGGTCAACGCTTCCATGTCATGTTTAGTGCGGAGGCGGCGCGTGGGGCGGACGGGGGCGGGGTCAGTGTTACCGTGCGGGGCGGGCGGGGCGGGCGCCGGGTCGCGCATGCGCTCCACGAAGCTCTCGAAGGTGCTGGGCAGCGTGTGTGACGTCACGAGCGCGTGCAGGGAGCGCGCCCGCTCGCTGTAGGCGTGCTGGTACAGCGGCATGGTGGCGCGGACGGCGCGCCCGCCGCTGAACGCCGCGCAGCGCACGAGGGCCGCGCAGCAACTCACGCGGATTATGCACTCTTCCCATATTGGGCCGAATACGCACACCTGTGGACAGATAGGTTAAAGAAGACTCTTTATTACCTATGTATTATTATAGGCCATATAAATCAGAGATGTACTATGAAACGGGCAGTCAGAGCGATTACAGATATACAGGGTGTAGAAGACCTCATCACGAAGCCGTTAACCAAGCATTCTGTACATCAAACTAAGTAACTTAACGCAAAAATTATTGCTGGGAAACAATTTTTTTTTTGGGGTGAAATTCATGTTTTGTGGTAGAACTCAAAGTAACGCACTCAAAACATTGTGCTGATGGATGGAAAAGTAAAAATCTTACATTAAAAACTTGTCAAAAGTCGGAACTTTGACCGCCAATATCTCCGTAACTAGAAGGTTCCCAGGTATGGTGTAGAACAAAAAAATTATCGCAATGACGAGGAGAACAAGTGCCTTTTGGCTTCGTTAAGAGGTGTTTTACACCCTTTATAAGATGCGATACTATTAAGTCGATCGTTTTAACCTTAGTTTTACTCATGTCATGAAAGATTCTCTCGGAAGAACGATAACTACTCGAATTATACCCTTGCAACAGACTTTCACACTAAGTACAAATTTTAAAAAATCGCACTTAGTTAAACTGTAAAACATTGTTGACGTGTCTTGTTTATATAGCCATCAGTGTGTACACAAGTACCTACAGTTCAATGCAAATAAATTAGGCACTCACATCGGGCTTCCTCGACACAGTACACCTGAGCAGTCCGCCGGGCAGCGGGTACAGCACTATGAGGACGTCGCAGAACTGTGTGGGCAGCGTGTCCCGTTTGTATGGCCGCCAGTGTTCGCTCCACACTACATGGACTTCGTCGTTGCCGAGGTGACGAGTCTGGAGAGAAAATAAAGAGATTGGTTGATTAAACAAATTATTGCAGGCGCTTCAAGCAATTGATTTTCAATAAGTTGTGATTGCTGTAATTAGCTAGCAGGAATTCACAAGTCGGGAAACTTCAGGTCCAGTTTATTGTGCTAAACAGTCACTTTTAAATAAGAGATTCATATCAATAGAACAGCGAGCGCCTCCAGCGTGAGAGACGCCAGGTAGCATTAGATTGTTGGTGACATACCTTGTTCAGTATAGCATCAGGCGAGTCGGCCGGCATGCGCGTGGCCACGTGGACCAGCGCCTCCAGCGTGAGGGACGCCAGGTAGCATTAGATTGTTGGTGACATACCTTGTTCAGTATAGCATCAGGCGAGTCGGCCGGCATGCGCGTGGCCACGTGGACCAGCGCCTCCAGCGTGAGGGACGCCAGGTAGCATTAGATTGTTGGTGACATACCTTGTTCAGTATAGCATCAGGCGAGTCGGCCGGCATGCGCGTGGCCACGTGGACCAGCGTCTCCAGCGTGAGGGACGCCAGGTAGCATTAGATTGTTGGTGACATACCTTGTTCAGTATAGCATCAGGCGAGTCGGCCGGCATGCGCGTGGCCACGTGGACCAGCGTCTCCAGCGTGAGGGACGCCAGGTAGCATTAGATTGTTGGTGACATACCTTGTTCAGTATAGCATCAGGCGAGTCGGCCGGCATGCGCGTGGCCACGTGGACCAGCGCCTCCAGCGTGAGGGACGCCAGGTAGCATTAGATTGTTGGTGACATACCTTGTTCAGTATAGCATCAGGCGAGTCGGCCGGCATGCGCGTGGCTACATGGAACAGCGCCTCCAGCGTGAGGGACGCCAGGTAGCATTAGATTGTTGGTGACATACCTTGTTCAGTATAGCATCAGGCGAGTCGGCCGGCATGCGCGTGGCCACGTGGACCAGCGCCTCCAGCGTGAGGGACGCCAGGTAGCATTAGATTGTTGGTGACATACCTTGTTCAGTATAGCATCAGGCGAGTCGGCCGGCATGCGCGTGGCCACGTGGACCAGCGTCTCCAGCGTGAGGGACGCCAGGTAGCATTAGATTGTTGGTGACATACCTTGTTCAGTATAGCATCAGGCGAGTCGGCCGGCATGCGCGTGGCCACGTGGACCAGCGTCTCCAGCGTGAGGGACGCCAGGTAGCATTAGATTGTTGGTGACATACCTTGTTCAGTATAGCATCAGGCGAGTCGGCCGGCATGCGCGTGGCCACGTGGACCAGCGCCTCCAGCGTGAGGGACGCCAGGTAGCATTAGATTGTTGGTGACATACCTTGTTCAGTATAGCATCAGGCGAGTCGGCCGGCATGCGCGTGGCCACGTGGACCAGCGTCTCCAGCGTGAGGGACGCCAGGTAGCATTAGATTGTTGGTGACATACCTTGTTCAGTATAGCATCAGGCGAGTCGGCCGGCATGCGCGTGGCCACGTGGACCAGCGCCTCCAGCGTGAGGGACGCCAGGTAGCATTAGATTGTTGGTGACATACCTTGTTCAGTATAGCATCAGGCGAGTCGGCCGGCATGCGCGTGGCCACGTGGACCAGCGCCTCCAGCGTGAGGGACGCCAGGTAGCATTAGATTGTTGGTGACATACCTTGTTCAGTATAGCATCAGGCGAGTCGGCCGGCATGCGCGTGGCCACGTGGACCAGCGCCTCCAGCGTGAGGGACGCCAGGTAGCATTAGATTGTTGGTGACATACCTTGTTCAGTATAGCATCAGGCGAGTCGGCCGCGTATTTCCCTTTCCGTGTTCAACTGGCGACACCGGTCTCGCGAAATCCACACGCTTTTGTTTTACTACGGAATCCTACGATCCCGTGTTCAATTCGCGTCAACTGAGCACGCTTTTGCGATCAAGCAACGTCAAAAGAAGTTTTACAAAACAGTGTGTAATTGAATTGAACACGGTTTTTTAACCTGTCTATTCGAAACAAATCCGTACTGATTTAGCGCGTTCGTAAATAATCGGGATAAATCGTGCGGGCCGAAGCAGGCGAGAGCGCCCGAAGTTGGATTCGCGCGCTTCTCATTGCAGTTTGTTACTGAGCGTTCAAGGTTATGTTTTGTTTACATAGTGCATAATGGAAGAGTTTAAAAGGGTTTTCAGTGAAATCACTAAAGATTTTGAAATACTCAACTATGATGGACAGTCGAGTGACAGTTATAAGTGTAAAGTTCAGTGCTTATTACATTATGACGGAGAATACGACGAAAAATGTGCTAGATTTGTGGAATGTTTTTCAAAACAAACAAATTCTAACTGGGTTATGAAAAGACGGTTTGCAGAACCCATACGTTATGAATTCAGAAAATTGTTTGTATGCCATCTTTCGGAAATAAATAAATTGATAAATAAAACGCAAGGAGTTAACAGAAACTTTAATATTGCAAGTCGTCTCTTAATATAAAATTTTTGAAAACTACACCAAGTACTCTGAGAAGTTCAGCCCTGCTGAGAAAAGGATATAATGTTATAGTTGACATCCACTTCAATCATTCCCACAGAGTTAATGTAGCTCAATCGTTATCCTTGCTCCGATGTTCGAACGATACGAAACAAATATTTATATCTTATTTCGATAGAGGTATGACTGCCGCGGCCGCTAAGATGTACCATGAATTAAATATTATAAGTACTTATGAAAGCGATGCCTACAAAATCTTAGCTAACGCTCAGCATAACCCTCTAGATCGTCAAGTTGTGTATCTTTACGAACAATGGCGTAAACAAAATTATGGAAATAGAAATGAACAGACTGTGTTACAAAATTTGAAAAGAAAACAAGACGAGTTAGGGAAGTTGGGTATAGACTTGATCATACTCGAGAATCCTACTATTTGTGTAATTATTACACCAATAATGCAGCGAGTTTTCACTAAAGGATTAGCCGATGAAATAGTTTTTATAGATACCAGCGGATCATGTGATCAATCAAACACATGTGTGACATTTATTTTTGCAGCTTCTAATATTGGTGCGTTGCCTGTTGCAATAATTTTACACGCTAATCAGACAGAAGAACAATACAGTTCATCGTTCAAAACTCTGAAAGAGTTCCTCGAAAATAAATTCAACAAATTATTTCAGCCAAGTGTAGTCATGACCGATGACAGCAAAGCTGAAAGAAATGCGTTGAAGTCAGTTTTACCTAACACCCGGCTTTTGCTTTGCATATTTCACGTTAATCAAGCAATATGGCGTTGGCTTTGGCAAACAGAGCATAATGTTAATAAAGTTGACAAACAATACATAATGAAACTGTTCCGCAAAGTTATGTATTCAAATACTATAGCAGAGGCCGAATTAAATATGTCCATATTGAATGAAGATGTAAAAGTCGCGACAAATTATAAATTGCAAAATTATTTAACAAATATGTGGGCCCGACGAGAAGAATGGTGTTTTTCATATAGGCATGACATTATCAATAGAGGACATAACACAAACAACTTTTGCGAGGCGTCTATAAGAATTTTTAAAGATATTATATTGCAAAGATGTAAAGTTTTCAATATGTGTGCCCTGCTGGATTTTATCACTGACACGTTTGAAAATTACCATAAAAAAAAGATTGTTGCAATTTGCTAATGGGAGAGAGCGAAAGTTAACAGAAAGCTACGAAAAATTTTGTCAGAAAAGTAAGTCGATAACTCAAATATCACCACGTGATGACACGTCTTACTTAATAAAAGAAAAAACAGACGTGTATGTAGTTGATTCTGAAATGGGAACGTGTGACTGTTTATCAGGGAAAGGTGGACGCTACTGCAAGCATGTCTGTGCTGTGGAACTAAAGTTTGGCATAACGATTACTACATCGTTAAATTTGACTGAAGATTGTCGCCAAGATTTGGCCAAATTGGCATTGGGAGACGAATATAACCCCTATTTCTTCCAAAATATAACACTGGATTCAAATGACGTGGAGATGGCTGAAAAAAGTCAAGGCACCTCACAGCAACAGTTTACGTTGCCGATTAATGAACCTGATAACTCAGAAAATAATATTTCCACAGAGTCTTCAATTCAAGAAAATTATATGATTACTGTAGACGCAATTGAGTCTGAGTTTATTAGAATAATCAAAGTACTTAAAGAAGAACCAAATCCAGTAAACCCACAAATACTGAAAAAATATTCATCTGAACTATCTCGATTGCAGACTCCTTCCTCTATTGTTTCATACATGCATGTTAAGAAAATACGACGTTCACGAAAAATAAAGGTCCAACCTACATCTATTTCGAGACGGCATCAAAAACAATTACCCAGCAGTGTTAGAATTCAGTCCGGCCGTCCTGTTAAAAAGAAACGTGCACACAATATCGCTGTGAACATAGACCAAAACGAACGTTCCGCAAAATAGTTGTCTTGTCGGTGTTTTTTTTTGTTATTTTTGTGCTGATAATAAATGTTTCATTAATTGTATTGTATGTAATATTTCATTGAAATCATATTGAGTTAATAATACAACCTACTGAATAATACCGTCGCTGATTCAACACGCTTTTGAAGACTCAAACAGTCTAAGAGTCAAGTCAAAAAAGTGTTCAGTTCAACTGCACACGATTTTGTTAAACCTTACCCAGCGCCACTTGATCACAAAGGCGTGCTCAGTTGACGCGAATTGAACACGTGATCGTAGGATACCGTAGTAAAACAAAAGCGTGTGGATTTCGCGAGACCGGTGTCGCCAGTTGAACACGGAAAGGGAAATACGCGAGTCGGCCGGCATGCGCGTGGCCACGTGGACCAGCGTCTCCAGCGTGAGGGACGCCAGGTAGCATTAGATTGTTGGTGACATACCTTGTTCAGTATAGCATCAGGCGAGTCGGCCGGCATGCGCGTGGCTACATGGAACAGCGCCTCCAGCGTGAGGGACGCCAGGTAGCATTAGATTGTTGGTGACATACCTTGTTCAGTATAGCATCAGGCGAGTCGGCCGGCATGCGCGTGGCTACATGGAACAGCGCCTCCAGCGTGAGGGACGCCAGGTAGCATTAGATTGTTGGTGACATACCTTGTTTAGTATAGCATCAGGCGAGTCGGCCGGCATGCGCGTGGCTACATGGAACAGCGCCTCCAGCGTGAGGGACGCCAGGTAGCATTAGATTGTTGGTGACATACCTTGTTCAGTATAGCATCAGGCGAGTCGGCCGGCATGCGCGTGGCTACGTGGAACAGCGCCTCCAGCGTGAGGGACGCCAGGTAGCATTAGATTGTTGGTGACATACCTTGTTCAGTATAGCATCAGGCGAGTCGGCCGGCATGCGCGTGGCCACGTGGACCAGCGCCTCCAGCGTGAGGGACGCCAGGTAGCATTAGATTGTTGGTGACATACCTTGTTCAGTATAGCATCAGGCGAGTCGGCCGGCATGCGCGTGGCCACGTGGACCAGCGCCTCCAGCGTGAGGGACGCCAGGTAGCATTAGATTGTTGGTGACATACCTTGTTCAGTATAGCATCAGGCGAGTCGGCCGGCATGCGCGTGGCTACGTGGAACAGCGCCTCCAGCGTGAGGGACGCCAGGTAGCATTAGATTGTTGGTGACATACCTTGTTCAGTATAGCATCAGGCGAGTCGGCCGGCATGCGCGTGGCCACGTGGAACAGCGCCTCCAGCGTGAGGGACGCCAGGTAGCATTAGATTGTTGGTGACATACCTTGTTCAGTATAGCATCAGGCGAGTCGGCCGGCATGCGCGTGGCTACGTGGAACAGCGCCTCCAGCGTGAGGGACGCCAGGTAGCATTAGATTGTTGGTGACATACCTTGTTCAGTATAGCATCAGGCGAGTCGGCCGGCATGCGCGTGGCCACGTGGACCAGCGCCTCCAGCGTGAGGGACGCCAGGTAGCATTAGATTGTTGGTGACATACCTTGTTCAGTATAGCATCAGGCGAGTCGGCCGGCATGCGCGTGGCCACGTGGACCAGCGCCTCCAGCGTGAGGGACGCCAGGTAGCATTAGATTGTTGGTGACATACCTTGTTCAGTATAGCATCAGGCGAGTCGGCCGGCATGCGCGTGGCCACGTGGACCAGCGCCTCCAGCGTGAGGGACGCCAGGTAGCATTAGATTGTTGGTGACATACCTTGTTCAGTATAGCATCAGGCGAGTCGGCCGGCATGCGCGTGGCTACGTGGAACAGCGCCTCCAGCGTGAGGGACGCCAGGTAGCATTAGATTGTTGGTGACATACCTTGTTCAGTATAGCATCAGGCGAGTCGGCCGGCATGCGCGTGGCCACGTGGAACAGCGCCTCCAGCGTGAGAGACGCCAGGTAGCATTAGATTGTTGGTGACATACCTTGTTCAGTATAGCATCAGGCGAGTCGGCCGGCATGCGCGTGGCCACGTGGACCAGCGCCTCCAGCGTGAGGGACGCCAGGTAGCATTAGATTGTTGGTGACATACCTTGTTCAGTATAGCATCAGGCGAGTCGGCCGGCATGCGCGTGGCCACGTGGACCAGCGCCTCCAGCGTGAGGGACGCCAGGTAGCATTAGATTGTTGGTGACATACCTTGTTCAGTATAGCATCAGGCGAGTCGGCCGGCATGCGCGTGGCTACGTGGAACAGCGCCTCCAGCGTGAGGGACGCCAGGTAGCATTAGATTGTTGGTGACATACCTTGTTCAGTATAGCATCAGGCGAGTCGGCCGGCATGCGCGTGGCCACGTGGAACAGCGCCTCCAGCGTGAGGGACGCCAGGTAGCATTAGATTGTTGGTGACATACCTTGTTCAGTATAGCATCAGGCGAGTCGGCCGGCATGCGCGTGGCTACGTGGAACAGCGCCTCCAGCGTGAGGGACGCCAGGTAGCATTAGATTGTTGGTGACATACCTTGTTCAGTATAGCATCAGGCGAGTCGGCCGGCATGCGCGTGGCCACGTGGAACAGCGCCTCCAGCGTGAGAGACGCCAGGTAGGGCGCACTCACGCCGCCCCCGCCTCCGCCGCGCAGCCCGCCCGTGAAACCCACGTGACTCTCCAACTCTACCTGTACGACAATCAATTGTAATTCTTGGCGAGACAACAGACAATATTGCTATGAATATTTCGATGGAAGAACTAAATTGTATACAGCGTGTATCAGAAAAGTGTTGTCATAGTCATCTAAAGACCATCTAACTGAACAAGTTTTTCTACGGGACCAACAACGTAATTACGAAAAATAAATAGCTGCCCCATATGTTTGGGTCAGGTAGGTACTAGGTACGAAACTTTGTATGAAACAGCTATACTAGTAACTCCTGAGCGAATCGAGGAAGTTAAGCCTTTAATCTTGGGAGTAGTGAGAGATTTAGGCATGCCCAATACGAAGACGCATTTACCCCCAAGAAACTTAATCTATTATACACCTACTGAGAGGAAACAAAACCAATTCGATTTTCGAAGCATGGCGTCGTGCAGCAACATTTTACCGCGGAGGAGCACCAATGTTGGTAGATTGGGTTTTTTTACAAGCTTTTATTTAACTTGCAATGTATGTATGTATACGTATGCATGTATGTTTGTTTGTTCGGGTAGAATCTTGCAACTGAATTTTGAAGCAGATTATTTCAACCGATTGAACTGAAATTTTGCGCGCATATGTATATCGCGTGACAATGCAATATTATGATATGGAGCTGATCTGATGATAGAACTGGAAGGTGGCCATAGGAACTCTCTAATGAAACGGCACAACCCCATCGAGTTTAGACTCGTTTGATTCGTCTTGACGAGTACATTGAGTACATTGGTCTTAAATGATAACCAGGGTCTGATGATGAAGCTAGAAGGTGGCCATAGGATCTCAGTAATAAAACGACGTAACCGCATCGAGTTTGGGCTTGTTTGATTCGTCTTGAAGAGTACTTTGTTCCTAAATGGTAACCAGGGTTTGTTGATGAAGCTGGAAGGTGACCATAGGATCTCCGTAGTGAAATGACGTAACAGCATCGAGTTTGGGCTCGTTTAATTCGTCTTGAAGAGTACTTTGGTCCTAAATGGTAACCAGGGTTTGATGATGGAGCTGGAACGTGACCATAGAATCTCCGTAATAAAACGACGTAATCGCATCGAGTTTGGGCTCGTTTGATTCGTCTTGAAGAGTACTTTGGTCCTAGATGGTAACCAGGGTTTGATGATGAAGCTGGAAGGTGATCATAGGATCTCTGTAATAAAACGACGTAACCGCATCGAGTTTGGGCTCATTTGATTAGGACCAAAGTACTCACTTTGGTCCTAAATGGTAACCAGAATTTGATGAAGCTGGAAGGTGGCCATAGGATCTCCGTAATAAAATGAAGTAACCGCATCGAATTTGCGCTCGTTTAATTAGGACCAAAGTACTCACTTTGGTCCTAAACGGTAACCAGAATTTGATGATGAAGCTGGAAGGTGATCATAGGATCTCCGTAATAAAACGACGTAACCGCATCGAGTTTGGGCTCATTTGATTCGTCTTTAAGAGTACTTTGGTCCTAGATGGTGACCAGGGTTTGATGAAGCTGGAAGGTGGCCATAGGATCTCCGTAATAAAATGACGTAACCGCATCGAGATTGCGCTCGTTTGATTAGGACCAAATTACTCACATTGGTCCTAAATGGTAACCAGAGTTTGATGATGAAGCTGGAAGGTGGCCATAGGCTCTCCGTAATAAAATGACGTAACCACATCGAGTTTGATTCGTCTTGAAGAGTAATTTGGTCCTAGATGAGTTTCACAAATACTTTTTCTTTCTTTCTCTTTTCTTTTAAGACAATGTGTGCTCAAAACATCACATTGTGTGCGTACTACGAATTACTACGGGCTACGGGAAAACGCTGCAACGCGCCGTAGTAAATGTCGAATCATAAATACTAAAAAGTTAAAAATAAAAAAATACCAAAAATCAAAAGTTTTTTTTACTTTTAATTTTTTCTTCTCTTTTTAGCTATTAAATAAAAGCCTATGGTACTCGGGGATAATGTAGCTTCCCGTTAGTGAAAGAATTTTCTAATTCGGCTCAGTAGCCCCTACATCCAAACACACAAAATTACCTGTCTAAAATACAAGACCAGATGCTCGAAATGTTCTTACCTCCCACGCCAGTGCAGCAAGGAATGCTTCATAAGCCGGACTACCACATCTATTAGACAGGATTTCATTGCGGGTCTCCTGACCTTTGCCAACATATATCACTGCAACTTTGTGCGTTTCACGACACCTGAAATAAGGACATAATATAGATTTTTCATAAAATGTAGGTATCCCGATGAGTTGTTACAAGAGATTGTTATTCCAGATTAAGTCTGTTAGGCATGCTTAAATGGGGTAGATGACACACCAATCAATTGAGATAATTTTTAAGAGCTGTCAAAACGCGGTTCTCTCATAGATTTTGTGTGACAATAGCAAACTGTGACGTCACTGTTTACTCAACTCAATGACTCAACTATTTATTGATTTCAAAGCAACCCGAATTTGGAATTTGGCTATTGATTGAAAATAAATCGGGTTTTCAGGCCCATAATAATATTAGCACATGTTGGTATCTAGAACACTAGCAGTCACTCTAATTCAAACACAGTGTTTTTAGTAAAACATAAACAAAACACGAATAAAGTGTATCTGCCTAGCCTTTCCCCAACTATGTTGGGTTCGTCTTCCAGTCTAACCGGATGCAGCTGAATATTAGTATTTTACATGAGCGACTGCCTATCTGACCTCTACAACCTAGTTAGTACTGGGTAATACGACACCCCTTGGTACGACAGGTTGTCAGACTTTCGGGCTACTACCTGTACTACACGATTACAGCTGTGTATCTGCTACAATATCAGAGGCTAAAACCTATGTTCATCATCTGCCTAGCCTTTTCCCAACTATGTATGGGTCCGGTGGGTTCGTCTTCCAGTCTAACTGGATGCAGCTGAATATCAGTATTTTACATGGAGCAACTGCCTATTTGACCTCCACAAGTTCCACAACCCAGTTAGTACTGAGTAATAAACCCTTGGTAATACTGGTTGTCAGACTTTACAGATAGTCCCGTAACGACTGTAAAGTTCTAAAAATGACAGCCGGGACCAACAGCTTAACGTGCTTTCCGAGGAAACTTGGTATGTAAGGGTGGTCACCCATCCACAGACCAACCTAAGCAAGCACGGCTTAACCTAAAGATCGACCCGAGCGGCTGTTTTTATTTAGCCACGAACTCCTACCTATGTTAACACAACCTAAATGACATGTTCTTACTAGCCTAGGCCTAGCTTAGGCACCAGTTTTCCACAGTATAAATAGTTGTTACGTATTTTGTATTGATACCTGTCTAATGTACTATTGCGGTATTTTCCGCCTGACCAGTTTGATTTTTTTTCGCTTAAATCATGCGGAGCCACGCCCCCTTAAAGTTTGGGCCTATTAGGAAAGCGTCAACTTTGGCGCGCAAAATAACAATAACTCTCGTTTGGCGTGCGTCGTCAGTGCGCTCGGCCGATTCGGTATCTTTTCATTCATTATTTCTACACAAAGTCAACGGGGCGGGGCTAGAGAGCGTAAAATTAGCTTAGTGGTGGTCAGGCGGGAGTAATAATAATAATATTATAATAATACTTTATTGATACAAATCCTTACAATACGCTTAATATCTAGCTAAAGTTCACAATAGTTAAGGCGTACAAAAGCTGAAACCCTGACTCCTAAACTAGGAAAACCTGTGACTTGGGAGTGTCCTCGATAGTACCTATTTTGTGGTGAGAAATAAATCATTATTATTCTTACCTCTGTGCGTCAAGATTCCTGAGCTCTCTAAGCAGTCTGTCGGTTCTCCTCAGCAGATGCGCGTGGTTCCGCCTGGCCGGTGCGAGCGTACCGAGCTGCGCCGCTAGGGCGCGACACACGCCGAACGGACGCGTCGTCGACTTTACCACTAAGGTTGGGGCTTCTTCCTCTTCGTAGCTGCATGACATGCTGTGGGAGATGAACGGTGATGTAGGGTTAGGCTACTCTTATGTGGAGTTCAGTAGATATCACACTAATCCAAATTTTTTACAGTAATGTGACCTGTGACGTCACTAATTTGTCACCTGAACGATTCACTTTTAATGGGGAAGGCTGGTCAGAGCTGATTGTGAATATAGCTTAGACCCGATCTGACCAATGAGGTCAAACTATTTTGAAATATAAAATGACATTGACAGATTTTCAACCAATGACGATGTTTGGTACAAGCGATGCTAGCGCCATTAGTTCCAAAGTTACCATCCCCAATATTCATTAATGTCAAAGCAAGTAAACATCTAATTTTAGAGTTAATTGAAAACTAATCAAGTTTTCAACCAGGAAAGCGTTTATTTAGATAAATTGTTTCTTGGAATTATTGGTGTTTAACCTCGCGAAGTGGTACTTCGATGGGTCAGTGTGAGTGTAGAGCTGTGTCGCAAACTATGCTCCACCTCCTATCCTACCCACTGAACCCCAAAACAAGCAGCCTGGGGAGACCTCTACGCTACCACCGACGAAGCCGTGGAAGTGGCGAAGTTTTGGGCTAATAAAGTACAATGCCAGCGACACGTAGAACAAGAAGAAGCCGTCTACTACCGTATTCGTAAGCTATAAGCGAAAGGCACTTGTTCTATCGCCTACCCAAACTCTTTGACACAGAACTCCAGTTAGCTAATGAGGTCAAGTATCTGGGAGTCATCCTAGACAGCAAGTTAAACTGGAGCAGCCACTTAGACAATAAAATAAACAGGGCCTGCATTACCTTCTGGCAATGCAGGAGGATGATAGGTAAGAAGTGGGGCTTATCTCCTAAAATTATACTTTGGTTATACAGCGCGGTGATCCGACCTATGATCACGTATGGGGCAGTGGTCTGGTGGCCCCGCACCAAACTAACTACAACCTCCATCAAACTGCAACGCTTGCAAAGGCATGCCTGCATGGCGATCACAGGCTGCATGAGGACTACTCCGACTGCGGCTCTTGAAGCCATATTGGGGCTGCCACCGCTACATCTGTTCATACAGCAGGAAGCGACAATGACGGCGGTACGCCTCAAAACACTTCAAATCTGGGGTAAGAGAGAAACACAGCACACCGCGGTACTGGAGGGATTCTACAACGACTTCCCCCTGGCGAAAGCAAAAAACGATCGGATACCAAAACAATTCGTATTCGATAAAAAATATAAAATCCAGCTCCATGAGGATCACCGCTGCGAGGGATTAAATCCTGCGGAACTGCGGATCTTCACGGATGGATCTAAAACAGGTACTGGCACTGGTGCTGGAGTCTTCTCGGAGGATCTCAACATCCACATAGCCAAACCTCTGGGGGCCCACAACACGGTATTTCAGGCAGAATGCATGGGCATTTCCCTGGCGGCATCTGCCATCTTAGCCAGGAAGGTTGTGGACCACTCAATTCGTATACTCTCAGACAGCATGGCTGTACTGCTAGCACTGAATAACCACACAGTGAACTCTGGGTTAATACACGAGTGTCACCAACGCCTGAACCAGGTTGGTAATCTCAATAATATAACTATCCAATGGATCAAAGGACACAGCGATTCCCGTGGCAATGATGCGGCGGACGAACTCGCTAGAAGGGGATCGAGCACGGCAGCGGTGGGACCCGAACCTATCGTACCACTCCCTTTCGGATACCTACGTACACTGGTAAGGAAACGAACTAGCGAACAACACCACAAGCTGTGGCTGGACCACGGCGAGTGTAGGCAGGCCAAGGAAGCACTTCCTGCTATCAATGGCCGCTTCACCAAACGCGCGCTGCGGTTGACCAAACCACAGCTGCGCACAGTTACAGCCGCCGTTACCGGACACGGCTCTTTTAATAAACACCTCTTTGTCTTAGGAGTCACAGACAGCCCCCTGTGCCGTGCCTGCATGGAGGAGGACGAGACAGCAGCCCACGTGCTTCTGCACTGCCCAGTGGTTGCAACATACAGGGCAAAGTACTTTGGTAACCCAGGTACTCTCCGCGAGATAGTCAGCAACATTGGGGCGTTGCTGGCGTTTCTCGGGGAATTGTGATGGATAGAATAGTTTCCCACCCGCACGCAAAATACGCGCTTCGACGTGGAGTTGCGGACACCAGCCCGTTATACAATACAATACAATACAAGGCACTTGTTCTTCCCGTCATTGCGATAACTTTTTTGTTCTAGCTAGACCTTACCTGGGAACCTTCTATTTACGGAGATTTATTCTAATTTCATTTCTACAGTACAATGTTTTAAGTGCTTTAAATTGGTGTCGATTCTGTTGTGCACAAACTAAACTTAATTTAGGCTATTGCTATATTTTACTAAAAGGCAATGCGAGAAAAGGACGGCTATAGCTATGAACTAAGTTAGAGAAGTCAAACTAGTTTATGCCTTGCGCTTCAACGTGTTTTTAGTCGACGTGTTTTTACGTGCACCTTTCATTTGTATGGAAATATTAGTTACCTACAACTAAATTTGACAGCTCTAAATTACGTCGGTCTCTTTCTCGTTTTATTATACAGAAAAAGATAGTAATAGCCTAAATTAAGTTTAGTTTGTGCACAACAGAATCGACACCATTGAGTCCTTCCGTAAAAAGTGATTTCTAACCCTAAAAAAAATGAAAGATTGTTTTCTAGGAATAATGTTTGCGTAGAGTTACTTAGGGCCAAGTTCACCGAAAAGATAACAGTCTGATTATCTAAAAACAGCTGTTTAAAACACATTTTCATGTTCAAAAATGTGTTTTAAACAGCTGTTAGTCTTAGTTTGATGTACAGAATGCTTGGTTAACGGCTTCCTGAAGAGTCTGTTAACACTTTGTAAAACACAGCAGTGCTCACCTATCTCTATTCGCCAGATAGTGCCGCTCATTGTTTCGATGTGCGACTAGTGTAGCTACTAGCTCATCCTCTGCCCCGGGTGGTAACGGCGATGGGCCAGCCTCGTCCAACCTGCGTCCACACACCACCTCTGGTGACGTATGGCCGATGTATGCTAGTACCTGTCGAATAGGTGTTTGTGTGATCAAAAGCGAAATTTAAGCAGTCCTAATTATTTTGTGAGGAATGATATGAAGAAAAAGGAGTTAATGATAGCGTGACGATTGAAAGGGCAGAATGGAAGAAAAATAATAGTGTGCCTGGCAGATGTGTGACATGGAGAAACTTTCATATGTATTGTACCATCCTGCACACTGTTGTAACCTGTATTTACAAATTAAGACTATTGATTGATTGAAAAATCGAAATTATTTTGTACAAGTAATATGCATAAAAGAACAGATTACGACATGAACTAAATATGGCTTAATGAAAAAAATAATTATTACTATTTTTTCCCTGAAAATGATGACTGTTTATTTAATACTCATTTATTTTCATTAAATAAAAACAAAATTATTCGATTCACAAAAAGATAATCCTTGGGCTGGGATCGGACGCGAAGTCACGAGATTGTAACCCAGCGCTGTGCCCCGAGATCAGCTGGCTTGTTGTAAACCGTGGCGATTAGGTTAACCTTAATTATGCTGCTTCAACAGGTCGGTAATCTTCGGGATTGTTCGGACCGGGTTGACAACTTGACAGTAAAGTTGGCGACGCGTCGCCACGGCATTTTTGGTTTTACCCAAAAATGCCGTGACAAGATGAGGAAGATGATGATGATGATGCAGTCGTAATCATTTGTTGTCGAGCCTTAGTCTATACTAAGGCTCTACAACAGAAATCATTAAGTACATTTAATTATAAATGTATTTTAAAATATCGTTCGGTTTCTGTCAAACGTTTGGAAGTTTACAGAGACAGAAAAATAATCTATTATTGAAAACTACATCGATGGAAATATCAAGGGTGATTGGTAATCGGGTGCAGTACTTGAAATGAGTGATACTAGACCTATTTTGCAACAATTTTGACCTGATAATTTGGGGTCCAAACTGGATTTCTCTGGAGAAATTGGATGTTTAAAGTTTTTTCGAAATTTCCCAACTCTCCAACATAAACTGCTGATTGTGAAAAGATTACGCCGTTCAAGTTATTAAACTGATACTTTTCTGATAGCTCATAACGAATGAATCTTTCAAAAACCAACTGGATAGACCCAGTTTGGACCCCAAGTTATCAGGGTCAAAACTGTTACAAATTAGGTGCAGTATCACCCATTTCAAGAAATGTTCCCAATCACCAATTACCCTGTATAGCATGAGATTTTGCTAAATGGTGAAAAAACAGCTCATGCCACGACAAGGTATTACAGCTTGACATTTGACGACGTTGGAACCAGAGTGATCTAGGGCACAACAGTATGTAAGGGCACCTCATTACTTAGATCAGTGTGGCAAGGAAAAATTATGATTTTTCTATGCCATTGTGTTATAACCGCAGTAAAAATAATATGATAATATATTTATTTATTCAAAAATAGAATTGGCACAATAAATACAATTTAGATCTTAGAAATATCACTTAGATCACGCTGGTTTCAACGTCGTCATTTGTTTACTACAAACTTTTTCTCCTTAGCGTAATCAAAATTGAATCGGCCCAGAATTTGAGGTAACAAAAAGCAGGTTGTTGACTGCAGTCTTTCTACTTCTCTATACATGGAAAGCTGAAGTATGGCTTCAAAAAAGTAATCAAAATCAAAGCATTTATTTCAAGTAGGTCAGTTACAGGCACTTTTGAATTGTCGAAACAAAGATAACAATGAAATGTAGCTACAGTCCCAGTCACGAGGCATAAAAACTGTGAAAGTACACTTTGTAAAGTATACTTTGTTATAAGATAAGAATACATACATGATCCAATTGATGTTTATCCGGCGGAGAGTTCTTGTAATCCGGTAATAGATCCGGAGGCAGCGGCGGAGGGAGAGAGGATAATGTGTTGTCTCGTGGACATTCCGCACTGGAATAAAACATCTCATTGTAACCATAATGTTACGTATTAGCAAAACATCACGCCTGTAATCTCAGAAGGCTTAGGCAGAGGTGTACGAACAGTCACGAGCACCAATATGTATATGTCACAATCAAAACTACTTTTGACCGGTCAAAACTATTTTAACAATAACTAATATTTACTTAGAAACTTATTAGGTTGTTAGGTTTTTTTTTGTGACCCTTTGAAAAACATCATGTAATTCTAGGACTAGGCTAATTACAACTGAGGCGTTCAAAAACAATTTATTTTTAATACAGAAAACGCATTTTAACTTCTTATGGGTTTTGACTGATTAAGATTTTTCATACACTTTCCTAAATTTTAAAAGCAATTTTCGCGAGAAATAACGATAGTAACTTGGAGATAGGATCTTTTTTATAAAAATATGAGTGTCAGAGACTATGTTCGTAACAACATGAAAGTTTAATCAGAACAGTAGGAGAAAGACACTTTTAAAAGTTGGTAAGTGTTTACATGAAAGTTAAAAGTAAGTTTAGAGCCTTGTGGTATCCGGCAGAGTAGAATAGAACCAACCCATTACACTGACGGGTGTCGTATAAGGCGACTAATGTCTGAGGCAGAACACCTTGCGCCTCCGTAGACCAGAGAATGGGCAGCAGCGTTTTCTGTTAGTCTTTGCTCACTGCGATCTCCAATCCGCCTGCCAAGCGTGGAGATTACGGCAAATCCTCCTATCATGGGAGAGGCTTATGTCGAGCAGTGGACGTTATGGGCTGTTGTAGTAGTAGTAAGTGTTTACATATTGAAGCTCATGCCTGTATCTAATAGTATGCCCACATTTCGCCAGTTATGTTTAAGTCCCATGTAATAGGGGGCGAGCCTATTGCCATCGACCGGGCACAATTCTTCGTGACTGCTTACGAGAATTTCCTAATGCAAAAACCCAAGAACACTTTGCCAGACCTCAGAATCGAAACCAGGACCAGCACTCACTAGACCAAAGAGGCCACGAGAGAGTACCACAAGCATTTAACGAACGGCATTGAAACCAATCCACGTAATAAATACAAGTTCATGTTAAGTTTCTGAAAAACAAGTCAAAAACAATGCAAGTCTTTCAGTGATAGGGCCTGCGCAGACGACAGAATTTTTGTTCAATCGAGTTTGTGGCGCACAAAATGTTTACATGGCATACAAAAAGTCCGTCGCGGATTTTACGCAGACTCAACGCACACAACGCACATCGTCATCGTACGTTACGTCCCTCAGTAACGAATGCAGATTGCATACTAAAAGTGTGCGCCGTCTTCGTTAGCAGGTGTTGAAGCAAACGTTCTATTTTTTTTCAACATTGTCTAAATTCCTGTCCCGTTTTAAATTGATTTCTAGTAAAATAGCTTGAATATTACTGCTGCATAATAAGAGAAACAAAATGGGTGAAAAAAATATATATGTTTTTATCTCAATTCAAAATGTTTTAACGAACTTACGTGTCAGGCAATTCGAGCGGCTCCACAGTTTCGGGGGACGCTACCGACGGGTCGTAGTACAGTGCCGACGCGTCCCAACACGCCTTGCCCGCGATGTCACGAAGAAGTACTCGCACTTGTTTGTCTGACGTCATTAGACCTGGGGATCAGAATATTGTGGTATATTTTAACAGTTTATACAAGACTAGCTGATGCCCGCGGCTTCGCCCGCTTGACAAATTATATACTAAAACTTTCCTCTTGAATCACTCTATCTATTGAAAAAATCCAACCAAATCAAAATCCGTTGAGTAGGTTTAAAGATCTAAGCATACATAGGAACCGACAGACGCGGCGAGGGACTTTGTTTTATAATATGTAGTGATGTAAACGGACGCTTTACGAAGCCGTCAACCACTAAGTAATTATTATTGTTAGGTAACGACTCTTTTTTGGGTAAAAATCACGATTTACGGTAGGACTCTATGTATCGCATCATGCTGATGACCCCTGAATTTAAAACAAATATTTATTTATTTATTATTTTTTATAAATAGTATTTTTATAAAAACTTGTGAAAAAGTCGGCACTTTGAAGTTTTTATAAAAATACTATTTAAAATAATAATAAATATATATTTTTTTAAATAGTATTTTTATAAAAAAAACGTGTGAATAAGTTGGAACTTTAACTACAGCGTTGATGTCCAATGTCTCCGTAACTAGAAGGTTAAGCCAGTAAATTATTAAGAAAAAATATTTTATAAATAATAAAACCATACTCTGACGATGTTTTATCGCGCACTGGATTTTCTACTATCGTTATTGAGCTGAGCATTGATAATTCAACACAGATTTGCATCTTTCAGCGCTAAGCAAGAAAATTCAGTGCTCGATAAAAACACCCGTGCGAATGAGGGCGAACCATTTTTTAAATTGCGAGGTTTAGAATAGAATAGATTTTGATTTAGCAGTGTCCCACCAGTGTGCCTCCCACTAGGTGGACCGATGACCTGGTGAAGGTTGCGGGAATTCGCTGGATGCGAGTCGCACGGGACTGGTTAATGTGGCGACACTTGGAGGAGGCCTATGTATTGTTCTTATGGTGTCGGACGTAAAGAATAGCACCATCCCATATCTTTCCGTGGGTGTCGTAAGAGGCGACTAAGGGACTTACCAGAGAATGGGCAGCAGCGTTCTCTGTGCTTTTGTAACAACCGTACTGCGATCGCAAACCCGCCTGCCAAGCGTGGCGATTATGGCAATAACCCCCCTTTGGAGGAGGCCCATGTCCAGCAGTGGACGTCTTTTGGCTGAAATGATGATGAATGATGATGATGTCCAGCAGTGGACGTCTTTCGGCTAAAATGATGATGATAATGATGATAGCAGTGTTTTATCAGACCTGGCGTGGTGGCAGCGGGCATGTCGAGCGCCGGTAGCTCGATGAGCGAGGCCAGCGTGGCGTCACTGAGGCGCAGCAGCTGCACGTGCGGCGCGCTCAGCACGGCCGGGCCCAGTTCGCCGCCCAGCAGCGGGCTGTCGTGCTGCTCGCACACCATGGACGACACCTGCCAGCCCTGCCACAGCGGCCAGTGGCCCAGGAACAGCACCAGTTGCGTGCATATCTGACGAACATACGTGGGATTCAATCATTATATGTATTGTCTAGAGGTAACATTAACACTTTTCCCCCTTCCCCTCGGACCGCGAAAGCGTTTAGACGTGCTTTCCGTACAAGTATTTTTAATTTTTAATTAAAAACAATAGTTTTTTCGAAATTAAATGATAAATATATTTCGCAAAAGTACTAGGCGCGCATAAAGTTTGAAGAGAACGCCAAACGCACGCAGAGTAGTGGAGGAAACAGGCCAGCAACAGTCAAGACGGAGAAGGAAGGCGGAGCCCGTTGCGCGTGCGCAGTGCGTGATTCATTCTAGACGGCTGCCCAATTTAAGAGCGATAGCGATTAGCGGGTAACTTATTTAAGATTACTTTGCTTTGTGTTGATTCTTAGTTGGATAATACAAACTAACAAGTTAAAATAACATGAATAAGACAACACCCAAAACTTCTCCAAATCAATACTCATCGCGTTCGGAGTCTGATATCCGGAAGCTGCATACAGACAAAGATTCAGAAGGGAACATCACCCAGAGAGCCAAACGCAGATGCCTTTCGGACGAAGTCACTAGTGGTGACTTGGATATGTTTAAAAATGAAATCAAGAAGATGATCAATGAGATGATTTGTACTCAGAACACCCGTTTGGACAAATTGGAAGGTCATATTAAAGAGATAAAAAATCACTACACGGAAATTAAGGTCACAAACACTGATCTCGAAAAGGCAATGACAGCAGTCTCCGATCAATTACAGTCCCTTGAAAATAAAATTACGGGGCTAGAGAATCAACGTGGTTCCATGGCAATCCAGTTAGCTACGCTAGAAAACAAGTTGGAAGGTCTCGATCACAATCTCATCAAAACATCTATAGAATTACGTAATGTACCCAAAAGGCAGAATGAGACCAAAGTCATGCTATACGAAACTATATCGCACCTAACAAGACATCTAGGCCTTGATACCGAATCTGCTAGCATCCGCGATATTATAAGACTACCCTCAAAAAAGGAAAACGTAACATCGAGTTTATCGGTTGAGTTCTGTAATACCCTTACGAAAACAAATTTTCTTGCTGCTGTTAAAGACTACAATAAACGCAATCCCACAGACAAGATAAAATCAACCCATCTTAACTTAAAATCTGCACAGGTAACACCTATCTACATCACCGAGCTTCTAACAGCCAATTCTAAAAGGTTATTTTACCTTACTCGAAACCACGCTAAACAACACCATTACAACTATTGCTGGACGTCGAACGGAAGAGTTATGCTTAAAAAGGATTCTGACAGTCAGACTATCGTGGTAAGAAGCGAAGAACAACTACAGCAGCTGGCGACAACCATCAAAGCGTGACTACGTACATTTAAGTATACCCTGCTATATCTTGCGTATTATCTGATTACTTTTATGATTTTTTCGAATTGCCATGTTAAAATACTAAATACAAATACAAACAAAACTCACACACATACCTATTACTATCAATACAACATACTCTCAACAAACATGACACACTCAACACCTACATATTACAACTTCATCATGTCACCATATATACTCTTTACATATGCTTGCGTTCCTCCCTATTATTCCTTACCTAGCTACTTTAATATCATAAAATATTTGTTCTTTAACTTAATGCCACCAATCATAAGCCTTCTACACGTTCCTAAAACAAATACCACCCTATTTTCTCGTAACCCTCAAACTACATTTACCTTACCGGAAAAATGACCACTAACATAAACAATCTAATTGATAGTATCGACGAACTATCTGTATCAACTACTCATACATGCACACCTGAGGAAACACTCTCCATCGTGAAGTGTCCTAATAATTTCATTAAAATCCTGACGCAAAACATTCGGTCTGTAAACCGTAACTTTTTGAACTTGCAAACGCTTCTGCACCGAATTTCTTTCGAATGCGATCTGGTTGTTTTAACTGAATGTTGGTTACCATGCTCTAGCAATACCATTATTCCGATTCTCAACAATTACTCCACGTTCATGACCACCAAACATATAAATCAAAGTGATGGTGTAGTGGTTTATTCGAAATCGGACCTGTCTGTTACATGTGAAGAGCCAGATTTCCTCCGATCTGCATCTGGTGTTATTATAAAAATCAATTTGGACTTAGCGATAATCTGTATCTATCGATCACCGTCAATAGACAATATAAACAGCTTTCTTACAGCTCTTAACAACATTCTTCCGACGTTGTATAGATTTAAATCAGTAGTTCTGACAGGTGACCTGAACGTGGACATCAAACCAACCACATCAGACATGCGCTCCCACGAATACCTAAATTGCCTTGCCTTTCACGGTTATCTCCCTGCCCACACCCTACCGACTAGGGATGGCAATTGTTTGGATCACACGTTTATCAAAATAATTTCCCCCACCTACACGTTTGTTTTAAGCTCCACAATAACTGATCACTCCTCATCCTTACTTTGCATTCAAGATAAATGTTTACGAATGGTCGCAAACTCCCTTAAAACGAAAATTGATTATGATGGTCTTGACAAATCAATATCACAACTGGATTTCAGCCCTATTTTCAATATAAAAGATGCAAATATGGCTACCGATAAATTACTAAATCTAATGACTGCATCCATTTCTGAAAATACCACAGTTAAAAAAGTATCATCAAAAAAGAGAATCCTAAAACCGTGGATCACATCTGGCTTAGTACGGTGCATAAGAAACAGGGATGCTCTACACAAGAAAGTAAAAAAATTCCCAGGAAATGAAGTTATAAAAATTACCTACCTTCGATACAGAATTTTTTGTATTCGTATTTTAAAGAAGGCTAAGAGAATTTATGATACAGAAGAACTAAAAAAAGCTAGTAAAAACCCAAAAACACTATGGGACACTATTAAACGGGTAACTAACACTAATAAAACAAATAATACATCTGTCCAATTACTAACTTTGTCATCTTCACCTATTGAGTCTTGCAACACTATAAACTCATACTTCGTTAACATAGGCGAGAGACTTGCAAATAATATTCATACTAGTACTACGCAGCCAATGACAGTCACTCAACCCAATTCTGACATCTCATCAACTTCATCATTCGTCCTTAACCCTACTGACCTTGACGAAATTACAGCAGTTATCCATTCATTACGCTCTGATGCTGCGACTGGCTGGGATGGCGTATCACCCTACATCCTAAAGAGATACTCAACCTCCCTGGCGCCCATACTTTGCCATATTTTTAACCTCTGTTTCGACACTGGCGTCTTTCCCTCTTCTTTTAAAAAGGCAATCATTCACCCAGTCTTCAAGGGAGGCGACGGAAACTTGCCGAATAATTACCGCCCCATAGCAGTTCTGACTGCTTTATCCAAGGTACTAGAACGTCTTATCAACAAAAGACTTGTATACTACCTAGAACATTGTAAACTATTATCACCGCAACAATATGGATTTCGTAAAAACAAGTCAACCTGTGACGCAGTTCAGGAATTAACTAGCAATATTGTACAAAACCTGAATGCTAACAAAAAAGTCCTAACAATATTCTTAGATCTTGCGAAGGCGTTCGACACCGTACCCGTCCGTTCTCTCTTACTCAAACTTGAAAAAATGGGTGTCAGGGGATTGCAACTTGATCTCTTTCAGAGTTACCTCACTAATCGCTCTCAGATAGTCAAGATTGATCGGCACAGCAGCAATGAGCTCCCCATCTACTATGGCGTTCCACAAGGGAGTATATTGGGTCCCACTTTATTTCTAGTCTTTATTAACGACCTATGCAATTTAAATATCCCTAATGCCAAGATGACATCATTTGCGGATGACACTGCTATTATTTTCGTCGCATACACATGGTCTGAACTTGAGGACAAAGCACAACATGGTTTTAATGTAGCGCTGAACTGGCTCTATCTCAACACGCTTACATTAAATAACTCTAAAACCAAGTTCATTACCTACTCGGTCAGTTCTGCTACCCAACCAAACCCACGATTAGTACTTAAAGCTCACACATGCAATTTGCAAACTCAAGTGTCATGCCACTGTGCACCCATATCTTCTACGGATGAAATCAAATACCTAGGTATAATCATAGATAAGAATCTTAAATTTAAATCTCATATTAATGTCCTTACTGGCAGAGTTCGCAAACTTATATATATCTTTAAAACCTTAAGAAATATTACTAATCCTATAATTATACGTAATGTCTACTTTGCCTTATGCCTGTCTATTATTACCTATTGTATTCCCTGTTGGGGTGGTGCTGCAAAAACTATCCTTAAACCGCTGGAAATTGCACATCGCGCCATTTTGAAAGTGGCTACCTTCCGCCCACTACTTTATCCAACTAATCAGTTATACGAAAATTGCAATGTCCTCAACGTGCGGCAACACTTTATTTTACAATCAATTCTGTTGCAACACCGCATAACCCCCTACATTGAAATTACGAAACGCCGAAAAGATATAATATGTACTCCTCCAAAAACCCGCTTATCGTTTACTAAAAGATTCTTTTATTATTTAGGTCCGTCCCTTTACAATGCGATAAACAAACAATGTCCAATATATAGATTGTCCTATCATAATTGTAAAAAGACTGTCCGCACATTTCTTCAAAATAAAACCTACGACGAAACAGAAAAATATTTAATTTAATTAAGTATGACAAGTTTGTATCTTGTACCACTCACCCAAAACATAGACCCACAATCTAACCAAATCCACTTATACGCACGCTTACACAGCCACAAGCTCGCGGACCTACACTCACTTAAACAGACATACCCACACGCACACTCACACGCACACACATCACACACGCACTCATGCACACTCATACACAAACGCGCTCGCGCACCAATATCTGTAGTATTGTAAAAAGTCAAATTTAAACTTATTTTAGTTGCTGTAAAAATAAAATTGTAGTAATACAATTTGGGGGGATCGGCACTGTTACTTCTTAATACAGGCTATTTCATAGCCTAGCAAGGAGAACAGCACGTCACCCACTTGATTGCCAGTGATTTAATACTACCCACTTTGTAACATCTTATAAATGTACTACAATCTGTTTTTATATAAATAAAGATTATTATTATTATTACTTTGCCAAGTTACAAAAAATTAGGGATATCATGAAAGATTTAAAAAAGATATTGAGAATCAAATAGTCTAATGTAAAGTCTGCGGCCCAAGTGAAGACAGCGAAAGAAATAGTTCATGGCGTGAATAAAATATAGAAATGCAATCTTTAGAGGTCCAGACTTTACTAAATCTCAACAAATAAGGAATTTGAGAAAAGTTTAAAAAAAATGGAGAAACAACTAACTTGATCTTAGCCGATCAAAAAAAGATTAAAAATGCCAAATAGTTCATGGCGTTTAGTAGTAATAAACCACCAATTGTCCGCAGTTTTTAAGGCGTTTAACTTTTATGTTAAAATTTTAATTACCCTAAGAATTTTTAATTTCTATCTATAAATCCAAAGTTGGGTTCTATTTTTTTAACGATCTAACTCTAACAAGATCTTAAAACCCAATATTTATCTTTATAATCAAAACTTGCTAAATACTGACTAACACGTTCATTGATTAAATAAACAACTTACCGTTTGGGCCCACAGTTTGACGTCTATAGTAGAAGCAGGCGAGGTCTTTGGTCCCAAGTTGTCGAGTTGTATGTTGGGGTCGAAATCTTCGTCCACGGGCAGCGATAGGCCTTCGATGTCAGATCCGTTAGTGCCTTTCATTACAGCGTAGAGAACCTGAAATAAGATTATTCATCATCATCTGCCTAGCCTTTTCCCAACTATGTTGGAGTCGGCTTCCAGTCTAACCGGATGCAGCTGAATACATTTACATGTGGTGTATTTTACGTGGATCGACTACCTATCTGACCTCCGCAACTTAGTAAGTACTGGGTTATACGATACCCCTTGGTAAGACTGGCTGTCAGACTTTCGGGTCACTACCTGTAAGGACTGTCAAAGATCTACAAATAACAGCCGGGACCAACGGCATAATCATGCTTTCCGAGGCACGAAGAAAAGAAAATTATTAATTATTAATATGAAATAAGATTATTATGAAGTGATTTATGCCCGGTTTGATTAACCCTAACTTCGCTGTTGTATTTTAATGCCAACAAAATTTCCAATCTCGGTTCAGCGTCGAAAGTTGACGAAAAATATTATAATTAGTGAAACGGGGCATTAGTTTAAGCACAGCTTGTAAGCTGCCTTATTTGAGGAGTAGGTATCGTTATCTTAGCTATAATCTATACTAATATTATAATAAAACCGGCCAAGTGCGAGTCGGACTCGCGCACGACGGGTTCCGTACCATTATCTATACATTAGACAAAACGGCAAAAAAATCACGTTTGTTGTATGGGAGCCCCCCTTAAATATTAATTTTATTCTGTTTTTAGTATTTGTTGTTATAGCGGCAACAGAAATACATCATCTGTGAAAATTTCAACTGTCTAGCTGTCACGGTTCATGAGATACAGCCTGGTGACAGACAGACGGACAGACGGACAGACAGACAGACGGACAGACAGACGGACAGACGGACAGACGGACAGACAGCGAAGTCTTGGTAATAGGGTTCCGTTTTTACCCTTGGGTACGGAACCCTAAAAAGGAAAGATTTGAATTTTTGTTTGTTTGTTACGATTTAACTCTAAAACTACTCTAAAAGTTCCGTCACTGGTCTCGAAGCTGTGGTACGGAAAAGTAGACTTTAGTATCAAGAACGGAAGGATTTAATTCGATTGTACCATTGGCATTGGCGTGTTCCGTTAAAAAAATGGTTGCGGAAGTATTCGCTCTGATTGGATCAGTGATTTTTTTTTTGAGGATATTGGTGTCTACCATATTTATGAAGTATTCTGAAATACTACAGTACTGCGGGTCTAAAATGGCCGCTTTAGCAGAATCGTAATATGGATCACGTAAAATTATTAAAATTCTTAAAATGGACCTTACCATCATAACCATAAAGTCCATTTTAAGAATTTTAAGTTTTTAACGTGATTCATACTAAGATTCTGCGTGGATGCTGTTAAAGCGGCCATTTTAGACCCCCTGGACCGATTTAAAAAAATCTTTCAGCAATGGATAGTTACATTATCAGCGAGTAACATAGGTTATATTTTATCCCCGTACTTCCACGGTAACAGGAACTACGCGAGTGAAACCACGTGACGTCCGCTAGTATGTTTATAACAGTCTTAAGCCGTTAGTCAAGGCAAGTACATATTGCCGCAAAAATCGGATCTGTGCTGCCAGTATCCAGAGGATTCCCTAGACTATAAAAATATAGGTCACCCGTAGTCGGTTAGCCTTGCGGGACCATCCAGATGCATGTTTTTTTTTCCAGAGTGTCGGTGTTTGCTTAAAATTTGAATCTTTCGAACGTACCATATCACCTTAACATATCTATAGTTCATACAAAATCGCTAACAAGATTCACAGGGTACATTTTGCAAGAACAAATAAGCGTTTATGTAAGAACACCGTTAGCTTCCAATTTCGTGGGACGCCGCTATATTATTTATTAGCACCCTATTACGAGAACGAAAGACAGTGTTGTCATCGGTTACAAGTTTTAGTTTAAAAGGGCGGGGCGCGGACGTGGAGGCACAGTCAACAGCTGCTTCAGCCGTAGTCACCTTCAAACAATCCACACAACTTCAACATGCAGAAGATCGTGAGTACTTTCCTAACTTGGATTTCAGTGAAAATTCTTATCGTATATTTTGTGATTGTGTGAAATAACCGCAGGATTAGAAGTAAGAGCAGGGTACTTGCCCTGAAGAGTCAGCCAGTGGTCGTGGTCTTTTCCGCCTGACCAGTTTAATTTTTTTACGCTTAAATCATGCGGAGGCACCAAGCCACGCCCCCTTAAAGTTCGAAAAGGCCTATTAGGAAAGCGTCAACTTTGGCGCGCAAAATAACAATAACTCTCGTTTGGCGTGCGTCGTCAGTGCGCTCGGCCGATTCGGAATCTTTTCATTCATTACTTCTATACAAAGTCAACGGGGCGGGGCTAGATAGCGTTTCTATGTTGCGAGTGCAAGCAAAAATTAGCTTAGTGGTGATCAGGCGGGAGTGTCCTCGATAGTACCTAGGGGCCAACAATATGGCATGCCCATAAAGCAAGCTGACTGTTCGGAAACCCTGACATCATGAAGAGTAGTAAGTTAAGCAAGCCAAGCTTTAAGGCTTGAAAAAAGTAAAAGGCTTGATAAAAATACCGCCAGTAGTCATAGAATACCATGACCCTAATAAAAACGGCCTCTAGTTCTAAACTTGCCAACTCAATAGTTATATTATCATCAATAACGTTCACCGCTGGATGTATATCCTTCCATCTATACTGGTTTGATTGCTCTGATCAAAGGAGGTGTAATCCTCAGAAGGCTTATTAGGCTAATTTCGATTGGTGCAAAAATTATTTTTTTATTTTTTTATCAGGTATTCGTCGCCCTCGCTCTATTCGCCATGGCTGCGGCCGCCCCTCAAGGCCAGGCCCCTGAAGCTCCCGTGTACATCCTGAAGCAGAACTCCGACGTGAACCCCGATGGATACTCCTTCGAGTGAGTACAGTTTAACAGTTGTTTAAGTTGGAAAAGACGAGCTTTTGATGTAAACTTGTACAGAAATACAAGATTTACGATGTAGTTTATTGAAGTATAAACTCTGCATCATTGTTTACTCAAACTTGGTGTCTTGTAGTATTTCAGAATACTTCATAAATTATGGTAGAAACACCAATCTCATTAAAAAAATTCACTACTCCAATCAGAGCGAATACTTTTATTTAAATTACGAAACCGTAAGTTACCTAATGGTACAATCGAATTGAATCCTTCCATTCTTGAAACTAAAGTCTACTTTTCCGTACCCCAGCTTCGAGACCAGTGACGGAACCTCTCGCCAGGAGACGGGTACCCTGAAGCAGCTCAGCGAAGACCACCAGGCTTTGGAAGTGACCGGCAGCTACAAGTACGTCAATACTGACGGTCAGACATACGCCGTCACCTTCATCGCTAACGAGCACGGTTTCCAGCCCCAAGAACACCTTGAGCACCAACAATAAGCACCAACGTTTGATCAAAACCCACTATAAAATGTTCCAACATTTGTGTGGCCAATGTTTGACCAAACATGTGTATTGTTACCATCATATTCAGCAGTTTGTGTACTGTGTAGGTTTTACTACATGTGTTGACTGTTAACTATTTTGTATTTTCATCGTTTCTACATTTTTCGTATCTCTTTTGTATGAATATATTGCAGTAATATATTTTTTTTATTGATAATTGAATTTGGAAGAATTTTATTTACAACCATTTGCCCATTTTTACCCGACTGCGCCATAAGGAGGGTTATGTTTTTCGAGACTATGTATGTATGTATAATTGTTTGGCACGCTCTGTGGCCTCAATGGCTCGATGGATTTTAGCTTGAGAGGTGTCGTTAGATTCGTATTTACTGTGAGAGTGACACTGGGTATATCAAAATAAAAAAAATATCAAAATGATTGCTTGATTGAACGATTTTTGGCGAGAAATCGGTTAAAAATAAGCTATAATTTCTCGAAATCCCTCCGACAGATTTTGATGCCATTCTGCATGTTTGAACAGCACATTGTACCCTTTCATTATGATTCATCCTTGGCGACGCTCTTGGACCAACTCCCATACATTTTTGCCCACTGACTTTTATTCCGATTATCCCCGATAAAACTAACCTTAAATATCATAAGCAACAGCGTCTGGTCCCCATCCTTCTCCAGCATCAGGTAGTTAGGTCCGCACCGTACTGCGAACTCCGCGAGACACAGCAGGAGCGAACCTGCCAGCGGCTTGACGGAGTCTCGGGTGCTAGTGGGCGAGATCTGCGCTAGGCACGCGCATATCCATTTGATTATTTTACCTAGGCAGAAAAAATGAGTTACGTATTGTATTCAAGAGTTGATTAATTCACATAACATAACATCACGCCTTGTAATCCCCGAAGGGTTAGGCTGAGGTGTAGGTACCTAACAGTACGTCCACATTTCACCACTTATGTTTAAGTCAAATGTAATTGGAGGCCCGTCTATTGCCAATTTAATTCAGTTTTAAAAATATGTATATAAATAGGGACACATTGGTGTCGATTTTATAGTGCACAAACTAAACTTAATTTAGGCTATTGCTATCTTTTTCTATCTAATAAAACGAGAAAGAGACGGACGTAATTTAGAGCTGTCAAATTAAATTGGTTAACCTTCGGTTTGCCGATGATATAGTGGTAATGGCTGAGACCATGGAGGACCTCAGTACAATGCTCGATGACCTCAGTAGAGCTTCCGGAAGAGTGGGTCTAAAAATGAACATGGACAAGACTAAGGTCATGTTGAATGCCCATGTCACACCCACTCCTATCAAGATCGGAGACTCTACTCTCGAAGTTGTAGACGATTATGTGTACCTGGGACAAACGGTCCAGTTAGGTAGGTCTAACTTCGAGAAAGAGGTCAATCGTCGAATCCGACTCGGTTGGGCAGCGTTCGGGAAATTGCGCGGTATCTTCTCGTCCAACCTACCGCAGTGTCTCAAGACGAAAGTCTATGACCAGTGTGTGTTGCCAGTGATTACATACGGGACCGAAACGTGGTCGCTCACAATGGGCCTCATCAGAAAGCTTAAAGTCACCCAAAGGGCAATGGAGAGGGCTATGCTCGGAGTTTCCTTGCGCGATCGAATCAGAAATGAAGACATCCGCAAGAGAACAAAGGTTACCGACGTAGCCCGAAGAATTGCCAAACTTAAGTGGCAGTGGGCAGGGCACATTGCTCGCAGAACGGATGGCCGATGGGGCCGAAAAGTTCTGGAGTGGCGACCGCGAACCGGAAGACGTTGCGTTGGAAGGCCTCCCACTAGGTGGACCGATGACCTGGTGAAGGTTGCAGGAATCCGCTGGATGCGAGTCGCACGGGACCGGTCAATGTGGCGGCACTTGGGGGAGGCCTATGTCCAGCAGTGGGCGTCTTTCGGCTGAAATGATGATGATGATGATGAAATTAAATTGAACTAATATTTCCATACCAATGAAGGGTGCACGTAAAAGCATGTCGACTAAACACACGGTGAAGAGCAAGGCCACTAGTTTGACATCTCTTACTTAGTTCATAGCTATAGCCGTCCTTTTCTCGCACTGCCTTTTAGTAAAAGATAGCAATAGCCTCAATTAAGTTTACTTTGTCCACAAAAGAATCGACACCTTGAGGATCGAAATCTGTTACAAAAATTTAAAAAATAGAGATTTTTATTTATTAAAATGTATCTTTAGGATAATAGAGTTCATAGGACAGCTACTTGAATGAGTATTGGTTCTGGAAAGGTGATTGTTTATGGTTTTATGATTATAGGATAAGGGGAGTGGAAAATAACATCATCAGCATCATATAATGCCAATAGCATTTTGAATTTTGTACTGGCGTTTCAATTCACTACTGGTCAACCTTTTGTGCTATTGTAAAATATTAGTGTTTAGTTTTAGTTAATGTTAAGTTTAGTTCTTGTTATTGATGGAAAAGTACCTAAATTAGTAGTAACATAAAAGCAGAATGTTAAAAATATGGGAGCTATATCTGCCAACAAACTGCTTTAAAGTTTGGCAGAAGATGATGTTGATGTTTTTGTAATACGATGTCATCACAAATAAACATTTTTTCTTTTTTTTTATCAGCCCGGTATCACCCACAGGTAGGTATAGGCCTCTCCTTTTTTCTGCCACACTTCCCGGTTCTGTATGTCCCGTATCCAGGTATTCCCCGCGACTTTGACCGCGACGATATCTAACATAGCCCACTTTTATTAGCTCTGAAGCCTCAACCAATGTTGTATTGAAAGAAAAGACACAATAAGGACATACAATGATATAAAAGCTTTGGTTCCTCACCGGCAAGACCAGGATACAGTTCAACGATTTTGTCCGTATAGTCAGCGAGCACTAGCACGCAGTCACTCACCACCTTGGCTATGTTTTTGTTCTTCATCTGTAAAAGGAACATCATAATCAAGTTGCAGCAAGGGGGCAACGGACTGCGGGACTGTCACCGGGGCTGCAGGACTGTTCGAAAGAGATACCGTGGCCCCAGAACACAAAGGGCGATGAAGGAACATGGGTGTTTTAGTCAGTAAAAGTCTGACACTCCCTCCCGGTCCGCCCAAAACGGGAGGAGTCATTACATGATTTCCCATCCGAAAAAAAGGGGCAAAGGACAGGAAAGCAAGGGGTTTTACAGTTCGCTTTATTGAAAGACTATGCCAATTATAGGCACGATATAGTATCACTCGTGACCTGGCCCCTCATTCACAACGCTTCGATTCGATTTTCGATTCGGAAAGTCGTATGTCTATCTTTTTTTGACATTACGAGATCGAGCGAGATAGACATACGACTTCCCGAATCGAAAATCGAATCGAAGGATTGTGAATAGCTATGCTGGGATAATAAAAGGTGTAAATACACCCTTAACGAAGCCGAGACGCAGCAGGCAGCGGGGAGGTTTTCCCCATCATGGTGATTTTTTTTTGTTCTACACCATACCTGGGAACCTTCTAGTTAAGGAGATCTTGGAGGTCAAAGTTACAACTTTTCCATAAGTTTTTAAGGTTATAACTGTACTTTTATCTCCATGACCCTTTTACTATTCATTGCTTCCATCAGCACAACACAATGTATTGAGTACGTTACGTTAAGTTTTACCGTAAAACATGTTTTTTTTCCGAAGAAATAAGTCGTTTCCCAGTAATATTTTTACAAAGGGTTACTTAATTTGATGGACAGAATGCTTGGTTGACGCCTTCGTGATGGGTCTGTTTACACCGTCTATAACAGTAATTTGGGCAATATCATATTCTCGTGAAAAATTTAATACAAAAAATTGTCATGGTAAAGAATGCGAAGCAAGTAAAGCCTCAATCAATCCTCAAGTATCAATTGAAGAAGCTGAGAAATGATTACGTAATATTGTTGCCTACAACATTAAACTTTTGCTAGCAAAGCATCAACAATCGAGAACAATTTCAAACTATCTTCATAAATTATTGTGGTGTAAGTTCTTACAACCACATAGTCTATTGGAGAAAACAATTACATAGCTTCACATCCTGACCTAATCGTCAATATTTGTTTTTGTAACGTGCCGTTGTATCGGATCTCTGACGTCACATCGTCGAGTCATATTAGGCGCTAACAGGTAGGTATATTGCAAAACGACTTCTAAAGAAATATTGCGTAGTTGAGGTGTTCATGTCAGTATGATGATGTAGGCGCTAATTGAATGACAGGGATATCCAAAGGCCTTTCACTAGCGCTATCGGATGAGTCATATTTTCGAATATGAGTATAGTGCGTACTGCGTACATTTGTGACTGTAAATTGATACGTTTATGGTTTGACCAGATGTTCTTGCATTTTTACACAGTAGATCAAATGTAACGTTATATTAGTTGATACGTTGAAATAGGTTAACTCAATCATGACATATAAAAGGTGTAAAACACCTCTTAACGAAGCCGAAAGGCACTTGTTCTCCCCGTCATTGTGATATTTTTTTTGTTGTACACGATACCTGGGAACCTTCTAGTTACTGAGATATTGGGGGTCAAAGTTTTAACTTTTAGACAAGGTTTTTTTTTTTAATACAAGATTTTAATGAAAGTTTTTCCTTTAAACACCTCCACGACCCCCGTACTATTCAATCCATCCATCAGCACAATGTCTTGAGTGTGTTACATTGAGTTCTACAACAAAACATGATTTTTCACCCCAAAAAAAAGTCGTTTCCCAGCAATAATTTTTGCGTAAAGTTACTTAGTTTGATGTACAGAATGCTTGGTTGACGGCTTCGTGATGAGGTTGTTTACACCCTGTATACATTTAATTCCAAACAGTAACAAATAAATAAACCACACTTTTTACTACTTAATCAAGACAAAATCACAGTATTTTTATTTATTTTTGTTGTAATAAAGTTGCTATTGTGTTGCAGCCGTCAGAGGTAAATGATCTGTTCTAGTATATTGACGTACCATGAGCATCTGCAGTAAGCACGTGACGTATGACGGCAGGCGAGCGCATTGCGTGCGCGTGGCCAGCAGGTGGCACACGTGCGCGGTCAGAGCGCACGCGCCCGCGCAGCGAGCGGCCCCTCCTCCCTCCCGACGGCATACCCGGACTACTATGTTGAGAACGTGCTCCTGTATCATGGAACAAATCACAATTAAACCTGGAAAAGGGTAATGGCTATAGCGGAAACACTGTTTCGTTAACAACAAAAAAAAAAATCTCTGTGGTATTTCAACTATCTGGTGTCCACGACACAAGCCTCGTTGCTTAGTGTGGCACTAGATAGCAATGTGTGTCCAGCGATATTTTTTTTTAGTTTGAACAATATACCAAAAAAAAAACCATTATAAGGTTTCGAATTTGATAGCGATCAAATGACAACAACAACAACAGCCCATAACGTCCACTGCTGGACATAAGCCTCTCCCATGATGGGAAGAATTTGCCGTAATCTCCACGCTTGGCAGGCGGATTGGAGATCGCAGTGATGAAAGACTAACAGAAAACGCTGCTGCCCATTCTCAGGTCTACGGAGGCGCAAGGTGTTCTGCCTCAGGCATTAGTCGCCTTATACGACACCCGTGAGTGTAATGGGTTGGTTCTATTCTACTCTGCCGGATACCACACGGCTCACGGATCAAATGAACCATGTCACTAATTGAAAATGATCATATAAAAAGCAGGTAAAGTTAGTTTTTTATCAAGGCTATGAATGATGACCGCATACAAAGAATTAAAAGGGCCTAAGCACACGGTGTATTTTAAACGTGCAGACGACGCGCAGAAGACGCGCGTATACTCGCTTCTAACGAGATCTGAACGCAACCTTGTAACCTAAGCACACGGGGCAATCGTCCCTAATCGAACCTAAGAACGCGCGTATACGCGCAGATACAGCGATACAGACGCGCTGTAGTTGCTCGTAGCTTGTGCGTTTTGGTCAGACTCAACACTGCTTACGCTGGCTTTGACCCTTTGTACGCGCTTCAAACGAGTTTCGAACGCGCTTCACACGCGGGTTTGTATCGCGTTTTACGTAACTTTGTTTAGTTGAAGTAGTTTAGTTTGAATCTATAAAAACGCAAAAATCGGCATCTACGGCGCAGAAAAAGCGCGTTCCTGAAACGTTCGTAGTCTGCGCGTTTAAAATACGCCGTGTGCTAGAGGCTCTAACTAAATTCGTAGGCATTTGTATGAAGTAAGTAACAAACATCACACCATAATCAAAAATAAGTGTTCCCACTTATGAGTTTAAAGGTGGGTATCCATTATGTAAAAATGCTTGCATATACGAATACTAGCTGTTGCCCGCGGCTTCGCTCGCGTGAAGTTCGGTAACTGTCCCACTGGATCATACTAAAGGGATAATAGTGTCTTCCATGTTAATCCAGGTTATAAACTATCTATGTGCCACATTTCATAATCATCACAATTATTATTATCACAATCACCATCACTATCACAACCGCCATCATTATCACAATCACCATCACTATCACTATCACAATCACAATTACCATCACAATCCCCATAACAATCACAATCACCATCACTATCACAATCACAATCACCATCACAATCCCCATCACTATCGCTATCACAATCACTATCACAATCACCATCACCATAACAATCACCATCAAAATAACTATCACAATCACCATCACCGTTATCACAATAATTATCATCGTAATCACAGTCATTATCACACTCACCATCACCATCACTATCTCAATCACCATCACAAACACCATCACAATCACCATCACAATCACAATCACCATCACTATCACAATCACAATCACCTTCACAATCCCCATCACTATCACTATCACAATCACCATCGCTATCACCATCACAATCACCACCACTCTCAGAATAACTATCACAATCATCATCACCGTCACAATCACCATCAAAATCAGTATCACAATCACCATCATCGTTATCACAATCATTATCATCGTAATCACAATCGCTATCATCATTATCACAATCACTATCATCGTAATCACAACCATTATCATCGTATTCACAATCATCATCATCACAATCTCCATCCTCGTCATCACAATCATTATAATCGTAATCACAATCATTATCATCGTAATCACAATCACTATCATCTTAATCACAATCATCATGATCACAATCGCCATCACTATCTCAACCACAATAATTACCACAATCACCAACACTATCACAATCAAAATCACAATCACCATCACAATCACCATCACAATCACCATCACAATCACCATCACAATCACCATCACAATCACCATCACAATCACCATCACAATCACCATCACAATCACCATCACAATCACCACCACAATCACCATCACAATCACCATCACAATCACCATCACAATCACCATCACAATCACCATCACAATCACCAACACAATCACTATCACAATCACCAACACAATCACCATCACAATCACCATCACAATCACCATCACAATCACCATCACAATCACCATCACAATCAACATCACAATCACCATCACAATCACCATCATAATCACCATCACAATCACAATCACCATCACCATCACAATCACCATCACAATTACCATCACAATCACCATCACAATCACCATCGCTATCACCATCACAATCACCACCACTCTCAGAATAACTATCACAATCATCATCACCGTCACAATCACCATCAAAATCAGTATCACAATCACCATCATCGTTATCACAATCATTATCATCGTAATCACAATCGCTATCATCATTATCACAATCACTATCATCGTAATCACAACCATTATCATCGTATTCACAATCATCATCATCACAATCTCCATCCTCGTCATCACAATCATTATAATCGTAATCACAATCATTATCATCGTAATCATAATCACTATCATCTTAATCACAATCATCATGATCACAATCGCCATCACTATCTCAACCACAATAATTACCACAATCACCAACACTATCACAATCAAAATCACAATCACCATTACCATCACAATCACCATCACCATCACAATCACCATCACTATCACAATCACTACCCTCGTTATCACAATCATTATCATAGTTATCACAATAATCTACATCATTATTACAATCACCATCACTGTCACAATCACAATCACCATCGCCATCACAATCACTGCCACTTTCACAATCACCATCACAATCACCATCAAAATCACTATCACAATCACCATCATCGTGATCACAATCATTATCATCTTAATCACAATCATTATCATCTTCATCACAATCATCATCATCACAATCTCCGTCCTCGTTATCACAACCATCGCTGTCACCATGACAATCAACATCACAATCACCATCACAATCACCATCACCATCACAATCACCATCACAATCACCATCACCATCACCATCACAATCACCATCACAATCACCATCACAATCATCGTAATCACAATCATTATCATCGTAATCAAAATCATCATCATCACAATCATCGTCATCATTATCACAATCATCATCATCGTAATCACAATCATTATCATCTGGATCTCAAAATAAATGCCATTTTCGTAATCAGCACCCCTGATAATCTCGGTATCGACACCCATATTGATTTTTAGACATTTCAACCCCATCGCACCCCAACAGGGAATGGTAGTATTTCAGGTCTGCCACATTAAATATTAAAATCGTTGTTTTTGTAATACACCCGACCCAATTCACCATAAAAACAATACTTATGCTGAATTTCAGGCTTTGTTACCCCATTTCCCCCTTTAGGGGTTGAATTCTGAAAAAAAACTGAAACACAAACGTTAACTCATTTATTGATAGGAGTACTCCTGTAATGTTAAGTTTCGAATAAAGTAGTATAAATAATCTTATTTCCCCACGTAATCTTTGGACTCCCGTTCCAACCCCTAAGGGGGTGAATTTTGAAAATTCCTTTCTTAATGCACCCCTAAACCTCATAAAGAACCTTTGTGCCAAATTTGGAATCTCTAGACTCAGCGGTTTGGGCTGTGCATTGATTTTTATACTTTGCCACCCCATTTCCCCCTCTTAGGGGTTGAATTCTGAAAAAACCTGAAACCCGTTTCTACTCATTTATCAATAGGAGCACTCCTGTGAAGTTTCGAATAAAATAGTCTAACTAATCTTGTTTTACCCATACAAACTTTGGATTCCCGTTTAACCCCCTTAGGGGTTGAATTTTGAAAAATCCTTTCTTAGTGCACCCCTAGACCACATAAGGAACCTACTTGCCAAATTTGGAATCTCTAGACTCAGCGGTTTGGGCTGTGCATTGATTTTTATACTTTGCCACCCCATTTCCCCCTCTTAGGGGTTGAATTCTGAAAAAACCTGAAACCCGTTTCTACTCATTTATCAATAGGAACACTCCTGTGAAGTTTCGAATAAAACAGTCTAACTAATCTTGTTTCCCCATACAAACTTTGGAGCCCCGTTTAACCCCTTTAGGGGATGAATTTTGAAAAATCCTTTCTTAGTGCACCCCTAGACCACATAAGGAACCTACTTGCCAAATTTGGAATCTGTAGACCCAGTGGTTTGGGCTGTGCGTTGATAGATGAGTCAGTCAGTCAGTCAGTCAGTCAGTCAGTCAGTCAGTCAGTCAGTCAGTTTCTTCTTTTATATATTTAGATACTACAAACTTTGTCCAGAAATTATTTTGTACAACTTTTTGTCTTTTTTGTACAAAAACTGTTGTTTCCATCAAGTTCAAAATGATTTTCCTAGAAAGTCAGAAGAGAAGAAAGGGGGGGGACACATTGTTTTTAATTTTTGGAGCGATTATTTCCGAAGTTATTGACATTATCAAAAAATGATTTTAGGAAACCCCTATTCATTTTTAAATACCTTTCCAACAATATATCACACGTTAGGGTTGAAATTTAAAAAAAAATCACTTCCCACTTTACATATAGGGGGGCTACCTTAATAAAACATTTTTTTCCAATTTTTATTTTACCACTTTGTCGGCGTGATTGATATACATATTGGTACCAAATTTCAGCTGTCTAGTGCTAACGGTCACAGAGATTAAGCGGGGACGGATAGACGGACGGACAGAGATGGCGAAACTATAAGGGTTCCTAGTTGACTACGGAACCCTAAAAGGTTTAATGCCAGCATAGAGTAGCCAAAGACATCTTATTCCTTGAGTACGTACCTTGAGATCAGGACAAGAGACAGTGTTGTACTGATGCGGATAGGGCTGCAGCATGGGCGCGTTCATCAGCCCGTCGGGCAGCGATAGCAGTGAGCCCAGAAATGTCACTGCAGCTGTGCGTGGACACTGCAACAATATAACGACATTCTGGATATTGCACGAAAAGATGTTGGAATATGTCTTTACATAAATGGATTATTACATTAGACTGGGGTGCATAATACCAAGTATTTTGATATATCTTCTATTCTATTTGATTTAAGGTCTTAATTCTTAAGTTTTATAACATCATTTAGCAATGGCGTTGAGTTTAGTAGGATTCATAAATTTTCATCATCGGATGAAATACAAATGAAAAATAATCATCAACGATTCTACAGGGTGTAAAATACCTCATCACGAAGCCAACAACCAAGCATTCTGTACATCAAACTAAGCGACTTTTTTTTTTGGGGTGAAAAATCCTGTTTTGTGGTAGAACTCAATGTAACGCACTCAAAACATTGTGCTGATGAATGGATTGATTAGTACGGGGGTCGTGGAGGTGTTTAATGTAAAAATCTAACATTAAAAACTTGTCAAAAAGTTGGAACTTTGACCCCCAATATCTCCATGACCTTCTAGGTTTCCAGGTATGTTGTAGAACAAAAAATATAGCAATGACGGGGAGAACAAGTGCGGCTTCGTTAAGAGGTTTTTTACACCCTTTATTAACCAGAAGAGGAGCTATAACTACTAAGAAAATAACCCTAAAATGTAAACCTATAAACAATGTTAACTCACCGAGGGCCCCATATCCGAAGAGTTGAGCACCACAGTGGATGCATGCACGAAGTCCAGCAGTAGTAGAGAGTAGCCGTCGAGAGCCAGCGACAAGTACCGCGGCGCTGCGTGCTCGACTAGCACGTCTACTACCGAACGGTCTTCTCCGGTCAGACCTGGTGGACGAAATTGAGATTTAAAGACGGGACTTTAGGGTAAGGTGTGCTGACGTTGGTCAGAGGTCAAATGGTCACAGTTATGTCGTTACGTTTATTGATACTGTTAGGGTATAAATATATAGGAAGGGGTCCGCAAGGGCCGATGCCTGCCGGGGTTGCGGGACTGTTCGAAAGAGATACCGTGGCCCCGGAACACAAAGGGCGATGAAGGAACATGGAGGGTTTTAGTCAGTAAAAGTCTGAAACTCCCTCCTGCTCCGCCCAGAGCGGGAGGAGTCATTTGATGATATCCCTTCCGAAAAAAAAAAAAGGGTACAAATATAAAGAATACATTTTTAAAGTACTGACAATCGGTACGAGTTACCTATCAGTACGGGTAAAATATCCCTCTGCAATCTAATGCGCTCGTTCATAAAGATCTGTACTGACACGTACCGATTTGTTAGTACTTTAAAATGCATTCTTTATGTTTGTAACCTTTAGACTGCATAGGGCTATTTTGAGGGACCGATTGAAGAAGAAGGGCTATTTTATTTACCCGTACTGATAGGTACTGACCCGTACCGTTTATTGATGTTTCGATCCAAGGGTAATGCGGACCACTCGTCGTTGATTTTGTCCAGCTCCCGTCATCTTCGACGCGCTAGGGCTCCAGAAAGTGGCTATTTTGGCCCACACCTCATTCATCATCATCAGTCTATTAATGTGCCCACTGCTGGGACACAGGCCTCCTCTCTATGAGGGAATGGGCTATAATCCACCACGCGGGCCTAGTGCGGATTGGTAGATATCACATGTCTTCGAATTTATTTGTTCTAGGACATGCCGATTTCCTAACGATGTTATCCTTCACCGTTTTGAGAGCAGTGGTGATGAAATAAATTACACAAAATAATGCGCCTGCCGGGGTTCGAACCCACGACTTACTGTTCGTAAGTCGGGGCCGCTCATTAAGTTTCACTAATTTAATTTTCCAATAGGGAATATGCATAAATTTTCTTTTTTTTATTTCGATTCGGAATGTTAAAGTACTATAAAAATAATGACAAAAAGCGAAAACAAGACATAAATCGGCCAAACAACACAAAAGTTATAACCATTTAAACTTTTGTTTTTATCTCTTTCTAGATAAACGGAATTTAGTATGGATTTTGTACGTCGATGCAGCGAATGACGTCATTCGCTTTATCGGATCTCTCTGTCTATTCAGCAGTTTTAAATGCTTATAACTTAGTATTTTTTATAGATATTAAAAAAATAATTTCACTTTGCTATTTCTGATGTTAATACGCTTTGTTTAGAGTGATAAAAAAAGATCATGCATATACCCTATTGTGGTGCATTAGTTGTAACCGGTGGTATCACTCGCATCCTCGGAAATATAACCTCATTTATCTAGATAAAAAGTAGGGATTTCATGTTTTAATCCAGGACATGATCTCGTCATTTGCCGCCTAAGCACTTAACCTTTTCACAACTATCTAACCAGACTAACTATCTATCGCTTTCCTACCTAACCAGATTCAGCTAAATACCTGTATTTTACATGGAACGACTGGCTAAATCTAACCTTCACAACTCAGTTACCGAGTAGTCTGATACAGTGCCAAGACTGGTTGTCAGACTGTCGGCTTCAGACTACCCGTATTGACTGCATGATCTAGAGGATCTTTTTTTTTCATAAGTGTGATGTATTTCGGTACCACACATTTAGTTAATTGGTCATACCGTACTTTATGTATGGTAACACCGGTACTCAGGTATGGCAACACAGGTTCTAAATTTCTCATGTCTCACTTGGAATATACGTCTGTTAAAGAAAGATACGCCACGCCTTTCATTTACCGACCAAAGTACAAAGTTCTCAATATTTTTTTCCAAACCAGCTAGATACTTACCATGATGAAGAGCTCGCTGGTAAAGATTCAGATGTGCCAGATGCAGACGGTTGTTGCAGGAAGATGGCGCGCCGGGGCCCTGCGCTTGCGTCGATTCGCATAGCAGACGCAATGCAAGTAACTTGCCCGCCCTGGAAAGGAGTAAGAGTGAATAATTACATGCTGTAAAGTGTTAATAAATGATTTAAAGTAAAATATGGTATGTTTAAATAATGACATGGTTTTTGCGTCTATCTGGGAAATATCAGCAGCTGCAATATCATTGTTCAATACATTGAACAATCGACACCTACCAAAATTATCAGCACTACATTTTACGGCAACAAGTTCGAATCATACGTCAACATACCACTGTTCACGCGACTAAAAAAAAATGTTGTATGATAGTACCATGTGATAAAAGTAAAATATTGTACTGATATTGCTGTGTGAATGAGAAGAAAGTTTTCTGCATGTGCATGAGCGTTTAGCAGACTTGAGTCCAGAGACCAGAAAAAATAAACAGTAAATATGATTACGAACGGAGTCAAGTGATTCCCTATTATCTTTCCCCAATCCACTCCGCATTCTTTAAACGCACAGACCACACTCGCGTCAGCCACGGTATCACTTACAAACTCTTTTGGGTATTTTTAATTTAATCGCGAAATCGGAAGATTATAATCGTTATTAGAAGATTATATCGTTAGTTACGAGCGCATGTCAACAGTAGGTACATTGAATGCTTCATTCATTCAGATTTGGCAGTGTGATTTAAGCAACTCGGATGTTAGTAATTATGCTGAATCATCGTATAAGAACAATAGATGCAGAACAATAACGTCAACGTAAACAAAATAAGAGACATGGGCATCCACCAACTGTCATTGAGTTTGCATAATCCATCACGGATAGCAAACTCATTACGAAGAGAAGGCTTGCGTTCTAGTAGTGCGAACGCTATAAGCTGCTTATGTCGATGAACTGACCTGTGTGAGGGCGGCAGTGCCTCCGCCTCGAGGCACCATCCAGCGACCAGGTTGAACGGCACATGTATCTCCGTGTTCCCATTGAGCGTCTGATTCGCACTTATCTGCAACAAATACCACACGTCAACACCGAAACAAAACTGTCTACTCTTTAAAAATATCGCTAATTAGATTAAACAAACGAATAACTGCCTCTGAATCCTGGACATCTTCGAAAGAGTTCTGAAGTGGGTCATTGTTGTTATCTTCATTATTACATTTCATTTTAAAATATTGTCTGTTTAACGAATAATCTGACACAAATCGACTTTACATATCTTGAATGTCAAAACAATCGTTGACATCGGAACATTTATTATCAAAATACCCTCACGACGATTTATAAAATGACCGCGATATATTTGTAAACAAAAACCTCTTTTTTCCTGAGCCTCCTCAGGAGTCTTCTTTTTCCTGCTCTTCTTTCGCATTGGCAGTTCTTGAATACTTTCGATTTGGACAACACGTCGCACAAACTCAATAAAACCATTCACGGAACACGGGTCCTCGCGACCGATTAGAAAACATGCAGGCGGAACAATAAAACCTATTTATGCAAACAATAACAAATGTTACAAGCGTCGAGATGACTGTGAATGATTTTTCTATAGCACCATCTGCCAAACATTGACAGATATCGACTGATAAGTTACTCCAGCAGGCCATTATTTGTGATAAACATTAACAGATGGCTTCGGTTTTGAATGATTTCATTACATAAGTGTTTATTCACGATACCGGTTCAATTTGAACGTTCTAAACTCGAACAATTCCAAGTAAACATTATTTGCTTACGACGTGGGTGGCAGTTGGATAAACGAACTTGATTTAGCATTTTTTTTGTACTTAGTACCTTCTCATACTTTGATACTTGACATGACGCTGCTCTTATTATCTATGTGTGTGTCACATATCATACAGATGGTGACATTGAAATCTTTGTATTGAACTAAAGGTACAAAGAACATAGAGGAGAGACATAGATGTGTAATTTCATTGTTCATTATTGATGAGTAAATTCTTTCAGAGAAAACGCTTTTGCAAGAAGCAGCAAGCGAAAATGGTGAAAGCTAGATAGAATTTAAAATACATTGGTGCCGCTTCCCTTGTTTACAAACTAACCCAAATTTAAGTTCAGTGCATCTTTTTCTTTCTATTTTATTAAGAAAAGGACAGAAGATCAATTTTAGTTATGTTCTATCAAATTAATCAGCGCCATACAAGTTTTAGACGCGATTAAAAAGTTGACTACTAAAATTACATCAAATTACGTCAGGTGCTGACTAATTTGACAGGATTAAACTAATATTTATCTTCTGTCCTTTTCATAATGAAATAGAAAGAAAAAGATGCATTCAACTTAAATTTAGTTTAGTTTGTGAACAAGGGAATCGGCACCATTTTCTATTCAGTTCAGATAATATATGCACCACACTTCACTTTTTTCATTTACTTCTTTGTTCGAGAGAATCATAGGCGCCAAACATATGCTAAGGACAATAATAGTGTGACAGTAACGGGTCGGCCACATAACGACGACACGACATTAACATCATCTTAGGAGTCGAGCAGTGGGTGAAACCGCGGGGCACAGCTAGTTAATAAATAAACTATAATTATAAAAGAAAAACGAACCGATTGACAATCCTCGCAGATAGTATCCGAATCCATGACTGAATTTTGCGAATAAATATTCTATGTAATCAGGACAAATTGACATATTTATACCAACAGGATAGACTGAACAATACCAAATCAAAACTAACAATACCTATTATGGGTTTGTGGTATATAAAAACGGTTGATGAGTAAATGGCCGATAAGGGTATTCCTTAAATGTATTTTTAGGAAATTTTCTATTACTTAATTAAGGAAATAAACATTATAAATGTTACCAGTGGCCTAAAATTATAAATGTTAGGCCGCTGTAGAAATAATCTGGCCAAATGGGGTATCATCGACCAGTCCCAAATACAATGCCAGTGTGGAGCCCTTGTGGTGGAGCTCCTCTGAAGGATAAGCCCTACCCCCTTTCTTGCCCATCCTTTACATTCCAGGATTTAAACGAAGCCAACGATCTTTCGTTGGCTGTGCAGGTGGCTATTTATACTGGTTGTTTATAATTTGAGTCCATCGACACGCAATGAGGAAGAGAAGAAGTTTGTTTGTTTCCTACTTTCACCCCTGAACGGCTAAACTTGGTATACCTACAGTCAGACCATGCCTTGGATTAGGTCATAGGATATTTTTATCTAGGTTTTTAGATCCTAGTGGCATAGTATCCCAACACGACACGGGTGAAGCCGTAGGTAAAATTGTTTGGTTTTGTTTAATAATAATATTGAATTTATTTCAGATCAAATATAATCCATATGTTGTTAGTAAGTCTTAACCTAATGTTAGTAAAAAAGTAAAAATAAGAAACACACTATTTACAAAATAGATACGACTTACACCTATGTGTGCAGCCGTATCCAGTGAGCCAGCATGGGGCTGTCCCACCTATCACAAAATACATTCAGAATGCTGTGGGAGCTAGCACGTACTCTACCGAGAATAGACGCGCACCTTTTCCGCATAATGGCATGGAAACCATCAACCCTGGCGTCGGCGAACATCCCGGTAGCGCTACAAAAGCGTGGTAGACCCAACAGCATCCTGAACACATTATTATACTGGACACGCAAGGCGTTGTATGCCCTCAGCGTATACCTGACCCACAGACTGCACGTGTAAAAAGACTGGCAGTATGCTCTGAAAAGGGTTATTTTGACTTGCGTCGTACAACGTGCAAATCTGCGGATCAGCATATTACCTCGGACAGCCATCGCCCTGCGTTCCCTTTCTATGTCCAGGTCATCATTCAGGTCATGCGTGACCCAGTGACCCAGGTACTTAAATTTTGTTACTCTGGATAACGGAATATTATTTATAGTCACTTTTGGCACGTTAGTGTAACATTTGGTGCCTGCCTTAAATACCAATAACTCACATTTATTTGCATTGTACCTGAGTCCCTGAGTGACCGCGTAGTCTTCACACATCTTAACAAGACGCCTGAGTGCGCTTATTGATGGACTCAGCAACACCATGTCGTCCGCGTAACTTATATTGTTAACGCAAACTCCGTCAATGTGACAGCCTATACGGGTGCTGCTGAGTTCAACAATGAGCTGATTAATGTAAAGGTTAAAGATACGAGGCGAGGTAATACCCCCCTGCCTCACCCCGCACTTCAACCCATACACATCAGACAGAGTTCCACCCCACCTGACATAGTTCGTCTGATTCACGTACCAAAACTTAAATAAAGAAATAACAGTGCAGTCAACACGGCGGTTAAACAAAACGTATCTTGTTTGGATGATTGCACGGTGGTGATGACAATGTTGCTCTATTTAACCAAATTGACATTGTTCTAAATTTAAATATGGATGACGTGAAAGACACTCCAATACAAACAGAATCTACATGTCTTCTTTATTAAATTAGATTAGTACGGAAGCTGAGTGGTGTACAGACGGCTGCATTAATTCGTTACCCCTTTTATTGTCTAAGGGGCCGTCTCCACGAGCGAGAGAATCGCGGCGATATTATCGTATAGAAATACGTTGAATCGGCGCGATTCGCTCGCTCGTGGAGACGGCCTCTTAATGCGTGACGGATACCTAACTAATGCAGCTGTCTGTACATAAACACATATTAAGCTACAAATTCCCAGTATAAGTTGGCCCTGCATTGTGAAGGTTTTAGGTACAATGAGAAGTCAGCTTAGAGGACTTGCAGCTTTGATATTTCCTTCGTGTACCAACATACCTGAAAGATATTTCTTGACGGCATGTAAAGCTAAGTCAGAGGCCCATGGGCGCCGGGGCTGCGGGACTGTTCGAAAGAGATACCGTGGCCCCGGAACACAAAGGGCGATGAAGGAACATGGATGGGTTTTAGTCAGTAAAAATCTGACGCTCCGTCCTGCTCCGCCCAGAGCGGGAGGTGTCATTTGATGATTTCCCATCCGGAAAAAAGGGCTCATGGGCGGCATAAAAACTCTCACACCAAGCTAGGCACTAACCACACGATATAGAAAAAACTTGATATTTTCTGTGCAAACTTATTTTTCGAGTAAAATGCGACAGAAAATAAAAAAAAGGTTAATCTGATATAGAAAAGATTGTGCGCAAATCGTTTAGAGATGAATCATATAATCTTTTGTCTGAGATAAAATGTAATGTCGCATAAATACTGATAAAGAAGCCATTGGAATCTGTAACGGAACTCATATTATCAATCTGTCAATCATTTGAAATACTTTGTAGGTCATCAAAATCATACGGGTAGATGCATGCAAGCTACGGATTGAGGACACAATAGGATCTTATCGTGTTTAAACTGTTTAGGATCAGAACATGTTTAGCTCTGTAGGCCTATTACGTATATTTCTGATATCCAGTGACTATCAAGCTTTGGTTGTACACCGAACTTTGATGACAACCGAGAATGTCATAATATTGGTATTACGTACCGCACTGAGTAGATATCAGTTTATGGTGACTAACAGAACGGGTACGTGTAACGTCTTTCACGAAAGCCACTTCAAACTCAGTTGTCATCAATTTGTTGTCCACTATGCATAAATAATCGAAATAATATAAGTATCGATACGAAAGCGTCTGTCAAAATGAGTTAAGGTGAATATCAGCTACGATGACAACCAATGACGTCATATTTGATCGCGACTGGTCATACATAACACGAAACAAACCATTTGACACTTAATTGATGGACACTGAGCCCAGTTACTATCATATCGAGCTGTCAACAGAGCTACGTAATAGGCCTGCTGATCTTTCTACAAGAAAATCACAACATAAAAGACAATTCATAGTTAATATTTTCATGCATAAGAATAAACTTGTTCTTCCAGTTATTGCGATTTTTTTTTGTTCGGTTACGTGGGACTTTCTAGTTATGGAGATATTGGAGATCAAAGTTCCAACTTTTTCACCAGTTTTTTTTAAAATACATACTAGTATAAATATAATAACTAAAAACCTGCATGACCTTTTTACTATTCAATTCATCCATCAGCACAATATTTGCACATAACCAAAGTTGAGTCTTTTGATTGTGCAATGCAGGATTATTAGTTTTTAACTTGCGGTTAGATATCACTACAAGTTCTTTTTGGCAATTTGTTTATGTGGCTATTATTTTATCAGGTAGAGAGAGAGAGTCGTCCTCACCTTGAGCAGCGTGCAGTTGAGGTGTATGAGATAGTTGTAGAGGTTGGCGTGGCTGTGCGGGTCGCGCAGCAGGTTGGGGTCGCCGAGCGCGGCCAGCATGCGGCGCCACAGCGCGGCCGCCACGTCGGGCAGCCAGCCGCGCGCCCGCCCGCCCATCACCACGCCCACGCCCACCCCACCAGCCCCGCCCACACCCAGCGACTCGCCCGACTCGTTCTCCGTCCATTCTGCTATACCGATATCCAATGAACCTACTTTAACTTGATTAATGTATATCTAAACATGTAATGAAGTGCACGATATTATTGTATATTTTTAGCCTGTTTTGTTAGTAAAGCTTTTACTTATTTAAATAAAATCAGATGATTGCAACTTAAACTTGTACTACAACCACAACTTTGTGTCTACTTTTAGTTTTTTTTTATGTGAAACATCTATAGGCGTGGGTAAACCAAAAGAAAAGTTAAAAATTCGTGGTGAGCGTGGCGATCGAACCCGGCCCGAACAATCCCGAACATTACCGACCTATTCAAGCAGTATAATATCTACATATTCGCCACGATTGACAACAAGCCAGCTGGTCTCGGGGCACAGAGCGCTGGGTTAGTCAATCTCGTAACTTCGAGTTCGTTTCCAGCATAAGGATTTTCTTTTTGTGAATCGAGTCATTTTTTTTTTATATAGACTTTTTTTAAGCATATTAATTGTCCAAAATAATTTCGATGTTTCACATCTGGCAGGCGTCCCGCGACGGCTCACTTTTTTCTGTGTTCTTTACTTAGATTGTTATCGCAAACATTCATTGTAAGCTGTAGCGCAAGAGTGTAATGTTGCGGAACCATCTGATCCCAAACACATGATAAATTGTTGTTAGTTTTACTTTGATTTTTAAATGCCTTAAGCATCAACCTCCTTTTGACAATTTAGGATATGTCGAGTCTACTTATTCTTTTTTTTAATCTCATTGATAATGAAGAAATAATGAAGGACAAAAACAAATGAAAAACTAGAGTTTCGTATACATACCGACATTTCCGCCATCGGAAGCCAAATCAATCTGTAATGGTGAATCTTTGATGGAACTACTTTCTACACCACTCGAAGGTGCAGGAGACGGCGAACGGGAACCTAAAATAAAGACAGTATTTAAAACAACTGATCTACCAAATTGATAGGAAAACTGACTCAAAATCAATGCAAGTCATTTATTAAAATTAAAAAAATGCAGTGATAGTCTAGTGGTGTGACCGTCGGACTGCCAAGTCATAGGTCTTAAGTTCGAACCCAAGACCTCTGATTTTTCGGATTCATGTGCGTATTGTATAATAATCACTTGCTTCAGTGAAGGAAAACATCGTGAGGAAACTAGCATGCCTGAGAGATATTTCTCGACGGCATGTTAAGCCAAGTCGCCCATGGGCGGCTTAAAAACTCTCGACACCAGGTTAGGCACTAAGCACACGATAAAGAAAGAAAGAAAGAAGAATTAAAAAACAAACCGGTATGTTCCCAGACATTCCCGAAAAGGAACAGAACAATGGCTTTTTCATTACTCATACTCGGAAAGTAGGTCTAAAGTTGCCTGAGGAGCGGGTTGAAAGTAATACTTTTCAGCCCTAGGGAGAATCGTTTTCAACTGACAGCTGTCAAATTATAAAAAAAAAATAGTCCATTTTTCTATTTAACCATGTTCCAACTTTCTATACAGCCACGATGTAAAATTAAAATAACATACAATTAAGTATTAATTTGAGAATATATATTTTTTAAATAACTTTATTATAATTAAGTTTCAACTATTTCTTTAAAATAACATAGATTTGGGCAAAATAATTACCATTTTTTCGATGATGAAAATGAAAAATAGTTATAATGGCTGAATAGCTGGCCAGTCACAGAAAAAAAAAAAAGCAAAATAGGCGGGAAAGCGGTCTTCCGTGGTCCGATCTTCATTTGTTGACTGAATGTTTTTATTTTTATTTTCCTTGTATTCGTAATGAAAAGCACAGTGATTACCTCCGGTTAAAGACTTATTTAGTCCCTCGAACTATTAGCGCCCTCGCTTCGCTCGGGCACCAAACCCCGTCTCGGGACTAAATAAGTTACTTTCACCCCTAGGGTAACAATGTACTATTTCATTACTCATACTCGGAAAGTAGGTCTGAAGTTGCCTGAGGAGCGGGTTGAAAGTAATACTTTTCAGCCCTAGGGAGAATCGTTTTCAACTGACAGCTGTCAAATTATAAAAAAAAACATTTTTCTATTGAACCATGTTCCAACTTTCTATACAGCCACAATGTAAAATTGAAATATTATGTTATTTTCAATTTTACATCGTGGATGTTAAGTATTCAGTAAGTATTCATCATCATCATCATTAAGTTTCAACTATTTCTTTAGAATAACATAGATTTGGTTAAAATGTTTACCATTTTTTCGATGATGAAAATGAAAAATAGGTAATGGCTGAATAGCTGGCTGGCCACAGAAAAAATAATCAAAATAGGCGGGAAAGCGGCAATCCGATCTTCATTTGTTGATTCATGTTTTTATTTTAACTTTCCTTGTATTCGTAATGAAAAGCACAGTGTTTACCTCGGGTTAAAGACTTATTTAGTCCCTCGAACTATTAGCGCCCTCGCTGCGTTCGGGCACCAAACCCCGTCTCGGGACTAAATAAGTTACCTTCACCCCTAGGGTAACAATGTACTATTTAATTGTGTCTGTAATTACGGTAAACAAGACGTACTTTTCCGAAACATTTTATTTCAAAATTTTAAGCAATTTTTTTTTTATGCCAATCGATCCTGTTTCTGATACTGATAAAAGTTCTACCGTACCAACCCAGGTTGGAGTACTAAAAAAGTCAGAAATTGCAAAAATGTTTTGTATAAAATGTCCATTTTCTTGGTAACTGTAATTTTTTTCGAAAAACTGTGAAAGGCAATCAAAATTTCAAGAAAAAATATGGATAATCTCCTCGGACCATTTTCGTGTAGAAACAACGGTTGAGGTAGTTCCCCTTACTGCCCCGTTTACCGTATCCACCCTGTATATATGATTTATAACCTAAGTTACTTCGTGATTGAATTTAGCTTTCTATTGGTGAAAAATATATTAAGTCGGTCCAGTAGTTTCGGAGCTTATTCGGTACAAAAACATCTTTCTCTTTATAATATTACTAGCGGCCCGTCCCGGCTTCGCACGGGTGGACATTTATTTTCCTCCAATTCCCCCCCCCCCCCCCCCCCGTAATTGTGAATGTCAAATAATTTGCAATAAAATAATATTGCGACTATAAATTAAGATGTAAGTAAGGTAATTGAGGTGTAAGTAATACTATCTTTCAAGTTGGATCGAACTGCACACGGTGTGCGAAATTGATTAAAATCGGTTAAGCGGTTTAGGACTTCATGTTTAGGTTAGCTTCAGGTTTAGGAGTCCATCGCGGACAAACAACGTGATACGTAATTTATATATATTAAGAAGATAGTATAGATATAGAGTAACTTACCGCTAGCAGAATCCCTCTCTTCATTCGTCGTCGAGTTTCGTAAAGAGTCTAAAGAATACCACCTCCTTGGCTTGTCGTTGGCTGGTTCTTTGGTATCTAAACAAAAATAACAGAACAAATTAGAGACTTGCATTTTAACAAGTGGACAAGATAAATATTTGTAGCACTTGACGGAATTCGTGACTGTCATTGAAATCTATTTTCTTACGTTACAAACGCTTTCTAAAACCTTGATCGTGCTACTGATTGGTAAAATAGCTGTCAAAACTTGTTATTTTTGATTGGTTGACTGAATTATCAAAATTCTATCGTCACATCAATTGCGTAACAGACTTTATATCAAAACGCGAAGGATATTTATTGAAGGAGATTCCCGTACCATTACTTCAGGCGTTTGAAAAATTCATCAGCACAAAAACGTAAATGACGCAATTAATGTTGTTGATTGGCATAATGAAAGGTTTTGTCATTGTTACTGTGGTTATCACTCACATCAAAATATACCGTATAAATATTACAAATAAAATTTATTTTGTGACAGCATAAATAATGGGAATATTTGCACTAATACTCCCAAGTGTAGTGATGGTATTACTGCGCGTTCCCATAGAATCTCCTCCTTTATGAAGTCGTTTATAACGAATATTGTATGATAAGATAGAGAGAGAGAAAGAGAGAGAGAAAGATAAAGAGAGAGAGAAAGATAAAGAGAGAGAGAGAGAAATTGAGACTTCAACATGTTTTACGTGTGAATGTTTCGAGTGTAATACAACCTGTTTTTTTTATATCCCATAACTCTAGGGTTATATTCTGTAGGTAAAAATAAAACTAAAACTTCTAAAATAGCTGGTCCAAAAATGCATAGTTCCGGAGATATCATCAATCATAATTATAAAATATGTATCTAAGTTTCATTGATAAATACGAGTAATTCATTTTAATTCAAAGCAATCATTCATATGTAGAGCTAAGAAAATGCGACGTTGTCATATTTCACGTAAGGGTGTTTTACGTTAATAATCGTGACTTTGCCGAATTATTTTGTATGAAAAATGAAAAAAAAAAAAAAATGATTGAAACATCATTCGTATACCAGTTGATTCTTTGATATGGTCTCAATCATACCCTAGAGTTATGGGATATAAAAAAAAAACAGGTTTTATACCAGTGTCGTGTTTTGAACATACCCGTAAGTGTTTGAGCATGTTTTCCCAAATGAGGGTCGCTGCGACATCTCGACAGCTGTCGTCGTGTGCTGCCAGTTTCTTTGCGGGGATGTGCTTCGTGTCCTGTTTTTGGTGATTTTCCTGTAAAGACAACATTAATTAGTTGAGTTTCCATAATTCAAGCGCGGGCATGAATGGCAGTACTGAAGTTTTGTGTCGGTTTTGTACGGAAATGGTTGATTGCAACTAATTTCGTTCATAGTCCTGATTAATTATTTTGACCTTGAATTATTTGGTAATCTTTCAGAGAGTGAATGTTATGAATACCAACTCTGAAATTTGGAATAATGCGTTTAAAATCGCCACAAATCTGTCAAACACACTGAAGAAATAACAACAATAAATAAAGTCATTTGATAGTTTGTTAATATTAATGCAATGTATTCTTTAGTCTCTCAGTATTAGGTCCGGATTTCACATGAGCGAAGAGGAGAGGAGACATGCGGGAATCAATAAATCACATTGAAATTTGTTGAATCTTGCACGTCTCCATACCGCTTCGCTGGTCGTCTAAGGGTTTAAGATGATGAAAGGTAGATTGTCCAGTGTTTCGCCCTCAGAATGCATAAAGGATGTAAAACAACTCTTAACGAAGCCAAAAGGCACTTGTTCTCCTCTTTATTGCGATCATTTTTTTGTTCTACACCATACCTGGGAACCTTCTAGTTACGGAGATATTGGGGGTCAAAGTTCCAACTTTTTGACAAGTTTTTTTTTTAAATACATGTTTTTAATGCAAGTTTTTTACTCTAAACACCTCCACGACCCCCGTTCTATTCAATCCATACATCAGCACAATGTTTTGAGTGCGTTATATTGAGTTGTACCCCAAAACATGATTGTTCACCCCAAAAAAAAAAGTCATTTCCCAGTAATAATTTTTGCGTAAAGTTACTTAGTTTGATGTACTGTCGTGGTCTTTTCTGCCTGACGAGTTTAAATATTTTTCGCTTAAATCATGCGGAGGCGCTGAGCCACGCCCCCTTAATGTTTGCGCCTATTAGGAAAGCGTCAACTTTGGCGCGTAAAATAACAATAACTCTCGTAAGGCGTGCGTCGTCAGTGCGCTCGGCCGATTCGGTATCTTTTCATTCATTATTTCTATACAAAGTCAACGGGGCGGAGCTAGAGAGCGTTTCTATGTTGCGAGTGCAAACAAAAATTAGCTTAGTGGTGGTCAGGCGGGAGTGTCCTCGATAGTACAAAATGCTTGGTTGACGGCTTCGTGATGAGGTCTTTTACACCCTGTATACACGTACCAGGAGTCCTAGTGCTGTGCTGTGTGAGCGCTGCGACGGCGTGCAGCGGCGCGGGGCGGGGCAGCGGCGCGGGCGCAGCGGCCACTCGGCGACCTCCCCGCCCCCTGTCCCCGCTCATACTCTCCGACAGGTCTAGGGAGTACACGTGGCGGGCTAGCACGCGGGTTAACGTTTCCATTGTTTTCTACAACAAAATTACCAAATAGGCGTAAATCAAATGTCAAAGGCATACCTTAACGACTATAAATTTAAGTGTGAGCTTTATACCATGTCGCATACAGTATAAGAATACATAATTTTGAGATTTAAGTGAATATTTTTTTGCATATTGCATAATCAGTGAAGAATGTTTGTCACAGATTAAATCTCTTTGCGAGTAAGAGAATTGTAATCTACCAAGCAAACCGAGTACGACTGGTTTTCGATCACTTCACGCCAACTGCCGTTGGATAGCACAGGCTATTAGTGTCGAGGAACATGCAGGAAATGCAAAACTTTTTTATTCCTTAGAAATGCCTTGTATTGGCCCACTTTAACATTGTGGTGCACTTGTTTATCTTTCTAATACAACACTTTAATATATCATGTAGCGTGTTTTTGTTGAAACGGAACGCATATTCAAAACGCATCGTCACCATTATTAACGTCAAACGTTATTTATTTAAATTTTCACTAAGATGTTATTATTAAGTAGTATCATTAAAGTTCATTTCAAAACTTACCGCCCACTCCTTAATCAGATCTTCCCAATGCGTCAATCTAGTGAGTAGTTCCATAAAGTTCTGCCACAGTTCCGGTTTCACCGCCACGTTTAAGTTCGCCTTGATCCACGTCACGATCAGGGTTTGGAACAGCGCTGGTGCTAGGAAACCTCCTAAAAAATGGGCTGATCATGTAGATCATAAAATACCAGGTTTATGAAATGAATAAAAAAATAGAGGTGAAGGTACATCGACGCACAAACGGTTACCAAGTATTCATTACAAAAACAAATATGCTGTATCCAACAAAAGTGCAATTCCTACACAGTAAAAAAAAACTTTTTTCTTTTTAATTACCTATGAAAAATTTCTTACTGAATACGTGATAAGCGTTTGTGCGTCGGTATCTCTTCTCTCCCACCCTGTATATTTTGTAAATAGAATATCAGAACCACTTGTACACCTGTATATTTTGTAAATAGAATATCAGAACCACTTGTACACCTGTATATTTTGTAAATAGAATATCAGAACCACTTGTACACCTGTATATTTTGTAAATAGAATATCAGAACCACTTGTACACCTGTATATTTTGTAAATAGAATATCAGAACCACTTGTACACCTGTATATTTTGTAAATCGAATATCAGAACCACTTGTACACCTGTATATTTTGTAAATAGAATATCAGAACCACTTGTACACCTGTATATTTTGTAAATAGAATATCAGAACCACTTGTACACCTGTATATTTTGTAAATCGAATATCAGAACCACTTGTACACCTGTACAGGTTTAGTTTTCAATGACCAGCCAAAATTTAAAATTAAGATCTAAACATCAAACCAAAAGCGCATTTTAAATATTATTATCGAAAAGTATAAAATAATAACATTCATTTGAAAATGTCCTAAAAATTTCCTAAATCATAAACTTAGTAGGAATTAATGCACTTGTGTGCGTGCCTGCACCGCCAAATTTATGTGTGTGTGCTAACTGCTACCTAAATAGGTGATTGAACTGAATTGTACTGTTGCAATATCCACACGTTCGCTTTTTAGTGGTCGACAGGAATTAAATTGTATTTAAAAAATGTTGTTTTTTTTTCATTATATCGAAAATTTGGCCGGTCATTGAAAACTAACCCTGTATATTTTGTAAATAGAATATCTACACGTCATGTTTAAAAAAATAAGCTAGATGGAATCGATATTCTCTATCTTATGGGTGACTGTGAAGGTTTTGCTTACCAAGAGATTCCTGTTTCCGTTTTGGTGGTACTTTTGTTAGTACTAAAGATGTTATTTGAAGTAGCACTAGTAGTAACTGCTCCCTGTGAAACGAAAATAGAGTTTTATATAAAACATTAAACGTAAAACTGCTTCTAATAAAAGTTGGTTTATGAAGGCAGATTTTTTGCGCACAACACAACAGTGAGTGTTGGGTGTTGATTTAGAAAAAGCTAAGTAACTTTTTACTTGTCATTAATTATAAAATCATGGTTATTTTTATAGTTTGAATTTTTTTTTAATATTAAAATAATTCCAAAAGGTCTGCTTACCAAGTATTAGCATCCATAGCAACATGCATGACCATATATCTGTAAATGTTGAGCACTCGCTTGCACGTGTCGGTCTGTTCTTCCAACAACTGTTGTTGACTGAGCGCACCAGGCGGCGCCACCGGCGATGCGGACGCTAGGAACACGTTCGCCGCTTGCGTCATGAATATTTGTAGGACGTTCTGTAACAATTATTTTTATTCTTGTATTGGGTTAAAACACATTTTCGCGTTTTCCTATGCATGCACAATCAACCGGACGTCAGAACACACACTACGAAAATCAACCTAACTGCAACGACATAAAGACACTTTCAAATTAGTACCACAGGTTATTGAACTAGAGACGTCATCACACAGCATTCAGTACAATCAGTCAATCATGATATTTTAGTTAAGACTTAGACACAGAACGAATATTTATTCGACTTATGTAATTTTAATCTAACATCAAAACATGCATTAGTAGAAGGATTAAGAAGAAAGGAGGAAATTGACTCTAGTAGGATAGTCATTAGGAATTCTTACTCTTTATTGAAGTGAAAACTTCTTTAGGCGCGTTGAGCAGTTTTTGGGTGAAGGAAAAAAAATAAACTCATCGTCCCGTAATGTAACGTGCGGTCACGCTTCGTAGCCGTTCGTAGCACTCGTAGCATCCGCTACGGCGTAGCACCACATAGGCATGCACGGGGCATAACCAGTGCTACGGCTGGGGCGGGGCCTGTGTACTTTTCGTTTTCACTTCTATCGGCAGTCCCCAATTCTTTTTGCGTTCTCCTTTTATCTGCGATCGGCTTCCAGGCCATAATCAGATGGGGTCTTCGTGTGAGACTTTTTGTGATGTTCCATTAAACATTCACATTATGTGTTGCAGTACTAAAATAACTTAAAATGTTCACTGTCTTAGGTCCAAGTTCGGGATTTGCCATTTCTTTAAGCGGATTATATTATTATCCTGTTGTCTGTTTAGGTTTTGGCTAAGACATTGCTGTGCTTGCTTGTGTTTGAAATGTCAACAAAATATATCCGTACTTCTAGCCAGTGATATAAAAATCAACTGAACTAACTCGCGGACTAGCCCAACAAGTGGAATCCATTAGAAAAAACACACTGTTTCACATGCTTAAAATCAGAACAAGTAATCAGTGAGGTCTGTAAGAAGTTAGGACACAATATAGCATGCGTTACCTGCAACCCAGCGCGTACCATAACGTTATCGCGTCCGACGGCGCCGAGGTACGAGTCGTTGCGCAGGCGCCGCGGCGGGGCCGCCGGCTCCCCGGCTCCTTGCTGCTCGAATGTGTTCTCCATTAGGAACGGTGGAATTTCTGCTACCTGTAGGATAGGGCATTGTGTTTTAATGGTGAAATTTTGTGTGATTATTAATAACTAGCATAGTTTCGCCCGCGTGGAGTTTGTGAATAGGGAATATGTATGTAATTTTTTCTTCACTTAAATCAATAAAATACACTAATAACAACCCATGACAAGTATTAAAAGTTAAGTTCAACTACTGCTTGTCGCTCAAAAATAATATTAAACTCCTGCAATTTTCTATGACATTTCAAACGTCCTTGACTGTCGCGGCCATGATGTGACGTTATTTACCTCAATCTGCCTTGTTTACATCTAATTTTTTGGCCTTATTAAAGTAATTTTACTAATTGTAATGTGCTTTATTCAAGCAAAAATTGCGATAACGATATTATAATAAAACCTTGGTGAAACTTTAACTACTTTTCAAATAAAAGTGTTTTTTTGACACATGGACTTTGACGTCACTACCGCCGTTATCGAGAACGACGTGTTTTGAGAGTGCGTTCCGTTTCACCAAAAACGTGAGTTTTAGAAACTTAAACAAGTGATCCACAATGTTTTTATGCGCCAATACAAGGCATTTTTCTATATCTATACTATAATATACTATAATAATATTATAAAGAGGTAACATTTGTTTGTAAGTTTGTATGTAGGGGGTAATCTCCGGAAGTAAAGAACCGATTTCAAAAATTCTTTCACCATTCGAAAGCTACATTCGCCCTGAGTAACATAGGCTATATTTTATCCCCGTACTCCCACGGGAACGGGAACTACGCGGGTGAAACCGCGTGACGTCCGCTAGTAATAAATAAAAAGAGTTTTGTATTTCTTGCATATTCCCTTTTGCCCATGGGATCGTACTTCCGGGAATACAAGGTAGCATATGTGCTATTTCAGACTATAATGTATCTCTGTACCAAATATCATTCAGATCCGTTCAGCCGTTCTGGCGTGACTGAGTAACAAACATCTATCTATCTAAACTATCATATTTCTAATAGTATAAATAATGTATTGGATCAATGAACTACAATCACAGAAATCTGGCTTAGAAAACGGTACCTAATGCTACTGGCTACCTCAACTTAATCGATGTAGTATTTGCTTTGCTTATTCTTGCAGTACAACGTATAATCAGCTATGCATAATTATCTAACACATTGGACGCTGTCGACTGGCTTCACGAGCAATCAGGGCAGAAGCGGCCGAGCGTGCGAAAACTATGATATGCCATCAGAACGAGGCTAATATTAGAGGTGTGAAGAGAAACTTTTAGGGGAAAATTAAGACCAGGTTTTAATTCACGAGACATGACGGATTTAGAAGTGTTGAAGAACCTACGCCTCGGCTCTTTAAAAGATAATCTTAGGACGGGCATAGAAAAACAAAGAGTTCTTCCGATGTTGGCGCGAGAATATTTGTGGTACGTATGTTAAATCAGTTAGGATTTTAACCTGTACAGTCAGCCACCCTGGCCCCTCTTCTTCAGGTAACGCAGTACAATCCTGACTTATTAAAAGCATCGAAACTGTGGGGCAGTTGGGCGATTTTAAAAATATTCAGTGCCAGACTTATTTTTTTTTTGCATTATCTTGCGATCAGTCGAAAGACTATGGGCAGATGTGTTGTAAGATCAGTGGCGATCAGAGTTAATTCCCCATTAGGAATTTCTCTATAATTAGGAATGGCCATCCAGTATATGCCGTCGTTTCAGCCTTCGCATTACCTCTGGAATCGTTAGTTGTAGGGCTAGTGGGTTTGGGTGATCCTTCAACCTAGTTTTGTATTGGAGATTGGTGTTGTTAATTTCCTCTTTCACATGTAGATTGTTGTGGATTTCAGGATTTTAACATTTAAAAAGTTATATGGTACTGGTAACTCACATTCATCTGTATCCAGTCCTTATACAGTGCTATGACGCGCCTCACGGCCGCAGCATGGGAGAAGGGCAGCAGGAACGCCTGCCGGAGCACCTCTATCGTGAAGTCCACGTGTTCGCGCGACGAACAACATAGCACATCGCGCACTACTACCTCGGAGCTCAGTTCCTCGAATACTCCTGAACCTGGATGAAATGAGAGAAGAATGTGTTATGTGGGTAAAAATGAAACTACATTGATTACTGACAGCTTTTGAAAGGGAACCTCGCTGATAAATTAATAATATTCTATTCTTCGTGTCTCGGAAAGCACGTTAAGCTGTTGGTCCCGGCTGTCATTTGTAGATCTTTAACAGTTGTTACAGGTAGTCAGTGGCCCAAAAAGTCCGACAACCAGTCTTACTGAGGTGCATCGTATTACCCAGTACTAACTGGGTTGTGGAGGTCAGATAGGCAGTCGCTTCATGTAAAATACTGGTATTCAGCTACATCCGGTTAGACTGAAAGCCGACCCCAACGTAGTTGGGAAAAGGCTAGGCAGGCGTTGTAGTTTGGGAATAATCTACCGTGCTAGTCCCAAAAAAAAAAATACGATTGTCTTTTATTTTACTACTAGCTGACGTCCCGCGGTTTCACCCGCGTAGTTCCCGTTCCCGTGGGAGTGCGGGAATAAAATATAGCCTATAGCACTCACGAATAATGTAGCTTTCTACCAGACAAAGAATTTTTGAAATTGGTTCATTACTTCCGGAGATGGGGTAATCTCCCTACAATCAACCTACATACAAACTTACAAACAAATGTTACCTCTTTATAATATTAGTATAGATTGTTTTCTGTTATCATTACGAAGTGAGAACATTACCGAATTAGTCAAAACGGTCACGAACCTGACTCCAAGCTAGGATGTGGAGTATTAGAAGCGGAATCATGCGAGGACGCCCTACTCGAGTCCGAGGGATGCCCAACAGTAAACGAAGTCTCTTCCTCATGATGCAGCGACTGGGCCGGTGTGGGTGTGTTGGAGTGAGGCAGGTGTGATCCGGTACTCGTCATGGAGGAAGGCTGGCCGCCATCACTGCCTTGCTTCTTCATGAAGTGCGCGTAGCTAGCCACCCACTTGATGAGTGTTACACGACATAGTACGTAGTCGTCTTCTAAGATGTTGTGTTGGACTGGCAGTTCTGCAGAAGATATGGAGATAATAATAAATAAATATCGCTGGACATTAGACACAGCGCCATCTAGTGCCACACTATGCAACGCGGCTTGTGTCGTGGACACCAGATAGTTGATATACTACATAGATACATTTTTTTCTTTGTAAATACATACTTATTATACATATAAACATCCATGACTCGGAAACAAATGTCCATGCTCATCACACAAACATTTGCTCCTACAGGGATGCGAAACTGGGACCCTAAGAACGTAAGGCAGCCTTACAACTGCTGCGCCATTCGGGTCGTCACAGAGGAGGAGGTCGGAGATAGTACGTTATTAGATTTATTCGGCAGAGTTATACTAGCAGATTTTATATCAACCTCAGTAATATACAACCAAGACATCTAAAAGTGCTTTGTTTTCAATGGCATCAATTTTTCCATAACAACAAAGAACTTCACAGTAGCCGCCACGGAGTCTGAATTTGCGCCCGTTTGATGGCAAAAGGCTCGCCCATGGGACTTAAACATAAATGGCAAAATGCGGGTGTACTATAAGGTTCACATTTGCCCAACCCTTCTGGGATTATAGGCGTGATGTTATGTTTCTGACAAAGAATTTCGAGTGTCCTCAATTTTATAGCACTACATGTATATTTACATAGGTAAGAGAAATTAATGCATGGCTCACATCTTACGTTAGCTATTTATTTAATTATTAAAGTAACTCCAAGGTCAAAAAACTCACCTAAATTAGGTTTATACAGCGAATTCTTGACATTAAACTGAGGACAGATCACAGGCAAATAATAAATCTTGAATTTCTCCAGCAGAAATGCGAAACATCTCATTGCCTTCGTATGACACCTATCTCTCCATTGGATCTTCGTAACTGACGTGGCCATCCCGTCGAGAAGTATTTCAAAGAAATATTTGGTCTCATTGTCAACAGCCTTTTCATTAGCACTTGGTGGTAGAAGCGGTTGGATTTCTACACTTTGGACTGGGTTTAGAGCATTTGTATCATGGAATATGGAAGCTGACACCGTAGCAAGTTTCCCCATGATACCAGTTGGTGTTTGTTCCACGACAACTTTCTTTGCGTTATCTACTGCTAAGTTAAAGTTCGGATGGTGCATAATGTCTTCTATACTGAAGTCGCCAGAGCCGTGCGTTTCGTTTGCTGTAATGTTCGGCTTGAGAGGAGACCCAACCGGTATGATGATGGGCTCGGGCATGCCAGGGACGAGGGTGGCGAACATTTTATGTACTTCATTTGGAGCATTGTCACCAAGTGCTTGGTACCACAGCAGGAAATATCTAAAAGGAAATAGAATATGTGATTCATATTTTTGTTTTACGATTTATACTTGACATAGTTTGTCTGTTATTGTTCTAGGTACCTTATAGCCTCTGCTCTTAATTTCTGTGAGTTCCCACTATGGAGGAGTTTCGAAAATATTCTCGTCAATGAGTGTAACTGCCATCTTTTCCCGATCAGCTCTGGCAGGAGGCATAATACTTTGTCTAGGAGGGACAACGCCCCTTCTAGCTCTTCTCTCCCTGCCTTGTGTACTAGAACACATAAGTAACAACTTAATATTCAAGTAAATGAGATAGTGCGAGGTTACCATGAGTGTTACATGAGGCTGGAAACAATTTAATATGGTCATCAATAAACAATTTGTGTTGTATATTGTCCAACCCATTAGCGACATATCTGTTAGGCGTGACTCAGACTTTTGTTATGGTTGGCAATGGAAATTTATCCTTGTTTAAACACGGCTGTGAATGTTAAAACCTCTGGTCAATATGTAAGTTATAACTTAGCTTACTTAATAATGTTATAGAGGAACTGGCTGGTCAATAATTCAATGACAGAACATGCTTATCATCCCAAGGCAAGTGCTGACAAATCCAGCGTGTATGATAAGTTGATACTAATCTAATGAGATAAGATAATGACATCTACCAGGATCAATATCAAGCACCAAATTCAATGCACACATGAAAAATGATTTCTAACATAAAAGAGTTAAATAATGTTTAAAGTTTTCCAGTGAAGTTTTATATTTACACACAAAATGACTGATTTTCAAGGCCGTAGCCAGAAAACAATTTCGGGGGGTATTTGGTTTGGTGGAACAGTAGAAAAACATAAAATTATTTTAGTAAAAGAAATGAAATGGTGTTACATATCATATGATATAGAATATTTCTTAGAAAACCATTAGAAATATTAACACCTTATTACAAAATTAAATTTAGTCTTATAATTTTCTTTACAGCGAACAAATCAATTACCTCCTCGGTGTCAATGTCAATTCTGTGGTGGATTGACATTAACGTCATACATTTAATTAAACAATAGGGAAAATATTGATGTGACAATTGGAATTTCTGATTTGTAATTATAACAGATCGGTATAGGATAATGATTTCCTCTAATTTAATCGCTTTATTATGGAACTTTTAAATCATAGCAGGATTTTATATGGAGGTATTATTCACATGTTACTTCCTTAAACTTTAGGCAAACAATCTCTACCTATTCTGGGCTCTGGTAATTATAGAAAAGAAAGAAAAAGTTTTTGTCTCCCACAGAACAAAAAATTAAATTACAAAAAAAATAAGAAAAAAATTGAATGAAATAATATATAGTAGACTAAACTGGTCCTGTGTGAGGCCAAAAGCATGGTGCTGTAACATTAAAAAAATATACATTATTTTCTACGACAAATTGTGTAATATTTACCTAATAGTAACTTTAAACATTATTAAACCAGTTTATAGGATTTAGCAAAAAGGTTGATTTATGGAACATGAGTGACTGTCTGATGATCAAAACACCCAAAACTCACCGAGATGAAATGGAAGTTCTGTACCGCAAAAACAGAAAAATAATAAGTAAATATGTGTGTACATTGGAATTATGTATCTATGTCAACAAATTATAAATATAACAACAATAAAAAATCTATATTCATAATAAACTTGTATAAAACATTTGATTCTGTGGTTTATCTAATAAAATTTATTTGAAATGATTGTATGTTTGCACAATTTTCACAGGTATGCGAGACGGACATATCATATCACACTGAATCACTCTTTCTTCAAAGCATGAGAGTTAGGATTTTGAATTATTTATGAGATTTATTTACAACAGTTTCATTTAAATATTGAAAGTGATAATTACCTCGTTGCCGCAGGTTGTTTTCAGCTTGGATGAAGTTATCGTACAATATGAAGTAGACATGGCTGAAGTTGCCTTCAAAGTAGTTTTTGGCTTCATCGGTGTCGAAATGTTCTAAAACAATACATTTTCTGATTAAAAGAACAATTATATTAATATACTAGATGTGCCCGGCCGTTTTTCTTTTTGCTAGGCTCCTAACGGTTGTAGCGTGTTGTTAAATAACCGAAAACCTTCTACAACAATTGGATCATCAGATGAAAAGCAATCTTTTCAAAGCCAACTGGTAGTTCCAGATGAAACAAATTCTTCAGCGTTATTATATTAGTATAGATTAGCAATAAGAATGGGTGTAAAATGTTAAAATTATTACAGTTTAGTATCATGTAGATAAGGGTTGTATTTGTATTGTTCATTGTTGAGTTGCTTATAACGTTTGACAGTGATAACCAGAAATCAGAATAGGTAGAGTTTATTTGCCTAAACTTGAAGGAAGTAAGTAATGTGGATAACAACTCACTATGAAGTCCCGGAATGATTTTTAAGTTTTAAAATATACTTAGCTGTTCAATTTGAGGGTGGTATTATCCATGTGTCCATTTACTTACTTCATTGAAGTTTAGGTAAATAATCTACCTATTCTAATCTCAGGTAATAAAACAAAAAACTAATTCTTCTTTCATGACGATTTCGGCAAATCATTTTTTGACCATTCAGTCTAGCTGTTGCAGATGGCTAAATAAAAGCCATCAGTATTTAGCCAAGAGTTTGGAATAGTGACAGACATTATACAGCAATAGGGAATATGCAAAAATTTTCTTTTTTTTATTTCAATACGGAATGCTATAGTACTATAAAAATAATGACAAAAAGCGAAAACAATACATAAATCGGCTAAACAACACAAAAGTTATAACCATTTAAACTTTTGTTTCTATCTCTTTCTAGATAAACGGAATTTAGTATGGATTTTGTACGTCGATGCAGCGAGTGACGTCATTTGCTATATCGGATCTCTCTGTTTAATCAGCAGTTTCAAATGCTTATAACTTAGTATTTTTTATAGATATTAAAAAAATAATTTCACTTTGCTATTTCTGATGTTAATACGCTTTGTTTAGTGTGATAAAAAAAAAACATGCATATACCCTATTATGGACATAAATTGGGTCATATTTTTCTGCATAGCTTTTTCTCAGCTATGTTTGGGTCGGTTTCCAGTCAGCTAAGTACCAGTTTCATAAACAGTATTAGTGTATCACTCACAAGTGCCAATATCAAAATTACCAATATTTAGTGTCAGTGTAATGTATGTGCCATTATTTGTCATCATGACTACCATTGTTAAATAAACAATGTGCCTGTATGCCAATTCAGCCATTATAAGAATGCAGTCAATGTAAAGTTCAATGGCTTTGACACAGAATATAAATGAGATTCGGTTATTGATAGGGAATTTAACAAAAACTTTATTTCATTTGGATTGTTACTTGTTATCCAGAAATATTTGTAGTTTATTTTGGATACAGAAATATTATGTTTTTTTTTTATCCTAATACTGCATCATTAAGTGAAATTTTTTATAAAAACAGTTTCATTTTATATGTCCTCATATTCAAAATCCACAAAACAAGAAAGACATTAACCTAGAAATGAAGAGTGATCTAATGGAGAACATTGTACACATACACATTATTATTTTAAACATTAGAAATTGTATATCAATTAGATGTCAATGCAGCATTAATTGCCTTTTTATAATAACAATAAAGTTGAAGTGAAACTTTAAATACTACTTCCTCGATACATTAAACAGTTTGTATGTTGAGGCGCATCAAATACAGTTACTCGCGACTAATTAGCATGTACGGAATGTGTTAGCTGCTGATGCTACAAAAACCTCACAGTTCAGCTCATCATCTTCTAACACTATCTATCCACCCTAGGAACAACAATAAACCCATTAATTTCTTACCTAAAACGATTTTTAAGTGTTTCAGTCGGGTTGCTGAATCCTTTTTCGAGTCTTGTATTTTAACTGTCGATTTCTTAACATCCTGGTGAGATTTCTTGGTAAACATTTCGGATGTGATTTTATAGCGTCATTACGTAGATTCTTTTCATTCTCAGAATAAAAAATACAGTAATTTCACATTGTTTTCTTTAAGTTTTCACTCCCATTTTGACATTTCACTTACATAAAAATCTCGGTTGACGTAAACAGTAAAGGTGTGTTCGTTTTACGTTGGAATAAAAAAAGTACCGTTGTATCAAAACTTGTTTGCAAACTACAACCAGGTAAAATAAAGATTTTTATAAGATACAACAAAAAAAAAGGAGAAATAAAAAATATATTTTTAAAGTCGTTCAGATTTATAAATATATTTATTGCTATTTGATTTAATTTTGTGTTCTGATGTGTTGACAAACAGTACTTTATATGGAACGCGATCTATTCTTTTTTTTTTAAGTTTTCTGTCAATGGAATTTTATTGTACTGCCTTGTACAGGTTTGCTGGAAAATCACAGTACTTATCTAACACTGTATAAATTTTTGACACCTCTGGATGGGCAATTTGACCGTTCGGGGCATTGACTTGAGAAGTAGATGGACTGGAAATACCTACAAAAAAAAGGTGCCACAAAATTTCTCATAAAATGGCTGCCAATGATAGGGATGTACCAATTAGGGAATATAGTGTAACTATAACAAGTATCGATACTAATACTACATAATAGTTTTACGAGTCTTACTAGATATCACGTTTGAATCATATTTATAATTTACTAAGCACTTCGGTCGCGAAAATTGTGATAGCTCGGCTAATTTGCATGACATCAATATAATTTATATCCTATGTTACTCGGTAAAGATGTAGCTTTCTAATGGTAAAATAATTTTTAACAGTAGTTCTTGAGTTCAATCGTAACAAACACACAAACAAAAAATCAAATATTTCCTCTATATTATTATAGCATAGATTCCTACAGTCTGTTGTAACAAAAAAATGAGTAAGTTTAATGCTCTTCTGATATCTGACCGTTATTAAATGTAGTGTTTTTTCTGCACAGAATTTATAAACAATTTTAGTCGCATCACTTTTGCGCTTTCGCTTATTTTTAACCGACTTCCAAAAAAAGGAGGAGGTTCTCAATTCGATCGTTTTTTTTTTTTTATATATCTGGTCTGTAGCTTCTAGTAGGTATGCGGACTAGGTTTGCCAGATACAGTAATTTCATTTCCTGGCCAATTCGAAGGATACTAATTTGGTGGGTACGAAAATAGTTATTGGTCTTTGTAAATTCCATTTCTTGTAATATTTTACAAACATACCAATACACATAAGTATGTCAAAAATCAACTCCAAACAAACCATCAAACCTGGTTCATCAAAATATTCAAGGATTTTTGAACAAAGAATTAGAAGTAGAACTATTCCTGAATTATAACAATATAGATATTCTTTGTGTAACGGAGCATTGGCTCAAATGTCATCAATTAATTTTCAATTTTAGTAATCACCAGGTTGGTAGCTCATTCAGCAGGGTAAATGCTATACATGGCGGCGCATTAATATTAGTAAATAATCATCTTAAATTTAAAGACCGCAAGGATATTGTCAGCCTATCTGTTGAGCGAACAGTTGAAATAGCCTGTATAGAATTGGAGCAGTTTATTATATTAAGTGTGTATAGACCTCCTTCAGGGTTGTATGATTGTTTTGAAAAGGTAATGGATGAAGTGTTGCATAAAATCTGTAGTTCTAAAAAGTCAGTAATCATTTGTGGTGATTTTAATATTAATTTGTTAGAAAATTCTGGGTTATGTACAAAAATTATAAGCCTTTTTCAGTCATACAATCTTGAAAACAAATTTCTCGAGCCTACTAGAATAACCCCAACTAGTGCCACTTGCCTAGATAATATTTACACTGATATTATACCCACCCAAAAAGCAATTATTAACTTAATAGATTCAGATCATTGTGGGCAATTGATCACAATTCCTAATGTAAACAAGACAGTCACTAAAAAGGATATCATTATTAATCCAAAAAGCAAAAACCGCCTGGAAACTTTTAAAACTAAACTTTTATCTAAACTACCACTTTTGTCAGTTAATGATGATCCAAATCAACAATATAACGATTTTTTCAGTATGTATTGCACACAATTTGAAAACACATTTGTCCCTAAGACAATATCTGTAAATAATAACGCTTCTTTCAACGACTGGGCCACCATTGGTATTCATAAGAGTCGAAAACGACTTTATGAGCTGTATGAAGAGCGGACTTATAAAAACACTGTAGAATTTAATTTGTATGTTAAGAATTATTCTAAATTATTTAAAAAAGTTTGTTTCATAGCAAAGTCACGTTACTTGAGTTCAAAAATTAAAAACAGTAGTAATGTAATTAAAATGACATGGAACATTATTAATAGCGAAACGGGAAAGTCTTGCAACCGAAATAGTGACTACAGCCTTGCTATTGGCGATAATATTTTGAATTCAGACACTCAAGTTGCCACAGCCTTTGAAAATTTCTTTGCGGATATTCCCGTATCGACTACTAAATCGCTAAACTCGTCAGCTGCTGCTGCCGAGTCTTTACTTAGGGCAAACGTTTCAGTCTGTGATTCCGAATTTAATTTTCAATATGTCACCTGTAAAGATATAATTAAAACTTTTCACACCTTAAATGTTAAAAAGACCGCCGATCTATGGGGTCATTCTGTGGACGTTGCTAAATCCATTATAAACATTGTAGCTCCTTCATTAGCTGTAATATTTAACGATTGTATTGACCATGGTGAGTTTCCTGATTTAATGAAATATAGTAAAATAATACCATTGTTTAAATCAGGTAGTACATCAGACCCCACTAATTATAGACCCATTTCAGTACTACCCACCTTTAGTAAAATTTTTGAAAAATTAATTTTGGCACAAATGCAAAGTTTTTTCAATAAACATAAGTTATTGCATACAAAACAGTTCGGTTTCACAAGGGGTCGTTCAACTACTGATGCCGGTGTTGAACTTTTAGGACACATTTATAATGCCTGGGAGAACAAATGCGATGCTTTGGGCGTTTTTTGCGATTTATCTAAAGCTTTCGATTGCGTTCTTCATGAAACATTAATCAGGAAACTACACCACTACGGAATCCGTAACGCCTCTCTGGATCTTCTTATTTCATATTTGAGTAATAGGATTCAGAGAGTTGATGTTAACGGGAAGAGATCTCCCGGATCCGTAGTAAGAATGGGGGTACCACAGGGCTCAATTCTTGGTCCATTTTTGTTTCTTATTTACATAAATGACTTGCCTCACCTCATAAAGGATAATCATGACATAGTATTGTTTGCAGACGACACTTCTCTTTTATTTAAACTCAAACGTCAGCAGTTAGTTACGGATGATGTTAATAGCGCCCTGGCAAAAGTCGTTAACTGGTTTAATGTCAATAACCTACTCCTAAATGAGAAAAAAACTAAATGTATTAAGTTTACGATACCCCATGTAAGACAAGTGGAAACTACTGTACTAATTAAGGATGAAGAGTTGAAACCGGAAGATAGCACAGTGTTTCTAGGCATAACTTTGGATGCCAAGCTTCAGTGGGGCCCGCATATAGACAAATTATCAAAAAAACTTAGCTCTGCAGCATACGCCGTTAGAAGAATTCGTGAGTTAACTGATTTAGAGACAGCCCGTTTAGTTTACTTTAGTTATTTCCATAGCGTGATGTCGTACGGTATTCTCTTGTGGGGCAATGCCGCCGATATTCAGACAATATTTGTTTTGCAAAAAAGGGCAATTCGTTCAATTTATAAATTAAGTCCCAGATACTCCCTCAGACAAAAATTTAAAGAGATTAATGTTCTTACTGTGCCTTCTCAATTTATTTATGAAAACCTTTTGTACGCACACAAAAATATTAATTTGTTTAAAAAATACAGTGATATCCACAACATAAATACGAGGAACAAACACAAATTTGTTGTTCCTGCAACGAGGCTCAAAAAAATAGGGGGTACGTTCAGATGCCAATGTATACGTTTTTACAATAAACTTCCAAGCCAAATTCAAACACTAAGCCTAAATAAATTCAAATCGTTTATAAAACGGAAGCTGTGCCTGAAAGCCTACTATCATGTTAATCACTATCTCGAAGATAAAAAGGCTTGGGATTAAGCTGCTCCAATGAAATTTGCTCTGTGAATGTCGAAACTTCGGACTTCGCTTGTTTATTATTTATTCCTTTCTTATCCTTTTTTATTTTTTTTTTCCTTTTATATTTTTTTATTTTTTTTTCCTTTTTTATACAATCTGACATTTAATGTTTTGACATGTATTTTATTATTTTTTATACACTCCGACATTTAATGTTTTGACATGTATTTTATTATTTTTTACTTTTTTTATTATTTTATTTGACATTTACTGATTTGACATGAATACTTATTTTTGTTAAGTATTCTACTTTTTTTTTTTTTATCATCATTGTGACTTAATGATTTTTGTGATTTTTATTTACATTCTTTTGAATAGAACTTGTTATGAATTTTATATGATTATTGTGAATGTGGGGACCATGTGGGTCACATTTATATTTTTTTGTTTATTTTTTCCCACAACTGTCTGGCAGTTTGAGTACTCTAAGCGACCTACCCAAATGTCCTTTCTTTGGTATTGTTCGTCGTTTCGTTGAGCTCCTTGAGTTATAAGTCGAGCTACACGTTAACTGACAAATGCTTGCACTGACTGGACAGGTCCACTCAAATCTGTATGGTTCTTTCTTCAAAAGACCATCTCAGACACTAATCTGCATAGTCCTCATGTGAATTGAGCAAGATTGTCTGGACTTTAAAAGAGACTATGACCTCTGAGTTTGTTTCGGCTGTTTCTTCTCAGAGTAGTCAGGTACGAAACACCGGCCCCATCTAGTTTAAAAAAATGACGTGTAAAAGTGTTTGTAAAAACCTACTTGCAAAATAAACATCATTTATCATTTATCATTTATAACTTACCAGCTTTAATTGCTCATACTATGCAGATTATTTTTTAAATATGAAAACACAAACATTAATTGAGTATCGCACCTCGTTTTTAGTTATTCATTAAATAAAACTTCGGTAAAAATCAACATGTGTTTTATTTATTCAATAAACATTTGGTATGAAAACAACAATATTATGTATATCAAAATAAAACAAACTACCTATTCATTTCTAAACAATGTTAGTTTGTTCAAAAACTGCTTTCCGAGGCACGGAGGAAACTTGGTATGTAATGGGTGGTCACCCATCCACAGTATAACCTAGGCAAACATCAGATTTTTTAACGTTGCTCGTCTCACAGAAAACAGATGACTCTTGATGTTGTTTTTTGATGGATGCCTGAAAAAAATAGGAATTTCGTTATGCAATATTTGTTTTGTATTGTGTAACGGGCTGGTGTCCGTAACTCCAAGTCAAATTCGTCAGTCATAACGCGTACTTAATTTGCGTGCGAACAATAATAATCTTTTTTCGACCCGATTAGCACACGTATGTACTATACCGATATCGTACCAGCACAGCGAAGGAACTAGTATCGGAAAATATTACCGCAACGGTACCACACTATTCCACCATGACATATTATTGTAAACAAACGAATGAAATTATGAAATTAAAAAAAGGTCTGTTGGACGAAAATAAGCCCAAATATGAACACTACAGCCATAAATTCACGATCCCTTAGCATTTTTTTCATCAAAAGTGTATTACTATGTGTAATAATTCATGAAAACCGGCTACTAACCTGTGAAAAGACAATTTAGGTTGATTTCCCTTCTTTCTTGCACAACACATCATAACACAACACGCAGGCATGTTGAATAGCTGTTTTCCACCATATACGTGCAAATTTTATAGATAAACTCTTCGTAATTTTCTCACAAATCTTAATAATTGCAAAGGTAAACACTCATTTGACAGCAGAACTACCACAAAACTCGTCGCATAATATGGCGGATACGGCACTTACCTACAACTGTTACTACGTCACAACAAAATGTTGTCATTTATGAGCAACAGCTGAAATATTGTTGTCTCTTTTATCAAATACGATTACCACATCAAATAGAATGAAGCAAAACGATATTTCACATTCTGTTTCGTATTTCACTCACATTTGTCTATGCAAATGTAGGTATAGAATATCGGGGCCCCTCCATATTTCTTTCTATCTCTATGGTTCGGGGCGACTTAGTAGAAGGATATGACCTGGATATGACCTTACTTCACAACATGATTAAGACGAATACACGGACATCATATTTAAATAACGATATTGACTTGAATACTGAAGACATGGCTCTGGCCTAACATAAATTTAAAACAAGGTGTAAACTATTATGGACGAGGCTGCGGCCTTATTGACTTTTGTACAAGAAGGATAAAACTGAAGACGAGGTTTCGACCTTACTTACTTTTGAACAAGAAGGATTAAACTGAAGATGAGGCTTTGGCCTTACCTAAAAACAAGAAAGATAATAAGCACTGAAGACGAGGCGGTATGGTCCAAGACCTTAGCCTACCCATGAAGGGCGAAGGAAAAAAAAAAAAAAAGTACTGCCTTGTACTATCAAATTGATGCAACGAAAGATGAAAAAAAATATAACTAGTAAATAGTATCCATTGGTACGTGTTATCGAGCAGCGTTATCCAGATCTACCTACTTCTGTACACCCTAAAGTTATGCTGTACTCGAGTAAAAAATAAAAAGGTACCGCACTATTTACTACCCGGGCCATAGATATACCCGGGCACCTAATTCAACCACTAATAGTAGCGATACTATATTCCCGTTTGAAGGGTACGATTCTGCACATGTATGATAGGTTCAACCTCTGACCCAAGCACATAAACAGACCTCTCTGTATACGTGCGTACGGTGGGGATAAATCTGACTGAAAATAAACGGGTTCAGAACCATTGCAAAGTACGTAAATTATAGTACAGTGATAACAGCGTTTTTTTTACACAGTTCACACGGTTGTTTCAATGTTCGCCCCCCCCCCCCCCCGAACCAAAAGTTTGGATACGTACTTACACCTTTCGTTTGAGACCGAGCCTTCTCTTATCACCTCGCAAGTGTAGCATGGACATTCTAATCATGGTTTCTATGAACGGTAGCTGGTAGGTTCATCATCATTTAAGTCGTTATCTTCATTATTGAAAGTCGTGTCTAGTCTGTGTCTGAGGTATTCATCGATAGGCCAGTGAGCGACTTTATTCGGTCTGGTGACGGGTAGGTGAGTGCTCGCGTGCTCTTTTCCCGTCTACTTGGCCAACTACCATCAGAGTTGGTCCGGCGTGCAGTCTATGGAATTCACAGCATCCGCCACCAAACCCACATTTCAAAAGCTTAATTTTTTGCCCTTTCCTTCTCTCTTATGTCCAAGATTCGGCGCCGAACGGTAGACATAAACATCTATGTAACAGTTTGCTGATTGGAGTGGCCTTTATCTATCTTGAAACTGTAAGGGTCGCGACACATCTGCAGAACGTACGGCGCGAAATTTTATTATCGGTCGTAGTATTCGGTTGGCATGACAAACCAAACGCGCCGAACAGTCGGAAAAGCGACGGCGCGGCGCCGCCACCGGCAGCGTTTAGTTCACTGCGCGTTACGCGACGGAAAATTACGCGGCTTCGTCGTCAGACGGTGTCTTTATGTGCGGTTGTAACGTTTTGAATATGGAATATGCATGAAATACAAAATTCTTTTTATTTATTAAAAATGCCTTGTATTGGCCCATAAAAAACATTGTGGTACACTTGTTTGAGTTGCTAATAAATCACTTATTTTACAATTTACTGTTTTATGTAGCATGTTTTTGGTGAAACGGAACGAACTCTCAAAACGCGTCGACCTCGATAACGCAGGTAGTGACGTCAACGTCTATGTGTCAACAAAACACTTTTATTTGAAAAAGTGCTTAAAGTTTCACTAAGATTTTATTATAATATTGTTAGTGCAATTTTTACTTGACAAGAGCACATACAATTAGTAAAATTATTCTAATAAGGGCAAAAAAAATGATGTAAACAAGGCAGATTGTGGTAAATGACGTCACATCATCGCCGCGACAGCTACGGACGCGGACGTTTGAACTGTCATAGAAAATTGCAGGAGTTTAATATTATTTTTAAACGACAAGCAATAATTGAACTTAACTTAGAATACTTTTCTTGGGTTGATATTACTGTATTTTATTGATATATGGGAAGAAAAAATTACGAGCAAATTCCTTATTGCCTAGCAAAATGCATTTTATTACAATATTGGCAGGGATGTGAAAAAATAGTTTAGTAAAAGTATTTAAATGCAAAATGCAAATAGGTACATTGTTACTTTACTATTTCAAATAGAAATACAAAATAGTTTAAAATAAAAGTATTTAAATACAAAATGCAAAATACGTATTTTCAAAATAGGTTTTCCAATTAAAATACCTTGTTAATTACCTATTTAACTGATTTTATTACGAGTAGGTATTTGTTCAAAGAGTTGCATCTTTCATGTTCTGTCTATGGGGCCTCATAATCATTCCACCAAATGAAAATAGTCGTTAAACAGGTGCAGAACTTGGTAAGCAGGTATTATAATTTAAGCGTTTTTTTGCATTATGGATATCTGTTCAAGGATTATAAAGTCTTGTCTTCATCTTTTAAATAGGTAGGTATTGTAGTGTTTCCAGATCTATTGTAGCATTGGCATTATCACTGGCTGCTGGAGAATCACAGTCCGCAACAAACATATAATAAGATTTAGCCCTTTTCTTCTTTTTATTAGAGTAATTTTGGCGACTACAGGAGCTAAATTAGCAACTCTATTTGTGGTGTTTCAAACTTGGTTTGAAAAACTGTTAGAATAAAGTTCTAATCAGCTTGCACTACAAAATCACAGTAATATTTTGATACAGTAGTGTAACTCGGCCGCATGATAGAAATAAATGCCTACAACCGCGCGGTACGTAAACATGCGTTAGGGCTGCCCGTCTCCAGCATTTTAATTACATTTGCCTACTTTCTGTTTCTATTTAGTATTGTGATTGTAAATATCCTTTTTATATAAATAAATGAAATAAGTACTTTGTATATTGAATAGGAAGTGTTCAATAAAAATGCGTGTTGTTTTTTGATTGGTAGATTTAATTCATGATTCATTCAGAACCGCATATAACTACCTATTTCACTCGTCTCAATAACTTTCCGTTACTCTATTCGCTTTATTTATTAATCCAAACACCTTTTTTTCGTGAGATAAAAGGAAATACTTTTCCATTAAAAAGACACACATTATGTACCTACCTACTAGTAAGTAAAATTATTTTATAGTCTTACCTTTCAGAGTTTCCAGGTCATTTAAAAAAACTTATGTCTGGATGCGTTATTGACGAATTCATACAACCAAAAACAGCACAATATTTCCTACTCGTCATATTAACTGATATTTAGAGAAAAAATCGCGCGGTTATTGTTAAAAAAACAACACACCGTTCGTTCGACTCTGCGGTACAGCCGTGATTGTCTGCGCCCCGAGCGCATCCCGAGATCGAGGCGCGTAGGTATAGCTCGCGTTTCGTCCGTTTGTATGAAGTTGGAGTACTGTATTATAATATTACCGTGACAAAATGGTTGTTACGTCAGTCACTGCGGGCCAAAATGAGTGGTTTTTTGTGATTTACAACAAATCTATTGTTTGGACTAAAAAATAAAACATCATGCTAATGCTGCTTGTAGAATTATTTGCATAAAAATCAGAATGATCGCATCTATTTTAGTATGGTTTTTACTCGATAAAAAAAAAATCAGAGATAAGTTTGTGATTGTTTTTATCGAGTATTTTTTTTTGTATTGTTTTATGTTTCCAAAACACTATCATAGTAGCATAATTCTAATCCTGAAGAATATCATATATTTTTCTGGTTTTGTTTATTGCAATGAATCATATGCTTTTTTGCTTTCTAGAACTCGCGTTTAGCTCCTGTAGTCCCTATAAGAAAAAAAAAAAATATAAAAAAAAAATAACAAAACTATTTTGTATAAATTTACAAATACAAAATATTTATAATTATGTATTTCAAATAAAATACAAAATACATTTTGAAAATTTTATTTCAAATGTAAAATAAAAATAGGTATTTTGCATTTTGTATTTGCATTTCAAATATAATTATGTATTTCAAATAATTCACATCTCTGCTCACATCATGGCTGTCCATAAGTAAAAAAACCGGCCAAGAGCGTGTCGGGCCAGGCTCAGTGTAGGGTTCCGTAGTTTCCCGTCCGTCACAATAAGTGTTCCCACTTATGAGTTTAAAGGTGGGTATCCATTATGTAAAAATGCTTGCATATATGAATATACTACAAACTTAGTCCAGAAATGATTTTGTACAACTTTTTGTCTTTTTTGTACAAAAACTGTTGTTTCCATCAAGTTCAAAATGATTTTCCTAGAAAGTCCTTATAAAGTTCTACTTTTCAGATTACTACTTACTTAACTTATGGTTCAAAAGTTAGAGGGGGGGGACACATTGTTTTTTACTTTTGGAGCGATTATTTCCGAAATTATTGACATTATCAAAATATGATTTTAGGAAACCCCTATTCATTTTTAAATACCTTTCCAACAGTATATCACACGTTAGGGTTGAAATTTAAAAAAAAATCACTTCCCACTTTACATATAGGGCTACCCTAATAAAACATTTTTTTTTTCAATTTTTATTTTACCACTTTGTCGGCGTGATTGATATACATATTGGTACCAAATTTCAGCTTTCTAGTGCTAACGGTCACAGAGATTAAGCGAGGACGGACAGACATGGTGAAACTATAAGGGTTCCTAGTTGACTACGCAACCCTAAAAAGAGCGAGACTAGAGATGTGCTCACCAGTTACTAAATCACACAATGGTGAAGTGACCTATTATGTCACAGGGGTGAGCAGCAGTCCACCCGTTCCTTCCTCCTCAATTCTGTCTCCTTTTGCGACAATGACCGATATAGAAAGGGTGGTTTCTTTGTCGAAACGCTCGCTCTCTATGTGACAGCAAGTGAATAAAGGTTTTTTAAACCGACTTCAAAAAAGAAGGAGGTTATTTGTTTTATGGAAGACGTCGTGCGGTTTCAATTTGGATAAACCCAGTTTGAGGAGCATTAAAATGAGGAAAAAGAAACACTAAACTATCAACGTGCCGTCGTCGTTCCGAGTACCTAAGTGAGCTTCAACTAAGCCACTTGCTGTTTATCTTGCCTGTCGGATTAAAACCACTTATGAGCTTTAGGGAATCATTGGGTAAAATCCCAAACACTTAAAAATACTCGGAACTATAAAAGTGGTTTGCACTAAGCATGGTACTGTAGGCTACTTACAGCTACACAGACTACAACATAATACCAGTAATAGGTTAGGTACCGAGTATTTCACCTGCCTTCTTGATAATAATTAACGCTTCTTTGATAGATATGGTAGGTACTTAGGTACAGACAGACGCCACTACATCAAGCTACCCGAAACTGTAAAATTGGGTAGATGACACCATAAAACAATATTTCCAAGACACCAATCTCTAAAAAAACACTTTATTTTGGGCCTAAAAACCCGATTTATTTTCAATTATTTGCTAAATTTGATTTTAGTTGCTTTGAAATCAATAAATAGTTGAGTCATTGAGTTGAAAAAACAGTGACGTCACAGTTGACTATTGCCATACAAAATCTTTGACAGAATCGCGTTTTGACAGCTCTTAAAAAGTATCTCAATTGATTGGAGTGTCATCTACCCCATTTTTCCAATCAACTTTGAATTTATGCTTTAAAGATATAAAGTTGAAAATGTATTAGTGGATCGGAATTTCTTCTTTCTTTCCATTTTTGCCTCAATTAGTCCTGCAGCACACACCCCATTTGAGTTTGAATCCATATTAGTCCATGACTCCGTAAAACAACACTGTTAACCAATGACAGTGACTCAACAACCCCTGTTGAGTTCGTTAATCGTAACCACATCGTAACCATGGATTTATTTAGACAAACATTTGTTAGAAGTAAGTAGGTAGGTACTTACCTACTTTGTTTTCATTTTATCATCATTGAAAACTTGGAATGTGAAAAGATAAAATTCTTTCACCACACATATCATTACACTTCATACGGGATTTATGAAGGGAACTCCCTAAAACCCGTAGATATAACAGAATATTGAAATCAATAACTGATAACACTGAGACGTCATTTATTGGTATTGGGGCAATCCCCGTTCTTTTCTAAAATCAGGGTCGGTTTGAGGTCATATTACTTTGAAGTCAGGCGCGGATACAGGGGGGGGGGGGGCAATGGGTGCAATTTTTTTGCCCCCCCCTGAACCGGACCAAATACGTCATTATCCAAGTATGAACTAATTTGACGGAATTGAAACTAAATATTCCAGTTGTATATCTTGTCATGGGCGTCGCCGAGGAGGCAGCTGCCCTGCTGAGAGGCTCAGGATTTTTAAAAGTTATAGCTGTTCCTGCCTGATGCCATAGAATGGTAGATACGTAATAAATTGTAGCGTATAATGGAATCACTTAAATTAAGATACAATTGTTTAACCCTGCGAAAATACATTTATCAAAAAGGCTCCTTTTTTCTACCTCTGGATTAGCACTCCTATTGGATTTTTGAATGACGATCTATACAATAGACAGAGCCTGAAATAAATTAGGAGCCCCTTGACCTGAGGCCTCATAATATGCAATTATAGCATAATTACCTGAGGCAATGTTGTAAAAAATTTCCAGCTCGTAAGCTCGCTCTTGAAGCCTAGTTTTTCATGAGTCTTAACTTTGTCTTTAAGAGGCCCAGGTAACTCCAGTAGGTCGGTAGAAAAAGTGTTATAATTTTCGAGCTCGCTTCGCTCGCTCTACAAACTTATAGCTACTTTCTCTTGGATTTATCTAAAATTCAACCAGGTAACTCCTATATTATGAACGTTCGAAACCATTTTAACCTGTCCAAGGCAAGGTGTCGATGTCGTGAGAATTTCTCGCTAAGCTCCCCCCCCCTGGCCCAAAAGCTGGCGGCCCCCTTGTATCTTGCATATCATGGATTTCTGTAAAGTAACACCCATTTATTATCAAAAGTATATCAATTTTTTTTTTATGAATTTTCCAAAATTTGCCCCCCCCTTAAAGGAAATCCTGTATCCGCGCCTGTTTGAAGTGCTAGTGGTTTGAAGGGCTTTTGGGGTATGACTATGAAGGCTACAGGCTACAGGCTATAATGGGGCTAATGGGGCGAGCCTATTGCTTTTAACGCACTAATCCTGAATCCGGGTTACCTACTAAGAGTAAGAATTCCTGACGGAATAATCTAATAGCACATTCCCCGACCTGGGTTTCGAACCCCGACCTCGTGCACAGCAGTGCACTAGACCAGCCAGGCTGGTCAATCTTCGTCTTTTTCGTCTTATTCATGACTAGCTGACCCGCGCAACTTCGTCTGCGTCACATGAGAGAGAGAGAGGGTTAGAGAGAGTGTGAGTCATCATCATCATCATCATCATAGTGTGAGTCATCCTTAAAAAAAAGAGCACATTTTTAGTCATTAGTACCATTTAGTACAATAGATGTCGCTGCATCTTACATTTGATGATTAGTTCGCCGTCTTGAACACTTTAAATTCATATAAGTATCTTTTGATAGAATTAACCAATTACGATGAAACAAAAACTAAATAATACCTCAATATATGCACAATATTTGTGTATAAAAGTTATCTACATTGGTTTCGTAAATTTTACGTGATGCTTGATCATCGAAACAGACAAACAGATAAACAGACAAAAATTCCAAAAATGCTGGACATGAGTTCTGTTGGTAATCCTTTGACACCCTGGCAATTTTTTTTTGAAATATTTTTGATGTACAAAAATAATTTTTCTACAGATTTATTATATCTAAATATATAAAAGAAGAAACTGACTGACTGACTGATTGACAGACTGACTGACTGACTGACTGACTGACTGACTGACTGACTGACTGACTCATCTATCAACGCACAGCCCAAACCGCTGGGTCTACAGATTCCAAATTTGGCAAGTAGGTTCCTTATGTGGTCTAGGGGTGCACTAAGAAAGGATTTTTAAAAATTCACCCCCTAAGGGGGTTAAACGGGGCTCCAAAGTTTGTATGGGGAAACAAGATTAGTTAGACTATTTTATTCGAAACTTCACAGGAGTGCTCCTATTGATAAATGAGTAGAAACGGGTTTCAGGTTTTTTCAGAATTCAACCCCTAAGAGGGGGAAATGGGGTGGCAAAGCATAAAAATCAATGCACAGCCCAAACCGCTGAGTCTAGAGATTCCAAATTTGGCAAGTAGGTTCCTTATGTGGTCTAGGGGTGCACTAAGAAAGAATTTTTCAAAATTCATCCCCTAAGGGGGTTAAACGGGAATCCAAAGTTTGTATGGGTAAAACAAGATTAGTTAGACTATTTTATTCGAAACTTCACAGGAGTGCTCCTATTGATAAATGAGTAGAACCGGGTTTCAGTTTTTTTCAGAATTCAACCCCAAAGAGGGGAAAATGGGGTGGCAAAGTATAAAAATCAATGCACAGCCCAAACCGCTGAGTCTAGAAATTCCAAATTTGGCACAAAGGTTCTTTATGAGGTTTAGGGGTGCATTAAGAAAGGATTTTTCAAAATTCACCCCCTTAGGGGTTGGAACTGGAGTCCAAAGATTACGTGGGGAAATAAGATTAGTTAGACTACTTTATTCGAAACTTAACAGGAGTACTCCTATCGATAAATGAGTTAACGTTTGTGTTTCAGTTTTTTTTCAGAATTCAACCCCTAAAGGGGGAATGGGGTAACAGAGCCTGAAATTCAACATAGGTATTGTTTGTATGGTGAATTGAGTCGGGTGTATAACAAAAACAACGATTTTAAGATTTAATGTGACAGACCTGAAATACTACCATTCCCTGTTGGGGTGCGATGGGGTTGAAATGTCTAAAAATCAATATGGGTGTCGATACCGAGATTATCAGAGGTGCTGATTACGAAAATGGCATTTATTTTGAGATCCAGATGATAATGATTGTGATTACGATGATGATGATTGTGATAATGATGACGATGATTGTGATGATGATGATTTTGATTACGATGATAATGATTGTGATTACGATGATGATGATTGTGATAATGATGATTGTGATAACGATGATAATGATTGTGATTACAATGATAATAAGTGTGATAACGATGATGGTGATTGTGATTGTAATGGTGATTGTGACAGTGACGGTGATTGTGATAGTGTCGGTGATTGTGATGGTGATAGCGATGGTTGTGATAACGAGGATGGAGATTGTGATGATGATGATTGTGATTAAGATGATAATGATTGTGATTACGATGATAATGATTGTGATAACGATGATGGTGATTGTGATAGTGATTTTGATGGTAATGGTGATTGTGATGGTGATGGTGATTGTGATGGTGATTGTGAAAGTGGCAGTGATTGTGTTGGTGATAGCGATGGTGATTGTAATTGTGATTGTGACAGTGATGGAGATTGTAATAATGATGTAGATTATTGTGATTACTATGAAAATGATTGTGATAACGAGGGTAGTGATTGTGATGGTGATTGTGATGGTGATGGTGATGGTGATGGTGATGGTGATGGTGATTGTGATGGTGATGGTGATTGTTATTTTGATTGTGATAGTGTTGGTGATTGTGATAATGATGGTGATTGTGATAATGATTGTGGTTGAGATAGTGATGGCGATTGTGATCATGATGATTGTGATTAAGATGATAGTGATTGTGATTACGATGATAATGATTGTGATTACGATTATAATGATTGTGATGACGAGGATAGAGATTGTGATGATGATGATTGTGAATATGATGATAATGGTTGTGATTACGATGATAATTATTGTGATAACGATGATGGTGATTGTGATAGTTATTTTGAGAGTGGTGGTGATTGTGATGGTGATAGCGATGGTAATTGTGATGGTGATTGTGATGATTGTGATGGTGATTGTGATGGTCATTGTGATGGTGATTGTGATGGTGATTGTGATGGTGATTGTGATGGTGATTGTGATGGTGATTGTGATTGTGATGGTGATGGTGATTGTGATGGTGATGATAGCGATTGTGATTATGATGATAATGATTGTGATAGCGATAGTGATGGGGATGGGGATTGTGATGGTGATTGTGATTGTGATTGTGATAGTGATTGTGATTATTATGGTGATTGTTACGGTGATTGTGATGGTGATTGAGATAGTGATGGTGATGGTGAGTGTGATAATGACTGTGTGACCGATTTTAAGATTTAATGTGGCAGACCTGAAATACTACCATTCCCTGTTGGGGTGCGATGGGGTTGAAATGTCTAAAAATCAATATGGGTGTCGATACCGAGATTGTCAGAGGTGCTGATTACGAAAATGGCATTTATTTTGAGATCCAGATGATAATTATTGTGATAACGATGATGGTGATTGTGATAGTTATTTTGATGGTGATTGTGATGGTGATGGTGATTGTGATAGTGATTGTGATAGCGATAGTGATGGGGATTGTGATGGTGATTGTGATTGTGATAGTGATGGTGATTGTGATTGTTATGGTGATTGTGATGGTGATTGTGATAATGATTGTGGTAATTATGGTGGTTGTGTTAATGATGATAATGATGGTGACTGTGATAGTGATGGTGATTGTGATGGTGATTGTGATTGTGATAGTGATGGTGATTGTGATAATGATGGCGGTTGTGATAGTGATGGTGATTGTGATAATAATAATTGTGATGATTATGAAATGTGGCACATAGATAGTTTATAACCTGGATTAACATGGAGGACACTATTATCCCTTTAGTATGATTCAGTGGGACAGTTACCGAACTTCACGCGGGCGAAGCCGCGGGCAACAGCTTGTGTAATAGATAATAGATTGTAAGTCTAATAAGTTTCGTCCAGAACTCGGCAACTTCAACAGCATATTGGCCTCGCAACATAACATAACATAGGAATGACCTAACATAGGAATGACTTGGACTTCTTTCATTTCTTTTTGCAAGTTTTCTGGCCCAGAGAGAGATTCATTTTATAGTGTATAAGTATACTAAAGTCCCGACCGGGTGGAATTCCAACCGATCGGAAAACTCCGTTGAGTCCCGCCGGGACGAAAACGTCCCACCTCGTATCAGCAAATTAAAACCTTATTTTTACTTAACATACGGTTCTAAATCGTTAGGCAATTTTTACCTCTGGTGCCTGACAGTAGTCGATTCGAACGATGCCAAACACTAGTAACTTATAACGGGCAACTTTAAAAAAAAAAAATATAGAAGCGCGTTAGTCGTTGAAACGTCAGTTTAGGTAAACATTGGGTGCCACGCGAGTGATTTATTATGTTTTTGTTTAGTTATGTGCTTGAAAACGTTGTGAAGTGAATGTTTATTACCTTATTATTGTATAATGCTACTTTGTAGCAAGATACTTAGGTAGAACAATGAACCAAAATTATTTTGTGAGCCAACAAAATTTTCGTCGAACGATTTTTTTGTCAACGTGCAGTGAACAATTGAAAATGTGAATTTGACTGTTATAAAATGAAATATGGTCTTGGAAACAGCAAAAACAAGGTAAGTAATAATCATAATTCATTATTTACTATAAGAATAAGCATACATATTCATATTTATATAGATTTCAAGTGTTTTCAAATCGAGGACAATGACAGTAAAATGACAGTTCGCCGTATACAAATTTTTTGTTACAATCTAGTTGAAATCTGATTAGAATGTATCAGTAAGACTCTTATATGAATTATGTATTAGGTTACTTGTGTATTTGTTACATTGGTTCTAAAGTTTCGTGTAAATTGAATCAGTAGTTTTACTATAAATAAATAAAATACGGGCACAGGTCTTAGCGCGGCAAATTCTCATATGTCATCTATCTCATATCCTTTGTTTATAATACTGAAGTGGTTTCACAAGTGCTGTTTATATAATAAAACACGTCTGTTAATTAACCATTCCAATAATGTTTACGGCACAAGATAAGCTTTCATAGAACTCGAGCTCTAAGTGGTTTTATCAAGTGGAGTCGGATGACGCATGCGATGACGTAATGCGGCTGCGACGGCGGGGCGGGAGGAATATACCGTTATTGCGCACGTCGCCTGAGAGGATAGGTAAGTGTATGCCTCTAGATTCGCCCCTAAACCCCTGTGAGACAGAGGCGAGGTAGTAGGTATGCTTACTCATTCACCTCTACCTACTCCTTCGGATAAGACGGCTCGTTAATATTGTAGGTAGCAAACTTATATTTGTCAATTTATTTTTATTTTTTTATTTATTACTAGCGGACGTCACGCGGTTTCACCCGCGTAGTTCCCGTTCCCGTGGGAGTACGGGGATAAAATATAGCCTTTGTTACTCAGGGTGAATGTAGCTGGTGAATGGTGAAAGAATTTTTGAAATCGGCGCAGTGTTTTTTGAGTTTATTTATTACAAACATACACACACACAAACATACAAATCTTTCCTCTTTATAATATTAGTGTAGATTGGTGAATTGATAAAATTGAGAAGTTATAAATAAAGATCGACATAAAATTGAAATTCATTGAATAACTCAGCTATATTTGAATTACTCGGTCTATTTTAAGGTACCTACACCTCTGCCTAACCCTTCGGAGATTACAGGCGTGATGTTATGTCATCTCAGACATTTTGATACGAGTATTCGCCGGTTATTAAAAAAAGTTTTCAACGTAATGATGTTCGGTCTTTTTGAACAATTTAAAAAAACAAATAAAAGCTTGTTCAATTTCATTTCATTTCATTTATTCGTGAACAATTTACATTGTGTTGAATATACATGCAATTTACATAAAATAATTATAATAACTATGAATAATTAAATAACATTCCAAGAAATTCAAAATATAGTGCCCAACAGTTACAAATATCATGTCAGTTACAATATCAATATCAATTGGTTATAGGAAACCTGTTATTTTACGGTTGGATACTAGTTATTCTTTTTTACCTATTTAGGATTTGATGCTTAATATTTTATTATTTATCTACGCCCATGCTATAAATCCACTATAAAAGTATCTGAAACAGTTAGCTTATTGCCAACATTAAAACAGCCAGTGTCATAATAACCATTATAACACCCAAACGGGTGTTATAATGTTGTACTGAATTTCATTATGCAACTCGTTTTTAAAAAAAGAACATTGTCTAGCACGTGCGGTTCACTACCACAGCGCCGTAATTTTAAAAAAAACTTATAGGTTAATTCGAATTTACGTCGTATCCCGCCATTTTTGTTCGATATTTGGATATTAGTATTGCATTATGTACTTTGTTGTTTATAAAAATAAGTGATACAAGCTTTGTGAATTTTAATAATTGTACAATCCAAAATGTAAATAATTATATTATTACCAATAAATGGTTTGTTTGTATTAAACTCAGCAATTAAACTTTCCATGAATTTACATAGACTTCTTACAACACTGCAACACCCTATGGTTTCAGAACCTTTTATGGAGGATTCATATCATGGATGTAGATAAAGTCTTGTATGCAACTGTACATAATTAGGTATTAAAACACTCATGTGATACTATTATCACACTCGGCTTCGCCTCGTGTGATAAACCCACATTCGTGTTTTAATACCCCTCATTATACAACAGTTGCATAAATAACTATTATGACTTCTATCAGAATTAGCTTTAGCACCCACGAGTTCTTAGCTGAAAATGAGTTGCCTAGTTACCCTCATATTTTGATAGGAAATAATGCAAATATGATGCCAAAATACAAATTCTCGCCTGTTAGTTATTTCTAGTTTTTGAGCCGTTATTTCTTGTCGTATCAGCAGATTCATAGCGAGGATTTTACGCTTAAACTTACACACTTTTTATCATCGAAAACCCGTTTGATAATTTGAACGCATGACGTTCGATTATTTGTATATAGCTCCGAACATTGTGTCGGAGGAAACTAGTCGCTCTCGAGCACTGTATTTAAGAGCTCGTACTTAAATATTACTTAATTTTATGTTTTGTTAGTTACCTACTCCGTCTAGTCAATCGCATTAATGTTACTCAGTTTGTAGTGTCGATTGCCGTTCAAACATTAATTTGTTCAAAATGTGTTCCTTTATCAGTTTTGTGGTAGTAAGCCTGTTATTTAGTGTTACTTTAGCGGCTAATTCTACGCAAGGAGCCATTGGTTTCCCTGAGATTGAAGAAGATCCTAATATAATAAATAAAGATGTGAGTACCGATTAAGTATAAAGCGTGAACAAGTTTCTTGCAATTAAAATAAACTACCTATCTAGACCAAAATACTTACGATTTTCCGTATGTCAAACGTGTTTTTCTAGTAGTTTTGTCCTCTAACAATAGTTACCTACTGAGAGGGCAACAGATTTTTTGTTTGTTACACGTTGTAGATGTTTTTTGCCAAAAAATATAGTTCTTTACCTGCTCTAGCTGGAATTTAAAATTGTTTGAAATCACAGAAGGCAGAACTTAATGTGGAATGATGTATTAATAGGTACTTTATTTATATAGGTAGTAGGTAGATTTAGTCTAGGCTTTTTATGTACATAAGTAAGATAGACTAGACGTGTCATATTGTATCATTAATATCGCAAGTGACCTTCCACTCGTGACCACTCGTAGGTCATGGATCTCTGATCTCAACAATCATGTTTGTTATTCACAATTTACTACTACACTACATTATTATAGTCGCCCACATAAAAAAAACATATTTTTTTAACCGCTCTCGATTTAATTTATATGTTCAATGAAATAAGCAGATGGTGGTACGTAAAAATAACTGCAAAAAAACTGGTGGGTACCTAAAAATAACGATAAAAAACTGGCGCTGTGAAATATTGCACTTTGTTTATTATAAACATTAAAGATAGGTACTTAGTTTCAGAGTTCAGAATAACCAAATAATGAAAAATATTGGTAGTTTCCAGAACTAAATCGCGTCACTTGTGTAGGCAGTAGGACTCGAAGAAACTCTTCAATCAAATGAAGCAAGTGAAGAACTTCAATGCGAGGGGCCAGACAAAAGCATTTCATAGTTTTACGAAGTTCAAGTAGTGAAGTCCTGTGGTAATCGGGGACTTTAAAAACGACTTTTAAAAACTATTATCAAAGTAGCATTCCGACTCAGTACGTTGATTTCTTCTACAGTGTTATCCGAGATTTCGGGGTGGCTGATCATGTGAATCCAATACGTCATACATTGTGTAAAGCTGATAGGCCCTTGTCCTGGACCATACCTGGGAACCTTCAAGTTACAGAGTTTTCTCCCTAAAAAAAAGTCGTTTCCCAGCAATACTTAGGTTTGATTTAGGACTGTGTAGTTGGGTACATAATGCTAGTTGACGGTTTCAAGGGTCCGTTTCACTGTAAAAGAATTTTCCGTCATTATGATCCCTCATAGGATGTCACTTTGACTTTTAACTATTTGTCTGGCTCTGCTATTCATAATACTTATCAGATACCATACCATACCATACCATACCATGACGAGCTGTGGTGGCCCAGTGGTGGCGGCCCCGAAATACGAACAGTAAGTCGTGGGTTCGAACCCAGACAGGCACATTACTTTGTGTAATTTATTTCATAACCACTGCTCTCAAAACGGTGAAGGAAAACATCGTGAGGAAACCGGCATGTCCTAGAACCAAAAAATTCGAAGACATGTGACATCTACCAATCCGCACTGGGCCCGCGTGGTGGATTATAGCCCACTCCCTCTCATAGAGAGGAGGCCTGTGTCCCAGCAGTGGGAACATTAATAGGCTGATGATGATGATCAGATAACAGACAAAAGGTACTATAAGCCTTCGCTACGCCTGGGAATCAAACCCAAGGCTCCGCAAAGCCGCGTTTATGACAGGCCATTAGACTGATACGCTAGCCATAGGGTCATAAGAATTAAGGGCCTATACTAACTCAAATGACTTAGCATGATCCTCTGTTACGTAAAGTTGAGGATTAATGCTAAGTATTATGTGTGATGAAAACACGATTCCATTAACTTTTCTCGATAGAAAAAAAACCAAAGTTACCTCCAAACCGAACAATAAACCGCTGGTATTCAAAAAGTACTTCTAATTAGATCATTAAACTTTGCATACTAACTGAAGTAACTATAAAGCAGGTCTTATGTGTTTTATTTTTTTAGTCCAATCAATAGATTTTTTGTACCACTCATTTCGCACTATTCGGCCTGCAGTGTCTGACGTATCAACCACTTTTGTAATGCAAGCTGATTAGAACTTTATTCTAACAGGGTTTCAAACGAAGTTTGAACCACCACAAATAGTTTCTAATTTAGCTCCTATAGTCGCCTTAACTGTTTCAGGATAAACGAAACGGGACACTTAAAACAAAACGAAATAGCTACATAATTAGGTACCTACGTACTTAGTAAGATATAGGTAAACACTTACAATTACAATTTGTGTGCGTGACTCTGGGACTGGGAAATATATCTCAGAGTAACGTACCCTGCAGTAGTAAGCATAATAATATGAAATCGTTCCACGAGTAAAGTTTTTTTTTAGGTCTTCGGGGAAGGCCACTTTTTGTTGTCATAGAATATCCTATCATCACGACTAAAGGCATGAATCATTTTCCAATGCCATCATATAAATTCTTAATTATTGGTTCAATTAAGGTGAGCCTACATTTATTCAAGTTTAAATGCTTTAGGTTTTCCCAAGTGCAATGAACGGGATATCACGCTTCGTTGTTATTCTATAAGAGTTGTGAACTTGCGACATTCATTCGAAAACCTGTTAGAGTTCGTAACCGCAAGATTTCTATACTGTCTGCTTAGAATCATTCGTCGAACCTAAGTTTTTTGGTAAAAATCCGAATGGTGATAATATAATACTAAGTTATGTATGGTTATAGTTTAATCCCCAAATCATAAGATATAATACCTAAATACTTTCTTGATACTCCTTAAAATGTTTCTTTCCATGTCTATTTTTCTGATTGTCACTTAATCTACGTGATTAAAGGACGACCCTTTATTAGGGGGGAAGGGCAACTAGTGTGACAAACACGTGTATTTTTTCCGTGAGACGAAACATTTATTTTGTCCATCTCCTTTATTTAATCAGTGTCGTTAAAAATATTTTTCACCAATAATGAATTATAAACCCAAGCAAGCGAATTCTTGGCATTTTTTTTTATTGAAGCGTAATTCAAAAGTTATCTGATATCTATACTATATATATATTATATATATCTAAATATATAAAAGAAGAAACTGACTGACTGACTGACTGATTGACTGACTGACTGACTGACTGACTGACTCATCTATCAACGCACAGCCCAAACCGCTGGGTCTACAGATTCCAAATTTGGCAAGTAGGTTCCTTAGGTGTACTAGGGGTGCACTAAGAAAGGATTTTTCAAAATTCACCCCCTAAGGGGGTTAAACGGGGCTCCAAAGTATGTATGGGGAAACAAGATTAGTTAGACTATTTTATTCGAAACTTCACAGGAGTGCTCCTATTGATAAATGAGTTGAAACGGGTTTCAGGGTTTTTCAGAATTCAACCCCTAAGAGGGGGAAATGGGGTGGCAAAGTATAAAAATCAATGCACAGCCCAAACCGCTGAGTCTAGAGATTCCAAATTTGGCAAGTAGGTTCCTTATGTGGTCTAGGGGTGCACTAAGAAAGGATTTTTCAAAATTCACCCCCTATGAGGGTTAACCGGGGTTCCAAAGTTTGTATGGGGAAACAAGATTAGTTAGACTATTTTATTCGAAACTTCACAGGAGTGCTCCTATTGATAAATGAGTAGAAACGGGTTTCAGGTTTTTTCAGAATTCAACCCCTAAGAGGGGGAAAGTGTGGTGGCAAAGTTTAAAAATCAATGCACAGCCCAAACCGCTGAGTCTAGAGATTCCAAATTTTGCACAAAGGTTCTTTATGAGGTTTAGGGGTGCATTAATAAAGGATTTTTCAAAGTTAACCCCCTTAGGGGTTGGAACGGGAGTCCAAAGATTACATGGGGAAATAAGATTAGTTAGACTACTTTATTCGAAACTTAACAGGAGTACTATCGTTAAATGAGTTAACGTTTGTTTCAGGTTTTTTCAGAATTCAACCCCTAAAGGGGGAAATGGGGTAACAAAGCCTGAAATTCAACATAGGTATTGTTTGTATGGTGAATTGGGTTGGGTGTATTACAAAAACAACGATTTTAAAATTTAATGTGGCGGTCCTAAAATAACATCTTTCCCTGTTGGGGTGCGATGGGGTTGAAATGTCTAAATAATCAATATGGGTGTCGATACCGAGATTATCAGATGTGCTGATTACGAAAATGGCATTTATTTTGAGATCCAGAAGATGGCGGATTCGACTTCTATACAGGGTTATTGTTGATTTATTGTGATGATTGTGATAACGATGATAATGATTGTGATTACGATGATGATGATTGTGTTAATGATTGTGATGATGATGATATTTATTACGATGATTATGATTGTTTTACGATGATGATGATTGTGATAACGATGATGGTGATTGTGGTAGTGATTTTGATGGTGATTGTGATGGTGATTGTGATTGTGATTGTGACAGAGATGGTGATTGTGATAATGACAAAGATGATTGTGATTAAGATGATAATGATTGTGATAACGAGGATAGCGTTTGTGAATGTGATGGTGAGTGTGATTGTGTTAATGATGGTGATTGAGATAGTGATGGTGATTGTGATTGTGATAGTGATTGTGATAGTGATTGTGATAGTGATTGTGATAGTGATTGTGATTGTGATTGTGATAGTGATTGTGATAGTGATTGTGATAGTGATTGTGATAGTGATTGTGATAGTGATTGTGATAGTGATTGTGATAGTGATTGTGATAGTGATTGTGATAGTGATTGTGATAGTGATTGTGATAGTGATTGTGATAGTGATTGTGATAGTGATTGTGATAGTGATTGTGATAGTGATTGTGATAGTGATTGTGATAGTGATTGTGATAGTGATTGTGATAGTGATAGTGATAGTGATTGTGATAGTGATTGTGATAGTGATTGTGATAGTGATTGTGATAGTGATTGTGATTGCGATTGTGATTGCGATAGTGATTGCGATAGTGATTGCGATAGTGATTGCGATAGTGATTGTGATAGTGATTGTGATAGTGATTGTGATAGTGATTGTGATAGTGATTGTGATAGTGATTGTGATAGTGATTGTGATAGTGATTGTGATAGTGATTGTGATAGTGATAGTGATTGTGATAGTGATAGTGATTGTGATTGTGATAGTGATAGTGATTGTGATAGTGATTGTGATAGTGATTGTGATAGTGATTGTGATAGTGATTGTGATAGTGATTGTGATAGTGATTGTGATAGTGATTGTGATTGTGATAGTGATAGTGATTGTGATAGTGATTGTGATAGTGATTGTGATAGTGATTGTGATAGTGATTGTGATAGTGATTGTGATAGTGATTGTGATAGTGATTGTGATAGTGATTGTGATAGTGATTGTGATAGTGATTGTGATAGTGATTGTGATAGTGATTGTGATAGTGATTGTGATAGTGATTGTGATAGTGATTGTGAAAGTGATTGTGATTGTGATACTGATAATGATAGTAGTTGTGGTAGTGATGGTGGTTGTGGTAGTGATGGTGGTTGTGATAGTGATTGTGATACTGATAATGATAGTGGTTGTGGTAGTGATGGTGGTTGTGGTAGTGATGGTGGTTGTGATAGTGATGGTGATTTTGATGATAATAATCAATTGTGATGATTATGAAATTTGGCACATATATAGTTTGTAACCTGGATTAACATGTAGGATACTATTTATCCCTTTATTATGATTCAGTGGGACAATAACCGAACTTTTCGCGGGCGAAGCCGCGGGCAACAGCTAGTAATATTGTAAAGCTGAAGAGTTTGTTTGTTTGTTTGAACGCGCTAATCTCAGGAACTACTGGTTGGAATTGAAAAATTATTTTTGTGTTAGATAGCCCATTTATTGAGAAAGGTTATAGGCTATATAACATCACGCTACGACCAAAAGGAGCGGAGCATAAATGAAAGATGTTGCAAAAACGGGGAAAATGTATTCCTTTTGTTAGCTTTTTCTCTCTTATGTGAAGCAGACGAAGTTGCGTGAGTCAGCTAGTTTTTAATAATAAAAATACACGTAATACTGGAAAGCCGGAGGGAAGCCTAAAACCTCGTCATATCACCAAAGGAGAGAGGAGTCTATAAAAGTGGTCTGAAACCCCTCACGTAATTATAGGATGGCCCCTAACATAAAAGAGCTGCGTAACATACGTGCTTTGCGTCTCGCAGAGAGGAGGCCTGTGTCCCAGCAGTGGGAACGTTAATAGGCTGATAATGATGATGATGAATCTACGTGCAAGCTCTAACTTCTCGATCCTTTCGATTGCTCTTCGACTTTATTAACAATTTTATTTTTTTCTCTGCAGGACCGTCAACCTGTGTACATCCCATCGATGTGTCCGGAGAGCGAGCTGTACTACCCTGGAGACCAGAAGGATGACTGGATATGCGACTGTAGACCAGGTAAGCACTCACTGAAAATATTTTTGCAAAAAATAAAACCGACTTCAAAAACACAAAAAAGTGAACAAAACTTTTTACTTTTGTTAGTTTGTTTTAGTATTTTTGTCACTGACTTCTGAAGCTAAGGTTATTTTTCACATTGTTGTGTTTTTAAAGTCGGTTTTATTTTTTGCAATTTTTAATTTTATTTTTCCATTTTTAGTTGCAATACAAATATTTGCTATACATTTATTTGGTATTGTTAACAATACAGTATGTCATGGTAATAGGCTTATCCCGATTAAACGGAACCTAACATACTTATCTGTCGAAATCTGGGTGTATTGCACGTCTGCGTAGCGTACCCCCTCACAGCATACATCCATTGTATATTTCCGAAGATCAGCATCAAATCTTCGCCAAATTAAAATGGGACCACCTCAGGAGTATACTCTTTCAAATAAAAGAAAGAATTTTGAGAATCGGTCTACAAATAGGGGGGAAATCTGTGAACATAATCATAAAAAAAAAATACAAACAGTCGAACATAGAACCTTATTTTTTAGTCGGTTAAAAACACTGTTCGCATAAATAAAACGAGGAAATCTTCCAGCTTCGTATGTAAGTAACTGAATTTATTATTTATTTTCAGCATTCCTGTATCACCCAAAATCAGACTCGTGCTGGCCAGCCTACAGAAAAGGACCCTGCCAAGACGGAGAGTACCTACTTCTAAAACCAGAGTCAGCGATCCCTGTGTGCGAAAAGAATCCGTGCAGTATCGACAGCTACGTGTACTACAATGGAAGGTGTGAGCAACTGGCCACGATTGCTCCCTGTCGGCACATGTGGCCCATCCCTGCGGCCCTGGCAGTGAACGCCAGTACTTTGTCTGTCACCTGCGAGAGACTCAACCTCGAGTCCAGGTTCGGCGAAGAGTCCCGCCCCGAAACCCCCGTCACATGTCCACCCGGCTGCAAAAGAAGTATTAATGGCAAATGTCTTCCTGTTTCGGGATAATTAAATATTTATAAGTTAAACTCTATAGTTTCATGACCATAAATAAGTACCTTTAAAATAACGTGTTTTTTTTTTACAAAAACAATTAGCAGTAGGTAACAATTTTTAAAAACAACAATTTTCATAAGCATGCACAAATTCGCGCGCTTGTCACGCTTTTCATGTGGCAGCAAAAAACGAAAAACTCGATTTACTTAATTCCTTGCATGCACAGGTTCTATTTCTAGCCCGTGTGAAACCTACAAGTAGATTTTTGAAAGCTATTATAAAATAGGTACTGAAATCAATATTTGCTTCGTTAATTAAGTAACAAATTCCCCAAAAGTTGTAGCGACATGGTAATATCCGCCTAACCTTGCACGGTATGGCACGAACCCACCGCCGCGCGCCGTACCGTCGGCTATGGCAACCGGCGGGCGTCCCTCGTGTAGCCATGGCGACTCCGCCGTCATTGTGCCACACCATGTCCCTGTCATCGGCGTTTATTTACCAATTACCACAATGGACATCGACGTGGCCGTCTGCACGCACGATTATCGACAACCCTCATGATACGATCGGTCCCCAAATATCTCTCCACCTCCTAATGACATTGTGTTTCATTACTACGAGTTGGTCGTAGCAGTCAGTGGTCGGAAGGTTAAGGTTGATTGACGGCTCGGTGGAAAGTTTGAAACCTTTCCCAAGTGAAAAGTGCACCTTTCTAGGAAGTATACCTGGTAAAACATGCAGCTGAAATGTGGTAAGTTTTATAATGACCTAGTTAATAATATTAATGTGCTTGCAAAAACAAAAGTTCATGTATGAATTATGTCGTCTGTATTAAAAAGCTTTTTGAATTATTTTTACTGTTAATTTCTTTACGATTAAAGTTAAAGCAATAAAAATGGTTGGTAAGTGTGGGTTCAGTGGGCAGTGCGACGGCTGATCGTTTAATTTCCATATAATCGCGAGTCGAGTCGAGCTTGCTCCTATCGCGATTGATCGCTGACCCATATTCCCTCTCGGGCTGGCAGTTCACAGTGGCCACTGACCACCACAACAAACCACTAACTCTGATTAACTGACTTAGGTACCTGATGTATACGACCTTCGCCGATTTCTGTTATGGTAGCCGACCGGAATGTTATTTCCTCTCTCAACTCAATCTACATTTTGGCAGTTACCCTAGTTTATCAAGTCGAGGGAAATGGCCATAGGAAATATTGGTTAAATAAACCGTGGCATGATTTATTTGAGAAACGAACGTTGTTTTGTAGAACCACTTGAATTTAGATTTGTGAATATATTTATATAAAGCATACCAGCTAATACTTCATAGAAGTTGCTACTTGAGTGGTACATTACCATGTATCGTGAGTAACAAATGCTTAGTTTAACGCGATGTTCTTGTGGTGTTAACGAACGTGGGGGGGTCGGGTTACCACCTCGATAGTCACGAAAGTTAGTACATTATATTAAAAATATACATTATATGTTTCATAATTATCATAATTAATCGTTTAAAACTCAGCTTTTAAATGCTTCATTATGCATTTTCGTGAATTACGTCTATGACGGCTAGGCTTTGCAAAATTGTTCAGATCTTTTTATTACCGTACGTAAACCTAGTTTTGATTGAATGCTATTTTTTAATATTTATTACGTCGCTACTGAAAACTATAAAGGGGTGGTGCACCGTAATATAAGGGCTGTCATCTTCTCGGGCTTACAATGGGGGCTAGCCCGTGCCGATTGTCCTGCATAAACAGGAAAGTTTCACTTTTTTAAAAGTAATATACTTTCCAAAGAAGTTTACTTTATGCAAATTGCATGAGAGAGTAGGTATGTTACCTACTTACTATCGATTTAACTGATTTCTTCGAAAGTGAATTTAAGCCACATCACTTTCTCCTTAATAATGATGTGGTCACTTCGTACAAACCAAATTCTTTGAAGTACATATTAAATTACGAATGTATTCAAGATTTTTATGAAACAAAGCCACTAATTGCTCGATAGCATGTTATTGTAGATCGTGGGCGTAGTACACTTACAGTGATGAATTAGCTAGGTTACATACTCACTGTAGCTGTAATACCTGAGTACCCGCACTTTCTACTGACAGCGTCAAGAGCTTGACACTTCGCACACTAAGGGTAAAGTAAATATCGTGAGGATAAACCAGGTCGACACACGGCCTACTTCGCTATATATTTCACCCCGTTTAATACTTATTGGAAGAACTGATATAGAAAAGAAATATTTAATAGCAGCAATTGAATGCTAAAGGGGAGTTGTGGTGTTACGCGAATTAATAAAAGAAATGAGTACATAAGAGGAAGTCTGAAAGTGGCGCCAGTGTCTGAAAAGTTGTGTGGTAATCGGTTGTCGTGGTATGGGCATGTGATGCGGAGGGATGAGGAAAATGTCGTGAGGAAAGTTTTGAGTATGAATGTGGATGGGTATATGAGTGGAGGAAGACCAAAGAAACTATAGACGGACTGGGTGAAGATATAGCAAGAAAGGAAGGAGATGACGACTAATATAGAGCAGTATGGAAGAAGACGTGCTGGGCCGACCCTTAATGAATTGGATCGATTGGATTGATTCGATTTATCAATTGGTTTGATTCTTAGTGGATAAGGGTAGAGAATGATGATGATTATTCATTGATAAAATGTCTGGTTTTGTTTACAGACTTGGATGGGTTTTAGTCAGTAAAAGTCTGACACTCCTTCCTGCTCCACCCAGAGCGGGAGGAGTCATTTGATGATTTCCATCCGAAAAAAAAAGGTAGCGATACCTAACCCTTCATTCTAGGAAAACTGCTGGCATCAACATAGGTTTAACTATACATTTTCTACTTAGGGATACAAAGAATTAGCTGATTTATTATATAGTCTCTATCGTAGATGTTTCCTGTTAAGGGGCTACCCCATGGCACACTAGCGCCACTTTAGTAAAAAAATCAGAACTCGTTAAATACACAATAAATATAAAATCTGATAGACAAAATCAATGCTTTAGAGTTCTAGATTATTGACGTCTATTTAATTCATTAAAATATACTACACTGTAGTTACAGTTAGAAAAATTGCTAAAAACGGCCGTTTTTTTCCATTTTGTATCTGTAACGACAGCGAGCTATGTTTCAATGAGATAGGCAGACGTAAATAATTTACAAGACCAAAAGATTGATTTTGTCTATCAGATTTTATATTAATTGTGTATTTAACGAGTTCTGATTTTTTTACTAAAGTGGCGCTAGTGTGCCATGGGGTAGCCCCTTAAACGAAAGTAGGTAGGTAGGTACAATTTCCTCGTCGCTTCTATATTTATCTAAGTTAGTCTGTAAAAACCTTCATAGCATGAGTTATCTCTTTACAATGATATCATTCATTGCTGGCTGGCACGTCACAACGTACCTAGTCTACGTAAATAGGTTCATAGGCAAGTCTAGGCAGTGCTTAAAATAAAATCGTTGGCATTGCTTAATTATAAGCGACGAGCTCGAAATTTTTACAACATGCTCGGCCCTTTTCTGTTATAATCGAGGGCAGTGGGTCAACTCGACTTCAGATCTAAGGAAAGTACGGAAAAGCACGAGAATAATTTTAAATGCGTCCTTGAGGGTTGCGTGAGAGAGTAGCAAGCACCTCAACCAAGTAATTTTGCGTGTAATTTGGGCGCGAAGCAGGCATGCGGCAGGTCAAATACTTAGTTACATTTCTGCTGCATGTAAATTTGTTTAAAGGTGATTAGTTATGTTATGTTTAGTTTTGAGGAGGAGGAGCTCGTGGCTAAACAATAACAGCCGCTCTGGTCGATCTTTAGGTTAAACCGAGTTTGCCTAGGTTGGCCTGTGGATGGGTGACTACTTTCCTCCGAGCCTCGGAAAGCACGTTAAGCTGTTGGTCCCGGCTGTCAATTGTAGATCTTTGACAGTCGTTACAGGTAGTCAGAGGCCCAAAAACTCTGACAATCAGTCTTACCAAGAGGTATCGTATTAACCAGTACAAACTGGGTTGTGGGGGTCAGATAGGCAGTCGCTTCATGTAAAATACTGGTATTCAGCTGCGTCCGGTTAGACTGGAAGCCGACCCCAACGTAGTTGGGAAAAGGCTAGGCAGATGATGTTTAGTTTTGATGTTTCTTTATGTTCTTTATTATGTCTACGTAATGATAAAATACCTAAATAATTATAATCATTCCAGGTAGGTATACTTACAAATAAGTACGAAAACAATTAGTTGAAGCTGATAAAGCTAGTGCGATGTTTGCGGTTTGATATGTTTCCTGTTTTTGTCCGACTAATGGGCTGACAAGCGATATAACTAATTAAATTTATTATTTACCGTCTAATTGGTGAGTTAAAAATAGCTTGCCTATGTACTGACCACGTAAATATTATTGACTCATTGTGGCAATTGAGGAAACATAATCCTACCTTTACCTATGAAAATAGGAGGTTAGTCTTTGACAGTGGTTATATGAGTGGTGAGAAGCCCGAAACTGTGACTTCTAGTCTTACGAAGAGGTAGATGTAATCATCGTATTATCTAGTAACAGGTTGTGGAGGCCAGATAGGCAATTGCTCCATGTAAAATACTGGTATTCAGCTGCATTCCGTTAGACTGGAAGCCGACCCTAACGTAGTTGGGAAAAGACTATGCAGATGATGATAATGATAATGGAGATTCAAAACTCCTTCCTTGGACAACATCCGATTTCAATCAATCCTTATTGCGGTCGATAATCAACTTCACTGATTTCGTACACTACAAGAGAAATAGTAATAACACAGGCCCACAGGGTGACAAGACAATTGGTTGTTTACCTAAAACCTGTTTGATTTCGAAAACTGAAACGTACTGAACTTACGTTGGAATACTGGTATTCAGCTGCATCCGGTAAAACTGGAAGCAGACCCCAACATTGTTGGGAAAAGGCTAGGCAGATGATGGTATAAATGAAATAATCATAACACATTCATGTTCATTATCTGTCCCTCTTTTCTATTTTACGATATTAATTAAAATCTTGAATAAATGATAATTATAAAATATTTTTTTATATATGAGTTATTATTTTGACATTTACGATTATTTCTAATTTATTGACTATAATTTGTTGACTGCCAATTTAATTTTTAAGTTTTTCAATTTAAGTGTGTTGTGTTTTGTTTTATTTTTATTTATTTTTCTAATAATTTTTATTTAATGTAGGTACCTGCTATTATATTATGATCTAACTGTTGATTGAAATAAAGGAATTGAATTGATGATGAGTTGGATTTCCAATGGTGCAATATGTATGGTACAAGGTGTAAACTTCACGAAGCCGTCAACCAAGCATTCTGTACATCAAACTAAGTAACTTTACGCAAAAATTATTGCTGGGGAACGACTTTTTTTTGAGGTGAAAAATCACGTTTTACGGTAGGACTCAATGTAACGTACTCAAAACATTGTGCTGATGGATGGATTGAATAGTACGCGGGGGTTGCGGAGGTCAAAAATCTTGTACTTATTAAAAACTAGCTTCTGCCCGCGACTTCGTACGCGGATCCTGTTGCTTATGCCAGCGACAACGGGGTCGTCAAAATCGAAGATCTGAAACGTCTGATGTCGAATTTTAAGAGCCCGGGGACGGGAATACAACGGGATGCGCGAGACGATTCGAGACGTTCCAGATCTTTCATTTTTGTAAGTCAACAGGAAATGCCCATCAGACTAAACATTTTTATAAGTCAACAGGAAATGCCCATCAGACCAAACAACACTTGCTTAGACGTCATTCCTATGTGTTATGGTGTAGCTGGGCTCTTGGAGTTCCACAACAGGTGTTCCAGATCTTCGAGGTGTTCCAGATCTTCAAATTTATTCTCACAGCAGAAAATGCTCATCACGTAGAACAATTTTTGCTATGGTACCATTTTTGTATCTCTTATAGTTCAGCCGGTCTGTTGCGGTTCTGCATCAGGTGTTTGTTTCCAAGATAAAAGTCAACAGGAAATGCCCATCAGACCAAACAACACTTGCTAAGACGTCATTCCTATGTGTTATGGTGTAGCTGGGCTCTTGGAGTTCCACAACAGGTGTTCCAGATCTTCAAATTTATTCTCTCAGCAGAAAATGCCCATCACGTGGAACAATTTTTGCTATGGTACCATTTTTGTATGTCTTATAGTTTACCTGGTCTGTTGCGGTTCTGCATCAGGTGTTTATGTTTTTTCCAACATAAAACTCAATAGGAAATGCCCATCAGACCGAACAACTTTTGCTAAGACGTCATTCCAATATGTGTTATGGTGTAGCTGGGCTCTCGGAGTTCCACAACAGGTGTTCCAGATCTTCGATTTTTATAAGTCAACAGAGTGTGCTCATCAGATTGAACAACTTTTGCTAAAACGTCATTCCTATATATGTAAGTGTAGCTGGGCTCTTGGAGTTCCACATCAGGTGTTCCAGATCTTCAAATTTATTCTCTCAGCAGAAAATGCCCATCACGTGGAACAATTTTTGCTATGGTACCATTTTTGTATCTCTTATAGTTCAGCTGGTCTGTTGTGGTTCTGCATCAGGTGTTCAAGTTTCCAAGATAAATTATAGCCTATATCTTGCCCAGACTTAATACCTATACAACAATAAAAAAATCATTCAAATCCGTCCAGCAGTTCCGAAGATTAGCGTGTACAAACAAACAGACAAACAGACAAACAGACAAACAGACAAACAGACAAACAGACAAACAGACAGACTTTTTTTTTTGGATTCGTGCTCTATTACTGTTTCTAAACCCCCCTCAATTATTTATTTTTTAATATATTCAATGTACAGACACAGTTTTTCTACTGTTTTATTATATGTATAGACTATACAACAATAAAAAAATCATTCAAATCCGTCCAGCAGTTCCGAAGATTAGCGTGTACAAACAAACAGACAAACAGACAAACAGACAAACAGACAAACAGACAAACAGACAAACAGACAAACAGACAAACAGACAGACTTTTTTTTTTGGATTCGTGCTCTATTACTGTTTCTAAACCCCCCTCAATTATTTATTTTTTAATATATTCAATGTACAGACACAGTTTTTCTACTGTTTTATTATATGTATAGATATAGATAGATGGTAAGTATTAAAAAAAAAAATACTTGAGAAAACGTTGGAACTTTGACCCCCAATATCTCCGTAACTAAAAGGTTCCCAGTTATGGTCTATAATAAAAAAAAAAATCGGAGCAGTCTTTGGGGACTGCCGATAGAAGTGAAAACAAAAAGTACACAGGCCCCGCCCCAGTCGTAGCACTGGTTATGCCCCACGCATGCCTCTGTGGTGCTACGCCGCGCGCCGTAGCGGATGCTACGAGTGCTACGAACGGCTACGAAGCGTGACCGCACGTTACGTTACGTGACGATGAGTTCAATGTTTTTCCTTCACCCAAAAAGTGCTCAACGCGCCTAAAGAAGTTTTCACTTCAAAAACATCGCTATGACGGGGAGAACAAGTTCGTTAAGCGTCTTCTTACACCCTTTATTTAGGTGGGGCAGTTAGTTGTCGATGCGGTCGCTATCCAGCATGCACTGATTTCGCACAGTTGTTAAAGTAATGACACTGGTGGTAGTTTAGCATTGTGGTTGACACGACATGGCGGAACTGCCTGCTCACGTATTCAAGGCCTAAAGTGCAGAACTTGAATATTGTACAGTGTCACCTGTCACCAGGGGACGACTGACATAGTTGCTATGTCAACGTGTAACCCTGACTCTGCGAAGCTCTGAGCCGTAATCTACTGTAGGTCTGTCATAGTCAGGGCCTTAGGAGGACTTTGACTTTCGTGTTTAAAAAGTCCTTATTAAGCTATAGAATAGGTCATCATCTGCCTAGCGTTTTCCCAACTATGTTAGGGTCGGCTTCCAGTCTAACCGGATGCAGCTGAATTCCTGTATTTTTCATGGAGCGACTGCCTATCTGACCTCCACAACCCAGTTAGCATACTGGGTAATACGAATAATACGATACCCCTAGGTAAAGACTGGTTTTCAGACATTTGGGCCACTAACTACCTGTAACGACTATCAAAGATCTGCAAATGACAGCCGGGACCAACGGCTTATAATAACGTGCTTTCCGAGGCACGGAGGAAAATCGGTATGTAATGGGTGATCACCCATCCACAGACCAATCTAGGCAAGCACGGCTTAACCTAAAGATCGACCCGAGCGGCTGTTATTATTTAGCCACGAGCTCCTCAGCTACAGAAACGGTACGTTTAGTAAATTGAAAGTTAGACACTCTCATAAAGGCCTTTACTTATCCTAGCGAGGTGTTCTCATCACGATTGTCATCCCTGAAGGGTTAAGCAGAGGATAACACTTTTCCAGACCTGGGAATCGAACTCGGGGCTCAGTAGTCGTATTGGTTTAACATTATAAACAGCAACGTCTTGTCCGGTCTTGTCTGTCCGCAGCACTTTGTATTGTTGTCGCTGGCTATGTGTTTACCTTACCCGACTTTAGGGTTCTTACAGACGAGCGGCACGTTGCCAACGGCAGATAAACTGCAGCCATCGCCACATGTTGACAACTGCCGTCGACTCGTCAGCGGCAGCCGTCGCCACCGGTCGACTGCACCCGTTCGACGCATCAGCCGCTGACATAAATGTATTGCAGTCGTGGTCGACTGCAAGCGTCGCCCGCCACCCGTCGACGTTTCGGCGGCTGACCTCGACGCGTCGACGGCAGTCGTTGACAGTTGTAGTTGGCTGCAGTTTATCTACCGTTGGCAACGTGCCGCTCGTCTGTACCTTACGGGTAACGCCCAAATGATGCGCCCGATGATTTTAGCAGTAAATGTATGTTTGTCAGTGTGTATGCTCGTAAGATTTTTTGCAGGTAGGTTCTTATTTATTTGGTTGCATGTGACCAAACATGAGCATAGTACAGCCAGTCTAACAAACCTATTAACCGGTTATAAATTAATTATACACGTAGAATCACAATGAATGATTAAGCGGCCAATAATTGACTAAGTTAATTATTGTAATAATACAATTAACAGTAATTAAACAAATGGTTGTCAATTAAAGTAACACGAAGAACTAAATGTTTTACATTATAGAAACGTGATCAATAAAATTACGTAAAAAACTAGTCGTTTTTGTCTTGCGACCAGTTATAAAATGATGTTGTTTTGGAGTGTTCTTTGACGAACCGGTCCTTCTAAAAGAGTTTATAGTTACGTATTTTAGGGTTCAATACCCGAAAGGTAACTAACGGGTAACCCCATTACTGTACATATAATAAGCCTCCGCTGTCAGTCCGTCCCAAACCCCTTGGAATACTCAACTCTGTTTACCGTCCGTCTGTCAGCGAGCTGTATGTCAAGATCCTTAATAGGTGAGACAGTTGAAATTTTCACATAACGTGTATTTCTGTGGCCGCTATATCAACAAATAATACAAATACGTTTAAAAATTAAAGGAGGCTACTACGATGGTACGGAACGCTTTAAGCGCGAGTACGACTCGCGATTGGCCAGTTTTTTAGATAACATTAGTTCGCAGATCTACGTTCCAAAGGTTAAATGAAATAATCGAACATCTTGTCGAGAACTTATTAAACATGAATCTCTAATGAATATTCCAATAACGCTATTGATTAAGCAAAGTTCCTTGAAAACTTTTATCAGAAGTGAATCACGCGCAAAATCATCTGAAACTCGCAACGTAAATTATGTTAGCATGATTAGAATCAGCGGAGGGCGGGCGGCGAGCTGGGGCGGGCGGCGTCATGGCGTGCCAAGCTTACGTCACGCATCACTCGCCAACACCTCAGCTACTTACACCCTCGTCTTACAAATAATGCCGATGTTTCTACCAGCATAATGAACAATGGGATATAAGCAATCCACCAAGACCCTATTTTCTTGGGAGAGCGGGAATATGCTAGCGTATCCTGCATCGCTGGCCCCGAGGACACCATGTTGATGTTGCTTTAACAATTTTAATTGTGTCTGTAATGGGGAGACACACTGTGGAACTAATGGCGCTAGCATAGCTGGTTCCCAACATCGTCAGTGGTTGAAAATGTGTTGAAAATATATTTCAAAATAGCTTAACCTCATTGGTCAGATTGAGACCAGCTATGGTGTCGCCATCTGAGATTATCTTTGCCTGTGTCTCCCCATTGCGGGTATCGAAGAGCTACGATCTGGTGAAACTGGTAATTACCGGTACGGACATTAACAGATGGTTCAGTACATTATTTATTTACGCGGTGGACTTAATGCCACAAGGCGTTCGCTACCAGTCAACCTTTGGGTCAAATAGGACAGAATTGTGATAGAGTAGGTACAACAAAATAGTAATAAGAAAAATACCATTTTGTTAACATAAATTTTATTGATATACAAAAATAGGTATGCACCATTATCTCATTATGTCAGACTGTGACCGGAGCAGCGTCTGCAGTTTGTCAGTACAGGTTTGGGCGAACCTTCCGTCCGAGTACGACATAGTAATCCTTTGCTTCGCTCAGGAAAAGGGAGTATACATGTATTTAAGGATTTCCACCATAAAAACGCCATAGAAAACATGATCTGTATTTTGAGACGAGACACCAGGTACACATACATACATACGAGAGCTTCTCTAGTCGTTATTAAAAAGTTTTTCCAGTCAGAAAAGTTAGCTAAGTAGGCACTCAAGCACAGTAAATTGTGAGGATACGCTGAATAAAAGTTATAGACAACTTTCATCATAAATGTCATAACTTAGACCATCGAAGTTCTTATATTACTGGTGTTAACAATATTTACTGCTGCCCTGATTGTCCTAACTTTTGACATTATACATGAGCATAATGCTAGCTTACTAATGACTTTAGGGACACGCAATATTTGTACACCCTGTAGTTCAAGGGCACAGTGATTTAGATCTAGCACCATATTAGTTTATTTTGAAGGTTGATCTCAAGAAATATAACTGTTATTAATAATTATGAGTCTTTTGACTTTGTCGCAGTTTGTTAGGCAAGGAAGTCAAAGCAAATAAAAAAGATTTTAGATAAGCCTAACAAATAAAAACCCTTATTATTGTACGTCTAATAAATGGTACCTAAGTTTATTGTACTGTAATCGAGTAGGTGGCCACCCTTTATATGTTCTGTGGTGGCCACCAAGTCTTAAAACGGTCGAAAGGACTTTTTTACATAATTACTGGCGAAATCAACTCGTCGAATGGTTTCCTATTACCTAACTTCTTACTGTAATAAAATTCTGTGAGCCACGGCAACCATACGAAGAATAGGGTTGACCTACTCTTTGGCGGAAACTTGAAATATTTATTGCTACAAACGATGTCAATGTGTCAATAGCATTTGAAAACGTCTGATGGTTATAGCTACACCGACTTACAAATCGTCTAAGACTGTATTATAGTTGGAAAACGGTGACCTGCTTTGAGCACGTTAATAGATTAGGTGTTGGGCGGGCGGCGGGCGTTGCGTGGCGCCCACCGCCCAGCGCCTCCTCTGTCCGAGCGGGCAGCGCGCACGAGGGCCAGTCTGAGGCCCGCACCCTCCGCGCCCGCTCGCGAGCCGCGACTCACACCGCGCCACTCACACATGGCGCCTCGCTGACACCTTTGTTATGGACAAGCGCGCCACCAGCGGGCAGGGCGAGCCCATCCCGAGCATCCTCAAGAAGCCTAAGGGCCGCCACAAAGGAGACCTCGTGGACAAGAGCACTAAGATCAAGCGCGAGAAGGTGGAGGGCTCCAAGAAAGGCGGGGATGTGAGCGCGCCGCTGCAGCAGGGGTGCTCTCCGCTCATGTACGCCTGCCAGCAGGCTGACTACAAGGCGGTCGTCGATATACTCAACAAGGACGTGAGTTCATCGGCTGCAGTCTCTTAGGGACGACATTCAGCTTGAAGGAATGATTCACATCATTGACACCAAGATATTAGCTGAATGTAACGCATGGTGCATTTTAGATGTCTCATTTCACAGTCGTAGTTAGCATGAAGTCATAAACTACATCAAAGTCAGTCATAAATTCTTGGACAGTAGGAGTTTATCGTACATGAAATGGAAAAACGTATTTTTAATGTTTGATGAGCAGAGCACGCGATGTTCCTCGTCCTCGATTGCTTCACTCCTGTCAGTAAACAACCCTTGCTGCTCGCCCACTGCGCTGTTCAATGTTTCCCCCATGTTGTACAACAATTAGTTGTCAAGACACCGTGTTATTTCAAACCCAATTATGTAGAAAATGCTATTTGTAGCTCTACATGAAATTAATAATAATAACATAATAGACGATTTGTTTTAATTGACTGATAACACCAAAATAACTAATAGTTTTAATGTTACCTACACAACAAAAATTACTTACATCAATTTCGTAAATGTTGACAATAATTGTATAGAATCAGAATGTTTTGAAGGAAATGCACTGGCACGCGGTGAGACGGTGAGCCAGGGGTGAGGGGCGCAGGGGGGCAGTCAATCAATAGGTTTAGAATTGACTGGCACAATAGAAGGAGCTCTCACATGCACGGCAGGCGTGACGATTACAATCGGTTGTCTAGTAACACGACACGTGGCGTAACCCTCACCCCGCTAACGACTCACGTCGAAAAACCGACATTGTTCACTGAATAGACGCCAATTCTTCGAAACTCCATGTTTTTAATTAATCATAATTTCAGTTTCGGTGAAAACATACACGCTTATTTTTTAGGGTTCCGTAGCCAAATGGCAAAAAACGGAACCCTTATGGATTCGTCATGTCTGTCTGTCCGTCCGTATGTCACAGCCACTTTTTTCCGAAACTATAAGAACTATGCTGTTGAAACTTGGTAAGTAGATGTATTCTGTGAACCGCATTAAGATTTTCACACAATAGTAGAAAAAAAAAACAATAAATTTTGAGCGTTCCCCATTTTTAGAACTAAAACTCAAAAATTGTTTTTCATCAAACCCATACGTTTGGGGTATCTATGGATAGGTCTTCAAAAATGATATGTTTCTAGTATCATTTTTTTCTAAACTGAATAGTTTGCGCGAGAGACACTTGTCTTCCTAAGTGGTAAAATGTGTCCCCCCCCCTGTAACTTCTAAAATAAGAGAATGATAAAACTAAAAAAAATATAAGATGTACCATGTAAACTTCCACCGAAAATTGATTTGAACGAGATCTATAGTAAGTAGTTTCTTTTTAATACGTCATAAATCGTAAACCGCAATTTACCTTTCATTCAATCAACTCAAATATAAAAATCCCATCATTTAGGTACCTAATTAAATTTACTTTTCAATAACTAAATTAAAAAAAATACACTATTATTAAAACATCGATCAAAACAAGATGTTACTTGCTGCTACGGAACCCTTCATGGGCGAGTCCGACTCGCACTTGGTCGCTTTTTTACACGACTATATCAGGATTTCAGGAAATAATTAAAAGTGAATTGTTGAATGCGATGTTACAACACAAGTTCTTAATTTGTTTTTGATAAACACACTTCTTACCTACGTCTGCTGATGTTGATTTAATTGCACAATGCTAATAGAGAAAAGAAACAAGTTTCAAACATGTAATTCACCGGTCAGACCAGAATTTGATGTTTATTGTCTAAATTGCTATTAATTAGTTGGTTCTTTAATTTTGATGTTTGGAAATAATTGTTTAACAATTTGTCTTAATGATGCCACGCTACATTGCCTACATTGCTCCAAACATTATAACCAATAAAGTTGTAGGCGAATGTAACATGGTGGCAAAATTTTGTGAGAGCGTTAAACGGTCCGATCAAGCTGTCTCAGTATTTCTTAAGTGTGTAGAATTCTTCCAGTTGTCCCCGAATATAAGTACCAATTACCTATAAGGGTAGTAAAGTAGTTTCAATTTTCATTGAACTCTGCAGTTTAAATCATGGACTTTCATGTATTTCGATCTGACCATATGCAAAATTCATCTGAAGTCCGAAAAATATTTTCCATCTAAACATCAACGTTATTTTAGCAAAGAACTAATCAAACCACCTGCCATCTGCTAGAGTTTACCAAATGTCCGTTCACCAGCACCCTTGCTTGACGATCTGAACAACGACTATGACGACGTAATAAAGACAAACTTGGTATCGATGGTACGGTAGAACAAGCTATTTGGTTTAAAGTTTAACCAACAAATTACATTGTAAAATGTAAACGAAATAGCTTGTTCGACCGTACATCTTTATATGAATACTAGCTGACCCGCGCAACTTCGTCTGCGTCACATGAGAGAGAGAGGGTTAGAGAGAGTAGAGTCAACCTTGAAAGATAGACATAATGCTATCGCGGTTTTTTTTAGAACGCTTTAAAACGAACAATTCCCTAATACATGATTGTTCCGCAACTTTAAGCGTTTATGCAGCGCCCGCAAAGGAAGCTCTCGAAAGAAATAAATTTTCCTTGTTTTTGCAACATTTATCATTGATGCTCCGCTCCTTTTAATTATAGCGTGATGTTAGATAACCTATAGCCATCCTCGATAACTATTCAACACTAAAAGTTTTCCTGTAATTAGCGCGTTCAACCAACCAAAATTTCTTTAGCTTTATAATATTAGTAGATATTATATACCTACGTAGATCCAAGTGGGTAACAATTTAATTTCTTCGATATATTTGCATTAATCGCTAAAATAATCTACTTATGTTTTTCCAAAAAAGGGCTTACCTCGACAGCCTTTTTTTTTTCGGATGGGAAATCATCAAATGACTCCTCCCGCTCTGGGCGGACCAGGAGGCAGTGTCATACTTTTACTGACTAAACCCATCCATGTTCCTTCATCGCCCTTTGTGTTCCGGGGCCACGGTATCTCTTTAGAACAGTCCCGCAACCCCGGCAGGCATCGGCCCTTGCGGACCCCTTCCTATTGCTGACTCTCTTTGAGGCGCGCGTCGAACACGAACGTGCCGTCGACACGGCCTGTCGTCATGAGACAGACGGACGGCGAGCTAGCCCATAGCCCACCATCCACAGGCCCGCGCGTACGGTGGCCGGGTGCCACGTGGTGGCGTCTCCCGCGGCGGCCGGGACGTTTAGAGGTTCTCTCCCTCTCACGTTCCGCCACCTCCTTCATCCTTAGACACTCGATGACTGTCATACTCCAGCTAGGTCGAAAGTTCTCATCAAAGGTGCAAGAAATTAGCCCAAACACGATTTTTCAATTATAAATGGGACCAACTTTGAGATGTACCCACGCTTTTACAAACAAAAGGACCATGTACGGACTTCTCTGTAAAAGTTATCCGTGGTCATATAAAAAAAAAATACGCGTCGAATTGAGAACTGCCTTCTTTTTGTTTCGTCGGTTAAAAAACCAATCTTGAGGCAACTTACACGTTTGCGGCGGCGACCTCTCGCGTCCCTGCAAGCCATGGTCCGGAGCGAGACGGAATGGGACGCCGTCACCTCCTTCTGCGAAGCAGTAATGCTAGAGAAGGAGGTGGCGGAACGTGAGAGGGAGAGAACCTCTCAACGTCCCGGCCGCCGCGGCAGACGCCCCGGGCTTCCGGGGCAACCACGTGGCCCTCGGCCACCGTAGGCGCGGGCCTGTGGACGGTGGGCTATGGGCTAGCTCGCCGTCCGTCCGTCTCATGACGACAGGCCGTGTCGACGGCGCGTTCGTGTTCCACGCGCGCCTAAAAGAGAGTCAGCAAAAAGGAAGGGCCGATCCGCAAGGACCGATGTCTGCCGGGGTTGCGGGACTGTTCGAAAGAGATACCGTGGCCCCGGAACAAAAGGGCGATGAAGGAACATGGCTGGGTTTTAGTCAGTAAAAGTCTGACACTCCCTCCTGCTCCGCCCAGAGCAGGAGGAGTCATTTGATGATTTCCCATCCGAAAAAAAAAAACAAAAAATAGGCAACTGACACGGGCGAGGGTCATTCAATTCAGAAAATGGAGTGAAATAAACAACGCCGTCTATCGACCAAAATGTTTAACTGCTAAAGTATATTACCTATGCTATAATTTTTTTTTAAAGCTGGTCAGTCGATTTAAAAGTTATGACTGTGGTGAGCACATTTTTAGTCATTGGTATCATTTTAGTTCAACAGATGTCGCTGCATGTATGTATCTTACATTTGATGATTAGTTCTTCTTGAAAACTTTAAGTTCATATATCTTTTGATAGAATTAACCGATTTCAATGAAACAAACACTAAATCATACCCCAAGTTACACACAATTTTTATGTATAAACATTGTCAGCATTGAATTCGTAGATTTTACGTGATGTGCGCACAAACAAACAGACAAACAGACAAAAACTTCAAAAATGATGGAAATGGGTTCTGTTACTTATCTTTTCACACGCTGGCTATTTTTTGTTTCAATTTCTTCAATGTACAAAAATGACTTTTCTACAGATTTATTATATGTATATAGATGTACCGTCATCGATATCAAAAGAAGAAGAAGATTAGCACAGAGCCTAAGTAATAGATGTTACAGCCGGCATCAGTTCGCGTTCGTGACCGCGGCTTGCGGTGCGCCCTGCACTACTGCGCGTCAAGCGGCGCGGGCGCGTCGCAGGCTGCGCGTGCAGCGTGCGCAGACCGCGTGCTGATGGCCTCACCGGCCCTGGCCGACGCGAGGGACGCTGACGGCCTGACACCACTACACCTCGCCGTTGTGCACGGCAACGTACCGCTGGTGCAGACGCTGCTCGCTGCCGGCGCAGATGTGAACGCAAGAGACGATGAGCATCATACTGTTGTTCATTGGGCTACCGGTGAGTACTTTTTAGTCATGACTGATATTTTTACGAGGTGCTCATGAAAACCGGTTTTGAAATATGAAAGAATTGTGATCACTGGCTGAAAAAATACATTCTTACTGAACATTTAAATACTCACTCATTGGATTGGGACAATTTCTTAGACAAAAGAGAAACAACCTTTGCAAATAGAGATGCACCAACGAAACAAAAATACGTCATTGCACCATTACGATTCCTTTGTAGAATATAAGGCAAAGATAAACTATCCAACGATGAATCATTTAGTTCAGCAGGCTGTTGCCCCCGTCACTGAAACAGATGGATGAGTGAGTCGTTATCTAAGGGGTGTCACTCGCGGCGCAGCAGCGTTGCCGTCGTGGTTATCATCAGGCCAAACCCTACGCCGCGCCGGCACGCGAGCCAATTAGTTACCCACCGCACTTGTGTCAATCATATGCCTGCTATGGAGTTATTTGTCACGGCTTCTCGCTATCATGACACTGTGCAGGTTTATTGAATCACAAAACTTTTCAATTATGACTTTTGTAAAGTGGTTTTAAAAAGGAATAGCTGTATTTATTTCCTTTATTTTTGTATGGTGATGATGTTGATAAGAAGCGGCGAAGAAAGTCAGCAGTATAGGCTTAGTGGTTACTCATAATACCAAAGAAATTGCAGAATTGCAGTAGCCGATTAACACACCAGTAGGCAGTATATAATGCGCGACCTCCAAGCTCGTGATAAATGGCTCGGAGTGGTCACCATGAACTTAATTTACATTTTATTGAGCTGGCAGGCCAGCTCCCACCCCAGATGTCCTTGTAAGGTAGTTCCACTACTTATAAGCGTCTCAAGATCTTTATCACAGTTACTGGTAACATTTTCTTTCCACGTGATTTTAAGTAAGGATTTTGCTGTTCAGTTCGTTCTTACTAACGTTTCTTAGATTCCTTACTTGAGTGTGGGTTATTTTCTTCCGGCAAGAGAGACCACAAACGTTTAAACACGTACCTAATTTTGAAAAAGATGAAAAGCTTCCGAAACGGAGTCAAAAACTTAAGCAGGAAGTCTTGAAAAATCAAGATATGCTAATGTCACAGCCAAAGAATTTTCTTTTGCATAAGCAAGGTGAAAGTATGAGTGAAGAACACGGGCATTTTATAAATAGTACATCAGCGCAAGGTTGCATAACATCAGACGGCCCGTGTGTATACTGCAAGTCGGAGATCACGACGACATGCGAGGCCACTCCGTCTTCCGCTCTTTGTGAGTTGTGTGACGAACCAAACGGATGTCCGACAGTCTCTACCGTTTCTTCATACACACAGAAATAGGAGGAATGGAGGGGGGAATGGGAGGAAAAGAAGTAAACTTGTATGACCAGATATATGAACGCAGATGAAGCAAAAAGAGAATGTAAGGATAGTAGCAGGGGCGGTCTGTAGTTTCTACCTACCCCAAGAGAAAAAGGTGTCAATGTATGCATGTATGTTAGCTACATAAAGAAACTTTACAGTTTAACATACGATCGATGTCCACGTCTTATAAACATGGTGGCAGTTAAATATTCAAGAGTCGTAAAGCTAACATTAAGGATACGCAGACCTCATTCCCAGACTGTATAACGGCGCGCGGCGTGTCGTGCCGTCAAAGTAAAGCGCTATTCGAATACCGCATTGTTATAAGTTATCATAGTGAATGTGTTACGGGGACGGTGGTGGTGAGGCTATAAGTCTATATTTTAGGGGGAAGTGGGCTGTCCGGTCCGATGTTATTGAGCGGCCAGCAAGGTCAGGCCCTTGAACCCTCGCGGACCGCAGTCTATCTAGGACTAGGGTTTTCAGAAACTTTGTGCGCTTAAAGGTCGAGCCTGACTGACTGACAAGTAGGTAATGTTTTATGCAGGTCAAGTTGACGTGTAAGGCCGAGGTTAGGCGCCCGATATCGCTCGTTCTGATACGGTAATAATTTATGTACTTACTGTTGTTATTTATTACTAATTATGTCAAAGCATGTTAAATCACGTGATGGATTACGTTTGTGAACTACTACATAATTCGGGCGATAACATTTCTGATCTTCCGATCCGAATCAATGACCGAACATTGGAATGGTTCCAATATTTGCCTGAAAGGATTCTTATGTTCATTTTAGGCTTACATCATTACGGAAACAGCTGTTTGACATCAAATTAATTATTTGCCAGTGTGTGGTGAGGTGGGGGCGCTGCGGGCGGTGCTAGCATCGGGCGCAGACGCAGCCACCCCGGACCAGCACGGCGGGTATCCTCTGCACTACGCCGCACAAATGTGCGGGGCTCCAGCCGCTACCGACCATCAAGTACACTTTCGTTTTATATCAATCTTTTTTAAAACACAAGAGGAAGAAAAAAACCTTTTAGCTCCTTTTTTTTTTCTAAACCTTTTTCTTTTTCAATCATCTAGTGATTAAGATTGGCCCGAAATTACGGAACGTTAATCTCGTAATAAGAGTTCCATACTCCATACTGATGTGATGTATGAGCAAGCATTGAACTGCTTTGGTCATTCAACAGTGATCTACTGAAATTCGAGCTTCAACTTAGCTGCGAGTCATCTTAGAATTTGGCTACGATTTGATAGAATTGGCTCTTCTTTGCACGGGTTCATACAAATAACTATGAGTAATCATGGCGTGTGACTGTTCTGATTAACCGTCCTAATCCTTTCTTATTATCGTCACAGAGCAGAAGTGCAGCACTGGAAGTTTTGCGAGCGCTAGTAAAAGAGGGCGGGGCAAGTGTTGACGTGAGGGATGCTGATGGGCGGACGCCTCTGCTGTGGGCAGCATCGGCAGGCTCCGCGGCAGCAGTGCTGGCGTTACACCAGGCCGGCTCTAAGGTTGACGATGCTGACAGGTGAGAATGATCTTATACTACATGAGCTTCTGGTCAATGGCGTAGGCATGATCATTACCAGAGCGTCGATGTGACATATCCAGCTCTGACGAGAAACTGCCACATAATTATGGGTGACACGATAGCGCTCTACAATGTTGTACTTTTTTCTAAACTAGAAATGTGCTATTACTTACGGCAGTACGCACCACTAAAATAATATTTTGAATTCATATATTCCAGAGACGGGTTGACAGCTTTACACTGTGCTGCAGCCAGAGGACACACTGAAGCTTTAGAAACGCTAGTAGGCTTATGTGGCGCCCGAGTGGATGTGGCCGACTCCCATGGATGCACTCCACTGCACTACGCAGCTGCATTAGGCCACGCCGATGCAACATCGGCTCTGTTGCAGCATGGAGCAGATTCCCATCGACAAGATAGACGAGGCCGGAGTCCAGCGCATACAGCGGCAGCTAAAGGACAAATAGAAACTGTACGGATACTCGGTCAGTGCCCTATATTGGTATATATGTTTAGTTTAAGTATATAAACTCGGCCTAAAATTTTGTCATCTGGTTATTTCAGGTGCAAGAGGAGCAAATCTTTGGTTGCGGAATTCCAAAGGTGACCTACCTTTACATGAAGCCGTTGCATCTGGAAGACGAGAACTGGTGAAGTGGCTTTTGGACGGTCGGCCATCCCAAGTTAACGCTACCAATCACGAAGGCCGTACGCCATTACATATAGCAGCAGCTACGGATAACGCTGATCTTTGCCGCTTGTTATTAGACCGCGGTGCTGAGGCTAACCTAGTAGCCAGATCATCAAAAAATGAACCTTTGACACCTTTAGATTGCGCAACTACTCGTGGGCATCGATCTACGGCAAAATATTTGCAAATGCATGGTGGGATACCTGCCTCAAAATTAGCTAATACAGAAATCGTAATAGATGGAGCTCCAATAACTGCATTACCCACAAGAAGGGTCACAAGTACAAAAATAGATGTTCATGATAGGATAAGAATAGAAAAAAGAGAAGTGGTTGAGCTCTCTAGCCCTGTCCAAGACAGGCGTAGGATCAAAGATAAAAATAGCAGTGATACATCTAATGAATCCTCTGCCGATAATAGAAAAAGAATGACGAGGAAAAAAGCAGAACCTCAT